>OW569413.2:37820666-40320666 GCA_937662695.2 Halyzia sedecimguttata
TCCCGCTTTTCTGCCCCCACGTTTGAACGGAGATATTTACCTTGACTTTTTGAGAAATAAACTTCCACAGTTACTGAACGATGCCAGCATAAATATTAGAGGAATGTACTTTCAGCAAGATGGCGCTCCAGCACACTCAACTAATAGCGTTATTCAGCATCTTAATAATGCATACCCGCTGCATTGGTTTGGCAGGAGAGGACCCTATAATTGGCCTCCTCGATCGCCAGATCTGACTTGCTTAGACTATTTCGTTTGGGGTTGCTTGAAGCAGAAAGTATATGCTGAGGAAATACGTAGCAGGGAACATCTTATTGAAAGAATAGAATTAAGTTGTAGCGAGATACGGAAGCAGCCTAATACTATTAGAAAAGCTGTCAATCAACTTAGACTTAGAGCAAGAAAATGTATTGATGAAAACGGGGGAATCTTTGAAAATCAACTTTAATCAAAGTTTTGCTTCGAAAGTTATTCAAATGTGTTTTGAATTTCTTTTTTTTTCTTTAATTTTTGTTTTATTATTTATGTTCAGTTCGATTCTCAATATAAAAAATGTTTTTATAACCGAATTTAATGCAGGTCCGTAACACCACTTAATATTCGGAGGTGTGATCTTATTTTCGAGAAAAAAAAATGAACTGGAGGTGTGCCGTTCACGCGGAAAACGGAATTTGGCAGGAACATCTATGCAGAATCCGATGGTGAATCCGAAAATTTGGCATTCCATGTACAGGGTGTTTTATTTGACCTGGAAGTAAAAATCAAAATTTCCTAGTCCTGGTCTGCACAATTTCGGTGCGGTGTATATGAACAATTTGATGGCCTGAGATGACAACACGTGACAAATTTGAAGCGAATACGTAGAACGGTTCAGGAGTTATAGCTATCTGAATGTTTTGCCAAAATCAATAAATCACCCTGTATCTCAGAAACGAAAAGACTTAGCCCATATTTGATTGTTGTTTTCTGGCTCCCCAAGGTACCAGCTATTCACCATTAAACGTTGTACAGTTACTCGCGGACCACCCTGTATAAATGATTAATTTTCCTCGAAAAGCATCCAAGTGTCCCAACGAATATGATAATAAATTCTTGGTTTTCTATGATGACCTTCATTTAGAATGTATATGAATTTCAGCCCGACATAACGTACAGGTTGAGAAAATAAATACTGACTTGGAAAATGATGTTTTTTCCACTGAACGACGGCCGTTGCATCGAGTATTTTTCTATTCCTATATGCCTTAGATGATACTAATTCGGAATAAAGATGAATTTTTGCTCGACGTATCGTACAGTGTGAGAAAATAAATACTGACTTGGAAAATAATGTTTTTTTTACTGAACGACGGCCGTTGCATCGAGTATTTTTCTATTCTTACATTCCTTAGATGAACCTCATTTAGAATGAAAATGAATTTTTGCTCGACGTATCGTACAGTGTGAGAAAATAAATACTGACTTGGAAAATAATATTTTTTTCACTGAACGACGGCCGTTGCATCGAGTATTTTTCTATTTTTGGCGCTCTAGTTCCTCGGAACTGAGTGCTTATCAATTTGCCCAAATGTCTGTAATTTTGGAATATTTCGATGAAAATGGTCTTAAACGATTTGGTTCGACTCACTGATCAAGAATCCGTGGTCGGAATTCATTCTGTCCGGCCGGTCCGGCCGGCCGGCCGGCCGGCCGTAAGCACGATAACTCTCGAACGGAATGAGCTAGAGAGTTGAAATTTTCAGAGTAGGTTTGGGGGATGAATATCTCGGCTAAGTTCGTTATTGGGCAAAATCGGACAGATGGTTTCGGAGTAACAAAAAAAAAAATTTTTTTTTACGAAACAAATTCCAAATCAAATTTTTTTTAACAAGCAGTTTTATCATAAGAATCCATTCATATCATTTTCAACTCTAACAAGCTAATACTTTCGGAGATATGATTTTTCAAAATTTCAATAATAAATCGTATTTCAACGTTGTCACAGAATGATATTATTCTATGTATGAATATGAATTGTCATAATGTCAAATGATGTTCCTGAGACATTATCTAATCAGTCGAAGAATTGTGAGCGAAGTGAGAAAAATCTCAGTTGTTTGCTCCCAAATTAGTTTTTCTCGGAAAATTCTTACTTTTCGGAACTGAACATGAAGTAAGAGATCTGAGAGTAGTGAGACTGCTTTTCATCCATAGACATAGATATAACTCTCGAACGGAATGAGGTAGGTAGTTGAAATTTTCAGAGTAGTTTAGGGAGATGAATATCTCGGTTAAGTTCGTTATTGGGCAAAATTGGCCAGATTTAATTTGATTTCTTCCATGGTGCTTTTCTCATTCTCATGATTGCTCATTTAATCTTGATAAATAAACTATTATTTGAATTGAATTTCCTTTAGGATGCAGTTCTATTATATGAATACATTGATATAATTCCCAACTCTGAGAAACCAATACTTTCGGAGATATAATTTGTCTGTTTGAACTAGAGCGCCAGAAAGCTCCTGTCCACAGGGCTTGTTATTTTTATATTCTTCAGATGACACTCATTCAGAATAAAGATAAATTTTTGCTCGACGTATCGTACAGTGTGAGAAAATAAATACTGACTTGGAAAATAATGTTTTTTTCACTGAACGACTGCCGTTGCATCGAGTATTTTTCTTTTCTTATATTCCTTAGATGACACTTATTCAGAATAAAGATTAATTTGTGCTCGACGTATCGTTCAGTGTGAGAAAATAAATACTGACTAGGAAAATAATGTTTTTTTCACTGAACGACGGCCGTTGCATCGAGTATTTTTGTATTCTTACATTCATCAGATGACTCTCATTAAGAATAAAGTTGAATTTTTGCTCGACGTATCGTACAGTGTGAGAAAATAAATACTGACTGACAGTCGTTCAGTGAAAAAAACATTATTTTCCAAGTCAGTATTTATTTTCTCACACTGTATGATACTTCGAGCAAGAATTTATCTTTATTCTGAATAAGTGTCATCTGAAGAATATAAAAATAGAAAAATACTCGATGCAGCGGCCTTCGTTCAGTGAAAAAAACATTATTTTCCAAGTCAGTATTTATTCTCTCACACTGTACGATACGTCGAGCAAAAATTCAACTTTAATCTGAATTAGAGTCATCTGAGGAATGTAAGAATACAAAAAACCTCGATGCAACGGCCGTCGTTCAGTGAAAAAAACATTATTTTCCAAGTCAGTATTTATTTTCTCACACTGTACGATACGTCGAGCACAAATTAATCTTTATTCTGAATTAGTGTCATCCAAGGAATATAAGAGTAGAAAAATACTCAATGCAACGGCAGTCGTTCAGTGAAAAAAAACATTATTTTCCAAGTCAGTATTTATCTTCCTACACTGTACGATACGTCGAGCAAAAATTCATTTTTATTCTAAATAGGTTCATCTAAGGAATGTAAGAATACAAACATACTCGATGCAACGGCCGTCGTTCAGTGAAAAAAACATTATTTTCTAGTCAGTATTTATTTTCTCACACTGTACGATACGTCGAGCAAAAATTCATCTTTATTCCTGATAAGTGTCATCTAAGGCATATAGGAATAGAAAAATACTCGATGCAACGGCCGTCGTTCAGTGAAAAAAACATTATTTTCCAAGTCAGTATTCATTTTCCCACACTGTAGGATACGTCGAGCAAAAATTCAACTTTATTCTGAATTAGAGTCATCTGAGGAATGTAAGAATAGAAACATACTCGATGCAACAGCCGTCGTTCAGTGAAAAAAAAATTATTTTCCAAGTCAGTATTTATTTTCTCACACTGTACGACACGTCGAGCAAAAATTCAACTTTATTCTGAATTAGAGTCATCTGAGGAATGTAAAAAACAAAAATACTCGATGCAACGGCCGTCGTTCAGTGAAAAAAACATTATTTTCCAAGTCAGTATTTATTTTCTCACACTGTACGACACGTCGAGCAAAAATTCAACTTTATTCTGAATTAGAGTCATCTGAGGAATGTAAGAATAGAAAAATACTCGATGCAACGGCCGTCGTTCAGTAAAAAAAAACATTATTTTCCAAGTCAGTATTTATTTTCTCACACTGTACGATACGTCGAGCAAAAATTTATCTTTATTCTGAATTAGTGTCATCTGAAGAATATAAAAATAGGAAAATACTCGATGCAACGGCCGTCGTTCAGTGAAAAAAACATCATTTTCCAAGTCAGTATTTATTTTCTCACACTGTACCATACGTCGAGCAAAAATCAACTTTATTCTGAATTAGAGTCATCTGAGGAATGTAAGAATACAAAAATACTCGATTCAACGGCCGTCGTTCAGTGAAAAAAACATGATTTTCCAAGTCAGTATTTATTTTCTCACACTGTACGATACGTCGAGCAAAAATTCATCTTTATTATGAATGAGTGTCATCTAAAGAATATAAGAATAGAAAAATACTCGATGCAACGGCCGTCGTTCAGTGAAAAAAACATTATTTTCCAAGTCAGTATTTATTTTCTCACACTGTACGATACGTCGAGCAAAAATTCATTTTTATTCTGAATGAGTGTCATCTAAAGAATATAAGAATAGAAAAATACTCGATGCAACGGCCGTCGTTCAGTAAAAAAAACATTATTTTCCAAGTCAGTATTTATTTTCTCACACTGTACGATACGTCGAGCAAAAATTCATCTTTATTATGAATTAGTGTCATCTAAAGAATATAAGAATAGAAAAATACTCGATGCAACGGCCGTCGTTCAGTGAAAAAAACATTATTTTCCAAGTCAGTATTTATTTGCTCACACTGTACGATACGTCGAGCACAAATTAATCTTTATTCTGAATTAGTGTCATCTAAGGAATATAAGAATAGAAAAATACTCGATGCAACGGCAGTGTGAAAAAAACATTATTTACCAAGTCAGTATTTATTTTCCCACACTGTACGATACGTCGAGCAAAAATTCATCTTTATTCTGAATTAGTGTCATCTGAAGAATATAAAAATAGAAAAATACTCGATGCAACGGCCGTCGTTCACTGAAAGAAACATTATTTTCCAAGTCAGTATTTATTTTCTCACACTGTACGATACGTCGAGCAAAAATTCATTTTTATTCTGAATGAGTGTCATCTAAGGAATGTAAGAAAAGAAAAATACTCGATGCAACGGCCGTCGTTCTGTGAAAAAAACATAATTTTCCAAGTCAGTATTTATTTTCTCACACTGTACGATACGTCGAGCAAAAATTCATTTTCATTCTAAATGAGGTTCATCTAAGGAATGTAAGAATAGAAAAATACTCGATGCAACGGCCGTCGTTCAGTGAAAAAAACATTATTTTCCAAGTCAGTATTTATTTTCTCACACTGTACGATACATCGAGCAAAAATTCATCTTTATTCCGAATTAGTGTCATCTAAGGCATATAGAAATAGAAAAATACTCGATGCAACGGCCGTCATTCAGTGAAAAAAAACATCATTTTCCAAGTCAGTATTTATTTTCCCACACTGTACGATACGTCGAGCAAAAATTCAACTTTATTCTGAATTAGAGTCATCTGAGGAATGTAAGAATAGAAAAATACTCGATGCAACGGCCGTCGTTCAGTGAAAAAAACATTATTTTCCAAGTCAGTATTTATTTTCTCACACTGTACGATACGTCGAGCAAAAATTCAACTTTATTCTGAATTAGAGTCATCTAAGGAATGTAAGAATAGAAAAATACTCGATGCAACAGCCGTCGTTCAGTGGAAAAAACATCATTTTCCAAGTCAGTATTTATTTTCTCACCCTGTACGTTATGTCGAGCTGAAATTCATATACATTCTAAATGAAGGTCATCATAGAAAACCAAGAATTTATTATCATATTCGTTGGGACACTTGGATGCTTTTCGAGGAAAATTAATCATTTATATAAGACACATAGTCCCCACCTGTATAGTTTGTCGGTCATAATTGTATGTGAAACCCTCTTATGATTTAAAATGAATTTTAATGCGCGTGTAATCTCCTATTTTGACAAATTTGTTAATAAGGGAATAGTTGTCAGTCTGGCAACACTGCTCGTTAAATTCCGTATATCCCATATTCGACAGTCCCCACGTCATAATGTGTGGATGAGAATGTGTGGATAACTTCACGCAAATCTCTGATCCGCGATATTTTCTATTGTGAAGACTGCCCATCAGGTGTGGCGCCTCACCAACCGCAAACTCTAGCATGTGATTATTAAAAGGTTCCTTTCTGGGTTTTCTCCCAAACTCTATCTATAAATATCTACATTTATAAAATAAAAAAAATTGTTACAATTGTCGAATAGCTATCAACAAAAAATAATTCTGACGATTTTCGTTTGGTGTCTGCTGAAGGAGTCTGATATAGTCTCCGAAACATAGCGAAATAGTTGTTTATCGTTGATGGTCTTTCGTTATTGTTTGTTACATTGTAAGGAAACATTGTTCGATACATTGCTTCTGACAAATATTTTGTGTTTCTAACGCAGAAGCAATTCACAAAATAATAATTTTTTCCGCAAATCGCCAGGAAATTTTGACATTCCTGTCAAAATTTCTTGAAGAAAAAGTCAGGACTTCCTTACTGTAAGGAAATGTCATTTCCTTACTGTAAGGAAATGATATTTCCGTACAGTTGTTAGTGTTCTACATAAATGATAGAAAACACATTGCTTATAAGGAATTTATTTATATTTTGAAAACATCAAGTCATTGCTGAATACATTTTTAAGATCAATTTGTTATATTTACAGTAATTTGACAGTTAGGTCAATTATTGAACATTGGAGGAACACTCTTAGAACTATGAGAAACATTTTGGACAACATGCAGGGTGGAAGGGTAATTTTGTTGAATATTTTGTACTGTGAAAATTTTATTTGCCACCTCAACCTTATTGTTAAGCGATTCTTCGATATATCCTTCAGCAACGTTTGATGACTTCCATCCGCCATGCCTCTTTAAACTAGTTATGTCGGCACCAAAAGTTCAAATAAGTAGCAACTATTTTGGGCATTTTTCTAAATTGATGAATTCCTACCACTTGTCTACAACCCTTTCCGCTTTGATATTTAAAGAAAAATCGGTCACTGTTCATATTTTCTGGTCTTAACGAAACATACTTTCGATAAACATTCAAGTAGATCTGATTAATTACAAATGATCTTGGTTTGTTGGTTTTCGAATCAGGTATGCTGATTAAAAGCTTAGATTCTAAGTCTTCTATATCGTGTACAGTCATTCGGACTAACTCATCCATTCTACAGGCCCCAGAAATACCAAATATTACAGCCACCTAAAAAATAAATAAAGCTATAATCTAAATAGAAATTAAAACCTTGTAAATTACCTTAATCATTAAATTTTCTTTATCTGGAGCCTCCTGGATAAATTTTTCAATTTCTTCCTTCGTTAAAATCTTAGATTTCTTTGCCCTATAACCTTGAGCTTGCCGTTTCAATAAAGAACGAAGTTTTGAGTATGTAGATATATCTACATTGTGTTTAAGTGCAAGGGTTGACTTCAGCATTGAATAATTGGCCCATAATGTTGAAGATTTCATCTTTAAACAAAGGTCTAGGAAGTATGCCATTACAACATTTTCTGAGAAAGAACTCGTATTTTTACTCATGCGATAATCCATAAAACGTCTGTATGCATTTTCGTACTTTTCTCTTGATTTCTTTGGCAATAATTCTAATGAAGCAGTATTCACTGCCTCAACCAGCTCTGGAGGAGTCCCAGGAATGGAAATTTCATCATCACTTATCATTTTACTTTCGAGAACACCAGCAATTAAATTTATAAGCGTCAAGTTTGACAATTCAACCTCAATACGTTTCCATAGTAACCCAAGTAATTTTATTAGGAATTTCAAAGCACCATTTATTTGGGAATAAAATTATCGCGTTTTTGGCGCTCTAGTTCCTCGGAACTGAGTGCTTATCAATTTGCCCAAATGTCTGTAATTTTGGAATATTTCGATGAAAATGGTCTTAAACGATTTGGTTCGACTCACTGATCAAGAATCCGTGGTCGGAATTCATTCTGTCCGGCCGGCCGGCCGTAAGCACGATAACTCTCGAACGGAATGAGCTAGAGAGTTGAAATTTTCAGAGTAGGTTTGGGGGATGAATATCTCGGCTAAGTTCGTTATTGGGCAAAATCGGACAGATGGTTTCGGAGTAACAAAAAAAAAAATTTTTTTTACGAAACAAATTCCAAATCAAATTTTTTTTAATAAGCAGTTTTATCATAAGAATCCATTCATATCATTTTCAACTCTAACAAGCTAATACTTTCGGAGATATGATTTTTTAAAATTTCAATGTAAATCGTATTTCACAGATTGATATAATTATTATTCTATGTATGAATTCTCATAATGTCAACTTGACAGAAGGGAATATTGTAACTTCAAAAATATTGGGGTTGAAATACTCGTATTTTAGCGATGCAACGGGGACCTCACCCGAAAATGTTTGAAAATATTACGTAAATATCAGGAAATTTTTGATCGATTACAAGGTAATTTATTATTACTTATCTAATAAACTATTATTTGAATTAAATTTCCTTTATGATGCAGTGATATCATATGAATACATTGATATAATTCCCAACTCTGAGAAACCAATACCAGATATAATTTGTCTGTTTGAACTAGAGCGCCAGAAAGCTCCTGTCCACAGGGCTTGAACCCATTTTTTTTTAAATCAATCAATATCTGTCGAATTTTAAACGATTTGCGGAAAAATAGTATGTTTACCTCGTAGGAAAAGCCACATTCCTGGACTCTGTGTTGCTAAGTCGAGGCGCAAGCCGAGACTTAGCAACAGTCGTCCAGGAATGTTAAGCTTTTCCTACCCGGTAAACAATGTACTATTGGCGCTCTAGTTCCTCGGAACTGAGTGCTTATCAATTTGCCCAAATGTCTGTAATTTTCGAATTTTCGGCTGAAAATGGTCTCAAACGATTTGGTTCGACTCACTGATCAAGAATCCGAGGTCGAAATCGATTCTGTCTGTCCGGCCGGCTGTAGGAACGATAACTCTCGAACGGAAGGAGTTAGAGGATTGAAATTTGCAAGGTGGGGTGTTGAGCGTAAATATCTCGGTTAAGTTCGTTAATGGGCAAAATCCATCAAGCGGATTCGGAGTTATGGCCAATTTAAGTAAAACACAATTTTTATGAATATTTCCGAAACTGATCACTCGATCTATCTGAAATTTAGCATCAAATTGTAGAATCATGACCTTTATACGCATGTGAAGTTTTGTATTGACCAGGTTACCGCAAAGTGTCAAAAAAAAATTTCAAAATTAAAAAAAAATTTCTCTACAATAACTCTCGAACAGAATGAGCTAGGCAGTTGAAATTGTCAGAGTAGGTTAGGGAGATGAATATCTCGGTTAAGTTCGTTATTGGGTAAAATAGGCCAGATGGTTTCGGAGAAACGAAAAAAAAATTTTTTTTTAAGCAACAAATTTCAAATTCAATTTTTATTTAAGATGCAGTGTCACCATTAAAATCCATCGATATCATTTTCAACTCCAACAAGCTAATACTTTCGGAGATATGATTTTTCTAAATTTCAATAATGAATCGTACTTCTATGTTTTCACAGAATGCTATAATTATTCTATCTAAGCTTTATTATATGATCTGTGTTCATACTCGTACATTTCATCCTGTTCTATAAGAGAGAGTCAAATTCAGTTCAGCTATTTTAATTTGATTTCTTCCATGGTGCAGTTCTCATTCTCAGATTGCTCATTTAATCTTGATAAATGAACTATTATTTGAATTGAATTTCCTTTATGATGCAGTTCTATCATAAGAATACATTGATATAATTCCCAACTCTGAGAAACCAATACTTTCGGAGATATAATTTGTCTGTTTGAACTAGAGCACCCGAAAGCTCCTGTCCACAGGGCTTGAACCCATTTTTTTTATTTTATACAGTGTTTCCCAGCAACTCCTCATACTAATATTTCCGAATTTTATTTTTTACAAAAAGTTGGTGCATGAAAAATGATAATTATCTCGGAAAATTCGAATGTGCAAAAACTCAGGTCGGAAAACCGTGAAAAATATTTTTCCTTTTTGTGCTTATTACTCTTTTGAAAATTGAATATTGAATTTTGTTTGAACTTGGTTTTTCGACATTTATTCAAATTTTCACAATTCTGTGATCATAGAAAATATGGCGTTGAAATTGAACCATGGATATCCATGAAAAAATTCTATTTCAATAAAAAATATAGCTATAAATTGCCAATTTGCAGCAAGATTTGCAGTCTTGGGATTCTCGGATGTGAGTTGAACGTGAAATTTAAAGATGTTAATGACGAAAATACGAATAGGAGCAACTTTGCAACAGAATGAAACGACTTTTCAGGGAAAATTCGAACAAATGTCGAAAAACCAAATTCAAACAAAATTTACTAGTTACAATCAAATTTGGCACATGAATCTAAATTATAATTTCAAACAAGAGTACTTGAAGCACTTCACAGAAAAAGTTCGAATTTTCCGAGATAATGGACATTTTTGTTTGAAAATTGTGATTTCCGTTCAAACCGGAAGTCTCGGTTGGCCGGCTTTTACATCATTTTTGATGCACCAACTATTTTTAATCAATGCAATTCGGAAATATTAATAGGAAAAAAAAGTTCCTCTTGGTGCGGAGTTGTTGGGAAGCACTGTAGATATTTTTCAGAGTTTGGTTGAGAAAAGAACCATTTAATAATGAATATATCTCCCAAAGTATTCTTTTAATGAATACTTCCATATGAATTAAAAATATCAACATTATGATCCCTTGCTACACTGTGAAGACAGTGTGAAATGTGCATCGTGTTTATTAATGAAACATCATTTCATTACAACCAAGTGTTGTATAAATTTGAAATAATGCAGCAGCAATTAATGAGCAGTAAAAATTATACGATGCAATCAAAAATTAGGAGAAAAAATTAATTTTCATGCCGTAAGCTCAGTAGTAGAGCTGGAGCATCAAACACACTTCGTTTGGTGCAATGAACGCTACATTGGCTAATCATCGTGGCTCAACCACACTCTGTCGCTGGGCAGGGTCTCTTTTCGGTACTCGACGCATTACTGCTCGGCTGGGTGACTACACCATAGGGGAAACACATAGGCTGTCCTATCTCCTCTAAAATGTGATCTTGTTCTGGATGGGCTCTATCCTGGTTGAGTTGTCGAGGGCCGGGTTCGTTGTCGTGGCCTTTGCGTATGACCTAGTCTTGCTGATTAGAGGATAGGATCTGATGCAGAAAGCTCTGCGCATGATCGAACGTGGTGCTCAAAGAACGAACTCTCAGTCAACCTGGGGAAAACTTAGACATTTCTATCACCAGGAGAAGCGTGCTCTGTGACATAAACCTTATCCGAGCATGTTCGATACCTCGGTGTAATATTGGACCGCAAATTAGCGTGGAAAAAACACATCAAGGACCAAGCATCCAAGACCAACGTAATTGTTTGGTCTACTCCTAGAATGTTTGGAAAAGGATGGGGCTTCAAACCGCACATTATGTACTGGTTGTATATTGTAGTTGGGAGGCCTCTCCTAACCTATGCATCCTTGGTGTAGTGGACTTCTCTTTGGAGAAAGCCTGGAACCGCGTCATGGCCAAATGCCAAAGGAGAGCCTGTTCAAGCATTACAGGCGCTATGAGATCTTCTCCCACAGCATCCTTAGAGTGTCTACTGGGTGTACCTCCCATACACCTCGTGGTCGTGCAGGCTGCTATGAAAACAGCACTTAGAACTTGGGAACAGAGACAATGGCGTGATCTTGTGATGTTGGAGGGCGTTAACGCAACCCTTTATCTATCGTACATCTGTCAAAGTTTTCTTTTAGAAATGACTTGATAGGAAAGAAGAACGATCAGGCAGTCCCGGCTTCTCATTGACGGGCCTTCCTCAAAGACTAAGGTTAAGAATCTCCTAGCTCTGGAGAGAAGCAACTAAGCCTGGTGAATGGTGTTTTAATAGGCCACCTGTTTAACAAACATCTAAAGAGAATGGAGCTAACTGGATGGCGATGTGTGTGTCGATGGCATGGGAACACAGATGAAACTGCCTAACATATTCTGTTCAACTGCAGCAACGAACAAAGGACGGTACACCTAGGAAACCCACCACTTTCTATTAAGGTTTCAGGAAGCATTCGAAATCTTTTAATATTGTCGTCTTTCCAGCTATTGGGATCACGAGTCATCACTGACTCGGTTACTTATATTATAAACTAATAGAATAGAAAAAACGTTATCAATTTTACCAATTTGTGCATAGTCACTTATTGAAAAATTTTTGTTATCCGCTTCTATCTGTATAATTCTTTTTGTTCTTTCAGATAGTTTCTTCATGATGGACGAAACTTTATGTTATTGTCAGAATTGTTACAGGTTGCGAGTACCGATTGGCGAAAAGGACGACACTCTCATTGGTATGCTGTATTTAGTGTTTCTTATAATAGTAATAATAATTTAACATTATTTTTAGGTTGGGTAAAATTTCCTTTGTGCGGGCTTACCAATATACCTGCAGATAAATGGCATACAGCTTACTATCCAACTAAATTGGGTAACATAAGAACAATATTAGAAAAAGGACAACCACTAACAAAAGGTAAATAATTACACAATACCTTTGGGTACATGGGCTGTTTCATTTGTGAATGTCGGTATATGAATTAGTAGAGCTAAAGTGTCTGAAAATATCCAAACTACTTGAGGTTATGGAGATACAAAGGATTTTTCACCATTATTTTATTGTTCTTTTCCGAAAGAGGTGCGGGGATTGGGATTTATGGATCAAAACTGCGCCTCACTATACCTCTATGGACGCAACCTTCTGTCATACCGACAGAGATACTGGCCGTGTACATGTGTGCCTAAGAGTGTTTGACAAGAAACCTCAAGGGAATGAATATAATATACATTGCCACAGATAGCCAGGCCACTCTGAGAGTATTTGAACCTTACAACCAGAGTTCCCTCTTATCCTGGGAATGTCGTAACACCATCAAGCAGCTGGCCAGAGGCAACAAAGTGACCCTTTTATGAGCATTGTTGTGTTTAGGGAAATTAACTGGCAGACAAAGTTGCCAAGCTGGCTACTAGGTAGCCATCTGTTGGAGCAGAAACTTTCTGTGGCCTTAGCAAAGACGACTCTAGAGAGACTGTTCAACAAAAGGGAAGCCCTCTGGGAACACAAACTCGGATATCGGAATTCCGCAGGAATTTGCGTGTCGGCATTCTACGACTAATTACCATATTTTATTAGGATCGGTATCGCATTTTTTGTTCTCTTAGGATCGGTATCGTATTTCCTCTTATTTGAGGAAATGAGAACAACATTTTAGATAGATAACTCCTAAACCGTTTGACCAATTATGCCTATTAACTAACTCAAATGTCGTATTCGGATGCGCAACCTACCCTAAAAATTGCAAGTTAAATTTTGATAAGATCCTCACTAAATTTCACATACGTCTTTATAGTGGTATTCTACACTAGTTTCCAAGTTTCAATCAAGATCGGATCTGTATTGGTTGAAGACGAAATTAGTATTCGGAAACCGTTTGGCCGATTATGCCCATTAACGAACTTTGCCGTGGTATTTGTACGCGCCACCTGCCCTGAAAATTTCAAGTCGCTATCTCTTTCCGTTCTCAAGTTATCGTCTCAACGGTCAGCTGGAGAGAATCAAATTCGACCTAGAATTCTTCATCAGAAAGTCGAACCTAATCGTTTGAGACCATTTACGAACGTTACAGACATCTGGACATAATGATAGCACCTTGTTTTCCAGAACATGCGCACAAAAAAACGAAAAAGAAAAATTACGGCTACGGGAAGTGATTCTGGTACCTTCAGCTTTTGGGTCCAACAAATTAACCTATGTGCTATAATAGCTGTGTGTAGATTCTGCGATGAAAGGGGTATATGAATGAATTTTATTACTGTTCCCCTTTTTTCAGATTTTTAATTTCTGGAAAATATAATCATGTTACATGTTTCCCGTTCGAAAACGGTCCGTTAGGCATATTTTGCGAGGAAAATGTAAAACTTCTTGTCCATTCTCTGTCCATTCTAATCCAACCTGACAGATGTCGAATTTTTTGATTGGTCGACAGAAATTGAAATTCTTCCGAAAAATACCAACTTTCCATACGTCGATTTCGAATATAAACGTATCGAAAAGGAAAACCCCACATAGTTTATTGAGCGGATCGTTCTTTCGACTCGCCAGCAAGTCCTACTTTGGAGCGTGCATTCATATCACTCTACTATTCGAATATCGATTTTGTCGCGATTCGTGAACAAAATTTCTTTCGTTAATCCTTCGAAAATGGTAATATATATCGAAATTTCGTCTTCTGCTTTCGCTTCTTACCGTTCCAAAGTTCCGGTTGCGGGCTGTGACAGCCCTTCGAAACGGCCCTTATGAATTAAAAAAAAATCCCGATATACTTAGGAAAAATACGTCACTTTCGGAATATTTTTTAAATTATATGGAACTTTTCCAAAGATCGCCACTATAGCCTTAGCGGCAATTTCAACCATTCCCTGTCTCCCCGTAACTCCAAAATCCCCTCCTTTTCCCTCGAGACGCCTCCTCATTTATACAAATTTTCCCTAAGTAAAATTCTAAACGTCCTTTGCGAGATACTGAACTTGCTCAACAATTCTCGGTTTCCAGTGTTCAAATTTGAAACTTGGCTGTAGAATTAGGATAAGAAGGCTTTTGGCAAAATTTCAGCAATATCGGACGGATAGTTTCTGAGATATATAATATTTTTATATACATGTTCAATAATTTTTTTTTTAATTTTCTAGTGATACGTTCGGCACGAAATTCCGTACAAATATTTGTGTTGGCATCATATAATTAAGTGTCAAGTTTCAATTCGATCAGTTTTGTATTGTTCGAAAACAAACTGATCCTGTGTTCTCAGAAACCGTTAGGCAACCTACCCAGAAAATCTCTTTCCGTTCGAAAGTTATCGGCCGGCCGGCGTTCGCGCAAAATGATAGCACGCCGTTCCTTAGGACATACGCGCAAAAAGCGAAAACAATCACAGAAAATTTGAGGGGCATACAAATACCCTACTCCAACCACTTACAGAACCAGTAACGAATAGAAGATTACGATGCAAATGTCCAGCATATCTGAGGAAGATTTGAAGAGGACGTTTCCGTGGAGAAGATCATTGTTTATTATGATGAAAAAACACTTGTTCACGGACGGACAGAATCGAATTTTATTACGGATTCTTAATCAGCAAGTCAAATATGGAATCGTTTGAGACTATTCTCGGCTAAAAATTCGAAAATTACTAACTTAAGGACAAACTGATAACGCCCAAAAGCACGTCGTCCTTGTTTGTATGAAGTGTATATCCCAAAATGGATGAGATTTTATGTAATTCAGCATTTCTTTTGCAGAACAAGCCCAGTGGGGTAGCATAGTTTGTCAGAAAGAAGACGACGTTCAAGTGGTCTTTTATTCTTCAATGCAAAGCTTCAATATTCCTGCTCATAAAATCGGGAACAAGTTGGCATACTCTGCTTTTCAACTTCTAGTGAAACCAGGAGCCTATTCAATCAATCGAGATCCTCCTGAATGGAATACAAAAGAAACAGGTGCAATCAAATTGCAGTGTTTGCTTATCAAACTGAACTCATAAGAGCTTTAATCTCTATTCAAAGGAAATGATGTGGAAAATTATTCAATCAGTATTAAATTTCCGTTCAATTCACTAACGAATTTACCTAATATTTCTGAACTGTTGAAAACAGGAAATGAGTTGAAGGTTATCAAGCACATAAAAAATTGAGATTTTGTTGTGACTGCACAAAAGCAAGTAAGTTATGGGTTTAAGAGAATTCAATTCTAAATGGAGAAGAATTCAAGTACAAGCTTGAATATGCATCCAGCATTAGTTAAACATTTGTAGATTGATTTTCCATGTTCCACCCATATATATCCAATGCTTTCTTCATAAGAATTCAGATATGTAAAAGAATTTGTTTTCTTAACTTTATACTGTGATAAAGAATATTTAACAAATAAATGAATTGGTGTGTAAACGTTCCGAATTAAATTATACAGACATCTGCTGTTATAATACACCTAAGGTACCCTAGTTCACTTCTGATCACCATCATCAACTCCCAACCCTATTTACTATCATATCCTACGGACCGGATTGAAAAATGTTCAGCCACTCCTGAAATTATTATTTATAACTTGCCTTCTTATGTGCAAGCATAAGAAACAAGCATCTATTAACTCTGCTGCAGGTGGTTTGAGGCGGTAAGTATTTTGTAATTTTTACAGGTCACTCAGGCAGAGGCAATAACTACAATTTTTTCGCCTATAACTAGAAGACGCGCCAAACACATTATTTTAGTTATTTTTAAATGAATAAACATTATTATTATTATTAAATTTCCTATGAAAACCAATGGTCTTACGACTTTTTTGCCCTTTTTTGAGATATAGCATTTTGAATAAATGCCACATTTTAATGAATATAGATTTTAGCGAAAAAAATCATTTTCTTGGGCTCATAAAATAGATTCATCATAAACTGGGCATTTAACATATTATCTGTGTCTGTGTATACTATACATACTACACCACAGCCCAGAGCTGAGCCAAAGCATTGTGCTTGAAGCATTTTTGTGCTCCCGAACACTCTTTAAAATCAGTGCTTAGTAATTCAAGCACTTTTGAAAAGGCTTAGTGCTTAGTAATCCCTTAAGTGCTCCCGAGCTTTTCGAAGGATTACTAAGCACTAAGCATTTTCGAAATATTGTCGTAACACGAATAGACGCTGATGTGAGGCATGAACGGAACTTGTAATGTAATAATAGGCGCTCTCTATTTGACGCTGTATAACTTCCAAACTGATGCGAAATCAGTTTGAACCAGAGAAATAGCCGGAATTTCCCTCTATTTCTCTGGTTTGACTGATTTCGCATCACTTTGGGCCGGTTTCTCTTTTGCGAGTTAACTCGAGGTTGCGGGTAACCCAAGTGTTACGCGTTCATGAATATCGCTTAATACATGCGTAACTCGCAACCTCGAGTTAACTCGCAATTGAGAAACCGGCCCTTTGGAAGTGATACAGCGTCAAATAGAAAGCTAGGAATATGTTGGATTGATTCATGTAATGGGGCGTGGATATGTGAATATTACCAACTCCTGAAAATTATTCAGTATAAAAGCAATCTTATGTGGATCGTCTATCCAAAAGGTATAAGTGAAGTTTTTTCGAAAATTTTCATGAATTTCACAGATTTATTCATATTTTGATTTCCATCTGATTTACCAAGCTAAACTGCTTATCAATAAAATCACAATAGGAAATAATGCTATTCGATTTCTGCAGATTATATTTTGACACTTATAATAAAGACCTTTTCAAACAGTGTGAGCATAGAACGAATTTCGAGTTCGTTAGTTTTACAGAAAAGGCATAGCCTGATAAATATGGGAAATCTGCCCCATGGCTTTTTTGACTCACACTTAGGGGATCGATTTGGCATCGAATAAAAATAATTCACCTCAATTTTTAGCCCTTCAACTCAAACGGCTTTCGAGATTTTCAAAAAAACCTGCTTTTCAGATTTTAATTTTATTTTTATAGTAAAATTCGGAATTAATCAATGGTGATTTTTTTTCTTATTCTAAGGAGTCTAAAATATAAAATAAACATACGATTATGGTTCCTTAACGAAAAGCCGATTTTTAACGAAGGAAAGAAAATTAAAATCATTTTTTTTTAGCCTTTTTGAAATATTTCAATCACCAAAACTCGTCAGAACATGTCTTTTATGCTCCAATAGACTCAGGAATTTTTTGAAGTGGTGGAACAATTTTAATAAATGTTAAATTAAAATTTTTTTTCCTAAAATCCTGCGTTTTAACACAATTTTATTTTTTTTTGTTCGAAAAAACAAGCAAAAATTTTTTCTTTATTCATAATTCACACAATTAGATTAGCGTCGTAAGATAGTGATGAAGACTAATCTAGTAATTGTTTCGATTATAATTTTTATTTTATCAAAAATGATTTCCAATTATAAAAAAGAATTAAAAATTGTCTCCAAGTATCTTTTGAATCATTAATAGCCCTTTTACTTACTTTAGGTTCCTAATTTTTTATGTTTATCTTTGAAAAAGTTATATTTTTAATAAAACAAAAATTCCTACGTATTAAAAAAAAAAAAAAAAAAATTAGAGTGTGTTAAAACGCAGGATTTTAGGAACAAAATTAGTTTTAAATTTTTTTGAAATTCTTCCACGACTTCAAAAAATCCAGTCTAGAGAAGCATAAAAGACATGTTCTGACGAGTTTTGGTGATTGACATATTTCAAAAAGGCTAAAAAAAAGATTTTTATTTTCTTTCCTTCGTTAAAAATCGGCTTTTCGTTAAGGAACCATGATCGTATGTTTTTTTTATATGTTAGAATCCTAAGAATAACAAAAAAAAATCCACCATTGATTAATTCCGAATTTTACTAAAAAAATAAAATGAAGATCTAATAAACAGGTTTTTTAGAAATCTCGAAAGCCACTTGAGTTGAAGGGCTAAAAATTGAGGTGAATTATTTTTATTCGATACCAAAATCGATCCCCTGAGTGTGAGTCACAGAACACAAATAATATGTGTGAGTCAAAAAAGCCATGGGGGCAGATTTCCCATATTTATCCGGCTATGCCCTTTGTTTCGCTATACTCCATTTCATATCATGACGCATTGAGATATGCTAGTTTGCATGTTTCTCCAATTTTATATAACATTTCGGAGTAAAAAACCTCATTCCAACAGTTTCCTAAAAGTGCATAGTGCTCGAAAAATCGAATTACTTTTATAAAGTGCTTAGTAATCGCAAAGCCTTTTATGCAAACCTGGTGCTTTGTGCTCGAGGCTCGGGACCATTTGCATTGAATGCTTAGTGCTTCAAGCACTTTTCTTCATTGCTCGGCACAGCTCTCTACAGAGATAGCCTGGAACACAGTCTGACAACGCCGCAATTTGTCGTGTAGTTTTAAATTCGAAATATACGATATACCGCGCTACGGCATTGAAGAAGTAGGCCTCCCTGGATGAATAAACAATACGAGACCCTACCAATAAATTGAATAACTACATTTCATTCTGCACAATATTATTGCGCGAGATCAAGTTGAAAATTAAATAAAATTCTCAAAATAATTATATATTCCCAAACGTAACAATTATAAGACTATTGAAAATTGTGATAAAACAGATAAAATCATTGTTTGTCAATTTTTCGTTCTTACTATAATGGTGAGTTTATGCTATCTCCAAATGTTTCTGTTTCTTTTCCATTTGGTAAATTTAGAATAATTTTCGAATACAAATCACAACAAGTTTCTGTGAATTCTGAATAATAAAAGTACTTCAATGCCACAAAGAGTAAATTCATATACAATTATTTTTTGATCGGAACTGTGTAAAAATTCTGATTAAACAAATTGATGAATTCTGAATCCCCATTAATTATATTTCTATAGCGGGAATGCAGATTAGTAAGTTGAGACCATCTGCTCAGGGTAAGATCGAAAGGAAGAATCCATCTCAAATCACTGCAGGAAATCTGAACACCCTTAATGAATCATTTAAGATGAAGGTCCTTATTGATTTGAACTAAAGCATCTACATATGAAGACTTTTCGAAATTGAATGCAGATATAAAAATAAATAGATTCTTTGAGCTTGCCGATGTCCCAACCAGATGTATACATTTTTGTTGAAAAATCATTAGAAAGGTAATCAAAATCTTTTATAAAATCGGAAGAAATGATTGCTTCTATTTCACTCATATTTCTAGTCAATCTTGTTGTCTATAGTCTGGACTGTCTGAATGTACTCATATCGAAGTAGAAAATAATCCAAAGAAAATTTCACTATTTACTGTTTAATCACAGAACATAAATATCTGAGCCACCGTTATGCACAAAAATCCACGGAAATCAATACTGTTTAATTCCAAGATAGGAAGTGATCATCCATTTACAATAACAAACGTTCGAATGATTCGTCTGGCATACGACTCATAGCAGTGTTGCCATTTATCATGTTCCAGGCTTCCCATTGTAGTCGGCATTGATACTACCATGCGTGAACCAGTGCAAGGCGTTTGTTCTTCCCTGATTCGAACAAACCACATTTACTTGTCAAAATGATGGTGTGCAAAAGAAGAAGCATCGTCTCGAGATGGCATGACACCTCCGTAAAAGTTATCAATCGGAAGGTGTGAAGTAGCGTTGAAACCCTTTGAGCGAATGTCCTGTAGAATTATTTTTCCAGCAGTTACCACGTTTCGAGTCATTTCTTTTTGTTCATTCAACTTCTTCTCACTGGCGTACCAGATATCATACAAGACTTTGGAACTTGTCATTTATCAATTCCAACAACATAAACAAAGCGAGATAGTGAGGTTATGCGTATATTATGAATTATGTTGCTGGAGTTGAAAATTTGAACAGCATTCATATGAAGTGACAAAATGAGAGGGTTTCAGAACCAACTATAATGTTTCAATCATAAGACGCTCTATACAGCACTACTGATCGAAAATTTAAACTCTACATTTGAAAATTTTCAAAGGAGGATATTTCCAGTTAGTAGGTAATTTATAATAAAACTTGTGGAATGAAAGGTAATTTATTGAAAATCTTATTATATTTTTTTGAAATTTTAATTACTAATACCTACACTCTGCAGCACTGCCCACAGGTGATGAGCATCCACTGCAAGCCAGCAGAAATACAAACGTACGTAACTAACGGAAACATATTCACATGTTTGCAGACAGTTTTAGAAATTGCCAATATTCGACCAGTTTTGTGAAGATATTATGGTTAACAAGCAGATTTTTACAGGTTACATTTCGGATCTTGAAAAAAAAACAATTATATTAGAACTCGATATGCAAATAAATAAATACTAATTGAATGACTTTGTTCAATCAGTGAGAGAGTTCAAAATAAATTGAACATCATGGTGAATCATCAAACAAGTTTTCATCATTTCAAATAACAATCTTTCCAATGAGATTAAAAGAAATTCTATAGCAAATATCTAAATTTATCGAGTTAATGCTTGTGACTATTACTCACATCATTTGTAGTTACATCTCCTTGGTATGTTGGCAGATTTTGACAGGATACTTTTTGGATTCTGAAAAAAATTCAATCAGAACTCGAAATGCAAATAAATACTCATCGAATGACATTGTTCAATCAGGGAGAGAGTTCAAAATAAATTGAACATCATGGTAAATCATCGAACAAGTTTTCATCATTTCAAATAACAATTGCATCGTTGTTATATTAGGAATTAATTTTTCCAATGAGATTAAATGAAATTAAATTCTATAGCAAATATTTAAATTTATTGAGTTAATGCTTTTATGACTAATACTCATATCATTCGTAGTTACTACACCTCTTTGACATGTTAGTGGCTAACACCAACGAATTTTTGTACGATTTAACAGAATGAACTGCGAACTAAAAAATAATTCAATCAAATTCTGAACCTTCTGTCAGATTGTTGATTTATGAACAACGGTATAAGCCATTTTTCAATATTATATAATTAATGAAGCATAAATCAAATCAATCAACTTCAATTGAATTATCAGTTTTTTATGAAAATTTCAAGCTTCAGACTAAACTATTTGAATGTTATGATGTTAGAAACAATGCTAAATCAGGGGCAAAATTTATGTGATGGTGTCATGAAAGAATTCAACTTACTTTTTGTGCAGCTACTTATCTAGAAAAGTAGTACAGCCGATACCATTAAGATCCTCTTTTCAATTCTATAGGACGAACTAATGACAAAAAAGATATTAGAAATTTTATTTTACAAATATCTATAATTATATTTTAATCAACTTTTCAGAAACTATCTATCTCAAGATGATAATCACAGATAATCATTTGTCCCTACATATTTGTCATCATGAGAAATATTCATTTAAAATACAAAAACAAATATGATGGTTATTTATGACAGAATTTAACTTACTTTATGTTGGTGCTGCTACACCACAGGTGATTGTAGAACAATGTTGTTTTTACCGGCAAGGAACCTTTTCCAATTCAGATGATGAACTGTAAAAAGAAAGTAATATTAGGAAAATTATTAAAAATTCATAGAATATCATTGTTATCATCAACTTTTCAGTACCTATTCTCAAAATGTCAATCACAGATAATCATTTGTCCCTACATACTTATCATCATGAGAAATATTCATTCAAAAAGCAAAAGTATGATGTTATATGACAGAATTTTACTTACTTTATGTTGGTGCTGCTACACTACAGATCTTTGTAGAACAGTGGTGTTTGTACCAGCAAGGAACCTTTTTCAGTTCAGTATGATCATCTGATGACAAAAAAAAGATAATGAGAAATTTTTTTTTATAAATTTCTAGAATAATAATTTAATCAACTTTTCAGAAACTATCTATCTCAAAATGATAATCACAGATAATCATTTGTCCCTACATATTTGTCATCATGAGAAATATTCATTAAAAATACAAAAACAAATATGATGGTTATATGACAGAATTTCACTTACTTTATGTTGGTGCTGATACACCTCAGGATCTTTGTAGTACGGTGTTGTTTCTACCAGCAAGGAACCTTTTTTAATTCAGATGATGAACTGGTAAAAAGAAAGTAATATTAGGAAAATAATTAAAAATTTGTAGAATATTATTGTTATTATTAACTTTTCAGTACCTATTCTCAAAATGACAATCACAGATAATCATTTGTCCCTACATACTTTTCATCATTAGAAATATTCATTTAAAAAACAAATATGTATGATGTTATATGACAGAATTTCACTTACTTTATGTTGGTGCTGCTAGACTACAGATCTTTGTAGAACAGTGTTATTTCTACCAGCAAGGAACCTTTTCCAATTCAGATGACGAACTAGTAAAAAGAAAGTCATTATTAGGAAAATACTTGAAAATGTATAAAATATCATTGTTATTATCAACTTTTCAGTACCTATTCTCAAAATGACAATCACAGATAATCATTTGTCCCTACATACTTTTCATCATTAGAAATATTAATTTAAAAAACCAATATGTATGATGTTATATGACAGAATTTCACTTACTTTATATTGGTGCTGCGAGACCACAGATCTTCGTAGAACAGTGTTATTTCTACCAGCAAGGAACCTTTTCCAATTCAGATGACGAACTAGTAAAAAGAAAGTAATTATTAGGAAAATACTTAAAAATGTATAAAATATCATTGTTATTATCAACTTTTCAGTACCTATTCTCAAAATGTCAATCACAGATAATCATTTGTCCCTACATACTTATCATCATTAGAAATATTCATTTAAAAAACAAATATGTATGATGTATATTATTATACTGATCCTCCTAGGTCTTCCCCAAGGAGACCCCTCATAAGCTCTCGAAGTACTTGAGCGAGTAAGGAGAACCATATATCTGTTACAGAATTTCACTTACTTTATGTTGGTGCTGCTACACCAAAGGTCTTTCCAGAACAGTGTTGTTTGTACCAGCAAGGAACCCTTTTCAATTCAGTATGATGATCTGGTAAAAAGAAAGTAATATTAGGAAAAAGAAATAAAAATTTATAGATTATTGTTATTATCAACTTTTCATAGATATTTTTCAGAGTTTGGGAGAGAAAACCCAGAAAGAAACCATTCAATTTTCAGTATTTGTCTATCTCAAAATGATTATCACAATTAATCATTTGTCCTTACATTCAAGTGAAATTGTCTCATTAATTCGTAAAATATTTCTCATGTTTATTACATGAGAAATATTTTTGTTCTATTCAGAACGCGTTGTTTATGACAGAATTTAGAATGATCTGAAAATGAGAAAAACATTTTTAAGAGTAGTTACAGTATTATGATTCAAGGAACTCAAAATGAAAGAGATCAGTTCAATCCACATTTTAGATAATCCTAATTATGTATTTCATTTAAATAAGGAGGACAACAATTCAAACTTGTCATCACTTGAACCAGCAAGACAATGGAATCAATTTAGAATTAATCACATAACGGCCAGAAAAAAATTACGATGATTCAGAGATTTTCTCTATGTGCTATTATGCACATAGTATTTCTGGATGATCCCGGGTTAGATAAACTAGAATAAAAATTAATTAATAAGATATAATAGCAAAAAATGTAGTGACTATAATTGTAAAAATTCTCTACCATGTCAACATACGCAATTTTATTTTACTAATCTTTCATCAGGATTGGAAATATAAAGATTTAAATCTTACCTCATGCGGCCGGGACTGTAAAATATCACTTGGATACAATCTTCATTGGATTTTTGTAAAGTAAACACAAATCAAAACTATCAACCAATTCAACCAGAAAAAGAAGTGTCTTTAAGTAATGCACTGGAATCACTTTCAGATTTTGTAAAATTCTTTTCACTCCACAGTACAATGGGTGTAGTAATAAAAAAAAGTAATTCAAACAACTGCATAATTCGGCAGGTTTATTAAAAGAAAATATAAAATACTTATACTATATAATAGTAATATTATTAATCACTTAAAAACATTCTAATGTTTATATAATGAAATCGAAATTAATCACATCTACACAATCATTTAATACAAATTAAGTCTCATTTAAACAGCTCATCTTCCTTCAACTGAAACAAAAACGAATATTATTATGAATATATTTCACATCATAATTATTCTGATGAACTTACTGTAAGAACTGAGATCAATCTCATCAGGTAGTTCAGTTATGTTCACGTCGAAACGATCTTGTACTTCATTCAAGATTTTGGCATCACTCTCTTCTGATACAAAAGTGATAGCTAATCCTTTGGTACCGAAACGACCTGCTCTAGCTACTCTATGTAGGTAAGTATCTGAATCTTCAGGCATATCGTAGTTGAATACAATATTCACTCTTTCAATATCCATTCCTCTTCCGAACAAATTTGTGGCAACCAATATACGCTAGAAGGCAAATAATGAAAATTATAAAAGATGTCAGGCCTTTGACACAGTACATCATGAAAAATTACTAGAGGTGTTGCAGCGGAATGGAATTCGTGGTACTGTGTTGGGTCTTTTCAGAGACTATCTAAACGACCGTACACAATATGTAAAAGTCAATAAAATGCTAAGTGAACCGCAACTGGTCAGAGTGGGTGTGCCTCAGGGAACAATTCTGGGGCCTATACACTTCAACATTTATATAAATTCTCTATTGACACTTGACATGGATGGCAAAGTGGTGTCATATGCTGATGACACTGTTGCTATATTTAGTGGATATGATTGGGAAGTTACTAGGAAAGGCGTTCAAGAGGGTATGAATGTCATAAAGATGTGGTTGGGTGGGTTTCAGCTGTCTCTAAATGCGGATAAGACCAATGATATAGCATTTACCATCACAGATATAAACAGACCCACATTTCACAGCATTAATGTTGGGGACATTGGAGACATAAAAGAAGTTGACAATACTAAATATTTAGGAATTAGAATTAGATAAAATGTAAAGTGGGGACAACAGCATGTAACATGTTTAACAAAGCGAATTAGAAAACTAGTTTACAAGTTTAATCAGTTGAGGGATATTTTGGGTAAGAATATGTTGATTTTGGTATACAAATACCTAGTGGAATAACTTTCAATATGGAATACTAGTTTGGGGAGCACTATACAGGGTGGCCCACCACAGATGTGGATCTCGTTTTGAGGAAGTAAATGAAGATATTTTGAGAATATTTTTTTGTGATGTATGTAAGGTGTTCTAAAGCACAATTTAAAATTATTTTCATATGTTCGAAAACAAAGATATAGACCCAAGTTACATTTTTTTAATAGTAACACCCTGTATTTGACCTAAAAAATGAAATGGCAAGCTCAATTTATGATGAGTTTCTTCAGATCACTTTATACCTTAGAAGTACCATTTACGAGAAAATGTCGAAAAATTGAAAATATGGAGTTTTTTTAAATAGCAATTAATGAAGGAACCAGTTACGCCTGCGATACGGACAGTATTTTTTTGAATAGACATATTAGTTACTTCTATACAGAAAATAAAAGATTAACTCTGGAATATACAGAGTGATCATAATTAATTTTCAAACATCAACTACAAATAATGATCGAAAACGTTCTTATTTCAAATGGCACACCCGGTATTTTTATATCTCGTTGAACGTAAAAAATAATTTCGAAACTATCTTCACAAGGTTTTCCTACACCTAAACCTGATAGTTTTCTCAGCAATTTTCGACCATTATTTGTAGTTGATGTTTGAAAATTAATTATGATCACTCTGTATATTCCAGAGTTAATTTTTTATTTTCTGTATTGTAGCTAATATGCCTATTCAAAAAAATACTGTCCGTATCGTAGACGTAACTAGTTTCTTTATTAATTGCTATTTAAAAAAACTCCATATTTTCAATTTTTCGCCATTTTCTGGTAAATGGTACTTCTAAGGTATAAAGTGATCTGAAAAAACTCATCATAATTTGGGCTTGCCATTCCATTTTTAAGGTCAGATACAGGGTGTTACAATTAAAAAAATGTAACTTTGGTTTATATCTTTGATTTCGAACACCCTGTATATATGAAAATAATTTTGAATTATGCCCTTGAAGACCCTACACACATCACAAAAAAAAAATCAAAATTATGTTCATATACTCCCTCAAACCGAGATATGCGTCTGTGGTGGACCACCCGGTATAAAAATTCATTAAAAACCTTGTCTACAATACAAAATTATATATAGAAAATTATTTACAAAAAAGGTAGACGGTAATATTTATGCATAAAAGAAACAAGTAAAAAATCATATCTCGCATAATATTGCGACTCGTAGTATGACGAGCAAATTGCTGATGGTATCTAACTCCTATAAAAGTGTACATGCAAGATTTGCTTGTCATCTGGCCCCAAATTCCTACAATATGTTACCTTTGAGTATTATGAATATTAAAAAAAACCAAAAGTTTTTGATACAATGTAGGACGTTTATAAATGACAACTATATTTCATTTATGAAGCTGATTGATTGATTTACTTTGCTTTGTATTTGTGTTTGCGGGGTTGTTTAATTTGGTATTGAAAGGATATTATCATATTTGTTGAATTAAAAAAAAAAAACAACTCTAGGATAAATATGCTCTGCAAAAAACAAGTGTTAAATCACTTAAGGGCGTATTTGTTGAAATCATTGAAGTGGTGGGTAGCACCAGCGAAGTGATTTTTTTGCTATTTTATGTATATTTGTGGCACATTGTGTTGGCCGAAATGGAGAATTTTGTAATTAAATTGTTGTAATTTGTAAACAATGGATACTTATAATCAGGATATTGATGGAAACAAATGTAAGTTAAGATGTTACAATTAGAATTGCAATCCGGAAAAACTGGACCGGATCCGGTCTTAGTAATTTTTGTCATATTGGACGAGAAATTAACGCAGATGTTTCTGGAACTTCAATTTCACCCCACTCCTTAGTAGACCTCACCGACTCAACTGCATTTCTGCCCCTGTATAGTGTCTAATTCGGCGCGTTCTTCATGATTATTTTTTAACAATAAAGCCAACAAGTGTGGAAGCTGAAAGATCTTTTTCTGCTGCAGGCTATATTTGTAGCATACGGAGTCGACCGACAGATGACTCAATAAACACCATTTGTTTTTAAAGGCACTTTTTCCAAAATCAAAATTGACTAATTCTCATTGAAATAAATAATTGATTGAGTTTATTGTGCAATACAAGAGACAGATTCACAAAACTTTATTCATTTGATATTTTGTTACTGTGTAAACTGGAAATGTAAGACTGAGAAACTCGTTTTCACGTTCTATCCGAAAACAAACAACAAACTCCAAAATATTTTTAAAAAGGTCAATATAAAACTGGCTTTCAAAACTTCCATGAAAATTAAACAACGTACTTGTTAAAATCGGGTATATATATATGAAATTAAATGTTTAGATTGCAGCAAGTGCTACGTCGTGCAAACAACCAGAAACATTCTCACACGTTATAAAGAGCATACGGGACACATTCGGAACAACAACATCGATAAATCTGCTGTTGCAAATAACGTTTTAACAACTCAATTTCAGAAAATTCCGTCAAATTGTTGAAAAATTCCAATAAATCGTACTTAGGAATACTTGAAGGGATGGAAATAATGATCTAACCCCTATTAACTCATTATTCTCACTAATCGGTTTATGAATAAGGGTATAATGTCAACCCCCATACTTGAGTGTAGAAATTGATAGCATGCTTTAGTAACGCTTCGTCTTTGAAGTCTTTGTTTCCGAAATATATGTCAAATGTCAAAAACTGTAGTGGGCAAGAGTGTAGTTACTTTTGAAGTGTTAACATAAGTCCACAGTGAACTCAAACTAAAATAAACTCGTTTTGTTATTAGAGTTTTGATATTTTGTTACTGTTAAATCTAGAAGTGTAGGACTGAGAAACTCGTTTTGTATTTTAATTTTATATCTTCATCATTACATTAGAAATAAAATTTATTTTGTTTATGTTTTTCAATCAACTACCTTATGAAATAAAATCATTGGATTTTCTCACTTGTTCATTATGGACAGAAAAGAGAAAACAGTCTTGTTTTGATTAATCCGTCCGGATTCTTGGAAATCCGGTAAAATCAGACCGGATTGCAATCCCTAGTTACAATAACTGGTTATGACAAATGATGTGGTTCATATTATTGGGCGCTCGTACCGTAGCCCAAATGTTAGTAATTTTCGAATTTTGATCCAAGAATGGTATCAAACAGATCCATGACTTGCTGATTAAGAATCCATAGTCAAATTCGATTCTGTCCGTTCATAAACACGGAAACTTTAAGAATTTACATACTTCAAATTTGCAAGTTCAAGGTTTCAAGTCGCAATGAGCTTCGTGAACGCACTAGAAGCGAAAAACTATTTTTTAATTAACAACAGTATATAGGAGAATTAGCTCCAGAATTCACTGAAAATTTTAAATGTACATAAAGGGCAACGATAAGATGTATTATGCTTGATCAAAGAAAATTTTTCTTATTTATATTTTCCTTCTAGATATGATGAAAAGTTACAAAACTACAATCAATAACTTTCTAACATCACTTGAACTATAAATTGCGAAAATCTATTCAGATTACCAACATATGATGTGGAAGCCTAATGGGAATTTGTTAGGACAATACAGAACTCTTTTTGATGTGCATTTTCCTCTCTCCACTATAACATACTCCAATAAAAATACTCAAAAAATTAACCTTATTTGATGACGTCGAGATCGGGAAGTCGCGAGTATTTTAAAAAAATTCCAGAAAAGTCGCGAAATCGTCGAAATGGCGAAAAGCTGCCTCGCCCGAAACCTAAAGGCTTTTTCGTTCCTCTCGCCCGACCGTTTCTAACGGTACCGGTCGAAAGACCGAATATAGACGGATAGAATAGCGAGACACTTTTTCCGATTTTTTTTCCGTTCGTTTTCTACGAGCGTTTGAAAATCGCCAAAATGCGGAAAATCGACCGTTTTTATGGGACTATAGAAATAAAACGACCCGAGCGATGCCGAAGTCGACCGACCCCAAGATTTTGGGTTGAAGGTGGCGTTCTGTTTTATCTTACGAAGTAATTAATGGACAAAATCCCACTTGCACATCTCTAATTTTTTGAAAGGAATAGGCTAGAACAGTGCTTCCCAAACTTATTTTTACTGTGACGCCCTTGGGGCTTTCCCATTTTTGTACGACGCCCCTTAACTCAGCCCCCAAAAATATATACCAATTTAAGTACTAGTTTAAAGCTAATTACAATAATAATTCACGGATGACAAAGGAAACCAAACAGGTATTTCACAAACATCAGCCAATATCCTGTTGAATATTGAATGTTCTAAATATCCTAATTGTAGTAATGTGGTTGAAGTACAATAATAAATTCAAATTGGTTTTATGGATAATAACTTCATGCTTTACAGAAATAAAACTGAAACCGTAATGTTCTCAACCGATTCCATCAAAACTAAAACCCCCATTAAAATCTGTGACAATTACATTTCTTTAAGTATATCAGTTAAGTTTTTGGGATGATCAATCGAAAATTCGTCAACAAAATTGAACTCTGCAAACTAGACACTAATGCAGCCCATACACGCTCAATATTATTGTACAACATTTTAATTTGGGCAATTTAATTGATCGTGTATGAGCGATATTGCACAACCATCAATATCCCCTCCATACGATACTATTTTTTGCACCAACCAACATATTGTATAATAATATTGACTCTCTCCACAAGGTTCGCCACTATCTCCGATATTGTATAATTTATACTGTCATGATATATACAACCACAATCAAGAATCAGAACACCATATTAACAAACAAGCATATATGCTGCAATTTGCTGACGATACAACACTCATTGCACATGGTACCACGATTAACAACTCTATGGAAAAACTACAAAAATTAACAGACGTCACTATAGCATGGAAGAGACGCAGGAGACGCTGGAGAATTCAAGCAAACCCTTCGAAATCAAGACTTCTGATCTTTAATCACAAACTCAAACCCAACTCCAAAACGATTTTGTTTGGAAACTGCACAATTACACCAACAAATATGTGTAAATATCTTGGCATCAAAGTGGATCATAAGCTCACCTTCAAAGCCCACATAATAACACAAAAGAAAGCGGCTATTACCCGAGCTGGACATTTTAGATCGCTCACATATAAGAATCTAGGAATCAGTACCAAAACAGCCAGCACAATATACAAGATGATATGCAGGCCTTTGTTGGAGTATGGACACACAGTATTCTTGAACACCCCGAAGACAACACTGAAAAACATAGAAGTTGCAGGAAGAACCTGCATTAGGAAAGTCACAAAACTGAGACACCCAAACAATCCACTCCATAATCCTTCTAACCTACTTTTATATGAGACTACAAAAGTGGAACCAATAATAGGAAGACTTGAAAATATTAGCAGAAAATTCATCACCAACCAGAATAACATAAATATTATGGACCCTCTGATTCATAGCTATCAAGAAACAACACCACCGAAAGCAAAATTACCACCACTCCCAATCTTCGAATATTTAAAAACCTTGTAACACCTTGAGTTAATAATGGATATTTATGTTAATGAAATTTTTTAATTGGCAGGAAGACTTAGGTCGATAACCGTTTGATTATAATTATGATCAATAAAGTTTATTTCTCTCTCTCTCTCTCTCTCTCTATTGACTCTCTAGGGGCCATCGTCAATATATTGTGCAACCCACATTGCATAATAATATTGAGCTTGTTTGCATCAAAATATATTCAAACAGTGTACTACTCTAATTTTCAATCAAAACTGAGTTATGGGATATTGAGCGTAATTGCATCAAAATGTATTCAAACAGTTTACTACTCTAATTCTCAATCAAAACTGAGTTATGGAATCTTGATTCGGGAAGCGAGTACCCATACTGAACGATTATTCAATTAGCAAAAGCAGGTTCTAAGACCTATCTTTGGTATGGGCTTCTGAGAATTGTGGCAAGGAGTCTGTGAAATAAACAATCTACTGACCATTTTGTGATATCCATAAATGCATCTTGTTTGAGCAGTCATATGGAATATGTTGAACAGTGCAAAAATGATTGATGGATAAATGCAATAAAACAAGTCACAGGTGTTCGTTGATTAAATTGCACAATATCCTGTAACAAAAGTCAACTTCCCTTCTATACGGTATTCTGTGTCGAATAGGAACTAAACCCTTAAAACACAGCCGTAACTGACTGAAGAAACTAGTTCTGTATTATTATCTTCGCATCATAGAAACAAATTACAGTAGAAACCTGATTAACCAAGCAACTGTAAGAGTTAATAAACATCCTGGTATCTGAAGTACGCTCTATGCTCCGTATTGACAGAGTTCATTGCACACCTATTTTTGAGCCGCCAAGCTATGTGTTGAATAATAGTATTTCCATTTAAAATCGTCAGGGAATCCCGTGAACTGTGAGAGGGATTTCCCTCACATAAAAGTAAAAAGTTTTTAGGGTTTATCAAACAACAACCACACAAACTTCTTTATAGATAGGAGAAACATTGCAACGAGAAAAAGAAGCGCATAGATACTTCTGTTTTATAATGTTCTTATTATTGTAAAAACGCTAATAAATCATTCAAAGTATTGATGTATAAATATTTTGAATGTATAATTATAAATCCGGATTCTTCAGCAATTCGACGACCTGCACATTTTGAAATTTAATAAGCAATCAATAGATTGTGCTATTAGAATGTGCAACATTTAAAAGAATACTGGCCCCTCTAGAATGGAGTAAAATATGAACTTCTAAATTCAATTGAAATAGATGATGTAATGATCACAATATGGAGTCCATCTTTTGAAGAAACATCCAATTAACAGAATAAAACTTATCAATAAGGAAATTAATTCGACTGCTTTTCACTCACTTTTTGGAAGTCCTTAAACTGTTGGTACCGTGATAGTCTTTCTTCTTGGGACATGTTCCTGTGGATACCAATAGCTGGGAAATTTTGTTCAGTCAACAATTGGGCCAATGCAACACATCTTTGAACGGATTTAACAAAAATTACAACCTGTCAAGACAAAAAATGTTCATGTAGATATCTGATAACGATAAAAATTTCAAAAATACAATAGTTTATTGAATCAGTGAGAGAGTTCAATAAAAATTGAACATCATGGTGAATCATCGAACTTATTGTCATCATTTAGAAATTGTACCATTCCATTATCATGAGAAACTCATGAGCTGAAATTGATCTTACCTGGTTAAATTCCAAAACATCAAGAAGTTCAAAGAGCTTCTTGTTCTTTTCGTTTTCTTTCAATTTCACATAATGTTGTTGCAAACCGTGCAACGTCAATTTGGCTTCATCATCAACATAAACTTCCATAGGCTAAAAATAGATGATATATTAGACTTCGAAGTTCTTGAGACCTACCTTCAGAAGCTCAGTTAAGCAAATTCAAAAACAAGAGATCTCCCATTCATAACTTACTATTTTAATTTGGAAAAAATTTTGATTCAAAATTTGAAATATTAATGTTAGCTAATATTTTGGAAAATATATTACATATTTGTGACTAAATTAATTCTTTTAAATTTATTTCGGCATTAATAATTAATATCAAGAATTATTGTTTAAAAATTTTCGTAAAATCCTAAGGCAATGATCAGTGAAGAACTTTTAAATGCTTCCAATCCTAGTAATTAAATGCAATTTGAATGTTGTAGTGAAAAAAATTAAATGAGGGGAATAGGAGTCTCTCATATTGAATATCCAGTATTTCTGATCAGTAAAAAGCTTAGATTATTAAATTGACAACTGGATATTCAAATTTTGAAGAAACTGAATTGAAAAACTGAAAACCACTGCAGTTGCGAAAGATCCTTGAATAAAGTCCCATCGAACATACAGTAGCTGTTGGCTCTGCTAATCTTGTTTCCATCTGCTCAAAAACAACCAACCAAAGCATTGGGGAATCGGCATGATCAACATAGCACCGTCCAAATTTGATCAGAGTGAATCGGCACAAAACGGGATCCAGATCCATTTGCGATGGAATAAAATACATTGAGTCTTGCTTTAGAAAATCTCTAGGAACAATGTACGCTCAAGTTTCAAAAGCTTTCATCTTTCTCGACGCCATATTTTTGATTTTTAACTATAGTAGATTGGTCATGAATTTCACGAGGAACACTAGACCCCCCGCATTCAAAAAGACACCATCCTTCCTTCATCCTTCTTCGTAGCCCAGCCCAACCCAAACCTGCATCGTTGGGCTACAGTGCTCTAAGCCTTCACTCGATTTAATATTGGTTACGGAAATTTTCAGCACTGTAGCTCGGCCAAAATTCACGGAATATAATTTAACCTAGTTCTCCCTCCCCATATTTTGAACAATTTCAAGCACGACTATTTCTCAACCAAACTTGTTGAACTTTTCAAGTAGCCACAGCAACGGAAACGGGTGTAGAATAAAAATTTTCAATTACATCTTGCATGAATTTTTTGCACACTGGCCGAATTTCTTTGCTCAAAGTTGCACTGAACATCATAACTTGTTTTCCATGTGGAGTGTTTCTGTAGATTTCTTGAACATCTCGTCTCATATCTGCAACCAAGTTCAAAATAAAACTAGCGTGCCAAAAAAAGGAAATAAATTATTCATATTGTGCAATATTGAGTGTTTTGCAAGGTCATAAATGTGACTTACCTAAGAGCTCTAACATTTTATCACACTCATCAAGAATGAAATGTTTCAAATGCTTCAAATTTAGCTTCTTGGATCGAACTAGGGCCAAAATTCTTCCAGGGGTACCAACAACAATATGGGGGCAGTTGTTCTTCAGCAATTCTTCGTCCTTTTGGATTGGGAGACCCCCAAAGAATACACCAACCTTGATAGTTGGCATATATTTGCTGAATCTTTCATACTCTTTACTGATCTGGAACGCAAGCTCTCTGGTGTGGCACATGACTAATACGTAAACTACATTCTCCGTTGGCTCAAGTTGTTGAAGAGTTGCTAATACAAACACTGCAGTTTTACCCATACCCGATTTGGCTTGGCACAGAATGTCCATACCAAGAACAGCTTGAGGAATACATTCATGCTGAACTAAAGTGAAAAAATATTATTAGATATTAAAACTCTACCTTAAATCAAATTGTTCTAACCTTCTGAGGGATGCTCGAAACCGCAGTCAACAATGGCACGTAAAATTTCCGGTTTTAGTAAAAAATCTCTGAAACCCGAGCTGTGTATGGACACATATGTACCCTTCACACCCTTTTTTGGTTCAGTAGCAGCAACTGCCTCAGAAGTGTTTTGTTCGGTTTGCTCTTCATCTTCATAATCGAGAAGATCGTCAGCGTCGGCCATATTTGATCTGGAAATCGGTAACAGATATTAGAATTGACCGATTGAAGGAATTAGGATACTAAATGAAGAAATACGATATGAAAATGGTCACAAAATTTCTACGCGTCATTGATAGCGAGAAATAAATTGAAAATGCAATATGATTCACATAATACTATGAGATTTTTACTTACATGTTTACGATTGGCGATTTAACAAAACTTAAACGTCGACTTTGAAAGAAGTATTCCACACAAATGAATTATGGCGCCTGCGCTGCGTCAGTGCGTTAGCAAAACGAAAACGAAGCAATCACGACTCTATGACCTTAAGTCCAATTATTTGTGTTCTGGGTGTCCAAGGTTGCGTTCCGATTTTCCTGAACAGTACGTTCTCATTCGGTTTGAAATTCGCTTGCACGCCACTTTTCTGGAAATCCAGTAAATTTACTCATTCTACTGTCACAGAACTGGTCGTGAAATTTGAATTTCAGAATAACTATAATACAAAAACTAATTCTGAAAATTTCCTTTTAGTGTCTGACGATATAGATATTTTTCAGAGTTTGGGAGAGAAAACCCAGAAAGGAACCATTTAATAATGAATATACCTCCCAAAGTATCCTTTAATGATAATCTACAGATTTGAGTAATGGGAAAATCGTCTATGATCACAGAATTTTTAATTCTAACGTATATGTATTCTATCTGAATTGAAATTCTTTAACCCTTTATAGGGCAAAAGAGTGGCAATTGAACTACTGCTATGAAATTTTGTTTACTGATTACTATCAGATCTATAATGTTAAGAACGTTTTCAATTTTTTTCTAAATTAGGTCTAAACCTAAAATTTTTGGTGGGACATTATCGTCCCAATGTTCGTTGCGCGCGATATTTTTCTCCTATGTTCATTGGGATAATATTGTCCCACCATTTAAAAAAGAATCCAAACACATCTATTTCGTTGAATATATTATTTATTACAAAAAATCTGAAAAGTTAAATAACTTTGGATTTATTCCATGTGATTTCCAGTCAAACAAGTCCTCCTCTCTTTCGTCTTCCTCCTCCTCGTCTTCCGATTCACTCAATCTGAAAGTATCTTCACTATTACGTATCTGCTCTTTTCTGCATCTTCGCTCTTCTTCCTTTTCTTCTTCTTCGTCTGTCCTACTATCAGCTTTTGAAAATTCCTTACGCTTCTTTGTTGTGTCTACGCTGTTCCCTCTACTCGTGGAAGCAGAACTTCTCAGTGACTACAACGGAAACTCATCATCTGTGTCGCTGTCACCATCAATATCGGAATTTTCAGCCTGCTCATCTGTGATTCCTTCAAGTTCTAATGCGATTTGGTTAACTAACCTCTCAAGCTCCTTCTGAGACAAACCCGCCATAATCTGAAATGAAAAGCAATTACTTACCTTTTTCACCTACGCCACTGGATTTTTCGCTACTACAGCGTCGAAACTGAATTAATCATTAATCTGATAAAATGCACAAAAGAAAATTTCATATTGCTCAGAAGACAGAAATTAATTATAATCACATAACCAAGTTTTAATAAATTTGAATTTTTACTAATTGGGTATTAGGTAGATTTTGTTCAAATTCATGAAAAATCTTCCTAGCCGAAATGAATATCTCTTAAAAATTCCTAGATGGTATTAGGGTAGATTGTGTACAAACAATAACAAGTTGAATCATTAAAAAAAAATGTAGTATTTTCCAAAAAAAAAATAATTCCAATCTTGATAAAAAATCGTTATTATTGATTTAGCTAGTTATTCTGAACGAAATTTCAAAATGCTGCTTATTTTCCTGTACTTTTTAATTGTAAATCATCCTACTTACCCTTAATTCTGCACAGAAACACTGAATAACAAAAAACAATCAGAGGAGGATGATATTCCCGAACATAAACTATTCACTGCATGTAAAATTAATAAATCGGGGATTCCCCGTGGGCATTGGGACAAATATGTCCCACCTTGCTCAATTTCAACGACCTCTAGCGAACAATAGCCGAATTCTAGAGACCGGGTATTCTGTAATGATGTTACAGCAACCTACGCGTGTGGTAATGAGATAGGGACACATTAATCCCAAAGAACGTTCACTGTAGCATGGGTGGGACAATAGTATCCCAATGACCTATAAAGGGTTAAATATCGAAAGAAATACGACAAAACGTACTTCCCTAGTAATTTCAGTATACGATATTCACGAAATTCGAAGAAAATTTGGGAGTCGGCATTCTACAAGTAATTTCCGAGTTTTAATTGGATTGCATTTGTATATTTTGAGTTATAGAGGAAATAACAACTAAAATTCAGTTGTGTATAACTCCAAAACCATTTGGCCGATTATACCTATTTACGAACCCAAACGTCGCATTCGGATGCGCAACCTACCTTGAAAATTGCAACGCTATATCTCTTTCCGTTCTCAAGTTGTCGTGAGATACATAATATTTTTGGCGCTCTTGTTCCTCGGAACAGAGTGCTTCTTATCAATTTCCCAAATGTCTGTAATTTTGGAATTTTTGGATTAAAATGGAATGGAATGGAATCCATGGTCAAAATCGATTCTGTCCGGCCGTCCGTCCATTCGATGAAACGATAACTCTCGGACGGAATGAGCTATACAGTTGAATTTTTTAGAGTAGGTCTGGGAGATAATTATCAAGGTTGAGTTCGATATTGGGCAAAATCGGCCAAATGGTTTCGGAGTAACAAAAACCCTTTTTCTTTTACATTACAAATCTCGAATTCATTTTTTTTTAAGATGCAGTTTCATCATAATAATCCATTGATATCATTTTCATCTCTAACAAGCTAATACTTTCGGAGATATTTCATTTTTTCATAATTGTTTTAAAATTTTCTAGTGATACGATCCTCACAAAATTTCACATAATGTACGTCTTTATGTTGTTCAATACTTATACTTTTTGCGGACAAGTACCATAAAAATAATAATAAGTTTCTTTATTTCAAATAATTTTGCTTACAGTGTTTAAACAACAAAATATTATCATGAAATGAAACAGTGTCTAAAGAAAATATGCCATACCCCAGGTAACACAGGGACCTCCCAGAGATGTCTAGGCGAGCTCCTGCCGGGATATTGTGACGCCTATTGCGATATCGCTGGGAGGTCGCCAAGAGCTCCCTATCACCTCCAAATGTCCGCCACAGGGGATGAGCCCAGTAACATCTCTGAGATATCGCATGGGGAAATTCTCAAACTGCTCACCCTGGGGAATATTTTGGGAGGTTTATTGCGATATCGCAGGGAGGTCGCCCAGACCTCCCTATCACCTCCAAATGTCCGCCACAGGGGATGAGCCCAGTAACATCTCAGAGATATCACATGGGGAAGTTCTCAAACTGCTCACCCTGGGGAATATTTCAAGAAGTTTATTGCGATATCGCAGGGAGGTCGCCCAGACCTCCCTATCACCTCCAAATGTCCGCCACAGGGGATGAGCCCAGTAACATCTCAGAGATATCACATGGGGAAGTTCTCAAACTGCTCACCCTGGGGAATATTTCAAGAAGTTTATTGCGATATCGCAGGGAGGTCGCCCAGACCTCCCTATCACCTCCAAATGTCCGCCACAGGGGATGAGCCCAGTAACATCTCGGAGATATCGCATGGGGAAATTCTCAAACTGCCCACCCTGGGGAATATTTTGAGATGTGTACTGCGATATCGCAGGGAGGTCGCCCAGACCTCTCTATCACCTCCAAATGTCCTCCACAGGGGATGATCCCAGTAACATCTCAGATATATCACATGGGGAAGTTCTCAGGCTGCTCAACCCGGGCAGTACTGAGAGAAGATGGCTGCGATATGAATCTATAATAATCCCAGACGGCACAAACATATTGCATGAATATGCCATGCATATCCCACCGGCATATTGGCATATGCCAGGGATATTCCATATCCTCCAAAGCATATGCTACGCATATTCCATGGATATCCAAGGTCACCATGAATCATGTTCCATGAATATGCCATGCATATCCCAACGGCATATTGGCATATGCCAGGGATATTCCATATCCTCCAAGCATATGATACGCATATTCTATGGATATCCCGGGAATATGTTTTAATCTCCTAAAAGATATTCATGGCATATGCTAGGAATATATTTTTCTACTGTATAGCATATGCTTTTTGAATATTAATATCAAAAAAATTATACAGGGTGAGTCTTTGAGCCGTACATTAAATTTAACCATAAATTCCTCTCATCAAATTGAAAACTTTTTTCATTCAACATCTTTTCCAAATTTGACTCAGGTAAAAATATACAGGCTGTTGAAATTTCAAAAAAAATATATCATTTTATATTGTAACTTTTTCTGGAAATTATGTATCATAGTTATAGGAAACTTCAACACCAACATTCGTTTAATTCAGAAAAAGAATGTCAAAGCTATACAAAATAGAAACTGATTTTTTTTCGAAATTTCAAGATCCTGTATCTTTTTACCTTAGCCGAATTGGGAAAAATGGTAAATGAAAATACTGTTTCATTTGATGATAAGAATCTATGGTTAACATTAATGTACAACAAGACTAACCCTGTATATATTTTTTTTCTACTTCCACTATATGGTCAAATGTAGGTTAGTTATTTTGAGAAATACAAAACTAAATCAGAGAATATTTATTACAAAAAACAAAAATATTTGTTCACAGAAAATATAAAAAAAATATTATATATAAAATATGTATATATTGCGGTAAATCCGCAAATTTTTTAGTCGCTTAGATATTATTATTTTTTACGTTATGAATATTGGATATTATTGAAAATAACCACGCCTATATCTTACAAACTAACAGAGACCGCAGATTTTTTTCACTGAAGATTTGCATTCTGGAGATGTCATTAAATACATTGAAGTAAATATATCTAATTAATATTAGATAAATTGAACAAATAATAAATTAAAACAACATCTTATTAATATTACTATGTATTTATAGCACGAATTCTTCCTCCGGGTGATTTTGTTTGTATTCCTTATTCCTAAAACCATCAAATATAAGAAAAAACACTTCGTCATAGAATAATTTACTCACAGTTTCAGTTGCTTTTTAGTCAGGAAAATAGCAATCCTTTTTTCTACTTCCTTTTCAGTGCATTGCTTCGTAAGTGGGTTTTTCCCGCATACCACTGAAAAAAGTATTACATAATATATTATCTCAATGTCAATGATATTTCCTCTGCTAATTATGCATATTGATTCATTTGGTGAATAGAAATTGTATTTTGTAAAGTGAAGATGGTATTGTCATTCAGTTGAAAAAAACCCTATGGCAGAGTTGTTCTAAATACAGATTATGGAAATACCGAAACACAAATAATATATTCAAGAACAGTTGGACAACACAGGGAATATGTTTCTCAAATATGTCAAAAACCCAATATAAAATTAGTAAAGAGAAAATGGAATTAACATAGACTACTGGATTATATTTTTACCTTTGATTAATGTAGCCATGTGAAGAACAGAAAACTTCTTGCCCTCCAACCCAGCTTAACTGCTTCAATATGACATCATCGACCAACTGAGGCATGCGTCTTCTGACAACATCTTTTACGTCAGTGCCTCCAACATGGACAAGCTTAGTCAACTATGAATAAAATGATTTGTTTTCTATTTCTACTCTGGTATATTGATATCTACCATTGGTTTTGGAATATTGATATCTTGGGCAGTATTTTCACTCCTTGAATTCAGCATTGCCGTTATCAATTCCGTATTTTGCTCGACCCTTCCATTAAATTTATGTAGCATTCTTATAAGTTCAGTAGAGTCTATAAAAAACAAAATAAGGTTCAAAGTCACAAATACATAAATATATAAGAGGTATACTAACCTTTACTGGATAAACATTTCAGTTTTGCTGCAGTAGAAGTTGAAGTTCTGGAGGTAGACGCATCCGAGTTGATGTTTTGGATTATTGTATTGCTGTATCACTTCCTTTTCTAAATTCAAGATTCTTTGCACCACTTCAAATGCTGCTTCAGACTGTGATGAGCAGGCTTGTTGTGACTGATTAGCTGGAAAAATATCTAATGTTTCTATTTGATGATATAAAAGCAAATAAATATAAATTTCATTAGAAATAGAGAATTAGAGATTTTATACCAGTGGGGAAACTCAATATATAGGTAAAGCCCACAATTTAATATCTTCCTGAGAGACAAGTATTTCCAACTACATTACTCGGTAACTGAAGATCGTGACTGAATACAATTCTTCGGTTTTCTGGTAGAGTCAAGGCTGGAATAGTTTCAGTAGAACAACTATCTACAGTATCTTCAGTCCTCTGGTCATATTCTTGCGAATCATCAGTAATATTGTGCTCTTCAGTAAACAACAATGTTTGGCCGGACAATCTTTTCACTTTGCTCAAAAAAGATTTCTTCATTAGGCAGCAAAACAAAACACGGACGGCAAGTAAATAGGTACTCTGCAAAACCCTTGATACCTTTTCACCTAGCCAAAGGTTGATATATCAGATAAATGGTATTCACCAAAAATTGAGTTATATAAATATAATACTCCTCTAAAAGCACTACTTACTTGTTAAATAACAACACAATTCCTTAATTTCACCAATTCACTGTTTGTCCATATCAAGTAAAGACCAGCCAACTACAATACAGATTTCAAACTTGATTTTCTTTTGTTATGACAATGGAAACAAAGAAAAACGATTTATTTGTCAGATGATGACCACAGAACACTGAACAGGATAAAGCTTCTATAGACAAGATATAGTCTTCATATGGTCTCAGTATAAAAATAATGAAAATATCGGTCGGTAGGTCGCGGCGATGGAACGACTACGCCCGACGGTCATCCTCGTCCATAGCTCACAAAACATCTGTTACCGGAGGTCCTGGCAGTGTTGCCAGAAATGCAGAATTTTCTTCAATATGCAGAATTTTAGCCTCCAAAAAGAGCTGATGAAGAAAAGAAGAATATTTCAGGGAAACCATTAAAATATGAAGAATTTTTGAAATTCACATATTTTTGGAACAATTTTACTCATTTCGTATGCGTTCTGACATTTTCGGTAAAATGGTTTAGCTACGACTTGAAATTATCGGCCTCGAGATGGTGCTTGCAGTAGCAAAATAAAAATATTGCAGTGTATTGCTGTATTGAAACAGGTCAAACTGGGGATTGGCCCGATTGAGGAAGTTTTTAACTTTACTAACAGTGGGTAGGTAGGTACTCCAAAATGACGTTACACGCCACTGCAGAAATATGAAGAATTTTTGAGGATAAATTGAAGAAATTTGATAAAAAGAATCTGGCAACACTGGGTCCTGGGTTCGTATCCCGCTCAAGGCATCGATTCACACAACCCAACACGGGTTGTGTGAATGTACAAAAAAGATTTGAAAGAGTATTTTGAAATAAGGTAGATCTTTGTAGATATAGCCGCAGTTCCCTACATATATAGCGTATAAACATATAATTTAACCTATTTAAAGGCGCATTTTGTTGTTATACATTGTCATAATTAAAAGTCTAAAAAACGTTACTAAAAACTCCATTTTTGACTGCGAAGCTTCAACTAAGAATTTTCCCAGCTGGTTTTCTAACGAAATGTTTCAAATTGATATAACAAAAATTATTACGTATCTATAGAGAAATGTGCAATGAAAATGCTTTTTGAATATTCATAGGATATTCGAATGCTCAAATTTCAGTTTGATATGCCGTTTGAATATGCCAGTCATATTCAAGGAGAATATCTGTGGAATATTCGTGGGAGTATATTCCAGGAATATGCCTTATGGATATAAGATAATGGCATATTCATGGAATATTCCAGGGATATTGCAATATCTATTGGAAAATAGGATATTGTAGGCATATTCCAGGAATATTGGGTGCCGTCTGGGATCTATATATCCTCCAAATGTGCAGTACATGTGTGGCGCCGAATACATCAATTCGATGCGTAGATCGATATTCCACTCGGGTTATAAGCGATTGGGTTGTTCTTCCGGGTACAGAGTAGACGACTGCGCCATCTACCAGTGGAAACGAGAAGTACAGAGTAGGGATGGAGTAGATCCCTACAACACGCCACCTGATTTCCTATTCTTGTTGAATTTGCGAGGTTTTCAGGACCTCGCAATGGAATCTGTTATTCTCGTTACACTTGTGATATCTTGAGGAGCTCGCAATAGGAATGTCTTTTTCTAGTTATCTGCGTGATATCTTTAGGAGCTCGCAATGGGAATGTCTTATTCTGGTTATCTTTGGGATATCTTTAGGAGCTCGCAATAGGATTATCTTATTCTTGTTATCTGTGTGATATCTTTAGGAGCTCGCAATAGGAATATCTTATTCTGGTTACATATGTGATATCTTGAGGATCTCCTCAATAGGAATATCTTATTCTTGTAATACTTGCGATGACTTAAGGAGCTCGCAATAGGAATGTCTTATTCTGGTTATCTGTGGGATATCTTCAGGAGCTCGCAATAGGAATATCTTATTCTTGTTATCTGTGGGATATCTTTAGGAGCTCGCAATAGGAATATCTTATTCTGGTTACATATGTGATATCTTGAGGATCTCGTACAGGAATGTCATATTCTGGTTATCTGTGGGATATCTTTAGGAGCTCGCAATAAGAATATCTTATTCTTGTTATCTGTGTGAAATCTTTAGGAGCTCGCAATGGGAATGTCTTATTCTGGTTACATATGTGATATCTTGAGGATCTCGCAACAGGATGTCTTAGTCTGGTTATCTGTGGGATATCTTTAGGTGCTCGCAATAGGAATATCTTATTCTGGTTATCTGTGTGATATCTTGAGGATCTCACATTGGGAGCTCGCATTTTCATCCACATTGTAACCTCTCAGAGACCTCTATGCGAGGTCTGTGTTACCTGGGACTATACTATGAGCTCCAATCGATGTCATCCATTGAATAAGGTTCTAATTCCAATAGTTCTTTAATATATCCTTTTTAAACATTTTTAAATCACCTATGTTATTAATTTCTGGAGATAGACCATTAAATAATTTTAAACATCTATTATTCTAGCTGATTTTGAGTAAAGGTTACACTTGGGGTAATTATAATGCTGACTTCTTGTTCAATATGCATTCTCACTTTTGAATCCTTCAAACGTACACCTATTCTTGCTGAAAAACAGTAAGCATTCCTGTACATAAATAGCATAAATTTTTAAGATGCCATTCCTCCTGAAAACACCTCTGCAGGACTCTCGATATTTCATTTTTGCAAGTGTTCGAACCGCTCTCTTGTGTGAGGGAAATAATGATGACAAATTTCCAGATCCATAAATATTATACCAAATCTTTTGTCATTCAATAATGGCGTGGTAAATAGTTTTCAATATTTGTGAGTTTAGGTGTTTTGACAAAATCGAAAATGCATAAATTGAAGACCCTACCCTTCCACATAGATTGTCCATGTGTGCCTTCTTATATACTACTACTATGGACCACAACGTACTATCATTTTGCCCAAATGTCTGTAATTTTCGAATTTTTTGCCGAAAATGGTCTCAACCGACTATAGGTTCAACTCACTGATGAAGAATTCGAGGTCAAATTTGATTCCGTCCGGTCGTCCGTTGACCCGATAACATTCGAACGGATAGAGATAGCGGCTTGAAATATCCAGGTTAGGTTGCGCATCCGAATATGACGATTAACTTCGTTAATGAGCATAATCTGCCAAACGATTTCGGAATTAAAATTTTGTTTTCTCAATATCATCAACAATACAGATTCGATCGAATTGTGTATCTTAGGAACTATCGCTCCGATATTGCTGAAATTCCTAGAGCCTGCAAAACTAAATTCAATAGCCAAATTCCGAATCTAAACACGATCGGATCTACAGCGTGCTCCTGAAGTGTATCAACGGTTAACTGTAGATTTCTCATTACATTTTTTTCTCTTCCATTTTTTTCTTCCGGGTCTTCGTTTCGGAGATACAGGGTGTCAAAAATTTATATTTTTTTCAGTTTTTTTCTAATATCTCAGGCAGGGCCGGCGCTAACAAATTCGGCGCCTGAAGCAATAGGAATCTTCAGGCGCCCCTACCTATGAAATATGAAAAGTCGGCTGGCGAACTGGGTCAAAATGGTGCCCCCAGAAGTTGGCGCCTGAAACAGTTGCTTCACTGTTTCACCATCAGCGCCGGCCCCGATCTCAGGAACCGTTTGAATTAAGGAATTGAGTTTTTGTACACACATTTGGTCTCTAATAATAGATACTTTCTTGCACTTTACTCGGTTTTATGTATGACCCGGAGGAAAAAATGGAAGAAAATTTTTTTAAATTTTTTCATGAGAAATCTACACTCATTTAGAAACATCATTATATGGTGGAGATATTGAAAAATATTGGAAACCGTGCAGTGTTGGGCAAGTTCCGTATCTGGATGGGTAACAGTTACCACGATAACTTTCTAACGGAAAGAGATAGCAACTTGCAATTTTCAGGGTAGATATTGCGCATCCGAATGCGACTGATAAGTTTGTTAATAAGTATAATCGGCCAAACAGTTTTGGTCTTATACCCATCCGAAATTTTGTTGTTAACTCCTCAATAACTCAAAACATACAGATCCGATCCAATTTAATCTTGATTAGAGTGCCGACGCTCAAATTTTTGCGAAATATCGTGAGGAACGTATCTCTAGAAAATTAAAGAAAAAAAACAAGTTTTACAACCATAATACGATCGGATTAATTTTGCTGGAGATATTGAGAAAAAAATGGTTCAAGGACTGACTTGAAGTCAGGAGCTTTTGCGTGTATGTTCTATTGTCCATTCCATAAGAGTGTCCAATACAGGAGAATGGACAATAGAACATACGCGCAATAGCTCCTGACGTCAGGGCTTGAACCAATTTTTTTTCCTTATTTTTTTTTTAAATTTTGCTAGGGGCACGGTTCTTATAAAATTTTAAAGACGTGTTCATGTCAATATTCTACAACTAGTTACCAAGCTTCAATTCGATAGAGTCTATATTTTTTGAGTTATCGAGGAAATAATATTCCAGGTGCGTATATAACTCTGAAGCCGCTGCATCGATTATGCCCGTAAACGAACTTAACTCTTCCATTCTGGTACGCAACATACCTTGAAAAGTTATCGCCCAACTAGCAATTTTATATTTTATAATAGTTGTGGAAACGTTTTCAACCAAAATCTTATAAAACATTCTTAGTCGCTGAATTGTTTTCAATAATTGGCACATTTTATAAAATAATCTAGTCATAAACAATACAACACTATTTCATAAACATTCTGGTGCCATTTAGAAAACTGTTTTGTAATAGCTTTATAAGGTGTTATTGGCGCTCTTGTTCTTCGGAACAGAGTGCTATCAATTTGCCCAAATGTCTGTACTTTTCGAATTTTTGGCGGAAAATGGTCTTAAACCATTTGGTTCGACTCACTGATCAAGAATACGTGGTCGAAATCGATTCTGCCGCCCGTCCGGCCAGCCGTTAACACGATAACTCTCGAACGGAATGAGCTAGACAGTTGACATTTTCAGAATGGGTTTGGGACATACATATCTCGGCTAAGTTTGTTATTGGGCAAAATCGGTCCGATGGTTTCGGAGTAACAAAAAAAAAAAATTTTTTACATTACAAATTTCAAAATAAGTTTTTCCCAAGATGCAGTCTCACCATAGGAATCCATTGATGTCATTCTTAACTCTAACAAGCTAATACTTTCATAGATATGATTTTTCCAAATTTCAATAATAAATCGTACTTATGTGTTTTCACAGAATGCGATAATTATTCTATATCTATGAATTATTATAATATGATCTGTGTTGATACATGTCAACTTATTTTCCTGAGACATGATATGTCAAATTTTGATATTTAATGCCCATGGTTAATCCATATATGATGAATGGTAATGGTAAGGGTAAGTTAATGATATTGGGTTCAGAATATCTCCAGTAAAAACAAAATTGAAATATTGGCCAAAAATTCAATTGATATCATATAATTTTCAGAGTGGATTTGAGGAGAAAATATATCGTTCATCATAGAATTGAGGAACGAATATCTCGGATGAGTTCGTTGTTGGGTAGAATTGGTCTATTGGTTTTGGATTAATAATTTTTGGCACTTTGTTGAATTTAAATTCTTTTATGATGTTTGAATTTTATGTCTGCTATTATGAAGTTCTATCATAAGAATCCATTGATATAATTCCCAACTCTTACCATTGTATAAAGAATACATTATTCTATATACAATGCTCTTACCAATACTTTCGAAGATATGATTTGTCAAAGTTTGAACAAGAGCACCAAAGCTCCTGTCCACAGGGCTTGAACCAATTTTTTATATGAATGTTATGAGATAAAAATGTTACATAGAATGATATCTATAAAATCTGCAATTGATTTTAAGTTGCAAAGGGCAATCCTGAATTATAACAACATGGAGAAAATATAGATGTCATGTCTCATTATTGTTTACACGAAGCCATTTTATTTTATATACTTCTGCACTCAAGGCAAGGCCAGACGCCAGACCAACGCTGGGGGGCTCGCGTCCGCGGTGGCGTTCACGGTGGCGATCTGGGGCCCTATTCTCGACCATTCGCAATTTGCACGTTCGTTCGCATCTCTATAGCAATATATAGCATATGCGACCGATAGTTAAAATTGCGAATGGTCGAGAATAGACCCCCAGTTGTTGTCTATGAACTTGTAGCGACGCGTTCACAGCGATGCGTCCTGCGATTGGCCGCGGCGTCCGGTGCAGCGTCCGCACGCGACGGTGGCGATCAGTTAAAAAATCGTTAAAATTGCGAATGGTCGAGAATAGACGCGCACGCAGCGTGTATTGTCATGGCCATTTGACAGTTCAAAATAAATAGTTGTCATATTGATGAGATTAGGGCCAAGTTCCACTAGGCGATCGCAACGTTCAGTCGTCTGCGCAGTTCTGCGAAAGTGCGCGTGATCGATGTGAGACCTTAGTGGAACGCGCCCCAAGTATTCGAAATTGAAAATACGTACAATGTAGTTCATGGATGGAGAAACCGGGAAACGTGGAAATAATTGAATGGAAGATTGAAATTATTTTGTCAGATTTCTGGGAGCAGAAATTATAAGTTTATACTTTAGTTATAAGCTTATAAAACTTGATTATATTAAGAAATAATTGTAGTTAAAGTTACGGAATTCATAATAGTATATTATGGAGAGAACGGAAGAAATCATAACATTCAATAGACATTCTATAGTAAATGTAAAATCGCTTTTCATCTTAACGTAATTTCCAGTGCAAGGTATTGAATTCATGAAAATATGATGAGGTGATATCCAACGGAGGTATTTAGTATACTGGCACATGGCACAATATCTTGACCCATGATTATTTATCCACACTAGCTGTTTTCATACCCACCTGAAGTGCGGACATACTGTACAGGATGTCCGCACTTCAGGTGGGTATGAAAACAGCTTCTAGCTTCTAGCAGGGAATACAGCACGAATAGCAAGCTCAGAAGAACGATTATGCCAACCCTAAGTTTCACGAACTGAACTGTGATTTTCATAAGGAGTTTTCACAGTTTGGTAGCGTTCTTCAATTGTTGAAATATTCATGACCACAATGGCAAACCTTTTTGAACAAAAATGTCGAAGAACTGACATCAAAAGATCTTAAAGGTTTCATGGAGTTGAAATTCATACAATATACCCAAGAAATTGGGTGCATTCTGTGCTAAACATAAATACCCTTCATAACAATGAAATGAAAACTTTCGGTGGCTCTTTTGAAACTGGGAAATTGTTAAAATTGTAATTTTTGGCTTTTCCGTCTCAAAAGGCTGCTGACTCCTGGTCTAGCTACACTAGCAGTTCTCAACCTTTTTGAGACCATTACCCAAAAATCGGGTTAGATATTAGCAATTACCCCACCCCCTACGGAATTTACCGAAATTAGGATAACCATATCCAACAATTATATTTCGTCGATAGTCGCACCAGGATATTTTCGAACCCGTTATAATAAAAATACAAATTAGTCTTGTATTTACCTCTCAGAAAATCACGTTTTACCCCTTGGGGCTAATTACCCCCCAGATAACACAAGGACATCCGATGGATATCCATAGGACATCCTTCATGAATTGTTCGGATGTCCAATGGACATCCAATAATATCCAAAAGATATCTTATGGACGTCCATAGGATATCTGAATGGAACAACCTGTACATCCATAGGATATCCTTGACGGATATCCATAGAATATCCTCCAAGGATGTCCATAAGACATCCTTCAAGGATATCCATAGAACATCGTTCAAGGATATCCATAGGACATGTTTGTAGGATGTCCAATGGACATCCAATAACATCCAATAGATATCTTATGGACGGCCATAGGATGTCCAAATGGAACAACCTGTACATCCATAAGATATCCGTCTAGGATATCCCTCAAGGATGTCCATAAAACATCCTTCAAGGATATCCATAGAACATCCTTCAAGGATATCCATACGACATCCTTAAAGGATGTCCAATGGACATCCAATAATATACAAAAGATATCTTATGGACGTCCATAGGATGTCCGAATGGAACAACCTGTACATCCATAGATATCCGTCAAGGATATCCATAGAATATCCCCCAAGGATGTCCATAAGACATCCGTCGAGGATATCCATAGAACATCCTTCAAGGATATCTATAGGACATCTTTGAAGGATATCCAAATGGAATCCATGAAGGATATCCATAAGACATCTTTAAAAGATATCTTTTGAGAATATCCATAACACATATCCTTCAGGAATATCCATGGAATATGTTAAATAGATGTTCAAAAGAAATCCATAGAAGATGAAACTTACTGTTAGCAATCTGTAAGGAAATGAAATATCCGTATTTTGAAGAAAAATAATTTATTAACACAATCCTGAAAACAAAAAAATTGAGTTTATACTAAAATATAATATCATATAATATATTGTCTTGTTGATTTCTTTTTGGAGCTGTCGCCACATATCACTTAGGTGAGCAGCACCTGAAATTATTTGAACACAGATCAGTATTTTAACGGGTATAATATTATTGATGTTGAAATTTATCAAAAAATTCTGAGGAACAAACCAGTATGGTTTCCTTCGAATTCTCATTATCATAATACAATCAATTCTTCATTTCGTCGTTTGTTCACGTTAAGTATAGGTATCCATTTTTGGCGCTCTAGTTCCTCGGAACTGAGTGCTTATCAATTTGCCCAAATGTCTGTAATTTTCGAATATTTCGATGAAAATGGTCTTAAACGATTTGGTTCGACTCACTGATCAAGAATCCGTGGTCGAAATTCATTTTGTCCGGCCGGTCCGGCCGGCCGTAGGCACGATAACTCTCGAACGGAATGAGCTAGAGAGTTGAAATTTTCAGAGTAGGTTTGGGGGATAAATAATCGGACAGATGGTTTCGGAGTAACAAAAAAAAAATTTTTTTTTACGAAACAAATTCCAAATTAATTTTTTTTTAATAAGAAGTTTTATCATAAGAATCCATTCATATCATTTTTAACTCTAACAAGCTAATACTTTCGGAGATATGATTTTTCAAAATTTCAATAATAAATCGTATTTCAACGTTGTCACAGAATGATATCATTCTATGAATTGTCATAATGTCAAATGATGTTCCTGAGACATTATCTAATCAATCGAAGAATTGTGAGCGAAGTGAGAAAAATCTCAGTTGTTTGCTCCGAAATTAGTTTTTCTCAGAAAATTCTTACATTTCGGAACTGAACATGAAGTAAGAGATATGTGAGTAGTGAGACTGCTTTTCATCCATAGACATAGATATAACTCTCGAACGGAATGAGGTAGGTAGTTGAAATTTTCAGAGTAGTTTAGGGAGATGAATATCTCGGTTAAGTTCGTTAATGGGCAATATTGGCCAGATTTAATTTGATTTCTTCCATGGTGCAGTTCTCATTCTCATGATTACTCATTTAATCTTGATAAATAAACTATTATTTGAATTGAATTTCCTTTAGGATGCAGTTCTATCATATGAATACATTGATATAATTCCCAACTCTGAGAAACCAATACTTTTGGGGCCGGTTTCTCAATTGCGAGTTAACCCGAGGTTGCGGGTAACATGCGGGTAACATGAGTTGACATGCGTCAACTCTCAACCTCGAGTTAACTCGCAATTGAGAAACCGGCCCTTGGAGATATAATTTGTCTGTTTGAACTAGAGCGCCAGAAAGCTCCTGTCCACAGGGCTTGAACCCATTTTTTTTATTACTCACATCTGAATATATTATGATATATACAAAATATACAAGGAAGATGATTAATTATTATAAATCAATTTACTTCTTACTCCTTCCACGTACGAATGAATCTCAAAACTCAGCAAAATCCCACTAGCAAAGGACATTAACAAACAACTCAACTTAGTAACTCACAACACGTCACGACTCGTTCACGACGACCGTTAACGGTTAAATCATAGAACGTAATATTTCCCATCAAGATCAAGCGGTAGAACCCGACAGTGTCAGCCCGTGAAACTGTCAATTGACGCGGAGACGGAACTACAGATCTTAGGCTGGTTTTCCTGTCACGCTGACGGTCGGCGCTGACGGTCAGCGCTGATCGGTCCGCTCGGATCGTTTTAATATTGCGCCTATCACATAGAGAAATACAAGGATGCTATTGTCTCTGGCTCACTGAATGTGGAGGCTTGTCGGCGCCAGCTAGTCAGCGGCGCCGACGCGCCGGCGCGTACGTGCGCGTATATAGGTCAGCGCTGACGGCCGTCAGCGCTGCGTGACTCGAAAACGCTACCTATAGCTACATACATATTGACATATCAGCGCCGACCGTCAGCGTGACAGGAAAACCAGCCTTATACTTCTTCCCAGCATCATAACGCTTTTATTATTTCGTTCAGCAGCTACAGGTTATCCAATCGCGGATCATGGCCAATAGGACGGAAGAAATATGTGATGATTTTCCGATATATTAGTTTCGAGCATTAGTTCCGAACTATATATAATTGATCCAGAGGATATCCATTTTTATTCTTTCGATGGATTCCGTTGAAGGATATCCGATTCTAATCCTCCGATGAACATCCATAAGATATCCATAAAGGGATCTGAAATGGATATCCTATTCAAATCATCCAATGGACATCCATAAGATATCCATCGAAGGATGTGAAATGGATATCCTTCAGTGAATATTCTATGGATATCCATAAGATATCCGTTGAAGGATATCCGATTCAAATCCTCGGATGGACATCCATAAGATATCCATCGAAGGATGAGAAATGGATATCCCTCAGTGAATATCCTATGGATATCCATAAGATATCTGTTGAAGGATGTCCGATTCAAATCCTCCGATGGACATCCATATGATATCCATCGAAGGATGTTAAATGGACATCCTTCAGTGATTATACTATGGATATCCAGAAGATATCCGTTGAAGGATATCCGATTCGAATCCTCCGATGGACATCCATATGATATCCATTGAAGGATGTGAAATGGACATCCTTTAGTGATTATCCTATGGATATCCAGAAGATATCCGTTGAAGGATATCCGATTCAAATCCTCGGATGGACATCCATAAGATATCCATCGAAGGATGAGAAATGGATAGCCCTCAGTGAATATCCTATGACTATCCATAAGATATCCGTTGAAGGATATCCAATTCAAATCCTCCGATGGACATCCATAAGATTTCCATAGAAGGATGGGAAATGGATATCCTTCAATGAATATCTTATGGATATTTATAGGACATCCGTTGAAGGATATCCAATTCAAATCCTCCGATGGACATCCATGAGATATCCATCGAAGGATTTGAAATGGATATCCTTCAGTGAATATCCTATGGATATCCATAAGATATCCATTGAAGGATATCCGATTCAAATCCTCCGATGGACATCCATGAGATATCCATAGAAGGATTTGAAATGGATATCCTTCAATGGATATCTTATGAATATCCATAGGATATTCACTGAAGGATATCCATTTCAAATCCTTCGATGGATATCTCATGGATGTCCATCGGAGGATTTGAATAGGATATCCCTCAGTGGATATCCTATGGATATCCATGGGATATCCACTGAAGGATATCCATTCCTAATCCTTCGATGGATATCCAATGGATGTCCAATTCAAATCCACGGATATCCCGACTTGATTTGGACATGAAATGGACGTCCATAGGATATCCTGTGTTATCTGGGCCCCAGGTTGGGAACCACTCAGCTGGACCCTTTTATTTTGCCTGTGTCAGTGCTCCTATTTGAATGCATTTGGGCGTTAAGGCTATTTTATACAGAAAATGAAATAATATAAGAAACAAATTAAAATAAAATAAGAATTTAGGGTTGAGAGGATTGGTTTATACAGATGATCTGAAACAAAATCAGAATTAGAATGAACCAATCAAATCGCATCTTTTTGACAAATTTAAGCAAGTTCTGTGAATATGGTATTCCTCCCTATTTGAGAGTCAAGCTGGTTTTCAGACGGGATTTCCACGATGTGGCTGTGAGGCGTGGGGGGAGAATTATGCTTCCTCGATTTGGTTCATCTTTGTTTCCGCGCTCTTTCACCTTTGATGCGGTGAAACTTCACAATGAATTCTTAAATACGTGCGAAAGAACTTCTCTTAATTTCTTGAGAAAGGAATTGAAAATGAAGCTGTTTGTGAACCAGTCGTAGTTTTGGATTTGATATTTTTTATTTATTTTTTTTGGTACATATTCAGTTCAGTTCACTGTATATTTCATTAATTTCGTATATTTGTGTTGATATTTTCCCTTTTTCATATGTTTTTTAATTTTTATTGTTTTTTTTTGTTTTATTTTGTCAGGGGTTGAGTGGAGTAGCTGACGCTAGACTAACCCCAAGTGTATTTTTGTTCTGGTTTGCTAATACAGACACTATTATTATTATTATTATGATTTAACTCTGTGAGCATGCACATTGTCATTTTCAAAAGAAAATAACAGAAAATAAGAAACAAGATGAAACAAGACAAAAGTTGGCTATATTTAGTTATTATTATTATTTCTTATTTTATCTTATTTCGTGTATAAACGATGTCATTGAATGTACATGTTCAATATTCTTATTTTATTTTAATTTGTTTCTTATTTTATTTTATTTGCTGTATAAACCCGTCTTTTAAATGCGTTGCGTTCATTTTGATGGTATGAGTACTGACTACTGCTTGCATACTCTGTGTGCGGCCTAGATAAGTGAAGGAAAGAAAATTCTCTCAAAGGAAACCATTTATTAATATGCACAGTTTATTTATTTACTAATTAATATTTTACTACATATAAGTAGATATAACGAAAATAACATTTAACATAAATTTCGACTGAGTGCATGTGTATTTTTTATGTAATTCATTATTTTGTATAAAAATTCTTGTTCAGGTTTCATTTAACTATTATAATATAAGAAGATGAAAATATTACTAATATTTTTTTGTGGATACTTGATTAAAGGGAACATAAAACTAAACACATAATAGTTAGTTGAGATTGACAATACATAAAAGGCCTTCTAGGATATCGAGACAAAAAAAACTTCACTAGTTGTTTGTGATTTCGGGTTGATCTCCAGAGGGCCAATATGTACTTGTCAAAAAGGGATAAAAGTATGTTTTTGTAGCTAGAAATCCTTCCAATTAATGTAATTAATAATTAATAAAATAATGATAAATTAATACCAAACTGCGAACATCAAATGTCTAAAACTTTTAATTCACCACGACATTTAATAACTGTGCATCTAACTTCATGCTTCTTTATATTTATGGGATGTGATGTCCACCAAAATAAGAAGATTCTGTCCAGCTTTCTGACAGATGCTCACCTTTCTATGCAAACAGATTTTCCATCCATCTTTTTCTAAATGAAATGTCCTTAGGTCTACATCAATATGACAAATATCTGAACTCCATTAACTGGTGTTCGCCTTGATTTACGAATGTTAGCAGTTCAGTTTGATTGAACGGACTGGCCTGTTCACAGGTTCTTCTCAAATTGTCAAAACCAGATATTTATTAGCCCCATACTCGAACATGTTGATCCCAGCTACAGCTCGCCATAGCTATACCATTAGCCGCGACAGATATCGAAGTAATACGATTTTCATGACCAGAAAGAGTACCATTATGCTGATTTTTTAAGGTGTCCCACATATGGACGTTGTGGTCGTCAGACCCACACATCAAAATTCTTCCGCTCAATGAAAGAGCACAACTAGTGAATGCGCTATTTGGTGTTGGTGGCTTGTAGAGAGCAATTTGTTGGTCCGCCCTTATGTCGAACATTCTTGCCGATTTATCCTCGGATCCTGTCACGAAAGCAAAGCCACTGGGATGGAACTGAAAATATACATGATTCAGAGCCACAGTTTGTAAATACAGATCTAGGAAATCATTCCAAGTACATGGGATTTACAATGCGTCCAAAGGATGCGCTGGTATGCAAACCGATCAGCATGAAGCATAGCAGATATACGTAAAGGTTAATCAAGTTTTCAACTAGACTACTATACATTTGATTTGTTGAAATTTGCAAGGTAGGTTTGCAGTCCGCTGGTTTCGTTAATGGACAAAATGCTCCGAGTGGTTTCGGAGATATAGCCACCTGAAATTTTGTTTTACGGTAAAGTTTCAGATTTAAACTCGAGCGGATCAGTATTTTTCGAGTTCTTGGGTAATATCGGAAAAAACATAATACAGTGGACCAGTTTCATTGCAGTCGAACAGCAAAATTTCCATAGAATTCACCAAATTATGAATCATTAATTATGTATGAAATCTTATGATTCCACAAAGACATTCACTGTTCACAAATGTAATCGAAACAAAACAGATTCATGTGAAAATATAATATTTTGATTTGGAAAGTCGATATTGAATAGGTTGAAATATAAATAATTTCGACTATTATTGTTCAAGTGAACAGATTGCCTATCATTATTCCCAAAGGTCTGTATTTTCGGAATTTTCTGCTGAAAATGGTCTCAAACGAATAGGTTCGACTCACTGATGAATAATCCGGAGTCAAATTCAATTCTTTCCGTCCGGTCTTAAGAACGATAACTCTTTGACGCGCTTGTTCAAGTTGACAAATTTGAATCGAATTATAAGTGCTTCAAGCTTAGTGGATACAGCGAGCCAGATATCTAGTCGTACGGTAGTGGACACCATTCACTGTCGGGTCAAAAATGAACGGTGCTGTGCCTAAACTGGCGTAAGAATACAGTAAAAAACTTAACACAACTGACTCTCCTTAGTCACACTTAGATCACTCCTGACTGAGGGATCTCCTTGGGGAAGACCTAGGAAGGTCAGTAAAATCATAATCATGTATATAGCAAGCGCACCAATGCAGATTGAATTCACTATGAAAGAAGTAAAAACATTAAAGAAGCATTGTGGGTCTATCTGCTCATATCTATGATGAGATGGCTACGAACTGGAAATTTTTTTTTCAAAATTCGAATTGAAACTCGGTAGTTAGTATCAGAAGACCGACGTAAAGACTTTTATGTTCATCGTATGACTTGGAGTGTGCAAAATTTCATTCGATCCTCAGGAGCTTCAAAAAACAAAGTCTAATATATGAAATTCGAAATACCTCCTGTCCAAATTAGGAATGATTTGTTTATGACGTGCATTCTTATGGGAGCTATCGAAGTGTATCTACAGAAGCGATTCAAAAAGTGGCTAACGGTGTGGGAAATTTTGTTTTATTTATTTTAATGAGAAATCTAGAAATCATCCTTTGGATGTTCTACATACCAGGATGGTTTTGAAGAAATTTTACATTTCCATCTTATCTTACTCGGACTGATAAGTGTAAGCCCAGTGTAGCGATTGAATTAGTGGATGAAGGATGTGTGGAGTTTTACATATTTTTCCAAAGTTTGTTTGTAAATTGATCGTCTTTAGCGTTCTGTGCATGAGCAGATTAAACGTGATTTAACTGCTGGAGTTTTGTCTGAGAAGGGTAGGATTTTGGGGTGCAGAATGCTATTCCTCCATAGTATCCCCTTGAGAGAGTCCACGCATGCGTGGATCAAAGCTGCGATATCTCCTGAACCACTGGTGGAGAATCGGTATTTTGTGTGAGGTGTGTGATTTTTAGAGGACTTCCAGCCAAGACTGGACTGCGCATGCGCAGAGGAGAATTGGCTATTATTGGGTTTTATGGGTTAGATTGGGAGTAGTTTACGTCTAACGGTAATGGGTCTGCTGCTGAGCCAATATTGTGAGGTTTTAAAAGAAAAGTTATGGCAATTCTGTGCTCAGTTCTGGGGAAATAGCGTTTTTTCTGAGTTAGAATGTCCGTACAGTGGTCATAGGGCTAATTTTGAAATTCACGAAGCTATACATTGATATCGTTCCCAACTCTGAGAAACCAATACTTTTGGAGATATGATTTGTTAAAGTTTGAATAAGAGCGCCAAAGCCCCTGTCCACAGAGCTTTCCCACATTTTTTTTATATTTTATTATTTGTTTGCCGACCAGTGGACACGCGTATACTTCACACGCATCGTGAATCCCATGTACCGCGAAAGATTTTGCAGACCAGTTTGAGCTTGCTTGACTTGGTAATGAACTACTCTATCTTTATCTCCAAGGGTGATATTTCCCGAAGAAGGGAGTGGTTAATTTATAATTTAAAATTTTCAATAAAAAAAAGACACCATCTGCAACATCGATCTCGTATTTTAGATATAAGTGTACTAAGCCTACTGGAGAATACTACGAGTATTTCTATATTATATAAGTATTTATAAATTTTTAATTTTTTTTTAATCTAATGTTTGTGGCTTTTACTTGATGCAAATCCATATTAACTCAATGAAAAATTATATACGATTTACACTTATTTATTCAATATTGTGACGCGTTTCGTCGACACAGCAACTTCATCAGACTACATCATACTAAGTATTTATATTAAGATATTAAGATCTTACGTATGTATACGAGTACATATATGCTGAGTAGGTAATGCTTATGGTATATAAGAGCTTTCAAGAGATACCTGCATATCTAACTGTCAACTGAGTTAAAAAAAATCCATATGAACTATACAGGCTGTTTCGAATAATGACGATTACCACAAAGCAAAATTTGGGAGACTCTTACACAAACTGAGTTTACATCGGCTTCGTGGCCAAAGAAAGTTTGTTTGGGCTGTTTTTGATCTCTGACATCCCATAGTCTACAAGTTTTGTCAACGCTTCCAGTCACGAACATGTTACTTCCTTCTGGTCCTAAACTGATGGATACTACATCCCCATTGTGGGCTACCACGTCCGATAATTTTCTTCCAGTTTCTAAGTCCCATTTGCAGCTATAACAAAATATGATTTAGGTACATACAGGACAAGGGAGCATACTTCTTACAGTTTCATGTCGCCAGAGCCAGTAATGAGCTGCTTGTCGTCGATAAATCTGCAAGAACTTAAGAAACCGTCGTATCCAGCTAATTCTCTGACCATTTTAGCCACCCCGGAACTGTCTCTGTTGTTCAGATCGTAGACTGTACACATGTTGTCCATACCACCACAAGCTGATAACAAAAATTAACTAGGCTTTAAGACAATTCTGGAGATTATAGTTTATATAGCTGTTCGTACATTTCTGATTTCTTGTTGAAAATAGGAGTACAACTCAGAGTAAGATATAATAGCGTTATGTAAAAAAGTCATGATTACAAGAAATGTTATTTGGAGAACGTTGCCATTTTGTTTCATATTTTCAGCTTCTTATTTTTATATCAATTTATTCGCCCTCTACAAGCATCAAGCCATAATCATCTGGATTAGCCCCGAGTTAAAATTTCGATTGATATATTTCAGTTTTTTTTCTCCGATGATGATTCAAGTAGCAAAATGTGGATTTTCGCAGTATTATTTCAAATTCCTTCCTATCCTAACTTTGAATATGCGACAATAGAACAGAGGCTCGAAAGCTGTAAATCTTTCGCTAAGGTTGCCATTACTGCTGGTTTTGTTTAGAAAATTTCATTCTTAGAATTTTCATTCAGCAATATTAGCACTGACATCATTTCACCATTTCAGTTATCCTAGGTCAGGACGTTATCATGGCATTGTAACTACATAAACATATCTTCGAATATTAGGATCTTCGGGAAATTTGAAAAACTTGCAGGTGCAAATAATATCTCTAAGATCATCTATGAGGGGAGTCCTGAGTGGCGTGCCTCAAGGTTCTGTCCTGGGTCCTCTGCTGTTCCTCGCCTATATTTCGGATTTGCCATCCTCGTTCCGTTCATACTGTTTCTCCTATGCCGATGACACCAAATTATTTAACTACCCCTTAAATCACCATTTCACCCTACAGGAGGATCTCGACTCGCTGGCAAGGTGATGCGAGGCTTGGTTGATCCCATTGAACAACGAGAAGTGCAAAGTTCTGCATTTGGGTAAAGGAAATCCGGGACGGTCATACTTTATCGCGAGGGTAAAGCTTGACAGAGTTTCTACACACAACGATCTGGGTGTTATTATGACGGAGGATCTGACTTGGAGTCACCATGTTGCATACTGCACGGGTAAGGCAAGGAAGCTGCTTTATTTGTTTGGAAGATCTTTTGCTGGTTGTGATCCCTCTACTGCAGCACAATTGTATAAAACCTATATTCGACCGGTTCTAGAGTTTGCCGGCCCTGTCTGGCATCCGTGGCTTATCGGGGATATGAACCTTCTGGAGTCCATTCAGCGAAGGGCTACTCGAATACCATATGGTCTAGTGCGTCCGGAATATGAAAGTAGGATGGTTCTTATGAATCTTACTTCGTTCTCACAGAGAAGGTTAAGAGGTGATCTAATCATTGTCTATAGGTCCTTTCATCATCTGTTCAGCTGCGATCTCGAATACCTTTTCAAGAGGAACACGAATAATCTGAGAGGTCATGAACTCAAACTCGCAAAAGAAAGATTCCACACTACCACCAGACAGAATTTCATTTCCAACAGAGTGTTCGAGGATTGGAATAGATTGCCAGCCGATATTGTGTGTGCACCCAGTGTGAATGGTTTCAAGAACAGATTGGATAGTTGGTCATCTCGGGATCGTGTTGGATTGTGAATGTGCATTGTGTTCGAGTTTTGTTTCATGCTTTTGGACAATGCGAACAATATTTTTCTTATTTTTTTTTTTTTTTTTAGCTGCGATATGAGATACTTTCTGTTAGAGTTTATAGGCTTGCCTCAACTCTGTAATTGTTTTAATAATAATAATAATAATACCCTAAGAACATTCATGTTTATAGGTTTTAAAAAGTGCTCTATTTTTTTAAAATGACCACTTCAAATATAAGGGTAGTAATTATGTGTTTTTGAAGCAATATATGAATGCCCACACTATTAGGAATCATTTGTGATAACAAACGCAGCTGTCGCTCGAAAACCACGTCTGTTTACAAGCCCAGCGTTTAGCAAAGGGGCGGGTTTGTACAAACAATTAAACAAATCAAAATGAAATAACAGACAACTTGAAATAAAATAAGAATTAGGGGCCAAATATATGGGTTCGTACAGATGACATAAAACAGAATAAGAATTAAGAATGAACCAATCAAATCGCAGATTTTTTGACATGACTTATGGGTTTTGTGCAAGTTCAGTGAATTTCACTATATGAACATGCGCATTATCCTTTTCCAAATAAAATAAAATAATATAAGAATATAAGATGAGTCATGTTTAGTCCTTATTCTTATATGTTATTTTATCTTATTTCGTGTATAAAATCTGTCATTGAAATGTGTTTGTTGAACTTTCTTATTTCATTTTAATTTGTTTCGTGTTTCACTTTAATTGTTTTATTTGCTGTATAAAACCATCTCAACTTTTTGTATGGATAAAATGCCATTACAACCTCTGACCTAATAAAACACAAATGGCAGAATTACATTACACTAATAGAGTTGGTTATCATTTTGCTCAAATGACTGTAATTTTCGCATTTTGCGCCGGTCGAGTACGTGAATGAATAAAATCCGCTATTTCCCAATATGTATTTCGGAAACTAACCATCCGATCGAGTTGGAATTTAATATTTAGGTGTAGAGAACGATTTCAAGGTTCATGCAGAATTTCATGAGAATTGAATATCTATAACTGGAAGAATGCAATATCTCAACATCTAAATCACCAAGGTATGGGGGGGTTGGATTTTCGCGCGCATGCGATAGGAAAAAGCGTGCTATCATTTTGCACAAATGTCTGTAATTTTCGAATTAGGTTGGCCTCACTGATGAAGAATTGGAGGTCGAATTTGATTTCGTCCGGCCGGCCTTGGACACAATAACTTTCGAACGCAAAGAGATAGCTACTTGAAATTTTTAGGGTAGGTTGCGCATCCGGGTGCAACGGTTATGTTTGTTTATGGGTACAATCGGCCAAACAGTTACGGAGTTGAACCTTTGTTTTATCAATAACTGAGCCAATACAGATCCGATCGAACTGAAACTTGGTAACTATGTAGTTGGAGAATGCCGACACAAAGACTTATGCGAAATTTCGTGAGGATCATATTACAAGCGGGCCCTCAGAACCTAATTATACAGCCAAGTTCGAAATTTAACACTGCGCAAGAACTTGAAATCACCAAGTTTCTACCGAAAATTGGTCTTAAAATGACAAGAAACCATTTATTAGTTCTTTTCAACTATAAATAAATGTACAAAATATGTCGTATTAGAATTTTTACAATGAAAAATTGGAGTTAGCAGGTTTTCGCTTTTAAAAAATAGTTTCAACGCCCCCAATTTTGAGGAGTTTTTCCTTATGATAGAACTGCATCATAAAGGAAATTCAATTAAAATAATAGTTTATTTATGAAGATTAAATGAGCAATCTGAGAATGAGAACTGCACCATGGAAGAAATCAAATTAAAATAGCTGAAATGAATCTGACTCTCTCTTATAGAACAGGATGACATGTACGAGTATGAAAACAGAGCATATAATAAAGCTTAGATAGAATAATTATAGCATTCTGTGAAAACATAGAAGTACGATTCATTATTGAAATTTCGAAAAATCATATCTCCGAAAGTATTAGCTTGTTGGAGTTAAAAATAATATCAATGGATTTTTATGGTGAAACTGCATCTTAAATAGAAATTGAATTTGAAATTTGTTGCTCAAAAAAAATTTTTTTTTTCGTTACTCCGAAACCATGTGGCCTATTTTGCTGAATAACGAACTTAACCGAGATATTCATTCTCCTAACCTACTTTGAAAATTTCAACTACCTAGCTCATTCCCTTCGAGAGTTATTGTAGAAAAACTTTTTTAAAATTTTCAAAATTTTGTTTTTACACTTTGCGGTAACCTGGTCAATACAAAACTTCACATGCGTATAAAGGTCATGATTCTACAATTTCGTTTGAGACCATTTTCAGCCAAAAATTCGACAATTTTTGACATTTGGTCAAATTGATAAGCACTCTGTTCCGAGGAACTAGAGCGCCAAAAAAACAAGTTTCGTATGACAATTGCCCAAAACAGGTTTAAAGTACCTACAAATAGTAGATATTCCATAAAACATGTATGGAAGAAGAGAAGTAATAATGAAAAATGACCTTCTAATCGATCAAAAATTTCCTGATCTACGTTCACCAAATTTTCTCCTCTCTCGAACTACAGAATTATGCTTTCAATATTAACGTAATATTTTCAAACATTTTTGGGTGAGGTCCCCGTTGCATCGCCAAAATACGAGTATTTCAACACCAACATAATATTGTTGAAGTTATAATATTCCCTTCCGTCAGTCCCATCATTAAGTGGGAGAACTGAGCATGATGAAAAGCAGTCTTACTTCTCTCAGATCTCTTACTTCATGTTCCGTTCCGAAATGTAAGACTTTTCTGAGAAAAACTAATTTCGGAACAAACAAGCGAGATTTTTCTCACTTCGCTCACATTTCGGAATACACTTTATTCTCATAATTCTTCGATTGCTGAAAGGAATTAGACAATGTCATGTTTCAGGAAAATAAGTTGACATTATGACAATTCATACATAGAATAATTATATCATTCTGTGAAAACGTAGAAATACGATTTAATCATTGGATTCTCATGGTAAAACTGCTTATTGAAAAAAATTTAATTTGGAATTTGTTATGTAAAAAAAATAATTTTTTTTTACTCCGAAACCATCTGTCCGATTTTGTCCAATAACGAACTTAGCCGAGATATTTATCTCCCAAGCCTACTCTGAAAATTTCAACTGTCTAGCTCATTCCGTTCGAGAGTTATCGTGCCTACGGCCGGCTGGCCGGACCGGCCGGACAGAATGAATTTCGACCACGGATTCTTGATCAGTGAGTCGAACCAAATCGTTTAAGATCATTTTCATCGAACAATTCGAAAATTACAGACATTTGGGCAAATTGATAAGCACTCAGTTCCGAGGAACTAGAGCGCCAAAAACATAAAAACTTTTGTTATTAAATGGTTTCTACTGGGGATTCTCCCCCAAACTCTGAAAGATATCTGTAAAATGTAAAATGAAAAATTTATTATTTTATGAATTGCTTCTGCGTAAGAAACACAAGATATTTGTCAGGAGCAATCTATATAGAACCATGTTGCCCAACAAACAATAACGAAACAACATCAACGATAAAACAACTAACTAACCAGTCTCCACAGCACAGGTGATAGGCCCCCACATTGTAGGCAATCCCTACACGTTAACACTTCTGCCTCCCCCAAGTAGGTTTTGAATTTCGAAACTTTTCGGAGTTTATACACACTTAACGAAAATCTTCAGAATTATATTTTGTTGATAGCTATTCTCGAATTCCAGAATAGCTACAACAAAAAATAATAATAATAATGTTTCGTTATTGTTTGTTAGGCAACATTGTTCGATATATAGCTTCTGACAAATTTCTTGTGTTTCTTACGCAGAGGCAATTCACAAAATAATATTTTTTTTATTTTATAGATATTTTTCAGAGTTTGGGAGGGAAACCCCAGAAAGAAACAATTTAATAATGAAGATAACTCTCACAGTATCCTTTAATTATTAATAAAACATTTTCTTCAAATATTTTATATTTCCGAAACTATCCGTCAAATTCTGCACAAACCATCAAGCCGCATTTTATTTAGCAAATATTTCCACAAATACAGTTCCGATCGAATTGAAATCTAGTACTCGGTTGAAAAACAGACGGCTTGAAGGTTCATGCAGTATTTCGTGAGGGTATGTGAGGCAGGAATAGACAAAAGAACATGCGCGCAAAATGCTCCTGACTTCGCGTTGATGCTTTTTGAGATTTTTTTTTTCAAATAAGTTCATAATATAAAACGCCAAATATTGGTATACGTTTCTATTTTTTCTTGCTCGATAATATTAATTTTTGGCGCTCTTGTTCCTCGGAACAGAGTACTTATCAATTTGCTCAAATGTCTGTAATTTTCGAATTTTTGGCTGAAAATGGTCTTAAACGATTTGGTTCGACTCACTGATCAAGAATCCGTGGTAGAAATAGATTCTGTCCGGTTATCCGAGCGGCCGTTAACACGATAACCCTCGAACGAAAGAAGTTAGAGGTTTGAAATTTGCAGGGTAGATTTGGAGCGTAAATATCTCAGACACGTTCGTTAACGGGCGAAATCGGAGTTATGACCGATTTTAGTTGAAACCATTTTTTAAGAATATTTCCGAAACCGATTACCCGATCTATCTGAAATTTACCATCAATTTGTAGAATAATGACCTTTATACGTATGCGAAGTTTTGTATTGATCGGGTTGCCGTAAAGTGTAAAAAACTTTTTTAAATTTTCAAATTTTGTTTGCTCAATAACTCTCGAACAGAATGAGCTAGGTAGTTTGAAATTTTTAGAGTAGGTTTGGTAGATAAATGTCTTAGTTGAGTTTGTTATTGAGCTAAATCGACCGGACGGTTTCAGAGTAACGAAAAAAAATTTTTTTTTTCACATTAAAAATTTCAAATTAATTTTTTTTTGATGCACTTTTACCATAAAAATCTATTGATATCACTTTTAACTCTAACAAGCTAATACTTACGGAGATATGATTTTTCGAAATTTCAATAATGTTTTCACAGAATGCTGCGTCTAAGTATTCTATCTATGAATTATTATATGATCTGTGTTCTTACATGTCATCTTATTTTCCTGATGAGAGATAAATGTCAAAATTATTTCTGGTTCGTTAGTCTTGATATAAAATACACCTTCTGTTCTAGAAAACAAAGTATGATTGAATACAAAATGACGAATGAAATAACCACAGCTATCGTAGAATTATGAGGATGATATGATATTATACTTTTTTGGGTGATAATAAAGGGTTTTCCAATAAGAGGTGTTATTTTGAATAGCCCGCTATTTCGGTAGATGTCACTTTTGAAGCTGTCATTTTTTGACATTTGACAAGTAGAAACTACGCCATTAATGAAAACGGAACGATACACGCTTCAAGATCGCATTAAAATTATTAAAATTCACTATAAAAATGGTGAAAATTTTGCAGAGACGGTTCGTAAAACTCGAACATTTTTGGGTCGTCGTGAAGCACTTTGTCGGACCGCCACAAAGAAATTGGTGGAAAAATTCGAGCTGTTGGGACAAGTTAGTTATGTGAAGAATAAAACCCGTGCACGTCGCTCAAGAACAGCCGAGAATATTGCTGCTGTAGCCGAAAGTGTTGAAGAAAACCCAGGTTTGTCCATTCCTCGTCGTTCTTTGGAATTAGGCATTCCACAAACGTCATTACACCGTATTTTGCATAAAGATTTGGGTCTTAAGGCTTATAAAGTTCAGTTAACACAAGAACTCAAGCCGGCCGATCATCAACAGCGTCGTGTCTTTGCTGATTGGCTCGTTGAAATGCATGAAAATGATCCGGAATTTCATCGAAAAATCATCTTGAGTGATGAGGCCCATTTCCATTTCGGTGGCTTCGTCAACAAGCAAAATTGTCGCATCTGGGGTTCGGAAAACCCAAGAGTTATTGTTGAAAAGCCTCTCTATCCTCAACGTGTGACTGTTTGGTGCGGTTTATGATCCGGCGGAGTCATTGGACCTTACTTTTTCGAAAATGAGGCTGGAGCAACAGTTACGGTAAATGGATTGCGCTATCGAGAGAAGATTAATGATTTTTTATGGCCGGAATTGGATGGTATTGATCTGGACAACGTTTACTTTCAACAAGACGGCGCTACGTGCCACACAAGCAACGAAACCATTGATCTTTTGCGGGAAAAGTTTCCGGACCGTGTTATCTCTCGAAGAGGTGATCACAATTGGCCACCGAGATCTTGTGATTCAACACCGTGCGACTTCTTCCTTTTGGGCCACGTGAAAGAGAAGGTCTACGCCAATAGCCCAGCGTCGATTCAAGACCTCAAAGATGGAATTCGTGAGGCTACCGAGGACATAGGGCAGCCACTTTGCGATTTGGTTATGGAAAATTGAATTAAAAGGATATGGTCCTGTAAGCGTGGTCGTAGTGGTCATTTGCCTGATGTTATTTTCCACTATTAACGGCATAGCTTCTTCTTTATAATGAAATAAACATCCGATCATTTATATTAATGTATATCATTCCTAGAGACCAAGAATCGAAGACATGATTTGTCAAAGTTTGCACAAGAGTGCCAAAGCTCCTGTCCACAGAGCTTGAACCAATTAAAAAAAATATTAACTTTTCAATTTTAACCTCGATGTTTAAGAAACATCGATCACAACCGATGTTTTCACGACATCGATGTTTGCTTTCGAAGTGTCGATGTCCCCAGTCACTGGTGGAGATAGCTGGTATTCGGCGATGAATTTGAGGTAAGCGGAGTTAGCAGGAATTTTTGAAACGAAATCCCGCGTAATTTAAAATTCTGAAGTAAATGGTATTTTTTCCTACTGGTAGTATATTATTTTCTCTTCTTCTCAATTACGATATCTCAAGAGCTAGATTTCAGCTATTTCGGATTCTGCACCCAAACATTGCTTAGGTTAAACAGCTAAAAATCGTTGCCACCAAAATACGTCTTTAAGTCTGTATTCTACAATTACTCACCAAGTTTCAATTCGATCGGATCTGTATTGGTTGATGACAAAATTATTACTCGGAAACCGTTTATGCCGATTATGCCCATACGAGCTTGTCCCTCGTATTGGCACGCACCAACTACCCTGAAAATATCAGTCGCTATCTCTTTCCATTCTCAAGTTATCGTGGCAAAGGCCGGACGGCCTGACATAATCAAATTTTTTTTCTTCATCAGGGTTCGAACCCAATCGTTTGAGACCATTTTCGGCAAAAAATCGAAAATTTCGACCATTTGATGATGATGATTTGACAAAATGATAACGAGATGTTCCCCAGAACAACCGTGCAAAAATATGAATCCGGTCGAATTCAAGCATGGTAATTTGTGAGGATCGTATCACTAGAAATTAAAAAAAATATTTTATGTATCACGATAACTCAGGAATGGAAAGAGATAGAGACTTGCAATTTCCAGGGTAGGTTGCGAATCCGAATCCGACATGTAAGTTCGTTAACGTATTAACGAACTTACATGCCTAAAGGCATAACCGGCAAAACAGTTTTGCAGTAAAACCATCCGGAATTTTGTTGTAGTTTCCTCTATAAGTAAAAATATAACCAATATATGACTGTTGTTCAATTCCAATACAAAAATCAAACAGGATACAACACGCAAAACGTCACAAATCGAAATATGTCGCTTTTCCTAAGCAGCTGTGCAACCATTGGAGTCGGCGGTAAAGACACAACTGCAATATGTAATATGTCGCATGTCGCTGTTCGAGACATTCGAAAGAGATGATTAACCGAAAAGTACAAAACGGCACTAGCGACCTCCGGTTGAATAATTGGAATTTAAATTATGACAGTTTTCCTGATTGAAGTACATATAGGAATGTAATGCGCACATAATATGAAATTAAAAAATTGGTTCAAGCAATGACGTGAAGTCAGGAGCTTTTGCGCGTATGTTCTATTGTCCATTCGCCTGTATTGGACACTCAATCGAATTTACCATGGTGTATTCTATTGTCCGTTCTCCTGTATTGGATAATAGAACATACGCGCAAAAACTCCTGACTTCATGTCAGTGCTTGAACCAATTTTTTTTCGTATTTTTTTTTTTAATTTTCTAGTGGTACGGTCCTCACAAAATTTTACACACGTCTTCATGCCGATATTCTACAACTACATATAGTTACCATGCTTCAATTGGATCGAGTCTATTTTTTTTTGAGTTATCGAGGAAATAATAATAATAATAATGCAGGTAGGTATAACTCCGAAACCGTTAGAACGATTATGCTGAAAAACGAATTTACCCTCCCTTTTGGATGCCCAACCTAACCTGAAAATTGCAAGTCCCTATCTCCTATCGTTCGAAAGTTATCGAGGCAACGGTCACCCATCCAGCTACTGAACTCACACAAGGCTGCTCGGATCTCCAAAAATATAGATCCGATCGTGTTCAAACTTGGATCTTGGTAGTAGAGTTGGGTTCGGAAGGCTCTCGCATAGACAGTGATGTAGGATGAATAGTTTCTGAGATATAGAATTTTTTTCAATGATATATAAAAATTTATAGTTATACGATCCTCACGAAATTTTGGATTTTCGCGTTGGCATTCTACAACTACCGGTTTTGAATTTTTCGAGTTATTGAGGAAATAACAACCAAATTTCAGATGGGTATAACTCCGAAACCATTTGGCCGATTATGCCTATAAATAAACTCAAATGTCACATTCAGATGCACAACCTAACCTGAAAATTCGAAGTCACGGTCTCTTTCCATTCTCAGGTTATCGTGACATAAATAATATTTATCAATAATTCTTTTAAAATTTTTTAGCGATACGATTCTCACAAAATTTCACAAACGTACTAAGGTTTCCGTTATCAAGTTATCGTGGCAACGACCGGCCGGACAGAATCGAATTCTCCATCAGTGAGTTGAACCTAGTCGTTTGAGACGATTCTCGGCAAAAAATTCGAAAATTACAGACATTTGGGCAAAATGATAACGTGATGTTTCCCAGAACATACGCGCAAAAAGTGTAAATTATTTAATTTTTCTTGCGGGGGTACGATATGGAAATATTTAATTTATGGTTATAACTGAAACTAAACCGTGATTGTGCCTCGATTATTCTGTGTTCCCTGCATACGAATTTTAGACCTTGTACTAAAATTATCATTTTCATACATAGCACAAAGATAACAACTTACCTACAAAATTTCCGGAAGACGCATAGGCCACGGTCATTACCCATGCCGAACGTAAGGGTATAATCTGCATTTTGTTTCCGGTATAAGTGTCCCAAATGATAAGTTTTCCATCAAGGGATCCAGTGACACAATGTCGGCTATCTCCACTGTAATGGACGGAATTAACTTTGTTCAAATGACCCTTCATCATCTTCTTCGTGGTGATTTTGACTTTAGGGGCGTCAGAAAGTCCATCGCATATTTTATCCAGAGATGTGTCAGCTACTTTCTTCTGTTCTTCCTGTAAACACAAAAATTTATATTTGTGTCAAGTTAACATTATGTCACACATTCAATATATCTGACAACAGATTCTGAAGAGAAGAGGACCTATAACGCCACCATGCGGCACCCACCTGTAAAATCATTTAATTTTGCTGTGATTTCGAACGTAATAAATGACTAGCTATCATCGCTTTCTGCCTTTTTCAACCATTCTCTTTCAATATCCCTTCAGTATCAGCAACCATTTCACTATTTGATCAATAAATATCCAAAGCAGAACACAATTGATCCTCCTAACTCTCACAAGCTCGAGTAAGAGAGAAGGGTATCCTCGGAAGACCTAGGAGTTTCAGGATGTTCAAATTATTTCAGAAACTATTCTATTATTTCCTAGAACAATTATTATCTCTCAATTTCAGTTATCGTCTTCTTATATCTCCAATTTTTCGCAGCGACGTAAACGACAACGTAACCCACATCGTTCCTTTCTTCTATTGTGGATCAGGTCTTCGCCTCATACCTGAATGCTGGTCTCACTAAATAGTACTCTACCTACATATCCGATACTAATTTTTATCCGATTCTCAGATCAACAACACAGGTTCTATTTGATTAAATTTAAAATATCGGAGGCCTCAACGAAGGGGTTCATTTCAGGTTTAACGCCATGTTTGTACTATAACAACTATAAAACCGGCATGTCATTTAGCAAGTTAAAACTAATAGGTTTCTGGATACTGACCGATATACGATGGACTTGGAGGATTTCATGAAGCTTCGATTAGTTTAATAATTGAGGATTTAATTCGATAATTGCATCAAAAATGAACAGGAAATCGACATATGGAAGTCACACTGATTTGGCTGTAAGCCACGGTTAAAGAGTAAAAATTCACTACGAAAATGGTGAAAGTTTCGCGCACCACATTGAACTATGAACTTATCAGAAAGCGTCACTTTTTGGTGCCAATTTATACATTTTTGCGCGTATGTTCTGGGGAACATCGCGTTATAGTTTTGCCCAAATGTGTCGTTGCCACGATAACTTGAGAACGGAAAGAGCTAGTGACTTGAAATTTTCAGGGTAGGTGGCGCATCCCAATACGACGGACAAGTTCGTTAATGGGTATAATCGGCCCAATGGTTTCCGAGTAATAATTTTGTTTTCAACCAAAATAAATCCGATCGAATTTAAACTTGGTGAATAGTTGTAGAATATAAACCTAAGCACGTTTGTGAAATTTTGTGAGAATCATGTCACTAGAAAATTTTATAAAAATTATTAAAAAATATTATTTATGACACGATAACCTGAGAACGGAAGGAGATAGCGGCTTGAAATTTTCAGGTTAGGTTGTGCATCTGAGTGCGACATTTGAGTTCGTTTATAAGCATAATCGGCCAAATGGTTTTAGAGTTATAGCCATCTGAAATTTGGTTGTTCTTTGTTCCTCATTAACTCGAAAAATACAAAACCGATTGAAATCAAACATGGTTATTAGTTGTAGAATACCAACGCGAAAATTCTTGCAGAATTTCGTGAGGATGGTATAACTAGAAAATTTCAAAAAAATTATTGAAAATAATTGAAAAAAAATTCTATATATCATAAACTATTCGTCCGGCATGGCTGAAATTTTGGAAGAGCCTTCAGAACCTAACTCTACTGCAGAGTTCCAAGTTTGAACACGATCGGATCCATATTGTTGGAGAACCGAGCAGCCTTTAGTGAGTTCGGTAGGTGGATGCGAATCGTTGTATGATATGTTGTCTATGGTCGTATTTTTGCGAGAACCTTCAAAAATATTAATGTCATGATGACATATTTTTGTGCGTATGTTCTGGGGAAAATCGTGTTATTTCATCACAAATCTATGGAGATGATAGCCCTACATTAGCGGTCAGACCTGGTTTTGAAAGAGATCCTCCTTAGGAGGAGGCAAATAAATATTGAAGGGATTTCTATGAACAAGAGTGAATATCTTTGAGAAATAGAGAAGGCGATTCTTCTTCAAGAGATCCATGTGCCTTCAGGAGTATATTTGTGAGAGGGGACTTTTGAAAGTTTATGTATTATTTTTAATATGATATCGCTGAAATTTTGCTGAAGGCTTCAAAACTAAACTTTAAATTAACCACACTTTCTGATCTTGTAAGGTGAGAGGCTCATTTGTGGATATTAAATCTCGTGATGGGTAGAGAGGAATTTTAGGCCAGTTTTCTACCACTAATGAGAATATATCTTTATGTTTCACCTCATCACCTTTAGATCTATCAATGGACATTTATTGGTTTATTGGTATTGAATTTCATTCAATATGTTAGTAACTAAACTTATAATTTTCTTTACTTTGATTATTTAAATATGACATTAATTCCAGTAATATTTTTCAAGAATAATTATGTATTCTTCTCCTAAAGAAGAATTGAAGGTAGACAATAATGTGTTAATTTTTTCATCATTGCTTTCTATCCTGACTTCACGAAAAAAAAAATTGGTTCAAGCACAGACGTGAAGTCAGGAGCTTTTGCGCGTATGTTCTATTGTCCATTCTCCTGTATTGGACACTTTTAATCGAATTTACCATGGTGAATTCTATTGTCTATTCTCCTGTATTGGACAGCCTTAATCGAATTCACCATGGTAAATTCGATTCAGAGTGTTCAATACAGGAGAACAGACAATAGAATTCACCATGGTAAATTCGATTAAGAGTGTTCAATAGGAGAATGGACAATAGAACATACGCGCAAAAGCTCCTGACTTCACGAAAAAAAAATTGGTTCAAGCACTGACGTGAAGTCAGCACCTTTGGCGCGTATGTTCCATTGTCCATTCTCCTGTATTGAACACTCTTAATCGAATTTACCATGGTGAATTCTATTGTCTGTTCTCCTGTATTGGACACTCTTAATCGAATTTACCATGGTGAATTTGATTAGGGCTGTCCAATACAGGAGAATAGACAATAGAATTCACCATGGTGAATTCGATTAAAAGTGTCCAATACAGGAGAATGGACAAGAGAACATACGCGCAAAAGCTCCTGACTTCACGTCAGTGCTTGAACCAATTTGTGTGCTTATTTTCAGTAATAATATAACAAGAGAGTGAGAATAAATTGAAAATAATTTGACAGATTTTTTGAAAACTTGTTGCCAGGCAATAGTCACGAGAGCCCGCAGGGCTCGAGTGGCTATTTCCTTAGACTTTAGACTATAGACTATAGACTATAGACTATAGACTATAGACTATAGACTATAGACTATAGACTATAGACTATAGACTATAGACTATAGACTATAGACTATAGACTATAGACTATAGACTATAGACTATAGACTATAGACTATAGACTATAGACTATAGACTATAGACTATAGACTATAGACTATAGACTATAGACTATAGACTATAGACTATAGACTATAGACTATAGACTATAGACTATAGACTATAGACTATAGACTATAGACTATAGACTATAGACTATAGATTATAGACTATAGACTATAGACTATAGACTATAGACTATAGACTATAGACTTCTTTAGTCTAAGGCTATTTTCAACGGCAACAAGTTTGAACAAAATCTGTCAAATTATTTTCTAATTTATGGAACTCGCGAGTTATATTTGCCTAGATAATTTTTTGATTCACAAATTTTTACAATAAAAAAAAGATCAATAAAACTACCATAAAATTATAACTGTTATATACTTATTAAAGTAAAGTTCTTGAACTAATTTTGCCGTTTTATTCCACATTGTCTTCATTACTGCTTCTTTATATTTCCGTCTTTTCTTTTCATGTTATAAGCCCAATCTCCCAAAATCCATGCCAGAGTAGCTGTTGTAGTATATTGATCCAGAATATAATTTCTTTCTTTGGTGAAGGTCTCAAATTGTCTCCATATAGACTGATTACTTATTAGAGTATTTTTCGAAGTAGTTTCTAAATTCTTTTTTGTTATTTTTGCTTCAGAAAAGGTACTAAACCGATAATTTTGACCCATTTTATATATCGCGTTACACAATTAGGTAAATATCTGACATTTGTTAGGCAAATAAAAGCCCCAAGTCGAATTTAAGCGAGTAACCGGAGCAGAACGGTTAAGACCAATCCCTTGCTATGATAACCGATCGGTTATGTTTAGCAAGAGATTGGTCTTAACCGCTCTGCTCCGGTTACTGGCTTAAATTCGACTACAGTGATTATTCCCGAAAATAATCACAAGAGATTTATTCCCACTATAATGATAGATGACATAATTTGTTGAATCTTACCCTTGTGACAAATAAAGAAGCATTTCATTGGATTTCAAAAAATAATCTGTGAAACAACGCGTTATCATTTTGCCGAAATGTCTATAATTTTCGAATTTTCTGCCAAAAATGGTCTCAAACGATTGGGTTCGGCTCAATAACTGGAGAACATGAAATTGGTTCAAGCCCTGTGGACAGGAGCTTTCGCGCTGTTGTTCGAACTTTGACAAATCATATCTTCGAAGGTATTGGTAAGAGTTGGGAATTATATCAATGGATTCTTATGAAAGAACTCCATCTTAGCAGAAATTGAATTCAAACATCATAGAATAATTTAAATTCAACAAGAGTGCCAAAAATTATCAATCCAAAACCAATAGACGAATTCTACCCAACAACTAACTCATCCGAGATATTCATTCCTCAATTCTATGATGAACGATAATATATATTCTTTCCTCAAATCCACTCCAATACTCCAATACACCAATATTCCAGTTTTGTTTTTACTGGAGATATTCTGAACTCAATATTTTTAACTTACCATTACCATTCCCATCATCATATGGATTGACCATCGGCATGAAAATACCAACCAACAAAAAGTATGATATCATATTATAATTCTCATAATTCTATGATTGCTGAAATGAATCAGACAATGTCATGTCTCAGTAAATAAGTTGACATCATAATAATTCATAGATAGAATAAGTATACCATTCTGTGAAAGCATAGAAATACGATTTATTATTGAAATTTTGAAAAATCATATCTCCGAAAGTATAAGCTTGTTAGAGTAGTTGATATCAATGGATTTTTATGGTAAAACTGCATATTGAAAAAAAAATTATTTGGAATTTGTTATGTAAAAAAAAATTTTTTTTTGTTACTCCAAAACCATCTGTCTGATTTTGCCCAATAACGAACTTAGCCAAGATATTCATCTCCCACACCTACTTTGAAAATTTCAACTGTCTAGCTAGCTCATTCCGTTCGAGAGTTATCGTGCCTACGGCCGGCCGGCCGGACCGGCTGGACCGGCCGGACCGGCCGGACAGAAATAATTTCAACCAGGGATTCTTTATCAGTGGGTCGAACCAAATCGTTTCAGACCATTTTCATCGAAAAATGCTAAAATTACAGACATTTGGGCAAATTGACAAGGGGCCGTCCATTAATCACGTGATGGTTTTTCAGCATTGTTTAACCTCCCCTCCACCTTGGTGAGGTTTAAGCTCACCCTCCCCTCCCCCCACCTAAATCACGTGTATTTTTTAGAACCAACAAAGAATCTTAAAATTTTTAGAATATCATCTTATCATCATCTTATTATTATCAATTACAGATATAAAATAAAATCTCATTTTATTCTGAAATCGGTTTAGAAATCACGCGATTGGCGAAGGGCACGTTCCAATATTCCTGATTTCCTGAACAGTACTGTGCAGTAAATTTAGTCGTCTAATATTATTGATATTCACTGGCAATGCCTACTGTCACTAGAGAGCATTCCGAAATTTTTTATTGCAGCCAATATTGCCAGCAATATCGGAAAAACAAATTTTATTCGCATTTTTTTGAAATTTTCTAGGGGTACGGTTCCTATCAAATTTTAAACACGTCATATTTCGATATTCTACAACTAGTTACCAAGCTTCAATTTGATCGAGTCTATATTTTTTGAGTTATCGAGGAAATAATATTCCAGGTGGGTATAACTCTGAAACCGTTGGACCAATTATGCCCGTAACTTAACTCTCCCATTCGAATACGCAACTCACCCTGAAAATTGCTAGTCACTATCTCCTTTCGTTCTAAAGTTATCGAGGTATCGGTCACCCATCCATCTACCGAACTCACACAATCTCCAACAATATAGATCCAATCGTGTTTAAACTTGGAACTTGGCAGTAGAGTTAGGCTCTGAAGACTCTCGCAAAATTTCAGCGGCTTCGGACGAATAGTTACGGATAAATAGAATTTTTTTCAATAATTTTTAATATTTTTTTAAAAAATATCTAGTGATACGATTATCACGAAATTTTGCAAGAATTTGCGCGTTGGTATTATGCAACTAATATCCATGTTTGAATCCAATGGGTTTTGTATTTTTCGAGTTATTGAGGAAATAACAACCAAATTTCAGATGGGTATAACTCCAAAAACGTTTAGCCGATTATGCCTGTAAAGAAACTCAAATGTCGCATTCACATGCACAAGCTAACCTGAAAATTTCAAGTCACTATCTCTTTCTGCTTTTAAGTTATCGTGGCAACGGCTGGCCGGCCGGACGGACGGAATCGAATTTGACCTTGAATTCTTCATTAGGGAGTCGAACCCAATCGTTTGAGACCATTTTCGGCAAATGATTCGAAAATTACAGACATTTGGGCAAAATGATAACGCGATGTTCCCCACAACATACGCGCAAAAAATAAATACAGGTGATATCTTACTACACCCCCCCACCCCCTCGTGATGTTTCGTGATTTTTGCCAACACCCCCCTCCCTCCCCCTTTCGAGCCTCCCGTGATTAATGGATGATTAAGCACTCTGTTCCGAGAAACAAGAGCGCCAAAAAGATATTGACTTGAAATTTTCAGACAAGTTCGTTAATGGGAATAATCAGCGTAATGGTTTCCGAGTAATAATTTTATTTAAATCCAATACAAATCCGATCAAATTGAAACTTGGTGTGTAGTTGTAGAATACAAACCTTAAGACGTTTGTGAAATTTTGTGAGAATCAGTCACTAGAAAATCTTAAAATATATTATTTATGTCACGATTACCTGAGAACGGAAAGAGATAGCGACTTGCAATTTTTATGTCAGGTTGTGCATCTGAATGCGAAATTTGAGATTGTTAATAGGCATAATCGGCATAACGGTTTTGGAGTTATAGCAATCTGAAATTTGGTTGTTATTTCCCCAATAACTTGAAACCATCCAATTAAAACCTAGTTTTTATTTGTAGAATACCGACACGAGAAGTTTTGCAAAATTTTGTGAGGATCATATCCATAGAAAATTTTAAAAAAATCGTTGAAAAAAATTCTATATATCAGAAACCGACTGAAATTTTGCGAGAGCCTTCAAAACCTAACTATAATGCCAAGTTCCAAGTTTGAACACGATCAGATCTATATTGTTGATCCGAGACGCCTTGGGTGAGTTCAGTAGCTGGATGGGGGACCGTTGTGTCAATAACTTTCGAACGAAAAGATATAGGGAGAGTTGAGTTCCTTTTTGGGCATAATCTGGAATATTATTTCCTCGGTAACTGAAAAAATACAGCCCCGATCAAAATGAAGTTTGGTAAGTACTTGTTGAATATCGATGTATGTGTGTGAAATTTTGTGAGGACAGCTAAAAAAATTTTAAAAAATTACTGATAAATATTATGTACGATAACTTGACAACGGAAAGAGACAATGACCTGCAATTTTCAGGGTAGATTGCGGATCCGAATGCGACATTTCAGTTCGTTAATTGGCATAATCAGCTAATTTTTTTTGTAGTTATACTCATCTGAAATTTTGTTGTTATTTCCTCTTTAACTCAAAATATACAAATCTGATACAATTAAAACTTGGTGATTACTTGTACAATGCTGATCCACTAATTTTCGCGGTATTTCGTGAATATCGTATCCTGGAGCTACTTGAGGCCAAAGTTTTTTCGTATTTCAATTCCAATAGAATACATAATATGTCAGAATTAAGATTTCTGTTATCATAAGATTCTTCACTGAAGTATATCATTAAAATAGTATGAAATGTATCAATATATTTTGAAAGCTGTGAAAACAGTATATATCGATGCTGAATTCGTAGTAGAGTTGAGCATACGATAGAACATGCGCGCAAAAATTCCTGACTTCACGTCAGTGCTTGTTAATTCTACCGATTCAATTGGATGATATGAAATATAAGGCGAAGCATATAAGTTCTACGTAAGCAAATGGATATATTTATTTATTTTTTTTACCCACCTTGAGACTATTGTAAAGATCCTCCAATTCTTTCCTCAAACCAACCAGTTCCGGATCGTTTTTTGGCGGCATTTTGTTATCGGTACAGCCTTTAACGATTTTCAGGAGTTACTGAAAACAATATTTCATCTAATGTAATAATCATGTTAAGTTAATTTGATTAGTTCAATCCTATGTAACTGAAATAGGTATTTAGTTGGATACCATATATGTTTTTTCCTAGGCGAATATACAGGGGATGTCGATATTGATTTTTCTCAAGTATTCTTATGCGTATGTTAGGAAGCTCCTTTGAATGCATGACTGCACTTTATAAAATGAGAATGAAAAGGGTTAGAAATGGGTCAATGGGATTTCTGGGTGCGTTTCCACCTGTTCTAGCATAATATAAATGACAAGCACGTTCCTGTCTTCTATACCTACTCTAAAATCCTGAATAGTTTATCATTTTGAAGGAATATACATATGATATTTTATTTTTAATTTGGAAAGTCAAAGTTTAATTCACATTAATGAATTTGAATAGGTAGAATATCCCAAAATAATTACGGTAATATTTAATTCGTGAGTGTACATCTATATGTACACTCACGAATTAAATATTACCGTAATTATTTTGGGATATTCTACCTATTCAAATTCATTAATGTGAATTAAACTTTGACTTTCCAAATTAAAAATAAAATTTCATATGTATATTCCTTCAAAATGATAAACTATTCAGGATTTTAGAAAAGCCCTATGGCTTTCGTAAGTAGCATATTAACTGAATCAAAATTAGAAGGGGATTTTATAAAATATCGTTCGGCCGGTGGTTATTTTTAATTGAATTCATAAATATTTTTTTCTTCGATCGTGGGAAAAGTGACACTATTTTGACCTGTTTTCTATGCTCAAAGCTCAACATTCCAGAATAGTGGGCAGTTGCTAAGCAATTAGAAAATAACAGTGTGGTAATATTCTTTCTCTATTTCAGTATCGTAATGAGTCCATTCCAGCACTGAAAACAGTGCTGGAATGAATATCGTCTAATACTCGTTGCAGAAGGCAATTCCAACACTCATGCGTTCGGAAGCTCGCTCCTTCGTCGCTCGTTTTCGAATTTCGCATTCGTGTTTTAATATGAGCCTGTTTAATCCTGATTAGTTTACCAGGATGTTATGGTTTCGAAGGATAATATGTTGAGTCCTGATGCCTTTATCAGGATATAATTATTTTCGAAGGACCAGAATTATACACCCTGATTGTTTTATCAGGGGGATGCTTGAGGGGGTATACTTAACTTTAAGCACCCAGTAGTAATCTCATTGATTACTGCGTAAGTTGTTACTTGTAATAAAGTAACAATTACGAGGATAGGAAGTGGTGAAATATTCGAACGCACTTTTAATAAACAATTAACTGTATTTTGTTGTTACCGTTACTTCGATAACAAGCACGAATTATTGTACAATGCACTATTGATACAATATAAAATCTCCCTTCTATATGAAAAGGGCAGAAGTGACTACTAAGTTGCTAACGAAGACAAGACAATGTTATTGTTTCGCGACAGATCAAGAATATTAAGTCTCTTGCACTAAGAGATGTAATAGTTACAGTGGTATTTGTAGTAGTGACTTGTTTCAGTCTCAAAATGTATATCAAGGCCCAGATAGAAGGAAATATAGGACTATAGGAGGTTCCTTCATCTGGGTAAAAAAGGGGAAATATTAACAATGATTGGGGGTTTCGATCTTAAAACCGCCCCAGATATGTTACGACAATACTCTCATTTGTCGATTGCGAAAAGGTAGTAGGAATGCATAAATGCACCAATCAGTGAACTTTTAGCGGGTTAAGTCTTAGGAATTCGAAATCTCGAAATGCCCCCACTATCGGGACTAAAAATTCCCTTATTTTCTGGATATGATCTATCAGCGAAAGCTAATAAATGACTTTTCATAGACTAGGGGGTTTTCAAACGTCTAGACGAAACGAATAACACACATTGGCAATGTGTATAGAAATTGATACGTTTCTTAGCACTTCAATTCTTAAATGAATTTTAACATAATCTTTCCACAGGAAATAGGTAATAAATATCTACAAGGGTAGACACTTTACAAGATATTTTACTTTCAGTTATCTTTCCGTAGAAAATATTAATTTCAAGAGTGAGCCACCCAGGGTAAACTAAAGCAGTGAACCTAAAACAATTTAAGTTTTGCTAGCGAGCTGCTTTGTTTAGAAAATTGAATCTGCGTATCCCAACATGTGAAGTCAGGGACGCAACATACTGCCGGCCTTGAACTATCAAAGTTCAAAACAAATGAGAGTAATGTGTTCATAACTCAGAAATATAAGGTAACATAATGTTTACATAATAATAATGGAACCAAAGCAGATATGTGTACAATATATACAATCAAAGAGAAAAATGTCAAAGCACCACCTATAAGGAAGGGACCAGGTATCAGAGGAATGAGGTCATTCGTGTCAGACGACCGGGCCGATAAGGGATGTGAATTCCTGATTGCTTCTCTTTTGATTGTGACTGGTTCTAAAAATTGCTCATATGTAAGCATTATATCGTCAACGATGCGAAAAAGTTTATCCTTGAATGATTTCATGATCTCCCAAATCCTGTCGTAACCAGGTAATTTGGGAGGGATGAAATGCCAAGAGAATTGCTCGTCCTCACAATATGGTTGTAATTCCTTATTGTACTTATCGGACGTGAACAGCAAGATGTAAAACTCATTTAACTGATATTTGGCATCTAGATAGTTGGTGGAATTATTCGAATAATTCGCGGCGAATTTTCCTCTCCTGGAAAAGAGACGATTGAGGCTAAATATGAAGGCCTCGGTAATGAGGTCACTTATCACCCCAGAATGAACGGTCTTGGTATCTGTGTAAACGTACAGGGCTACGCAGCCTTTTATTTTGTTGCGATTTCTGAACCGTTTTTTCTTTGTGTAAAACGGACCGCAATGATGTGTCCCGACATTTAGAAGGGGACAAAAAGGTGTGAGACGGCGACTCGGAAGAATTACCGTAGTACGATAAGATGCTCGCTGTTTGACTCGGAAACACGGAATACATCGATATACAATTTTTTGAGTGGTTTTGTGACCATTGAACGGACAATACGGATGCCGCAGAGAATATAGGGTGGTCCGGGCGCAGACCTGTTCCAGATTCTTGGAACTAAAATAAATTTCGCGTATAATGGGACGCATTATGGCCCTATCGAGAAATAATGAAAAGGGCTGCAGATCGCCCCCCGCCGTTCCTACTGGTTGAGGAGACTGGACGGTAGCCAGGGTCTGTCCTTCGATAGGATCCCCGGGTGTGTTGCGAAAAAGCAATTTCTGATAACAGAGGTCATCAGGACTTCCACGGATTTGACGATACATTTTTTCAAAGTCCGTGGGCAATGCGAATGGGTGCGAATAGAAGCCGTTACTGTAATCAGGCTTTTCGCACTTCGAAATATGTTTTACATTATTATTGTAATTTAACAAACATTTTGAATAACTTCCCTTTAGGTCACTGTCCCCTTTTGACAGCTGTTTCGAAGCATAGGCACGCTTAGGGACCAGATGCCGAAAGGTACCGAGGCTAGATTTATTGCCGTCGGAGGGTACGGGTACAACGCAAAGGCTTTGTTTATTAACCGCAAAGTTACTTTTGGTTGTTGGTTCTTCACTTTTTGCATGAATCTGAGTGCCGGCTTCCAGAAAGGCACGACATGTTTTTATTTTGTCCGATTTGTTGACAATATTGACTGTCGCGGTGGTTACTGATGTTTTAGATTCAACGGCAGTATGCAAATTTATGTTGGACTGTTGTAATGACTTGGAAGTTTCACTGCCAACTGATTTTTTCTGAAGTTCAGTAGTACTTGGATAGTAGTGGTAATGCAAAATCGTGTTGTGCCTTTGATCACAAATACGACATTTTTTGGCGGCGCACTCTGGCGTCCGGTGACCTTTACACAAGCAATTGATGCATACTGAATCACTTGCAGGGCTAGCTGCACTACTAATTGTCCTGCCTGCAAACGAATCTGAATTCCGAGGAGACGATGATTGAACACTGTTTGATACGAGATCTGACAACAAACTATGGGTTCTACCATATGCTACATAATACCTTTCTTCGAATTCAATGCAAAATTGTTCAATTTCCTCCGACTCACCGACGAGTATTTCTAAGTCGTATTGTGCCTTTTCAACCCTTTCAAGGGCGATATCCATTCCGCTGGAAAGCTTTTCCAGGATGAGAAAACTCTTTGATTCATCAAATTTATCTAAAAAGTTTTCGAAAAAAGCGAGCTTTCTCTTGGCTTGTATGAGTATGACCTTTAATGCTCTAATTTCGCTGGCAGACATTTTCAATTTTGTAAATACTTAGAGAAGCAATACAAGAATAGGGAATTCGAATAAATGGAAAATATATGGTGGTTCAATGACTTACTTTCATTGCTGGACACAATTATTTCTGAGCACTCAACACCACTTTTCGCACTTGTTTCTCGAATTCGCGAGACTTAAAACTTTTTCCGCGAATTTTCACGTTTGCACCTACACACTTGTTGAACTCCAAGGGTTGCTTCTGGATCCGTTGTACCTGGGTTGATCTGGATCCGCTGGTGCTGTGGCTTACGAAGAAGTACCAAACTTGCGTACTTTCGTCGATGTAATGTATTTGTAGAATTTATTGGATATCCTTGGCTACAAGTTACCAAATGTTGGATCGTGGAATGTAGTTAGATTCACTGGACAATATCCGGCTCGAAGGACCATATGTTTAATCCTGATTAGTTTACCAGGATGTTATGGTTTCGAAGGATAATATGTTGAGTCCTGATGCCTTTATCAGGATATAATTATTTTCGAAGGACCAGAATTATACACCCTGATTGTTTTATCAGGGGGATGCTTGAGGGGGTATACTTAACTTTAAGCACCCAGTAGTAATCTCATTGATTACTGCGTAAGTTGTTACTTGTAATAAAGTAACAATTACGAGGATAGGAAGTGGTGAAATATTCGAACGCACTTTTAACAAACAATTAACTGTATTTTGTTGTTACCGTTACTTCGATAACAAGCACGAATTATTGTACAATGCACTATTGATACAATATAAATTCTCCCTTCTATATGAAAAGGGCAGAAGTGACTACTAAGTTGCCAACGAAGACAAGACAATGTTATTGTTTCGCGACAGATCAAGAATATTAAGTCTCTTGCACTAAGGGCCGGTTTCTGAGAAATATAACATCTGGTTTATCTTCCGTTTATCTGTTCAATTCAATAGAATTCAGTACATAAACGGAAGATAAACTCCATTCAAATGCGTCAGAAATCGGCCCTAAGAGATGTAATAGTTACAGTGGTATTTGTAGTAGTGACTTGTTTCAGTCTCAAAATGTATATCAAGGCCCAGATAGAAGGAAATATAGGAGGTTCCTTCATCTGGGTAAAAAAGGGGAAATATTAACAATGATTGGGGGTTTCGATCTTAAAACCGCCCCAGATATGTTACGACAATACTCTCATTTGTCGATTGCGAAAAGGTAGTAGGAATGCATAAATGCACCAATCAGTGAACTTTTAGCGGGTTAAGTCTTAGGAATTCGAAATCTCGAAATGCCCCCACTATCGGGACTAAAAATTCCCTTATTTTCTGGATATGATCTATCAGCGAAAGCTAATAAATGACTTTTCATAGACTAGGGGGTTTTCAAACGTCTAGACGAAACGAATAACGCACATTGGCAATGTGTATAGAAATTGATACGTTTCTTAGCACTTCAATTCTTAAATGAATTTTAACATAATCTTTCCACAGGAAATAGGTAATAAATATCTACAAGGGTAGACACTTTACAAGATATTTTACTTTCAGTTATCTTTCCGTAGAAAATATTAATTTCAAGAGTGAGCCACCCAGGGTAAACTAAAGCAGTGAACCTAAAACAATTTAAGTTTTGCTAGCGAGCTGCTTTGTTTAGAAAATTGAATCTGCGTATCCCAACATGTGAAGTCAGGGACGCAACAGAGCCCATTCTGCAACTTGTTTTAGAATATACTGTTCTCTATTTCAGTATCTTAATGAGTTCATTCCAGCACTAAAAACAGTGCTGGAATGAACTCATTCCCGCATTGTTTCTAGTTATATTTTCCGTTTTGTGGTAGTCAGCACTGACATCGTTCCTAACAAATTTCAACACACGTCAATTATAATAAGATCAAATTATAATAAGATAATCTGGATAAGGTGAAATAATTGTTGAGAGGAACGGTTTTATTTTCATCAAAAAATAAGGTACTAGAGATTTCCTTCTTGATAATTTTGAATGATTTATGATATTAGGAAACTGTTAAATCTGATCTCCATGCTCTACGTACAATTCAAATTCCGTAATCTGTCAACTTCCGTAACAGTCACACCAACTACCAAGATACAATACAAAAGTCACTAGGATGTATAATCCGAATTTTTCATTAAATTTCAACAGCATTTTACAAAACTTGCCTGAAATAGAGAAAATATCGTCTAATACTCGTTGCAGACGGCAATTCCAACACTCATGCGTTCGAAAACTCGCTCCTTCGTCGGTCGTTTTCGAATTTCGCATTCGTGTTTTAATAGGAGCCCATTCTGCAACTTGTTTTAGAATATACTATACCGCACTGCTGTAGCGTGCGGTAATGTTACAAATGGATTATTACAATAAAATGAAACAAAGTATGGTTTCAATTTTTATATTGTTATAAAAGAAATAAAAGAAACATCTAATTTATATCGATATTCTTGAACACAAATTAATTGTTGTTAACATTTACATTTATTGTACAGTTTGTAAATTGTACTGGAGGGCAAAGATAATTTATAGACGTTGAAGCTGCATGGCTAATTGTTTGGTTTATCTCGTTTCGATCATTTTCAATTGAAGTAGAGGCAGGGGTGTTGAATATTTTATTAGCCACTTCTACTTTATTATTAAGTGATTCGTCAATATATTCTTCCGCCACATTGGAAGATTTCCATCCTCCGTTGCGCTTTAAAGAAAGAATATCAGCTCCAGCATCTACCAAATGCGTTGCCGATGATCTTCGGAAACAATGTCCTGTATATTCTGTCGGATTTGGCAACTGTAAATAACTTGCAACAATTTGCGGCATTTTTCCAAATTGATTTAATCCAATGACTGTCATCCATCCTTTTCCCTTGTTGAATTTAAAAAAAAATCTAGGATTTTCAAAATCATTAGGCCTAAATGATACGTACTTTCTAAACATTTGAATAGGTTTCGTTAATGATAAATGATCTAGGTTTATTTGATTTTGTTTCTGGTATTTTTACCAGTATTTTTGAACCGAAATCTTCTATATCCTGAACTTTCATTCGGACAAGCTCATCTCGTCGACATGCTATTCCAAATATTAGAGCTACCTAAAAGGTAATCAAAAATTGTATATTTCGTATTTTATGTATTTTGAGTAATACTATTTTATCTATCTACTTACTTTGGCAGATAGAAATATGTCATCTGGGGCCTCTAAAATGAATTTCTGAACTTGTTCCTGGGTTAAAATTTTGGATTTTTTCGGTTTGTATATCCTGTAGCTTGACGTTTTAAAAATGCTCTCAGTTTTTGGTACTGGGCAATATTAATATTATTTTTAACAGACAAAATTGATCGAAGCGTCGAATAATGTGCCCACAACGTCGAAGATTTCATTGTTTTAGCCAAGTCAGCAACATACGCCATCAGTACATTCTCAGAAAAGGATACACTGTTGTTTTTTCTGCAAACATCCATGAAGCGTTGGTACGCAAGTTCATACTTCTCTCTGGATTTCACCGAAAGTAAATTAAGTGAAACCGCGTTCGCGGCTTCCACTAGTTCAGGAGGCGTGCAAGGTAACAAATAATCACTATCAGTGTTCATGTTTATTAATTCTTTTTCAATTCCTTATAAAATATAACGAATCAAACAAAACCAGCTTGACAATTATTTTACTTTTGTCATAACAAAGTAATTTCCATGGTTACTACTTCTATATTTCAATATGAACATAGAGAAACCTATTTAAACTTACTTGATCACATCTTGAATAAAATATTTTTTAATTAATTTTTTAAATGTGAATCAACGACCGAAGAAAAAATAGTATGTATACATATTCCCTAACTCCTGTGTTACCAGACTCGTCGCTACGCTCCTCGTCTGGCAATTGATAATTCACAGTCGTTTGGGAATATTATGCTTTTCCCACTAATTATAGAATATACTATTTCTCTATTTCAATATCATAATGAGTTCATTACAGTACCAAAAACAGTGCTGTAATGAACTCATTCCCGCATTGTTTCTAGTTATTTTTTTCGTTTTCTGGTAGTCAGCACTGACATTAGATCCTATCAAATTTCAACACACGTCATTTGACAATAAAATATAATCTGGATATAGTGAAATAATGGTTGAGATGAAAAGTTTTATTTTCTTTAAAAAATAAGGTACTAGAGATTTCCATCTTACTAACTTTGAATCATTCATTATTAGGAAACTGTTTTAAATCAGATCTCCATGCCCTACGTGTACGTTTCAAATTCATTAATCTGTCAACTTTAGTGTAACAGTCACACCAACTTCCAAGATACAATACAAAAGTCACTAGGATGTATAATCCGAATTTTTCATTAAATTTCAACAGTATTTTACAAAACTTAACTGAAATAGAGAAAATATCGTCTAATACTCGTTGCAGAAGGCAATTCCAAAAATTCCAACACTCATTCGTTCGAGAACTCGCTCCTTCGTCGGTCGCTCTTCTGCAACTTGTTTAAGAATATACCTACTATTACGCGTGAGAGAATTACGACGACATCGTTATTCCTTTTTAAATATATCAACGGTCATTATTACAATTAGAAAGGGAAATTTTAGAATTTGACATATACGATTAGGTAAATAAGGTTTCATAAGTAAATTTCGAGGACAACTTATCCCAAATCAAAATCAAATAAAGCAAATGATCTTATCCAGCTCTGACAACAATGTGACTGAAAAATTGAATAGTCCTGGCTTGATGCAAGTTGATATTAACTCAAATGAAAAGTTTACGGTGTGGAAAAGCCAAATGGAATAAATTCATTATCTTGGTTACTGTACATATATGTATATGAAAAATCCCGAAGTCACGTCAAATTTAAATTTCAAATTGTCACTTCTTCTTCGTAAAAATGCGAACCCCCTTCGAAAGACAGGTACAACCCTCAATTTTTCAAATAGGAAGTATGGACTTGTGATACATCGTTTGAAAGATTTCGATATTTTCTATTCAGAAATGTTATCACTTCCATATTTTTTGCATAAATAATATTAGAAAAAAATGAAATCAAGTGAATAGCGTAATTTGGTACAATATCAAAAACAAAATGTAGCAAAAAAATTATGAATATTAATGAAGGGTAGAGGGAAGTGAAGGGGAGTTCACCGTGAATGCCTTGGAAACCTCCTAAACTCAAATAAATATTTCTTCCAACATTATTCAACATCTCAGGAGTGATCGACCTAATTGCAAGCGTTATTCGTTATTTTAGGTCATTCAAATCAAGGGGTTTAGTTTTGTACACAATGCCCTTTACACATCCTCATAAAAAGAAATCTAATGAGTTAAGATCAGGAGATCGTGCTGGACATTCGATCGTTCCTCGCCTTCCTATCCACCGATTTGGAAATATTGTGTCGAGGTACTGCTGGACATTGCGTTATTCTATTCCGTGGAACTTGAGCATTTCTTTGATCAGGATATAAATTTGCCACAGTTGGAACGACATCACTTTGAAGTAGTGCAAAATATATTATCACCATTCAAATTGCCGTCAATGAATAAAGGGGCCTATGATATGGTTTAGAACATTTCCTGCCCAAAATTAATCTTTTGAGGGAATTGTGTGTGTTTCTCTCATCCAGTGAGGATTTTCGGTAGACCAATAGCGGCAATTTTGACGATTAGCATGGCCGTTGAGAGAAAAAGTGGACTCATCAGAAAACAAAACGTCTACTTATTGGATAATATTGTTATCCAACATGTCCATCATTTGATCACAAAAATCAGTTCACCTATCAAAATCATATTCCAAGAGCTCCTGGGTAGGTATCATTTTATAGGGATACATTTTATTTTGTTTTAATATGTTTAGAAACGATGTATGGCTGACATTGAATGTTGTGGAGGCATCTCTACTCGATTTATGTGGATTTTCTTCAATTCAAGCATCACATCTAATTTCACATCGTCATATATAGTGTATTAGCAGCTGCTTTTTTAATCTGCCTTACTTGCCCAAACTCTCTATTTTACTTATTGCCCCTTGGGACAAATTCCAAAATTTCCCATTAAACACAAGCGACTTACTTCTTTTTGTGTTCGGCTGTCATCTCCTAATCTAACTAATCATTTGTAATATTGTTATTTTGTGCATTTCCGTTAATCGAATCATTATTCAAAACAATTTGCGAAGGCGTTCTATAGAAACTAACATTGACACAGAAAGAGTTTTACGTAGTTTTCATCACATTATTTTATTTTTTTATATTTTGAGTTTTGAAATAAACATGAAAGTGATAAGATTTCTGAATAGAGAATGACACGACCTTTCAATTGATCTATCACAAGCTCATACATCCGATTTGAAAAATTGAGGTCTTTCGAATGGGGTTGAAGGGAGGTTTCGAAGAAGAATGACAATTTGAAATTTTTATTTGATGTGTTTCGGGATTTTGCATAAATTTGTACCTACAGTAATGAAGATAATGAGTAAAGGTAGAAACAGACTATGCCCACGCACGCCACGTACGCAACGCATTATGATATCTGGACCCTTGAATTTACATGCCTAGAAACACACTACACAGACGCTATCATACGCAACGATATCCCACGCGGCCCACGCAACGCGGTATACGCCGATCCAGATCGACGTGGGAAGGTGGAGGGGATTGTATACGCCAAAATGGCGTAGACTAGTGTGTTTCTATAGAAACTTACATTCGAAACACGTCAGTTTGAATTTGGGAAGATGGGAGATGAACAATTCATTGAATTAATTAGGAATTATGAAGTTATTTATAACATTAAATCCGCGGAATATCGCGATGTAACACTAAGAAACGCAGCATGGGAAGAAATAGCCAAGCAAATGGGCAAGCCTGGCAAGTGCCTACCTGCTACTATAATTTTCTTTAACATATTTGTACTGTATGAATTGGGTAGGTTTTGTATGTATTTATACACAATGTAGGTATGTTTTGTACTGAATAAATGAATATGTGGGGGTATTTCTGTAGCAAGTACCTACCTGCTACTATATTTGCACTGTATGAATTGGGTAGGTTATGTAAGTATATATACACAAATTTCTCTCTGTCTTTATTTATAGTGTGTGTCCAGCATCTTCTCTTCTTAATTCTTTTTTTTTCTTGAGGCACGGACATATTCATGTAAAAACAACAAACTCAATAGATCAGCCTCAAATTCACTATCTGAATCAGAAAACATAGTACCTACACTGACAAATGACAACATCTGATGTCAAAATGCGTTGCATACGTGGGACAAGTGTGCACACAAGCTCTCCCACGTTGCGTCGCGTACGTTGCGTACGTGGGCATTGTCTGTTTCTATCTTAATGAATATTCCATTTGGAATACACACTGCCTATGATTTACACTTGTTTATGAAATATTGTGACGCATGTCGTCTATACAGCGACTTCTTCAGACAATATCATACTGAATTCACAATAATAATTTAAATTAATTCTGAGTAATCCTCGAGTACCACAATTGTATTCTTTTTTAAACTTCATAAAACGGATAGAAATATTAGACCCGTAGCTAAATTCATTTTAGCACAAGCTGTCAAAATTTCTAATATTTCTATCCGTTTTATTAAGTTTAATAAAAGAAAACAATTGTGGTACTCGAGGATTATTCAGAATTAATTTAAATTCAATATTGAGAATTTAGTATGATGTTGTCTGAAGAAGTCGCTGTATAGACGAAACGCTTCCCAATATTCCATAAATAAGTGGAAATCATATGCAGTGTGGAAAAGCCAAATGAATGAATTCATTATCTTCGTTACTGTACATATTTATGATAAATCCCGAAACATTTAAAATTCAAATTCCAAATTGTCATTATTCTTCGTTATAATGCGAACCCTACCTCCAACCCCCTTCGAAAGACAGGTACAACCCCAATTTTTAAAATAGGAAGTATCAGCTTGTGATAAATCGTTTGAAAGGTCACGTCATTATCAATTCAGAAATTTTATCACTTTCATGTTTATTCCAAAACTCAAAATATAAAATAATGTGATTACCGAAATTCATCATAATATTCCCTCGAATATTCCCAAATCTTAAACTTATTAGCCTTCCAGATGATACCATGAAAACTACGCACTGTACTGTGGCAATGTTAGTTTCTATAGAACGCCTTCGCAAATTGTTTTGAATAATGGTTCGATTAACAGAAATGCACAAAATAAAAATTTTACAAATGATTGGTTACGGAGATAACAGCCGAACACAAAAAGAAGTAAGTCACCCGTTTAATGAGAAATTTCCGAATTTGCTTCCTATAACCCAAGGGATAATGAGTAAAATAGAGAGTTTGGGCAGGTAAGGCAGATGAAAAAGCAGCTGCTAATACACTATGTGACGATGTGAAATTAGATGTGATGCTTGATTTTGAAGAAAATTCACATAAATTGAGAAGAGATGCCTCCACAACATTCAATGTCAGCCATACATCGTTTCTAAACATTCAGGAACGTGTTTGAACCGAAATTAGTTTAGTTTCAACTATAAAATGTATACCAGCGATGCCTTATTGGCAGTGATTTTCATGTGTAGGTAGTATTAAAAAATTTAAAATTAAAAATTCAAATTAGTTCTTTGTAATCGATTCTCAAGTACCTACCACAATTTTACTCTTTTATATTAACCTCTAAAAAATATTAGACCCGTAGTTTTATACATTTCAGCACCAACACTAAAAATGTCGCGTTTTATAATAAACTCGATTAAAAATTGTAGTAACTTCATAACAATACCAAAACAAGCGATGGAGGACTTATCACGGAAAATCCAGTCCCCTATTGGAAAAGATTTTCATGGACAACCTAGACACCATCGCTAAAACACATTTTTTGGCGCTCTTGTTCCTCGGAACAGAGTGCTTATCAATTTGCCCAAATGTCTGTAATTTTTGATTTTTTTTATGTAAATGGTCTTGAACGATTTGGTTTGACTCACTGATCCAGAATCCGTCGTCAAAATCGATTCTGTCCGGCCAGCCTTCCGTTAACACGATAACTCTGGAACGGATTGAGCCAGGCAGTTGAAATTTTTCAGAGTAGGTTTAGGAGATGAACATCTCGGTTGAGTTCGTTAGTGGGCAGAATCGGCGTGGTGGTTTCGGAGTAACGAAAAAAAAATTTTTTTCACATTACAAATTTCAAATTCAATTTTTTTTAAGATGCAGTTTCATCATAAGAATCCATTGATATTGTTTTCAACGCAAACAAGCAAATACTTTCGGCGATATGATATTACAAAATTTAAAACATGAATCTTACTTCTATATGTTTTCACAGAATGCTGTACTCCTAGAACTCTATCTATACTACGTTAGTATAGAGTTAATTATCTATGAATTATTATATGATCTGTGTTCATTCATGTCATCTTATTTTGCTTTATGTGACATTTCAAAGTACCCTTCCTGTTATAGAGAACAATTGATTGAAGTATTGAATGCAAAATGACCAAAATAACCTCAGCTATCGTGGAATTAAGGGGATGATATGATACTATACTTTTAAGATGATAATATAATGCCCGTGGATAATCCATATGAAGATGGAAATATGTATATACTTTGGTAGGTAAATTGGGTTCAGAATATTTCCAGTATGAATAAAACTGGAATATTGGCTAAGTTTCAATTGATGTAATGATGTAGGTACCTAATATAGTTTTCATAGTAGATTTGAGGAATGAATATCTCGTATAAGTTCGTTATTGGGTAAAATTGGTCAGTTGGTTTTGGATTAATGATTTTTGGCACTCTTGTTGAATTTAAATTATTTTATGATGTAGTTCTATCATTGGAAACCATAATTCCTAACTATGAAAACCAATACTTTCGGAGATATGATTTGTCAAAGTTTGAACAAGAGTGCCAAAGCTCATGTCCACAGGGCTTTCCCACTTTTTTTCAAATTCATATTTTGGTTTAGATACGTAGATCTCGCTCGCGCGTTTTATGGGAAGAGACCGCCAATTCAAAATGTTTATACTATATTTCATTAATTTCATTTTTCATTCATCTATATGTCAAGTTCGTAACGAAAATGGAAAATGATGGTATAATTAATTTCTTAGACCTACCTAACAATAACGCGGAAAATCAATAAACATCATTTTCCAATATTTAGGAAACCATCTCATACGGAAACAATTAATTATTCATTGATCCTCCAGTCACCCATTCGAACATGAAGTCGCGGCATTTCACAGTATGTTACACCGGCTAATTAATATACCTCAATAGGAAGAAAATGATTGTAACGAATCAGAAATTATCAAACAAATAGCGGTAAACAATAGATATGATCCTGAGTTATTAAGAAAAAAATTGGTTCAAGCCCTGTGGACAGGAGCTTTTTGGCGCTCTAGTTCAAACAGACAAATTATATCTCCGAAAGTATTGGTTTTTCAGAGTTGGGAATTGTATCAATGGATTCCTATGATAGAACTGCATCATGAAAGAAATGAAATTTGAAAAAGTGCCGTTTAAAAAAATAGCTTCAAAAATTATCTTTAAAAAAAAGAGCAATCTACAATGCTTTGATGCTTCAAAAATTGTCATTAAATTTATTTATCAAGATTAAATGAGCAATCTGCAACCTCATGGAATGGGTTGTTGCAACTTACACTCGGTGCATAGTTTTCACAACTCGAAATACCTAAGGAAAGTATCATCGAAATGTTTAGAGCAAGGCTGGAAACAATCATAGCAGATTGTCCATTTATTCCTGATATTTGAGTAGGTAGAGGATCACGAACAAATTATTTTAATAGTTCAAAATATATTAATAAAATAATATCCTCTTTTCATAATTTAAAATTTAATAGTTCATACCACTAACACATTATTTTCTGTATTATGAACCTTAACTCAAGAAAAAATGTTTTATACACAAATGTAGATCCATATTTCAGTATTTTTTTGCTAGCAACATTATGAAAATACTGTATATAGGAACATGTCTCACTACTTAAGGAAGTAAAAGGTAATATTAACCTCAGTGGTCAACGAACAGTATATCCTTTTGATTATTCCATTATGTTCTTCTTTCCTATTATATATATTGCCTTCATAAACTACATCATTCAAATGATCCAATTCTGAATCTTCTGAAACATCGTCCCCAATATTTATACATAAATTATTCAATATGTAATCAGTCAATATTATTTTCGGTTTCAAAACAGTCTTATATATATTCACAAATTCAAGAATCGGATACTTGTTTTCCAAGAGAAAATATTTTCAAACTATGAATTGACAATCTCAAATAGCTAGAAAATATGATATTTATGAACAGTGAACACAGACAGATTCTGTGTTCACATTCTGTGAATACATAGAACTTACGATGTATTATTGAAATTTTGAAACATCATATCTCCGAAAGTTAGAGTTAAAAATGATAACAATGGATTCTTATGATGAAGCTGCATCTTGAAAACAATTGAATTCGAAAGCTGTAATGTAAAAAAAAATATTTTTTTTTTTCGTTACTCCGAAACTATTAGACCGATTTTGCCCAATAACGAACTTAGCCGAGATATTTATGCCTCAAACCTACTCTGAAAATTTCAACTGTCTAGCTCATTCCGTTCGTGAGTTATCGTGTTAACGGCCGACAGAATCGATTTCGACCACGGATTCTTGATCGGTGAGTCCCAAATCGTTCAAGACCATTTGCAGCAAAAAATTCGAAAATTACAGACATTTGGGCGAATTGATAAGCACTCTGTTCCGAGGAACAAGAACGCCAATAGGTTCAAGGACTGACGTGAAGTCGGGAGTTTTTGCACGCATGCTCTATTATCCATGCACTTCTATTGGACTATCCTTAAGTAATTTACCATCGATATAGAGTATAGACCGTTTTCTCAGGTTTTATAGGATATGCATTTCGTACAATTTTAAGGACTTGAGCAATGAGAGAATCGTCTAAGAACGAAGAATTTTTAATTCTGAGTAATCTATTCCATCGGAATAGAAATTCATTAAATATCTAATAATATACGAAAAGAAAAATACTGCATAAATCCTTTTGACGTATTTATTCAACTGGGTATATTAAAATTCCCTTTAAAATATCGGAACTACCCAAGTCTGTTCGGATCTCCAATAATAGAGATCCGAACGTGTTCGAATTAGCAACTTGGTTAGGTTTTGAAGATGACCACAAAATTTCGCGATGTCGGAGGAATACTTTCTGAGGTAAAGAATTTTTTTGAATGATTTTTTGCGCGTATGTTCTGGGGAACATCGCGTTATAGTTTTGCCCAAATGTCTGTAACTTTCGAATTTTTTGACGAAAATGGTCTCAAACGATTTAGTTCGGCTTCCCAATGAAGAATTCGAGGTCAAATTTGATTCTGTCCGTCCGGCCGTTGCCACGATAACTTGAGAACAAAAGAGCTAGCGACTTGAAATTTTCAGGGTGGGTGGCGCATCCCAATACGACGAACAAGTTCGTTAATGGGCATAATCGGCCCAGTGGTTTCCGAGTAATAATTTTGTTTTCAACCAATATAAATCCGATCGAATTGAAACTTGGTGAGTAGTTGTAGAATATGAACCTAAGCACGTTTGTGAAATTTTATGCGAATCGTATCGCTAGAAAATTTAAAACAAATTATTAAAAAATATTTTTGTTGTCACGGAAAGAGATAGCGGCTTGAAGTTTTAGGTTAGGATGTGCACCAGAACGCGACATTTCAGTTTGTTTATGAGCATAATCGGCCAAACGGTTTTAGAGTTATAGCCATCTGAAATTTTCTGGAATTTGGTGGTTTTTTGTTCCTCATTAACTCAAAAAATACTGAACCGATTGAATTCAAACATAGTTATTAGTTGTAGAATGCCAACGCGAAAATGTTTGCGAAATTTGGGGAGGATAGCCAAATAACTTCATAACTTAACTCTACTGCTAAGTTTCAAGTTTTAATACGATCGGTTAAATATTGTTTGAGATTCAAGCATTCTTGTGTGAGTTCAGTAGATGGGTGACCGTTGCCTCGATAACTTTCGAACGAAAGCAGATAGGGACTTGCAATTTTCAGGGTAGGTTGCGTATCCGAAATGGAGAGTTGAGTTCGTTTTTGGGCATAATCGGTCTAACGGTTTCCGAGTTATACCCACCTGGAATATTATTTCCTTGATAACTCAAAAAATAAATATTCGATCGAATTGAAGCTTGGTAACTAGTAGTAGAAAATCAACATGACGACGTGTTTAAAATTTTGTAAGAACCGCACCCCTAGAAAATTTGAAAATAATGACGAAAAAAAAAATTTTAAGAACCGTACCCCTAGAAAATTAAAAAAAAATCACGAAAAAAAAAAAATTGGTTCAAGCACTGACGTGAAGTCAGAAGCTTTTGCGCGTATGTTCTATTGTCCATTCTTCTGTATTGGACACCCTTAATCGAATTTACCATGGTAAATTATGTTGTCCATTCTCCTGTATTGGACACTCTTAATTCGAATTTACCATGGTAAATTCGAATTAACCATGGTAGATTCGAATTAAGTGTCCAATACAGGAGAATGGACAACATAATTTACCATGGTAAATTCGATTAAGGGTGTCCAATACAGAAGAATGGACAATAGAACATACGCGCAAAAGCTTCTGACTTCACGTCAGTGCTTGAACCAATTTTATTTTTAATTTTCTAGTAATACGAAATTTTACGTCGGCATCCTAGAACTAATTACCATGTTTGAATTGAATTAACATCGCTACCTCGTCCCGTCCTCAAGTATCGTATGATAATAGAAAATTTTTAATTTTCTGGTGATACGATCCTCACAAAATTTCACAAACGTCTTTATGTCGATATTCTACAACTAGTTACCAAGTTAAAATTTGATCGGATCGTTATTGGTTGAAAACAAAATTTGTACTCTGAAACCGTGAGGCAGATTATGCCCAATTTTAAGTCGCTATCTCTTTCCGTTCTAAAGTTATTGTGGCAACGGCCTGCGGCGCTGGCCGGCCGGACAGAATCAAATCTGACCTCGAATTCTTCATCAGACAGTCGAACCTAATCGTTTGAGACCAATTTCGACCAAAAATTCGAACATTACAGACAATTGTGCCAAATGATAGCGCTCTGTTCCCCAGAACATGCGCGCAAAAAATATTATATTAATATTATTGATTGAGCAATTACAATTCAATTTCTTCCGATATTTTTTTATAAATTACAGGTATTATTATTATTGAAGGAAGAAAAATGACGTATTTAGTATAATGTCGAGTAGGTAATTCCCATTTTCCCGATTACACATTTTCTGAACAAAATAATACGATACACATCTCCAGCCCAAGGATACTATTAACAATAATTTAATGAAATTAGCGCGTTTTTCGTGCAATGGTATTCCCACCGTAACAATTTTAATGTATTTGAAATTGCCAATTCCTTGGAATTAATTCGCAGATTTGATTTGGATATTTCCGGCTAAGTACGTACTAGTCGATGTATAATAACTGACATGGAATTCACCGCAGTAGGGGTACGAATTTTCAGACCAAATTTGGCAGAAATGTTCAACCACAAAGGTAGCAATTAATTATAATTTCAAAGAAATAAATCAAATTATAAATATAAAATATTGAGATATTAATCCTTGGTTCGTCCCCACTATTGGTTGCTAAAAGAAATAGCTACCTACTGTTCTGGAGAATATTCTTCTATATTGAACTACCATGGTAGGTATCTTAGACTATATTTCTATAGTCTAAGGTAGGTATTGGATATCAATTGCAGAATTAACCATATTCTCTCGATTATTTTGAAGTTATGCTTGAGTCACTGATCAAGAATCCGTGGTCGAAATCGATTCTGTCCGGCTGGCCGTTAAGACGATAACTCTCGAACGGAATGAGCTAGACAGTTGAAATTTTCAGAGTAGGTTTGAGGGATAAATATCTCAGTTAAGTTCGTTATTGGGCAAAATCGGTTCAATAGTTTCGGAGTAACGAAAAAAAATATTTTTTTTTACATTACAACTTTTCAATTCAATTTTTTTTAACATGCAGTTTCATCATAAGAATCCATTGTTATCATTTTCAACTCTAACAAGCCAATACTTTCGGAGATATGATGTTTCAAAGTTTCAATAATACATCGCAAGTTCTATGTATTCACAGAATGTGAACACGGAATCTGTCTTTGTTCACTATTCATAAATGTCATCTTTTCTAGCTATTTAATATTTACAATCTGAAATATGTCATACAGATAACATACAGGGTCTTTCACGAGGAACCTCACCCATATTTATACGGGAAACTACTGAACGTATTTTCATGAAATTCAGCACTTATGAGTATTTCACGATGCTGATGAAATCTAAAATATTTTCAAGGCATGAGCACCTCCGGTTTTTCCGGAAATGACGTCAACTTCCGTTTTTCAAATTAGAACACCATTTTTTTATTGCAGAAATAGATTCCTTAGAAAATTTCAAGTTATTTTGATGTAACATTTTTCAGTTTTGGTTGGAAAATTCTCTCTGAGCGGGAAAATTCGAAAAAAAAATCGAAAATAGTGCTCCGCTGAAACAAGAATAACTTCGAGGTTTTTGGATGGAAAATTTTCATTTTTGGGATTTTTCAAGATGTAAGATTGATGTATCCACTTCAAAAATCGAAATCGCGATTCATGATACAGGGGGTGAAAAAATCGCTTTCAAAGTTAGGGATGACAAAATCGTGAAAAATCAATTTTTTCAAATTAGAACCCCATTTTTTTATGGCAGATATTGAATCTACGTTAAAAAATAATGTGAGTGTATGCATCACACCCTTGCCCTAAAATGGATATTTTCTGAGTTATTCACAAAAAACTGTTTTTCGTCTTGAATTTTCAGCTATTTCTTTTCCCTTCACGCCAAAAAGATGAAATTTTCAGGAACTGTTATTTGAACCATGCTGTAGATTTTTCACCCCTTCTTGAAACCGACAAGTTACTATTAGGAGCAAGGGCGTAGCCAGGAATTAATTTCGGGGGGGGTTTTGAAATAGGAATTAATTTCGGGGGGGGTTTTGGGGGTATAAGGGTCACTTTCTGCAGCAAAAAAAAATTTTTTTAAGAGAAAAATAACAATTCGGGGGGGGTTTGAACCCCCAAAACCCCCCCCCTGGCTACGCCCTTGATTAGGAGAACCATGGCAAACTCTCGCAGTTATAACTAGAGAAGATGCTCAAAGTTTTGACCGTTAATTTCTAGACATTTATTTATACGTCTCAGGAATGCTTCGTGCGTTGCTCTTCTTATTTCATCGGGAGGAAGAGATCTGCAAAAGTGTTTAAAAACCAAATTGAGTTTCAAAACTATGAATCTAAAAATCTAAACAAACCTGAACGCATTTCTGACTCGTTCTATGCAGTCCTCTTTATCAGTCAGGGGAGTTGAGTGGACAATATTTTTTATCCTACCCCAAACATAATAGTCTAAAGGAGTTAAATCGGGAGAACGTGGTGGCCAAAGATGTGGACCATTGTTCGCCAACCATCGATCTTCAAATAGCCTGTAGAGGATATTTGACACATTGAGTGAATTGTGTGGAGGCGCGCCATCTTGTTGATACCATAAGTCATTATGGTTCTGTACTAGCGGCTCAATTATTTGAGTCAATATGTCAGAATATCTATCTCCTAAGGGAGAACATTCTTTAAATAATGCAAACATGTGTAGTGTTCTATCTTACCAGTTAAAGTCCCATCATAAATGTGAACATCGAGAATTGCATTATTTTTGATGGCGCAAAAAACATTGAAACTCCAGGTCTCTTGAAAGTTCCATTGTCTGAAGTGGTGGTTGTTCTCTTCATCCCAATAATGACTGTTATGCCTATTGAAAGAACCATTCTTTGTGAATTTAGATTCATCTGTCCAAATTATACAGTCCAAAAAGTTTTCATTCTCTTGAAATCGAATCATCATAGCTTCGCAAAACTCAGTTCTCCTGACGAAATCAGTTTCCTTCAAATGCTGTACCCTATTGAATTTATATGGGTGCATTTTATGTTTTTTTAATATTCTCCAAACACTCGATTGAGATAATCCCAGATCAATCTCGGCATCTTTGAGAGAATTTTGAGGATTCACACGAAAATATGTAAGAACTGTAATTTCGTTGTTCTCATCTTCTACTACACTTTTTTCTCTGTGTATAGTTTTCTTAACGAAAGATCCGACATTTCTCAAGTTTGTCATGGTTCTGTTAATGGTATCTCTCGTTGGTCTGGGTCGGTCAGGAAACCTCTCAATGAACAGTCGAATCGTTCTATCTACAACTTTATTACATTCTCCATGAAGTAGAATGAGATTTAAATGATCTTCATTGGTAAAATTAGGCATAGTGATCGATTTTATAACTTAATACGAATTATCACCGAATTAATAGTAAACACAAAATGCTACCGAATAAAGAGGAATTTGGCAGATGTAATTAATGATATCTATCATTAAAAAAAAAAGAATGTAAAACATGGTAAGTTTTTGCATATGGTTCATAAGGAATTATTTATTTATCACTGGAGAGAAAACCGATGGCCGATTAGTTGAAATAAAGAGGTTTCCGATACAAATTCGAATCAAAATTCGCCATCTATTTAGGAACAACCTGTAACTTTTTTCTCTTGCATATTAGGGTAGTAAAATCTTAAACATGGTTTAAGTAACAGTTCCTGAAAATTTCATCTTTTTGGCGTGAAGGGAAAAGAAATAGCTGAAATTCAAGACGAAAAACAGTTTTTTGTGAATAACTCAGAAAATATCCACTTTAGGGCAAGGGTGTGATGCATACACTCACATTATTTTTTAACGTAGATTCAATATCTGCCATAAAAAAATGGGGTTCTAATTTGAAAAAATTGATTTTTCACGATTTTGTCATCCCTAACTTTGAAAGCGATTTTTTCACCCCCTGTATCATGAATCGCGATTTCGATTTTTAAAGTGGATACATCAATCTTACATCTTGAAAAATCCCAAAAATGAAAATTTTCTATCCAAAAACCTCGAAGTTATTCTTGTTTCAGCGGAGCTCTATTTTCGATTTTTTTTTTCGATTTTTCCCGCTCAGAGAGAATTTTCCAACCAAAACTGAAAAATGTTACATCAAAATAACTTGAAATTTTCTAAGGAATCTATTTCTGCAATGAAAAAATGGTGTTCTAATTTGAAAAACGGAAGTTGACGTCATTTCCGGAAAAACCGGTGGTGCTCATGCCTTGAAAATATTTTAGATTTCATCAGCATCGTGAAGTACCTACTTATAAGTGCTGAATTTCATGAAAATACGTTCAGTAGTTTCCCGTATAAATATGGGTGAGGTTCCTCGTGAAAGACCCTGTATAGGTGTTTGAATGTTGATTAAGCATTTTGAAATCAGGAACTAAGTCTTGTCTTTAATTTTACCAATAAGGTAATAATAAGATGTATTTAAATTCTCTATATCAGTTCTCTTATTTATAGAATTTACTTCATGAGATGATATCGATTAGACAGGATGAAAATTCTATAAATAAGAGAACTGATATAGAGAATTTAAATACATCTTATTATTACCTTATTGATAAAATTAAAGACAAGACTTAGTTCCTGATTTCAAAATGCTTAATCAACATTCAAACACCTATATATTATGTTATCTGTATGACATATTTCAGATTGTAAATATTAAATAAATGTGCCAGTTGTTTTCTGATCGTTCTCTATTGATGTTGTCTAGGGTGTATTCATTTCCAGTTTTTAATGCTCTGACATCTAAACCATGTTAAAACTGTAAGTAACTCCCACAGATCCTCTTTTAATTGTATTTGTTCGTCAAAATTGAAAATATAAATATTGACTGTTGATATGGTATATTTATTGCTGCTTTTGTTGATTGTAATATTGCTTCTTTGTCTAGACAACTTTACATATTATTTATATACAATTGTAATGTCCCCGTTTTTCAAAATTTAAGCTGTTAATTTAATAATGTGTACTATATAGAAAAATTTTGTGTTCATTTTAGAGCCCTGAAGAAGGTTTTAGAATAAAACCAAAACTAGTCGGCGTTGTTTTAAGAAGTGGTTTTTTGATCAATTCCCAGACCTTCATCCTGTAAACGATCTTCCATACTATTACGGACAGCCGGGTCTTTGGGGGTAACGTTCCCTTAAGAAATGAAAATAAATTGAAAAAATGCTACTGCCTGTCTGGGAATTGAACCCGGAGCCGACGGAGCGAGAGTCTGAAACTATCAGCTTTACCCCAATGTCGCAATATGATGTTTCATGTAGGGATCAGGTGTTCTTTTAGTTATTAGCACTTAGCTACAGTTCACCTTATTCTGTGCTATCTATGGAATGATATATAGGGTGTACCATAAGACAGATCAAATCCACCTGTCACGTCTAGATAACTGTCATTGATAGAACAGAATAGATTAAGTTATTGAATTTTACATAAAAAATGTGGGGAAGCCCTGTGGACAGAGGCTTTGGCACTCAGAGTTGGGAATGATATCAATAGATTCTTATGATAGAACCGCATCATAAAAGAAATAAATTAAAAAAAAGTGTAATTAAAAAAAACAGGAGTGACCAAAATTATTAATCCGTAACCACCAGACCGATTCTTTCCGATAACGAATTTATCCGAGATATTCATTCCTCAAATCTACTCTGAAAATTATATTACATATATCAATTGAAACTTAGCCAATATTCCAGTTTTGTTTTTACTGGAGATATTCGGAACCCAATTTGATTAACTTACCAAAGTAGGAACATATATATTTCCATCAACATATGGACTATCCAAGGGCAGTATATTATCAGCCAAAAATTATAATATCCTATAACCCTCAACTTCCCCTTGAGATTTCCGATTCGTTGTAATATTGATTTTTTTTTAAATTTTAACCTTTAAATATACTTGAATGTGGAAATAAAGGTATTATTATTATTATTATTATTCTACGATAGCTGAGGTTATTTCATTGGTCATTTTGCATTCAATCATACTTTGTTTTCTAGAATAGGAGACATGTCTCTTATAGGAAAATAAGATGACATGTATGAACACAGATCATATAATAATTCATAGATAGAACAATTACAGCATTCTGAGAAAACATATAAGTACGATTTATTATTGAAATTTCGAAAAATCGTTAAAGAACATTTTCATAAGAGCGTCAAAAACTTCACCAGGAAATATCAACACGATATAAATTGGTATAAGTTGAACGGAGATATGAAGGATGATCAGAAAGTACCGATTTTAAATTCACCCAAACTAGATGAGATGTAAAATTACTGTTTTGGCATTATTCGCTTCACAAAAATGTTGAACAGAAATGTCAGAACCGCATCCTCATATCTCTTGAGATGGCGGAGTTTTCATTCAAGGACATTGAAATTGGAACACCCTGTACAATCAGTGAAATATATTAATATTGAAACCTGTAATTAGTATTATAATGCTGACCTACAAATTTGTGTGAAATTTTGTAAGGATTGTAACACTGAAAAAATAAAAAGATTTCTTCAAAAATGTTGTATTTCAGAAACTATGTCACTTTCTGCTGAAATTCCGCACAAACCCTCAAGTCGCCATTTTACAGAAGATAACCGGATTACAGCTCGATCAGCTTTCTATTTTTGAAATTATTTTATTTCAAAATTTGAATTCAGTTGATGTCCAATTCATCTTTTCGCGTATAATATAATATATAATGCAGAAACTGAACACCTATCAAAACTGAGATATTGTAAAATTGTATAAATAATAATTTTTTTTTTTTTTTTGTAAATCTGCTTCAAGATTATGTTGATATAACTTGGGCTGAAGGACCTCGGTCGATTGCCCGTTGATAACTTGTTATCAATAAAGATCAGTTATTATTATTATTATTATTATAATATATAAGTATAAAAAATTCTTAAAAAGCACTGACAGGAGGTTTTGCGCGCATGTTCTTCTGTCTAGTCACGCCTCACACACCCTCACGAAATACTGCATGAACCTACAAGCCGTCTTTTTCAACCGAGTTCTAGATTTCAATTCTAAGGGATCTGTATTTTTGAAAATATGGAGGAAATAAAATTAGGCTTGAAGGTTTGTGCGGAACCTCAGCGGAATCGGATTTGTATGTTTTGAGTTATTGAGGAAATAACAACCAAATTTCAGATGGGTATAACTCCAGAACCTTTAGGTCGATTATGCCATGGTCAAAATCGATTCTGTCCGGCCGGCCGTCTCTCCGTCCGGCCGTTAACACGATAACTCTAGAACGGAATGAGCTAGACAGTTGAAATTTTCAGAGTAGGTGTAGGAAATAAATATCTCCGTTGAGTTCGTTATTGGGCAAAATCGGCATGGCGGTTTCGGAGTAACAAAAAAAGGATTTTTTTCAATTACAAATTTTGAATTCAATTTTTTTAAGATGCAGTATCATTATAAGAATCCATTGGTGTCATTCTCAACTCTAACAAACTAATACTTTAGGAGATATGATTTTTCAAAATTACAATAATTATTCTCAATGCTATATGATTTCATAGAATACTTCAATTATAATTTCCTGATGTATATAAATCCAACATGCACTGAGAGAACAGTTTATTTATAAATAATAAAGTTTATTCATATTAAATAAACCCCTTATTCATATATGGCGTAATAAATATTTATTTGTCCCAAATAATGGATTTGTTTGAGTTTTAAAAATAAATATATATTTGTGAAAAATTAATATATATATTAATTATTAATATACGATTTATTAATAGATAAAAAGGTTTATTAATAGATACAAAATTATATTATCATTCAATTACGATTTATTAATAATAAATAAATGTTATTTATGAGAATTAAATATTTGTTTTGAATGAATATCATTAGTTTATAATGAATAAAGATATATTTATATTTCAGAAAAGAATATTTCTCATAAATATAGGAAATTTATTATAAGAAATTATATATTCATGAGAAATAATGAATTTATTGAAGGAGAAAAGAAATATTTTTATTAAATAATGAATTCTTATTAATAAATATATATTATTCATGAGATAAAACAAATGTTCATTCAGTAGTTTATATATAAACTATTGACTTTCATAGAATGAACATTGTTTTATCTCATGAATAATATATATTTATTAATAAGAATTCGTTATTTAATAACAATATTTCTTTTCTCCTTCAATAAATTCATTATTTCTTATGAATATATAATTTCTTATAATAAATTTCCTATATTTATGAGAAATATTCTTTCTGAAATATAAATATATCTTTATTTATATTTGTTTGGTATACCAAACAAATATAAATTTATATTCAGTAGATTATATTTCATGTAAATAAATAAAATTTATTATAGAATAATTTTATACTTTTGTAAATAACAAGTTTTTCACAGTAAATTAAGGTTTTTTTTTCGAAAAAAAATTATATTTTCCAATAAATATGATTAATTAAATGAAAACTGAGGTGAATGAAAAGTGAGGGGAATGAATAATTAAAATCCATCACATTAGCCTTTTTATGTTTCATTGGAATGGAACTTAATTAAGTTATGTATTATTGAGTCAATCAACAATATATAGGGGTGGTGCATGAAAAATAAAATAAAGGAAATACACAAAACGTAATATTTATTCTATAATGAGAAAACATAACATAGGTTCAACATTAAACTTATAAAAAAATCAGTCTAGTCTTAGTATACATTCAACAACAAAATGTATTATTTAGTAAATAATGAGAAAAAATACTTAGGTGGTCCAACATTAAACTCTTACAAAATATTAAATCAGTCTAGTCTTAATATGCATTCAACAACAAAACGTAATATTTATTGAATAATTAGAAAATAAACAGGCTCAACATCAAACTTTTAAAAAATATAAAATCAGTCTAGTCAGTACAGATTCAACAACAAAACGTAATATTTATTGAATAATAAGAAAAAAGTTTTTAGGAGGTTCAACATTGAACTCTTGCAAAATATAAAATCAGTCTAGTCTTTAGAAGCATTCAACGCAACAAAACGTAATATTTATTAAATAATGAGAAAAAAATAACAGGTTCAACATTCAACTTTCAAAAAATCAAAAAAAGTAAAAATATAATTCGAGTCTAACTATACATTCATCAATATTTTAGTATCAGATAATGGAACATAATTTTTCTTAATTATTAAATTCTTATGAACTCAACTCATTTATGTGAAGCAAGAAATAATAAATTTGTCAGAAACATTTAAATGCAAATAAATTAACAATTTGGTCGAATTATGATTAGGTTCAAGAAATTCGCTCTCACATACACTAAATCAAAAATTACACTTATGGCATTGTCTCACCTAAACTTCAGGAACAATTGGGTACATACATGAAATATATTTATTTCCATTAGCTGATTTGTGGATATGTGTTAGAAAAGGCCAAAAGTCTTCGAGGACATTAACTTTAAAGGTATGGGAAGAAATACAATTTACCTGATAGGCCTGAAAATGTTTATCAAAACCGAAACACAAAACTTCTTTGCAATTTAAACGATAATTTTTATTGTTATATTCAATAGATTCTATAACACAAAACACTGGTTCTCCAAAATTATTTCGACCGTATTGACATACCACTCCTTTCTTATAGAGTACTCCATTGATTTTCAACCAACTCGAATATACTTCTCAAATGGCTCAAACCATTTTCAAACAAAAACTCCTGGAAATCGGACATTCTGTTCACACACTTATCACAAAACTTTTAGTTCGTAGTAACTCACAAATACACTATCCTAACCATATCATATCTGACTGAAGAAAAGGAAAAGACTGAATTAGAATTAGAAGATTTTCAGAGTCGTAATTCGCTATGATGGGGTGGGGTCGGGAACATAAAGATCCGAGCGTAAATAAACACTTATTCAGGTCTAATCAAGATTTATTATTAATAAATAAATGTTGATTAAATGATGATACAACAAATATTTGTTTGACAGAAATAAGGCAAATTTTAACTTGAAATAATATTTGTTTGGTGGAAATAAATCATTTTGTTATAGTTAATAATACTCTCGAACATGACTTTTCTGTATTAGATTTATTTCCTATTAATAAACCTTTCTAATAATTAATAAATATTGCCTAAATAAATAATAAATTTCTGAGGAATAAGCTTAAAATCAAGTGGATCTAACTATTAATAACATTTATTAATAATTAATAAAATTCATTAATAATGAATAAATCTATCCCAAATAAAGAATTATTAATTATTAACCCTAACATTTCTCTCAGTGTGGGATGATTCACAAACCTACGTTTTGAATTCAATTACGAAAATTCCTGAGAATTGACGCACAGAAGCCAAATTGAAATCGAAAATTAGAGACATTTGGGTTAAATGATAGCACGCAGTTCTCTAGAGCATGTGCGCAAAAACGATCAGGTAGGCGGTGCAACTACGTACTCTGCCTTATATACGGGCGCTCACCAGCCCATTTTTCCAACAAGATAATACTTGACCATATACAGTGTGGAAAAGCCAAATGGAATAAGCTCATTCTCTTGGTTACTGTACATATTTATGGAAAATCCAGAAACATGTCCAATTCAAATTCTAAATTGTCATTCTTCTTCGTAAAAATTCGAACCCTACCTTCAACCCCCTTCGAAAAACAGGTACGACCCCCAATTTTTCCAATAGAAAGGATGGGCTTGTGATACATTGTTTGAATGGTCTCGTCATTCTATATTCAGAAATTTCATCACTTTCATTTTTATTACAAAACTCAAAGTAGAATAAAATAAAATCATTGGATTACCGAAATTTATTATAATATTCCCTCGAATATTCCCAAATCTTATTACAATAATACTAAACTTAATTGGCGTCAAGATGTGATAGAAAGAAATGATCATTCCTGAGATGCTGAATGATGTTGGAAGAAATTTTTATTTGAGGTTAGGGAGTTGCCAAGGCTTGCGCGGTGAACACTTTGAACATCTACTTCATTAAGTTTCATAATTTTTTTGCTACATTTTAGTTTTTGATATTGTACCAAATTTCGCTAATCAGTTGATTTATTTTTACAACAAACATGAAAGAGATAACATTTCTGAATAAAGAACGACGAGACCTTTCAAACGATGTATCACAAGCCTATAATTAGGTACTTCCTATTTGAAATATTAGGAGTTGTACCTGTCTTCCGAAGGGGGTTGAATGTAGGGTTCGCATTTTTACGAAGAAGAATGACAATTAAAAAATAAAATTTGATGTGTTTCGGGAATTTCCATAAATATGTATAGTAACCAAGATAATGAATTCATTCGATTTGGCTTTTCCAAACTGTACAAGTCACAATAACGTTGACCCATTTTGAAGACAATCAATTCGATTTATTGTTTTGGCTGTCTACATATCCCGATCTTTGACCGATTGATTACGTCTCAGATATTATGGGAAGAAGATTACTCCGTTTATCCCATCCGCCACACACTCTAGCGGCACTTCGGCTCGAGGAGCCAGTAGCCTGGGATGAGATACCTCGAGAGGAAATCAACATTATTATTAACTTTTTACATTTTTCCAACGGACGTTTTTTCTGAAATGATTATCAATTACTAACCTAATCCTAAGAGACATGTATACAAAAAATTGTTTTAATAAATTCATTATTACAGGGTGTTCTTTTTGGCGCTCTAGTTCCTCGGAACTGAGTGCTTATCAATTTGCCCAAATGTCTGTAATTTTTGAATTTTTCGATGAAAATGGTCTTAAACGATTTGGTTCGGCTCACTGATCAAGAATCCGTGGTCGAAATTCATTCTGTCCGGCCGGCCGGCCGTAGGCACGATAACTCTCGAACAGAATGAGCTAGAGAGTTGAAATTTTCAGAATAGGTTTGGCAGATAAATATCTCGGCTAAGTTCGTTATTGGGCAAAATCGGACAGATGGTTTCGGAGTAACAAAAAAAAAATTTTTTTTTCAGAACAAATTCCAAATAAATTTTTTTTCAATAAGCAGTTTTATCATAAGAATACAATGATATCATTTTTAAATCTAGCAAACTAATACTTTCGGAGATATGATTTTTCAATATTTCAATAAAAAATCGTATTTTTACGTTTTCACAGAATTATATAATTATTCTATGTATGAATTGTCATAATGTCAACTTATTTTCCTGAGATATGACATTTCTAATTCCTTGCTAATAGTTGGTTCGAGAAACGTCAAAATCGACTTAGAGAGACAAGGGTAAAAAACCGTCAAATAAACCCCCATGTGGCGATTTTATGTCGAAAAGTGAAAATTAATAATATATATCCCAGGTAAGTACCGACGTTTTATTCTAATACCGGAGATCGACAAGATCGTATGAGCAGCCCGATAGCCGGTGTGTCTACGCTGTCGGGTTTTCGGTTTCGGAACGCGAGAGAAGGCGGGACTTTTTGGCGCTCTAGTTCCTCGGAACTGAGTGCTTATCAATTTGCCCAAATGTCTGTAGTTTTTATTTAAGATGCAGTTTCATCATTAAAATCCGTCGATATCATTTTCAACTCCAACAAGCTAATACTTTCGGAAATATGATTTTTCTAAATTTCAATAATGAATCGTACGTAATTCTATGTTTTCACAGAATGCTATAATAATTCTATCTAAGCTTTATTATATGATCTGTGTTCATACTCGTACATTTCATCCTGTTCTATAAGAAGGAGTCAAATTCATTTCAGCTATTTTAATTTGATTTCTTCCATGGTGCAGTTCTCATTCTCAGATTGCTCATTTATTCTTGATAAATAAACTGTTATTTGAATTTAATTTCCTTTATGATGCAGTTCTTTCATAAGAATACATTGATTTAATTCCCAACTCTGAGAAACTAATACTTTCGGAGATATAATTTGTCTGTTTGAACTAGAGCGCCAGAAAGCTCCTGTCCAGAGTACTTGAACCCATTTTTTCTACGTCACTTAGTACAGTTATAATTCAATGAACATAAGCGCTTAAGCTCCAGGCATCATCCTTTTTCATAACAGACTTCATGACCTATTTGATGCCTGTTAATCTATCAATAGTTGTGATCAAACCACAATAATAGAATCATAATCGAACCGCAACATTCTGTTGATTTCTACTTGTTCTTCAAAATGAGCTGAAAGTGAACAGATAAAAACATATCCATTCTCTGACCAACAATTTCACCTTCCGAAACGAAAATGAATGAGATATAAGACAAATGAAAACAGAAACTGTCGATTTGTTCTACATGCACCAGTTGGTCCAAACTTTACGTTGGTGAAGCTAATTTTTCGCCCGAATAATTTTTCTTGAGTTAGCTGGTACATTCTTCCTATCGATCACGACTCGCAAAGTGAATTCTAGACTTGAACAGATAAGATGGTGCGCTTGAAACACTTCACGTTGCTGCTTGGTATCGTAGGTGAGATAACATCGTGCTGCGATTATGGATGGAGGTATTAAGTGATTATTTTTGTTTCAGTGTGTCGAAGTCAGCATTGTGAAAAATTCGATGATGATGGAAAATGCGACAGCGAAGATATCCTGATTAAACATTTGGAAGGTGAATTATTAAATTTGGGTAAGATTTTTGAGTTGTAATTTTCGATTCATTTCGTTTGGATTTTATATTGAATGTCTAATCATCAGAATTACTACAGGGTAGTTCTTTCAAAGGGATAATTAGTCTCATATGGGAAAGTAAAAATGATACGCTCACAAAAATTCACACTCAAAAGTTCTCGATCATAAATTATTGTTTTAAAGTATTGACAGTTTTCTACCACTTCCGGTTATACGGAAAGTAGCTTCCAACTGCCAGTTATACCGAAAGTAGCTACCAACTTCCTTGTTTTAAATGGTAACCCCCGTTTACTTACAAAACGTTTTTGCGCGCATTTTCTGAAGAACAGCGTGTTATTATATTGCCCCAATGTCTGTAATGATCTCAAACGATTACGTTCGACTCACTGATGAAGAATACGAGGTCAGATTTTATTCTGTCCGGCCGGCACTGCGGCGTTCCCACTTTCGAACGGAAAGAGATAGCGACTTGAAATTTTAAGGGTATGTGGCGCATCCAAATACGACGGAGAACTTCGTTAATGGACATAATCAGCTCGACGGTCTCCGAGTAATAGTTTTGTCTTCAACTAATACAGATCCGTTCGAATTGAAACTTTTTAGCTGGTTTTGAATATTGAAACAAAGACGTTTGTCAAATTCTGTAAGAAACGCATCTTTAGAAAATTATTAGATAATATTATTTATTCCACGATAACTTAGAACGGAAAGAGATAGCGACTTGCAATTTTCAGGGTAGGTACCGTATCCAAATGCGACATTTTAGCTTGTTAAAAGGCGTAATCGGCCAAACGGTTTTGGAGTGATACCCATCTGGAATTTGGTTGTTATTTCCTCAATAACTAAAAATATACTAATCTGATTCAATTCAAACATGGTAATTGGTTGTAGAATGCCAACGCAAACATTTTTGCAGAATTTCGAAAGGATCGTATCACTAACTAATTTTTAAAAATCATCGAAAAATTAAAATTCTCCATATTTTAAAGTATTCTTCCGACATCGCTGAAATTTTGCGAGTGCCCTCAAAACCCAACTCTTCAGCAAATTCCAAGTTTAAAGCCGATCGGATCTATATTGTTGGAGATCCAAGCAGTCTTAGGTGAGTTCAGTAGCTGGATGGGTGACCGTTGCCACGATATCTTTCGAACGGAAAGAAATAGGGACTTCGAATTTTTAGGGTAGGATGCGCATCCGATTGGGAGAGTTCGTTGTGGGGCATCATCGGCCCAACAGTTTCGGAGTTATATAACTCCGAAAATGTTGGGCCGATTTCAGAGTTATATATAACTCCGAAACTGTTGGGCCGTTTTCGGAGATATATATAACTCATAAACTGTTGGGCCGATTATGCCCCACAATGAACTCTCCCATTCGGGTGCGCATCCTACCCTAAAAATTCGAAGTACCCAATTCCAAAGTACCCAATTCGAAGTACCCAATACGAAATTCGAAATACCCATCTGGAAAATTATTTTCTTGATAACTCAAAAAATACGGATACGATAGAATTGAAACTTGATAACTAGTTGTAGAGTATCGACATAAAGACGTATGTGAAATTTTGTGAGGATCATACCACTAGAAAATTTAAAAAAATATATGAAACAATGTTATATAACTCACGATTACTTCAGAGCCGAAAGAGATAGCGGCTTGCAATTTTCGAGGTAGGTTGTGCATCCGAATGCGACATTTATTGAGTTCGTTAATCGTTAATGATTTTAAGGTATAATCGGAAAAACGGTTTTGGAGTTATACTCATCTGAAATTCTGTTGTTATTTCCTCTATGACTCAAAATATATAAATCCGATCCAATTAAAACTAGGTAAATACTTGTAGACTGCCGACGCGCTAATTTTCGCGGAATTCCGTGAATATCGTGTCCTAAATGTACTTGAGGCGTAAGTTTCTTCGTATATTATTAGTTATTCAAAGAATTTAAATTCCGATAGAATACATATGTCAGAATTGAAAATGCTATGATCTTAGACGATTGTCTCATCATTCTCATTTTTGCCGAAAATGGTCTCAAACGTTTAATGTCGACACCCTGATCAAGAATCTGATATTAATTCTCTCCGTTTGGACGTCAGCATAATTATTACTCTCGAACGGAATGAGTTAGAGAGTTGAAATTCGCAGGGTATGTTTGGAGTCCGGAGAGTGGTTTATGCAGTTATAACCATCTGATGATTTGTTTTCCGAAAAAAATACTGATCTGATCGGATTGGAGCTTGGTGGTTAGTTGAAAATAACCAACACGAAGACATATGCAAAATTTCGTGAAGATCGCATGACAAGAAAATTTAAGAATATATTTTGTATTTCAGAAACTATCCGTCAGATATTGTTGAACTTTCGCCTTCAAAACCTTATTTTTCAGACAAGTTCTAGATTTGAACTCGATAGGATCAATATTGTTGAATATTATGGGAAAATACGCAAAATTCATAACCACTACAACAGGGGCCCAGTTTTTTTCTGGCTCGCTTGTTTACAGTCACCAAGTAGTTTTCAGACAAAACGATGATAGAAATTATTGTTAGCTACTATAATTCTTTCGTTTACCATCAGATTCTCATCAGCCAGGTTGGCTGAATAGCAATTCGTGGGTACCGGGATCGGATCCCGATGCGGAAGTTGCGTTCTTTCAATTTTTTTTCACAGAATACTGATAATAGTAGTCCGAAGTATCACAAAAGACTTCGAAATAATGTTCACAGATTTCCATAGCTTGCCAAAGTCAAATTTGACACGATTATATGACAAAAATATCATTGAAGGTTACGTTACTGAAACCCACCGTTAAGAGTTTCTTTCACAAAACTGATGGGGCTCTTGATTGTGAAATCACTGAGATTTTTATTGATTCCCAGTTCATTTTCAATGCAACCGAATTTAATCTATAAGCTAATCAAAGCTTTCTGAAAGCCACTCTCTGTTAATTTTGCATTTCGTTCACAATAATCACATGTATATCTACAAAGAATGTAATAGAAATAAGTTTAATTCTACAATTGATATTCAGTACCCTGGTAGTTTAAATAAAATGAGTTATTACTTTTAATTTAACGAAAATTTGCAGCCTTGGGCTAGTTCAATAACTGGCTATGAATTTGAACAAGCGTGCCGCCAAAACAGAGTGACCTGTTCTGGGGAACATCGCGTTATCATTTTGTCCAAATGTCGAAACCGGTTTGGTCGACTGTCTCATGAAGAATTCGAGGATAAATTTGATTGTCCGGCCGGCCGTTGCCACGATAACTTGAGGACGGAAAGAGATACCGACTTGGAATTTTCAGGGTATGTGGCGTGTCCCAATACGACAGACAGTTGCGCATTTGAATAGAAGAGTTAAGTTCGTTGTTGGGTATAATCGACCCGACGGTTTAGGAGTTATACCCACCTGGAATATTATTTTCTCGATAACTCAAAAAATACAGAACCGATCGAACTGAAGATTGGTAACTACTTGTACGATAACTTGAGAACGGAAAGAGATAGCGACTTGCAATTTTCAGGGTAGGTTGCGTATTCGAATGCGACATTTAATTTCGTTAATTGGCATAATCGGCCAAAATGATTTGGAGTATACTCATCATTGTTATTTATTATATAACTCAAAATATACAAATCTGATCCAATTAAAGCTTTGTGATTACTTGTAGAATGCCGATCCACTAATTTTCGTTGAATTTCGTGAATATCGTATCCTGGAGTTACTTGAGGCGTAAGTTTTTTCGTATATGAAATACGAAAAAACTTACGCCTTCTATTGGAAATGAATTCCAATAGAATTAAAAATTCTGTGTTCACTGAAGTCTGTCATTAAAATGGTATGAAATGTATTTATACAGGGTGTTCCTAAATTGAACGTACAAACGAAAAGGGGAGATTCCTTAAGTGAGTTTAAGAAAAAAAAGTCCCATAAACATGGGGTCGCAAACGTTTCGTTTTCGAGATACAGAGTGTTGAAGTTTGCATTTTTTTCAAGTTTTTGCGCGTATGTTCTGGGGAACATCGCGTTATAGTTTTGCCCAAATGTCTGTAACTTTCGAATTTTTTGAAAAAAATGGTCTCAAACGATTAAGTTCGACTCCCCAATGAAGAATTCGAGGTCAAATTTGATTCTGTCCGGCCGGCCGTCCGGCCGGCCGTTGCCACGATAACTTGAGAACGAAAAGAGCTAGCGACCTGAAATTTTCAGGGTAGGTGGCGCATCCCAATACGACGGACAAGTTCGTTAATGGGCATAATCGGCCCAGTGGTTTCCGAGTAATAATTTTGTTTTCAACCAATATGAATCCGATCAAATTGAAACTTGGTGGGTAGTTGTAGAATATGACCCTAAGCACGTTTGTGAAATTTTGTGCGAATCGTATGGCTAGAAAATTTTAAAAAAATTATTAAAAAATATTTTTGTTGTCACGATAACTTGCGAACGGAATGAGATAGCGGCTTGAAATTTTCAGGTTAGGATGTGCACCAGAACGCGACATTTCAGTTTGTTTATGAGCATAATCGACCAAACGGTTATAGAGTTATAGCAATCTGAAATTTTCTGAAATTTGGTGGTTTTTTGTTCCTCATTAACTCGAAAAATACTGAACCGATGGAATTCAAACATTGTTATTAGTTGTAGAATGGCAACGCGAAAATGTTTGCAAAATTTGGTGAGGATAGCATTTGTAGAAATTTTTTAATAAATCATTAAAAATAAAAAAAAAAAATTCTATATATCAGTAACTATTCGTTTGAAATTCATGGAATTTTGCAAGAGCCTTCATAACCTAACTCTACTGCCAAGTTTCAAGTTTTAATATGATCGGTTAAATATTGTTGGAGATTCGAGCATTCTTGTGCGAGTTCAGTAGTACCGATTTGGTGTAGCGTAAGGCTCCGAAGAAACGATCGCTCGACCCGGACTTTTGCCGTCGAGTCGAAGAAGACGAATCGATTTGTGTTTTTCCCAAATTTCGTTCTTCTAGGTTGAGCCTAAATATACTAATTCGATACAAGTTTCGGAGGTTTTGAGTCCGACGATTTTCCATTCAAAAAGTCAATCCGAGAAACGTCAGAATTAATTCGAGAGACGGGGTCGGAAATTTTCGAAAGCGAAACTGACGATTTAGGCCTTTTTGGGGCGTGAAACTTGAAGAAAATGATAGATAGCTTTTGCGCGTATGTTCTATTTTCCATTCTTCTGTATTGGACACCCTTAATCGAATTTACCATGGTAAATTATGTTGTCCATTCTCCTGTATTGGACACTTATTTTATATTTAAAACTGTAATTAGATCTTTGAAATACCATTGAATGAAGAAATTCTTGTAAGTTAACAAAATATCTTTATTTGAACAATAAAAATGCATCATTTTATTAAAATGATAGTTAGACTATCCAATTGCTTCTTTTCTTTATAATATTTTAGCTGTAAGTCAGTATAGCTTAGAAATTTTAAAGTAACGTCCTACAATATTAATTTAAATGATATTATAAATAAAAAAAAAATTGGTTCAAGCACTGACGTGAAGTCAGAAGCTTTTGCGCGTATGTTCTATTGTCCATTCTTCTGTATTGGACACCCTTAATCGAATTTACCATGGTAAATTATGTTGTCCATTCTCCTGTATTGGACACTTAATTCGAATTTACCATGGTAAATTCGAATTAAGTGTCCAATACAGGAGAATGGACAACATAATTAACCATGGTAAATTCGATTAAGGGTGTCCAATACAGAAGAATGGACAATAGAACATACGCGCAAAAGCTTCTGACTTCACGTCAGTGCTTGAACCAATTTTTTTTCTCATAGTATCTACACTTCACAAGATATTCAACTGAAATTTGGCATAGATATTACATTTGAGAGTTCTCACCACGTGACATGGCAATTTCGATAGAAGATATACAGGGTGATATTTTTTCTGGAACACTGCCACCTGTTCTTCTGCAGAACTTTTTTTTGGTAAGCAACTGTTAATTTGAAAAAATGTAAAAAGGAGCTTTGTTCTTATACTAAACTTTTCGGTCTCTCGTAGTTTTGTCGTATCTACCAACGATTTCGAGAAAAAAAATTTTGAACGATTCTCTCGAAATTCTCGTAACTATGATAGGAAGGCCAGTTTGTAATCTGTGGTGAATGAATTCAGTGTCAGTTTTGACACATCAAATTATTATTCACGAGGATTTCGAGAGAATCGTTCTAATTTTTTTTTCTCGAAATCGTTGGTAGATACGACAAAACTACAAGAGACCGAAAAGTTTAGTATAAGAACAAAGCTTCTTTATACATTTTTTCAAATTAACAGTTGCTTACCAAAAAAAAGTTCTGCAGAAGAACAGGTGGCAGTGTTCCAGAAAAAATATCACCCTGTATATCTTCTATCGAAATTGCCATGTCACGTGGTGAGAACTCTCAAATGTAATATCTATGCCAAATTTCAGTTGAATATCTTGTGAAGTGTAGATACTATGAGAAAAAAACTTGAAAAAAATTCAAACTTCAACACTCTGTATCTCGAAAACGAAACGTTTGCGATCCCATGTTTATGGGACTTTTTTTTCTTAAACTCACTTAAGGAATCTCCCCTTTTCGTTTGTACGTTCAATTTAGGAACACCCTGTATATTACAAAAAATTGAGAAAACGGTATATATCGGTGCTAAATTCGTAGTAGAGTGTCCATTAGAGGTGAGTAGACAATAGAACACGCGCGCAAAAGCTTCTGACTTCACGTCAGTTCTTGAACCATTTATTTTTACGTAGGAACAAACGACAACAGAAAAGTTATATTTGAGAGATATTTGGACATGTTTGTAGAAAGTATTCAAATAATGTAAGTATTATCAAAAGGAATTAGATGGGAAGGCAGTCGGGGCAAAGCGAAAAGAATTCTTTTTCCTTTCACTCAAGCTTTCAACTACATCTGATTCTGGTATGTGTTATCTATAATGCAATTGATTTTTTCTCGTTAATTATATTTTTCTTCTAGATATTGTAGAAATTATACTAATTGAAATTGTTGTGAACTGGAGCAAAAATATATAAATTAACTTGTAAATATTCTGCTATTACGAAGGAAAAATACTCTTGTAGGTATTTTTGATTTATTTCTAGGAAAATTCATAAAATTCCTTAAACTCTTTGGAAATTGGTTGATATGTATTGTATAACATTATATATTGGTTTCAATCCTTCTAGTTTGAGTTCTTAGTGAACTGATTATTACTACACTAGTAACTAGACTCTTGGCTACCACAAAATGTATCGTCTGAAGATGGAAACATCGTTTCCGAAACATATGTCAGACGGCAAACATTTGTAGTGGACAATAGTGTAGTTTTAGTACTTTTGTTCGGAAAATTCAATATTACTATCGACATTTTTGTTACACCTAATTTTCATCTTCAATTCAATACAAGCTCAATAATCCGACAACAATAATTAATGGAGGATACGTAAAAAAATAATTTTGTTGAAACCAACTAACAGCTAGTTATGTGAATAAATGAATGGTAGTAAATTTGAAAGAAAGATAATTAAGATAAAGGAGGTCTATTGACTATATTATACGGTAAACTTCCCCCCAGCATAAAATAATATGGGACTATACCCAGCTCAATTTATTACTGTCAAAATTATTTCTAAACGTAACTAGTCACTTTTTGACGTTTTTCATCGGGAGTGAATATAAATCAAAGCCAGATCAGAATATCTTCGGAGAAACGAATTTGGGGTAATTACGAACATCACAGGTCTCTTCAACGATTTTTCTAACGGTTGTTTACTGTTGCTAGATATCGTAAAGTGTCAGCAAGTCGATTCTCTGGTGCAAACATTTTTCTCCTATTAATATCCTCCCATTTAATCGAAGTTGAAACTAAGAGCGTCCCCACACGCGGGCATACCGCATTGACGCGATTGAAATCTCCGGAGTCCTTTTTCTACACTGGGTTTCCATAGGAACCATGCACGTACGATTACTACAATTGTAATTCCAGCTTCGCCAGTCTCCACGATTCACGCGACCGGAATGGAAGCAGAAAGATTGAGTGGTTCATCTTACGTGTTGGAGGTTTTGCTCCCATAATTGTCTGTGCATGGCTCCCATGGAAACCGAGTGTAAGAATGGGACTCAGGAGATTGGAATCTCCTCAATTTGCTTTACCCGTATGCGGACGCCCTTACTGTTTAAATAATAATTCATTCATTCGCAGAAATTTCCAGTTATCGTGGATCTGTGGTAAGACCATGAAATAGAATCTGATATATTTCCCCTAAACATATCAATTTGCCCAAATGTGTGTATAATGTTCGAATTTTTGGCCGAAAATGAGCTCAAACGATTGGTTCCGACTCACTGCTGAATAATCCGAGGTCAAACTAAATTCTGTCCGTCCAGCCGGCCGTCCGTCGATCCGTGAGTAAGTTAAGTCTCGAACTAAATGAGTTAGAGAATGGAAATTTACAGGGTAGGTTTGGGTTAAGTCCCTTAATGGGTAAAATCTGCCAATTTGTTTCGGAGTTATAGCCACCTGTTATCAATAACTCCTAAAATACTTATGTGATCGAACAGAAACAAGTTAGTTGAAAAATACTGACACGAAGACTTATGCTAAATTTGTTAGGATCGTATTAAGTAATCATTACAGGATACTCTTGGAGGTATATTCATTACTAAATGGTTCGTTTTACTAGAAACATTTTGGAAAAAAAGTATCTCAGATATGCCTCAGATATCGCTGAAATATTATTTTGATGGAAATATTGGGAAAATATATCTTTTTTCCTAGAAGAAACGCAGCCTTAGGATACTTGAATTTGATCTATGAATTCAAACAAACGCGCTTGAACTGACCCCACGTCAGTGAATTTCACTACGGATTCTTATTTCTCCATCAGCATCAGCAACACAAATGGAATCGTTCGGGAGTTTGAGAACATTGTAGATTTTAGCGCCCAGGAACGACCGCGCAAAAACGAAGCAACGCTCTAGCTAGATAGTAAAATATGATTAGATTCCACATTATTATTGTGTTGGTATCCTGATATGTTGATAGTTCAAGGATATTCAGGAGAAAATGCATAATGCACAACTTTCCATTTCTCGGCTTACATCTTCGACACATGCAACCGATGACATAATTCCTACAGGACAATATAGGAGATCCGGCAACGTTGTGGATTCTAACTAGAAACTGGTCCTTCACGTCGGAATATCGGATCGAGTTCGGCTTTGACATTCGGCTAAAGCTCTTTGTAGAAGTACAAGGGTTCTGTTAGATTCGTGCCATAATATGATTAGAAAAACATAACCTTTAAACGAATGTTATTTTCTAGTCGGTAAAGTATAGTTTTAAAAGAATGAATATGCAGATTGTTGCCGGTTTGTTTATTATAGCAGCTTCTTTGTCGTTTATTCATGCTGATTTGGATAAAGGTGAGATATGTTTTCAACGCTTTAATGAAAATTAATGATTTAATATAATATTATATTGAAATATTAATTTTTCATTTCAACTTTTGCGAACTTTGAATCATTTCAATTATTTGAGCTCAAAATATAGTCACTTTGTCAATTTTACAATATTCCCAGCATGGTTAATTCCTTTATTTTTTGTTTGAACCTATATTTTCTCTTATTTTCCGAATCCTTCGCTTGGAGGTAATTTATTTTGGAGGTTCATTAAACTTCAATGTATCGGAGAAGTAATTTTAGACCACATGTGCATGCATACAAACTGGATTAGCTGCTCTTCAATGTCCGGAAGCGTAATTTGTTTGTATAAACAAAATTCACATGAGTTCATGTCTTATCAGGTTGTGTGGGCAAATAGGCTGTTTTTTGAAGATAATGATGACAAAATTGAAGAAATCGTCGTCCAGTTGGGGTCAGGAAATCTATTTCATGTAGGCGAACTTTGTTTGAGATAAATCTGTTTTAATATTCACCAATTTTGTCGGTGATGCAAGGAACATCTGGCATAGTTTGCCGGTCATGTCAATTGAGAAATACATATAGTGCCCTGTTTTTGATATCATAATTTAGTTTATTCTAATAGAAGTAGAACAATTTCAAAAACACACTCTTGACGTCAGGAGATTTTGCGCTCTTGTTCTTTTAATAAAATTTTATTATTTATTTATGAATGATTTAACACTGACACTACTGAAAAAAAGTAAAAAAAAAAATTGCTATTGAACATAGAACGTTCCTTTACAACGCAAATCTATATATTTTTGTTCCAGTTCACAAATATTTCAATTAGTTTAACTTATACCACATCTAGAAGGAAAATTGAATGAAGAAGATTAGTGCTCTTTGATTAAGAAAAAACTTGAATTTTTTAAGGATTTTCTGCATTGATGTTCTAAAAATCTCTGTAATAAAACTTGTCTATTTACAATCATCGAATGCTTGTGTCTCTTACTTGATGCCATATTAACTCAAATGAATAATTATACAGGGTGTTACATGAGTGGTTGGCCATAGCCTAGTGATAAATTAATGTCATCCAGGCCTTTCAGAAATATAGCTTCTTTTATTTCCAAAGGCAGTTAGTTTCGGAGATACAGGGTGATTCATGCATGTTTGCCCGAATTGCAATTTGGTTGAATTCGGTGGAGGTGCTCACTTTCAACAATTCTTTAAAACGACTCATGTAATTTTATTATTTTGAGGGGCAGTGCTCAGATTATCGAATTTTTTGTTTCAAACTTCGAAATCTATATCATTTACATCAGTTTGAAAAATGTCGTTATTGACATGAAGAAATAAATTCAGGCTAAAAATGCAGTATTTGTTTTAAATGGCTTACTTGTTATATTCTGATACAACCCCACCAAAATTTAGCAGACCACTGATTCTCAAGTTATGGATATCGGAAATTTGGGCCAAAATTTATGAATCACCCTGTTTCTCCGAAACTAACTGCCTTTGGATACTAAAGTAGCTATTTTTCTGAAAGGCCACTCCTGTAACATCCTGTATATTATTTACATTTATTTATTTAATATTGTGACTACACCATACTAAATTAATCATTACAATAGATCACCTGGACATAGAGTCTTGATTGTGGAGAATTCGGGCTAAATAAAACTTATGTCCCAGCTAATAAATGATTCGAATAATTAGAATTAATTTTGTTGGTATTGGACACTCCTAATCGAATTTAGCATGGTTAATTCGATTGAGAGTGTCCAATACAGAAGAATGGACAATAGAACATACGCACAAAACTCCTGAATTCACGTCAGTGCTTGAACCATTTTTTTATTGCAATTTTTTTAAAGTTTTCTAGGGGTATCTACGGTTCTCACAAAGTTTTAAACAAGTCTTTGAGTCGATATTCTACAACTAGTTACCAAGCTTCAATTCAATCGAGTCTAGATTTTTTGAGTTATCAAGGTTATGAAGGTGGGTATAACTCCGAAACCGATGGGCCGATTATGCCCAAAATTGAACTTGACCCGCTTAATCGGATGCTCAACCTACCCTGAAAATTGTAAGTCTTTATCTCCTTTCGTTCGAATTTTATCGAGGCAACGATCCCCCATCCAGCTACTGAACTCACACAAGGCTGCTGCGATCTCCAACAATATAGATCCGATCGTGTTCAAACTTGAAACTTGGCAGTAGAGTTAGTTTCTGAAAGCTCTGGCAAAATCTCAGAGATGTCAGAGGAATAGTTTCTGATATATAGCATTCTTTTCAATTATTTAAAAAAAAAAATTCTAGTAATACGATACTCACGAAATTTTGCAAGAATGTTCGCGTTGGCATTCTACAACTAGTAATCATGCTTCAATAGGATCGGTTTTGTATTTTTAGAGTTATTGAGGAAATAAAAACCAAATTCCAGATTGGTATAACTTCAAAACCGTTGGGTCGATTATGCCTATACAGACTCGAATGTCGCATTTGGCTGCGCAACCAATTCTGAAAATTACAAATCGCTATCTCTTTCTGTTCTCAAGTTATCGTGAGATACATAATAATTTATCGTAATTTTTTTTTAGATTTACTAGTAGTACAATCCTCACAAAATTCCACACACGTCTTAATGTCGATATTCTACAACTAGATACCAAGTTTCACTTCGATCGGGTCTGTATTATTTGAGTTATCGAGAAAATAATATTCCAGATTGTTATAACTCCGAAACCGTTGGGCCGATTATGCCCAACAACGAACTTAACTCTCCCATTCGGATGCGCAAACTAAGCCTGAAAATTTCAACTCCCTGCCTCTTTTCGTTCGAAAGTTATCGAGGCAACGGTCACTCATCCAACTACTGAACTCATCCAAGGCTGCTCGGATCTTCGAAAATATACATCCGATCATGTTCAAACTGAAGGTTCTGAAGGCTCTCGCAAAATTTCAGTGATGTCGGGCGAATAGAATAGTTTCTGATATAGAATATTTTTCAATGATTTTCAATTATTTTTCTTAAATTTTCTAGTGATATGATTTTCGCGAAATTTTGCAAGAACTTTTGAGCCGGCATTTTACAAGTAATAACCAAGTTTGAATTGGATCGGTTTTGTATTTTTTCGAGTTATTGAGGAAATAAAAACCAAATTTCAGATGGGTATAACTCCGAAACCGTTTAGCCGATTATGTCTATTAATAAATACAAATGTCGCATTCAGATTTTGTTGGTGGTGGTTTTTGGGGTGGGTTGTGAACCACCCCAAAAATTGCAAGTCGCTATCTCTTTCCTTTTTCGGGTTATCGAGACGTAAATAATATTTTTTAATAATTTTTTTAAAATTTTCTAGCGACACGATTCTCACAAAATTTCTTCGTATTTGTATTCTACAACTTGCTACCAAGTTTCAATTCGATCGGATCTGTATTGGTTGATGACAAACTTATTACTCGGAAACCGTTGGGACGATTATGCCCATTAACTAACTTGTCCGTCGTATGCGCCACCTACCCGGAAAATTTCAAGCCGCTATCCTTTTTCGTTCTCAAGTTATCGTGGAAACGGCCGCCCGGCCGGACAGAATCAAATTTGACCCCAAATTCTCCATCAGTGAGTTGAACCTAGTTGTTTGAGACCATTCTCGTCAAAAAATTCGAAAATTACAGACATTTGGGCAAAACGATAACGCAATGTTCCCCAGAACATACGCGCAAAAACAAAATATTTCCCCCATTTTCAAAGGACAGTAACTTGGAAAAGAAGAGCCTTAGAACAAAATTATTTATTAAAGATCCGACTTCATTTTCACATCCTAAAATCTTTTGCATCAATTTAGAAATTCCCTGTATATTATCATAATTCGGCAGTTTGCGAGGGGCTATGGGGGAAAAACGAGTATCCATATGAAATTTCATTCGGGTTTGAAGCAAACTTTGTTACTGATGGGGATCCCGGACCGCCCTACTTTTTTCCGCGCATGTTCTTGGCAGCAGCGTACTATAATTTTGCACAATATGATAAGTTTCGAACGGAAAGAGATAACGACTGGCATTTTTCAACGTAGGCTGCGCTACCGAGTGCGACGGTTGAGTTCGTTCGAGTTGGCATGCTCGGCCAAACGGTTCCGAAGTTATATCCATCTGAAATATTGTTTCTTCAATAACTCAAAAAATACAAATCCGATCGAATTGACACTTGATAATTAGTTTAATAAATTTTGACAGAATTTCGTGAGGATCATAGCACCTAAAAATATGTTTTTCTTCAAAAATGTTATATTTCTGATACTATCAGATTCTGCACAAACCTTCAAGCTACCATTTTACAATCGATTACAGGATTTCAGCTTGGTCAGCTTTGTACTTTAGCAATTATTGTGAAAATAAAACTGGCATCTTTCTCAAATATCTATTCTGTCATATAAATCTCAAAATTCATCGAAGGCCGAGCACTCCTCGATGGCCGCGATGCTGGTTTATGTTTTTGCGCGCTTGTTCTGGGAACCATCGCGTTACCATTTTGCCCAAATGTCTGCAATTTTCGAATTTTTGACCCGAAATGGTCTCAAACGATTTGGTTGACGAATTCGATGTCAAATTTGATTCTGTCCGGCCTTTGCCACGATGACTTGAGAACGGAAAGAGATAGCGAGGTCGTTAATGGGCATAATCGGCCAAACGGTTTCCCAGTAATAATTCTGTTTTCAAGCAATACAGATCCGATGGAATTGAAACTTGGTGGGTAGTTATAGAATACAGACTTAAAGACATAAATATGTGCAATTTTGCGGGATTACTAGAAAATTGGGCATCCGAATACAACTTCTAAGTTCATTAGTAGACATAATCGGCCGAATGCTTTTGGAGTTTTACCCATCTGAAATGTTGTTGTTATTTCCTCAATAACTCGGAAAAAAAGAAACCGATCCAATGCAAACAATGATATTAATTGTGGAATGCCTATGCAAAAATTCTCGCAAAATTTCATGAGGATCGTATCATTTGAAAATTTTTAATATATCATTGAAAAAAATCCTGTATATCAGAAACTATTCGTCCGACATCGCTGAAATTTTGCGAGAAGCTTTTATACTAACTCTGCTGCCAAGTTCCAAGTTTGAACATGATCGGATCTATATTGTTGGAGATCCAATCAGCCTTGCGTGAGTTCAGTAGCTGGATGGTTGACCGCTGCCTCTATAACTTTCGAACGAAAACAGATAGGGATCTGCAATTTTCATGGTAGGTTGTGCATCCGAATGAGAGAGTTAAGTTCGTTGTTGGGTATAATCGGCCTAACGGTTTCGGAGTTATACCCATCTGGAATATTATTACCTCGATAACTCTAAAAAATACAGAGGCGATCGAATTGAAGCTTGGTAACTAGTTGTAGAACATCGACATAAAGACGTGTGTGAAATTTTCTGAGGACCATGCCACTAGAAAATTTCGAAAAACTAAGAAAAAATATTATTATTATTTATCTCACGATAACTTGAGAACGGAAAGAGATGGCGACTTGTAGTATTTAGGGTATAGTTCGTTAAAAGGCATAATCGGAAAAACGGTTTTGGAGTAATACCCATCTGAAATTTGTTTGTTATTTTCTCAATAACTCGACTTAGCGACTTGCAATTTTCTGTGTGGGTTGCGCTTCCGAATGTGACATTTAAGTTCGTTAATTGGGTCATCTGAAATTTTTTTGTTATTTCCCCTATAACTAAAAATATACAAATCTGATCCAATTAAAAATCGGAGATTACTTCTAGAATGCTGCCTAATTAATTTTTGCGGATTTTTTTTAATTGTCCTGGAGTTACTTAAGGCGTGTCTTTTTGGCGCTCTAGTTCCTCGGAACTGAGTGCTTATCAATTTGCCCAAATGTCTGTAATTTTCGAATTTTTCGATGAAAATGGTCTTAAACGATTTGGTTCGACTCACTGATCAAGAATCCGTGGTCGAAATTCATTCTGTCCGGCCGTCCGGCCGGTCCGGCCGTAGGCACGATAACTCTCGAACGGAATGAGCTAGACAGTTGAAATTTTCAGAGTAGGTTTGTGAGATAAATATTTCGGCTAAGTTCGTTATTGGGCAAAATCAGACAGATGGTTTCGGAGTAACAAAAAAAAAATATTTTTTTTACAAGGCAAATTCCAAATAAATTTTTTTTCAATAAGCTGTTTTACCATAAGAATCCAATGATATCATTTTTAACTCTAACAAGCTAATACTTTCGGAGATATGATTTTTCAAAATTTCAATACTAAATCGTATTTCAACGTTGTCACAGAATGATATTATTCTATGTATGAATTGTCATAATGTCAAATGATGTTCCTGAGACATGACATTATCTAATCAATCGAAGAATTGTGAGCGAAGTGAGAAAAATCTCAGTTGTTTGCTCCGAAATTAGGTTTTCTCAGAAAATTCTTACATTTCGGAACGGAACATGAAGTAAGAGATCTGAGAGTAGTGAGACTGCTTTTCATCCATAGACATAGATATAACTCTCGAACGGAATGAGGTAGGTAGTTGAAATTTTCAGAGTAGTTTAGGGAGATCCGGAGATGAATATCTCGGTTAAGTTCGTTATTGGGCAAAATTGGCCAGATTTAATTTGATTTCTTCCATGGTGCAGTTCTCATTCTCATGATTGCTCATTTAATCTTGATAAATAAACTATTATTTGAATTGAATTTCCTTTAGGATGCAGTTCTATCATATGAATACATTGATATAATTCCCAACTCTGAGAAACCAATACTTTCGGAGATATAATTTATCTGTTTGAACTAGAGCGCCAGAAAGCTCCTGTCCACAGGGCTTGAACCCATTTTTTAGTATTTCAATTCCAACAGAATACATAAGGGTATCAGAATTAAATATTCTGTTTTAATATTCTGTGGTCATATACGATTCTCTACTGAAGTCATTAAAATGATATGAAATGTATTCATATATTATAAAAGTTGAGAAAACGGTATATATCGATGCTAAATTCGTGTCCAATAGAGGTGAGTAGACAATAGAACAAGCGCGCAAAAGCTCCTGACTTCACGTCAGTGCTTGAACCAACTTTTTAATTTGAATTCGGTTTGCGTTCAATGCATTTTTTCACGTTTCAACGCTAAAAATATGCCTTTTATGTTCATGCTGTATTTCGGGAGGGTGTGTGAGACGTGAATAGACAATAGTCAATAAAACATGCGGGTAAAAGCACCTGACTTCACGTCAGTGCTTTTCTTGAATTATTAATTTTTCATGTAGTGTCTGACGGAAAAACTTGAATACATAAGTGTTTAAACTGATGAAATACTATCTGAAATCTGAGCAATATCAATTACATTTCTTGAATATCCTTCGACTTTTCTGAAGTATGCCGATTTATGGTCAACAACTTCTAGGTGGGTTTAAAATTAGTTCAGTTTATCCCAAATACTACGAACTTTTCTGTAGTGTCATTGAACTGGTTCTACGACTCCAAATTTGTTCATGAATTAAAATGTATCAATTGGATTCATTCAGCAAGTGTAACATTCCAACTCTCATCAATTTAATTGATTTACCAATTCTTCCTTGTTGCAGATGACGTCCTCGTCTACACAGTGGCAACCGAAGAAACAGATGGTTTTCAAAGGTTCAAAATTTCCGCTGATGAATTGAGCATCAAACCTACTGTCCTGGGCTTCGGCCAAACATGGAAGGGCGGAGATATGAACGGGCCAGGGGGGGCATGGAAGATCAACCTCTTGAAAATCGCCCTTCAGGAACATAAAAACCAGAATAAAATTGCCTTATTCACCGACTCGTACGATGTCATCTTCCTGAAAAATCTGGGAGAAATTGTCAAAAAGTTCAAAGAAACAGGTGCTAAAGTGCTCTTCAGTGCGGAGGTTTTCGCTTGGCCCGACGTCAAATTATCAGATAAGTATCCGGTCGTAGAAGAAGGAAAGAGATTTTTGAATTCTGGAATGTATATTGGGTACGTTGATCAATTGTTGGAACTTCTGGAAAGGGAGAAAATTGAAGATACAGAAGACGATCAATTGTACTTCACTAAGGCGTTTTTGGATGAAGCATTTAGGAAGAAGATAGAGATGAAGTTGGACCACAAGAGTGAAATCTTCATGAATTTACATGGCGCAGAAAGTAAGTCGAATATTACTGTTTAGAAATATGTAAATTTGCGGAATATTTAGGTACTTATCAGTTTTCTAGCGATGAAATCTGATTTTTGGCGCTCTTGTTCTTCGGAACATAATGCTTATCAATTTGCCCAAATGTCCGTAATTTTCGAATTTTTGGCTGAATATGGTCTTAAACGTGTTGATTCGACTCACCGATCGAGGATCCGTGGTCAAAATCGATTCTGTCCGGCTGGCCGTCCTGCCATTTACACGATAACTCCCGAACGGAATGAGCTAGACAGTTGAAATTTTCAGGGTAGGTTTGGAGGATAAATATCTCGGTTAATTTCATTATTGGGCAATATCGGCCAGGTGATTTCGGTGTACCTAACGAAAAAAATAACTTTTTTTACATTAAAAATTCAATTTTTTTTGTTCAGTTCAGTTTCATCTTAAGAACCCATTGATATCATTCTCAACTCTAACAGACTAATACTTAGATATTACGGAGATATGATTCTTCAAAATTTCAATAAGTATTCTTAATTCTATGATTTCATAGAATACTGTGATTATAATTTGCTGATGTATGTAAATCCAACATGAGGTGAATCATAGACCTAAGTTTTGAATTTGATTACGAAAATTCTTCAAATTTGACGCAAAGAAGCCAAATTGAAAAAAAAATTACAGCAAGCTTTGTTTCCAAGCGGTCACCCATCCAATTACTAATCGCGACCGACAGTGCTTGGCTTCAGTGTTCGGGCGGTATCTAGCATATTATGCTAGATGTGGTATGACCGCAAACAATAATTCATCCTATAACTCCGCAATTCTATCATAAGAATCCATTGATATCATTCCCAACATTGAGAAATCAATACTTTCGGAGATATGATTTGTCATAGTTTGGAGATGAGCGCCAAAGCTCCTGTCCATAGGACTGGACTCCTGTCCCACTTTTTGCGCGCGTGTTCCGCAAGGAACAGCGTGCACATTTCGTCACAATGTCTGTATTTTTCGAATTTTTTTTCGAAAATGGTCTCAAACGATTGGGTTCGACTCCCTGATGAAGAATTCGAGGTCAAATTCAATTCTGTCCGTCCGGTCCGGCCGGCCGTTAGCACGATAACTCTCGAACGGAACGACTTAGAGCGTTGAAATTTGCAGGGTAGTTTTGTAGCGTAAATATCTCGGACAAGTTCGTTAACGGGCGAAATCCACCGAGCGGTTTCGGAGTTAAGGCCGTTTTTAGGCAGAACGTTTTTTATGAATATTTCCGGAACCGATCACTCGATCTTTCTGAAATTTGGCATCAAATTGTAGAATCATGTCCTTTATATGCCTGCGAAGTTTTGTTATGACCGGACAGCCCTAAAGTGGCAAAAAAAAATTTCAAAAATTTTAAAATTTTGTTTTCACGATAACTCGAAAAATACTGATCTGATTAAATTGAAACTCAGTAGTTAGATGCAAAAGACCAATGCAAACACTTTTGCTAAATTTCGTGAAGATCACGTGACATGAAAAAAATCAAAAAATTACTACTATTTTGCGGAATACTTTGCTTAAAATGCCGAAACCTATTTTTTTGAGGTTCATGCTTCCTTTTCCGGGCATTTTTCGTTGTGCGCATGCGCAGATGAGAAGTCATTTAACTTGCTGTAGTTTTCGTCAGAGAGGATTGGGGTTTTGGGGTGGCGGATGCTATTCCTCCATAGAATCCAGATCCAGATGATGAGGGTCTGCGCATGCGTAGATTAAAGATGCGATATCTCCCGAACCACTAGTGGTGGAGAATCGGAGTTTTTTGTAAGGTGTGTTATTTTGAGAGGACTTTTAGCCGCGAGTAGATTGCGCATGCGCAGAAGAGAAGTGACTGTTTTTTAATTGGATGGGTTATGTTGGGAGTGCTGAGTCGATATTGTGAGGTTTTAAAAGAATGGAAATATTGGGTTTGTGGCTTGAGGACTGGGCAAATCAAACGAATCCCTTATGAACAGTCGACGTTTCGATCCAGGTTCGGATCTTTTTCAAGACTAAAAACATTTAATTACGGGTAAATATCGAATTTGACATGAACATTCTAAGGAGTACACCGATGCAAAAAAGTATCTTTCAATAATATAAAATAAACAGCATAAAAACATTCAATTGACATCAATAACTAACATTGAAATATTCAACACAGAAGCAGCCAGATCCGTCAAAACGGAAAACATTAAAAAGTAAAAAATTAAAAAATTAAAAAATTTTTTTCTCTTTGTTTGAAGACTTCACAATTCTCACATTAACTTTACCTTTTCAAATGGATATCTGAGGCAGAACACTGTATATAGGAAATCCATCGGTCATTCTATATAAAATCAATTGTTATTCCCACATGAAACGGGAAAACAATTGATTTTATATAGAATGACCGATGGATTTCCTATATACAGTGTTCTGCCTCAGATATCCATTTGAAAAGGTAAAATTAATGTGAGAATTGTGAAGTCTTCAAACAAAGAGAAAAAAAATTTTTAATTTTTTAATTTTTTACTTTTTAATGTTTTCCGTTTTGACGGATCTGGCTGCTTCTGTGTTGAATATTTCAATGTTAGTTATTGATGTCAATTGAATGTTTTTATGCTGTTTATTTTATATTATTGAAAGATACTTTTTTGCATCGGTGTACTCCTTAGAATGTTCATGTCAAATTCGATATTTACCCGTAATTAAATGTTTTTAGTCTTGAAAAAGATCCGAACCTGGATCGAAACGTCGACTGTTCATAAGGGATTCGTTTGATTTGCCCAGTCCTCAAGCCACAAACCCAATATTTCCATTCCACTAAAGGACACGAAGAAGATAATTATGGTTTTAAAAGAATATTCATAGCAATTCAGTTCAAGGACAAGTCAGTTTGGGGGATGTAGCGTTGTTTCCGAGTTAAAGTGTTCGTACCGTGGCCCTGGGGCTAATTTTGAAATTGATGTTACCCCTTACAGGCACTTTTCGTTATGCGCATGAGCAGACCATCAGTGATTTAACTGGTGGTGTTTTCGTCAGAGAGGATTGGGGTTTTGGGGTGGCAGATGCTATTCCTCCATAGAATCCCCTATTGAGGGTCTGCGCATGCGTGGATTAAAGATGTGCTATCTCCTGAACCACTAGTGTTGGAGAATCGGAGTTTTTTGTAAGGTGTGTGATTTTGAGAGGACTTTTAGCCGCAAGTAGATTGCGCATGCGCAGAAGATAAGTGACTGTTTTCGGGTTGTATGGGTTATGTTGGGAGTGCTGAGCCGATATTGTGAGGTTTCAAAAGAATATTCATGGCAATTCAGTGCAAGGACAAGTCAGTTTGGGGGATGTAGCGTAGTTTCCGAGTTGAAATGTCTGTATGGTAGCTCTGAGGCAAATTTATAAATAACTATATTCGGTAGATCTATATTAAAATACGTTCGGATTTGGAGAAGAGGCAATTGCTTTCCTAACGGAGGTCCCACAACTGCATTTTTTTTTGATCTACAGTAAAGCTAACAGCCAAACTGTATTGATAGCTATATTTGTTATAGGAACTTGAAAAAAAAAAAAAAAGCACTGACGTGAATTCAGTACTCTTTGGCGCGCGTGTTCACGGTGGCTAATTTGAATTGAATGATGAGTACTTCAAACTCAGTGGATAGAACGAGCCGAAGATCTACCCAAAGGATAGTGGACACCATTCACTGTCGGTTCAAAAATTAACAGTGCTGTTTCTAAGCTGCCATCAGGATAGAGTAACAAAGTTGGAAAAGAACACAACTGACTCTCCTTAGTCGCACAAGCTCCTAGAAAATTTGGGAGGGTCAGTATAATCCTAATCATGTTTATAGCACGCGCGCAAAAGCAGAGTGATTTAACAATGAAAGAAAAAGTGTAAAAAGTCAATCTGCTTTGGCGCGCGTGCTATAAACATGATTAGGATTATACTGGCCCTCCCAAATCTTCTAGGAGCTTGTGCGACTAAGGAGAGTTAGTTGTGTTCTTTTCCAACTTTGTTACTCTATCCTGATGGCAGCTTAGATACAGCACTGTTAATTTTTGACAGTGAATGGTGTCCACTATCCTTTGGGTAGATCTTCGGCTCGCTCTATCCACTGAGCTTGAAGTAATCATCATTCAATTCAAATTAGCCACCGTGAACATGCGCGCCAAAGAGTACTGACTTCACGTCAGTGCTTTTTTTTTTAATTACTTTCTGAAAGTGTATATTCATATTTTAGTATAATAACAACTTAATGTGACATATGACGGTTATGGAATCAATGGATTCTGGGAAACGGTAACAAAACGGAGCAAAGGCCGGCAGGCCGTCCGGTCGTTGCCACGATAACTTTCTAACGGTTAGAGAGAGCGACTTGAAATGTTCAGGGGAGGTTGCGTATTCAAATGAGACGGACAAGTTCGTTAATGGGCATAATAGACCTAGTGGTTTCTGAAAACAAAGTTTGTTTTCGAATAAAACACAGCCAATCGAATTGAAACTTGGTAATTAGTTGTAGAATGCGAACTCAAATAATTAAGCGGAATTTCTGCAGATCGTATCACTAGAAAATTTTGAAAAAATTATTCAACATGCTTGCAAAAAATATTATGTGTCTCAGAAACTATCCGTTCGATATTGTTGAAATCTTACAAGATCCTTCAAATCCTAATACTAAAGCCAAGTTTTGAACACGGTCGGATCTATATTGCAGAAGAAATACTGAAAACCGAGCATCATTTGGCAGCGGACATTTAGGAAATTTGTGAGGTCTCGAGCGAAAAAGGTGAAAAAAGTGGAGGTTTTGAGGTTAGGGGGGAAAGGGGGTGGTTGAAAATGTTGCTGAGGCTATGGTGGCGACTTTGGGAAACATTCCATATATTGTATAAAAATTCTCGAAAGTGACGTAATTTTCGTTAGTAAACCTGGAATTTCGGGATTTTTTTTTAATTTGTGGGACGTTTCGAGGGCGGTCACAGCACGTGATAGAAACTTTGGAACGGTAAAAAGCGAAAGCTGAAGACGAATTCTCGATATCTATTACCGTTTCCAAAGTATTTACGAAAAAAATTTTGTTCACTTCCGGACCCCGAATCGCGACAAAATCATTGGTCAAAACGTAGAGTGATATGGATCTGATGAGATGCACGCTCCAAAGTAGGACTTCCTGGCGAGTTTATGTCGAAAGATCGATCCGCTCAATAAACTATTTGGGTTTTTCCCCGACATCTGTCGGGTTGGGTCGGAATAGACGAGGTTAAAAATTTTTCACGCAAGATATGCCGATACGGACCGTTTTCGAACAGGAAAAACCGTCGAATAATATGTAACATGATGATATAATCCTGAAATTAGAAAGCTCAAAAATTGGAAATCTGAAAAAGGATGAAAAGTAATGAAATATACACAGTTATTATAGCGCAGAGGTTAATTTGTTGGACTAGGGAACTGGAAGTACCGTAACCGAAATTTCTCTTTTCAGTTATTTTGCGCGCATGTTCTGGGGAACAGCGTGCTATCCTCTTGTCCAAACGTTCGAATTTTTTTGCCGAAAATGGTCTCAAACGATTAGGTTCGACTCATGATGAAGAATTCGAGGTCAAATTTGATTCTGTCCGGTCATCCGTTGCCACGATAACTTCCGAACATGATGAGATAGCGACGATTTTCAGGGTAGGCGGCGCGTCCAAATACGACGGACAAGTTCGTTAATGGGCATAATCGGCCCAACGGTTTCCGAGTACTAATTTTGTCTTCAACCAATACAGATCCGATCGAATTGCAACTTGATTAGTAGTTGTAGAATACCGATATAATGACGTATGTGAAATTTTGTGTGGGTCGTATCACTAGACAATTTTGAAAAAGTTATTAAAAAATATTATTTTTCGGCAACCGTCCGGGAAGTGCCCACTTCCCGGACGCTTTTTCTTTGAGAAAGAAGCATTTTCCGGCCTAGTCCGGGAAGTACGTACTTCCCGGACTAGGCCGGGAAGAATCACGTCGTTTTGGTCATTGTAAATACATTATGAAAACCTCGTTCGGAACGACGGTATTTGCGGGAACGCGAAGACGAGATTCGAAATTAGTCCGTAGCTGAGCCCTTTTTTCGATTCACTCTTTCGTTTTCCCAGAAGAACGATAGGAAAATGTGACTTTTCGGCGAAAATCGACGAACTTCTGACGTTTCACGTATTTCTGTGGCGAATTTTAACGCGGCTCCTTCACGGTCGACGTTTTCGGTCAGAACGAGCGATTAGAAATGTCAAATCGAATTTGAATTTCGAACCGAATCGGTCGAAAACCTTCGAATAGTCTAGAAAAACACGGTTGCCGAAAAAATATTGTACGCAACACGCCCGAAAAAGGTTTTTTTGGACTCATAGACTTCCAGGACTCGCTTACGCTCGTCCTAGAATTTTGTCTATTCGTCCAAAAAAACCCTATTTTCCGGACTTGTTACGTAAATTACTATTATTTCATTATAACTTGACGGAAAGAGATAGCGACTTGCAATTCCTAGGGTAGATTGCGCATCCTAATGGGACATTCGAGTTTATTAACAGGCATGATCGTCAAAATGGTTTTGGAGTTATACCTATCTCAAATTTTGTTCTTATCTATTTTGTTAGAAATCCGAGCAGTCTTGGATGAGTTCAGTAGCTGGATGGGTGATCATTTGCCACGATAACTTTCCTAGGTAGGTTGCGCATCCGAATGGGACGTTTAATTTCGCTGTTGGAAACAATCGTTCCAACGGTTTTGGCTTTCTAGCTATCTGGAATATTATTTTCTCGATAACTCAGAAAAAACAAATGCGATCGATCGAATTGAAACTTGTTAACTGGTTGTATAATACCGACATGAAGACATATGTGAAATTATATGGGTATCGTATCACTAGAAAATTTTAAAAAAGTCATGAAAAATTATTATGTATCTCACGATAACATGAGAACGGAAAGAGATAGCGACTTGCAATTTTCAGGATAGGTTGCGCATCCGAATGCGACATAATAGGCATAATGGGCCAAGCGTTTATGGAGTTATACACATCTGAAATTTTATTGTTATTTCCTCCATTACTCGAAATATACAACTCCAATCTAATTTAAACTCGGTAATTACTTATAGAATGCCGACGCGCTAATTTTCGCGGAAGTTTGTGAATCTCGTATCCTGAAATTAATTGAGACGTAAGTTTTATCTTAGGTATATCATTAAATATGTGCCAAATTTCAGCTCGATTGGTTCCGTATGAGGCGTGAATAGACAATGGAACATGCGAGCAAAGTTCTTGACTTCACGTCATTGCTTGGGCCAATATTTGGCGCTCTTGTTCCTCGGAACAGAGTGCTAATCAATTTGCCCAAATGTCTGTAATTTTCGAATTTTTGGCTGAAAATGATCTAGAACGATTTGGTTCGACCCACTGATCAAGAATCCGTGGTCGAAATCAATTCTGTCCGGCCGTCCGTCCGTCCGAAGGGAGTTAGAGGATTGACATTTGCAGGGTAGATTTGAATCGAAAATATCTCAGAAGAGTTTTTTTACGGGCGAAATCCACCTAGTGGTGGATTGTAGAGAAATGACCTTTATATGCATTCGAATTTTGTATTGATCGGGTTGCCGTGAAGTGTCAAAAAAAATTAAAATTTTTAAAAATTTTGTTTTTACAATAACTCTTGAACATAATGAGCTAGGCAGTTGAAATTTTCAGGGTAGTTTTGGGAGATAAATATCTCGGTTAAGTTCGTTATTGGGTAAAATCGGCCAGATGGTTTCGGAGCAACGAAAAAATTTTTTTTTTACATTACAAATTTCAAATTCAATTTTTTTAAGATACAGTTTCACCATAAATATCCATTGATATCATTTTCACCTCTAAAAGCTAATACTTTCGGAGATATGATTTTTCGAAATTTCAATAATGAATCGTACTTCTATGTTTTCACAGAATGCTGTACTTAATTATTCTTAGTGACCGACTGAAAGTTCGGTTTCGGTTTCGGTTTCGGCCAGTTTCGGCCAAGAAATCTAGTTTCGGCCTTAGTTTCGGTTTCGGCCCAAAATGGCCGAAACTTTCGGCCGGGCCGAAACTTGAATGTTCGTGAATTATCCTGGTCGTTTGGCCAGGAGTTATAAGTAGGTATACATAATTGTCGTACGAGTTTTTGTGATCTATCTTTGTTATGACTGAGAATTCATGAGAATTCAATTCAATGATTATTAATTAGATTACATAGGATGATTCCAAATAAGACGTGAAACTTGAAGTATGACTCATTAGCTGTTGTTTAATCCATATTTATTAATAACTGAAAATCAACGGTTTTTGGCGTTCGGGTGATTTTTAAAAGATTTCTGAACTTATAGTTCATTTTTCATCAATTTTTTCTACGTTGACCAAATTTGGTGATAATTTTGGTTTATTTTCATCAGAAAGGAATATGATATGTACGAAAAAAGCAAAACTATGCTGTATAAGAGGTTGAAAGAGTATGATTTTAAATATGATATATGAATAAATTAAAATCAATTTCTAATATCAATTTGTCTGCAATTATCGAATTTCACAATTTTGTATGCCAAAATTATTTTAAAAACTTGCCAAATTCCTTCTTCATTCTCTAAAAGATTTCGTTAGATTGCTTAACTAGTTTCCTTTCAGCAGATTTTTTACAAGCAACCATTTGAGTGTCCGGCATTTAAAATAATAGATGTGTATCAAAAGACAGCGTGAGTAAATTTCAGGCGGAGTTTAACAACTGAAAACATCAGAAAGACGGCACGTGCTAGCCTATGGAATGGTGCATCATAATTTATGAATACATTTTCTAATGTAATTTCTAGCTTAGTTGCAACAAAAAAATATTGAATTCGTTATTTTCCTCTATTTGCTTATTATATCCCGTTTCAAATCATACTAATACTTTTTCAACAGAACTAGTAGGTACTCAAATATCTCGGAAACCGTTGATTTTTGGTCCTCAATAAAAATGGCTCAAACCACAGCAAATGATCCATACTAACAGCTCCTCTAAGGTTCACTTCTGATTTGGAATCACCCTGTATACTTCGACTGATTATTTTGATAACTTGGTAATACCAAAATAATAAATAAAGGTCTCAAAAAAAATGTCTTTTTATTTCATTTAACACACCCTAACTATTTTTATGTATATGCGAATAAAATTGTAAAAAATACAGTAGATTTCAGTATGAAATTAGTGTCCGACCGAAACTGGTTTTTCAGCCGAAACCGAAACCGAAACCGAACTTTCGGCCAGGGTCTCAGTTTCGGCCGAAACCGAAACCGAAACTTTTAATTTCATACTGAAATCTACTGTATTTTTTACAATTTTATTTGCATATACATAAAAACAGTTAAGCAGTGTTAAATAAAATAAAAAGACAACTTTTTTGATATCCTTATTCATTATTTTGGTATTACCAAGTTATAAAAATAATTAGTCGAAGTATACAGGGTAATTCCAAATCAGACACGTCAACCTTGGAGGAGGTGTTAGTATGGATAATTTGCTGTGGTTTGAGCCATTTTTATTGATGACCAAAAATCAACAGTTTCCGAGATATTTGAGTTCTGGTTCTGGTGAAAAAGTATTAGTATGATTTGAAAGGGGATGTAAGAAGCAAATAGAGAAAAATAACGAATTAAATATTATTTTGTTTTGCAAATGAGCTCGAAATTTCATTAGAAAATGTATTCATAAATTATGTTCCACCATTCCATACAGGCAAGCACATTATTGAAAGGTTTTTTTCTGGGTTTTCTCTCCCAAATATCTATAAAATAAAAATTAATTATTTTGTGATTTGCTTCTGCAGAAGAAAGACAATATATTTGTCAGAAGCAATCAATTGAACAATGTTGCCTAACAAACAACAACGAAATAACATCAACGAAGAAACAACTATATCGTAACGTTTCGGAGTCTATATCAGACTCCTTCGTCAGAGGCTTAATGAAAATCTTTAGAATTTTTTTGTTGATAGTTATTGTGAAATTCTTGAATTATTGTGACAATTCTTGAATTTCACAATAACTATCAACAAAATAATTCTAAAGATTTTCATTAAACGTCTGACGAAGGAGTCTGATATAGACTTCGAAACGTTACGATATAGTTGTTTCTTCGTTGATGTTGTTTCGTTGTTGTTTGTTAGGCAACATTGTTCAATTGATTGCTTCTGACAAATATATTGTCTTTCTTACGCAGAAGCAAATCACAAAATAATTAATTTTTATTTTATAGATATTTTTCAGAGTTTGGGAGAAAAAACCCAGAAAAAAACCTTTCAATAATGAGTATACCTCCCACAGTATCCTTTAATGATTACTTAAGGCAAGCACATGCCGTCTTTCTGATATCTTCAGTTGTTATTTTCCACCTGAGATTTACTCACGCTGTCTTTTGATACACATTCCCTATTTTATATGCCGGACATTCAAAAGGTTGCTTATAAAAAATCTGCTGAAACGAAACTAGTTATGCAATCTAACGAAATCTTTTATAGAATGAAGAAGGAATTTGGCAAGTTTTTAAAATAATTTTGGCATACAAAATTGTGAAATTCGAAAGTTGCAGACAAATTGATATTAGAAATTGATTTTTCATTTATTCATATACCACATTTCAAATCATACAAATTCTTTTTCAACCTCTTATACAGCATAGTTTGGTTTTTATCGTACATATCATATCCTTTTCTGATGAAAATAAACCAAAATTATCATCAAATTTGGTCAACGTAGAAAAAATTGACGAAATATGAACTAAGTTCAGAAATCTTTTAAAAATCACCCGAACTCCAAAAACTGTTGATTTTCGGTTATTAATAAATATGGATTAAACAACAGCTAATGAGACATACTCGCTTCTCCTCCAAGTTTCATGTCTTATTTGGAATCACCCTATGTAATCTATATATAATAATAATTAAAGTGAATTCTCATGAATTATCAGTCTTAACAAAGATAGATTATAATAACTTGTACGACAATTATGTATACCTACTTTTAACTCCTGGCCAAAGGACCAGGATAATTCACGAACAGTCAAGTTTCGGCCCGGCCGAAAGTTTCGGCCATTTTTGGCCGAAACCGAAACTAAGGCCGAAACTAGATTTCTTGGCCGAAATTGGCCGAAACCGAAACCGAACTTTCGGTCGGTCACTATATGAAATATAAAGTTTCGGTTTCGGTTTCGGCCGAAACTGAGACCCTGGCCGAAAGTTGGGTTTCGGTTTCGGTTTCGGCTGAAATACCAGTTTCGGTCGGACACTTTATTCTATCTATGAATTATTATATGGTCTGTGTTCTTACATGTCATCTCATTTTCCTATGAGATATAAATTTCAAAATTATTTCTGGTTCGTTATTCTCGATATAAAATACACCTCCTGTACTAGAAAACGAAGTATGATTGAATACAAAATGACCAATGAAATAACCTCAGCTATCGTAGAATTATGAGTATGATATGATATTATTCCATATGATGATGGAAATATATTCTTTGGTAAGATACATAATCAAATTGGGTTCAGGATATCACCGGTAAAAACAAAACTGCAATATTGTCTAAGTTTTAATGGATATAATATAATTTTCAGAGTAGATTTGAGGAATGAATATGTCGGATAAGTTCGTTATTGGGGAGAATCGGTCTGTTTGAATTCAATTTCTTTCATTATGCAGTTCTATCGTAAGAATCCATTTATATCATTCCCAGAGACCAACAATTTCGCAGATATGATTTGTCAAAGTTTGAACAAGAGCGCCAAAGCTCCTGTCCACAGGGTTTGAACCAATTTTATCAATATTAATGCCGACACAGTAGAAATCCATATGGATGGTGCCGGTGGTTAAAATGATGAAGATTATGCTGAACTTGAAAATGTGGAGGCAAGGGCTGTAAGGAATCGAAAAGCAAATGACATATATATGCAAGACATATATATCATAAGGAAATACTCTATCCTCAAACTAGCTTTGTTCCAATAATATAGGTGATCATAAAATTTCAAGAGAGCGTCTTCTTTCGATGCACAAAAGCGTTCCAACCAAATCAAAATATTATGAATCATTCCTTCGTAATCGTAAAGTACATAAAACTAACCTCTGAAAAACACGATTCAAACCATCCCTTTGACGGTATTTTGAACGTTCCAAAATTTGCGGCAAGAACAAAGCTAACGATTTCCAAGGCGGACTTGAATACTGTTGTGATTTCATATCACGAAATGATCTGGACGTTATGGTGATTGGTGAATCTAGGTTAATCTAGCGAATTCAATTGATTCAAAAGATGGGCTTCGAAAGAATAGATACTTTGCTATGAATAATGATGGTTCAATTTCCTTTTTAATTTCAATAATCCAAACTGATTACAATGCGGGCAGAGACAAGTGAAGAAATATTGCTGGATGTAATACACATGTTAATTTTCCTGATTAGAATCTATTCATGAATAATATATTTCCTACCGTGGTTAATTTGAGGAATTCGACTAGCAGAACGAATGGATTTTCAAACTGGCGTGGATGATTTGTGATGCGTTTTTCCAATTCTTAACGCTTCATTGAATGCAGGAACAAATATAATTCAACTATATTGATTTTTTTGGAGAAATTTGGATTTCTCTTCAACCAATTACTTTTTACGCGTATCAGTTCCTTAATTCTATATTATATTGAATCGACAACTTTCTTGGATACTTTGATCTCTGTTATTCAACTCATGTAATTGCAGGATTGGGTCTTCAGGGGAAGAATTTCACCCATAAAAATTCATTTGAAATATATAATTAGAAAAGCACTGACTTGAGGGCACTCTGTTTTGGAGCGCTTGTTGAAATTCATAGCCAGAGCGGTCACCCATCATCTGCTTGGCTTCCAGGAAATAAAATAATATTTTCCCAATATTTCCAACAATATAGATCCAATCGAGCTCAAATCTACAACTTGGCTGTAAAATAAGTTTTTGTAGGTTCTTGCAAAATTTCAACGATATCTGACGAATAGTATCTGAGATAAAAATTTAATTTGTTTTAAGAATTTTTGCGCGTATGTTCTGCGCAACATCGCGTTATCATTTTGTCCAAATGTCTGTAATTTTCGATTTTTTGGCCGAAAATGGTCTCAAACGATTGGGTTCGACTCCCCGATTAAGAATTCGAGGTCAAATTTGATTCTGTCCGGCGAATAACGAACTTAGCCGAGATATTTATCTCCCAAACCTACTCTGAAAATTTCAACTGTCTAGCTCATTCCGGCCGGACAGAATGAATTTCGACCACGGATTCTTGATCAGTGAGTCGAACCAAATCTTTTAAGACCATTTTCATCGAAAAATTCGAAAATTACAGACATTTGGGCAAATTGATAAGCACTCTGTTCCGAGGAACAAGAGCGCCAAAAATGGGTTCAAGCCCTGTGGACAGGAGCTTTCTGGCGCTCTTGTTCAAACAGACAAATTATATATCCGACAGTATTGGTTTCTCAGAGTTGGGAATTATATCAATGGATTCTTATGAAAGAACTTCATCTTAGCAGAAATTGAATTCAAACATCATAGAAGAATTTAAATTCAACAAGAGTGCCAAAAATTATCAATCCAAAACCAATAGACGAATTCTACCCAACAACAAACTTATCCGAGATATTCATGCCTCAATTCTATGATGAACGATAATATATATCTTTCCTCAAATCCACTCCAATAAACCAATAATCCAGTTTTGTTTTTAGTGGAGATATTCTGAACTCAATATTATTAACTTACAATTACCATTCCCATCAACATATGGATTGACCATCTGCACGAATATATCAACCAACAAAAAGTATGATATTATATTATAATTCTCATAATTCTACGATAGCTGAAATTAATTCGACAACGTCATGTCTCAGGAAAATAAGTTGAGATTATAACAATTCATAGATAGAATAATTATATCTTTCTGTGAAAACATATAGAAATACGATTTATATTGAAATTTTGAAAAATCATATCTCCGAAAGTATTAGCTTGTTAGAGTTAAAAATGATGTCAATGGATTCTTACGGTAAAACTGCATATTGAACAAAATTTAATTTGGAATTTTTTATGTAAAAAAAAAGATTTTTTTTTTGTTACTCCGAAACCATCTGTCCGATTTCGCCCAATAACGAACTTAGCCGAGATATTTATCTCCCAAAACTACTCTGAAGTTTCAACTGTCTAGCTCATTCCGTTCGAGAGTTATTGTGCCTACGGCCGGCCGATCGGCCGGGCAGAATGAATTTCGACCACGGATTATTGATCAGTGAGTCGAACCAAATCGTTTGAGACCATTTTCATCGGAAAATTCGAAAATTACAAACATTTGGGCAAATTGATAAGCACTCTGTTCCGAGGAACAAGAGCGCCAAAAATTAGGTACACAGAATCGACCATAAAATCAAATTCTGGGTCTTCTAAGTTTTCTGTTCCGAGTGGTAACAAGAATATCGAATCTTGCTGACAGTTCCTTGAAATTGGCCAGTCTGTCTTCCCTGCATAATCGTACAGCCTGCTGAACAGTTTCCTGGTCATAATTCGTATCATTTCTCTCTTGTATGCGCTTTTACGCGTTTGTTCTATGGAAAAGCGTGCTATATTTTTGCCCAAACGCCGGCTGGCCCTTGCCACCATAACTTTTGAGAGATAGCGAGTTGCTATTTTCAGGATAGGTTGCGCATCCGAATGCCACGGTTAAGTTCGTTAATGGGTATAATCGGCCAAACGGTTTCGGAGTTATGGAAAATTAGTTATAGAAATGTTGTTGTTTTTTCGCAAAACCTCGAAAAAACCGATCCTATAGAATTGAAACTTAGTATTAATTGTAGAATGTCCACGCAAAACCAAGGAAAATGCGCGCAAAAGCTCCTGACTCAACAAAAAATTAAATGATATGCCTATGCACTCACAAACAAGTTTTTGGATAATTGAGTTTAAGTAGTTCATAACAACTTATTAGGCATTAGGTTATTAGGAATTCGTATAGCACAAACTAGCCTTTCATCAACTCAACACTCACCGGTAGACAAGGATGGTAACACCAGTTATACATAACCCAGCGAATATTTTGGTTCTACCACTAATAGCAAGATGTCAGTACATAACATGGCATATGAATTTATCAAGTTGCTCCGGGATTTCAAGTTACCCCGTTTTATGGTATATTATGATTCAAGTGTATTGGATTTATTACAAGATATTTAAAATTGTGGGTACATAGGTACAACCAATAAATTGGAAATCAGTTTCATAATATTTTATTCTTCATTTGATCTTAGTCATTATTCAATACCAAATATATTCGACGAATATTTGCCTATAGATAAAATGCATATTTCCAGTCAAACACAGGAAAATGATACAACAATGTATATCCGTTTCAAATTGATAACTGCACATTGGAAAATTCCAGGAAAAATGAGCAATTGATAAAATGAAAATCTTAAAGAGCAGTTAAGTGAAATCAGGAGCATTTGCGCGTATGAATAAAGGAAGCGTGAAAAAATGAATCAACAGAATTCAAATTTTAAAATGAAATATGTCCAAAAATACAGAGTCGATCGAGCTGAAATTTGGTAATCTATTGTAAAATGGCTAATTGTAGGTTTGCACGCCCCAATAAATTTTGCTTATATTTGCGGTCGGCATTGTACAACTAATTACCAAGTTTCAATTTGATCGGATATGTGTTTTTTGAGTTATTGAGGAAATAACATCAAACTATAGATATATCTATAGTTTCGAAGTTATACCTATAGGTATAACTTCGAAACCGTTTAGCCGTTGTTTGGCGCATGTTCTAGAGAAGAGCGTGCTATCATTTTGCACATATGTCCTTAATTTTCGAATTTTGTGCCAAAAATGGTCTAAAATGATTAGGTTCGACTCACTGATGAATAATTTCAGGTCGAAATTGAATATGTATGAATAATTTCAGGTCGAAATTGAATATGTCCGGCCGTCCGTTACCACGATAACTTTCGAACGGAAATATATAGCGAAATTTTCAGGGCAGGTTACGTATGCAAATACGACGGTTAAGTTCGTTAATGGGCATAATCGGCCTGACGGTTTCAGTGTTATACCCATCTGAAATATTGTTTACTCAATAACTGAAATTCATATCTGATCGAATTGTAACTTGGCAGTTTGTTGTAGAATGTCGATCCTCTGAAATTCCGCATAAAGCAAGCCGCTATTTTACAATCGAGTACCGGATTTTTGAAATTTGAACTGAAATTTTGTCTCCTCAATAACTCAAAAAGTTCGTATCCGATCGAACTGAAATTTGGTAATTAGTTATACAGGGTGTCCGGGGAATAACTGTACATACTCTTACCAGATATATCCGACATCACAATATATATTCGGAGTTGGACTAGCTGATTACTGATTGACTATAAAAAATTTATTTCTGGATTTCCCTAGAAAGCTACAGGGTGATTTTCCAACTTCATGGAAATACTTAGACCATCATAAAATCTAAACTTATTGACGGATATTATTGAAACTTGGGAGGTTATTGGCACATGCTAAGGTCGAGTCAGAAAGATATCAATTATTTCATTATTCCAGGGCCGGACTAATTAATCTTCATTTAAAGTGTTCAGGGTAAAAAAAACACTTTGTATTTCGAATTACAAATAATTGATTCGCTTTTTAGAAAAGAGCGAAATTATGCTTCAATGTGTGGTATCTCTTGAAGTTGTCACATCAACATTTATTTTTTTATGAATTTTTGAATTTGGATAAAGTTCGAAAATTTTAATTTATTTACCTGAACAGGACTTAGTCATCTTGTGGAGGTCGAAAATAAATAATACATTTTCTTAAAAAAGTCACCGAAGGTGAGGAAGACTATAATAATTTGTTGATATACTGGGTGGCCACCCCAGACGCGGATCTCATTGCGATGGAGTTAATGAAGGTATATTTCGAAAAAAAAATGGGTGAATTGCATAGGGTATACATAAGCATATTCCAAAATTATTCTTATTTATACCGGGTGTTCGACAACAAAGATATAGACCATAGTGACGCTTCTTCAAATGTAAAAACCTCTAACTGAATTAGTAAATCGAGGAGTATGAGTAGTGATTTTTGAATTTGTTAGTATGTTTCTTAAAGTTCACTTATTCGATATTAAATATTATGAAGTACTCTAAGAAAAAGAAGATATGATTATCAGATAGGGAGAATGTTACAAAATATCTTACTAGATTCCAAGATTTGAGCTCAAAAATGCACAGAAATAAAATGTTCTGCAAGATAAAACATGATTCGCAAGGCTGTATCCAATTTGAACATTCGGCAAGAGAAATGTATACAAGCTAATGGTTTTCATTTCGAACCACTTCTGAAATAACACTGACTCAGCAATTCATTGGTTCCTATTTTCATTTTTATTAGGTACTCTTTACTGTAGGTATTTTAGTTTCTTTCATTTGTTATTGTTTCGTTATGGAATGTCCTTATTAAAGCTCTGAACTTTTTTGAAAATTTTTACTATTTTCTACTAATTTTCCACTAATACTTTCGCATTTTATATTCAAACATGAGATTTTCAGTTCTCTTCATGGTGAAAAATTCAATTTTTCGAACTTTATCCAAATTCAAATATTCATAACAAAATAATTGTTGATGTGACAACTTAAAGCGATACCACAAATTGAAGCATAATTTAGCTTCTTTCTAAAAAGCGAATCAATTATTTGTAATTTGAAATACAAAGTGTTTTTTTTACCCTGAACACTTTGAATGAAGATTAATTAGTCCGGCCCTGGAATAATGAAATAATTGTATCTTTCTGACTCGACCTTAGCATGTGCCAATAACCTCCCAAGTTTCAATAATATCCGTCAATAAGTTTAGTTTTTATGATGGTCTAAGTATTTCCATGAAGTTGGAAAATCACCCTGTAGCTTTCTAGGGAAATCCAGAGATACATTTTTTATAGTCAATCAGTAATCAGCTAGTCCAACTCTATATCTGGTAAGAGTATGTACAGTTATTCCCCGGACACCCTGTAGAATGCTGCTGCGTGAATGTGTGGAAAATTTCGTGAAGATCTCATCACTAGTAAACAAATTTCTAAAAGCACTGACGTGAAGTCAGGAGCTTTTGCGCGCATGTTCCATTGTCTATTCACGCCTCATACGCAGTCGATCTAGCTGAAATTCGGCACTCGATTATAAAATGGTGGCTCGAAGTTATGTGCGGAATTTGGGCTGATTCTGAGAAATTGTTTCTGAAATTATAATTTTTTAAGAAAAAACTTTTTTATTTTTTTTCCAGTGATACGATATTCAAGAAAATTAGCGCGTTGGTATTCTACAAGTAATTACCGAGTTTTAATTGCATCGGATTCGTATATTTCGAGTTATAGAGAAAATAACAACAAATTTTCAGATCGGTAAACCGTTTGGTCGATTATGCTTATAAACGAACTTGTATGTCGTATTTGGATGCGCCCCATCCCCTGAAAATTCCAAGTCGCTATCTCTTTCCGTTCAAAAGTTATCGTGTACTAATAAAAAAAATGTAGCTCAATATTCCAATTGGCATGAAAACTTGCTTTTAATTCGAAAATCAATTCAATTTAGGTATAGGAACATGATATATCGTTTGATCGGAGACTTAATTCTCTTTCAATGCATTTTATCATATACAGGTCATTCCATTTGAAGAAAAGCACTTTTTATCGTTTAAGTATGTCTCGGAAACGCCTTGGATTTTGAGCAACCCTGTATCATTAGGGGCGTACGTCATTTGTACGTAAATGATACACGAGAAATTGGTAATCCATACCTGAAATTTCTTCGTTCTAGGATTCCAAGTAACGAAGAAATGAATGTTGGTTTGAAGCTATGTTTTGCGCAAAAAAGGAAGTGAATCAATTAAATACTCGAAACCCGCTAGAGATAGGAGGGATGAGGAAGTACAGAATTAATCAGGAGGCTACGTCGAATCCAAAAATACAATAATATGCAGGTGTTGTTTGAAATATCAAAATTGTTAGTTCTATATTATATAAGCGGCAACACCGTAGCGCTGACAATATTCTAGATCGATAGAGCAGTGGTTCCTAGCCAAGAAACCAAATTTTCAATGAAATCGCACGTCCCGTTCTCCGTAAAAGTCCAGGGTTCCATCAACTGTGGCCCATCCTGTATACCTACTTCTTCTGAAATTTCAAATCATATAAATCTCAGAATTGTAACAACACTTCGTTGGAAGAGATGGTATAGCCGCGTAGGAGATTCGGGTTCGAATCCGCGCTGAGTACGAGCAATAATTTATTTATTTTAAAATTTGAATTCAGTTGATATCCAATGTATTTTTCAAGTGTTAACGCTAAAAAGACGACTTGGAAATTCATGCAGTATTTTCTGAGGGTGCATGAGGCATGAATAGATAACAGAACATGCGTGCACGGGTGCCTGACTTCAGGTCAGTGCATATTCAAAAATCTTAATGTTATTCTTGGGGCCCACAATATAAGTCATAGCCCAGTATACTTGGAAATATTCGAATTTGTGGATTCACAATGGTGATTGAAAACTAACCAATTAACTTAATCACTATAGCGAATTTCCCCTTTCAACTATTAATTAAGAATAAAATATGTATATATGTAGTTGTGATTTGCACAGTGAAAACCAATTAAACAATTTAGAAAAACAATAGTTTAGTATTTCCAGAAATTAAGAATAAAAATAAAATATTCAATAGCTTAACAAATTTTAATAAACCGAGTCACCAAATTATAAGATTTCTTCAAAATCAACAGGTAAATATCTCCTTCCGGACAAACAATAACTTAAATTAAATTGCGGTAGTTGTAATACATTATATATAGGAAAAACAGGTAGAAGTTTCGGCATAAGAATTATTATTACTGATATTATTATTATTATACTGAACGTCCTAGGTCTTCCCCAAGGAGACCCCTCATTAGCCCGCGAAGAGCTTGAGCGAGTAAGGAGAACCAGTTGTGTTCTGTGTAGGCTCTGTTACTGTGTCCTTACGCCACCTTAGGCACATCACTGTTAATTTTTGACCCAACAGTGAATGATATCGATTACCGTGACTAGAAAATTTCTTTAGCAGCCTCGGAATTGAATTTGGGGCTTCCGCTCCCAAGTCAATTACTCTCCCACTGAGCCAACCGCACTACTTAATTATTAAGGAACATCATCACAGCTACCAAAACAACTAAATTAATTATATTTATTTGAAACATTTATTAGCACAAGGACATAAGTTCAACACGGATTTCAAAATTCTACACAATTTGAATAAAGGTGCGAAACTCAATTATGAATGAAATGATGGAAATAAATAGAGAAAAACATACGAGTAATTTATGGCGGTAGGATGATATTAGTATAAATGTTTAAAAAGAACTAGCAGTGTAAGATTATGTAATCAATTAAGTTTTAAATAAGTCGTCAGAAGAAGAAGAAGAACAGAAAGACTCTACAGGTATGGTAAAGACACTCTGAAAGATAGGAAATTCAATGTTTTACTTGACGATTCCCAGGGTCCATTGGAGTGGAGTAGTGGAACAGTCAAAACTTCAGCGCGATGTTAAACGGCTGTTCTCTCTCTTTGGCTTAGTTGGTCTCGGGTGGGGATGCTACGAGCTATGATACGGTTCTTGGGTTGGGAATCTCGATCTGCCGATCTCTCGCACTCCAAACGTGAGGTGGTTCAAACCAGATCGGTTGAATATGAATACGATAATTTTATTCCATTGTATACGAGGAATGTATTTGCCACAATGAATGACAATAATTAATTTCCTCTGTGAAAATGAGTACTTGGTCCTTTTTCGCCATAACAGCAGCACAAACATCTACCTCTTTTTTTACACGATTTTCGCTAATGTTTTTTGGTGGTTTATCAATCTTGCAATTACTGCAGGTTCGTAAACACCCGCATTTCTTGAATTTTTTAATTTGTCTCGAAAAAATACCTAATATGAAACTTTGCGGCTTTGTGCATTCAGAAAATCCGTTCATATGATGATATTTTGCTGCCAGAATATAACTACCAGAAATCTAAAAAAAACTAATGATTTCCTCAACATTTTCCAGATGAAGTCGAAATTATCGAGATTGAAGCGAAAGAGACCCCGAAATACAAGTTGAAAAACATCATAACTCATACGGAACCCATGATAGTGCATGGAAATGGACCATCGAAGAAGACCGCATTAAATTACATCGGAAACTACCTGCCAAACGGCTGGAGTCCCAACGATGGTTGTGTCACCTGCAAAATTGGTCAATTTGAGTTGCCCACCAAGCAGGAAGATTTCCCTTCCGTTTTGCTGTCCCTGTTCATCGAGTATCCCACACCATTTTTGGAAGAGCAGTTGCTGAAAGTTGCCAGTTTGGATTATCCGAAGTCTAAGATTCATCTGTTCATACATAATGCGGTAAGGTCGTAAAATGGTGCATAAAGGATTCCTTGTTAAAAATAGATCGGAAATGATGTAAACAATGAATAATCAGATAATTTTTAGAGATGAGGCATATACAGAATGTAGACAGCATTCATTTTCAGGTTCACGAATATTCTTGAGGTTGAAGCTGCTGATTTTCATATTATCTAAATGATTTATTGATCAGCAAAATTGGTCTCGGGGGTATCATAGATGAAACATAACTAAAAAAGTGATACAAAATTGTTAAAGCTTTCAAGTGACGACAGAATCTTTAGCGAATTCGTTCATCTAACGGATCAAAAAGTTTCTGGTAAGGAAATTGGTTCTAGCACTGACGTGAAGTCAGGAGCTTTTGCGCGTTCTATTGTCCATTCTACTGTATTGGACACTCTTAATCGAATTTACCATGGCATATTATATTTTCCATTTTTGATTAAGAGTTTCCAATACAGGAGAATTGACAATAGAACATAAGCGCAGAAGCTCCTGACGTCACTTCAGTGCTTGAACCAATTTTTTTTTCGTAATTTTTTAAACATTTTCTAGGGGTACGGTTCCCACAAAATTTTTCACACGTCTTTATGTCGATATTCTACAACTAGTTACCAAGCTTCAATTCGAACATATGCGCAAAAATGAAAAGACAAGAGGAGAAAAAGGAACAAATTATAAATAATACATAACTTTTCAAAAGTCCCCTCTCACAAATATACTACTCTGTAGCCCCATGGATCTCTTGAAGAAGAATCATCTCCGCTAGTTTTCAAATATATTCACTCTTGTTCTTAGAAATCCCTTCAATATTTGATTTCAAAACGAAAAAATTTCGACCCTCCTGGCCTTAGGAGGGTCTCTTTCAAAACCAGGTCTGGCCAATCCAAACGATGATTATTCAGAACTTCAGATGTTCGAAGACCGCTACAGGACCCTAATGCAGTAGGGCTATCATCTCCCATAGATACATGCTTCACTTTCTATGATGAATCGGGCCGAAAATTTATGTTATAATTTAATATGTCATCATGACATTCATGGTTTTGAAGATTCTCGCAAAATTTCAGCGATGTCGCACAACTGCTTTGATGATACCTATATTATCAATTTGTTCTCAATGATTTTTTTCGAAATTTTCTAGTAATACGATCTTCACGAAATTTTGTAAAAATTTTTGCGTCGGCATTCTAGAACTTATTACCATGTTCGAATTGAATCGGCATCGTATTTTTTGGGTCGTTGAAGAAATAATAACCAAATTTCAGATTGATATAACTCCAAAAGCATTTGGCCGATTATGCTAATTAACGAACTTAAATATCGCATTCAGATGCGCAATCTACCCTGAAAACGTGCAAGTCGCTATTTCTATCCGTTCTCAAGGTATCGTGAGATACATAATATTTTTTCGTAATTTTTAAAATGTTCTAGTGGTACGGTCCTCACATGTCTTCATGTCCATATTCTACAACTAGTTAGCAAGCTTCAATTCGATCGAGTCAATATTTTTTGAGTTATCGAGGAAATAATATTCCAGATGGGTATATAACTCTGAAACCGTTGGGCCGATTATGGCCAACAAGGAACTAAACTCTCCCACTCAAATGTGCAATGTACCCTTAAAATTGCAAGTTCCTATGTCCTTTCATTCGAGAGTTATCAAGGCAACGGTCACCCATCCAGCTACTGAACTCAACAAGGCTTCTCGGATCTCCAACAATATAGATCCGATCGTGTTCAAACTTGGAACTTGGTAATAGAGTTAGGTTCTGAAGGCACTCGCATAATTTCAGCAATGTCGGATGAATAGTTTCTAATATATAGAATTTTTTTCAATGATTTTCAATAGTTTTTTAAAAATTTTCTAGTCATACGATTCTCACGAAATTTCGCGTAAATTTTCGCCTTCGCATTCTACAACTAATGACCATGTTTGAATTGGATCGGTGCTGTATTTTTCGAGTTATTGAGGAAATAACAACCAAATCTCAGATGGGTATAACTCCAAAACCGCTTGGCTGATTATGCTTATAAACAAAATCGAATGTCGCATTCAGATGCACAACCTAACCTGAAAAGTTCAAATAATAATAATAAAAACATAAAAAATAAAAACACAAATAATAAAAACATAAAAAATATTTTTTAATAATTTTTTTTTTATTTTTTTGGTACATGATTCTCACAAAATTTTACAAACGTTCTTATGTTTATATTATACAACCATTCACCAAGTTTAAATTCGATAGTATTTATATTGGTTGAAAACAAAATTATGACTCGGAAACCATTGGGACGATTATGTCCATGAACGATTTTGTCCGTAATATTGGGATGCGCCACCTACCCTGAAAAGTTCAAGTCGCTAGCTCTTTCCGTTCTCAAGTTATCGTGGCAACGGCCGGCCAGCCAGAATCAAATTTGACCATGAATTATTCATTGGGGAGTCGAACCCAATCGTTTGATACCATTTCCGGCAAAATTCGAAAATTACAGACATTTGGGCAAAATGATAACGTGATGTTGCCCAGAACTTACGCGCAAAAAGAATAGTAAACTCACTCAGCGCGGATGCTTACCTGAATCTCCTGTGCGGCTGGCGAGCACGATCCTTAAATACAGTGCCGATCGAGCAAAATCCGGTATTCGATTGTAAAATGGCGGCTTGAAGGTTTCAGCAGAATGTGACAGATAGTTTTGTGAAATATAAAATTTTTAAAGAAAAGAGGTTTCTTCTAATTATGTGATTCTTACGAAATTTTGAAAAAAATTTGCGCATCGGCATTCTACAACTAATTACCAAGTTTCAATTCCATCGGCTCTGTATTTTTTGAGTTATTTAGGATAAAAATATATAATTCATTTTCAAAATAATTGCTGAAATACAAAGCTGGTCTTGTCTTTTCTAGTGATACGATCCTCACGAAGTTATGCAAAAATTTGCGCGTCGACATTATACAACTAATAAGCAAGTTTCAATCCGATGGGATATGTATTTTTTTAATTATCGAGGAAACAATATTTCAGATGGGTATAACTCCGAAATCCCCTGAAAATGGCAAGTCGCTATCTCTTGTCGTTCTAAAGTTATCGTGGCAGCGGCCGGCTGGACAGAATCGTGACCTGGAATTCTTCATCAGTGAATCGAACCTAATCGTTTGAGATAATTTTCGGCAAAAATATCGAAAATTATAGACATTTCGGCAAAATGATAGCACGCTGTTCCCTAGAACATGCGCGCAAAAAAACAGAATAAAAAATAATTGTAGAGGAATTTTCATATTTCAATACTGAATTGTTTGGATATCATATTGAGCTAACTTGAACAAATAATCTTATAATAAACAGTTAACATTTTTTCATAATTTCAAAGCAGTTTACAAGCGTGTACGTTAGAGCTAAGTTATCATTTTCAAAGAGAAAAAATTAGTTGATAGGTAAATATTCTTCCTACCGATTTGTTGACTAACTGCTCATGTACACGATCACTAACATATTAAATGGCAGAACGGCTGATAAAAACCTTTTGCATATAAGCTTAGATTAGACTTATCGCGTAATTCTAGGTGGCAAGTTCGTATTAATTGAGTATCTATGGAAGGAAGAAGGATAAATAATTAGTTTGAACGTAGAATATTTGATTAAATATCATAGGTGCCGATTTTAAGCGACATTAAATATAATCAAGTATATGTCGAGGAAAAACAGAAAAAAAAAAGCACTGACGTGAAGTCAGTACTCTTTGGCAAGATTTGGGAGGGTCAGTATAATCCTAATCATGTTTATAGCACGCGCGCCAAAGCAGATTGACTTTTTACACTTTTTCTTTCATTGTTAAGTCAATCTGCTTTTGCGCGCGTGCTATAAACATGATTAGGATTATACTGACCCTCCCAAATCTTCTAGGAGCTTGTGCGACTAAGGAGAGTCACTTGTGTTCTTTTCCAACTTTGTTACTCTATCCTGATGGCAGCTTAGATACAGCACTGTTAATTTTTGAATCATTCACTTCAAATTAGCCACCGTGAACACGCGCGCCAAAGAGTACTGACTTCACGTCAGTGCTTTTTTTTTTTTTTTCAAGTTCCTTTAACAAATATAGCTATCAATACAGTTTGGCTGTTAGTTTTACCGTAGATCAGAAAAAAATTCGGTTGTGGGTCCTCCGTTAGGGACGAAATTGCATCTTCTCCAAATCCGAACGCATTTTAATATAGATCTACCGAATATAGTTATTTATAAATTCGCCTCAGGGCCACCATACAGACCATTCAAATCGGAAACAACGCTATTTCCTCCAAACTGACTTGTGTCCGTGCACTGAATTGACATGAATATTCTTTTAAAATCTCACAGTATCGGCTCATTACTCCCAACATAACCCAAACAACCCAAAACCATTCACTTCTCGTCTGCGCAAGCGCAGTATACTCGTGGCTGCAAGTCCTCCCAAAATTACACACCTCACAAAACTCCGATTCTCCAACACTAGTGGTTCAGGAGATATCGCTTCTTGAATCCACGCATGCGCAGACCCTCACCAGGGGATTCTGTAGCGGAAAAGCACCCGCCACCCCAAAACCCCAATACTCTCTGACGAAAGCACCACCAGTTAAATCACTGATGGTCTGCTCATGCGCATAACGAAAAATGCCCGTAAGGGGGTTACATCCATTTCGAAATTAGCCCCAGGGCCACGGTACGGACACTTTAACTCTGAAACAACGCTACAGCCCCCAAACTGACTTGTCCTTGCACTGAATTGCTATGAATATTCTTTTAAAACCTCATAATATCGTCTCAGCACTCCCAACATAACCCATCCAACCCAAAAACAGTCACTTCTCTTCTGCGCATGCGCAATCTACTCGTGGCTAAAAGTCCTCTCAAAATAACACACCTTACAAAAAACTCCGATTCTCCAACACTAGTGGTTCAGGAGATATCACATCTTTAATCCACGCATGCGCAGACCCTCAACAGGGGATTCTATAGAGGAATAGCATCCGCCACCCCAAGACCCTAATCCTCTCTGACGAAAACACCACCAGTTAAATTACTGATGGTCTGCTCATGCGCATAACGAAAAATGCCTGTAAGGGGTAACATCAATTTCAAAATTAGCCCCAGGGCCACGGTACGGACACTTTAACTCGGAAACAACGCTACATCCCCCAAACTGACTTGTCCTTGCACTGAATTGCTATGAATATTCTTTTAAAACCTCATAATATCGACTCAGCACTCCCAACATAACCCATCCAACCCAAAAACAGTCACTTCTCTTCTGCGCATGCGCAATCTACTCGCGGCTAAAAGTCCTCTCAAAATAACACACCTTACAAAAAACTCCGATTCTCCAACACTAGTGGTTCAGGAGATATCGCTTCTTGAATCCACGCATGCGCAGACCCTCACCAGGGGATTCTATAGCGGAAAAGCACCCGCCACCCCAAAACCCCAATCCTCTCTGACGAAAGCACCACCAGTTAAATCACTGATGGTCTGCTCATGCGCATAACGAAAAATGCCTGTAAGGGGTAACATCAATTCCAAAATTAGCCCCAGGGCCACGGTACGGACACTTTAACTCGGAAACAACGCTACATCCCCCAAACTGACTTGTCCTTGCTCTGAATTGCTATGAATATTCTTTTAAAACCTCATAATATCGACTCAGCACTCCCAACATAACCCATCCAACCCAAAAACAGTCACTTCTCTTCTGCGCATGCGCAATCTACTCGCGGCTAAAAGTCCTCTCAAAATAACACACCTTACAAAAAACTCCGATTCTCCATCACTAGTGGTTCAGGAGATATCACATCTTTAATCCACGCATGCGCAGACCCTCAACAGGGGATTCTATGGAGGAATAGCATCCGCCACCCCAAAACCCTAATCCTCTCAGACGAAAACACCACCAGTTAAATCACTGATGATCTGCTCATGCGCATAACGAAAAATGCCTGTAAGCGGTAACATCGATTTCAAAATTAGCCCCAGGGCCACGGTACGGACACTTTACTCGGAAACAACGCTACATCCCCCAAACTGACTTGTCCTTGCACTGAATTGCTATGAATATTCTTTTAAAACCTCATAATATCGACTCAGGCCTCCCAACATAACCCATCCAACCCAAAAACAGTCACTTCTCTTCTGCGCATGCGCAATCTACTCGCGGCTAAAAGTCCTCTCAAAATAACACACCTTACAAAAAACTCCGATTCTCCAACACTAGTGGTTCAGGAGATATCACATCTTTAATCCACGCATGCGCAGACCCTCATCAACGAGGGATTCTATAGAGGAATAGCATCCGCCACCCCAAAACCCTAATCCTCTCTGATGAAAACACCACCAGTTAAATCACTGATGGTCTGCTCATGCGCATAACGAAAAATGCCTGTAAGGGGTAACATCAATTTCAAAATTAGCCCCAGGGCCACGGTACGGACACTTTAACTCGGAAACAACGCTACATCCCCCAAACTGACTTGTCCTTGCACTGAATTGCTATGAATATTCTTTCAAAACCTCATAATATCGACTCAGCACTCCCAACATAACCCATCCAACCCAAAAATAGTCACTTCTCTTCTGCGCATGCCTAATCTACTGGCGGCTAAAGTCCTCTCAAAATAATACACCTTACAAAAAACTCCGATTCTCCAACACTAGTGGTTCGGAAGATATCGCATCTTTAATCTACGCATGCGCAGACCCTCATCAGGGATCTGAATTCTATGGAGGAATAGCATCCGCCACCCCAAAACCCCAATCCTCTCTGACGAAAACTACAGCAGTTAAAGGACTTCTCATCTGCGCATGCGCAATACGGAAAATGCCCGGAAAGGGCAGCATGAACCTCAAAAACATATGTTTCGGCATTAAAAGCAAAGTATTCCGCAAAATAGTAGTAATTTTTTTATTTTTTTCATGTCACGTGATCTTCACGAAATTTTGCAAAAGAGTTTGCTTTGGTCTTTTGCATCTAACTACTGAGTTTCAATATAATCTGATCAGTATTTTTCGAGTTATCGTGAAAACAAAATTTTCAAATTTTCAAAAATTTTTTGCCACTTTAGGGCCGTCCGTTCAACACAAACTTCGCAGGCATATAAAGGTCATGATTCTACGATCTGATTCCAAATTTCAAAGAGATCGAGTGATCGGTTCCGGAAATATTCATAAAAAACGTTTTTATTAAAAACGGCCTTAACTCCGAAACCGCTCGGTCGATTTCGCCCGTTAACGAACTTGTCCGAGATATTTACGCTACGAAACTACCCTGCAAATTTCAACGCTCTAAGTCGTTCCGTTCGAGAGTTATCGTGCTAACGGCCGGACCGGCCGGCCGGACCGGACGGACAGTATTGAATTTGACCTCGAATTCTTCATCAGGGAGTCGAACCCAATCGTTTGAGACCATTTTCGAAAAAAAATTCGAAAAATACAGACATTGTGACGAAATGATAGCACGCTGTTCCTTGCGGAACACGCGCGCAAAAAGATTACAGCACCCGCTGTCCCCAAGCTGTCACCCATCCAAGTCCAAGTACTAACCGCATCCGACGCTGCTTGGCTTCAGTGTTCGGACGGTATCTAGCATATTCATTGTGTCATGGCCACGAACGATATTATTTCCTCTATCTCTGCAATTATATTTATGAAGCATCATAAGAATACATTGATATCATTCCCCACTCTGAGAGGCTAATACTTTCGGAGATATTTTGTCAAAGTTTGAACAAGAGCGCCAAAGCTCCTGTCCACAGGGCTTTCCCATTTTTTTTGGCGCTCTTGTTCTTCGGAACAAAGTGCATATCAATTTGCCCAAATGTCTGTAATTTTCGAATTTTTGGCTGAAAATGGTATCAAATTTGGTTCGACACACTGATCAAGAATCCGTGGTCGAAATCGATTCTGTCCGGCCGCCCGTTAACACGATAACTCTCGAACGAAAGAAGTTAGAGGATTGAAATTTGCATGGTAGGTTTGGACAGGAAATATCCTGGATGAGTTCGTTAGTGGGCGAAATCCATCAAGCGGTTTCGGAGTTATGGCGTTTTTAGTAAAAATATTTTTTATGAATATTTCCGAGATCGATCACTCGATCTATCTGAAATTTAGCATCAAATTGTAGAATCATGACCTTCAGATGCATGTGAAGTTTTGTATTGGTCGGGTTACCGTAAAGTGTAAAAAAAAAATTTGAAAATTTTTAAATTTTGTTTCTACAATAACTCTCGGACGAAATGAGCTAGGCAGTTGAAATTTTCAGAGTTGGTTAGGGAGATAAATATCTCGGTTAAGTTCGCTACTGGGCAAAATAGGCCAGATGGTTTCGGAGTAAAAAAATTTTTTTTTAAACTACAAATTTCAAAATAATTTTTTTTTAATTTCACCATAAAAATCAATTGATATCATTTTCAACTCCAACAAGCTAATACTATAATACGGAGATATGAATTTTCGATATTTCAATAATGAATCGTACTTCTGTTTTCACAGAATGCTATAATTATTCTATCTATGATTTATTATGATCTGTGTTCATACTCGTATTGACATCCTGTACTATAAGAGAGAGTCAAACTCATTTCAGCTATTTTAATTTGATTTCCTTTATGATGCAGTTCTATCATAAGAATACATTGATATAATTCTCAACTCTGAGAAACCAATACTTTCGGAGATATAATTTGTCTGTTTGAACAACAGCTCCAGAAAGCTCCTGTCCACAGGGCTTTCCCAAATTTTTCTTCTGTGTTGGGTGATTTGGAAGTTATTAATTTTAGTTTGATCGTTTCTTTCAGTTTTTGGTGTTGTTATTAGTAACCAAGCAATGAGAATATACTGTTACATGTTAATACTGCTTAGGCGGTGTTTATAAGTTTTTCCTACGAATAAATGAATAAATATCCTACAAAATGTGAATGATATCCATCCCGAATCTATGGGGATTTGACAAGTTTCGAATCACTTATTTGGTTTGGTCATAAAGTTATTTCTTCATTCACAGGCTAAATATCACAAGGACCATGTTGAAACTTTCCTAGAAGCTTATGGCACACTCTACCAAAGTGTTAAGAAGATAGTCCCTGATGATGGTACAACAGAATGGGCTGCAAGAGATCTTGCTATGTAAGTATCTTGACTACGGTGAAGGAACAAAGGATTTGATTATCTTCTTGTTTAGGGACCAATGTGTGGCGAAAGAATGTGATTTCCTCTTTGTGGTGGATTCAATTGCACATCTGGATAACCCTCACACCCTTAAATTGCTGATCGAACAAAACCGAACTGTTTTGGCGCCGATAATGGTCAGACATAATAAGGTTTGGAGCAATTTTTGGGGACAGCTTACTAAAGATGGATTTTATGCCAGATCTAACGACTATATGGATATCGTCCAAAATGACAAGAGGTAAGTTTCATGGATTTATCCGTTGCTCAAAGCAGTTATCATTATTATTATAACAAATAATCCGTTTCGTTATCTGCATCTTTCCATATCAATGTCGATATACAGGGTGTTCCTTAAAGACATGCTAATATTTAAGGTGGTGATGACTTATGTAATGAAAAAACTTCCTATGCACGTATGTCCTAAAAGTCTCAACTTTTGACATACAGGTGCTAAAATTAAAAAAAAAAATCAGTTTTTTAATAATAACTGAAATAATATTGTAGACATCTTTATAAAATTTGGTACATTTGTGATGTACCAAAATTTTCATTAACTTTACCAGTGGCGACCTTGCTGGTTTTGCATTGAATATTTTTAGAGAAAAAAAAATACTACGCCACTGCTTCTCTGGAAATAAAAATTAGTTTTGAGCAAATTTCGTTTCATGGATTTCCTTTGTCCGACGCACGGTTTCCGCTTAAAAAAATAAAAATTTTTTTACTTCCTCAATTCCTCAAAAATCTGATGCGGTGTAGAAATGTTTGTGCATCGACTGAAAGCGAATTAAGAGATCAAATTTATTCCAAAGGGAATGAGAATCCAAAAAATATGGTTTCTTGTCAGATAATCTGTTCTTGATTAAAATAATTAAATTAAACTTGTTTCATATCGCAGTACCGATTAATAATTTTCGAAAACATAAATCTGGTTATCCTGAAATAAATGACGTTTTTACAAAAGTCGATGACTATTTGATTCATATCAAAATCTGACCAACCACAGGCCAAAGACAGCTCGTATTATCGCGAAAACACCAACTGTCTTTGAATTCTTATTGGTCTTACAACTTTGGTGTTTTCAACGACTCAACCATGGATACGGACTGTTTGACAAATGATAAATATAAATTACAGACGTCAACATGAATCATTTTGTTCGTGAAATAGTCAAATGAAATATCACTCGTGACTGAATTTATCTCATAAGTCTGTCTTTTTTTCTTAACTCAACTGAGTTGCTTAGAGAAAACACCACTCGTCCTCCGGACTAGTGGTGTTTTCAAGCAACTTAGTATCGTTAAGAAATAAATCGACCGACTCGTGAAAATTCAATCACTTTTGATTGATGTGATATTACAAAGGAAAACAATAACTGTTGGATTAAAGTAAGTTGTTTATGTTCAAAACCATCACAGCACGTAATTTATTTAATTTTTGAATGTGTTAGTTCGGTTGTTCCTCTGTTTTTCCGAATATGGCGAATTATAATTTATTATGCATTTACCAGGAAATATATCCTAATCTTGCCTTACCAGATAGCCGTATCTTTTCAAATATCCATCGCTGACTTAGGGAAACTGGTAGTTTCAAGAAAGGTACTCCGGAAGGTAGACCTTGAAGAGTCAGAACTCCTGAAATTGAAGACGCGCTACTGCAAGGAATAGAAGAACATCCTGAGACCAGTTCGTGGAAGATCACTAGAACTCTGAATATTTGTCATCAAAATGTTCGGCGTATTTTAGTTTATTTTTCGTTATACCCATACCATATTTTAAGAGTACAGGCATTATTCTCGAGAGATTTTCCACAGCGTGTGAACATCTGTCAGTGTTATCTTCAGAGTTTTACACTAAATCAGCAGTTTGATTCACAAATTTTGATCACAGTCGAAGCAAATTTTTCTCGGAATGCTATTCAAAATTTCCATAACAATCATGTGTGGGCGGAACAAAACCCCCATGCCATAACCGAAACCCATTTTCAAGAACAATTTTCGGTTAACGTATGGGCAGGAAATATTGGTGATAATCTAATATAGGCCCATTTTTTTCTACCAGTACGCCTTGATGGTCGATCTTATTTACACATTCTCGAAGAAGAACTAAGTGGGTTGCTTGAAGATATGCCAATTGCGTTAAGGAATAGAATAAGGTGCATGCGTGATGGACCCCTGCCCATTTCAGTGTAATTGTCCGAAACCAATTAAATACAGCTTATAATAATCGTTGGATAGGTCGCGGAGGACCTCAGCAATAGCCAGCAAGATCCCCCGATCTCAACAGTTTAGATTTATTTTTATGGGGGCACTTTAAAACTCTAGTTAATAAAATTCCCATTAATGCTTTGGAAGATTTAGAAGCGCGAATAGTTGCCTCGTGGGAGACTATACGAAATACACCGGGAATATTTGAACGTGTGCGTAATTCCATGCCTATTAAGTGAAGGTGGCTATTTACAATAATTTTTAAAATCAGTATGAGTATTATCAATAATTAATAAGTTTTAAGAAATTTTAAAAAATCATATCTCCGAAAGTATTAGCTTGTTGGAGTTAAAAATGATATCAATGAATTTTTATGGTGAAACTGCATCCTTAATAAAAATTGAATTTGAAATTTGTTACCCAAAAAAAAATTTTTTTTTTCGTTACTCCGAAACCATCTGGCCTATTTTGCCCACTAACGAACTTAACCGAGATATTAATCTCCCTGACCTACTCTGAAAATTTCAACTGCCTAGCTCATTCCGTTCGAGAATTATTGTAGAAAAATTTTTTTTAAATTTTCAAAATTTTTTTTACACTTTGCGGTAACCTGGTCAATACAAAACTTCACATGCGTATAAAGGTCATGATTCTACAATTTGATGCTAAATTTCAGATAGATCGAGTGATCGGTTTCGGAAATATTCCTAAAAAATGTTTTTACTAAAATCGGCCATAACTCCGAAACCGCTTTATGGATTTGGCCCATTAACGAACTTGTCCGAGATATTTACGCTCCAAATCCACCTTGCAAATTTCAATCCTATACCTCCTTTCGTTCGAGAGTTATCGTGCCTACGGCCGGCCGGACAGAATCAATTTCGGCCTCGGATTCTTGATCAGTGAGTCGAACCAAATCGTTTGAGACCATTTTCAGCCAAAAATTTGAAAATCACAGACATTTGGGCAAATTGATAAGCACTCTGTTCCGAGGAACTAGAGCGCCAAGAAACTGATTTTATTTCAAAATTGTATCACCATGTATCTCAAAAGTTAAGACTTTTAGGACATACGTTTATAGGAAGTTTGTTTCTTAAAATAAGTCAAAGAATCACCCCCTTCAATATTAGCCTGTATTTAAGGTACACCCTGTATGTTTGGATTCACCGGAAATAAATCACTGATCAATTGGCTACTTATTTTATTATTTTGTAAAATTATTGAAATTAATCGAAGGCTATACTGAAATCTGTTTTGAAAGATCTTCTGTCCAGAGAATACATGTTGTCCGCTGTGCATTCATATACTCCAGCATCCATCTGTGTTGCCGGATCGATCTCCAATTTACTTTTTACTTTGTCTGTTCCAATTCTCCATTCGTGTATCTGTAAAGTTTCCAATATTATTGATCAACTATACGGGAGGGAATATTTGAAGTTTTTACAGCTGGCGTAGCTTTAGTTCTAAAGTGTGGAAAAGCCAAATAGAATGAATTCATTATCTTGGTTACTGTACATATTTATACAAAATCCCGAAACCCGTCAAATTTTAATTTTAAATTGTCTTACTTCTTCGTAACAATACGAACCCTATCTTCAACCCTTTCTTCAGAGTCAAGCATCACATCTAATTTCACATCCTTACGCAGTGTATTAGCAGCTGCTTTTTTAATCTGCCTTACATGCCCAATTGCCCAATCTCGCGAAACTGCTTCTCTATTTTACTTATTGTCCCTTGGGTTATAGGCGGCAAGTTCAGAAATGTCTCACGAAAGAAGCGACTTACTTCTTTTTGGGTTCGGGTGTTATCTCCATAACCAATCATTTGTAAAATTGTTTTTTGTGCATTTCTGTTAATCGAACCATAATCCAAAATTGAAGTTAGTGAAAGTCAAGCACAAATTAGACAATTTATAAACTACAACTTATCACCACAATTGCAACATAAAATATTTTACGTAGTTTTCATGGTACCATCTAGAAAAGACAATGTTATGGTTTTTATTCATTTTCTTCTTATCATATCTTGAAGGCAAATAAGTTTAGTATTATTTAGTGTCCGACCGAAACTGGTTTTTCAGCCGAAGCCGAAACCGAAACCGAACTTTCGGCCAGGGTCTCAGTTTCGGCCGAAACCGAAACCGAAACTTTATATTTCATACTGAAATCTACTGTATTTTTTACAATTTTATTTGCATATACATAAAAACAGTTATGCAGTGTTAAATAAAATAAAAAGACAACTTTTTTTGATATCTTGATTTATTATTTTGGTATTACCAAGTTATAAAAATAATCAGTCGAAGTATACAGGGTAATTCCAAATCAGACGTCAACCTTGGAGGAGGTGTTAGTATGGATAATTTGCTGTGGTTTGAGCCATTTTTATTGATGACCAAAAATCAACAGTTTCCGAGATATTTGAGTTCTGGTTCTGATGAAAAAGAATTAGTATGATTTGAAAGGGGATGTAAGAAGCAAATAGAGAAAAATTACTTATTCAATATTTTTTATTGCAAATGAGCTCGAAATTTCATTAGAAAATGTATTCATAAATTATGTTCCACCATTCCATATAGGCAAGCACAATGCCGTCTTTCTGATATATTCAGTTATTATTTTCCGCCTGAAATTTACTCACGCTGTCTTTTGATACACATTCACTATTTTATATGCCGGACATTCAAAAGGTTGCTTATAAAAAATCTGCTGAAACGAAACTAGTTATGCAATCTAACAAAATCTTTTATAGAATGAAGAAGGAATTTGGCAAGTTTTAAAAATAATGTTGGCATACAAAATTGTGCAATTCGAAAGTTGCAGACAAATTGATATTAGAAAATGATTTTTGCGCGTATGTTCTGGGGAACATCGCGTTATAGTTTTGCCCAAATGTCTGTAACTTTCGAATTTTTTGACGAAAATGGTCTCGAACGATTAAGTTCGACTCCCCAATGAAGAATTCGATGTCAAATTTGATTCTGTCCGTCCGGCCGTCCGGCCGTCCGGCCGTCCGGCCGTCCGGCCGTACGGCCGTCCGGCCGTTGCCACGATAACTTGAGAACGAAAAGAGCTAGCGACTTGAAATTTTCAGGGTGGGTGGCGCATCCCAATACGACGGACAAGTTCGTTAATGGGCATAATCAGCCCAGTGGTTTCCGAGTAATAATTTTGTTTTCAACCAATATGAATCCGATCGAATTGAAACTTGGTGAGTAGTTGTAGAATATGAACATAAGCACGTTTGTGAAATTTTGTGCGAATCGTATGGCTACAAAATTATTAAAAAATTATTAAAAAATATTTTTGTTGTCACGATAACTTGAGAACTGAGAGAGATAGCGGCCTCAAGTTTTCAGGTTGGGATGTACACCACAACGCGACATTTCAGTTTGATTATGAGCCTAATCGGCCAAACGGTTTCAGAGTTATAGCCATCTGAAATTTTATGAAATTTTGTGGTTTTTGTTCCTCATTTACTCGAAAAATACTAAACCGATTGAACTCAAACATGGTTATTAGTTGTAGAATGCCAATGCGGAAACGTTTGCAAAATTTGGTGAGGATAGCATTTGTAGAAAATTTTAAATAAATCTTTGAAAATAAAAAAAAAAAGTTCTATATATCAGTAACTAATCGTTCGAAATTGCTGAAATTTTGCAAGAACCTTCATAACTTAACTATACTGACAATTTTCAAGTTTTAATACGATCGGTTAAATAATGTTGGAGATTCGAGCATTCTTGTGTGAGTTCAGTAGATGGGTGAACGTTGCCTCGATAACTTTCGAACGAAAGGAGATAGGGACTTGCAATTTTCAGGGAAGGTTGCGTATCCGAAAGGGAGAGTTGAGTTCAATTTTGGGCAAAATCGGTCTAACGGTTTCCGAGTTATACCCATCTGGAATATTGTTTCCTTGATAACTCAAAAAATAAATATTCGATCGAATTGAAGTTTGGTAATTAGTAGTAGAAAATCAACATAAAGACGTGTTTAAAATTTTGTAAGAACCGTACCCCTAGAAAATTTGAAAAAAACGACGAGAAAAAAAATTTTAAGAACCGTACCCCTAGAAAATTTCAAAAAAATCACGAAAAAAAAATTGGTTCAAGCACTGACGTGAAGTCAGAAGCTTTTGCGCGTATGTTCTATTGTCCATTCTTCTGTATTGGACACCCTTAATCGAATTTACCATGGTAAATTCGATTAAGGGTGTCCAATACAGAAGAATGGACAATAGAACATACGCGCAAAAGCTTCTGACTTCACGTCAGTGCTTGAACCAATTTTTTTTCAATTATTCATATACCACATTTCAAATCATAATAATTATTTTTCAACCTCTTATACAGCATAGTTTCGAATTTTCGTACATATCATATTATTTCTGATGAAAATAAACCAAAATAATCATCAAATTTGGTCAACGTAGAAAACATTGACGAAATATGAACTAAGTTCAGAAATCTTTTAAAAATCACCCGAACTCCAAAATCTGTTGATTTTCGGTTATTAATAAATATGGATTAAACAACAGCTAATGAGACATACTAACTCCTCCTCTAAGTTTCACGTCTTATTTGGAATCACCCTATGTAATATAATTAATAATCATTAAAGTGAATTCTCATGAATTCACAGTCTTAACAAAGATAGATTACAATAACTTGTACGACAATTATGTAAACCTACTTTCAACTCCTGGCCAAACGACCAGGATAATTCACGAACAGTCAAGTTTCGGCCCGGCCGAAAGTTTCGGCCATTTTGGGCCGAAACCGAAACTAAGGCGGAAACTAGATTTCTTGGCCGAAACTGGCCGAAACCGAAACCGAAACCGAACTTTCGGTCGATCACTAGTATTATTCTAATAATATTTTGGGAATATTCGGTGGAATATTATAATGTAATCATTAAAGGATACTGTGGGAGGTATATTCATTATTAAAAGGTTTTTTTTCTGGGTTTTCTCTCCCAAACTCTGTAAAATATCTATAATCAAGAATTGTCACAATTGTGATAATTCTTGAATTTCTCAATAACTATCAACAAAATAATTCTAAAGATTTTCATTAAGCTTCTGACGAAGGAGTGTGATATAGACTCCGAAACGTTACGATATAGTTGTTTCTTCGTTGATGTTGTTTGTTAGGCAGCATTGTTCAATTGATTGCTTCTGACAATTATCTTGTGTTTCTTATGCAGAAGCAAATCACAAAATAATTATTTCTTATTTATCAGAGTTTGGGAGAGAAAACCCAGAAAAAAACATTTTAATAATGTTATAATGATTTTCGGTAATCAGATGATTTTATTTTTTCTATAGTTTTGCAATAAACATGAAAGTGATAACATTACTGAATAAACAATGACGCGAACTTTCAAACGATGTATGTCAAGCCCATACTTCCTATTTAAAAAATTGGGGGTTGAACCTGTCTTTCGAATAGGGTTGAAGGTAGGGTTCACATTTTCACAAAGAAGAATGACAATTTAAAATTTGAATTTGACCTGTTTCGGGAGATCCCATATATGTACAGTAACCAAGATAATGAATTTATTCCATTCGGCTTTTCCACACTGTATAATGAAACCTAATCATTTGGTAATTTTCTGCACGTACTAGCTCATCGGTCATAGTGCAGTTGGAAATAAAATGGAATAAAATAAATTGACGTGCAATTGGTTAGGTACCTCTTGTAGATACAATCAAGGTTAAGGGTTATATCAATTTATGATACCCTGAAAATAATCTGAGAAATCTTGAGGCTCTGTCTTCATGAACAGATATCACGAATATTATGCGGTGGGTACATTTTTGGTGTCTGGATATGAAACTTTGTCGGCCGGTACTAACTATGCTTATGCATAGAGTTTACAAATCAAATTGGAGCATATTTTTTCACGCTTCAAATTTTAACAGGGAGGGGAGAAGGCCGAGTTGGTTGTTTTCTCTTATAGGTGGCGTGAGCGTTCACACATGACCTAGCACATCGGCTATTAGAAAGTCAATATAGCTAAGTTAGCCGAATTTGTCGAGAGCTACATAACACCGATGAAGATCAAGAAGTCTGAAACAAGTTCGTATAAAACTTATACGAACCCACTTCGAGACCCTGGATTTTGGTAAATTCGTGAAAATTACTTTGTCATTGTAAAATCCGTGTTTCTTGATGTAAGTTTCTAATTTTCCGAAGATTTGATAATTTGGTTTTCTTTGACAAATGTGACAAATATTAAAATCATTAGAAATATGGATAATGCTGAGAAGTATATTTAAGTGGGAAGGTTTTTCTCTGTTCTTTTTGAGGAAGTACCCGTTAAACCTTCGGAATCAAAAACTTTGTTCTGTTTTTGGCGCTCTAGTTTTTTTACAAAATTGAATATGACCAGTGGGATCTAAAACAGACAGACAATCGGTAAATAATTTTCTATCAATTAGAATTCATTCCAATGGTACTTTACTTGATAAATACTATTTTCTTGGAAAAGGCAATTTAACGGTATGTCGTAGTCTGTGGTTATTAGGCATCGGATCTACATTTAAAAAAAATCGACTTCGACATCTAAGCAGAGCAGAAAACCTCATCATTCTTCGGCATTTGGAAAAGTATAAGATCTCAACTCCAGGAGATAGGTACGTGAATAGGACTTACGGTTTCTATCTAGTTACAAGTGAGGCACCTACCAGAAGAATTATACCGTTCATTTAGAAATCAATCGATTGAAAGTACCATGACTATTATACTTACATTCAAATACATATGCGTGAATATCTCACTGCCATCCTTATACCACGTGATTATAGGTCTTGGGTTACCTCTGGCGACACAAACAAATGCTATCTTGTGTCCTAGTACATATTCATAATCGAAGTGTGACGCAAGTGTAATTTTAGCACCCTGTATGGAAAGTTTTATTAATATTAATTCTACTAAATCTTCGAAGAGAGCAAATATTATATAAGGTATCAATATTTGTTCGCCCCCACATATGAACCTCTATGACCATAGTTGAATATATTTATTTATCTATGTTTCTATTGTTGCAGTTGTCTAAAAATGGCTTCAGGATTTTATGATATTTTGTTACTAAAATTAATTTATTATTCATGGAGAACATACAACATATTCGTATTATTTGAACCTTGAGCTATTTTTAGAAAACTGTCAACAACAGAAACATGGAATAGTATATTCTAAAACAAGTTGCAGAATGGGCTCCTATTCAAACACGAATGCAAAATTCGAAAACAAGCGACGAAGGAGCGAGTTTTCGAAGGCATGAGTGTTGGAATTGCCTTCTGCGACGAGTATTAGACGATATTTTCTCTATTTCAGACAAGTTTTGTGAAATACTGAAATTTAATAAAAAATTGGGATTATACATCCTAGTGACTTTTGTATTATATCTTGGCAGTTGGTGTAACTGTTACGAAAGTTGACAGATTACGGAATTTGAAGTTGAATGGTACGTAGGACATGGAGATCAGATTTGAAACAGTTTCCTAATAGCATAAATGATTCGAAATTAGCAAGAAGGAATCTCTAGTACCTACCTTATTATTTTAATGAAAATATAACTTTCACTCTCAACAATTATTCCGCTATATACAGATTATATAATATATATTGACAATTGACTTGTGTTGGAATTTGATAGGATCGAATGTCAGTGCTGACTACCACAAAACGAAAAATATAACTAGAAACAATGCGGGAATGATTTCATTCCAGCACTGTTTTTAGTGCTGGAATGGACTCATTACGATACTGAAATAGAGAAATATATTTTCAACTATGGTCATACAGTTTCATATGTAGGGGCCAGGATGCATATAATAACATTCATTGCATCTATGTAGGGGCGAACGTAGATAAAAATTGATACCTTATTTGCTCGCACGCTACTGTTTCCTATTAACTCAAGAATGGTACAATTTAAGTAAAGGGAACTTTTGGATGACTCAACCTATTTTTTAATCTAGGGATTAGACATACATAGGTACGTTTGGATTTGGAAAAATCGACTTATCGCCTTTTTCTGAAATTCAACTTTGACAGTCTCATTTGAACCTCTTGTATATCACGCACTCAAGAAATACACTTTCTTTCAAGCATTCTGTATTTTTTTTTTCAAAATAAATTGATTGACTCGAAAACTACTCAAGACAGCTACCGGTAATGCTGCATGAAGTAAATGTAGAATTTGGATGTACATTCGAAGAATATACAGGATGAGTCATTTGAAATAAGCGAGTTGATATCCATTTCCGATATAACCGGAAGTCATAATTCGTTGCAAATATTCTAAAAAAGAAGAATCATTTACCTTATGCAAATGAACTTATTATATAAATTCGATTTAAAATATATAGGTTTTCCACACAGAAATAAGGAAATAATGTTTTCTGGAAAGCTTACAATTTGATTAATTTGTGTATCTATCCTACAGTGTGATAAAAGTTTAGAAATTTTCAGTCATTACAGGCATTTTGTGTAAGTGAAACAATTAGTGAAGTCAATTAAATTAATTAATCGTTCAATGAACAAGTGTGCCAAAACTCCTGACGCCAAGTCAATGCATTTATGATTTGTTTGTATTCAGTTGTTCAGCAATCACTGGTTCGTAGTGTTATATTGACAAAATAAAAAAAATTAAACTTACGTTATTGTTGTTGTAATATTGGTCAGATTCTGGGTCTCTGTATTTTCCAGTGATCGGCAGACCTATTTGAAACTGAAAATATCATGAGTTGAATTCTACCGACCCCACTTATCTCACCTTCGATTTCGTCCTACTCCTAGCCCTCCCCCTTCTCCCCATTGCCAAATCTGCGAACAAAATGACAAAAAACAGGCATATTATGCAAGCTTTCATATCGATCACTGTCAGAAAGCGGACTTGAATAAAATGCACCGATTCTTCCTAACCCACTTTGAGGTTCCCCTAGAGCTACGCAGGAGGACTGTGTTGATCCCAATTATTTAAATTGATATGATTTGGCAAAATGATAAAAGGTAGTTTATGGGTCTATATTAAATAATGGGATGTGTTCTATAAAAAGGTTGGTGTATTGAAAAATAGAATTGATCATGATTGTTGTTGGAATATTTCGCATCGAGGTTTCTCCATCTCAGTTGTTTAGTTCCAATATCTCGCTTCTTTGTTGGAAAAAGTGGACGGCTTTTCGAACATGTTTCATATGACCTATACACGAATCTTTGCGCACTTGTTCCACCATGAATAGCGTTTTTTCTTAATATACTACCCATTTGATCTCATTGCTCCAGGTAGTAGAATTACGACCTTTATATGGTACCCCTTTCTTAGCTTTCATAATATATGAATACACTTCATACCATTTCAATGATCGGGTTGAATAACGAGAGAATCATCTATGATCACAGAATTTTTAATTCTGACATATGTATTCTATTGGAATTGAAATACGAAAAAACTTACGCCACAAGTAACTCCATGATACAATATTCACGAAATTCCGCGAAAATTTGTGGGTCGGCATCTTCAAGTAAATCACCGAGTTTGAATTGCATCAGATTAGTATATTTATATATTTCGAGTTAAAGAGGAAATAACAACTAACATTCAGAAAAGCATAACTGCAAAACCATTTGGACGATTATGCCAATTAGCGAACTTAAATGTCGCAACCTACCCTGAAAATTGTTTTTTCTTAAATTCATCCTAAAATAGAGAGTGCATAAAAGATTGATATGTTGGTTAAGCACCAGACCCCCATTACTACTCTACGCCCTACGGAATTCACTTGCATCCTAGCACAAACAATAAACAGACAGCTTACTTAGACGCATGCACAGTGCTCTCTATGTATAATGCTGCCCTGCCTGCACTCAAAACCTTGAACAAAACGTCTGCTCATGTGCAGAACGAAAAATCAAGGGCCAGCGTGACAATCAAAATTGGCCCCAGGGCTACGGAACGGACACTCCAACTGGGTAGCAACGCTATTTCCCCGAAATTGATTGGCACGCGCACATAATATCCATGATTTTTTTTTAAAACCTCACCAGATCCTTGACCGTCAGACGTAAACCAATCCCAACCCAACCCATACAACCTATAAACAGCCACTTCTCTTCTATATATGCACAGTCCTCTCGTTGCTGAAAGTCCTCTCAAAATCACACACCTCACATAAAACATAGGATACTCCACCTCAAAACCCCTCTCTTCTCAGGCGAAAACTCCAGCGGTTGAATAACTTTTCGTCTACTCATGCGCATAACGAAAAATTCGCAAAAGAGGTTTAAAAATTGGCCCAAGGAAGGAACCTTATGGACATTCCACCTAGGATTCTATTATTTCCTGGAAGCTGGCTAGCACACACACAGAATTGATATGAGGTGGTAATATGCAGGACTCCCAGAGGCTTTTCACGATTTCAGATTAAAATAAAATTCCACACCGTTCAATGTTCATTCACCTTTTTAATCGCTTCTGTAATTTTTTGATCGCTCCCGTATATACAATTGCATCAAGAATTCTATCAAAATTTGTTTGCAGATTTACCAGTTTTACGTGGCAAATAAAGCACTATTAATTTGGGCAGTAGGTATTTCGAATTTAATATTGGAATTTGTTTTTTGATGCTCCTAACAGTCTGTTTCCTATGAATTTTAGGTCACTATTGGTCACCTAAATGCCAAAATTAGACTGAATCCGATGTGTGATTTCGGAATTTCAAGTGAAATATTCCGAAAAATAGTTTTTGAATATTTTCTAGTAATGCGATTCTCCCGAGATTTTGCATAAGTCTTTGTATCCGTATTTTGCAACTAACTACCGAGGTTGATTTCGATCCGATCGGTATTTTTCGAATTAATGGGAAAATAAAACTTTAAAAGTTTTAATTTTTTTTGTACGCGAAGTTTTGTATTGTCCGAATGATCATTTGCAGGGTAGGTTTGAGGCATAAAAATATCTCGGTTATGTTCTTCAATGGGCAAAATCCGCCTTGCGGTTTCGGAGTAATGGCCGTAGCTTTTTTTCTGAATATTTCCGAAAATATTCCTTCGATCTGTCTGAGATTTGGCACCAAATTATAGAATTATGACCTTTATATGTATGCAGAGTTTTGTATTGACCGAATACATTTGTTTAAATGATCCAAAATTATAAACTCAAGGACTTGTAGACGAAACAGTAAAATCGAAACAGCCAGAAAAAATCTTATCTTATCTTATTTGTTTATGTACCTGTTCTTGTAAGCAAACACATCGCTTCTCCGGGAGAAGAAAGACGCAACTGCAAACTGCCAGAGCAATAATTCTGCCACTCTGTACTTCCAATATCCCCATGACCGGCATTTTTTTAAATGATCCAATATTATAAACTCACTTCGACTTGTAGACGAAACAGTAAAATCGAAACAGCCAGAACAAATCTTATCTTATCTTATTTGTTTATCCACCTGTTCTTGTTAGCAAATACATCGCTTCTCCGGAAGAACAAAAACGCAGCTGCAAACTGTCAGAGCAATAATTCTGCCCCTCTGGACTTCCGATAACCCCATGTACGGCAATTTTTTTAAAATGACTGTAATGAAATAAATTATAAACTCACTTCGACTTGTAGGTGAAGCAGTAAAATCGAAACGGCCAGAACAAATCTTATCTTATCTTATTTGTTTATCTACCTGTTCTTGTTAGTAAACACATCGCTTCTGCGGAAGAACAAAAACGCAACTGCAAACTGTCAGAGCAATAATTCTGCCCCTCTGGACTTCCGATAACCTCATGTACGGCATTTTTTTAAATGAGCGAAATGAAATAAATTATAAACTCACTTCGACTTGTAGACGAAACAGTAAAATCGAAACGGCCAGAACAAATCTTATCTTATCTTATTTGTTTATCTTCCTGTTCTTGTTAGTAAACACATCGCTTCTCCGGAAGAACAAAAACGCAACTGCAAATTGTCAGAACCTCAATAGTCAATTTTCAATCGGGTTATTAAGGCTGAATAATGGTTATTCAGGCCTTAACTATGCGATTGAAGATTGACGATTGAGGTTCAGGGGATCTATTCTCGACCATTCGCAATTTGCACGATCGTGCGCATCTCTATAGCAATATATAGCATATGCGACCGATCGTTAAAATTGCGAATGGTCGAGAATAGACCCCCTGACAGTTTGCAGTTGCGTCTTTGTTCTTCCGGAAAAGCGACATGTACTTTTTCATCGTTCGTTTCGTAAGAAAAACAATTCTTAAAGAGCACTGACTTGAAGTCAGCTGCTTTTGCGCATGTTCCTTTGTCTATTCACGCCCCATGCGAAGTCGACCGAGCTGAAATTCGGTGCTCGATTATAAAATAGTGGCTCGAAGGTATGTGCGGAATTTCAGCAATTGTTTCTGAAATATGAAATTTTTGAAAAGGGAAAAATTGTTATCACGAAATTCTCCAAAAATTACCAAGTTTTAATTGGATCGGGTTTATATACTTTGAATTATTGAGGAAATAACAATAAAATTTCAGTCCAAAACTGTTTGGCTGATTATACCTATCAAAGAACACAAATATCGCATTCGGATGCGCAACCTACCCTGAATATTCGCAAGTCGCGAACATTCTCCGTTCTCAATTTATCGTGGCTACGGTCGGCCGGACAGACTTGAATTGGAACTCAAATTCTTCATCAGTGAGTCGAACCCAATCGTTTGAGATTGATGACTTTTTGCATGCTGTTTCTGGCTGAACAAGCACGCAAAAAGCCATTAAGTTTTGGAATTTTTGGTCGAAAATAGTCACGATTTGATCTAATTCTATCCGTAAGTACGATAACTCTCGAAAGGAATGAGTTAGAGAGCTGAAATTTGCAGAGTAGGTTTGGGTTTAAGTTTTTTTATAGACATCATTTTTTTGATTTTGTAGTGACACGATCTTCACGAAATTTTACATACATCTTTGTGTCGGTATTCGGTTAGCAAGTTTCAAATCTATCGGATGTGTATTATTTGGGAACAATATTAGTACTCGGAAACCGTTTGGCCGATTATGCTCATTAAAGAAATTAACCGTCGCATTTGGATGCGAAACCTACCCGCCTGAAGTCCCTATCCCTTTTTTTTTGTTCGAAAATTATCGTGGCAACGGTCGGCCGGACATACTCAAATTTGACCTCGAATTCGAGTGAGTCAAACCCAATTGTTTGAGACCAGTTTCGGAAAAGTTTCAAAATTACAGGCATTTGGGCAGGCTGTTCCATACAACATCTGCACAAAAAATAAAGGAATACTTCATATTAATACTGGGTGATTCCATATAAGTTTGGTTGTGCTCCAGGGGCCGAGTCTGTGGTCCGTTTATGTTTTGATTTAAATCCTCAATTTTCATATCTAAGAGTGAATCGTTTCGACCGAAACACTGGGAACCATCTGTGTGTGGAAATATAATGTAGTCTCCATGATTCACCAAGTTTCAGTAATTACCTATAATAAAAATAATTAATACAAATAATATTAGATTATGCATATAAGCATTTGAGAAACTCTGGAGGTTTTCCTTGTTCGTTCGTTGGACGGATAGATCTTTGCTTATTATCTCCAATAATAAAACTCAAATAAAAGTATATCCAACAACAAAAATTTGGGAAAGCACTGAATCTGACATGGCCAGATCGGTCACCCATCCAAGTACTGAACTCACCCAAGGCTGAAAACATTTTCGCTAAAGTAAAACCAATACTTACTCACTGTTCTGAAGAATATCCTTGAATATCTCATTGTTTAAACTACCAGAGTACTGAATATCCATTGCCGAATTAGCAGCATATTCTATTCGATAATTTTGTTTAGGATACTTCTTTGTTCAACATTCTTCATCTATTGAAGTACCTAATCGTTAATATTATATATTGAAGGAATAGGTTAATTCTCTATAAATTCTGTATAATCTTTCAATCCACGTATACCTACCCCTTCGTATATAATTTTTAGATAATTACGTGTTATTATAAAAACATGACAGAGAAAATATGATGGAAATCTGTTAATTGAGTAATGTGTAATTAATATAATACCTACTCAAAATGATTTCAACCTATTAAATATCGACTTTTCAAAGCAAAATGGTACAATCATGGGCGCCCATACTCGGCGGCTTTTAGGGAAAGAACAAAAATCATCATATGTGCAAAAATTGTTTTGTCAAATAATTATACTTATTGAATATCTTCATGTCTTAAAATTTCCATATGGGCGTCCTTGATTACAATACTACCTACACGAATCTGTTTCCATCCGATTTCATTTGTGAAAAGTGAAAATCTTTGTAAAATCGTAAGAATTCATTAATAAAATTATAATTCAAATAAAGGAATTGGCCTATCTTTAGATTAGAGAATCTAATTTATCGATATCTTCTATGGTCATAGAATTTGATTAACTTGACGTATATATTTATTTAGAATAGAAAATTTATTTATTATACAATATTGATAATAAACTACGGCTGTCTGGTCGGTAGGAATAACGTTTCTCTAAGGTTTTCCGTCGATCGACATAAAAAAAGTCAAAATTCTATGGACATTTTGCTGATCGACTGGAAAACATTAATCTACTGTATTGGTTATAATTGTTCTATATTTCTCCAATATCTCCAACAATATCTAGTTCCAATCGAGTACAAATCTGGAACTCCGCTGTAAAATAACGTTTTGAAGGCTTTTGCAAAATGTCAGCGATATCCGACAGATAGTTTCTGAGATGCATAATTTTTTTAATATATTTTTTTAATTTACTACGTCTTCGGGTCGGTATAAAGTCACGAAAACCTAATAACAGATTCACATGAAAGTGAGAACAAGCAAAACTAGATCAATGTTCAATCTTAATACTTTACCACACGTTTTTACAACTGGAAGTTGTGTAGATGGCGTAATGGTGAGAACAGCTCTGATGGGGGGCACAATAGATCTCAAGGTCGCGGTGCAACGTAACCCCTTATCAATAATAATAATAATAATACAACTGGAAGTTCATGAGTGATAAAGAAGACTACGAGCAAAATTCCCACATAAAAAAAAATCTGTACATTGTAGCGTTCTTTTATTGGTACATTGCCAAAAACAATGTTTGATTCCAAATTATTTGGCAATAGCAAATTCTATAAGTAATGTCTTTCTATTTCTACTGTTATATTCCTACATCATCTTCCAGAATGATCCCAGAATATTATAGCGCTAAGACTAATAGAATCCAGACCCATTTTCACCAATCTGTTTTAATAAATATTACATGATAATATAAACATTTGTTTAGTTGCATTACTTGTACAAAATGAAATCAACGAAAGCTAGAATTTTAATTATATATTCTCGGATTTCCAGAGAAATTCAGACATATACGCGTTTCTTCAAAGAAAGTTTAGTAGGTCATCATAACATAGTCTGTACGAAAACCTCTGGAATCTATTGAGTATTTGTTATTTGCTTGACATTCGTAGTAACCAGCGTCCTTTTGAGTGGTTGGGTCGATTTCCATTTTGCTTTTAAGAGTATGGTTTCCAATAGACCATTCATGCACCTAAAAAATATTGATTGAATCCTAGATAATATTTTCGCGGACATAGCGAACCTGAAAAAACTTGTGGGCATAAAGTTCTATGCCGTCTTTGAACCAAGTAATTTCTGGTCTAGGTAATCCTGAAAAAATATTTGTAATATTCAATAACATTATTCTCGAATGAATCATGTACGTATCATACAACTAGTTGTGCATATTCATTCTGAAACGCAGAATATTGACGTTCAAAATTCCATAGCATACTTGACCACGATTTTTTTAAACGCACGTTATATCATCTGATTTGTCCGTTTGATGAAAGTATCAAAGGATTATGATATTTTCCGAAAGGAGCTTAAAGAATAAAATTCTCTTGAAATCCCACAATATAGAGAACATATCTTTTGGCGCGCTTGTTCCCCTGATTAAAAATGACTATATTTCCGAATTTTTGGCCGAAAATCTTAAACGTTTAGTTTCTATTCACTGATGGAGAATCCCACGTCAAACTTAATACTGTCCGTCCAGTCGGCAGGCTTTCGCAAAATTTCAACGATATCTGACGGGTATTTTCTGAGATACAGAATTTTTTAAACATCATTTTTTTTACTCCCTTACAAAATTTTGCAATGGTCTACTACTGAGCTCAGATCAGTATTCTTCTGGTTATTTAGAAGACAAAATTTTAAATGATTATTATAACTCCGAAACCACTCGGCGGATTTTGCCCATTATTTAATTGTCTAGTCAGCCTTTTAGGTCAAAACTTTTGAGAGTTCTCCGCAAATTATGATTGAGGTGTCATTCGATTCGGAATGACATATAGATATTCTTTGAGAAAATTCAAGGACCGCTCGCAAAAATTACAAAAGTTATAAACAATAATAAACAATTAGAACAGAAAAAATTAGGGCACCTACAGGATAAATCAATTAATTAGTGATCCATTAGCTAATTAACAATATTTTGTAGCACGAACATTAACATTGCAAATCCGATAATTGTTAAACTATTAATCGGAGAATTTATTCCTTCCTCGTGGATATATTTTTCAAAGGACGTAGAATAGATTGCCGTTGGAAATATTGAAAAATTGTTAACTATCGCTTTGTTATTAACAATTTATTATTCAACGGTTTTTTTCTGGGTTTTCTCTCCCAAACTCTGAATAATATCTATAAAATAAAAATTAATTATTTTGTGATTTGCTTCTGCGTAAGAAACACAGGATATTTGTCAGAAGCAATCAATTGAACAATGTTGCCTAACAAACAACAACGAAACAACATCAACGAAGAAACAACTATATCGTAACGTTTCGGAATCTATATCAGACTCCTTCGTCAGACGCTCAATGAAAATCGTTGGAATTATTTTGTTGATAGATATTTTGTGAAATTCAAGAATTGTCACATTGACAGTATTTAAAAATCATAGCTAACATAGTTTTACTTCGCATAGAAATTTCCAAGTTCCAACTCCTTTTTCAATAAATTTAGCCAAATATGGTCAATACCAATTGAGCAATTTGCAAAATTGCATTCTCTGTTCAATAAAATACAAGCTGACTCCTTAAGTTTCCTTTTCATAAAATCAGGTTCTGTCATTAGAATCTTTGTATTACTCCAATCCATCAAAAATCTATCAAAACAACTTCAAACCTAAGTTATATGGAAAAACAAGCTATAATCTCACTTAAAAAAGATAACAATATCAAAATCTTACCGGCTGACAAGGGAAACGCTACAGTCATTTTGGATTCAAATGAATATCATAATAAACTTTTGGATATTGTTAATGATAAGAACTAATATACCAAAATCAATAAAGATCCCACTTCTATAACAGAAAGAAAAGTCAAAACCATTTTATCAAAGCATTCAAATACCCTTACGTATAGACAGAAAAAAGAACTCATGCCATCTTACAGTAAACCACCACATTTATATGGTCTTCCAAAAATACACAAACCTCTAATTCCACTGAGACCAAAAGTAAGTTCTATTGGATCTCCATGTCAAAATTTAGCGAAATATCTACTTCAATTTTTAAACCCATTAACAGGAAAGAAAGAAAGTTTTTTGAAGAACAGCAAACACTTTCTTGAAAAACTTCAAAATTCAAATTTATACCAAAATGACATTCTAGTGAGCTTTGATGTTGTCAGTTTGTTCCCCAATGTTCCTGTCGATAAATCGCTTCAAATAGTTCGAACGAAATTAGAAAATGATGACTCGATAATTAAAGATTCAAAATTTAATACCAATGATATTATGGAAATGCTTGAATTTGTTTGAATACTACCTATTTCCAACTAGGAGATGTTTTTTATCGACAAAATTTTGGAATGGCAATGGGTTCGCCTTTATCACCTGTCATGAGTAATATATTCATGGAAAATTTTGAAGAAAAATTTGTGGATACATATTTGTTGAAACCAAAAGCTTGGTGGCGATATGTTGACGATATATTTGTAATTTGGCAACATGGTAGAGAAGAGTTAGGCACATTTTTCGATTTCATAAATTCAAAGGAACCTACAATAAAATTCACTTTGGAAATAGAGAAAAATAATCAGCTTTCTTTTCTGGATGTTTCGATAATTAAGTATCCGTACCATTTCGAAACGAGTGTCTTCAGGAAGCAGACACATACAAATAGATATTTAAATTTCTATTCAAACCATCAGCTTAGTGTAAAAAGAGGTGTTATTAAAACACTTTATGATAGAGCGAACCTAATTTGTTCTACTCTTGAAATTCGAAATAATGAAATTGATTTCATCAAAAAATTTCTTGAAGAAAATGGATATCCGAGGCAATTCATAAATACATGTATCATGAATTTAGATAGAAAAACAAATAAACAAGAACAACAAAATAATCAACAAGTACAACAGAATAATCAACAAGAACAGCAACCCAATCTGTTGAATGTGATCCCTTATGTTCGTGGCCTTTCTGAAAAAATTAGAAGAATCGGTTCTAAGTTCAATATAAGAACCGTCTTCAAAACACAGAATGATCTTAGGTCTTTATTAACGAAAACAAAACCCATAAATGAAAAACAAAAATCGAAAAACTGTGTATATAATATTCCTTGTATTTGTGGTAAATCTTACACAGGAGAAACATCAAGACCACTAGAAGTAAGAAAGTCAGAGCATAAGAATAACTTGAGAAATAGAGACATACAGAAATAAAAAATAGCAGAACATGTATGTACAATCCAAGGAGATCACATTATGGATTGGATTAATACAAAGATTCTAATGACAGAACCTGATTTTATGAAAAGGAAACTTAAGGAGTCAACTTGTATTTTATTGAACAGAGAATGCAATTTTGCAAATTGTTCAATTGGTAATGCCCATATTTGGCTAAATTTATTGAAAAAGGAGTTGGAACTTGGAAATTTCTATGCGAAGTAAAACTATGTTAGCTATGATTTTTAAATACTGTCAATGTGACAATTCTTGAATTTCACAAAATAACTATCAACAAAATAATTCCAACGATTTTCATTGAGCGTCTGACGAAGGAGTCTGATATAGATTCCGAAACGTTACGATATAGTTGTTTCTTCGTTGATGTTGTTTCGTTGTTGTTTGTTAGGCAACATTGTTCAATTGATTGCTTCTGACAAATATCCTGTGTTTCTTACGCAGAAGCAAATCACAAAATAATTAATTTTTATTTTATAGATATTTTTCAGAGTTTGGGAGAGAAAACCCAGAAAAAAACCGTTGAATAATGAGTATACCTCCCACAGTATGCTTTAATGATTACTTATTAACAATTTAACTAGCTTAAAAATTATAAAGCTTAATTGAATATTGACAAAAAAATGTTTTAGATGATATTACTATTGATCCGTTTTTTCATGATCAGAAGCAGCTTAAAAATGGTTCTTAATCATTTTTATCTATTACTGCTTGAACAAATGTTATAAAAAAATGGGTTGTTTATAATATAAAATTAAAATCATTTTTTTGGAAACAATCTTTAAAAAAAGTGTTAAAAATTTTTTTTATTGGTTTAAGATTGATTTGTTAATTAACAATTATTTTGTACCAGTTGTAATCTATTGATTACAATTAAGGAATATTTTTTTTTAATTATTACTTATCTTGGACTTTGATATCAAAACTAAAATGATTATTATTTCAATTTTCATTATTTATTTAATAAAAAATTGGTTATAAGCAAATGAATTGTCTCTCTGTATTTTTTAAATTTATTTTCTACAAAAATAATCATGTATTATTTTAAAAAAATCTTTTTTTGTATTTTTTACTGAATTTTCTGTTCTCTTCCATTTCATTATTCTCACCAGGTTTTTAAACTAATGGAGATACAATGAAGAAATTTTTATCAATTAAACAACAAATTAAGCCCCAATTTCAAGCAAGTGAGAATAATGAAATGAAAGAGAACAGAAAATCAAAAGTTCAATAAAAGATATATTTTTTTTAAATGATAAATGATTGTTTTTGTTTTCTTAAGTAGAAATAGAAAAAAAATACAGAGAGACAATTCTTTTTTTTATAAACAATGAAAATTGTAATAATAATATTTTTTTTAATATCAAAGACCAAGATAAATAAAGAAAAAAAAATATTCCTTAATATTAATTACAATTGGTAGAAAAAATTCGTTAATTAACAAATCCATTGTTAAGCAATGAAAAAAAGAGTTAAGAAGTAAAGAATCATAATTCAAATCATAATTTTCATCAAGGATTATGTTTAAAAAAAATGTCATATTGTCTTATAAACAACGCATTCGTTCATAACAAATGTTTTAAACAATAAGAGATAAAAATTGTTAAAAATCAGTTTTAAGTAGCTTCTGACAATGAGAAAACGGATCAATAGTATGTGATATTATAAAAAAAAGGTTTTTTCAATGTTTAATTGAGGTTTTAACCTAAGTAAATTGTTAATAACAAAGCAATTTTTTTATTTTTCCAACGGAAATCTTTTCAAAGGCCTTTGAAAACTAGCTGCATGAAAGGAAAAAATTGTTAGATTAATAGTTTAACAATTATCGCACTTGGAATGCTAATGTTCGTGCTACAAAAAAATTGTTAATTAACTTATGGATACCTAGCTAATTAAAAAATTGCGATAAAAATTATGGGACCATGGATTATTATTCATTGATCTATCCCGTAGGCGCCTGAATATTTTCTGTTCTCAATTTTCATATTTAATAAGTTTAAATAATGTATATTCATTAAAGCTCTGAAGTGGGCGTGGCTTGCGACAGCCGGAGTACCCCTATTCCGGCGTACCCTCTAGGAATATAATAAATACTGGTTCTGAAGTTCTGGGGGTTGAGATTGTTTTGGGAAATTTCCCATGTTTGAATCCTTTTTCAAATTTGAAGAATCTCAATTGCTTTTTTAGATACCTATATGCAAAAAACAAAACCTCCCTTTTTTTACTTAATTGCTTATTGCTTTTGCAATGTTTACGTGCGGCCTTTAAATTTTCTCGAAAAAAATCTACATGCCATTCCGAATCGAATGACACCTCAATCATAATTTTCAGAGAACTCTAAAAAGTTTTGACCTGAAAGACACTTCTTGACTAGACTATAACTCAACCGATTTGGACTCCAAACATACAGTGCAAATTTAAACTCTCTAGCTTATTGCGTTCGAGAGTAATCGTGCTTACGGCCGGCCGGACGGACAGAATTAAGGTTGACCTCGAATTCTTCATCAGTGAGTCGAAACTGATCGTTTGAGATCATTCTCGGCCGAAAATTCGAAAATGACAGATATTTTAGCAATTCCCAACAATATTCATTTATAGATATATTTTCCCAATATTCCCAACCCTTTAGATCGATCGAGTTCAAATCTAGAACTCAAAAATATTGTTTCAAGCACTGGCGTGAAGTCAGGAGCTTTTGGCACATGTTCCATTGTCTAATTCTTACCTCTATTGGACACTCTTAATCGAATTTAGCATCGATATACAACGTTTTCTCATCTTTTATAATACATATACAAATACATTACATACCATTTTAATGACAAACTTCAGTAACCAGAGAATCGTCTATGATCTCAAAATTTATAATTCTGACATATGTATTCTATGGCAATTGTAATATGAAACAACTAACGCTTCAAGTAACTCCAGGATGCGATATTCACGAAATTCCGCGAACATTAGTATTAGTGGGTCAACATTCTACAAGTAATCACCGAGTTTTAATTGGATCAGATTTGTTTATTTTGAGTTATAGAGGAAATAACGACAAAATTTCGGGTAAGTATAACTCCAAAACCATTTGGCTTATTATGCCATTCAACCAACTTAATGTCGCATTCGGATGCGAAACCTACCCTGAAAATTGCAAGTCGCTATCTCTTTCCGTTCTCAAGTTCTCGTGAGATTAATAATATTTTTTCGTAAGTGGTACGGTCCTCAAATAAATTACACACGTCTTCATGTCGATATTCTACAACTAGTTACCAAGTTTCAATTCGATCGGGTCTGAATTTTTTGAGTTATCGATAAAATAATATTCCAGATGGGTATATCTCTGAAACCGTTGGGCCGATTATGCCCAACAACGAACTCTTCCATTCGGATGCGCAACCTATCCTGAACATTGCAAGTCCCTATCTCTTTTCGTTCGAAAGTTATTGAGGCGACGGTCACCCATCCAACTACTGAACTCACCAAAGGCTGATCCAGCAATATAGATCCGATCGTGTTCAAACTTGGAATTTGGCAGTAGAGTTAGGTTTTCAAGCCTCTCGCAAAATTTCAGCGATGTTGGACGAATAGTTCCTGATAAATAGAATTCTTTTCAATGATTTTTTAAAAATTTTCTAGTGATACGATCCTCACGAAATTTTGCAAGAATTTTCGCGTCGGCATTCTACAACTAATTATTATGTTTGAATTGAATCGTATCGTATTTTTTGAGAAAATCACAACCAAATTTCAGATGGGTATAACTACAAAACCGTTTAACCGATTATGCCTATTATCCAACTTAAATATCGCATTCAGATGCACAACCTACCCTAAAAATTGCAAGTCGCGATCTCTTTCCATTCTCAGGTTATCGTGACATAAATAATATGTTTTAATAATTTTTTTTTAATTTTCTGAAGAGGCGATTCTCACAAAATTCCATAAAAGTCTTTTTGCCAGTATTCTACAACTAGCTACTAAGTTTCAATTTGACCGGATCTGTATTGGTTGATGACAAAACTATTACTCGGAAATCGTTGGGTAGATTATGCCAATTGACAAACTTGTCCGTCGTATTTGGACGCGCCACCTACTCTGAAAATTTCAAGTCGCTATTTTTTTCCGTTCGCAAGTTATCGTGGCCACGGTCACTCATCCAGCTACTGAACTCACCCGAGGCTGCGCGGATCTCTCACAATGTGGACCCGATCGTGTTCAAACTTGGAACTTGGCTGTAGAGTTAGGTTTTGAAGACTCTAGCAAAATTGCAGTTCGTAGAGAATCAAATTTGACCTTGAATTCTTCATCAGTGAGTCGAAGCAAAAAAATTGGAATTTACAGACATTTGGGGAGAATGATAACGTGATGTTCCCCAGAACATACCTGCAAGAATGTAACCGTAAAATAAGGTTTTGATCGTTTTCAAAATTCCAGCGATATCTAACGGATACTTTCTAAGATAGGTACATCATTTTTTCAAATACTTTTTCTTGAATTTTCTAGTCGTATGACCCTGCCGAAACTTCGCATAAGTTTTCATGTCGGTATTTTTCGACTAACTACCGAGTTTCAATTCGATGAGATCAGTATTTTTAGAAGTTATTGATTTCAGATGGCTAGAACAGATATAATTGGATTTGACGCCGGATAATTCATTCGTGAGTCGAATCCAATCGTTTGAGACCATTTTTGGCCAATAAATAAAAAAATGCAGACATTTTAGATAAACGATAGCTAGCTGATCCTGATGGAGCTTCTGAGGGGTCTCATGAACATGTCATCAGACAAAGCCAAATAAGATTGACCCCACGTTTTTAGCTTTTTTACTCCTTTCATTGTGACGTCAATATGTGCTGGCGCGCATGCTAATGACATGATTTTGATTATATTGACCCCCATAGTTTTTTCCTACCGTCTGACTAGATCTCCTTTTCGCTATATCAGCTGAACTTGAAGCACTCATCATTCAATTCAAATTGATTAACGTGAACAAGCACGCCAAAGAGTACTGACTTCACGTTAGTGCTTTTTTATATTTTTGTGTTTCTCACCTTGAGCCATACAGAAGAAAGTGATCTTCCTCCCCAACATATAATCCAATTCGAAGTGGCTGGCCTTGATGATCCTAGCACCCTACAAAAATTGAATATAAAACTTTGTTTCGATTTGCTTCATACCCAGTGGTTCAGATTTATAGATACCTCCGTGACTTTAAGTCATTTTAAATGTAACGGCCTGTATACTTATACAGCAGTACTGAATTTATTTGAATTTCAGATTGACTTGACTTTTTTCAGATTTCCCCATTTTGAAATCGAACTTTATCGATTCTTGTTCTCTAGATTCAGCACAATTTTATTATCGAAAGCTCAAAACATTAAATAATTACATACAAGGGCGTAGCCAGGAATAAATTTCGGGGGGGGGGGGGGGTTGAAATATTGGCAATTGACTTTATAAGGGCAGGGGGTGTAAGAGTCGCTTTCTGTAGCAAGTATGTTTTTGTTTTTGAAAAAAAAATAACATTTCGCGGGGGGTTTGAACCCCCAAACCCCCCCCCCCTGACTACGCCCTTGATTACATATATATAATATACAATATATTATAGGTACAATATTTGAACCATCTACATGACGCAAGTGAAAAACTGTTACTGGGTTGAAATTCATCAAGTTATCACCTTAGGCCTTAGACTATAGTCTAAGGTTATCACCTTATTCGATTTTGAAATGCATCGTCTAGGTTCCGAGATTATCAGTAATTTAGTTCTTAAAGGCCGAAAATAATTAGGAATTTTATCCCGCCAACGGTAATTTGTAAGTACAGGAAAATATGAATAAAAGTGATGACAAATTTTAAAATGATATTATGCAGGGTGATTCCAAATTAGACGTGAACCATGGAGGAGATGTTAGTATGACTCATTTGCTGTCGTTTGAGCCATATTTATCAATTGATAACAGAAAATCAACAGTTTCCGAGATATTTGAGTTCTTGTTATTTTTAAAAGATTTCTCAGCTTAGTTCATTTGTCGTCAATTTTTTTTAAGTTGATTATAATTTTGGATTATTTTAATCAGAAAAAGATATGATATGTATGAAAAGAGTAACTCTATCCAGTATTTTTAAAAAGAATTAGTATGATTTGAAAGGGGATATATGAAGCAAAGAAAGAATCAAATATTTTTTGAAGTGAAATTTCTAATGCGACTTCTAACAAGGTTGCGTTAAACGTTTAACGCTACCATGGAGGGGGTATGGAAGCACTATTGCGTTAAACGTTCAACGCCCCTGGGAAGGGTAAATAGAAAGAGACCGAGCGAGAGTGAATGCGTGGCACTCGAACGCATGCGCGAAGTTTTCTACCCCTTTCTATTTTCATTTCCACATTACGAAGCTTCACTTCTTCTGAGCGGAGGGACTGCACGCACTATTTTTATTGCAACTAACTCGGAATTTCATTTGAAAATGTATTCATGAATTATGTTCGAAATGACATCCTCCATTCCTTATACATGCCCTCTTTCTAATTTATTCAGTTATTACTTTCAACCTCAAATTTAATCTCAATCTTCTCGCTGCTTCGTCTATTCTCTCACAAGTTGTGCATGTATCTTTATTACTTTTTTATATACCATTTCTTTTAAACTTTCCCAAACATGAACAACTGTTGTTCTGTGTTAGATGTGGGCTTCTCGCTGGCCACAAAATAGGTCCCTCCTACCTATCCACCGATTAGGAAACAATTCGTTCAAAAACATACATACTAAGGTGAGAAATCTTTTGAAAATAACCAAATCTCAAACATCTTCGGAAACTGTTGATATGGCTTGAACGACACCAAATTAGTCATACTAACACATCCTTCAAGGTTCACGTCTAATTTGGAATCACCCTTTATACAGGTGGTCCCAGCACTATGTGACTCTTTCTCAGGTGTAATTAAAGTATGTCAAGACGAGTCAGGAATGCTTTAATTTTTTTTCCTACGATGCCCCCCTACGAAGATATGTACCTCCAAATGGTATTCCCATAATTAATTTTTTTTTGCGATATATTCCGAACGACTCATCTGATTCTAGTAATTTTTCGAATTTGAATCAATAAAAATATCTGTATTGATTTGTTTCCAACACCTTCCCCATAAGTCTTCAAGACCGCCAGGTATGGGCTGACCCTAGCACTTAATGGTCCGAAGCTTTTTTTGGTTGGACATATCGGACAAATTCCACCATTTATGTATTTTATCATTAATCCTGCAAAAAGGTATACCAATGATTGAATATCAAAATTTTTCCATGAATATTACAAGCTGTTTATTGTTTTAAGTAATCATTAAAGGATACTGTGGGAGGTATACTCATTTTTTCCGAAATGTTACGATATAGTTGTTTCTTCGTTGATGTTGTTTCGTTGTTGTTTGTTAGGCAACATTGTCCAATTGATTGCTTCTGAAAAATATCTTGTGTTTCTTACGCAGAAGCAAATCACAAAATAATTAATTTTTATTTTATAGATATTTTTTAGAGTTTGGGAGAGAAAACCCAGAAAAAAACCTTTCAATACTGTTTATTGTTGATATGATTACTAAAACTTCCTTTTTTGTGATTGATCATTTATCTGAAACTTCCCCCAAATATTTTGATGTTCAATCATAAAAATGGTTGCAACTCGAAAACTGTGCAGAATTAATGATAAAATACATAAATGGAGGATTTTTGCCGATATCTTCAACCAAAATAAGTTTCTGACCATTAAGTGTTAGGGTCAGTCCATTCCTGGCTGTCTTGAAGACTTATGGGGAAGGTATTGGAAACAAATCATTACTGATATTTTTAATGATTCAAATTCGAAAAATTACCAGAATCGGTTGATTCCTTCGGAAGTTACCACAAAAAAACTGAATTATGGAAGTACCATTTGGAGGCATATCTTCACAGGGGGGCGTCGTAGCCCCCTTGTCCCCGTAGCATTCCGGACTCCTCTTTATATACTTTATTTGAACCTGATACAGAGTCACGTAGAGCCAGAACACCCTGTATTTGTAATAGTTGCAAAATATGACGAATATAATAAGTTGTTGTGACTAAATGCCGTTTGTATACGGATCTTAGGGTCCTTGTAGCACGTGTGTTCTACCGGCCTAGGTTAGTTACTTGGTGATGCGAATTGTTCGAACAATGTTTCCTATTATACCGTAAGCGTCAAAATTATGGAACAATTGATTTATTTTCTCCCCTTCCAGTAATATCGAAAAATGGTTTGATAATTCATAGTTATTTATTTTTGCGCGATGTTCTGGGGAACAGTGTGCTATAAATTTGCCCAAATATCTGTAACTTTCGAAATTTTTTCCGAAAATTGAACAAATTATGGACCTTTGCAATGCCGATGAGTGATTTACTGCTCGAATTTTATTTGGCGACGAAGCACTAACATTTTATTTAAATGGAACTGTCAACAAATAAAACTGTCGCAATTGGTCAGATCACAGTACAAACTGGATGATAAAGGCACATACCTGAAAAAGTCAGAAACGAAGCGTTACTGTAACGCAGTAACGCTTCGTCTTTGAAGATGGAAACTTTGTTTCCGAAACATATGTCAGACGACAAAAAACTGTAGTGGACAAGAGTGTAGTTACTTTTATAGTGTTCACAATAAGTCCACAGTGAACTCAAAATAGAATATACGACACGTGAGAATGACAATGAATCCTGAAATGACTGAAAGAAGATTTTCAAGATGGTCTTCCAGGAAACAATGATGAAAATATAGAAGACTAGCTGACTCGGCAGCCTTCGTACTGTCTCCCCAACGCCTACCCAACGCTAACGCCAACTCCAACTCCAACATCAACTCTAACCCCAACGACAACTACAACGCCAACCGCAACGCCTATCCCAACGCCAACTTAAACGACAACTTCAACTCCAACTCCAACCCCAACTCCAACTCCAAATCAAATTCCAAATCCAAATCCAGCTCCACCTCCAAATCCAACTCTAAATCCAAATCCAACTCCAACTCCAAATCCAACTCCAACTCCAAATCCAACTCCAACTCCAACTCCAACTCCAACTCTAACTCCAACTCCAACCCCAACGTCAACTTCAACGCCAACTCCAACTTCAAGTCCAACTCCAACTTTATTGAATAGCAATAAAGTTCACATTGACTCTACATTTTAGTTAGAGTTAGTATGGGAAGAAGAAAAGGTCTATTTTTAGGGTTTTCCTGGCAATTATTCGAATGTTTCTCACCGTAAAAACCATCCTTGGACTTCAACGAACATTAAAAAAAAAGAATTGGCAAAATTGGTCCAGGCGTTGTTGAATTATGCGCTTACCAACACATTTTGCGATTCACTTTTATATTATAGAAGATTACATTACAAGAAGTATTTCATATAAACCATTATCAAGACAACTAGTTCAACTGATCATGTCTCAACAAAACAACAATGGTATATGCATTTTGGCTGTATAGGAAAAGGTCGTATATAAGGATCAATGATATTGGTATAAGAAATTAAGTGTTTTGAATCGATCATTTTCTATTTGGAAATAACAATCCAGATCCTGCCGTCATTTTGCTATATGTTTTTATAATACCCGTAACAAATCAACGATGCCTTTTCCTCTCCCACAAAACGAAAAAAATCATTTTGGTAATGGCAAGAAGCGAAACAGCTGGATGGTGCATGATGAGTTCCGTAAAGATAATAACATACGTCTTTATTATTACCCACTTGAATGTGGAACATAGTAACATATTTAGCCTATAACGGCATTATCTTCGTGCCCCTCAAAAAAAAAAAAAAAAAAAAGCAATTTATTTCCAACAGGGGTACCCAATTACAGGAAATGCTATCATAAAAATATAGATACTTAACATTCATACATTTAAAAATTTAAAAGAGTAATGGAGAATATAATAAATATTAAAAATATTGCACTGTAGTTATAAATATTTGCGTGTAGTTATATATAAAAGTAAATGCTGAAACGAAGTATACACAAGTATTCACAAATTCAAAATGGAATATAAAACACAAAAATATTAAAAGTGGTTGTCGATACATGATACCAAGGTGTTCGAAGAGTCGAAATGAATATCACAAAATTCACAGATTTTGTTGAAGCTACTGCACATAAAATTCAGCGGTGATCGTACCATAACATTTGTTCGCGATGCTACGCAGTAAAACTTTGAATTGTGTCGATCTCCAACTCTAGGTACTAAGAAATTGATATCGTTCAAAAGAACAATACAATCAATGTTGTTATTAACTAATTTATGCAGGAATTTTGTACCAAGAATAACTCTTCTTTTTTCCAGAGATGTTATATCAAATCGCGATAACAAAATGTCATGGTCGATACCTCTCGCAGGATATTGTCCATCGACTTTTAGGCATAAATATTTCAAGAACTTTCTCTGCACGCATTCGATTGATGTTTTTTGGTAGTCGTAAACTGGATTCCATATCATAGAACCAAACTCCAACTTAGATCTAACATATGTAAAATATAGCAATTTTAAGGTGGTTACATTTTTGAAGCTTTTGCTGTTTCTGTAAATGAATCCAAGCATCCTACTTGCATCAGCAGTCATATTTCTGATATGTGTCGCAAATGTGAATTTACTGTCGTATGTTATACCAAGGTCTTTTATCTCGTTTACACGGTTGATTGTATTATTGTCGACTGTATAATCGTACATTAAAGTTCGCGATTTTTTTGTGAATGACATCACACTGCACTTGGACACATTCAGTTGTAGGCGATTATCATTGCACCAAAGTTTGATTACATCTAATTCAGATTGTACTCTCTGGCAGTCAGTGATGTCATCAATTTTACAATACAATTTTAGGTCATCTGCAAAAAGTAGGCTAGGAATATTCAAAGAGATTGCCAGATCATTAATAAAAATTAAAAACAAAAGAGGTCCTAGATTAGAACCTTGTGGCACTCCAGAAGTAACTACGTATGGAGCAGATTTGAAGGATTCGTATTCGACAAATTGTTTTCTGTTAATTAGATATGATTCAGTTAGAGTAAGCATTCGGCTAGAGAATCCAATTTTTTTTAATTTGCTGAGAAGAACATAATGGTCTATTTGATCGAAGGCTTTTTGAAAGTCTAAATAGACAACATCGACTTGCTTTTGTTTGTCCAGGTAAGTACAGAGATATTGATTTAAACATGCGAGGTTTGTAACACATGATCTTTGCTTCACAAAACCGTGCTGAGTAGAAGAAATTACATTCTGAACATGAGAGTACGCAACATCCCGCACACATATTTCAAAGAGTTTAGAGAAGAAAACATTCGAAAAATATGCTCAAAGAAAACATTCGAAAAATATGCTCCTTCTACATATTTCATCATACATTTTATTGAGGCGTGGAATCCCCTTGTTTAACTAGAATAAACCAAAATGAGTACCAATGACTCGACCAGATGCATATAATTGCGACTCGACCAGATGCAGCCATGATTGCTCCAACTGATCATTAACTTTTTATACTTCTAAACGAAATTAAATATAGTAATATCCAATAATTAATGTCACTATATTTTTGTCAGTGTCTTCAAAAAAATGATTACTCACATCCTTATTTTCATAATAAGTCACCGAAGATGGATGTCGATGCCTCACAATTATTGGAGAATTGAAGATCCTGCCTCTCCTGCTCTGCTTCGCTGAAAATGTCCAAAATGCACTTCGACAGTCACACAATCGATAACCTTATATCTACCCCCTCTGCCCCCAACCCTTGCGCCTAGGCATGTGGTCAGATAGGGCAGGACGCAAACCAAGAACAGCACTTTTTTGCTCACCATTCTGGCCGTTCATCAACTACGTTAGTCAGAAAGGATCATTGTTTTAAATTGAAGATTGGTGACTTTGTCCTCCAAAACATTCGATATTGTTTTTCATTGTCCCTTGGAGGTAATTGGGACTTAATAGGGCAATTACCGACGAAGGAGTTGGCACTCGAGATTTAATGAATATAGGGTTAGGGAAGTTGAGTGCTTGGTTCAGATCGCGTATTGAGATATGCAGGTCAAGTTTACCAGGTTAAAATACTATAAATCATATTCCGCCGTATTCACAAAGCATTCAATCTCCGTTAAGTCCTAACTGGGGTCCTCAGTTAAGGATAAATAAGAATCTCAACCTCAGTTTACGTGAAAATTAACGTGAAACAGGCCTGTTTCACCACCGTTAAATACGTTAACTGAGGATGCGATTTAAATTTATCCTTAACTGAGGACCTCAGTTAGGACTTAACGGAGATTGAATGCTTTGTGAATACGGCGGTATATGTAGTTGGTTGAAATAGAAAGGAAATATATGTCTGCATTAAGTTGGTGATGCGGTAGCATTCACTATGATTATAGTTCAACGTTTCTTGTGACGAAAAATCAGTCAGATTTGAAGATGATTCAGATGAGAGTGTCAGGCATATGTTAATATTTGACATTTGTACAAATATCGAACCTGAAGCTATACTGTAACCCGTACTAGAGCTCTGACGGAACTTCTTTGACCTGCCAGTTTCAGGATAACCATAAGCAATTATTAAATCTCGTCCCTATGGGCGCAGGGAAAGGAATGCGAAGGGTGCACTGCTATTTACCATGCATGGCTACGGAAAGTGAAATATTGATAGATATAATTCTTATTATTAGAGTTTTTGAATAAAATCTTGTTCAACGCCTTTTCGATCAGTTAAGTACGACGGCGTATTAGGGCCAATGTAAAAATAAAATTAAAATCTGTCAATTAGTATAATTGACAGATTTAATCTGTCAATTAGTGTAATTGACAGATTTAATCTGTAAATTAGCGTCCCATGAAATAGTGTGACTCCATATACATACTAATACTTATACTTATTAGTTCAACCACTGACGTTCAGTGAGAAGCTTTTGCGCGCATGTTCTATTGTCCATTCACCTCTATTGGACATTCTTATTTAAATTTACCATCGATATACACCGTTTTCTCGGCTTTTATAAGACATGAATACATTTTGAACCATTTTAAGGACTTGAGTAATGAGAGAATTGTCTAAGATTGTCTAAGAATTTTTAATTCAGACATATGTATTCTCTCGGAATTGAAATTCATTGAATATCTAATAATATACTAGAAGAAAATAACCGAGTCTGCTCGGATCTCCAACAATATAGAGAGATACGATCGTGTTCAAACTTGCAACTCGGTTTTAGAGTTAGATTTTGAAGGTTCTCGCAAAATTTCAGCGAAATCGAACGAATACTTACTGATATATAGATTTCTTCTCAATCATTTTTTTTTTATTTTCTGGTAATACGATAAACACGAAATTATGCGAAAATTTTTGCTTCGGTATTCTTGAACTAACTACCATGTTCGAATGGAATCGGGTTTATATTCTTTTAGTTATTGGCAAGCATCTAGAATATTGTTAACCCGATAACATAGATCCGATTGAATTGAAACTCGGTATGTAGTTGTAGAATACTGATGCAATAAAGTTTGTGTAATTTTATAAGGATCTTAATACTAGAAAATTTTGAAGAAATTATTAAAAGATATTATTCATCTCACGATTTCTTTCGAATGGAAAGAGTTATCGTCTTCTAATTTTCAGGGTAGGTTGCGCATCCTGATGCAACATTTGAGTTCGTTAAGACACCTAATCGACCAAGCGGCTTTGGAGTTATATCAATCTGAAATTTGCTTGTCAATAACTAAGAACATACAAACCCGATTCCATTCGAAAATGGTAATTAGTTCAAGAATACCGAAGCAAAAATATTTGCACAATATCGTGAATATCGTATTACCAGAAAATACAAAATTGGTTCAAGCCCTGTGGACAGGAGGATGGGCCCTCTTGTTCAAACTTTGACAAATCATATCTTCGAAAGTATTGGTAAGAGTTGGGAATTATATCACTGGATTCTTATTATAGAAGTTCAAAATAGCAGAAATTAAATTCAAACATCATAAAAGAATTTAATTTCAACAAGAGTGCCAAAAATTATTAATCCAATACCAATTAGACCAATTCTACCCAACAATGAACTCATCCGAGATATTCGTTCCTAAATTCTATGATGAACGATATATTTTCTCCTCAACTCCACTCTGTAAATTATAATATATCAATTGAAACTTTAGCCAATATTTCAGTTTTGTTCTTACTGGAGATATTCTGAACTCAATATTATTAACTTACCATTACCATTCCCATCATCATATGGATTAAGCATAGGCATTAAATATCAAAATTTGACATATCATGTCTCAGGAAAATAAGTTGACATGTGTCAACACAGATCATATTATAATAATTCATAGATAGAATAATTATCGCCTTCTGTGAAAACACAGAAGTACGATTTATTATTGAAATTTTGAAAAATCATATCTCCGAAAGTATTAGCTTGTCAGAGTTAAAAATGACATCAATGGATTCCTATGGTGAAACTGCATCTTGAGAAAAACTTATTTTGAAATTTGAAATGTAAAAAAAAAAGTTTTTTTCTGTTTCTCCGAAACCATCTGACCGATTTTGCCCAATAACAAACTTAGCCGAGATATTTATCTCCAAAACTATTCTGAAAACCAGCTCATTCCGTTCGAGAGTTATCGTGTTAACGACCAGCCGGACGGCCGGACAGAATCGATTTCGACCACGTATTCTTGATCAGTGAGCCGAACCAAATCGTTTAAGACCGTTTTCAGCCAAAAATTCGAAAATTACAGACATTTGGGCGAATTAATAATCACTCTGTTCCAAAGAACAAGAGCGCCGAGAATGATTGGGAAGAAATCTATATATCAGAAAGTATTCGTTCGACTTCACCGAGAACCTCCAAAACCTAACTCGAAAACCTAGTTGCAAGTTTGAACACGATCGTATCTCTACTGTTGGGGATCCGAGCAAACTTTCTTTTCGTATATTATTAGATATTTAATGAATTTCAATTCCGAGAGAATACATTATGTCTGAATTAAAAATTCTTTGATCTAAGACGATTCTCTCATTACTCAAGCCCTTAAAATGGTACAAAATGTAATCATGTCTTATAAAAGCCGAGAAAACGGTGTATATCGATGTTAAATTCAAATAATAGTGTCCAATAGAGGTGAATGGACAATAGAAGATGCGCGCAAAAGCTTCTGACCTAACGTCAGTGGTTGAACTAATAAGTATAAGTATGTATATGGATTCACTCTATTTCATGGAACGCTAATTGACAGATTTAATCTGTCAATTAATGTAATTGACAGATTAAATCTGTCAATTATACTAATTAACAGATTAAATCTGTCAATTACACTAATTGACAGATTAAATCTGTCAATTATACTAATTGACAGATTAAATCTGTCAATTATACTAATTGACAGATTAAATCTGTCAATTACACTGATTGACAGATTAAATCTGTCAATTATACTAATTGACAGATTAAATCTGTCAATTACACTGATTGACAGATTAAATCTGTCAATTAGTATAATTGACAGATAAAATCTGTCAATTATACTACTTGACAGATTTTAATTTTATTTTTACATTGGCCCTAATACGCCGTCGTAGTTAAGTGCCCTCCTCATTTCATTTGGCTTTGTCGTTTTAAAAGTATAAGTGCCGATTTGTTTGCGAAGCAAACTTCAGAGCGGGGTTTGAACAATCAACCATTACAACCGAGACTAGGTATATGACCACAGCGCTTGTGGGTGGTCGACTGGTCGTGCACAGGATATCGCACGCAAGAAGGGAATATTTTTGCGCGTATGTTTAGGTTCGATTCACTGATAAAGAATTCGAGGTCAAATTTGATTATGTCCGGCCGGCCGTTGTTCAACTAACTTTCGAAAGGAAAGAGATAGCGACTTAAAATTTTCAGGGTAGGCGTGACCTAATGCGACGGACAAGTTCGTTAATGGGCATAATCGGCCCAACGGTTTCCGAGTACCAATTTTGTTTTCAACCAACACAAATCCGATCGAATTGAAAATTGGTAACTAGTTGTAGAATATCTACACAAAGGAGTTGTGAAATTTCGTGAGGATCGTATCACTGGAAAATTTTAAGAAATTATTAAAAAATATTATGTATCTCAAGATAACTTGGGAATGGAAAGAGATAGCAATTTGCCATTTTCAGAGTAGGTTGCGCATTCGAATACGGCATTTAATTTCGTTAATAGTCATAATCGTCCAAACGGTTTTTGAATTATACACATCTGAAATTTTGTTATTTCCTCAGTAACTAAAAAAATACGAATCCTATCCAATACAAACATGGTAATTAATTATAAAATGCCTAAGTGCATTTTTTGACGAAGGTTCATGAGGATTATTTTATCAATATAGAATTCAAAAAAACCATTAAAAAAAATCTGTATCTCTGAAACTGTCCGTCTGGTATTGTTGAAGTTTTGCGAGAGCCTTCAAAACCTAACTTCACAGGCAAGTTTGAAATTTGAACATGATCGGAGCTATATTGTTGGAGACCCGACCAGCCTTGGGTGAGTTCAGTAGCTGGATGGGTGACCATTGCCACGATAACTTTCGAACGGAAAGAGATAGCGACTTATTTTAAGTTGCGAATCCGAATGCGAGAAATAACATCGTTGTTGGGCATAATCGGCGAAACGGTTGCGGAGTTATACCTATCTTAAAATTTGTTGTTTTTTCCTCAATAACTCAGAATAAACAAATCCGATCCAATTAAAACTTGGTAATTACTTGTAGAATGCCGACGCGATAATTTTCGCGAAATTTCGTGATTATCATATCTATCACTAGAAAAAAAATCTTCTTTATGTAGATATTCTACAACTAGTTCGCAAGCTTCAATTCGATCGAGTCTATATTTTTTGAGTTATCGAGGAAATAATATTCCAGGTGGCTATAACTCGGAACCCGATGGACCGAATATGCCCATAAACGAACTTAACTCTCCCAGTCGGATGTGCAACCTACCCTGAAAATTGCATAACTTATCTCCTTTCGTTCGAAAGTTATCGAGGCAACGGTCACCCATCCAGCTACTGAACTCACACAAGGCTGCTCGGTTCTCCAACAATATAGAGCCGATCGTGTTCAAACTTGGAACTTGGCCAGTTTAGTTAGGTTCTGCAGGCTCTCGCAAAATTTCAGCGAAGTTGGACGAATAGTTTCTGATATATAGAATTTTTTTCCAATGATTTTCAAGATTTCTTGAAAATTTTCTAGTGATACGATCCTCACGAAATTTCGCAGGGTTTTCGCGTTGGCATTCTACAACTGATAACCATGTTTGAATTGGATCGGTTTTGTATTTTTCGAGTTATTGACGAAATAACAACCAAATTTCAGAAGGATATAACTCCAAAACCGTTTTCGCCGATTATGCATATAAACAAACTCAAATGTTGTATTCAGATGCACAACCTAACTTTTTAGTCATTTTTTTTTAAATTATCTAGGCATACGATTCTCACAAAATTTCGCAAACGTCCTTAGGTTTGTATTCTACAACTACTCACCCAGTTTCAATTCAACCGGATTTGTATTGGTTAAAAACAAACTTATTACTCGGAAACCATTAGGCCGATTATGCCCATTAACAAACTTGTCCTTCGTATTTGGACGCGCCACCTACCTTGAAAATTTCAAGTCGCTATCTCTTTCCGTTCTGAAGTTATCGTGGTAACGGATGGCGAACAGAATCAAATTCGACCTCGAATTCTTCGTCAGGGAGTCGAACCCAATCATTTGAGACCATTTTCGGCAAAATAATCGAAAATTACAGACATTTGGGCAAAATGATAAAGTGATGTCCCCAAAAACAAACTCGCAAAAAAAATTAGAATGCACTGAAATTCTGTACATACCTTCGAGCCACCATTTTACATATGAGTACCGAAATTCTTCTCGATGGACTTCGTATGAGGCGTGAAAAGACAATGGAACATGCACTCAAAAGCTCCTGACTTCACGTCAGTGCTTTAAGAATTTTTTATTTGAGAAACATATTTTCCTTGGTTATAGTACCACCACCTGTTTGAAATATCAATCCTAAGCTGGGATACCCTATTCACAAATAATTTTCTATTTGCAGGGGACTATGGGTTGTACCATTTATAAACAGCGTGTACCTCATCAACTCCAAAATACTGAAGAAATACGACAGGAAAACTTTAACCTACTCCAAAACCAAATTGGACGCAGATATGGCTTTCTGCTCCAACCTCAGAGATCTTGATATTTTCATGTTCGCTTCCAACAGGCTGGAATTCGGTCATCTAGTTAATCCTGAAACTTTCGATATCACCAGAACAGAACCCGATATGTACCAAATCCTCGACAACCAACGAGACTGGGAAACAAGATATATCCATCACGAGTATCCCGAAAACTTCAACATAGAAAAGAAACCAGAACAGGTAGAATAATGTATTAATCATTCTGGGTAGCTTTTCCAACCTTCATATTTCAAGGTTGCTCCAGCTTCTTGATTCCTTACTAGAAATATGATTCTGATTCTCATATATCAATGTATGATAATTGTACTGGACACCAGTATAAGATTTTATCGGGGTAGCAAATTTTGTTGCGTTGTGGTAATGAATTGGATTATTTGCAAGGGCTTCCTTACAATTTACACAATCATAGTTTACTAAATAGGGTATTTAGAAATGCTTATCGTACTCATGTGAAATTCTGTTTTAAATTTATCTTCAACTATTCTAGCCTTGTCCCGATGTCTACTGGTTCCCAGTAGTAACGAGGAGATTCTGCAAGAGCTTAATCTCCATGATGGAAGCGTTCGGAAAATGGTCAGATGGAAATAACGAAGACAAACGACTTGAAGGCGGTTATGAAGCTGTACCAACAAGAGACATTCATATGAACCAAGTGGGTTGGGAGCCACACTGGCTGTACTTCTTGCAGCAATACGTCAGACCCATACAGGAACACGTCTTCATAGGCTACACCCACGATCCTCCTAGGTCTTTGATGAACTTCGTAGTAAGATATAAACCTGATGAACAACCTTCCTTGAGACCGCACCACGACAGTTCTACTTACACTATAAATTTAGCCTTGAATGAGGCTGATGTTGACTATGAAGGAGGTGGCTGTAGATTTATAAGGTATAACTGCAGCGTTACCAAGACTAAACCTGGTTGGCTCTTGATTCATCCAGGAAGACTTACTCATTACCATGAAGGTCTTTTGGTGACGAAAGGTATAAGGTATATCATGATTTCTTTCGTTGACCCATAGACTTATTAATAGACTGATATGTACTAATACTGCTCGCACGAAGTATCTGGTTTCTATCATCGAATGATGAATTGATTTCATTGAAGTATATGGGTTCCAAACGAGTGTGATTAATTTATTGGGAGGCAGCAAAATCAAATATTGCATTGTATTCAGACGTAATGAATGTAGAAGAATCTTATTTTTCTTGTATCAACCTCATCGGTAGTTGAGTTCATATTATTCTTGTTATACAGGGTGTGCCACCATTTGACCTTTAAACTTTCACAATATGTTCTTGGGATCAGTACAACTAAAAATGTTGACATCTGTGATATTGCTCCATTTCCAAAATATCAAGGATAAATTGATTAATTCGCATATCTTAAACATTGTTGTCTCTTAACTTGTTTAATTTCGTCGTGAATAATTTTTGAATTGTCATTAGTTCAAACTTATATGTAGAAAATGCTGCTAAATTTAAATAAATGGTTTTGCCGCCAAATTAAGTGGCAAACTTCCATCGTCGTGAAGGGTTGCTCTTATTTCATAGCCATTGTATTGAATGTAAAATTATATCAGTCGTATGTTGAGACACCTTGTATATTAATATACTGTACATATATTATATTTTTGGGACATGTTCAAATTATTTTCATCATACAAATATTTGAAAAGAAAACTATTACAATATTTAATCCAACTCTATAAATAAATATCAATTACCGATATATCCAAATTTGTTAGGATAGTTAGTTGTTCACATTTGAAAATTCGCAAAAAATTTCGAAAAAAATGTAACTCATCTGATATGTACTATACTATTACTTTCAATTGATTTTTCTGATGAAAAGGTTATAGATGTTGTCCCTGTAACGTATATTTAACTTTTGTTTCAGAATATGTATTTTTTATTTTTAAAATTTATAATTAATTTTATGATGAAGCAGAGTGTGTACCTACCAAAATATTCGAATTATTACTAATGTGTTCGTAGTTTTTAAATAAAATCGTAATCGAAGCTTAAATATTATTATCAATAGGATATGAAACGTGCTATCTAAATCAAATATGTTTCGAAATGTGCAATTTTATATTTTATCAGTAAATATATTTTTGTAAATATTGAAATTATATTCATTACATAATCCAGGTTGTTGTAGCAGGGCGTTATCATTCTGCCCGAATCTCTGTAATTTTCGAATTCCGAGCCGAAAATATAATAACAATAACTTTCGAAAGAAGAAACGTGTAGGCTTCAGGGTGGATTTGATGCCTGGATAAGCCGGTCGAAGTTCGTGGATGGGCAAAATGTGCCAAACGGTTCCAATACTACAGCTCCGATCGAGTCTTCAGACCTTTATCGCCAAAATGCGCTGAAAATTTGTATTTCCAAACAAATGAGTAATCTGAAAAATCAGCTATGTAGCTGATTTATCATAGCAGAAAATATGGTTTTCCTGGAAACTATATAATTCAATGATGATATCTAACCAAACGGTTTATTCGTTGCAATGAATTTGATTTAGACGATTTTCATATTTTTTTGTGAGTGGCGATTTATTGTAGAAAAATTTAGGAAAAGCACTCACATGAAGTCAGGATCTTTTGCTCGCATGTTCCATTTCTAGTCACGCCTCATACGAAGTCGATCGAGCTGAAATTCGGTACCCGTTTGTGAAATAGTGGCTCGAAGTTATGTGCGGAATTTCAACTGATTTTGACGCATTGTTTCTGAAATATAACATTTTTGATGAACAATTTTTTTTCTTTTTTTTCTAGTGATTCGATATTCGCGAAAATTACCGCGTCGGCACTCTACCAGTAATTACGGAGTTTTAATTGGATCGGATTGATATAATTTGAGTTATAGAGGAAATACATAACAATAAGATTTCAGATGGGTATAACTCCAAAACCGTTTGGCCGATCATACCTACATTAATGGGCCTAACTGTTGCATTCTGATGCGCAACCTACCCAGAAAATTGCGAGTCGCTATCTATTATTTTCAGTTCTCAAGTTATCATGAGATACATAATATTATTTCATAAATTTTTGAAAATTTTCCAGTGATACGATCCTCGCAAAATACAAAAACATTCGTATTTACGTCAGTACAACTGGTTACCAAGTTTCAATTCGATCGGATCTAAATTTTTTGAGTTATCGACAAAACAATATTCCAGATTGATATAACTCCGAAACCGTTCGGCCGATTATGTCCACCAACGGACTGAATTGTCACTGTCCCATTCGGATGAGAAACCTATACCCTGAAAATAGCAAGTCGATATATATCTCTTTTCGTTGGCCAGCCTACTGATGAACTCACTCAAGACTGCTCGGATCTCTATATCAATGTAGATCCGATCGTGTTCAAATTTGGAACTTGGCTAAAGTTAGGTTTTGAAGGCTGTCGCAAAATTTCAGCGATATCGAACGGATAGTTTCCAAGATATCGATTTTTTTTCAATGATCATTTAAAATTTTTTAGATATACCTACGATCCTCACAAAATTTCGCAAAATTTGCGCGTCAGTATTCTACAACTAATTTCCATCTTGGAATTCGATCGGATACTCATTTTTCGAGTTATTGAGGAAATAACAAAAACATTTCAGATGGGTATAACTTCAAAACCTTTCAGCCGATTATGCCTATTAACGAACTCAAATGTTTGGATGCGCAACCTACTCTGAAAATTGAAAGTCGGTATATCTTTTAGTTCTCAAGTTATCGTGAGATACATTATATTTTTTAATTATTTTTTTAAATTTTCTAGGGGATCTAATGATCCCCTTAAAGACAGCATCTGGGATGCGGGATGCGCTTAACTGAACTACTGCGACAACTCTGTGTAGTATTTTCCGAAGAATAAAGCACGGAATCGGTTGAAATAGTACGAACTACCCATTTTCTATGAAAAAGTTCACTGTACGCCATTTCCTTATTTTATAATAGGAAAATGCTTTCTATAAAGCATTTGATAAATCTTCTTAACTAATTCTTAGAACACACAACAAACTCGGTTTGAGAGGTAGAAAGCGAAACTACACAAAGTACTCCTAAACGACGTCACTGATTTTGATGAAATTTTGTGTGCGTTTTTGAGTGGGCCCCTGAATGGTTTGAAGTTGCAATCGAATCCTGTAGGAGGCAACGCAATCGGTTTATAGGATATTTGTCTTGTTTCTTAGTACAAAATGGTGGATTCGTTGATACAGTTATTAGAACATAGACTATTCTCAGATCTCTGGGACCTGGAAATATCACTTTGACATTCGTTATTAACTTTAAGTTGCATATTTCATATAGCTATTAACTTAAAGAAAATAAGTAATCATTAAAGGATACTGTGGGAGGTATACTCATATTAAAAGTTTTTTTCTGGGTTTTCTCTCCCAAACTCTGAAAAATATCTATAAAATGAAAATTAATTATTTTGTGATTTACTTCTGCGTAAGAAACACAAGATATTTGTCATAAGCAATCAATTGAACAATGTTGCCTAACAAACAACAACGAAACAACATCTACGAAGAAACAACTATATCGTAACGTTTCGGAGTCTATGACTCCTTCGTCAGACGCTTAATGAAAATCTTTAGACATATTTTGTTGATAGTTATTGTGAAATTCAAGAATTGTCACAAAATAGTTTTTATTTTATAGATATTTTTCAGAGTTTGGGAGAGAAAACCCAGAAAAAACCTTTTAATTAAAGAAAATACTTTTATCTATATGATCTGCAACCACATTATTATATTCACCAATCGAAAAATACATGCTTTTCTGCCAAATCACCCAATTTCAAACATCAAATATCGTCCAGACATATAATTGATCAGCTTAGGATACCAAGAAACGGGAGTCACATTTTTATTTTGCTTTGAGTAACAGCAAATCATATTGCTGTATATTCATCATTGAATGGTTTCTTTCTGGAATTTCTCTCCCAGAGAGAAAACCCAGGAAAAAACCATTCGATAATATTGAAATTGAAAATTATTGTATATCGTAAATTTGAATATTAACCAAAATAAGTGGGAAGGTTTAAAGAGTAATTCCGCAAAAGAAGCAGAGAAAAATCATTCTGCTGTTACCTGCCGACACGTGTTTCTGCTAGTTGGCTTCCTTAGGACAGGGCAACCAAGAAACCAAGGAAAAGATGGAAATAAAAGTGAAAATAGGTGACACCACACTGCTTCTTTTGCGGAATTACCCGTTAAACCTTTCCACTTATATATATTTCTCCGCATGATCCATATTTCTATTGAAAAAAATGTTTGTTGATAGCAGGCAATCCAATGTTCGAGAAGGACCGTCTGTCCGGTTCGATAGTTTCTTGAAATAATAAGGATTCAGCAGAATACTAGAATTTTTCTCTATCCAAAAAAATCTTGCTTAGTGGGTAGAGTGAATCTCCCAAAACTAATGAACTAATTATGTATACAATGCCCTAAAAAGGGCAATGGTTGATGATAAGTCTTTATAAATGTCTTCAAATTTTGCGGCTCAAATTCGGAACTTACATACATATATTTACAACAATAACTGGGAAATTACTCAACTCTATTCCGTATTACATTTCTAGGGATATACGACGTGGATAAAAAGGTGAACTGACCTTTCCTTGAATCTTACCGGTGACCTCTGGCTGTGAATACTTCAACTCCCTGCTAAAGTATTTTCTATATGAAGTTAGTTTCGGGTTGGATTGATCGATTGGTCTCCCAAAACTCAAGGGTGCCATCTAGGTGGAAAATCCCTATTTTCTCGTGATGGTGACACAAAGTATTCACGTCATTTAAAAAACGATATCTCCAACCGGACATAAATCTCTAGATGGCTAATCAAAATAGCCACTGTAACAGTAACAACTCACTGACAAAGCGTCAATTTTGAAATAAGATTTAACTCGCCAGCTTACCATGCCAAAAGTCAATCCACAAAAGTGTACAATCAACTGGAACTACAACCAACTCGATGACCAACAGAATAATCCAGCTAATTCTCATCCTCGACTTGGAATAATTCGTTATACGTCAATAAGACGATATCTAATTGATATATATACTTCGGGCACGTACCTACTATTCAACGACGTATCGAAATTTTTATGTCGCTAAGACGTGGGCAAATCTCCCACATCGACCATATAATCCGTAAAACGAAAGACAGAGAGGTGGAGATAACGACATGGAAAAATCTATATTAGCAGAGATCTTTTTTATGTATGGTAAGTGGGATATCTTTCCCTTTGAATACTATTTGTCCTCAACCTCAAGTTCAGGACTGTCAAGAACGATCGCAGGCCCTGGGCATACAGATTCCGGGACCCAGCAGGGTTCCGGTTGTACAGCATATTTCAGTAGGTTAGGGCATAACTAGTTTTTTTCCAATTGATCGCTCATAGCTCCTGAACGATAAGTCTAATGGATTGTTATGCATACCGATGACCTAGTAATGTATCCCTTCCCAAAAGTATCGATAGTAATTTATTTCTTAGAAATTGCATTTAAGAGTCCTACATTCTACAGCCGTTTGAGTGAAGAAAGTCTAAAAACCTCAACGTAAGGTAAGGTAAGTTGAGCATGCAAGGGTATGGGGAATATTGAGCAGTTAGAAATTCTACCCAAAAATCTGCATGTTTACTAGACATAAAATAAAATTTCTATTTGACAATTGACTTTTTATTCATAGCTTATAGTCAGCGGAACTCAAAGTTATTCGCTTTTAATATCAAACAAAAAATAGAATCAACAGAAAATTAACATGTCTTAAGTTAAGTTAATTTTATAAACAGCTTACGTGCATTTTGGCGTTACTTTGAGATCAATTATTATTAACTAAAATTAGTGATTTAAGACAATTGTGAGTATTGGTTCATTGTGCATACTTTTAGCAGCTGAATAATCTGCAGAGTTGCTGTGAATAGAAAATTTTCAGTTTAAATATACTGTCCTACACTCGCACATGACTTGATAGGCTTAATTTTCCAGATAAAATTCAGCGAATATGGAATATGGAACATTTCAATTAATCGGTAGGTACCCTCCTGAAACATCCATTTGTTTAGAATAAGTGAATTCAGGGTAATTGAAACGATCATAAGGTAATATCTTAATTTACCATTTCACTTTCAAATAAGGAATATGGTGAACGTTGCACTACTTCTAGAATAAAGTATACCCGAAATCCTTCTTCAAAACTACACCTGAAAGTCGAATCATCAGAAATATAAGCTTTTTCCTTGAAAAAAAAATATTACCTAAAAATATGTTCAGGTAGTTCCAATATTCCACAAAAGCTGAAAAACTATACAATTGACGGAATTTTTTCCGTGTGTTTCCCATAAATTGTTTTGTTTGTGTGGTAGGTACCTACCTACCTAGTTTATTATTCATTGGCATAAAAACTTTCTTTCATTTCCAAAACCTTACAATTTAGATATAGGGACATGTTTGAAAGGAAATTTAATTCTCTTTCAATGCATCTTATGATATACAGGTCATTCCATTTGAAAAACCACACTTTTTATCGTTTAAGTATGTCTCGGAATAGCCTCGGATTTCGAACAACCATATATGATTAGGGACGTATGTCATTATACTTAAAGGATACACTCGAAATTTCTGCTTTCTAGGATTCCAAGTAACGAAGTAATGAATGTTGAATTGAAGTTGTTTTGCACAACAAAGGAAATAAATCAATCAATTGCTCGAAAACCGCTACAGATAGGGATGATAAAAATCATACTGAATTGTTTAGGAGGCTACGGCGTAATATATATGGAGTTCCATTTGAAATATCAAAATTGTTAGTCCTTTTTGATATAAGCGGCAACACCGCAGCACTGAAAATATTTTAGATCAATGAAGTCGTGGTTCTTGGCCAAGGAACCAAATTTTCAATAAAATCGTACGTCCCGTTCTCCGTAAAAGTCCAGGGTACCATCGACCGTGGCCCAACGCTGTCCCGGTAAATTCAATCGCCAATTTTTCTACTCCTATGTGAGATTTTTCTATTTTTTCTTCAGCACTCGTCAGCACTTGGCTTACATTAATATTCTTCAAGTTTTCGGCAGAAACCTCTGTTTTTTTCGGGCAGCATAAAGTTGGCCCGGAAAATTCAATCGCCAATTTTTCTACTCGTATGTGATATTTTTCTATTTTTTCTTCAGCACTCGCCAGCACTTAGCTAGCATTAACTTTATTCAAGATTTCGATGAAAAGTGCTGGTTTTTCCGGGTTTCATATAAGTTGGCCCGGAAAATTGAATTTTCAATTTTTCCACTAGCATCAGAGATTTTTCATTTTTCCTTTCAGCACTCTTCAGCACTTGACTAGCATTTAGTATACAATTTTTTTTTTGTAAAAATGCCGCAACTACCGGCTAACTTGATGGACCTTTTAGAAAGCCTCATTTAGAAACTCATCATAGCTCTCGCGGTCGGAATGTCTCAAAGTGGTCAATAAGCTTTCTTTTTTTACATGCTCAAATCAAAATAATATTATAGGTTTATGATGAATATCGAAATGTAGATAATGTTCTTAAATTCATAAAGGCTGTCAAATGTTAACATGGATCTTGTTCGATTCATATTTCTACTTTCTAGAGGCTCATACAGAACACAAAAAATTGTTAAAAAGCACAAACATGAAGTCAGGAGCTTTTGTGCGAATGTTCCATTTTCTATTCACGCCACATACGAAGTCGATCTATCTGAAATTCAGTACTCGATTGTAAAATAGTGGCCCGAATGTATGTGCAGAATTTGAGCGAATTCGGATAGTTTCTGAAATATTAAATTGTTGAAGACAAAATTTGTTCTTCTAGGGATACGAAATTCACGAAATTTCACAAATATTAGCGAGTCGGCATTTTGCAAGTAATTACCAAGTTTTAATTGGATCTGATTTGTATCCTGAATCTACCCTGAAAATTGCAAGTCATTATCTCTTTTCATTCGAAAGTTATCATGGCAACGGTCACCCAGCTGCTGAATTCGCCCAAGGCTGCACGGATCTCCAACAATATAGATTCATCTTGTTCAAATTTGGAATTTCGAAGTAAAGCAGGGTTTTAAAGACGATATCGGACGCTAGTTTTTGAGATACATTATTTTTTTCAACGATTTTTTTCTTTAATTTCTAGTAATACGATCCTCACGAAATTTTGCAAAGATTTGCACGTCAGCATTATACAACTAATTTCTATGTTTGGACTGTATCGGATCTGTATTTTTCGAGTTATTGAGGAAATACCAACAAAATCTCAGATCGGTATTGGCCGATTATGACTATTAGCGAACTCAAATGTCGCCTTCGGATATATTTTAATAATTTTTTTAAAATTGTCTAGTGGTACGATCCTCACGAAATTTCGTTTAAGTATTTGTGTCGGTATTCTACAACTATAGTTAGTAAGTTTCGATTTGATCGGATCTATATTGTATGAAAACGAAATTTGTTCTCGGAAACTGTTTGGCTGATTATGCCCATTAACGAACTTGTCCGTCGGATTTGGATGCTTACCCTACAGTGAAAATTTCAAGTCGTTATATTTTTCCGTTTAAAAGTTATCCTGACAACGGTTGGCCGGCTGGCCGGACAATCGAATTTGACTTCGAATTATTCATCAGTGAGTCGAAACTAATCGTTTTTGACCATTTTCGGCTAAAAATTCGAAAATGATATACAGTTGGCAAAATGAAAGCGCGCTGTTTCCTAAAACATGCGCACAAAAATCCATAATTTGTTGTCTGACAAAAATATTCATAGAAAGATGACATTACATTGACAAATTCAGAAAATTGTATTAGAAATACAAGTGATTTCTGGGAAGTTAATAGTTTATTGTTTTTCTGTGTTTATCCGCATGTTTCCTAACTACGTGTGAAACATGTAGGGCCAATATCCTCGATTAATTTGAAATAGAAAAAGTCTAATAAACTAGAAAATAATTTATTTCCAACAGAATGGGTCTCGACATGTACCTACCAAAAAAAAAAGCTTTTTGGCGCGCTGTTCGAGCAAGCACTGTGCCTATCAATTCATGTCTGTTAGTTTCGAATTTGTTGGCGAAAATGGTCTCAAACGATTAGTTTCGACTCACTGATGAACAATCAGAGGTCAAACTTGATTCTGTTCGGCCGGTCGTTAGCACGTTCGTTAATGAGCAAAATCCACAAAGTAGTTTCTCAGAGTTATAGCGACCTGAAATTTTGTTTTCCCAATAACTCGAAAATTACTCATCTGATCGAATTAAATCGAGATAGTTAGTTGAAAAATACCGACACGAACACTTATGCAAAATTTTGTTAGGTTCGCATCACTGGAAAATAAAAAAAAAATATTTAAACAAATTCTGTTCCTCAGAAATCAGAAACTATCCGTCAGATATCGTTGAAAGTCTGCGAGAATGTTCAATAGCTTATTTAACAGTAAAGTTCTAGATTTGAACTCGATCGCCGGATCTACATATATTGGTGAAGATATGGACGAAATATCTAAATATTGAAACGATCGAGATGTACTGGTCCATCGGTACTCGACCAACGATCAACAGTTTTCGATTTTTGACGTGCCTGGAGGGAATTTAATGAATCATGTTCATAAATCGGCCGAAGTTCATACATCAGTAATAATATTCGTTCATAGTGATCATTGGATATGCACCTTATTTTACAGCCAAGTTCCTGATTTAAACTTGATCGATTAATAGTAACATGATGATGTTTTTCCGAAATTTGAAATTTGAAAACCATAACATTTGTTCAAGTTCCGGTTTTCATCATAATGCTTTAATGGCCGAATATCTTAAGGGTACAGCTCCGTTTTTATAGCACGTAGGTACCGGGATCGATGCCCGTAGCTGATGTTATTGATCTTTTTCATTTCTTTTCCAATTCTATCGAAATAATAGTAGTGCGGTTGGCTCAGGGGTAGAGCGTTTGACTTGGGAGCGGAAGCCCCAAGTTCAATCCCGAGGCAAGGAAAGAAATTTTCTAGTCACGGTAATCGCCACCATTCACTGTTGGGTCAAAAATTAACAGTGCTGTGCCTAAGGTGGCGTAAGGGCACAGTAACAAAGCCTACACAGAACACAACTGGTTCTCCTTACTCGCTCAAGCTCTTCGAGAGCTTATGAGGGGTCTCCTTGGGGAAGACCTAGGAGGATTAGTATAATAATAATAATAATTTTCGTATAATATTAGATATTAAATCATTTATTGCCATACAGAGCGTTTTTAATTAAATGTCAAGTCATAGTTCCTCATGGCACAACCATACGACTCGATTGTGTCATGGAAATCACTTTCGGAATAAACTATTGAAAATAAACCACTGATATACAGGTCTTTTTATCTCGATTGTACGATTGAACGGATTTGTATCCTTACGCCACCACAAACAAAGCACTGTTTATTTTCGACCCAAAAGTAAATGTATGTATTCGAATGGATCCATACGCCACCATAAATACAGCACTGTTCATTTTCTAACCAACAGTGAATGTATGTGTTAGAGTCGAAACTTATGGTTTGAGACCATTATCGGCCAAAAAGTGGACCGGTTTCATTGGACGCTTGTTTTTAGAGTCGGATTTATATTCTTGGAAATATTATTTTTTCCTGGAGCTAAGCCGCCTTGGGCAAGTTCAGTACCTGGACGTGTGACCACTCTGGCTATAAATTTGAACAAAGCCATTAAAACCTCCGGTCACGGAGCTTTTCAAACTTGTTTCTTGAATATTTCTAAAATGTTAGCATACGAATATTGTAGAAGAAATCACAACATTAGAGTGTAAAATATCAAAGACAGAAGGAATTAACATCTGATTATTTCTGCAGACTTTTGCAATAACCAAATCCCGCAGTTGTCTGAAATATGTGTTATTTACTACCTTCCTTATGTTTATAGTAGTCAAAGTAGCAAAACACAATTTCATACCTATACTCCACTCACTTTTATAAAGTCTCCCGGTTGGCCATGAGAGTTTGACATAGGTATTTCACCGCGTATTTTGAAAATGATAGGTCATATTTTGTGAATTCAACAATTCCAAAGACCTGGCGACTGTGGAAGAAAATTTTTCCTCTGTTGCTACTGGAAATATTTCACGTATATTATATATAACCTGGTTGGAAGATTCAGTTATGCTATTTTCTTGTGTGGAAATCAAGAATCAAAAAGTGTTCAAATTTTAATGAAAAATAATGGATAGAATAGTCCGTTACTTTGTGATAGTTCAATTGAAAAAAGAATAAAAGTACCTGAATAACCCGGCAGGAAAACTTCTGAACGAACAGACGTACGTATGGAATTCCCCACTTTTGGAAATTCTCAAGAAATAAGCCTACATAAGACATTTAAATACTATGTATACATATGAGGCATCGCTGAAACAAAATAAGGTTTTCGTGCTTAAGGTGTTACAGGTTGTTGAAATCCATTTATAATTCAATGAATGAGCTTCCTGAGCTCCTTACGTCACGTCAGTGCTTTTATAATTTTATGGTTGGTTTTCATTGTTTCCATGAATTATCAGTCTACTTGGCAACTTAGCCCGTATCTTCTGCTATGTATTGAATGGATATCCGATGACTATCACCGCCATCACTGGCATAACCGTGCCTAGCAGCTAGCAGAACAAAAACCAAAACAATCTCAATTATCAACGTTGCCCGAAACGAAAGGGCGCCTAGCTAGCTTCAGCTGCGCACACGACGAGGACGGAACAAGGCACGGTGCTTGGCATGCGTATAACTGATAAAACGTACACATGTTCAGGTTACATCCTTCCTTGTCAACGTAATCTCGTGAAAAAAATAGTCTGGGCCGATTGGTTGAGGTTGTCAGTTTGTTCGCGAATGTTCGCATGACTTTACGCGAATGCCCAACGTAAACAAAACCGAGCCGACACGTCCTGGTACAAAATCGTGTGGGAGATGCAGTGAATGGTGATGTGAATCAAAACGAGAAAATATGGGATATTGAGAAATTAGAGATAAATAATTGTTACACTGTTGAATTCAAGGTACTGGGATTTTTAGTCCATCTTTAGGTGGTTTTGAGGTTATCCTAACAGGTTGAACTAACAAACAAAACAATAATTTTGTTATTATAATTCCACTCTAAATAGAAGGCGCTTCCATTAGATGAATTTATTTTTGCAGTACATACCTACTACCTAACAACAATTTGATCTGGTATCGATAGCAATTTGCTTAAAATTAAAACCATGTGAAGCGGAAATACGCAGTTTTCTCGCAGTTTTCCTCAGTCGGGAAACCATTGCGGCACTTTTTGTGTTGAAAGATTCTTGATAGTAAACAGACTTAAAATAGCAGGATTGTAAATAAATACATCAGGTGCATTGTGTAATTCCTCCCACGATTGTCGAATTTGATTATGTTATCTTTATTTTTCCAAATTTTTCTCACGTCATTTTCGTTTGTTTATCTTGAATCACTTTTTTGACTTGTTTTTTTTTCTGTATTTTGTCATTTTATTGTAATACATTGACTCAGTAAACTACCTTATCATTTTTTCCTTACCATATATTCACCGCATAAACATCAAACCATAAGCGCAGTTTACCTCCATAAAGTTAGCAGAGCCACTTGCGAAAATTTCAATGAAACCTATTGCATTAATTGTCGAATATTTGTCGAGAATTTGTCGTGAAAGAAAAAAATTTGTCGCGCGCTTAGTTTTTTTTATATGGGGTGGCTCTGCTAACTTAATATTAAGTTAGCAGAGCCACTTGCAACAATTTCAATGAAACCTATTGCATTAATTGTCGAGAATTTGTCGTGAATTTGTCGTGGAAGAAAAAAGTCTGTCGCGCGCTTAGTTTTTTTTATATGGGGTGGCTCTGCTAACTTAATATTAAGTTAGCAGAGCCACTTGCAACAATTTCAATGAAACCTATTGCATTAATTGTCGAGTATTTGTCGTGAATTTGTCGTGGAAGAAAAAAGTTTGTCGCGCGCTTCGTTTTTTTTGTATGGGCTAAATTAATATTTGGCTAAAGGGGCCACACACACATCACGTAAGTTGGTTAATCGTATTTTTCTTCAATCAGAAATGAGCTGAATAATTGTCGAACGACCCAAACATATTCGTCGTGACAGAAAAAATTTTGTCGCGCGCTTAGTTTTTTTTTAAATGGGGTGGCTCTGCTAACTTAATATTAAGTTAGCAGAGCCACTTGTAACAATTTCAATGAAACCTATCGCATTAATTGTCGAGTATTTGTCGTGAATTTGTCGTTTTTCTTGTATGGGCTAAAACAATATTTGGCTAAAGGGGCCACACACAAATCACGTAAGTTGGTTAATCATATTTTTTTTCAATCAGAAATGAGCTGAATAATTGTCGAAGGACCCAAACATATTCGTCGTGACAGAAAAAAATTTGTCGAGCCCTTAGTTTTTTTTAAATGGGGTGGCTCTGCTAACTTAATATTAAGTTAGCAGAGCCACTTGCCACAATTTCAATGAAACCTATCGCATTAATTGTCGAGTATTTGTCGTGAATTTGTCGTGAAAGAAAAAAGCTTGTCCCGCGCTTCGTTTTTTTTGTATGGGCTAAAACAATATTTGGCTAAAGGGGCCACACACAAATCACTTGAGTTGGTTAATCATATTTTTTTTCAATCAGAAATGAGCTGAATAATTGTCGAAGGACCCAAACATATTCGTCGTGACAGAAAAAAATTTGTCGAGCCCTTAGTTTTTTTTAAATGGGGTGGCTCTGCTAACTTAATATTAAGTTAGCAGAGCCACTTGCCACAATTTCAATGAAACCTATCGCATTAATTGTCGAGTATTTGTCGTGAATTTGTCGTGAAAGAAAAAAGCTTGTCGCGCGCTTCGTTTTTTTTGTATGGGCTAAATTAATATTTGGCTAAAGGGGCCACACACAAATCACGTAAGTTGGTTAATCATATTTTTTTTCAATCAGAAATGAGCTGAATAATTGTCGAAGGACCCAAACATATTCGTCGTGACAGAAAAAAATTTGTCGAGCCCTTAGTTTTTTTTAAATGGGGTGGCTCTGCTAACTTAATATTAAGTTAGCAGAGCCACTTGTAACAATTTCAATGAAACCTATTGCATTAATTGTCGAATATTTGTCGTGAATTTGTCGTGAAAGAAAAAAGTTTGTCGCGCGCTTCGTTTTTTTTGTATGGGCTATATTAATATTTGGCTAAAGGGGCCACACACAAATCACGTACGTTGGTTAATCGTATTTTTTTTTTCAATCAGAAATGAGCTGAATAATTGTCGAAGGACCCAAACATATTCGTCGTGACAGAAAAAAATTTGTCGAGCCCTTAGTTTTTTTTAAATGGGGTGGCTCTGCTAACTTAATATTAAGTTAGCAGAGCCACTTGCAACAATTTCAATGAAACCTATTGCATTAATTGTCGAGTATTTGTCGTGAATTTGTCGTGAAAGAAAAAAGTTTGTCGCGCGCTTCGTTTTTTTTTGTATGGGCTTATTTAATATTTGGCTAAAGGGGCCACACACAAATCACGTACGTTGGTTAATCGTATTTTTTTTCAATCAGAAATGAGCTGAATAATTGTCGAACGACCCAAACATATTCTTCGTGACAGAAAAAAGTTTGTCGCGCGCTTAGTTTTTTTTAAATGTGGTGGCTCTGCTAACTTAATATTAAGTTAGCAGAGCCACTTGTAACAATTTCAATGAAACCTATTGCATTAATTGTCGAATATTTGTCGTGAATTTGTCGTGAAAGAAAAAAGTTTGTCGCGCGCTTCGTTTGTTTTGTATGGGCTATATTAATATTTGGCTAAAGGGGCCACACACAAATCACGTACGTTGGTTAATCGTATTTTTTTTTCAATCAGAAATGAGCTGAATAATTGTCGAAGGACCCAAACATATTCGTCGTGACAGAAAAAAATTTGTCGAGCCCTTAGTTTTTTTTAAATGGGGTGGCTCTGCTAACTTAATATTAAGTTAGCAGAGCCACTTGCCACAATTTCAATGAAACCTATCGCATTAATTGTCGAGTATTTGTCGTGAATTTGTCGTGAAAGAAAAAAGCTTGTCGCGCGCTTCGTTTTTTTTGTATGGGCTAAATTAATATTTGGCTAAAGGGGCCACACACAAATCACGTAAGTTGGTTAATCATATTTTTTTTCAATCAGAAATGAGCTGAATAATTGTCGAAGGACCCAAACATATTCGTCGTGACAGAAAAAAATTTGTCGAGCCCTTAGTTTTTTTTAAATGGGGTGGCTCTGCTAACTTAATATTAAGTTAGCAGAGCCACTTGCCACAATTTCAATGAAACCTATCGCATTAATTGTCGAGTATTTGTCGTGAATTTGTCGTGAAAGAAAAAAGCTTGTCGCGCGCTTCGTTTTTTTTGTATGGGCTAAATTAATATTTGGCTAAAGGGGCCACACACAAATCACGTAAGTTGGTTAATCATATTTTTTTTCAATCAGAAATGAGCTGAATAATTGTCGAACGACCCAAACATATTCGTCGTGACAGAAAAAAATTTGTCGAGCGCTTAGTTTTTTTTTAAATGGGGTGGCTCTGCTAACTTAATATTAAGTTAGCAGAGCCACTTGTAACAATTTCAATGAAACCTATCGCATTAATTGTCGAGTATTTGTCGTGAATTTGTCGTGAAAGAAAAAAGCTTGTCGCGCGCTTCGTTTTTTTTGTATGGGCTAAAACAATATTTGGCTAAAGGGGCCACACACAAATCACGTAAAATGGTTAATCATATTTTTTTTCAATCAGAAATGAGCTGAATAATTGTCGAAGGACCCAAACATATTCGTCGTGACAGAAAAAAATTTGTCGAGCCCTTAGTTTTTTTTAAATGGGGTGGCTCTGCTAACTTAATATTAAGTTAGCAGAGCCACTTGCCACAATTTCAATGAAACCTATCGCATTAATTGTCGAGTATTTGTCGTGAATTTGTCGTGAAAGAAAAAAGCTTGTCGCGCGCTTCGTTTTTTTTGTATGGGCTAAAACAATATTTGGCTAAAGGGGCCACACACAAATCACTTAAGTTGGTTAATCATATTTTTCTTCAATCAGAAATGAGCTGAATAATTGTCGAACGACCCAAACATATTCGTCGTGACAGAAAAAAATTTGTCGAGCCCTTAGTTTTTTTTAAATGGGGTGGCTCTGCTAACTTAATATTAAGTTAGCAGAGCCACTTGCAACAATTTCAATGAAACCTATTGCATTAATTGTCGAGAATTTGTCGTGAATTTGTCGTGAAAGAAAAAAGTTTGTCGCGCGCTTCGTTTTTTTTTGTATGGGCTTATTTAATATTTGGCTAAAGGGGCCACACACAAATCACGTACGTTGGTTAATCGTATTTTTTTTCAATCAGAAATGAGCTGAATAATTGTCGAACGACCCAAACATATTCTTCGTGACAGAAAAAAGTTTGTCGCGCGCTTAGTTTTTTTTAAATGTGGTGGCTCTGCTAACTTAATATTAAGTTAGCAGAGCCACTTGTAACAATTTCAATGAAACCTATTGCATTAATTGTCGAATATTTGTCGTGAATTTGTCGTGAAAGAAAAAAGTTTGTCGCGCGCTTCGTTTTTTTTGTATGGGCTATATTAATATTTGGCTAAAGGGGCCACACACAAATCACGTACGTTGGTTAATCGTATTTTTTTTTCAATCAGAAATGAGCTGAATAATTGTCGAACGACCCAAACATATTCGTCGTGACAGAAAAAATTTTGCCGCGCGCTTAGTTTTTTTTAAATGGGGTGGCTCTGCTAACTTAATATTAAGTTAGCAGAGCCACTTGTAACAATTTCAATGAAACCTATCGCATTAATTGTCGTGTATTTGTCGTGAATTTGTCGTGAAAGAAAAAAGTTCGTCGCGCGCTTCGTTTTTTTTGTATGGGCTAAATTAATATTTGGCTAAAGGGGCCACACACAAATCACGTAAGTTGGTTAATCGTATTTTTTTTCAATCAGAAATGAGCTGAATAATTTTCGAACGACCCAAACATATTCGTCGTGACAGAAAAAATTTTGCCGCGCGCTTAGTTTTTTTTAAATGGGGTGGCTCTGCTAACTTAATATTAAGTTAGCAGAGCCACCCCATTTAAAAAAAACTAAGCGCTCGACAAACTTTTTTCTGTTACGACGAATATGTTTGGGTCGTTCGACAATTATTCAGCTCATTTCTGATTGAAAAAAAATACGATTAACCAACTTACGTGCTTTGTGTGTGGCCCCTTTAGCCAAATATTAATATAGCCCATACAAAAAAAACGAAGCGCGCGACAAACTTTTTTCTTTCACGACAAATTCACGACAAATATTCGACAATTAATGCGATAGGTTTCATTGAAATTGTTGCAAGTGGCTCTGCTAACTTAATATTAAGTTAGCAGAGCCACCCCATTTAAAAAAAACTAAGGGCTCGACAAATTTTTTTCTGTCACGACGAATATGTTTGGGTCGTTCGACAATTATTCAGCTCATTTCTGATTGAAAAAAAATATGATTAACCAACTTACGTGATTTGTGTGTGGTCCCTTTAGCCAAATATTGTTTTAGCCCATACAAAAAAAACGAAGCGCGCGACAAGCTTTTTTCTTTCACGACAAATTCACGACAAATACTCGACAATTAATGCGATAGGTTTCATTGAAATTGTGGCAAGTGGCTCTGCTAACTTAATATTAAGTTAGCAGAGCCACCCCATTTAAAAAAAACTAAGGGCTCGACAAATTTTTTTCTGTCACGACGAATATGTTTGGGTCGTTCGACAATTATTCAGCTCATTTCTGATTGAAAAAAAATATGATTAACCAACTTACGTGATTTGTGTGTGGCCCCTTTAGCCAAATATTAATTTAGCCCATACAAAAAAAACGAAGCGCGCGACAAGCTTTTTTCTTTCACGACAAATTCACGACAAATACTCGACAATTAATGCGATAGGTTTCATTGAAATTGTGGCAAGTGGCTCTGCTAACTTAATATTAAGTTAGCAGAGCCACCCCATTTAAAAAAAACTAAGGGCTCGACAAATTTTTTTCTGTCACGACGAATATGTTTGGGTCCTTCGACAATTATTCAGCTCATTTCTGATTGAAAAAAAATATGATTAACCAATTTACGTGATTTGTGTGTGGCCCCTTTAGCCAAATATTGTTTTAGCCCATACAAAAAAAACGAAGCGCGCGACAAGCTTTTTTCTTTCACGACAAATTCACGACAAATACTCGACAATTAATGCGATAGGTTTCATTGAAATTGTGGCAAGTGGCTCTGCTAACTTAATATTAAGTTAGCAGAGCCACCCCATTTAAAAAAAACTAAGGGCTCGACACATTTTTTTCTGTCACGACGAATATGTTTGGGTCGTTCGACAATTATTCAGCTCATTTCTGATTGAAAAAAAATATGATTAACCAACTTACGTGATTTGTGTGTGGCCCCTTTAGCCAAATATTGTTTTAGCCCATACAAAAAAAACGAAGCGCGCGACAAGCTTTTTTCTTTCACGACAAATTCACGACAAATACTCGACAATTAATGCGATAGGTTTCATTGAAATTGTGGCAAGTGGCTCTGCTAACTTAATATTAAGTTAGCAGAGCCACCCCATTTAAAAAAAACTAAGGGCTCGACAAATTTTTTTCTGTCACGACGAATATGTTTGGGTCCTTCGACAATTATTCAGCTCATTTCTGATTGAAAAAAAATATGATTAACCAACTTACGTGATTTGTGTGTGGCCCCTTTAGCCAAATATTAAATAAGCCCATACAAAAAAAAACGAAGCGCGCGACAAGCTTTTTTCTTTCACGACAAATTCACGACAAATACTCGACAATTAATGCGATAGGTTTCATTGAAATTGTGGCAAGTGGCTCTGCTAACTTAATATTAAGTTAGCAGAGCCACCCCATTTAAAAAAAACTAAGGGCTCGACAATTTTTTTTCTGTCACGACGAATATGTTTGGGTCCTTCGACAATTATTCAGCTCATTTCTGATTGAAAAAAAATATGATTAACCAACTTACGTGATTTGTGTGTGGCCCCTTTAGCCAAATATTGTTTTAGCCCATACAAAAAAAACGAAGCGCGCGACAAGCTTTTTTCTTTCACGACAAATTCACGACAAATACTCGACAATTAATGCGATAGGTTTCATTGAAATTGTGGCAAGTGGCTCTGCTAACTTAATATTAAGTTAGCAGAGCCACCCCATTTAAAAAAAAACTAAGGGCTCGACAAATTTTTTTCTGTCACGACGAATATGTTTGGGTCCTTCGACAATTATTCAGCTCATTTCTGATTGAAAAAAAATATGATTAACCAACTTACGTGATTTGTGTGTGGCCCCTTTAGCCAAATATTAATTTAGCCCATACAAAAAAAACGAAGCGCGCGACAAGCTTTTTTCTTTCACGACAAATTCACGACAAATACTCGACAATTAATGCGATAGGTTTCATTGAAATTGTGGCAAGTGGCTCTGCTAACTTAATATTAAGTTAGCAGAGCCACCCCATTTAAAAAAAACTAAGGGCTCGACAAATTTTTTTCTGTCACGACGAATATGTTTGGGTCCTTCGACAATTTATCAGCTCATTTCTGATTGAAAAAAAATATGATTAACCAACTTACGTGATTTGTGTGTGGCCCCTTTAGCCAAATATTGTTTTAGCCCATACAAAAAAAACGAAGCGCGCGACAAGCTTTTTTCTTTCACGACAAATTCACGACAAATACTCGACAATTAATGCGATAGGTTTCATTGAAATTGTGGCAAGTGGCTCTGCTAACTTAATATTAAGTTAGCAGAGCCACCCCATTTAAAAAAAACTAAGGGCTCGACAAATTTTTTTCTGTCACGACGAATGTGTTTGGGTCCTTCGACAATTATTCAGCTCATTTCTGATTGAAAAAAAATATGATTAACCAACTTACGTGATTTGTGTGTGGCCCCTTTAGCCAAATATTGTTTTAGCCCATACAAAAAAAACGAAGCGCGCGACAAGCTTTTTTCTTTCACGACAAGTTCACGACAAATACTCGACAATTAATGCGATAGGTTTCATTGAAATTGTTACAAGTGGCTTTGCTAACTTAATATTAAGTTAGCAGAGCCACCCCATTTAAAAAAAAACTAAGCGCGCGACAAAATTTTTTCTGTCACGACGAATATGTTTGGGTCGTTCGACAATTATTCAGCTCATTTCTGATTGAAGAAAAATACGATTAACCAACTTACGTGATTTGTGTGTGGCCCCTTTAGCCAAATATTAATTTAGCCCATACAAAAAAAACGAAGCGCGCGACAAACTTTTTTCTTCCACGACAAATTCACGACAAATACTCGACAATTAATGCAATAGGTTTCATTGAAATTGTTGCAAGTGGCTCTGCTAACTTAATATTAAGTTAGCAGAGCCACCCCATATAAAAAAAACTAAGCGCGCGACAGACTTTTTTCTTTCACGACAAATTCACGACAAATTCTCGACAATTAATGCAATAGGTTTCATTGAAATTGTTGCAAGTGGCTCTGCTAACTTAATATTAAGTTAGCAGAGCCACCCCATATAAAAAAAACTAAGCGCGCGACAAATTTTTTTCTTTCACGACAAATTCTCGACAAATATTCGACAATTAATGCAATAGGTTTCATTGAAATTTTCGCAAGTGGCTCTGCTAACTTTATGGAGGTGCGCAGTTTCAAGTTGGGATCGTACAGGGCCGTAGCTAAGAGCTTTTCCGAGGGGGGGGGAGAAACGGCTTTTGGCGCCCCTAATTTAAAAAAAATTACAAACATCGAAAAATGCAAAAATATGGATAAAGTTTACATATATTGACAAATAATAGGTACATAGTTTCTTAACAAAGAATGAATTATAAATTAATATTACTATGAATGAAAATTATTTTACAAACAAGAATGCGTTCTGAATTTGTGTTTTTGAGTGAAAAATATTGTTTGCATCTGTCGAAAGATCCAGGACCAAAAAAGAATTGACAAAAATAAATATATAGGTACATCAAGCTTTCGAGATGATAAAAATATTCTGAAGAGTTCGCAAATATTAAAAAGAAAACTTAGGAAAAATTATATAGCAATAATGTCATGTTACCCTGCTATCTAGAGTGGAATGTTCCAACAATTCTAAAATATCTGATATTTGGAATATTGAATGAGTTTCTTGTAATTCCTGAATTGAAGCAATATTTTTGTACTCATCGCCCTGAAAAATCTTCGCAAAATTCTAAAATGTATTGAGATAGAAGGGGTCATGTCGAGCATTTTCTCTAATGGATTTACATACATATTAATACCACAAACTTTTGTTTCAATCTCGATCGAATTCCAGTTATCAATAACGGCTGAAATAATTCACTATTTGAAAACTTGTCTTGTTGGAAAACTTTGAAAATTTTCAATCATTTCAAGTTTGTGGGTGTCGACTAGTCAGGGCTGCCCGCACCAGACTTTGTATAGCAAACCATCCGACTCATTCATCAAACCTGAACGAGGAATTCAATTGTGTTGCCCAAAAAAATCATAAAACATGAAAATTTTTTTGATTATCAACATTCACATTTTGTTTTCCTTAACAGAGCGCCTATCAATCTGACCGGAATTATAGCTTATTCCGATTTTAAACTCGGAGTTAGCTATAATTCCGACTTCAAAGTCAGATTAGTATTATAATATTTCTGGCTTTGAACTAGGAATTATAGCCACAGTTCAATACCTGCATGGGTAATCGCATCCAGGTACTAAACTCACCCAAGGCTGCAGGGAAAAAAATTGATCAGAAGCTTTTGCGCGTTTGTTCTATTGAATTTACCATGGTAAATTTCATTAAGATTTGATAAGATAACTACGCAACGTTGTTGTCTCTACATAGAAGTCGTAGTAATTACGTATTTTTCACAAAATATTATTCTTGGGAAAAATAATGAATTTGAGAAGATATTATGTTAATTCAACAATTCCAAAGACCTAGCGACTGCGACTGTTGAAGAGAATTCTTCATCTGTTTTTACTATGGAAATATTTCACGTAGATAAACAGATTTATTTAGTTATGCTATTTTCTTGTACGGAAATCAAGAAACAAGTGTTGAAATTTCAATGAAAAATAATGGATACAGTAATCCATTTCTTTGTGATAGTTCATTTGAAAAAAGAATAAAAGTACCTGAATAAACCGGCAGGAAAACTTCTAAACGAACAGAAATCAAGAAAACATTAAAGGATACTGTGGGAAGTACATTTTTCTGAGTTTTCTCAAATGGAAGAGTGTCGGAAAATAGATGGAAAAAGACTGTCAATATTAGGAAAAAATTGCCTCCAGCCAAAATCTACATCGTATAACCTTAGACGGAGGTTACACGGTCAATCTGGTATCAATCCCTCATCACATTAATCATGGATTGATACAAATTGACGGAACCTGATGGAATATGAATGTGCTTCGTCAGTCCATCAATCCGCATCAGTCTCATCGTGATCAAGGCCACGGACTGAACTGATGCGAGGTTGATGGCAGATTTACCGTGTAACCTCCGTCTTAAAGACGCGTTAGATGGAGGTTACACGGTCAATCATCAGTCTCGCAGTGAGACAAAGCGGGGATATTCCCTGCTCTGTTCGGTCATATTTGTATTCTGTGGTAAGGCGTATGTCTGGTCATATTGACAAAAATATTTAATATTCCATCAATCCGGACCATCAATCCATCAGTTTCCTGTCAATCTGACATCAATCCATGATACATATGACGCGAGACTGATACCAGACTGACCGTGTAATCTCCGTCTTAGACGCAGGTTACACGGTCAGTCTGGTATCAGACTCGCATCACATCAATCATGGATTGATGCGTAGACTGATGGACTGATGATCCGGATTGATGGTAAGATTGATGTGAGATTGATACCAGATTGATCTTGTTACCTCTACTGAGAAAAACAAAAATTGAAAGTCACTTTCGGTTTGACCGGAAGTGACTTTTTTATCTCAAATAGCACCCTATATATTTTTGGCAATTTTTTAATTCTACTCAAAATTACCTTTCCACTTCGTATTTTACATTTGATTTGAGAGAGAAAACGTCAATTGAAATTTCAAATTGAAAGAATTGCAGTAGGCTACGATATTTTGTGTAATCTTCATTTTGACATATAATCGGTGTGTGCCGATACATCTATCTTCAAATGGACCAATAGGATGGCCTGCAAGATCTCCTGATTTAACAACGCTAGATTTCTTTCTTTGGGGATATTTGAAAGATCGTCTATATACCAGACTCCTCCTATTGATTTGGAAGATCAAAATAAGGAATTCATGTAGAGCCCTTAATGCTGAGGTGAAAAGATGTGTAGAAGCAGATGGTCAACATTTTGAACATATGCTTTAGTTATTATAGGATTTTTTTTGCTTCCTTTACTATTCGTTCTTAGTTCAACGTTCGGTAAAATACATAGTTGATTTCAACTTGAGGAAGGTTTTTTTTATTGATCTCCATTATTGAAGTCAAAATCAAGAATACAGAAAATATCGTAGCCTACTGCAATTCTTTCAATTTGAAATATCAATTCACGTGTTCTCCCTCAAATCAAATGTAAAGTACAGAGTGAAGTACATCGTTGGAAAGGTAATTTTGAGTAGAATTGAAAAATTGCAAAAATATACAGGGTGCTATTTGAGATAAATTAAAATCAGACACTTCCGGTCAAACCGAAAGTGACTTGAACGAATTGAAACTAATAAAATCTCATATTTATCATTTTGAAATGGCTTAGATAATCCATTGGAACATGTGTACTGGGACACCCGGTATATCCGATCGAGTTTAAATGCAGAACTTATCTGTAAAATTAGGTTTTGGGGGCTATCGCAAAATTTTAGCGATAACGTAAGGATAGGTTTTGAGATACAGATGTTTTTTTCAATGTTTTTTTAAAATTTTCTAGTAATGATTTGCTGACGACATTTTGCACAAGTTTTTTCAAGTAAAGCTACCGAGTTTCAATTCGAACAGATCAGTATTTTTCATTTATTGTGCAAACAAAATTTCAGATGGCTATAACTCCGAAACCACTGCTGGGTTTCTTCCATTAACAAAATGCCGCAATGATACCAGATTGACCATATAGCCTGAGTCTATAAGAGACATTTTTTATTTTGATCGTTTGATGAATTTACTCTGGAGTTGACTATTCTTCATGTTATATTCGAACGGTTCCGATTTTCATTTGAATTTCGAGTGACAGAAGGTCCCAATATCAGAATAGGTTATGTTGGTATTAAGAAAGTACCTATTATTATTATTTTCTTCACATATATGCAACTCATATTTGAAGAATACGAAGAAATTGGCGAGCAGCAATGATTTAATAATAAATATTGTTTGAGCAGTATTAAAACTATTACATTACCTCAACTAAAATTCAAAGAACAGAAACATACTCTTCATAAAACAGCGAGACAGAAGGAATAAGAGATCTTTGCGTCCCATGAGTTATGTCAATTTTGTCGGAGTCGAATACTCTGATATTTTCGAACGACAGTCAGAGTAAAATATCACAACTTCGCTCTTTTCGAACGCAATTTAGTACATAATACTCTACGGAGATAATATTCGAACGCAATCCTAGATAGAAGAGATCTATGACTTTGATTGTCAAAGGTCTGACAAGATTTATAATATATTTTAATTCAGTCGGAACTTTCAATAGAAGTCGTAAAATAGCCAAGTTCACGAGTGGTTGCATGTGAAAAGGACATTTTTAAGAGAGGAGAACATTTTAGCGAAATTATTCCACATGCAAAAACAAAGTACGATGTGTGGTGAGCCCAACCTCTTCTAATTTAAGGGTACAAACAGGTTTTAATCCATCCAATAATTCCGAGAATAATTCATAGCACAGGCACTCATATGACTAGGTGCGTTCAATTTATGAAAAAGAGTATGAAAAGATTTTTTTAATGGGGTCGAAAATGTTGGAATGTTTTATCTCTCCTGCCTTTCATCTTGATTCTAGAATATGGTTTAACGTTCTCATCGATAACTTGAATTTGGCTAAATCGAGCATTTAGTGGGAACATCCATTCATATTTTCACTTCTTAATTTCGACCTCAAATGTCAATCGAAACACAATCACATATAAAACGTAGTGAATTTTACTGAAAGGTTTATTATTTCATTGTAAAACTCGATACCTAATAATTTTCAGTTGCTGCCAACATTCATACTCCAGCACACCGTTATATGCATCAATACCCAACAACTGAAAATCGCACGTTCCGTCCATACCTACATCATTTACCCTTGTACTTTCACTCCTCTAATCACCCCCAACATGCGTAATATCTCCTTCAGTTCGATAACCCAAAATTTTTGTTCTGTGCAAGTGCAACAAACATTCCATAAAAGAACTTTCTACGAAATATGCCCAAGAGGGGTAGTGTTCATTTCAAATTTGGTCCTGGGACAAGGGTATGTCAGTGCACCTCAAAAAACACACAACTCGCCCACACGCAGAATGCCCGTGAGGTGGCAATAAGGCCTTCCAGTTTCTACTAGCTGCCTCGGTTAAGCCAGTCACTCATATTTCGATCAAAATTTTGAAAATTTAATTCACCATTAGTCCACTCATCCAACCGGTGTGAAGTTATCCACATCCACACATACACTCAACGACCAAAAAATGTTAAAATTGAAATATTAATAACTCGATAAGTGCTTGGCGAATATTGATGAAATTTGAGAGTGTTGCTCATGGATGCCTAAAGAATCGAAATGAAATGTCAAATAATTTGTGTAGCCCCCAGGGGGCGGTGGCTGGGGGCGGTAAAACGAAAAATGCTATAACTCGGGAAATATTGAGTGTTCCACGATGAACTTCGGATATGTGGTCAAGAATGGCGTAAATAAAAAGATGTAGTAGGTCCCAAAGTTTGTGCGGCCCCAGGGGGGTGGCAATCGGGGGCGGTATATCGAAAAATGCCATAACTCGGAAAATATAGAGTGTTCCACGATGAGCTTTGGATATGTGGTCAAGAATGGCGTAGGTACAAAGATTAAGTACGTCCCATAGTTTGTGCGGCCCCGGGGGGCGGCGATCGGGGGCAGTATATCGAAAAATCTCATAACTCGGAAAATATTGAGTGATCCGTGATGAGCTTTGGATATGTCGTCTAGAATGGTGTAAATACAAAGATGTAGTATGTCCCATAGTTTGTGCCTCCCCAGGGGTCGGGGCGGCAATCAAGGGCGGTATATCGTAAATGAGATAACTCGGAAAATATTGAGTGTTCCACGATGAGCTTTGGATATGTGGTCAAGAATGGCGTAAGTACAAAGATGTAGTAAGTCTCATAGTTTGTGCGGCCCCAGGGGGGCGGCGGTTGTGGGCGGTATATCGAAAAGTGCCATAACTCGGAAAATATCGAGTATTCCACGATGAGCTTTGGATATGTGGTCAAGAATGGCGTAAGTACAAAGATGTAGTAGGTCCCATAGTTTGTGCGGCCCCAGGGGGCGGCAATCGATCACATATCCAAAGCTCATCGTGGAACACTCAATAGTTTCCGAGTTATCGCATTTTTCGTTATACCGCCCCCGATTGCCGCCCCCCCGGGGCCGCACAAACTATGGGACGTACTACATCTTTGTACTTACGTCATTCTTGACCATATATCCAAAGCTCATCGTGGAACACTCAATATTTTCCGTGTTATGGCATTTTTCGATAAACCACCCCCGATCGCCGCCCCCCTGGGGCCGCACAAACTATGGGACGTACTACATCTTTGTACTTACGCCATTCTTGACCACATATCCAAAGCTCATCGTGGAACACTCAATATTTTCCGAGTTATCGCATTTTTCGATATACCGCCCCCCTGGGGCCGCACAAACTATGGGACATACTACATCTTTGTACTTACGCCATTCTTGACCACATATCCAAAGCTCATCGTTGAACACTCAATATTTTCCGAGTTATCGCATTTTTCGATATACCGCCCCCCTGGGGCCGCACAAACTATGGGACATACTACATCTTTGTACTTACGCCATTCTTGACCACATATCCAAAGCTCATCGTGGAACACTCAATATTTTCCGAGTTATCGCATTTTTCGATATACCGCCCCCCTGGGGCCGCACAAACTATGGGACATACTACATCTTTGTACTTACGCCATTCTTGACCACATATCCAAAGCTCATCGTTGAACACTCAATATTTTCCGAGTTATCGCATTTTTCGATATACCGCCCCCCTGGGGCCGCACAAACTATGGGACATACTACATCTTTGTACTTACGCCATTCTTGACCACATATCCAAAGCTCATCGTTGAACACTCAATATTTTCCGAGTTATCGCATTTTTCGATATACCGCCCCCCTGGGGCCGCACAAACTATGGGACATACTACATCTTTGTATTTACGCCATTCTAGACGACATATCCAAAGCTCATCGTGTAACACTCAATATTTTGCGAGTTATGGCATTTTTCGATATACCGCCCCCGATTGCCGCCCCCTGGGGCCGCACAAACTATGGGACATACTACATCTTTGTATTTACGCCATTCTCGACCCCATATCCAAAGCTCATCGTGGAACACTCAATATTTTCCGTGTTATGGCATTTTTCCATATACCGCCCCCGATTGCCGCCCCCCTGAGGCCGCACAAACTATGGGACCTACTACATCTTTTTATTTACGCCATTCTTGAACACATATCCAGAGTTCATCGTGGAACACTCAATATTTTTCGTTTTCCGCCCCCAGCCACCGCCCCCTGTGGGCTACACAAATTATTTGACATTTTATTTCGATCTTTAGGCATCCATGAGCAACACTCTCAAATTTCCTCATTATTCACCAAGTACTTATCGAGTTATTAATATTTCAATTTGAACATTTTTTGGTTTTTTGGCTTAGATAGAATAATTATAGCATTCTGTGAAAACATAGATTCATTATTGAAATTTAGAAAAATCATATCTCCGAAAGTATTAGCTTGTTGGAGTTGAAAATGATATCAATGGATTTTTATGGTGAAACTGCATCTTGAATAAAAATTGAATTTGAAATTTGTTACTTAAAAAAAAATTTTTTTTTCGTTACTCCGAAACCATCTGGCCTATTTTGCCCAATAACGAACATAACCGAGATATTCATCTCTCTAACCTACTCTGAAAATTTCAACTGCCTAGCTCTTTCCGTTCGAAAGTTATTGTAGAATTTTTTTTTTTAATTTTCAAATTTTTTTTTTGACACTTTGCGGTAACCTGGTCAATACAAAACTTCACATGCGTATAAAGGTCATGATTATACAATTTCATGCTAAATTTCAGATAGATCGAGTGATCGGTTTAGGAAATATTCATTTAAATGTTTTTACTAAAATCGGCCATAACTCCGAAACCGCTCGATGGATTTTGCCCATTAACGAACTTAACCGAGATATTTACGCTCCAAACCCACCTTGCAAATTTCAATCCTCTAACTCCTTTATTTCGAGAGTTATCGTGCCTACGGCCGGCCGGCCGGCCGGACCGGCCTGACAGAATCGATTTTGACCTCGGATTCTTGATCAGTGAGTCGAACCAAATCGTTTGAGACCATTTTCAGACAAAAATTCGAAAATTCCAGACATTTGGGCAAATTGATAGCACTCAGTTCCGAGGAACTAGAGCGCCAAAAATGATACATTTGGATGGGCGATCCAGAATCTATTAATTTTTATATAATATGTACCTATTCAATTTCGAAAAGTCTTCATCTGTAGATGCTTCAGTTGAAATCAATAAGGACATTATTCTATTATTCATCTTAAATTAATCATTAAGAATGTTCAGATATCCTGCAGTGATTTGAATTGGATTCTTCCTTTCGATCTAACCCTGAGCAGATGGTCTCAACTTACTAATCTGCTTTCGCGCTATAGAAATATAATAAATGAGGATTCAGATTCAGAATTTATCAACACTTTCACATAGTTCAGATCAAAAAATAATTTTATGTGAATTTACCTACTCTTCGTAGCATTGAATTGTTATTCAAAATTCACAGAGACTTGTAGTTGTTGTTTACATTCGAAAATCATTCTAAATTCACTTTGTTCTGTTTTCGCAAATTTACTTTTGAAAAATTTTCTACAAAATACGAATAACAATGTTAATGTCTTCCGAATAATATGATTATCAAAATTTTCATTAGCCTACCTCATTAGTCTTATAATTGTTATTTTTGGGAATATATATTTATTTTGAGAATTTTATTTAGGTTTATGATTTTTTTGGCAATAGTTAACCCTACACCTTCTCGTGGTACCTCCATAAAGTTAGCAGAGCCACTTGCGAAAATTTCAATGAAACCTATTGCATTAATTGTCGAATATTTGTCGAGAATTTGTCGTGAAAGAAAAAAATTTGTCGCGCGCTTAGTTTTTTTTATATGGGGTGGCTCTGCTAACTTAATATTAAGTTAGCAGAGCCACTTGCAACAATTTCAATGAAACCTATTGCATTAATTGTCGAGTATTTGTCGTGAATTTGTCGTGAAAGAAAAAAGTCTGTCGGGCGCTTAGTTTTTTTTATATGGGGTGGCTCTGCTAACTTAATATTAAGTTAGCAGAGCCACTTGCAACAATTTCAATGAAACCTATTGCATTAATTGTCGAGTATTTGTCGTGAATTTGTCGTGAAAGAAATAAGTTTGTCGCGCGCTTCGTTTTTTTTTGTATGGGCTAAATTAATATTTGGCTAAAGGAGCCACACACAAATCACGTACGTTGGTTAATCTTATTTTTTTTTCAATCAGAAATGAGCTGAGTAATTGTCGAACGACCCAAACATATTCGTCGTGACAGAAGAAAGTTTGTCGCGCGCTTAGTTTTTTTTATATGGGGTGGCTCTGCTAACTTAATATTAAGTTAGCAGAGCTACTTGCAACAATTTCAATGAAACCTATTTCATTAATTGTCGAATATTTGTCGTGAATTTGTCGTGAAAGAAAAAAGTTTGTCGAGCGCTCCTTTTTTTTTTGTATGGGCTAAATTAATATTTGGCTAAAGGGGCCACACACAAATCACGTAAGTTGGTTAATCGTATTTTTTTTTCAATCAGAAATGAGCTGAATAATTGTAGAACGACCCAAACATATTCGTCGTGACAGAAAAAAATTTGTCGCGCGCTTAGTTTTTTTTAAATGGGGTGGCTCTGCTAACTTAATATTAAGTTAGCAGAGCCACTTGCAACAATTTCAATGAAACCTATTGCATTAATTGTCGAATATTTGTCGTGAAAGAAAAAAGTTTGTCGCGCGCTTCGTTTTTTGCGCGTATGTTCTGGGGAACATCGCGTTATAGTTTTGCCCAAATGTCTGTAACTTTCGAATTTTTTGACGAAATTGGTCTCAAACGATTAAGTTCGACTCCCCGATGAAGAATCCGAGGTCAAATTTGATTCTGTCCGTCCGGCCGTCCGGCCGGCCGTCCGGCCGTCCGTTGCCACGATAATTTGAGGACGAAAAGAGCTAGCGACTTGAAATTTTCAGGGTGGGTGGCGCATCGCAATACGACGGACAAGTTCGTTAATGGGCATAATCGGCCCAATGGTTTCCGAGTAATAATTTTGTTTTCAACCAATATAAATCCGATCGAATTGAAACTTGGTGAGTAGTTGTAGAATATGAACCAAAGCACGTTTGTGAGATTTTGGGCGAATCGTATGGCTAGAAAATTTTAAAAAAATTATTAAAAAATATTTTTTTTGTCACGATAACCTGAGAACGGAAAGAGATAGCGGCTTGAAAATTTCAGGTTACGTTGTGCATATGAATGCCACATTTGAGTTTGTTTATGAGCATAATCGACCAAACGGTTTCAGAGTTATAGCCATATGAAATTTTCTGAAATTTGGTGGTTTTTTGTTCCTCATTAACTCGAAAAATTCTGAACCGATTGAATTCAAACATGGTTGTTAGTTGTAGAATGCCAACGCGAAAATGTTTGCGAAATTTGGTGAGGATAGCATTTGTAGAAAATTTTTAATAAATCATTGAAAATAAAAAAAAAATTCCATATATCAGTAACTATACGTTTGAAATTGCTGAAATTTTGCAAGAGCGTTCATTACCTAACTCTACTGCCAAGTTTCAAGTTTTAACACGATCGGTTGAATATTGTTGGAGATTCGAGCATTCTTGTGTGAGTTCAGTAGATGGGTGACCGTTGCCTCGATAACTTTCGAACCAAAGGAGATAGGGACTTGCTATTTTCAGGGTAGGTTGCGTATCCGAAAGGGAGAGTTGAGTTCGTTTTTGGGCATAATCGGTTTAACGGTTTCCGAGTTATATCCACCTGGAATATTGTTTCCTTGATAACTCTTAAAATAAATATTCGATTGAATTGAAGCTTTGTAACTAGTAGTAGAAACACAAAGACGTGTTTAAAATTCTGTAAGAACCGTACTCCTACAAAATTTGAAAAAAATGACGAAAAAAAAAAATTTTAAGAACCGCGCCTCCAGAAAATTAAAAAAAAATCACGGAAAAAAAATTCGTTCAAGCACTGACGTGAAGTCAGAAGCTTTTGCGCGTATGTTCTATTGTCCATTCTTCTGTATTCGACACCCTTAATCGAATTTACCATGGTTAATTATGTCGTCCATTCTCCTGTATTGGACACTTAATTCGAATTTACCATGGTAAATTTGAATTAAGAGTGTCCAATACAGGAGAATGGACGACATAATTAACCATGGTAAATTCGATTAAGGGTGTCCAATACAGAAGAATGGACAATAGAACATACGCGCAAAAGCTTCTGACTTCACGTCAGTGCTTGAACCAATTTTATTTTGTATGGGCTAAATTAATATTTGGCTAAAGGGGCCACACACAAATCACATACGATGGTTAATCGTATTTTTTTTCAATCAGAAATGAGCTGAATAATTGTTAATTAATATTAAGTTAGCAGAGCCACTTGCAACAATTTCAATGAAACCTATTGCATTAATTGTCGAATATTTGTCGTGAATTTGTCGTGAAAGAAAAAAGTTTGTCGCGCGCTTCGTTTTTTTTTGTATGGGCTAAATTAATATTTGGCTAAAGGGGCCACACACAAATCACGTACGTTGGTTAATCGTATTTTTTTTCAATCAGAAATGAGCTGAATAATTGTCGAACGACCCAAACATATTCGTCGTGACAGAAAAAAGTTTGTCGCGCGCTCGACAATTAATGCAATAGGTTTCATTGAAATTGTTGCAAGTGGCTCTGCTAACTTAATATTAAGTTAGCAGAGCCACCCCATTTAAAAAAAAAACTAAGCGTGCGACACACTTTTTTCTGTCACGACGAATATGTTTGGGTCGTTCGACAATTATTCAGCTCATTTCTGATTGAAAAAAAATACGATTAATCAACGTACGTGATTTGTGTGTGGCTCCTTTAGCCAAATATTAATTTAGCCCATACAAAAAAAACGAAGCGCGCGACAAACTTTTTTCTTTCACGACAAATTCACGACAAATATTCGACAATTAATGCAATAGGTTTCATTGAAATTGTTGCAAGTGGCTCTGCTAACTTAATATTAAGTTAGCAGAGCCACCCCATTAAAAAAAAACTAAGCGCGCGACAAAATTTTTTCTGTCACGACGATTATGTTTGGGTCGTTCGACAATTATTCAGCTCATTTCTGATTGAAAAAAAATACGATTAACCCACTTACGTGATTTGTGTGTGGCCCCTTTAGCCAAATATTAATTTAGCCCATACAAAAAAAATGAAGCGCGTGACAAACTTTTTTCTTTCGCGACAAATTCACGACAAATATTCGACAATTAATGCAATAGGTTTCATTGAAATTGTTGCAAGTGGCTCTGCTAACTTAATATTAAGTTAGCAGAGCCACCCCATGTAAAAAAAACTAAGCGCGCGACAAAATTTTTTCTGCCACGACGAATATGTTTGGGTCGTTCGACAATTATTCAGCTCATTTCTGATTGAAAAAAAATACGATTAACCAACTTACGTGATTTGTGTGTGGCCCCTTTAGCCAAATATTAATTTAGCTCATACAAAAAAAACGAAGCGCGCGACAAACTTTTTTCTTTCACGCCAAATTCACGACAAATACTCGACAATTAATGCAATAGGTTTCATTGAAATTGTTGCAAGTGGCTCTGCTAACTTAATATTAAGTTAGCAGAGCCACCCCAATTAAAAAAAAACTAAGCGCGCGACAAACTTTTTCTGTCACGACGAATATGTTTGGGTCGTTCGACAATTATTCAGCTCATTTCTGATTGAAAAAAAATACGATTAACCAACGTACGTGATTTGTGTGTGGCCCCTTTATCCAAATATTAATTTAGCCCATACAAAAAAAAACGAAGCGCGCGACAAACTTTTTTCTTTCACGACAAATTCACGACAAATACTCGACAATTAATGCAATAGGTTTCATTGAAATTGTTACGACGAATATGTTTGGGTCGTTCGACAATTACTCAGCTCATTTCTGATTGAAAAAAAATTAGATTAACCAACGTACGTGATTTGTGTGTGGCCCCTTTAGCCAAATATTAATTTAGCCCATACAAAAAAAAACTAATCGCGCGACAAACTTTTTTCTTTCACGACAAATTCACGACAAATACTCGACAATTAATGCAATAGGTTTCATTGAAATTGTTGCAAGTGGCTCTGCTAACTTAATATTAAGTTAGCAGAGCCACCCCATATAAAAAAAAAACTAAGCGCGCGACAGTCTTTTTTCTTTCACGACAAATTCACGACAAATACTCGACAATTAATGCAATAGGTTTCATTGAAATTGTTGCAAGTGGCTCTGCTAACTTAATATTAAGTTAGCAGAGCCACCCCATATAAAAAAAAACTAAGCGCGCGACAAATTTTTTTCTTTCACGACAAATTCTCGACAAATATTCGACAATTAATGCAATAGGTTTCATTGAAATTTTCGCAAGTGGCTCTGCTTACTTTATGGAGGTTCTCGTGGTTCTTGCTGAACCATGAATTGAATAACAACCACCTAGGTTCCTATTTCAACTTGATCCCATAAATATTGTGTAGAATGAAACGTAGTTATTCGATTTATTGACCAAGTAGGGTATCATATTGTTTAATCATCTAGGGATTCCAAGCAAGAAAACCTATTCAAAGAATTCACTAGAGTTTTAAATTCGAAATATACGATATCTCGCGCTACCGCATTGAAGAAGTTGGCCTCTAAGAGATGATAAATTGCGGCGTTGTCAGACTGTGTTCCAGGCTATCTCTATAGAGGGCTGTGGAGAAATCCACGAATGTTTTTGACTGTGGATCTTTAGTCCTGGAGTATTTCTCCAAAGAGCAATCTTTCAGAACAGCAACCATTTTGATCTTTTGTTCTCGAACCCTACCCAATCATTCCTGAGGAGACCATCAATGTTTTTCATGAATCTGATAATATCCTTAGGAGCCTTGGCCGTCACGTCGTGAGGATTGAGAACTGTACTGCCAAAGAGTACTGTTCTTAGGCCTGTCAGTTCTGGACATTTGTACACTACATGCTCGGCCATTTCCTTCTCCAATTCACAGAGCCTGCAAACTTCGTTTGTTTACTTAAACCGGTGAAAAAAATAATTTGTTATATGATATATTTGTACCGTCAGTAACTTGTCAGCAGACCTCCAATAATACGAAGCATTTGCAGAAGCTTCTTGGTGCTTGTTGCTGGACGACGAGAATTCCAAAAATATTTCTGCCTGCACATGTCCTGGTGCCTTACTCCAAAGGGTTGATTAATTTTTCAGTTTCCATTGCTGGTTGGTTGCGAGAAGGGTTTAGGTCCAACAGGTGTAACCTTTGATGCACTTTTCGCAAGCGCATCACCTTCATTCCCTCTATAGCCAGCTTCCTGCCTCCATAGCCAGTTGCTTCAGAATAAATTTCTGCCTGTAAGAAGGAGAATTCATGCCCCAGGGGTATAGAAAGCCTCAACGTCGGCCCGTATACCTCTATACCTATATCCCTTGCGGATTGATCAATTTGTCTACCATTTGGATGACTTGTCTAGTTAATATACGTAGCGCACATCATTTTGGCAATCCAGAATGACTGTCGTAAGAGGTGCTTCGAAATCATATACTTAACATGATGTCAGAAGGTTATGCCAAAAGGTTTGAAAATAGTGCTGCTGTAGGAGTTGTGCTGGTGACTCCAGTTATATCAACACCGACAAGTCGTTGCAATATTTTCAACCGATTGCGTGCGGTGATCTCATCGGTTTTCGTCCACGATACCAGGATGGATAGTTGACAACAATGGAGCGTACTATAGCCATGCTGGACCACACCACCATATTTGGTTTTAGCCCCCAAGTCTTTCCTAACATCCTTTGCGCGCCCACATAGTTACTGCGGCTTTGGTAAGGGTTTTTTGTTCACGGTATTTTCAAGTACCCTCATGCTTGCCTCTAACAGATATCACTAGGTCATCGGCATCTTTCAACATAGCAGATATCTACTATATGGTGAGGAATTTTTCACCCTCGCAATTTGCTGCACTGCATATGAAGGCGTACAGGGCGCTAATCCCCATTTAAATATGAGAATTACTAAATGGTTCCTTTCTGGATTTTCTCCCCCAAACACTGAAAAATATCTATAAAATAAAAAAATTATTATTTTGTAAATTGTTTCTGCGTTAGAAACAAATGGTATTTGTCAGAAGCAATGTATCGAACAATGTTGCCTAACAAACAATAACGAAACAACATCAACGACAAAACAATTATTTCGTAACGTTTCAGCGACTAGATCATACTCCTTCGCCAGACATATGCAAAAATGTGCAAAATTATTTTTTGTAAATTGTCACATTGACAGTCTTTGAAGATCATAGCAAAGTTCCAACTACTTGTTTATATATATCGTTGTGTTTATAATATTCCTTGTATTTATGGTAAATCGTGTACAGGAGAAACATCGAGACCACTAGAAGTAAGAAAGACGGAACATATGCACAACTCAAGAAATAGAGACATACAAAAATCAACAAAAAATGTGGGAAAGTCCTATGGACAGGAGCTTTGGCGTTCTTGTTCAAACTTTGACAAATCATATCTCCGAAAGTATTGGTTTCTCAGAGTTGGAAATGATATGAATGGATTCTTATGATAGAACTGCATCATAAATATAATTGCAGAGTTAGAGGAAGACATATTGTTTGCGGCCATACCACACTGAATATGCTAGATAACGTCCGAACACTGAAGCCAAGTAGTGTCGGAAGTTGTTAGTATTTGGATGGGTGACCGCTTGTGAACACCGCGTGCTGTAATCTTTTTGGTGCCCTTGTTCCTCGGAACATCAACAATGGGACCCTGTCAACTAATAGGGGACCGACCGAGGTGCAATAAGCCTCTTTAGACAGCAGCATGGGCTACTAGCTCGATCGGAATCGGTCTAACACAAACAATCAAACAACCTTGGGGGTAGTTCGCACTTTCTCCGCCGATTTCTCGAAAAATCTCCAATTGAATCCCTCAAAAATATTTAGCAAGGCTGATATTTGACACAGGCACTTCTTATAGGCAAGAGAAAAACATATCAAGAGTTTGTTGATTTGCAGGCTGTTTAAGGGGTAGTTCACAATCGACGATTTCTCGAAAAATCCAAAAATGAACCCCTCAAAAATATTTAGCCAGGCTGATATTTGGCAAAAGCACTTCTTATAGGAAAGAGAAAAACCTGTCAAGGGCTGGTTGATTTGCAAGGCGTCTAAGAGGTAGTTCTCCTTTATCGATTTCCCGAAAGATCCCAAAATCAACCCCTCAAAAATTTTTAGCTCTGTTGATATTTAGCACAGATAACTTTTGATTAGAAAGGGAACAAAACATCAAAAGTTGGGTAAATTGCAGGCCGTCTAACGGGTAGATCACGACTTCTCGAAAAACCCCAAAATGAACCCCTCAAAAATATTTAGTCAGGCTGATATTTGGCACCAGCACTTCTGATAGTGAAGAGAAAAATATGTCAAGAGCTGGTTGATTTGCAAGCCGTCTAAAAGGTTGTTCTCCCTTGTCGATTTCCCGAAAAATCCCAAAATCAACCCCTCGAAAATATTTAGCTCTGCTGATATTTAGTACAGATAACTTTTGATCAGAAACGGAACAACATATCAAAAGTTGGGTCAATTGCAGGCCGTCTAACGGGTAGTTCACGATTTCTCGAAAAATCCCAAAATCAACCCCTCGAAAATATTTAGCCAGGCTGATATTTAGCACAGACACTTTTGATACGAAAGAGAAAAACATATCAAGAGTTGGTTGATTTGCAGGCCGTTTAAAGAGTGGTTCACCCTTGTCGATTTCCCGAAAAATCCCAAAATAAACCCCTCAAAAATTTATAGCCATGGTGATATTTGGCACAGACATCTGATAGGAAAGAGAAAAATATATGAGTTGACTGATTTTCGGGCCATCTTTTTCGAGAAATCAGCCTGGTTAAATATTTTTGAGCTGTCCATTTTGGGATTTTTCAATAAACCGTCAAGTCTGATCTTCCCCTTAGGCGGTGCAAATCAACCAGCTCTTGATATTTTTTCCTTATTCGTATAAGAAGTGTCCGTGGCAAAAATAAGCCTGGCTGAATATTTTTTAGGGGTCCATTTTGGGATTTTTCAATAAATCTTCAAGTGTGAACTACCCCTTAGAGGGCCTTCAAATCAACCAACTCTTGAGAGGTTTCTTTCTTTCATATCAAAAGTGTCTGTGGCAAATATAAGCCTGGCTAAATATTTTTAAGGGGTCCTATTTTAAATAAATCTTCGAGTGTGAACTACACCTCAGAAGGCCTTCAAATCAATCAACTCTTCAGAGGTTTTCTCTTTCATATCAAAAGTGCCTGTGCCAAATATCAGTCTGGCTAAATATTTTTGAGGGGTTCATTTTGGGATTTTTCGGGAAACCGACAAGGGTGAACTAGAAAATGGCTGCTAAATTCACGCCGGTCCTCGGGTCGACCGGGATATGTTTGACACGATCGGAATCGCATCGACAATTTTATCGATCTGTCATTCAGGTCGTTGCTTTATCTTATGATCACATAATAAAATTCATTCAAGCCAGAAATTCATTCAGCCGTAACTACCAAGTAAGGAAGTAAGGATATGTGGAGTATAAATATTAGACTATAGAAGAAAGAGGACGGATAACATATTGCCTGACAAGTTTTGATTTCAGATCGATAGCGTTACGCTCCCTTTACCTAATCAAAGGAAATATTATGCTGAATTTCTGGCTTGAATGAATTTTGTTCTGTGATCATAAGACTGAACGCCTTGAATAACAGATCGCTAAAATTGTCGATGCCATCCCAATCGCGTCAAACATATCCCGGTCAACCCGTATGCATAGGACCGGTGCGATTGGTGCGAATCTAGCAGCCGAATGACCAGTGGCGTCGGGGATCATTCTAAATATTTAAATAATTCGTTTTCGTTAGGATATGCAAGGAATTGATTGATGGGTACTTTTTATCCAACACAATGGCCACAATGGTATGCTCACACGGCCATACCAAATCAACGCGATTCCAATATTCTATGTCCCTTTCCTAGACTCGATTTCCATGGGAACCATGGACGGATGATGAAAATTCCAGCGTCGCTATGATCGGAATGGGAGCTAAACCTCCATGACTTCAGCGACATTTGAACGACTCGATCATTCTACTTCCATACCGGTCGCGAGAATCGTGTAGACGGCCAAAGCTTTAATTATATTTGTGTTGTGGTAATCGATATGCCTGATTCCCATGGACAGACAGTAGCTCAGAAGATTGGTATCGCTTCCATTCAGTACAGTATGCCCGTGGGCGTCGGCTCGAATGGAGATGATTGTAGTAATCGTTCGAGCATGGTTCCCATGGAAACCGGGTGTAAGAAACAAACTCAAGAAGAATGGAATCGCGTGAATTCGGTATGCCCGTGTGCGGATGCTGTAAGTGCCTCCGCCCGCTTTAGCGACTAAATTCCAGAGCCAGGCTCTCATACCTCCGTACCCCCCAGATTTATTGCCCGTTCGCAATATGATAATCAACTTTACCCTCTTTTTGAGACACCTTGTATAATAATGTGCACTTTGTTATGAAGAATATGAAATATATCGTTTTTCTTTTTACAGACACAACAAGAAATGGGAAATTACTTCCTGTGCTTTGGAATATTTCGATTACTTCTGCCATGTATCTTAGCGATAAGTGAGTATTTTTCAGTTTATTACATTACATACACTATCGGATAAGAGTACAGCAACTTTTCGATAGAATATTGTATAACCTGAATTCTGAAATATGTCAAATACTACCTAATGGTAATCGCGGAATTTAAGAGCATATCAGTCTGAAAAGTCATAATTGTCTGCAGTGATAGATAACAAATAAATAAGCGAAATTAAAATATTTTCAAGTGTCAAATAAACTTGTATTTAATGATTATTGTAAACAATGAATTTTCCACTCTCGACAAAAGTAAAGCAACTAAATAAAAAAACGGAAATGAAAATGTCAAAAAGTAAACGAATATGAATAGAACTAAAATAAATGGAGGTGAAAAACTCTTTTCAAATTTCACATTGGAAGAGAACACGTTGATAAAATGCCGGAATCATAAAGTTTCAGAAAATATACGTCTCGGTTAGATCGAGAAACTAAAACAATTTCTCAAAAGTACTTTAGGACCAAGAATAATTTCTGAAATTGCTGAATTGGATGTGCGGGGACTGCATGACGACAATTGAACCGGACAGAGCAAGAATGGAACAAAATATTATTTGTCGAAGAAAGTCGTTTCAGAACTATTAATTCTGGTGGAATGAGATATGTAACAAGCTCGGTTAATACGAAATTTCATCCACGTTGCACCAACAATAAAGGACGAAATAGTTTGTGCATTTTTATGGGGTTGTTTTTCGTGAGCTGGAGTGGAATGCATTACATTTCATAGGTGGGATTATGGATCGAATAGAATATAGGGGCATACTTCAAAACTGTATGTTGTGCTACGGGTGGAAGATACTTTTGCGGTTTGTCTTTCAATAGGACAATGATCCAGAGCACTTACTTCGCCTTGTTCAGAAAAAGTTTCACGTGAACGAAGTACATGTTCTAAAGCGGCTATCCCAATCACCGGAACTCAGCCCTATAGAGAACCTGTTTAAAGAGGGAAATCCAGGTGAAATCCATCAGGCAAAACCCCATAAAGCTCTGAATCAGCACTCACTGCCTTCACCTTATAAGACGAAAGAAATCATTATGACAGAGTTACCTACGATGCAGATCAATGGCCCATTATAACACTAACCGTAATTTTTCGAACCAAGTTTCAACGTTCCTTCTAAGATCTAGACCTATATTTGAAAATTATTCATCCTCCAAAAATAAAAAAAAACTTTTCAATTTCATAAGATCCTCCTCAAACACCACTCACTCGTCAGAAACTTTTCCGATGAAATAAGCAGTAGAACGAGAGAATTAGCTGATATCCTGGCGGAGGTTTTTTCTTAACTATGTTATTCTGAAATATCCGACGTCATTATGACTATACATCAATTTTATAATTTGCAAAATGTTGAAGGACCGGAAAGTTCTGATGGAAAATATTGTTGGGGTTGATTTTATCACCCTTTTATGATGACATTTCGGAAAATCAAAAGCTGTCGAAAACTAACACAACTGCATAAGCGTTTTTCAACTTTTTTCATGGAGGAGGTATTTACTAAAAATAAATTCTTCCCCCAATTTCAAAGGGCAGTTACTTGGAGGGAATAAATTATACCGAAGAAGGAACAAACCCTTAAAAACTTTAGCATCAATTCAGAAACCCTGTCATTCATACATTGAAGTGTCTTATTAGGAGAAGCAAAGTTTTGGGTATGAGATCTTGAAATCCATATACGTGATCTTGCTATGTTATGTATTGTCCGAAAGTATTCCATTCCAAGTTGATCAGCGGAAGAACTACTATTCTCCTCAAGGATGTCTACCTCGTATAATAAAAACATAATGGTAACACTATCAGTATGTACGTATGACATCATCGCGGTTATTGGCACAATGAAATTCTGAGAACAAGGAATACTCCTTGCGGAACTGATTATCTTTAGTTTCATCCCAGATTTTCAAGTTTCGAAGAATCAACTGTCCTGCAGGAAATTAGTTGACCTATGCTTAGTTATATCTATAACATTGAGTAGTCAAATAGTGCATCAGCATGAGGGCCCCTGTAGGTATATCTGAGAGAAAGTGATCGAAATAAACGGGATACGTCTAGTTGCCATTGATAAATCCGTTGATGACCTCACATACTCTGGCATTTGACTTATTATTTCATTATTGAAAATAAAATAATCATCTATGATTATCAATGAGTTTACCTCTGAGATTATCGTGAATTCTAATAATACAAGATTTTTGCTTCTTGGTTGATCTCGGATTCTAGGAGCTCAAACCCATAGACATATTAAAATATGATAATATGGTTCAAATATTTGAAACGACAATTCAAATAATGATTGTTGAAAGTTGGACTTCCACAATCCACAAGAGATACTTGTTTTAGTTTATTGAATGCATCAGTTCTCTCAATTTTACATATTATAATTTTTTGATATTTCCACTACAATTTTCTCATATCACTAGATTTTTGCGCGCATATCCTGGGAAACAACGTGCTATCATTGTGCCCAGAAGCCCAGATGTAAGTAACTTTCGATTTTTTTGCCGAAAATTGTCTCAATGATTATGTTCGACTCACTGATGAAGAACTCGAGGTCAAATTTGATTCTATCCGGCCGACCGGAACGGAAAGATATAGCGACTTGAAATTTTCAGAGTAGGTAGCGTGTCCAAATACGACGAACAATTTTGTCGATGGGCATAATCGGCTCAACGGTTTCCGAGTAATAATTTTGTCATAAAGCAATACCGATCCGATCGAATTGAAACTTGGTAGCTAGATGTAGAATACTGAAACAAGGACGTTTCTGAAATTTTGTGAGAATCTTATCTCTAGAAAATTTTTAAAAAATTATTAATAAAATATTATTCATCTAACGGTAACCTGAGAACGGGAAGAGATGGGGACTTACAATTTTCAGGGCAGGTTGCGCATCCAAATGCGGCATTTGAGTTTGTTGATGAGCATCATCGGCTAAACTGTTTTGGAGTTACACTCATCTGAAAAATGTTGATGTTATTTCCTTAATTACTTGAAAAATACTAATCCGATCCAATTCGCTGGTAATTAGTTGTATAATACCGACGCAAAATTCTTGCGAAATTTAGTGAGGATCGTATCACTATGAAATTTCAGCGACATCGCTGACATTTTGCGAGAGCCTTCAAAACCTATAGCTATACAGCCAAGCTCCAAGTTTGAACACAATCAGATCTATATTGTTGGAGATTCGAGCACCCTTGGATGAGTTCAGTACCTGGATGGATTTCCATTGCCTCGATAACTTTCGAACGAAAAAAGATAGGGCCCAACAGTTTCGGAGTTATACCCATCTGGAATATGTATTATTTTCTCGATAACTCAAAAAATACAGTCCCGATCGTTTTGAAACTTGGTATCTAGTTGTAAAATATCGAAATAAAGACGTATCTGGAATTTTGCTAGCACTGCACCACTAGAAAATTTTAATAAATTACGAAAAAATATTATGTATCCCACGATAATTTGAGAAAGAGATAGCAACCATGTATGAATTGGATCGATTTAGTATATTTTGAATTAATGAGGAAATAATGACCAAATCTCAGAGGGGTATAACTCCAAAACCGTTTGATCGATAACTCAAATGTCGCATTCAGATGCACAACGTATTCTATAGAAATTGCAAGTCGCTATCTCTTTACGATCTCTAATACGATAGCCACAAAATTTCACAAACGTCTTTGTGTCAGTATTCTACAACTAGCTACCAAGTTTAAATTCGATCGGATTGGTTGATAACAAAATTATTACTCGGAAACCGTTGGGTTGATTATGACCAATAAAGAACTTGTCCGTCGTATTGGGACGCGCCACCTACCCCAAAAATTTCAAGTCGCTATCTCTTTCCGTTCTCAAGTTTGTTCATAGCTCGTGGTAAACATAATTATAGTACAAAAAAATTTGACCTTATTTTTCCATATCATAGATTAACTATGACAGAAAAGGGTCCATGTTATGCATGTGTGAAAATGTTTAATGGATTACCAAATATTCTCGAAGGATGTCATAATGTGGGTAAATTTAAGAAATCCATCATTAAGAGGTTGCTGGTTCGATTGGAACCATATAATTTATGTGATTATTTTCAAGCGAATAATAGTTTCTAGTTTATTTAGTTTGTTTGTTATTAATTAGACATCATTTCATTTTCTTTATATGAGAAATTATATGAAGACTCTGAAACAAAGAAGTTCATTATTATTATTAAGTTATCGTGGCAACGGCCGGCCGGACTTAATCAAAATTGACCTTGATTTCAGGGAGTCGAACCCAATCGTTTGAGACCATTTTGAGCAAAAAAAAATCGAAATTAACATCACATTTGGGCAAAATGATAACGCGATGATCCCCAGAACATATGCACATAAAGTTGAATACAATAATGTGTCGATGTTAAGATTATTTAGAAACCAATAGCAGTACTCTAGGAATATCTATTGGCAGGAGTTGCTGTATCATTGTTATTTTGGAAGGGTTCAAATTCAGTTTTTTTTGCAATACTTGGTGGAAAATACTTTAGGAAACACCAGACTGTGAAGATAATTTATTCAGGGAAATTTGAACCGGTGTGAAGTTATCCACATCCACACATACACTCAACGACCAAAAAATGTTCAAATTGAAATATTAATAACTCGATAAGTACTTGAAGAATGATGATGAAATTTGACAGTGTTGCTCATGGATGCCTAAAGGGTCGAAATAAAATGTCAAATAATTTGTGTAGCCCCCAGGGGCGGTGGCTGGGGCGGTAAAACAAAAAATGCTATAACTCGGAAAATTTCAAGTGTTCCACGATGAACTTTGGATATGTGGTCAAGAATGGTGTAAATAAAAAGGTGTAGTAGATCCCATAGTTTGTGCGGCCCCAGGGGGGCGGTATATCGAAAAATGCCATAACTCGGAAAATATTGAGTGTTCCACGGTGAGCTTTGGATATGTCGTCTAGAATGGCGTAAATAAAAAGATGTAGTATGTCCCATAGTTTGTGCGGCCCCAGGGGGGCAGCGACCGGGGGCGGTATATCGAAAAATGCCATAACTCGGAAAATATTGAGTGCTCCACGATGAGCTTTGGATATGTCGTCTAGATTGGCGTAAATGAAAAGATGTAGTATGTCCCATAGTGCTTGCGGCCCCAGGGGGGCGGCGTTCGGGGGCGGTATATCGAAAAATTTTCCGAGTTATGGCATTTTTCAATATACCGCCCCCGATTGCTGCCCCCCTGGGGCCCCACAAACTATGGGACATACTACATCTTTTCATTTACGCCAATCTAGACGACATATCCAAAGCTCATCGTGGAGCACTCAATATTTTCCGAGTTGCGGCATTTTTCGTTATACCGCCCCCGATTGCCGCCCCCTGGGGCCGCACAAACTATGGGACCTACTACATCTTTGTATTTACGCCATTCTCCATTCCCACATATCCAAAGCTCATCGTGGAACACTCAATATTTTCCGAGTTATGGCATTTTTCGATATACTGCCCCCGATTGCCACCCCCCTGGGGCCGCACAAACTATGAGATCTACTACACCTTTTTATTTACACCATTCTTGACCACATATCCAAAGTTCATCGTGGAACACTTAAAATTTTCCGAGTTATAGCATTTTTTGTTTTACCTCCCCCAGCCACCGCCCCCTGCGGGCTACACAAATTATTTGACATTTTATTTCGACCCTTTAGGCATCCATGAGCAACACTGTCAAATTTCATAATCATTCTTCAAGTACTTATTGAGTTATTAATATTTCAATTTGAACATTTTTTGGTCGTTGAGTGTATGTGTGGATGTGGATAACTTAACACCGGTGAAATTTGAGGATTTTGTTCAACTTGTGTTCTCAGTTCTTTAACAACTTGAGGTCTTCCTGCCGATTTTCCCTTGTTAAAGGTTTCCAGTCTGCTTGAAATGAATGTGTTTTGTCCTAAATCATAAGTCATTACAGATTTAAATAATATGGAAACTGAAGTTTCACGACCTTTGAAAAGAATCTTAAGAATTGAAAATAATTCAATATTGGCTGTCTGTTTAGAAATTCTATGAAATAAACAGAACACAAGAAGTGAGAAGTGGCAAATAGAAATCCAAAGCCAACTGCGATGTTACAATCATTTATAAAGACCCTGTGCTATTTCTTTTCTCAATTTACTGAACGAGTAAAAATGGTGAATATTGATGAAAAATGACAAATTTATTGAATTTCTTAGAAATATTCACTTGGGAATCACATTTTCTGATCTCAACAATGAGAGATTCCTATCCATCAAGGTATCACGTTGAGTATGCAAGCGAATTCGCGGATTAAAGCTGGCGTTCAAACAAAACTTCTTGAACCTCCTGAACATACAGCCCGCCCAAATAAAAACTTATGAACTATATATCTAATGTTAGGCTCGCTTCATTGAGCCTGTATTAATGACACATCAATGATGTCATAGCTTCAAGTGAAATTCACCTAAAAATACACCTACTTGTTTTCAGCAATAATTTATGACCGGATTCCTTATCAACTGGTAGATAACAGCAATCGCTTTGCTTGAAGTAAAATCATCCGACATAAAATAATACTATATTAAAATGAATGTTTGGATAAACAGTCATGTTGAACTGTTATCAAATCTATTTCGATGTGCTACCACTAATAGTAATCAATAATATCCAATGAAGAAGAATAAAATTGCGAAGAATTTCACAATTACAAAATTCTCTGGTCTGGAGCTTTTGCGCGCATATTCCATTGTCTATTCACGCCTCATAAGAAGTCGATCGAACTGAAATTCGGAACTCGATTGTAAAATGGCTGCTCGAAGGTACGTGTATGTGCGGAATTTCGGCGGATTCTGATGAATAGTTCCAGAAATATAAAACGAACAAAAATTTCAATTTTTTTTCTACTGATATGATATTTCGCGAAAATTAACGCGTCGGCATTCTACAAGTGATTACTAAGTTTTAATTGGATCGAATTTGTATATTTTGAGTTATTGAGGATATAACAACAAAATTTAAGATGTCTCATTTGGAAGCGCAACCTACCCTGAAAATTGCAAGTCGCTATCTCTTTCCGTTCGAAGTTATCGTGGCAACGGCCGGCCGGACAGAATCAAATTTTACCTAGAATTCTTCATCAGTTAGTTGGAGACCATTTTCGGCAAATAATTCGAAAATTACGATAGCACGCTGTTCTCCAGAACATCCGCGCAAAAATCCTAATGTACTTGTAAATTTAATGAGTAAACCATAGTCCAAGCAATCCAGACTAGGGAATCCAATCCCGCAAACACGCATCAGGATAGAAGTGATCAATCTCGCGGATCCGCAAGAATGCGGGATTGTTAACAATATACAGGGTGTCTCATAATTAGACCGACAAGATGCTAGTGGATGTTCTAGACATTATTTGAGATACATTCGTTCCAAATCATATAACGCAAAAATGCTTCGTTAAGGAGCTTGAGCCCTATGAAGATGACGTCCAGGCAACACTTTTTGTCAAACCATTCGGTGCGTATCTTTGATATCAGCCAATGTGTAAAATTTCAACACTTTAGGTGAAACCGTTTTGGAGATATGCGACGAGAAGTTTTGCCTGGACGTTATCTTCAGAGGGCTCTAACTCCTTAGCGAAGCATTTTTAAAAACATAGTACTATAGTAGTAGCATAATAGTTATTTATGTACCAAGGAAGAAAAACTGTCAATTATTGTTGTGCCCGTTAATTGATAACCGAGGCGGAGCCGAGGTAGCAACCAGGCGGGACAATATACAGTTTTTCGCCGAGGTACATATTACATTTTTTCCTCGACCTGTATGAAAAGTGACATTTTACGTACTAATTTGCAGCCTTAAAATCGACTATCATTGAAGGCAAGTACTCTGCGGACGTAAAAGTACTTTTTCGTCCGCAAGATTACTGTCTCGTCCGCTGTGGTCACTATGAATACTGCATGATACGGTTCAATCCAAACATAAGTCCATAAATGCATGTGTCATTTGCTTTGTATCTGTCATTTATTATTGTGAAATTATTTAAGCGGTCCGAAATTCATAAAAAGAAGGAGAGTAGAGGCCAAGGAAAAAATGTAATATGCACCTCGTTGAAAAACTGTCTATTGTCTCGCCTGCCTGCTATCATCGGCTACTCCTCAGATATCAATTTGCAGTCTCATCTATAATAGACAGTTTTTCTTCCTTGGTACATAAATAAATATTATGAATTTCGAACCTCTTAAATAATTTCACAATAGCAAATAACACATACACTTATGTTTGTTTTGAACCATATCCATAGTGACCACAGCACTGACAGTTATTCTTACAGACACTTATATTTGTATTCAACTGTATCATGCCGTATTCATAGTGACCACAACGGACGAAAAAGTAGTTTTACTTTTTCTGGGACGTGTGCGCCTTCATCGTCGAATACGGAATTTTAATATTGAATCCCGCAGATCCCGTACGGAAAATCCCGCAATGTTGATCCCGCAGAATATCAGAGGGATCCCGCATTTGCGGGATTGGATTCCCTGATCCAGACGTTGGCTCCTACAAAAGGTCGGAGGTTATGTTTCTAAATTTTAGTGCGGAACTACGTGAATCCAACAAAAATCATATCGGAACAATTTTTGGGGGCCTAATAACTTCGAAATTTTGGGACTTTTTGCGGTATTGTTTCCCCAAAACATATGTCTATATTTTTGGAATGTTTGGTCGAAACTGGTCTCAAACGATTGGGTTCGACTCGCTGATGAATAATCTGGGGTCCAATCTAATTCTGCCCTCCGTAAGCATGATAACTCTCGAACGAAACGGATTGAGGTACAAATATCGTGGAGCGGCGAGGTAAGAGGCACGCGGCGAGGCAAGCGGGCGATTTATGAATCTCACGGAACGCATATATACTACTATTACTACTGCGATCTACAGCCAGTTAACGCGAGCGCCTCATTGGAGAGGGAAGTCATTCGAAGTAATCAAAAAATTTTTGACGCGCGATTTTAAATTCTGAAATTAAATCGAGAGTATGTGCCACGCGCGGTAACTTGCTCTAGATCGCGGTACTATATGCGTTTCCATTTGATGTCGTGTGAGGTTTATAAATCGCTCGATTGTCTTACCTCGACGCTCCATTATATGTGTACCTTTAAGGTACAAATATAGTGGAGTGGCGAGGTAAGAGGCACGCGGCGAAGCAAGCGGGTGATTTATGAATTTCAGGGATCTAGAGCGAGTTACCGCGCGGCACATTGGAGAGGGAAGAAAACGTTTTTGACGTGCGGATTTTAATCCTGAAATTAAATCGAGAGTAGCCTCTCCAATGCACCGCGCACGGTAACTCGCCCTAGATTGCGGTAGTATATGCGTTCCCATTTGATATCATGTGAGGTTTATTTTTGTACCTTTGTATTTGAAAAAAATGACGAAAAAAAATGTTTGTAAGAACCGTAACTACCCCTAGAAAATGTGAAGAAAATTACGAAAAAAAAATTGGTTCAAGCACTGACGTGAAATCAGGAGCTTTTGCGCGTATGTTCTATTGTCCATTCTCCTAAATTGGACACCCTTTATCGAATTTACCTTGGTAAATTATCTCTATTTCTTAATTCGAATTTACCATGTTAAATTCGAATTAAGTGTCCAATACAGGAGAATGGACAACATCATTTACCAAGGTAAATTCGATAAAGGGTGTCCAATGCAGGAGAATGGACAATAGAACATACGCGCAAAAGCTCCTGAATTCACGTCAGTGCTTGAAACAATTTTTTTTTTCCTAATTTTTTTCAAATTTCCTAGGGTTCTTACGAAATATTTTTTTCGTCATTTTTTTTTTAATTTTAGGGGTACGGTTCTTACCAAATTTTGAACACGTCTTTATGTTGATTCTCTACTACTAGTTACCAAGTTTCAATTCGATCGAATCTTTATTTTTTGAGTTATCGAGGAAATAATATTTCAGGTTGGTATAACTCGGAAACCGTTCGACCGATTATGCCCAAAAACGAACTCAACTCTCCCATTCGGATACGCAACCTACCCTGAAAATTGCAAGTGCTTATCTCCTTTCGTTCGAAAGTTATCGAGGCAACGGTCACCCATCTACTGAACTCGCACAAGGCTGCTCGAATCTCCAACAATATTTAACCAATCGTGTTAAAACTTGAAACTTGGCAGTATAGTTAGGTTCTAAAGGCTCTTGCAAAATTTCAGCAAATTCAGACGAATAGGTACTGATAAATAAAAATTTTTTTTTCTAATTTTCAATGATTTCTTAAAAATTTTCTACAAATACTATCCTCACGAAATTTTGCAACAATTTTCGCGTTGGCATTCTACAACTAATAACCATGTATGCATTCAATCGCTTTTGTATTTTTCGAGTTAATGAGGAACAAAAAACAACCAAATTTCAGATGGCTATAACTCTAAAACCGTTTGGCCGATTTTGCTTATAAACAAACTCAAATGTCGCATTCAGATGCACAACTTAACCTGAAAACTTCAAGCCGCTATCTCTTTCCGTTCTCAGGTTATCGTGACAACAAAAATACTTTTTAATAATTTTCTAGGGATACGATTCTCACAAAATTTCACAAACGTGCTTAGGTTTATATTCTACAACTATTCACCAAGTTTCAATTCGATCGGATTTATATTGGTTGAAAATAAAATTATTACTTGGAAACCATTGGGCCGATTATGCACATTAACGAACTTGTCCGTCGTATTGGGATGCGCCACCTACCCTGAAAATTTCAAGTCGCTAGCTCTTTCCGTTCTCAAGTTATCGTGGCAACGACTGGACTGCCGGACGGCTGGCCGGACAGAATCAAATATGACATCGAATTCTTCATTGGGGAGTCGAACCAAATTGTTTGAGACCATTTTCGTCAAAAATTCGAAAGTTACAGACATTTGAGCAAAATGATAACGCCATGTTCCCCAGAACATACGCTCAAAAAATAGGGTTCTAATTTGAAAAACAGAAGTTATGGCCAATTTTTCATCACAATTTTCGACACAAAATTTGAAACACCCTGTGATGATATCTCTGACATTCAAAAGATGCATGACCTTTCCACATTCTCCCTCTTCGAAGTTGTAAAAACGGTTCACGCTCAGTAGGTTTAAAATAAGAATAATGAACATAATACTATGACTAAACATATTTTACTTTTTTCCGGTTTTTTTTCGATATTTTGAAAACTGTTTGAATGAATACAATGGTTTTAACAGAAAGATATTCAGCATTGAATATTTGATCATACCAGGAATGCAAAACTGGAAAAAAAATTTGTTCATCAAATTTATTTTCACTCCCTGTATAACCGGAAGTGCTTGGGCTTCGAAAATATTTTAGCTCTGTAGAGAATTGCAAGCAATATAATAATCCCAATTTTCAGATTTCAAATATGTCCAGTTCTCCAGAAACGTCTATTAGGCACTCGAACTTGGGACACCCTGTATGCATTCCCATTTGATAACGTGTGAGATTCATAAATCGCCCGCTTGCCTCGCCTCGTGCCTCTTAACTCGACGCTCCACTATATTTGTACCTTTAGAGAGTTGAAATTTGCAGAGTAGGTTTGATATTAGGTCAAATATCTCGTTAATGAGCAAACTCCGCTGAGTGGTTTTGGAGTTATGGCTATTTTGAGTTTAAGTTTTTTTTCTTAATATTTCTGAAACTACTCATTCGATCTAACTGAAATTGGGTAATAGGTTGTAGAGCTACTACCTGAATATGAAGGCAAAGTTTTGTATTGATCAGATTACTAGGAACAGAAAAATACTGATCCGATTGAATTGAAATTCCGTAGTTAGCTGAAAAATACCGACATAAAGACGCATGCAAAATTTCGTGAGGATCGTATGAGTATACAAAATGTTCAACTAGTTTGCTCGCAATTGTGAAACCGCATGTTGGATTGAGTCTAACCTTGCAATTTAGCTGACTTTCATTAGCAGATTGACTTCACTATGTAAAAAGAAAAAAATACTGACGTGAGGTCAGGTTGTGCGAGTTAGGTGCGAGTTAGGAATCAGTTGTCTTCTGCGTAGGCCTTGTTACTGGGTCCTTACGCCACCTTTGGCACAGCGCTGTTAATTTTTGACCCAGCACTCAATGGTAGCCACCACCGGCTGGCTAGGAAATTTCTGTACTAGTCGCGGGATTCAATTTGAGACCTCTAGTTATCCGCTCTATCAATTGAGTTAGAATTAAAGCACTCATCATTCAATTCAAATTGGTCAACATAAAGAGGCGCGCCAAAGAGTAATGACTTGACTTAATCGGTCTTCTCATTTCCTCCAACACCACAGTGCCCTGGTACCCACAGAAGAGTCACCTCATTGACTCTTGCCAGTTGCTTTATGGTATACCGGCATTTCCAGGACAGTAGAGAATCTTGGATGGGTGATTCCAGGTCTATCATGTGTGGCCTGGGTTGCGTTCGAATATTAGCTACATCGAGTAGAGTAGAGTTTTTGAAGGTTTTAAAAGATTTACTCTGGAGTTGACTACTCTGAAAGTGAGAGAAGGTGCCAATATCGGAATATAGGTTATGTTGGTTTAAGGAAGCATCTATTATTATTGTTTTCTTCACATATATGTAACTCTAATCATAATTATATATTGTGAGCAGTATAACAACTATTGAATAATCTCAAAGAACATTCATAAAACACTGAGACAAAGGTACGAGATTTTCCGTCCCATGAGATATATCAATTTTGAGTGGGGTAAAATGAACTCTTATTCGAATACTCTAACATTTCGAACGACAGTCATGGAGTGAAATATATCCATACCAATATACAGTGCGCGTCAAAATTATGGAACAATTATGAAAAGTATTTTCCAAAAAAGAAAAATCTTTTCTTGAAAATTTCTGCACGCCTCTAAAGAAGATACAAAGACCTTGTCAAAAAGTACCACAGGGCCCTCTTTCCCTATTCAAAAAATTTAGAGTGTTGATGGGGATCGCACAAGGTGCAACAGAAATCCTTCAAAAATGCATAAAAATTTGGTTAAAGTGAAACAAAAATTGACCTTTGGATTTTGTTGCCAAATATTTTTCTTCTGAGAAAATGAATTTGTTCCATAATTTTGACGCGCACTGTATATATGGATTTACCTGATATACAGGCAAATTATTTTTGGTGAAGCTTTAAAGTTCCGCCATAGACGGAGGTTACACGGTCAATCTGGTATCAGTCTCGCATCACATAAATCATGGATTGATGTCAGATTGACGGGAAATTGGTTATATATGCGTATACTGATGGACTGATGATCCGGATTGATGGTAATACTGACGTTAGACGGAGGTTACACGGTCAGTCTGGTATCATTCTCGCATTAATCAAACATCAGTATTATCATCAATCCGGATCATCAGTCCATCAGTCTACGCATATAGAACCGATTCCCCGTCAATCGGACATCAATCCATGATTGATGTGATGCGAGACTGATACCAGATTGACCGTGTAACCTCCGTCTTAGAGTGATGCGAGAATGATACCAGACTGACTGTGCAACCTCGGTCTTAGGCCAATCATAATTCAAAGACAGTTGATGTTTTCGCGATAATACGAGCTGGTTCCGTCTAAGACGTCTAAGATGGAGGTTACATGGTCAGTCTGGTATCATTCTCGCATTAATCTAACATCAGTATTACCATCAATCCGGATCATCAGTCCATCAATCTACGAATATAGAACCAATTTCCGTCAATGTCCCATCAATCTATGATTGATGTGATGCAAGACTGATACCAGAGTGATACTAGATTGACCATGTAATCTGTCTATGATATGTAATGTCTATGAATGGAACTAACATATCCACTGAAAATTGTAAAAACACTGACATGAGGTCAGTCTGCTAGGGCACACTTGTTCAAATATATAGCCAGGGGCCAGGGCGGTCATAGAATGGATTTATTAATTCATTATTTGATGAATATGATGGATATAACTCCGAAACCATTTAGCCCATTATACCGATAAACGAACTTAACTGTCGCATTCGTATGCGCGGTCTACCCTGAAATTTGCAAGCCGCTATCTCTTTCCAACAATATAGATTCGATCGTCTTCAAATCTGGAACTTTGCTGTAAAATTAGGTTTTGAAGGCTTTCGCGAAATTTCACCGATATCAGACGGATAGTTTCTGAAATACAATTTTTTTTTCAATAATTGTTTTAACAATTTTTAGTGATACGATCCTCACGAAATTACGCAAAAATTTGCACCTCAGTATCCTACAACTAATTACCAAGTTTAGGTTGGATCCAATCTGATTGAGTTATTGATCAAATCACAACGAAATTTCAAATGGGTATAACTCCAAAACTATTTTGGTGATTATATATATTAACGAACTTAACTGTGATATTCGGATGCGCAACCAACCCTGAAAATTGCAAGTTGCTATGTATTTCCATTCGAAAGTTATCGTGGTAACGGTCACCCATCCAGATACTGAACTCGCCGAACGCTGCTCGGTTTCCAGTATTTTTTCAATAACTCCCACAACATAGATCCGATCCGATTTTCTAGTGATACGATCTTTAGAAAATTTCGCATTAGTCGGTATTCTACAACTAGTTACCATGTTTCAATTCTATCGGATCTGTATTGTTTGAGTTATTGGGAAAATAAATTTCAGCTCCGTAACCGTTATGCCCTTTAATGAACTTAAACGTCGAATTCGGATGCTCAACCTACCCTGAAAATTTCAAGTCGCGCTCTCTTTCCGTTCGAAAGTTATCGTAACAACGGTTTCGGAGGGCCGGCCGGACAGAATCGAATTTGAGCTCAAACTCTTCATAAGTTAGTCGATCCTATTCGTCAGGCTATTTTCGGCAAGAAATTCGAAAATTGCAGACAGAAATTATAGCGCGCTGCTCCCTTGAACATGCGCAGAAAAATGTAGCAAAAAGGTGACCTATGTTAATATGAATATTTTGACTTAAATGCATGCGATGATTAATCTTTTTAAATACTGACATTCAATTAAAAACAAAAACCAACCTCGTCTCCATCGGCAACAAATCATATATTTTTTCTTGAAATGCGAAAAATTCCAAGGTGATAAATTTTAAATTACCCTTTAGTTAGATTACCACCGGTTGTTACATAAAAAATAATTTATAGGAAGACATTCAGGTTGGAGAGATTCCCTCAAATAATGCGCTATTTAATGATGATTTTTCCCCCGATGCAGTGGCGAAATCTGTGCTCGCAGGAACTGTTAAGTTGCGAATGTCTGAATCGACTTCTAATGCACACCCTGATTTTACGCTCCAATTCTCAAATTGTCTCTGAAAGGTGAACTACTTCCTCGCGTTTAGTGGCATTTGGCCACACGTGAGAATGAAGCAGTTCTTTTCGAACGAACTTTGGGGTGCTATAAATGACTTTTTTCTGCAAGCGTGCGCGTTCAATCCTTTTCCCACACACGTTTCAAGTCGCAAAGGGGCACTTTCTCATACGGTGCGGGAAAATTTTTACCGCACGCCAACTCCACTGTATTCCTTTATTCATTCCTGTATTCATTTATCTATGTAGCTCATTGACGCCATTGATGAAATAACTATGGTAACGAGAAATACATGCAGTATTACGTCTATCATTCATGTGTATATGAATTAATCAAACCGATATAAGTACCTAGAGTTTTTCAAATTTATATTTATCAACCAACGGTGAAATCTGATTTGTGTTTTATAATGGTTTCATCTGATGCCCTTCCTACAGAAATATTAACAGCAGCTATAAATGAAGCAAATTTGACTTTCCGACCAATGAAGTCTAAAATTTCCGATTTCATTAATAGGTGTGATACGACAAAACTGTTTCGATTTTACCTATTAACGAACTGAAATGTAGCAAGTCACAACCCTTAAAATTCGAAATTTATTATCTTCGGAACTATTCGCCGGAGCATATACAGATTTTGTATGTGGGTTAATTATACCGATAATAACATCCCCTGAAAAAATTATGGACTTCCCGAGGGGCTGCGGGGTAATTTTTTCAACCCTTAAATTTAAAAATTCAATATATCCGAAACTAGTCGCCGAGGCACATACAGATATCATACAGGTATTACTTATACCCATACCTATAATTCCTAGAAAATTCCCGAGGGGTTGCGGGGTAGTCTTGTCAACCGTTAAATTTCAAAATGTAATATCTCCGGAACTATTCGCCGGGCACATACAGATTTTGTATCTGAGTTAATTATACCGATAAATCATCCCCTGAAAAAATGATCGACCTCCGGAGTGGCTGCGGGGTGGTCTTTTCAACCCTTGAATTTCAAATATTAATATCTCCGGAACTATTCGCCGGAGCAAATACAGATTTTGTATGTGGGTTAATTATACCGATAACGACATCCCTGAAGAAATGATCGACTTCCCGAAGGGCTGCGGGTAGTTTTTTCAACTCTTAAATTTCGAAATTTATTATCTCCGGGACTATTCATCGGAGCACATACAAATTTTATATACGTTTTACTTATGCCCATACCTTTATCCCCTGAAAATTCATCGACTTCCCGAGGGACTGCGGGGTAGTCTTTTCAACCCTTAAATTTGAAAATTTAATATATCCTGAACTATTCGCCAGAGCACATGCAGATTTTATATGTGGGTTAGATATACCGATAACGACGTCCCCTGAAAAAAATATCGATATCGTTATAATTAACCCTCATACAAAACTTGTATGTCCTCCGGCGAAGAGATATTAAATATTGAAATATAAGGGTTGAAAAGACCACCCCGCAGCTCCTCGGGAAGTCAATCATTTTTTCAGGGGATGTTGTTATGGGTATAATTAACTGACATACAAAATCTGTATTTGCTCCAGCGGAGATATTTAATTTTGAAATTTAAGCGTTGGAATAATACCTCTCAGTCCCTCGGGAAGTCGATCATTTTTTCAGGTGATGTCGTTATAGGTATAATTAACCCACATACAAAATCTGTATGTGCCCCGGCGAATAGTTCCGGAGATATTAAATTTTGAAATTTAAGGGTTGAAAAAAATACCCCGCAGATCCTCGGTAGTCGACCATTTTTTCAGGGAATATGTTTATCGGTGTAAGTAACCCACATACAAAATCTGTATGTGATCTGGCGAAGAGTTCCGGAGATATTAAATTTTGAAATTTAAGGGCTGAAAAAACTACCCTGCGGCCCCTCAGGAAGTCAATAATTTTCACAGGGGATATTCTCATTGCTTTACGGAACCCTGCTATTCGAATAGGTATAGGCTGACGAACAAATTATTTTAATAGTTCAAATTATATTTATCATATTGTGTCGTGCGATTGGCTCAGTGGTAGAGTAATTGACTTGGGAGCGGAAGCCCCAAGTTCAATTCCGAGGTTAGGAAAGAAATTTTCTATTCACGGTAATCGCCACCATTCGCTGTTGGGTCAAAAATTAACAGTGCTGTGCCTAAGGTGGCGTAAGGACACAGTAACAAAGCCTACACAGAACACAACTGGTTCTCCTAACTCAGGGCAAGCTCTTAGAGCTTATGAGGGGTCTCCTTGTGGAAGACCCAGGAGGATCAGTATAATAATAATAATAATATCCTGTTTTCATAATTTAATGGTTCATACCACTATCACATTCATTCTGTATTATAAGCCTTAACTCAAGAAATAATATTTGATACATAAATGTAGATCAATATTTCAGCATGTTTTCGCTAGCAACATTATGAAAATACTGTATATAGGAACATGTCTCACTACTGAAGGAAGTAAAAGGTATTAACCTCGATGTCAACAAAAAATAATTTCTTTTGATGATTCCATTATGTTATTCCTTCCTATTGCCTTCATAAACTACATCATTAAAATGATCCAATTCTTAATCTTCTGATACATCATCCCCAATATTTGACATAAATTATTCAATATGCAACAAGTCAATATTATTTTTGGCATCAAAACAGTCTTGTAATTGTATATATGCACAAATTCAAGATGCGGAACCTTGTTTTCCAACACATAATTTTTTAAAAGTACGAATTATTTAAACAAACTAGAACAGATATAAATATGACGTCTCTTATAGGTAGATATAAATGACAGATGACAGATAGAATTCGCATTCTGTGAAAACATAGAAGTAGGCACAATGTATTATTGAAATTTTGAAAAATCATATCCCGAAAGTATTAGCTTGTTAGAGTTGAAAATGACATCGATGGATTCTTATGATGGAACTGCATCTTAAAAAAATTGAATTAGAAATTTGTAATTGTAAAAAATTTTTTTTTTCGATACTCCGAACCCGATTTAGCCCAATAACGAACTTAACCGAGATATTTATCTCCCAAACCTAATTTGAAAATTTCAATTGTGTAGCTCATTCCGTTCGAGAGTTATCGTGCCTATGGCCGTAGTTTTTTGCCACTTTACGGAAAACCGATTAATACGAAACTTTGCATACATGTAAAGGTCATGATTCTACAATTTTATGCTAAATTTGTGATAGATCGAGTGATCGGTTCCGGAAATATTCATAGAAAACGTTTTCATTAAAAACGGCCATAGCTCCGGAACCGCTTGGTAGATTTTGCCCGTTAACGAACTCGTCCGAGATATTTAAGTTCCAAACCTAATCCGCAAATTTCAATCCTTTAACTCCTTTTGTTCGAGAGTTATCGTGCCCACGGCCGGCCGGACCATTTTCATCAAAGAATTCGAAAATTACAGACATTTGGGCAAATTTATTGATAAGCACTCTGTTCCGAGTAACAAGAGCGCCAAAAATAGTGATATATGTACTATGTATATAACACAACTTTTCAAAATCTATGTATTCTGTATATTAAGGAACTGGCTAAATAATAAATCGAAACACTGAAATCTTCGCACGTAATTCGTCAACTTAGAGATGTTAATTATGCCTCCTAAACGTTGTTCAAATTTAAATGGAGGTTCAAGAACCTTTGAAAGGAAAAGGAAACAACAGAAAACGAATATTTAGGTACTTCCTTTTTATTTTCGAATACATTCGACTAATTGTTGCTGAAAGTTTCGTGATGGGACTTTTTATATACGATAATTAGGTGATAAATGGATGTGAATACAACATTATCTATTGATGCATGCCTATAGATTGTGAGAATAATGAATAAAATCAAACCAGAACGGAACAAGAACAATTAGCAACCCTTAGTGCTTGTTTTTGTTTTCAAGGTTGATTGAACCTATAGCTGACCACCAAAGCAACCTAATATGAACTGTTTCTGTATGTGTCAATAAATAGACAGAAAAAATTCACTCTAAATGTGCCACGTTATTTGTAAGAACATGTGTTGGTCATTTTCTCCAACAATGTGCTGTAGGGAAGCCCGCGGAAATATGTAGTATTTTCGTGCTGAAATTAGAATAAGTTTTTCATTTCTCAGTGTTGAAGTTTCTAGAAAATTCCACCAGAATGCTTCTCTGTCAGTTTCTTCTGTATCTCTTTACTTCATAGGTATTTCCTGAGCCACATAAAAATTCTGTTCCTAAGAAGGGAGCTACAGCCTTCATAGTTTTCTCAACTCCAATGTATTGCCAATGGTATTCAGAACAAGCACTGACGTGAAATCAGGAGCTTTTGCGCGCATGTTCTATTGTCCATTAGCCTGTATCATGTACCTATCTACCACCTGGTGAATTGGATTAAGAGTGTCCAATAAAGGAGAATGGACAATAGAAGATGCGCGCAAAAACTTCTAACTTCACGTCAGTACTTGAACCAATTCTTTTTTCGTAATTTTTTCAAAATTCTCTAGGGGTACTGTTTTGACAAAATTTTACACACGTCTTTATGTTCTTATTCTACAACTACATATTTACAAAGCTTCAATTCAATCGAGTTTATATTTTTTGAGTTATCGAGGAAATAATATTCCAGGTGCCTATAACTCCGAAACTGTTTAGCTCTCCCATTCGGATGCTCAACCTACCGTGAAAATTGCAAGTCCCTATCTATTTACAATTTTTTTCAATGATTTTCAATGATTTCTTAAAAATTTTCTAGTGATACGATCCTCACGAAATTTCGCAAGAATTTTTGCGTTAGCATTTTACATCTATTTACCACGTTTGAATTGGATCGGATGGAAATTTCAATAATTAATCGTAATTTTATGATTTCATAGAATAGAATGATTTGCTGATATATGTAAATCCAACATATGAGGTGAATCGAAGCCCTATGTTTTGAATTCATTTTTTTTATGATGCTGTTCTATCATAAGAATCCATTGATATCATTCCCAACTCTGTGGAACCAATACTTTCGGAGATATGATTTGTCAAAGTTTGAATAATTACTCGCTAGTAGTTTAGTAGTATATTGTATATTGTTGTGGGGAGTAACGTTGCACTGCGATCTTAAGGTCTATTCTGCCCTCCGTCAGAGCTGTCGATGGCATAACCATCTACAGCTCGCCTTCCAGTTCCAGAGTTCTGATGAACTCCAGTATCTGGGATGGCTTCAAGGAGGCTACGTCTTCGCTCCTGCAGATTTCTTGCCCAAAGCATTCCTTGCGTTGGTTTGAGATGGCGAGGCATTCCGTTATCAGGTGATCAGGATTTTCATCCTTCTCCCAACATAATCTACGCTCGTCAGTTTCTGCTAGCCCTAATCTCATCATATGCTTCCTAAGGCCGCAGTGCCCGCTAGTAGTTTAACAAGAGTGCCAAAGCTCCTGTCCACAGGGCTTTCCCACATTTTTGCGCGCGTGTTCCGCAAGGAACAGCGTGCTATCATTTCGTCACAATGTCTGTATTTTTCGAATTTTTTTTCGAAAATGGTCTCAAACGATTGGGTTCGACTCCCTGATGAAGAATTCGAGGTCAAATTCAATTCTGTCCGTCCGGTCCGGCCGGCCGGCCGGTCCGGCCGTTAGCACGATAACTCTCGAACGACTTAGAGCGTTGAAATTTGCAGGGTAGTTTCGTAGCGTAAATATCTCGGACAAGTTCGTTAACGGGCGAAATCGACCGAGCGGTTTCGGAGTTAAGGCCGTTTTTAATAAAAACGTTTTTTATGAATATTTCCGGAACCGATCACTCGATCTTTTTGAAATTTGGCATCAGATTGTAGAATCATGACCTTTATATGCCTGCGAAGTTTTGTGTTGAACGGACGGCCCTAAAGTGGCAAAAAAAAATTTTGAAAATTTGAAAATTTTGTTTTCACGATAACTCGAAAAATACTGATCTGATTGAATTGAAACTCAGTAGTTAGATGCAAAAGACCAAAGCAAACACTTTTGCAAAATTTCGTGAAGATCACGTGACATGAAAAAAATAAAAAAATTACTACTATTTTGCGGAATACTTTGCTTTTAATGCCGAAACATATGTTTTTGAGGTTCATGCTGCCCTTTCCGGGCATTTCCCGTATTGCGCATGCGCAGATGAGAAGTCCTTTAACTGCTGTAGTTTTCGTCAGAGAGGATTGGGGTTTTGGGGTGGCGGATGCTATTCCTCCATAGAATTCAGATCCCTGATGAGGGTCTGCGCATGCGTAGATTAAAGATGCGATATCTTCCGAACCACTAGTGTTGGAGAATCGGAGTTTTTTGTAAGGTGTGTTATTTTGAGAGGACTTTTAGCCGCCAGTAGATTGCGCATGCGCAGAAGAGAAGTGACTGTCTTTGGGTTGGATGGGTTATGTTCGGAGTGCTGAGTCGATATTATGAGGTTTTAAAAGAATATTCATAGCAATTCAGTGCAAGGACAAGTCAGTTTGGGGGATGTAGCGTTGTTTCCGAGTTGAAGTGTCCGTACCGTGGCCCTGGGGCTAATTTTGAAATTGATGTTACCCCTTACAGGCATTTTTCGTTATGCGCATGAGCAGACCATCAGTGATTTAACTGGTGGTGTTTTCATCAGAGAGGATTAGGGTTTTGGGGTGGCGGATGCTATTCCTCTATAGAATCCCTCGTTGAGGGTCTGCGCATGCGTGGATTAAAGATGTGATATCTCCTGAACCACTAGTGTTGGAGAATCGGAGTTTTTTGTAAGGTGTGTTATTTTGAGAGGACTTTTAGCCGCGAGTAGATTGCGCATGCGCAGAAGAGAAGTGACTGTTTTTGGGTTGGATGGGTTATGTTGGGAGGGCTGAGTCGATATTATGAGGTTTTAAAAGAATATTCATAGCAATTCAGTGCAAGACAAGTCAGTTTGGGGGATGTAGCGTTGTTTCCGAGTTAAAGTGTCCGTACCGTGGCCCTGCGCATGAGCAGACCATCAGTAATTTAACTGGTGGTGTTTTCGTCAGAGAGGATTAGGGTTTTGGGGTGGCGGATGCTATTCCTCTATAGAATCCCCTGTTGAGGGTCTGCGCATGCGTGGATTAAAGATGTGATATCTCCTGAACCACTAGTGTTGGAGAATCGGAGTTTTTTGTAAGGTGTTTTATTTTGAGAGGACTTTTAGCCGCGAGTAAATTGCGCATGCGCAGAAGAGAAGTGACTGTTTTTGGGTTGGATGGGTTATGTTGGGAGTGCTGAGACGATATTATGAGGTTTTAAAAGAATATTCATAGCAATTCAGTGCAAGGACAAGTCAGTTTGGGGGCTGTAGCGTTGTTTCAGAGTTAAAGTGTCCGTACCGTGGCCCTGGGGCTAATTTCGAAATGGATGTAACCCCTTACGGGCATTTTTCGTTATGCGCATGAGCAGACCATCAGTGATCTAACTGGTGGTGCTTTCGTCAGAGAGGATTGGGGTTTTGGGGTGGCGGATGCTTTTCCGCTATAGAATCCCCTGGTGAGGGTCTGCGCATGCGTGGATTCAAGAAGCGATATCTCCTGAACCACTAGTGTTGGAGAATCGGAGTTTTTTGTGAGGTGTGTAATTTTGGGAGGACTTGCAGCCACGAATATACTGCGCTTGTGCAGACGAGAAGTGAATGGTTTTGGGTTGTTTGGGTTATGTTGGGAGTAATGAGCCGATATTGTGAGGTTTTAAAAGAATATTCATGTCAATTCAGTGCACGGACACAAGTCAGTTTGGGGGAAATAGCGTTGTTTCCGATTTGAAATGTCTGTATGGTGGCCCTGAGGCGAATTTATAAATAACTATATTCGGTAGATCTATATTAAAATGCGTTCGGATTTGGAGAAGATGCAATTTCGTCCCTAACGGAGGACCCACAACCGAATTTTTTTCTGATCTACGGTAAAACTAACAGCCAAACTGTATTGATAGCTATATTTGTTAAAGGAACTTGAAAAAAAAAAAAAAAGCACTGACGTGAAGTCAGTACTCTTTGGCGCGCGTGTTCACGGTGGCTAATTTGAATTGAATGATTCAAAAATTAACAGTGCTGTATCTAAGCTGCCGTCAGGATAGAGTAACAAAGTTGGAAAAGAACACAAGTGACTCTCCTTAGTCGCACAAGCTCCTAGAAAATTTGGGAGGGTCAGTATAATCCTAATCATGTTTATAGCACGCGCGCAAAAGCACATTGACTTAACAATGAAAGAAAAAGTGTAAAAAGTCAATCTGCTTTGGCGCGCGTGCTATAAACATGATTAGGATTATACTGACCCTCCCAAATCTTCTAGGAGCTTGTGCGACTAAGGAGAGTCACTTGTGTTCTTTGCCAACTTTGTTACTCTATCCTGATGGCAGCTTAGATACAGCACTGTTAATTTTTGAATCATTCAATTCAAATTAGCCACCGTGAACACGCGCGCCAAAGAGTACTGACTTCACGTCAGTCCTTTTTTTTTTAGTAATCTGTCCGCCTCTATCCCTAATGTTGAGGTGCGTATAAACTATGCGAGGCAAACCCTCGAACATGTATACGCGCGGCGGCCTCGCGCTATGTAGACGGTGTTGCCAAGCGAGGCATGCCTTTGTAAAAAGCGGAATGCCGCCTCGCGTATCAATGTTCGAGGGTTTACCGCGCGTAGTTTATAAGCAGCTTTAGCGTTACAAAGCTGTGATCTGATGATATACTCATCTTTCTTCCTATTAGATAGATCTTCGGCAGTAATTGTTGTCTTTGGAAGAACGCATCTGTCTCTTGCGTGTGATAGCACCCTGGTTTGCGAGCCGCGGTCACTGTCACAATCATATGTAGAAATACAACAGTGCTTTTGTCTTACTATTACTATCATCCTATGCATCACTGTAATGCTTTCGAACATCCACAATTCCACAATCATATTTGACCTTGCAAATACAAACAATAAGCCTACCATCTCTACGTGTAATCCACCCAATTATTGGTTGACCTCCGTTAATATTAATTACTGTGAAACACAAAACACACCTTTTATTTGTCGCCGTGTCACGCCAAAACTTCACGTTTTCCGTGCTTTCGGATGTGACCATCAGCTATCTTTCCATCTGGCGAACACAAAATTTACCGGCGAAAAACCGCAGGTTTGATTAGCATGAAGCCATTTCATTTTCGAGGTAGATTGGTGATATGAAATTGTTATTCCCGGAACTGGCAAATAGCTGTAAAATTAGCCTGTGTCGATGGAACGACCTGTTAGCTCAAATTAGTTTTACGTATTTTCAGTAGGGATGGGATTTCTGGACTATATTCAAGCGAATTCATTCCTCTAGACCAGTGGTCCCAAACTTTCTGATTCTGTACCCATAAATCGGGTTAGATATTAGCAATTACCCCACCCCCGTCGAAATTACCGAAATTAATATAACCGTATCCAACAATTATAATTCCTCGTTAGTCGCACCACGGTGTTTTTGACCGCGTTACAATAAAAATAATAATTAGTCTTCTTTTTACCCCTCAGAAAATCCCGTTTTACCCTTTGGGGGTAATTCCCCCAGGTTGGAAACCGCTGCCCTAGACAATCATGTGGCACCGAGTTGAGATAAAGGCTGGTTTATGCTGGCTAGTAACTTAAACTTAACCCTTAACTTAAAAATTGAAACATAGATTTCTGGGAATATTACTTATACTGAGACTAAAGAATCCGTTTTCTTATTAATAATAATAATAATTAATGAGTTAACGTATTCTTTAGTCTGATTATAAGCCATACCTAACACTAAAAATCTATGTCTATATATATTATATATATAGAATTAAGTTAAATTTACCAGCCAGCATAAACCAACCTTAACTTGAGAGACCAGAATGCCGAGATATCTCGTCAACGTTTTAATATACGATTGTTAGCATTTTAGACTGGAGGGCGAGATATGAGAGGTTCGTTTGACGATCGATAGAATTAATGGGTGCCATATTGTGCATATTGTTGTCATTTTCGAATTAATTCCTGGGAATTTTAATTTCATACTTCGTTTCGAAATTCATAGTTAACTAAGATCCTTAATACACCGAATTAATCTAGTAAAATTAGATGATAAAGTCGAGGATAAAGTTGATTAAAGCCATATGGAACCTTTGACAAAAAATTGGTTCAAGCCCTGTGGATATGAGCTTTCTGGCGCTCTTGTTCAAACAGACAAATTATATCTCCGAAAATATTGGTTTATCAGAGTTGAGAATTATATCAATGTATTCTTATGATAGAAATGCATCATAAAGGAAATTCAATTCAAATAATAGTTAATTTTTCATTATTTAGATGAGCACTTATACAGATACTGTGAGAAATGATGCATGTCAAGTGAAGGTTTTCTCAAGTAGAAACGCACTTACGCAGAAAAGTTATATTTGAGAATTAATAGGACATTGAGCCGAAAATCCAGAAAAAATGTATTTATTATGTATGATTATATAATCTCTACTCTTTCATAACATTTTTGTTCTAAATGTGGCAGGCATCGAACTAATTGAAATGTTTATGAACTGGAACAAAAATCTATAGATTGGCGGAAAGTGGCGTTCTTAAAATGTTCAAGGCCAATTAAAATATTATTTTACTTAATAAAACTTTCTCTAATAACAACAAATTTCAGTACTGTGTACGGTGTTAAAAATCAGGTAAATTAGAAAAAGGTTGCAATTGAAGACGGGTAATATTATTTTCAATATCCATATTCTCAAGTATAATACTACCTATACCAATACATAATTTTGAACACCCTTAACAGTTTGAACCATCATTTTGTTCAACATTCATTACCTATTCAGTGAATACGGACCGATACAATCCAATACTATTCGTTCTCAGGAAGTCAACATAACTTCTAAATTTTCCTTTAAGAACGATAGAATTCTGATATCGATTGGGCGTCGATTGATTAGAACTTAGACCTTGAATAATCCCTATTGAGACTTCCGGTTTTCATACATTCTAGTTGAAAAACCACTGACGTAAGGTCAGGAGTTTTCGTGTGCATGTTCAGATATATAGCCAGAGCGGTCACTTATTCAGCTACTGAACTCACCCAACGCTGCTGGCTTCCAGGAAACAAACATATTTTCACTTTGTACTGTAAAATAAGGTTTTGATGGAACTTCAGCGATATCCGAACTGTGCATTGTTTGCTGTTTTATATGATATAGAATATTTCTGATTTCGGCAAAATCTCAAACATTGGTTACACAATTATATTTGGATATTAATATCGTTTAACTCAATCAAACCTGATATTATGGGTCCCAATTATTCAAAATAAGTCCATAAGTACCATATTTAACTCGTCTCAACCCGCTATAGGTATTAAATATGGATTTAAAATCATATTTTAAACAAATTGCTCTTCCCTTATAAAAGAAACATGACCATAGACATGACATTTCTAATTCTATCAATTCGAACTGCATCATGAAATTTGTTCGACTTCACGCGAAAAATGTATTTCCATTGATAACTTTGTTGAATGTGGACTAGTATATATTTTGATATTTTGCTAATATCTCCAGCAATTTAGTTCCGATTCAGTTTAAATGTATAACTTGGCTGTAAAATTAGGGTTTGAAGGCTGTCACAAAATATGAGTGAACTCTGACTGAGTTTATTTTTTGAATAATTTTTTTTAAATGTTATAGTTTGCACAAGTCTTTGTATCGGCATGTTTCAATTCATATCTAGTTTCAATTCGATCTGATCAGTATATTTCGAGTTATTGGGAAAACAAAATTTCAGTGGGCTATAACTCCGGAACCACTCGGCGGATTTTGCCCGTTAAACGAATTCAACTGGCGGAATGGAAACCTACCCTGTAAATTTCAACTCTCTAACTTATGCGTTCGAGAGTGATAGTGCCTACGGAAGGACGGCCGGCCGGACAGAATTAAGTCTGACCTCGGATTCTTCATCAGTGAGTCAAAACTAATCGTTTGAGACCATTCTCGACCAAAAATTCGAAAATTACAGACAGTTTGGAAATTGATAGGCACTCTGTTCATAGGAACAAGCGCGCAAAGAACACTGAAATAAAATTATATGAATACTTGATAAATTTTCATTTATTATTTTCTGAAATAGCCAAACCTAATTGATCGATAACAAATAAGATTTTTAACTACCCCCTGAAATTTTGACTTTTGGCCACATAAGATTATAGGTTTCCAAATACGGTCAGCAAGCCGAATACGATCCACTATAATCAGGTAATTGCTTATTGTTGCTGCTATTGCTGGCCTATTTTGCCCAATAACGAACCAAGATATTTATCTCCCTAAGCTCTCTGAAAATTTCAACTGCCTGGCTCATTCCGTTCGAGATATATTAAACAAAATTTAAAAATTTTCAAATTTTTTTTTTACCCTTTGCGGTAACCCTATAAATACAAAACTTCACATGCGTCTAAAGGTCATGAGTCTACAATTTGATGCTAAATTTCAGATAGATCGAGTGATCGGTTTCGGAAATATTCATAAAAAATATTTTTACTAAAAACGGCCATAACCCCGAAACCGCTCGATGGATTTTGCTGGTTAACGGGCTCGTCCGAGATAATTACGCTTCAAACCTACCCTGCAAATGTCAATCATCTAATTCCTTTCATTCGAGAGTTATCGTGTTAACGGACGGACGGTCGGACAGAATCGATTTTGACCACGGATTCTTGATCAGTGAGTCGAACCAAATCGTTTGATACCATTGTCAGCCAAAAATTCGAAAATTACAGACATTTGGGCAAATTGATAAGCACTCTGTTCCGAGGAACAAGAGCGCCAAAAATTGATAATAAAAAACCATTTAAAATTGAACTAAAATATTTATAGCAAAATGAATAAGTACATAAACATAAATAGCTATAATTCTGAAACGAAACAATCGATAATATAACAAGCACTGACGTGAAGTCAGAAGCTTTTGCGCGTATGTTCTATTGTCCATTCTTCTGTATTGGACACCCTTAATCGAATTTACCATGGTAAATTATGTTGTCCATTCTCCTGTATTGGATACTCTTAATTCGAATTTACCATGGTAAATTCGATTAAGGGTGTCCAATACAGAAGAATGGACAATAGAACATACGCGCAAAAGCTTCAGTCACGTCAGTGCTCGAACCAATTTTTTTTTCGTGATTTTTTTGAAATTTTCTAGGGGTGCGGTTCTTAAAAATTTTTTTTCGTCATTTTTTTCAAATTTTCTAGGGGTACGGTTCTTACAAAATTTTAAACACGTCTTTATGATGATTTTCTACTACTAGTTACCAAGCTTCAATTCGATCGAATATTTATTCCTTGAGTTATCAAAGAAATAATATTCCAGGTGGGTATAACTCGGAAACCATTCGACCGATTATGCCCAAAAACGAACTCAACTCTCCCTTTCGGATACGCAACCTACCCTGGAAATTGCAAGTCCTTATCTCCTTTCGTTCGAAAGTTATCGAGGTAACGGTCACCCATCTACTGAACTCACACAAGAATGCTCGAATCTCCAACAATATTCAACCGATCGTGTTAAAACTTGAAACTTGACAGTAAAGCTAGGTTATGAAGGCTGAAATTTCAGCAATTTCAAACGAATAGTTACTGATATATAGAATTTTTTTTCAATTTTCAATGATTTTTTTAAAATTATTTACAAATACTATCCTCACGAAATTTTGCAAGAATTTTCGCATTGGCATTCTACAACTAACTATCATGTTTGAATTCAATCGGTTTAGTATTTTTCGAGTTAATGAGGAACAAAAAACAACCAAATTTCAGATGGCTATAACTCTAAAACCGTTTGGCCGATTATGATCATAAACAAACTGAAATGTCGCGTTCTGGTGCACATCCTAACGTGAAAACTTCAAGCCGCTATCTCTTTCCGTTCTCAAGTTATCGTGACAACAAAAATATTTTTTAATACTTTTTTTAAATTTTCTAGCAATACGATTCGCACAAAATTTCACAAACGTGCTTAGGTTCATATTCTACAACTATACACCAAGTTTCAATTCGATCGGATTTATATTGGTTGAAAACTAAATTATTACTCGGAAACCACTCGGCCGATTATGCCCATTAACGAACTTGTCCGTCGTATTGAGATGCGCCACCCACCCTGAAAATTTCAAGTCGCTAGCTCTTTTCGTTCTCAAGTTATCGTGCCAACTGCCGGACGGACAGAATCAAATTTGACCTCGAATTCTTCATTGGGGCGTCCAACTAAATCGTTTGAGACCATTTTCGTCAAAAAATTCGAAAGTTACAGACATTTGGGCAAAACTATAACGCGATGTTCCCCACCTTTCGTTCGGAATTTATCGAAGCAACGGTCACCCATCCATCTACTAAACTCACACAAGGCTGCTCGAATCTCCAACAATATATATCCGATCGTGTTCAAATTTGGAACTTGGCAGTAGAGTTAGGTTTTGAAGGCGCTGATATACTGATTTTTCAAAAATTTTCTAGACATACAATCCTCACAAAATTTTGTTAGAATTTTCGCGTTTAGTATTATACAATTAAAAACCATGTTGAATTTAATCGGTGCTGTATTTTTCGAGTTAAGTTGAGGAAATAACAACCATATTTCAGATGGTTATAACTCCAAAAGCGTTTGGCCGATTATGCCTATAAACGAACTCAATTGTTGCAATCAGATGCACAACATAACCTGAAAATTTTAAGTTGCTATATTTTTCCTTTCTCAGGTTATCGTGACATAAAAACTATTTTTTAATAATTTTTTTTTTAATTTTCTAGTTAAGCGATTCTCACAACATTTCACAAACGTGCTTAAGTTCATATTCTACAACTATTCACCAAGTTTCAATTCGATCGGATTTATATTGCTTGAAAATAAAATTATTACTCGGAAACCATGGGGGCCGATTATGCCCATTAACGAACTTGTCCGTCGTATTGGGATGCGCCACCTACCCTGAAAATTTCAAGTCGCTATCTTATTCCTTTCTAAAGTTATCGTGGCAACGGACGGCCTGCCGGCCGGACAGAAGTAAATTTGTCCTAGAATTCTTCATAAGGTATTCGAACTCAAACGTTTGATATCATTTGCGGAAAAAAAAATCGAAAATTACAGACATTTGGGCAAAATGATAACGCGATGTTCCCCAGAACATACGCGCAAAAATGAATTGTTAACTTCGGTTGATTATACCCAATAGTTATTTATATGCAAAAACAATGTAAGTATCAAGGCACTAATAATATATATAATCATTCATAGACCAATATATTTTTATTGTAGAAAATTTTCGTCGCGCTTTTTGATTTGCGAATGTTTGTCTGGGACACATTGTGCTTCGAAGATTATTTTTATAAACTGTTGCGCTTGTTCACCTGAACAAAGTGCCTATAAATTTGTCCAGATACCTGTAATTTTCGAATTTTTGGCCGAGGATGCTCTCAAAGGATTAGTTTTGACTCACTGATGAAGAATTCAAGCCGATTAGTCAGCACGATTACTCTGTAACGCAATTAATTAGAGAGTTGAAGTTTTCCAAGGAGATTTGAGTCCAAATGCGCTGGCTAAGTTCGTTAATGAGCAAAATCCGTCGAGAACTTTCGGAATTATAGCTATCTGAAATTCTGTTATCCCAATTATTCGAAAAATACTGATCTGATCGAATTAAAGCACTGTAATTGGTTGAAAAATACCGGCACGAAGTCTTTTGTTCCAGTTTATACCATTTGACATCCTGGTAAGAACGCGCAAATATGGATCTACCAAAAATGCTTCATAGGTTTTATTAATTATCATAATAAAAGGAAAGGTTTACGAGCAAACGATATTATTATTATTATTATTATACTGATCCTCCTGGGTCTTCCACAAGGAGACCCCTCATAAGCTATAAGAGCTTGCCCTGAGTTAGGAGAACCAGTTGTGTTCTGTGTAGGCTTTGTTACTGTGTCCTTACGCCACCTTAGGCACAGCACTGTTAATTTTTGACCCAACAGCGAATGGTGGCGATTACCGTGACTAGAAAATTTCTTTCCTAGCCTCGGAATTGAACTTGGGGCTTCCGCTCCCAAGTCAATTACTCTACCACTGAGCCAATCGCACTGCATATGTTGTCAGTTTCTATGAATTTGATTAATTTACTATTAATATTATTTTGGTTCACTGAAAATAGTCAACGTAACTTATATATTAGACAGATTCACTATACTGTATCAAAGATTAAAGATACAGAAACAAGTTATGTAATCTGTGATAAAAAATCTATAGACTCGCATTTTAAAAGTGTCGTACTTCAATGTTTTCGCGTATTTATCCCAATAAATATTTCAAACAATTTCCAGAATATGCCGATTTGAAATTATGTTTTCTTGATATAACGGAGTTGTAATAACTATACATTTCAGTTGTTCGGTGATATAAGTCAGTGAAATATATCTATCAGGAACAAGCGCGCTAAAGCTGCAGATGTGATGTTGGTGCTATTAAAATGTTTATACATATACTAGCTGCCCGCCTCAGCTTCGAACGGTTGAAATGCTGATACTAAAATATACTAGAGAATTTCTTTATAAATCACACAACCTTATACAACGTTCACAGCATTTTTGTCGTTAGACAATACAAACATGTTTTCTTTAGAGGTTACTCTTGGAGGAGCGACATATAATTGGCCATGTGAAAAACACTCAATGCTCAAATATAAGCCTGTAGTGTGGAAAGTTGGACCCTGCGATTCATTAATGATCATTGCAAAATATATCTTTACCGGAAATTGTAGGCGTTTGAATTGGATCAGTAAATCCGATGGTATCAGAGGAATTCGGGAAATCAATACATCTATCCTGGCTGAGGCGAGCCTCACGCTCTACAGGTGATTTTCTGGCTCTCTGTATTCGATTTCTATCCCTATCCTGGCTGTGCCGGCCCCCCGGTCGGTACCACCGCAACCGCTATGTCCCTGCATTTTAAATCTGCGATATCTTCGAAAATATTCATTTAAATTACATGCTGTAAAGGGCCCTATTGATCAATATTGAATGCACAATGCATTTAAGGTACTTAATTGGATAAGGATTAATGCTGTATTGCTTAAAATAGCTTCGTAATCAAGCCATCATTTCTCGTAGAATGTAAAGGATAAAACATGGTAATTGTGGGTTATCCTTTTTTGTAGAACTTTTTATGATGTACCATACTGTACTACATTATTTTGATCTATCTCGTAGGGTTCAGCCAGCGTTTGCTATGTAAGAGCAAAAAAAAGTGTTTATTTACGACATCACATTAGAAACCTTTAAATTTATCAGTGTTTCTCTAATATATTATGCATGTATTATACATATAAACCTCCCCTTTGAATCACTCTATCTATTAAAAACAACCGCATCAAAATCCTTCACGTAGTTCTAAAGATCTAAACATACATAGGAACAAGCAGACAGCGGGAAGCGACTTCGTTTTATACTATGTATAATTATACATAGTATAATCCTATAAAATTGGTTCAAGCACTGACGTGAAGTCAGGAGCTTTTGCGCGTATGTTCTATTGTCCATTCTCCTGTATTGGACACTTTTAATCGAATTTACCATGGTGAATTCTATTGTCTATTCTCCTGTATTGGACACTCTTAATCGAATTCACCATGGTAAATTCGATTAAGAGTGTTCAATACAGGAGAATGGACAATAGAACATACGCGCAAAAGATCCTGACTTCACGTCAGTGCTTGAACCAATTTTTTTTCGTGAATTCAGGAGCTTTTGGGCGTATGTTCTATTGTCCATTCTCCTGTATTGAACACTCTTAATCGAATTTACCATGGTGATTTCGAGTGTCCAATACAGGAGAATAGACAATAGAATTCACCATGGTAAATTCGATTAAAAGTGTCCAATACAGGAGAATGGACAATAGAACATACGCGCAAAAGCTCCTGACTTCACGTCAGTGCTTGAACCAATTTTTGCGCGTATGTTCTGGGGAACATCGCGTTATAGTTTTGCCCAAATGTCTGTAACTTTCGAATTTTTTGACGAAAATGGTCTCAAACGATTAAGTTCGACTCCCCAGTGAAGAATTCGAGGTCAAATTTGATTCTGTCCGCCCGGCCGTCCGGCCGTCAGGCCGTCCGGCCGTTGCCACGATAACTTGAGAACGAGAAGAGCTAGCAACTTGAAATTTTCAGGGTAGGTGGCGCATCTCAATACGACGGACAAGTTCGTTAATGGGCATAATCGGCCCAGTGGTTTCCGAGTAATAATTTTGTTTTCAACCAATATAAATCCGATCGAATTGAAACTTGGTGGGTAGTTGTAGAATATGATCTTAAGCACGTTTGAGGAATTTTGTGCGAATCGTATGGCTAGAAAATTTTTAAAAAATTATTAAAAAATATTTTTGTTGTCACGATAACTTGAGAACGGAATGAGATAGCGGCTTGAAATTTTCAGGTTAGGATGAACACCAGAACGCGACATTTCAGTTTGTTTATGAGCATAATCGGCCAAACGGTTTCAGAGTTATAGCCATCTGAAATTTTCTGAAATTTCGTGGTTTTTGTTCCTCATTAACTCAAAAAGTACTGAACCGATTGAATTCAAACATGGGTATTAGTTGTAGAATGCCAACGCAGAAATGTTTGCAAAATTTGGTGAGGATAGCATTTGTAGAAAATTTTTAATAAATCATTGAAAATAAAAAAAAAAATTCTATATATCAGTAACTATTCGTTTGAAATTGCTGAAATTTTGCAAGAGCCTTCATAACCTAACTCTACTGCCAAGTTTCAAGTTTTAATACGATCGGTTAAATATTGTTGGAGATTCGAGCATTCTTGTGCGAGTTCAGTAGATGGGTGACCGTTGCCTCGATAACTTTCGAACGAAAGGAGATAGGGACTTGCAATTTTCAGGGTAGGTTGCGTATCCGAAAGAGAGTGTTGAGTTCGTTTTTGGGCATAATCGGTCTAACGGTTTCCGAGTTATACCCACCTGGAATATTATTTCCTTGATAACTCAAAAAATAAATATTCGATCGAATTGGTGCTTGGTAACTAGTAGTAGAAAATCAACATAAAGACGTGTTTAAAATTTTGTAAGAATCGTATCCCTAGAAAATTTGAAAAAAATGACGAAAAAAAAATTTCAAGAACCGTACCCCTAGAAAATTTTTAAAAAGTCACGAAAAAAAAATTGGTTCAAGCACTGACGTGAAGTCAGAAGCTTTTGCGCGTATGTTCTATTGTCCATACTTCTGTATTGGACACCCATAATCGAATTTACCATGGTAAATTATGTTGTCCATTCTCCTGTATTGGACACAAATTTACCATGGTAAATTCGAATTAAGTGTCCAATACAGGAGAATGGACAACATAATTTACCATGGTAAATTCGATTAAGGGTCTCCAATACAGAAGTATGGACAATAGAACATACGCGCAAAAGCTTCTGACTTCACGTCAGTGCTTGAACCAATTTTTTTTTTCGTGAAGTCAGGATAGAAAGCAATGATGAAAAAAATAACACATTATTGTCTACCTTCAATTCTTCTTTAGGAGAAGAATAATTATGTAAATTATTCTTGAAAAATATTACTGGAATTAATGTTTTTTTCGTGAAGTCAGGATAGAAAGCAATGATGAAAAAATTAACACATTATTTCTACCTTCAATTCTTCTTTAGGAGAAGAATAATTATGTAAATTATTCTTGAAAAATATTACTGGAATTAATGTCATATTTAAATAATCAAAGTGTAGAAAATTATAAGTTTAGTTACTTACATATTGAATGAAATTCAATTCAAAGTAATATTCAATTACTTATTCCTAACCAATAAATGTCCATTGATAGATCTAAAGGTGATGAGGTGAATCATAAAGATATATTCTCATTAGTGATAGAAAAACTGGCCTAAAATTCCTCTCTGCCCATCACGAGATTTAATATCCACAAATGAGCCTCTCACCTTACAAGATCAGAAGCCTTCAACAAAATTTCAGCGATATCATATTAAAAATAATACATAACCTTTCAAAAGTCCCCTCTCGCAAATATACTCCTCTGAAGGCACATGGATCTCTTGAAGAAGAATCGTCTTCTCTATTTCTCAAAGATATTCACTCTTGTTCATAGAAATCCCTTCAATATTTAGTTGCCTCCTCCTAAGGAGGATCTCTTTCAAAACCAGGTCTGACCACTAATGTAGGGCTATCATCTCCCATAGATTTGTGATGAAATAACACGATTTTCCCATAACATACGCGCAAAAGATATGTCATCATGACATTCAAATTTTTATTTTTGAAGGTTCTCGCAAAAATACGACCATAGACAACATATCATACGACGATTCGCATCCGCTACCGCTACCGCTTCTCTACCGAACTCACAAAAGGCTGCGCGGTTCTCCAACAATATAGATCCGATCGTGTTCAAACTTGAAATTCTGCATTAGAGTTAGGTTCTGAAGGGTCTTCCAAAATTTCAGCCATGCCGGACGAATAGTTTATGATATAGATATGATATAGATTTTTTTTCAATAATTTTTAATTATTTTTTTTAAATTTTCTAGTTATACCATCCTCACGAAATTCTGCAAGAATTTTCGCGTTGGCATTCTACAACTAATAACCATGTTTGAATTCAATCGGTTTTGAATTCTTCGAGTTAATGAGGAACAAAAAACAACCAAATTTCAGAAAATTTCAGATGGCTATAACTCTAAAACCGTTTGTACGATTATGCTCATAAACAAACTCAAATGTCGCATTCAGATGCACAACCTAACCTGAAATTTTCAAGCCGCTATCTCTTTCCGTTCTCAGGTTATCGTGACAACAAAAGTATTTTTTAATAATTTTGTAATAATTTTCTAGCGATACGATTCTCACAAAATTTCACAAACGTGCTCAGGTCTATATTCTACAACTATTCACCAAGTTTAAATTCGATCGGATTTATTTTGGTCGAAAACAAAATTATTACTCGGAAACCATTGGGCCGATTATACCCATTAACGAACTTGTCCGTCGTATTGGGATGCGCCACCTACCCTGAAAATTTCAAGTCGCTAGCTCTTTCCGTTTTCAAGTTATCGTGGCAACGGCCGGACGGCACCACAGAATTAAATTTCACATTTGGGCAAAACTATAACGCGATGTTCCCCAGAACATACGCGCAATAAGGATTAGTCCATTATGAATATTTGAATTGAAGTTCCCAGCGTATTCCCATTCCGATTTATCTTCGATCGAAAAAGAAATCTTAAATATATTTTTGTAACGTTTTATTATCGAGTTGAGGCAATTTTGTATCTTCCTCTTATTACATCATTTCAACCCCTCGAGATTCCTATGTATACCGTCATTTCTTTAAATCCAAAATTTATGAGTGAATTTTCAACTATTTGTCGGCAGAGACATACACGTGCAAAGTGCAATATTGATTCGACAGAGAGCGGACTGCATCGGATTGGAATGAGTTATCTCTTTATGAGGCCACCCTAAATTTCCAGTGCAGATATTCAGCGCCCCATCTAGTCGTCATTCTACCTCTTTTTGTGGTTCTATAATAGAGAATATTACAAGGTATTATAATCGTAACGAGTTTTATGTCAGGTCACCAGGTGGGTAAGAATAAAGCAGAATAGCTATAATGAAGGAGCCTTCTCTAAAAAATGTTCAATAACACTCACTTGAAGAGCTTCAGCGCTCTTGTTCATTCAATGATATATTCGCAGCCTGCGATATATTTCATTGATCTGAAAATTATGGTTGGTAGGAATGCCAAGAAAACAAAATTTCAAATTCATTGACAACATTCAAAGAACATAACTTTCCGATGCAAATCTAATTTAGTTTAGTGAATCTGTATTGATAATTTTCCTGTGGCCCAAAATAATATTAATGGTAAATCAAATTTATATATTTACATTGCGTTATATAGTTTCCAGAATATTCTTATTTTCTGTTATGATAAAAAAAATATATACAGGGTGTCCCAAGTTCGAGTGCCAATTAGACGTTTCTGGAGAACTGGACATATTTGAAATCTGAAAATTGGGATTATGATATTGCTTGAAATTCTCTACAGAGCTAAAATATTTACGAAGCCCAATCACTTCCGATTATACAGGGAGTGAAAATAAATTTGATGAAAACATTTTTCTTCAAGTTTTGCATTCCTGGTATGTTCAAGTATTCAATGCTAAATACATTTCAGTTAAAACCATTGTATTAATTGGAATAGTTTTGAAAATATCGAAAAAAAAAACCGGAAAAAAGTCAAGTATATTTAGTCAGTATTATGTTCATTATTCTTGTTATGAACATCCTGAGCGTGAACCGTTTTCAGCACATCGAAGAGGAAGAATGTGGAAAGGTCATGCATCTTTCGAATTTCATAAATATCATCACAGGGTGTTTCAAATTTTGTGTCGAAAATTGTGATAAAAAATTGTCCATAACTTCTGTTTTTCAAATTAGAACCCCATTTTTTATGATTGCGTTGGATTCTGAGGTGAAAAATAATGATAGTTTTCTAACATGATTATATAAAGAAAAAAAAAACCTCAGAAAATATTTAATTTAGGAGCATAATCATGTTAGAAAACTATCATTATTTTTCACCGCAGAATCCAACGCAATCATAAAAAAATATGGTTCTACTCTGAAAAACAGAAGTTATGGCCAATTTTTGATCACCATTTCCGACACAAAATTTGAAGCACCCTGTGATGATTTTTCTGAAATTCAAAAGATGCATGACCTTTCCACATTCTTCCTCTTTGATGTTCTAAAAACGGTTCACGCTCAGGATGTTTATAACAAGAATAATGAACATAATACTGACTAAACATTTTTGACTTTTTTCCGGTTTTTTTTCGATATTTTGAAAACTATTCCAATGAATACAATGATTTTAACAGAAATGTTTTCAACATTGAATACCTACTTGATCATACCAGGAATGCAAAACTGAAACAAAAATTGTTTTCATCAAATTTATTTTCACTCCCTGTATAACCGGCAGTGGGCTTGAAAATATTTTAGTTCTGTAGAGAATTTCAAGCAATATCATATTCCCAATTTTCAGATTTCAAATATGTTCAGTTCTCCAGAAACGTCTAATAGGCACTCGAACTTGGGACACCCTGTATAGGTATAACTTATTTCTCGAATGACTCATTTCATCGTTAGGTATCAACATATAAAATTTAAGCGAATAAGTTTCCTAGTTATTGAATTCTCTCCAAAAACTTTTTCCCTTCTAGTCATACGGTTGTCTCGAATTTTCGTACGAACCTTGCCATCGATATTCTACACCTAATTATTAAATTTTCTTTCCCATATGTAGTTTTGAAAATATTGCAAAAAGAACATTTCAAATCGGTATATATCCTAAACCATTGGATGAATTTCGCTCTTTCACAATCTCGACCGGCGTAATCGGGCAAAAAAATAACTTGAAATATTAAATCTCTAAGTTCCATCTTTCGAAAGTGATCATGGTGAAACACGGACGGATAGAATTGAATGTTACTACGGATTCTTCATCAGTAAATCAAATTGAATGGTTTGAGACTATTTTGGCACAAAATTCGAAAATTGCTATTTTTGCATAATGATATAGCGTTTAATGCTGGTGGCTTTTACTTGATTCGAATCAATATTAACTCAAATGAAAAATTTGATAAGGCTTGTTTCACATGCATACGGTTTCATTCGGTTCGGTTCGTTTTCGGTTTCAACCGATTCACAGTTGGTGAACCATAATTTTCTCATGAATACTGGGATAGCAACAATATTCGGAAAATATGTATTTATGCTTATACATATTTCTATATTTAAACAATTTGGGAGAGATTGAAAGATATCTGCTCTGTTTGAGCAAGATGCACAGAATAACATTGTATGTATTCTATGCATCTATGGTTTGAGGTTAACACCACAGAACGAGACTGAAAACATATGTAAATATTTATTACTTTATCGTTAAAACCGAAACTAAACCGTGTTTGTGTGAACGCCCCGGTTGATCTGTATTCCCTATACTCACTATACAGTATACACGAATCCAAACCTGATAGAAACCTACTCGTGCGGAGGGAGTATTCGGTGCTGTACGGTTTGTATTCGGTACCGAATCTGAACCGAAGCATCGTTTGACTCTTGTTGCCAGCGACCGAAACGGAACAGAAAACGAACCGAACCGAACCGAATGGAACCGTATGAATGTGAAACAAGCCTTATTTAATCAACTTGTTGATTAATAACAGCGATCAACGATCGCTTCGAGCGCACCTTAATGTTCGAAATCACTAATCGCTAAATTTATCAACGAGTTGATTACAAAATTTTTCCGTCGAACTCGTTTCGTATTGAATGAATTGGGGATTGATAAAAAATGTTGATTTTCCATAATAGACAAAATTGACAGAATGAAATATTTCTATGTTCATTTCGATATATTTATATTTATGCTGCCGTTCGAACAATTGGAAAAATTCATAGACGGAATGTTAGACATGAGACATAATAATTCACATTGATATCGTTGCTAACGATATCCGTTAAGGAATGTGTGGAGCTGGTGGAAACTGAAGCTGAAGCGTCAGTTACTTTGAAACGATTCACACAAAATTTTTTCAGCAATTTCTACTATATTTTTCAATGAATTTGCAATATAACCATCAGCGGCTGATGTTGATTCCCAACCACTGAATAGTTTGATGGCTGAAAAATCTGCTACACTGTAAAAAGAATACTGAAAAACACCGATAACATTAACCGGTATAAAGATGTGGTTACTCTAATTTGAGGAATTTTGCAATAATTACCTAAGCACCTTTCTTGAGTAAAGAGTGAAAATTCAAAAATGATTCCGCAAATCATTATAGGCATGTTTGAATACTTCAAACTAAATAATTGAATGTCAAAATATTCAAGAATGGCAACAATAAGCCCATCTGTCAAATTAATTAGTGAAAGTGTGACAAAATTATTTGTTGTTATTCTATTTACAGTGTTTTTTTTTTCATCCCAGAAAATAGTTTTTAGATTTAGTAACGAGGTTACTCATATACACATCGAAATTTGTGTAGCTTTAGCCTGCTTGTGAATAACAAAATTGAAAGGAGACGTTTTATTAATAATCAAAAGCGAAGGTATTCTTCGTACTTTTGATAAAAATCCAAAGCGCATCAACTTCAAATACCGAAGTCTCAAATATATAATTGATCGGATAGGTAGCCGTAAAGTGTCAAATTTTTTTTTTTTTAATTTTGTTTCTACGATAACTCTCGAACATAATGACCTAGGCAGTTGAAATTTTCAGAGTAGATATGAGAGATGAATATCTCGGTTGAGTTCGTTAGTGGGTTAAATAGCCTGGATAGTTACGGAGTAACGAACAAAAGAATTTTTTTTAACTTACATATTTCAAATTCAATTCTTTTTAAGATGCAGTTTCACCATAAAAATCCATTGATATAATTTTCAACTCTAACATGCTAATACTTTCGGAGATATGCTTCTTGATAATGCTATAATTATTCTATCTATGAATTATTATATGATCTATGTTCATACTCGTACATGTCATCCTGTTCTATAAGAGAGAGTCAAATTCATTTCAGCTATTTTAATTCGATTTCTTCCATGGTGCAGTCCTCATTCTTAGATTGCTCATTTAATTTTGATAAATAAACTATTATTTGAATCGACTTTCCTTTATGATGCAGTTCTATCATAAGAATACATTGATATCATTCCCAACTCTGAGAAACCAATACTTTCGGAGATATGTGTCAAAGTTTGAACAAGAGCGCCAAAGCTCCTGTCCACAGGGCTTGAACTAATTTTTTGTGGTTTCATTAAATCATTAAATATTTTGAATTTCCTCTTTTTACTCAAGAAAGGTGCTTAGTAAAAAAAAAGTTAAGGAGAGCTTATTTCTCACAAATTAAATGAGGAATTCAAAATTGATATTTAGTTTCAAGAAAAGCAGTGGAATAACCATATTTTTCTTCGATCATGGGAAAAGTGACACTATTTTGACCTGTTTTCTATGCGCAAAGCTCAACATTCTAGAATAGTGGGCAGTTGCTAAGCAATTAGAAAATAACAGTGCGTTAATATTCTTACGGCACTAGCTGCTGTAGCGGGCGGTAATGTTACAAATGGATTATTACAATAAAATGAAACAAAGTATGGTTTTAATTTTTAAGTAATTGCCATGGTTACCGCTTCTATATTTCAATATGAACATAGAGAAACCTATTTGAACTTACTTGATTACATCTTGAATGAAATATTTTTTATCAATTTTTTAAGTGTAAATCAACGATCGAAGAAAAAATAGTATGTATAATTCGTGGGAAATAGTATATTGCAGGGGTGGCCAACCGGTCGATCGCGATCGACTGGTCGATCGTGGCTATAGGTCTAGTCGATCGTGGCGAGGCAGATAGCATCGAATTTCATTTAAAATGTGTGCAATTATATATCTATTTTTGTAGATCGTGCAGAGTTTTGTCAGTAAATAGTAGATCTTGGGTCTCATCAAGTTGGCCACCCCTGGTATATTGTATAATTAGTGGGAAAAGCATAATATTCCCAAACGACTGTGATAATCACCAGACGAGGAGCGTAGCGACGAGTCTGGTAACACAGGTGTTTGGGAATATGCTTTTCCCACGAATTATAAATACTATTTTTTCTTCGATCATTGATGTACATTTAAGAAATTAATTAAAAATTATTTCATTCAAGATCTAATCAAGTAAGTTTGAATAGGTTTCTCTATGTTCATATTGAAATATAGAAGTGGTAACCATGGAAATTACTTTGTTATGACAAAAGTAAAATAATTTTCAAGCTGGATTTGTTTGATTCGTTATATTTTATAAGGAATTAAAAAAGAATTAATACATATGAAAACTGATAGTGATTAATTGTTAACTTGCACGCCTCCTGAACTAGTAGAAGCCGCGAACGCGGCTTCACTTAATTTACTTCCGGCGAAATCCAGAGAGAAGTATGAACTTGCGTACCAACGCTTCATGGATTTTTGCAGAAAAAGCAACAGTGTATCCTTTCCTGAGAATGTACTGATAGCTGAACTGCTGAATTGGTTAAAACAATGAAATCTTCGAAGTTGTGGGCACATTATTCCATGCTTCGATCAACTTTGTTAAAAATAATATTAATAGGGCCCAGTATCGAAAACTGAGAGCATTTTTAAAACGTCAAGCTATAGAATACAAACCGAAAAAATCCAAAATTTTAACCCAGGAACAAGTTCAGAAATTCATTTTAGAGGCCCCAGATGACATCTTTTTATCGACGAAAGTAAGTAGATATAGATAAAATAGTATTACTTAAAATGCATAAAATACGAAATATACAATTTTTGATTAAAATAATATAAAAATCAAAACCATACGTTGTTTAATTTTTTATTGTAATAAACCATTTGTAATACCGCATTGGTATTTTCTAATTGCTTAGCAGCTGCCCACTATTCTGGAATGTTGAGCTTTGCGCATAGAAAACAGGTCAAAATAGTGTCACTTTTCCCATGATCGAAGAAAAAGCATATTTCCAAACTCCTGTGTTTATCACAGTCGTTTGGGAATATTATGCTTTTCCCACTAATTATACAATATACTATTTCCTAGTGCTAGTATGGACAAAAAAAATAGTTTAACAGGCGAAATCCACCTAGCGGCTTTGGAGTTATGGCCGTTTTTAGTAAAAACATTCTTTATGAATATTTCCGAAACCGATCACTCGATCTATCTGAAATTTAGCATCAAATTGTAGAATAATGACCTTTATATGCATGCGAAGTTTTGTATTGATCGGGTTGGCGTAAAGTGTCAAAAAGAATTTTAAAAATTTTTAAATTTTGTTTCTACAATAACTCTCGAACGGAATGAGCAGGCAGTTGAATTTTCAGAGTAGGTTTGGGAGATAAGTATCTTGGTTAAGTTAGTTATTGGGCAAAATCGGTCTGGTGGTTTCATAGAAACGAAAAAACATTTTTTTTTACATCACAAATTTCAAATTCAATTCTTGTAAGATGCAGTTTCATCATAAAAATCCATTGATATCATTTTCAACTCTAACAAGCTAATACTTTCGGAGATATGATTTTTCGAAATTAAATAATGAATCGTACTCCTATATGTTTTCACAACGCTGTAATTAATTTTTCTATCTATGAATTATTATATGATCTGTGTTTTTACATGTCATCTGATTTTCCTATGAGAGATAAATGTCGAAATTATTTCTGGTTCGTTATTCTTCATATAAAATAAACCTCCCGTTCTATAAAAAAAAATATGATTGAAAGTAAAATGACCAATGAAATATCGTAGAATTATGTGGATGATATGATATTATTATTATACTTTCAAGGTGATAATATAATGCCCGTGGATAATCCATATGATGATGGAAATATATTCTTTGGTAAGATACATAATCAATTTGGGTTCAGAATATCTCCAGTAAAAATAAAAAAAATTGGTTCAAGCACTGACGTGAAGTCAGAAGCTTTTGCGCGTATGTTCTATTGTCCATTCTTCTGTATTGGACACCCTTAATCGAATTTACCATGGTAAATTATGTTGTCCATTCTCCTGTATTGGACACTCTTAATTCGAATTTACCATGGTAAATTCGAATTAAGTGTCCGATACAGGAGAATGGACAACATAATTTACCATGGTAAATTCGATTAAGTGTCCAATACAGGAGAATGGACAACATAATTTACCATGGTAAATTCGAGTAAGGGTGTCCAATACAGAAGAATGGACAATAGAACATACGCGCAAAAGCTTCTGACTTCACGTCAGTGCTTGAACCAATTTTTTTTTCGTTATTTTTTTTTAAATTTTCTAGGGGTACGGTTATTAAAATTTTTTTTTGTCATTTTTTTCAAATTTTCTAGGGGTACGGTTCTTACAAAATTTTAAACACGTCTTTATGTTGATTTTCTACTACTAGCTACCAAGCTTCAATTCAATCGAATATTTAGTTTTTGAGTTATCAAGGAAATAATATTCCAGGTGGATATAACTCGGAAACCGTTAGACCGATTATGCCCAAAAACGAACTCAACTCTCCCTTTCGGATACGCAACCTACCCTGAAAATTGCAAGTCCCTATCTCCTTTCGTCCGAAAGTTATCGAGGCAACGGTCACCCACCTACTGAACTAACACAAGAATGCTCGAATCTCCAACAATATTTAACTGATCGTATTAAAACTTGAAACTTGGCAGTAGAGTTAGGTTAAGAACGCTATGCAAATTTTCAGCAATTTCAAACGAATAGTTACTGATATATAGAATTTTTTTTTTTATTTTCAATGATTTATTAAACATTTTCTACAAATGCTATCCTCACCAAATTTTGCAAACATTTTCGCGTTGGCATTCTACAACTAATAATCATGTTTGAATTCAATCGGTTCATTATTTGTTGAGTTAATGAGGAACAAAAAATCACCAAATTTCAGAAAATTTCAGATGGCTATAACTCCAAAACCGTTTGGCCGATTATGTCATGAACAAACTCAAATGTTGCATTCAGATGCACAACCTAACCTGAGATTTTCAAGCCGCTATCTCTTTCCGTTGTCAGGTTATCGTGACAACAAAAATATTTTTTAATAATTTTCTAGCGATACGATTCTCACAGAATTTCACAAACGTGCTTAGGTTTATATTCTACAACTATTCACCAAGTGTCAATTCGATCAGATCTATATTGGTTGAAAACAAAATTATTACTCGGAAACCACTGGGCCGATTATGCCCATTAACGAACTTGTCCGTCGTATTGAGATGCGCCACCTACCATGAAAATTTCAAGTCGCTAGCTCTTTCCGTTCTCAAGTTATGGTGGCAACGGCCGGACGGCCGGCCGGACAGAATCAAATTTGACCTCGAATTCTTCATTGGGGAGTCAAACCAAATCGTTTGAGACCATTATCGTAAAAAAAGTCGAAAGTTACAGACATTTGGGCAAAATGATAACGCGATGTTTCCCAGAACAAACGCGCAAAAAGCACTGACGTGAAGTCAGTACTCTTTGACGCGCGTGTTCACGGTGGCTAATTTGAATTGAGTGATGAGTACTTCAAGCTGAGTGGATTGAGCCAGCCGGAGATCTGCCCAAAGGATAGTGGACACCATTCACTCTCGGTTCAAAAATTAACAGAGATGTATCTAAGCTGCCATAAGGATATAGTAACAATGTTGAAAAAGAACACAACTGACTCTCCTTAGTCGCACAAGCTCCTAGAAGATTCTGAGGGATCTACTTGGGAAAGACTTCGCAGGCTCAGTATAATCATAATCATGTTCATAGCACGCGCGCCAAAGCAGATTGACCCCACGTCAATGCTTTTTTACACTTTTTCTTTCATTGTTAAGTCAATCTGCATTTGGCGCGCGTGCTGTAAACATGGTTATGATTATACTGACCCTGCCAAGTCTTTCCCAAGGAGATCCCTCAGAATCTTCTAAGAGCTTGTGCGACTAAGGAGAGTCAGTTGTGTTATTTTTCAACATTGTTACTCTATCCTTATGGCAGCTTAGCCGGCAGTGAATGGTGTCCACTATCATTCGGGTAGATCTCCGGCTCGCTCAATCCAGTGAGCTTGAAGTACTCATCATTCAATTCAAATTAGCCACCGTAAACACGCGCGCCAAAGAGTACTGACTTCACGTCAGTGCTTTTTTTTATTTTTTCAAGTTCCTTTCACAAATATGGCTATCAATACAGTTTGGCTGTTAGCTTTACCGTAGATCGGAAAAAATTGCGGACCTCCGTTAGGAACGCAATTGCCTCTTCTCTACATCCGAACGTAATTAAATATAGATTTACCGAATTTGTTTAGAAATTCGCCCCAGGGCCACGATACATACATTTCAACTCGGAAACAACGCTATTTGCCAAACTGATTTGTCCGTGCACAGAATTGCCATGAAATTTCTCTTAAAACCTTAAAATGACGGCTCAGCACCAAATCCATCACCGCTAGACGCAAACCACTCCCAACATGAGCCATACAATCCAAACTTCTCCTCTGCGTATCCACGCATGCGCAGACACTTCCGAGGGGATTCTATGGAGGAATAGCATCCTGCACCTCAAATCCCCAATCCTCTCAGACGAAAACTTCAGCAGTTAATCCACTTATCGTCTGCTCATGCGCATAACGAAAAATGCCCGTAGGGGTAACGTCAATTTCAAAATTAGCTCCAGGGCCGAGCATAGACATAGAATAACATGGACTGGCCCTCACGTAACTTTATCACACAGTTCGTTGCGGAATACATTAGAGAGAGATATGTTATGAAGGATAGAATACTTAAAGGCAAATAATGGTATAAAAATAATGATGTTTTTTTATAAGTATCAGAATATTCAGAAACGAGTGTCAGATTTAAATGAAAATGTTTTGCCTTTAAATATTCTGTCTACAAATCACCAAAACACATACACAATATACGAAACCAAACAAAACAGTAACAAGAAAGGTCAGAGAATAAAGGAAACCAATGTTTTGTATTCTGTGGTTTGGCCAAACGCCAAATTATATGAAAATATTCATATACCGTGGTTTGCCTTTAACTATTCTGTCTTTTTTCAATGCTGATTTCAATGGTCTCTTTCTCACAACCAGTCCATGTTATTTTATGTCTATGGGGCCGAGGTATGCACACATCAACTCGGAAACGACGCTATTTCCCCCAAACTGACTTGTGTCCGTCCACTGAATTGACATGAATATTCTTTTAAAACCTCACAATACACCAGCAGTTAAATCACTGATGGTCTGCTCATGCGCATAACGAAAAATGCCCGTAATGGGTAACATCAATTTCACAATTAGCCCCAGGGCCACGGTACGGACACTTCAACTCGGAAACAACGCTACGTCCCCCAAACTGACTTGTCCTTGCACTGAATTGCCATCAATATTCTTTTAAAACCTCACAATATCGGCCCAGCACTCCCAACATAACACATACAACCCAAAAACAGTCACTTCTCTTCTACGCATGAGCAATCTACTCGCGCCTGAATCTCAATATCACACACCTTACAAAAAACTCCGATTCTCCAACACTAGTGGTTCAGGAGATTTCGCATATTTAATCCACGCATGCGCAGCTCCTCACCAGTGGATTCTATGGAGGAATAGCATCCGCCACCCCAAAACCCCAATCCTTTCTGACGAAAACTACAGCAGTTGAATGACTTCTCATCTGCGCGTGCGCATAACGGAAAATGCCCGGAAAGGGCAGCATGAACTTCAAAAAAATGGTTCAAGCCCTGTGGACAGGAGCTTTGGCGCTCTTGTTCAAACTTTGATAAATCATATCTTCGAAAGTATTGGTAAGAGTTGGGAATTATATCAATGGATTCTTATGATACAACTTCATAATAGCAGAAATTAAATTCAAACATCATAAAAGAATTTAAATTCAACAAGAGTGCCAAAACTGCCAATAATTATTAATCCAAAACCAATAGACCAATTCTACCCAACAACGAACTCAGCCTAGATATTCGTTCCTCAATTGTATGATGAACGATATATTTTTTCCTCCAATGCACTCTGAAAATTATATTATATCAATTGAAACCTTAGCCTATATTTCAGTTTTGTTTTTACTGGAGATATTCTGAACTCAATATTATTATATTATTAACTTACTATTACCATTCCCACCATTATATGGATTAACCATGGGCATTAAATATCAAAATTTGACATATCATGTCTCAGGAAAATAAGTTAACATGTATCAACACAGATCATATTATATTAATTCATAGATAGAATAATTATCGCATTCTGTGAAAACACAGAACTACAATTTATTATTGAAATTTTGAAAATGATATCTCCGAAAGTATTAGCTTCTTAGAGTTTAAAATGACATCAAGGGATTCCTATGGTGAAACCGCATCTTGGGAAAAACTTATTTTGAAATTTTTAATGTAAAAAAAAATATTTTTTTTGTTACTCCGAAACCACGAAAGTTATCGTGTTATCGGCCGGCCGGACATAATCGATTTCGACCACGTATTCTTGATCAGTGAGTCGAACCCAATCGTTTAAGACTATTTTCTGCCAAAAATTAGAAAATTACAGACATTTGGGCAAATTGATAAGCACTCTGTTCCGAGGATCAAGAGCGCCAAAAAATAGGTTTCGGCATTTCAAGCAAAATATTCCGCAAAATAGTAGTCATTTTTTGATTTTTTCTTGTCACGTGATCTTCACGAAATTTTGCGAAATTGTTTGCTTTGGTCTTGTGCATCTAACTACTGAGTTTCAATTCAATCAGATCAGTATTTATCGAGTTATCGTGGAAACAAAATTTCAAAATTTGACTCCGAAACGGCTTGATGGATTTTGTCCATTAACGAACTTGTCCAAGATATTTACGCTTCAGCCATGCCCTGCAAATTTCAACGCTCTAACTCGTTCCGTTCGAGAGTTATCGTGCTAACCGCCGGCCGGACCGGACCGGCCGGCCGGACCGGACGGATAGAATGGAATTTGGCCTAGAATTCTTCATCAAGGAGTCGAACATAATCGTTTGAGACCATTTTCGCGAGAAAATTCGAAAAATACACACATTCTGACGAAATGCAATATTGTCTAAGTTTTAATTGATATAATATAATTTTCAGAGCAGATTTGAGGAATGAATATCTCGGATGAGTTCGTTATTGGGGAGAATCGGTCAGTTTGAATTTAATTTCTTTCATGATGCAGTTCCATCGTAAGAATCCATTCATATCATTCCCAGAGACCAATTATTTCTGAGATATGATTTGTTAAAGTTTGAACAAGAGCGCCAAAGCTCCTGTCCACAGGGCTCGAACCAATTTTTTGATTCTATATCGTCTCCTCGATTTTCTGTCCTTCAAACTGGATCACCCTGTATATTACCAACAATTTTCTTAATGTATCTCTTTAGTAAATCTAAAACACTGAGGTTCTTGAGGATACTGCAGAGGAAAATTTCCTCGATAAATTTCCCCCCCATAATTACCCTTGAGAGTTAAGGTGATGTGCTGAAAGCAAATCCCTTAAATTCATTCTCGAACATTTTATTAGTTTTCACACCGACTGTCCTGATTTCATTTGCCGCTCTCCAAACAAAGGCCTGGTCTCCACACCTCCCTATTATATAGCGGGTTATTGACAGCTATTCTATATCGGTCAGGAGACTAGGGGACTTCATCGTAGTCGAATAATGGGCCTGGCCCATTCTTAATTGATACGTCAATATTGGCCAATGAACTATACCACTTTGAGACTTGGATCTTTCTTGAACTGAAGATAACATTGTAATAATAAAAAAAAAAAGCACTGACGTGAGGTCAGTACTCTTTGGCGCGCGTGTTCACGGTGGCTAATTTGAATTGAATGATTCAAAAATTAACAGTGCTGTATCTAAGCTGCCATCAGGATAGAGTAACAAAGTTGGAAAAGAACACAAGTGACTCTCCTTAGTCGCACAAGCTCCTAGAAGATTTGGGAGGGTCAGTATAATCCTAATCATGTTTATAGCACGCGCGCCAAAGCAGATTGACTTTTTACACTTTTTCTTTCATTGTTAAGTCAATGTGCTTTTGCGCGCGTGCTATAAACATGATTAGGATTATACTGACCCACCCAAATCTTCTAGGAGCTTGTGCGACTAAGGAGAGTCACTTGTGTTCTTTTCCAACTTTGTTACTCTATCCTGATGGCAGCTTAGATACAGCACTGTTAATTTTTGAATCATTCAATTCAAATTAGCCACTGTGAACACGCGCGCCAAAGAGTACTGACTTCACGTCAGTGCTTTTTTTTTTTCAAGTTCCTTTAACAATTATAGCTATCAATACAGTTTGGCTGTTAGTTTTACCGTAGATCAGAAAAAAATTCGGTTGTGGGTCCTCCGTTAGGGACGAAATTGCATCTTCTCCAAATCCGAACGCATTTTAATATAGTTCTACCGAATATAGTTATTTATAAATTCGCCTCAGGGCCACCATACAGACATTTCAAATCGGAAACAACGCTATTTCCCCCAAACTGACTTGTGTCCGTGCACTGAATTGACATGAATATTCTTTTAAAACCTCACAATATCGGCTCATTACTCCCAACATAACCCAAACAACCCAAAACCATTCACTTCTCGTCTGCGCAAGCGCAGTATACTCGTGGCTGCAAGTCCTCCCAAAATTACACACCTCACAAAAAACTCCGATTCTCCAACACTAGTGGTTCAGGAGATATCGCTTCTTGAATCCACGCATGCGCAGACCCTCACCAGGGGATTCTATAGCGGAAAAGCATCCGCCACCCCAAAACCCCAATCCTCTCTGACGAAAGCACCACCAGTTAGATCACTGATGGTCTGCTCATGCGCATAACGAAAAATGCCCGTAAGGGGTTACATCCATTTCGAAATTAGCCCCAGGGCCACGGTACGGACACTTTAACTCTGAAACAACGCTACAGCCCCCAAACTGACTTGTCCTTGCACTGAATTGCTATGAATATTCTTTTAAAACCTCATAATATCGTCTCAGCACTCCCAACATAACCCATCCAACCCAAAAACAGTCACTTCTCTTCTGCGCATGCGCAATTTACTCGCGGCTAAAAGTCCTCTCAAAATAAAACACCTTACAAAAAACTCCGATTCTCCAACACTAGTGGTTCAGGAGATATCACATCTTTAATCCACGCATGCGCAGACCCTCAACAGGGGATTCTATAGAGGAATAGCATCCGCCACCCCAAAACCCTAATCCTCTCTGACGAAAACACCACCAGTTAAATTACTGATGGTCTGCTCATGCGCAGGGCCACGGTACGGACACTTTAACTCGGAAACAACGCTACATCCCCCAAACTGACTTGTCCTTGCACTGAATTGCTATGAATATTCTTTTAAAACCTCATAATATCGACTCAGCACTCCCAACATAACCCATCCAACCCAAAAACAGTCACTTCTCTTCTGCGCAAGCGCAATCTACTCGCGGCTAAAAGTCCTCTCAAAATAACACACCTTACAAAAAACTCCGATTCTTCAACACCAGTGGTTCAGGAGATATCACATCTTTAATCCACGCATGCGCAGACCCTCAACAGGGGATTCTATGGAGGAATAGCATCCGCCACCCCAAAACCCTAATCCTCTCAGACGAAAACACCACCAGTTAAATCACTGATGATCTGCTCATGCGCATAACGAAAAATGCCTGTAAGCGGTAACATCAATTTCAAAATTAGCCCCAGGGCCACGGTACGGACACTTTAACTCGGAAACAACGCTACATCCCCCAAACTGACTTGTCCTTGCACTGAATTGCTATGAATATTCTTTTAAAACCTCATAATATCGACTCAGCCCTCCCAACATAACCCATCCAACCCAAAAACAGTCACTTCTCTTCTGTGCATGCGCAATCTACTCGCGGCTAATGGTCCTCTCAAAATAACACACCTTACAAAAAACTCCGATTCTCCAACACTAGTGGTTCAGGAGATATCACATCTTTAATCCACGCATGCGCAGACCCTCAACGAGGGATTCTATAGAGGAATAGCATCCGCCACCCCAAAACCCTAATCCTCTCTGATGAAAACACCACCAGTTAAATCACTGATGGTCTGCTCATGCGCATAACGAAAAATGCCTGTAAGGGGTAACATCAATTTCAAAATTAGCCCCAGGGCCACGGTACGGACACTTCAACTCGGAAACAACGCTACATCCCCCAAACTGACATGTCCTTGCACTGAATTGCTATGAATATTCTTTTAAAACCTCATAATATCGACTCAGCACTCCCAACATAACCCATCCAACCCAAAAACAGTCACATCTCTTCTGCGCATGCGCAATCTACTGGCGGCTAAAAGTCCTCTCAAAATAACACACCTTACAAAAAACTCCGATTCTCCAACACTAGTGGTTCGGAAGATATCGCATCTTTAATCTACGCATGCGCAGACCCTCATCAGGGATCTGAATTCTATGGAGGAATAGCATCCGCCACCCCAAAACCCCAATCCTCTCTGACGCAAACTACAGCAGTTAAAGGACTTCTCATCTGCGCATGCGCAATACGGGAAATGCCCGGAAAGGGCAGCATGAACCTCAAAAACATATGTTTCGGCATTAAAAGCAAAGTATTCCGCAAAATAGTAGTAATTTTTTTATTTTTTTCATGTCACGTGATCTTCACGAAATTTTGCAAAAGTGTTTGCTTTGGTCTTTTGCATCTTACTACTGAGTTTCAATTCAATCAGATCAGTATTTTTCGAGTTATCGTGAAAACAAAATTTTCAAATTTTCAAAATTTTTTTTTGCCACTTTAGGGCCGTCCGTTCAACACAAAACTTCGCAGGCATATAAAGGTCATGATTCTACAATCTGATGCCAAATTTCAGAAAGATCGAGTGATCGGTTCCGGAAATATTCATAAAAAACGTTTTTATTAAAAACGGCCTTAACTCCGAAACCGCTCGGTCGATTTCGCCCGTTAACGAACTTGTCCGAGATATTTACGCTACGAAACTACCCTGCAAATTTCAACGCTCTAAGTCGTTCCGTTCGAGAGTTATCGTGCTAACGGCCGGACCGGCCGGCCGGACCGGACGGACAGAATTGAATTTGACCTCGAATTCTTCATCAGGGAGTCGAACCCAATCGTTTGAGACCATTTTCGAAAAAAAATTCGAAAAATACAGACATTGTGACGAAATGATAGCACGCTGTTCCTTGCGGAACACGCGCGCAAAAATTCTTAAAAAGTACTATTTATCTTGAAATCAGGAGCTTTAGTGTTTGTGCACAGGTTCTTTGTCTATTCAAGCCTCACAAGGTCCACAACGTCACGAAAATCTACATGAACCTTCAAGCCATCTTTTTTCAACAGAGTAGGTACTAGATTTTAATTTGATCAGATCTGTATTTTTGGAAATATTCGGAAAATAATATGCGGCTGTGACAATTTCAGGGGGTGTTCTAAAATGTTTCAATAGATTTATTAATAAAGGTATCGCCATTTTTCGCACTCTTGTTGTTGTCGGAACAGAGTGCTTATCAATTTGCAAAAATGTCTGTAATTTTCGAATTTTTGGCTAAAAATGGTCTCAAACGTTTCGGTTCGAATCACTGATCAATAATCCGTGGTCAAAATCGATTTTGTCCGGCCGTCCGTCCGTCCGTTAACCCAATAACTCCGGAATGGAATGAGCTAGACAGTTGAAATTTGATTTCATAGAATGCTCTATGACGAAGGTTACACGGTAATTCTGTTCAGTTTGACATCATCTGACATTGATGTCAGATTGACGGGAAACTGATTGTATACCGTAGACTGATGGACTGATTGTCCAGATTGATGTCAGATTGATGCCAGATTGATACCAGATTGACCGTATAACCTCCGCCTAATTATAATTTGCGGATGTATGTAAATCCAACATATGAGGTGAGTCATAGACCTACGTGTTGAATTTAATTTTTTATCATCATATCATCTATCATAAGAATCCATTGATATAATTCCCAACCTCTGAGAAACCAATACTTATACAACCAATACAAGAGCGCCAAAGCCCCTGTCCACATAGCTAGTTTTGATTTTCAAGTGCATGTTCTGGGTAACATCGCGTAATCATTTTGCCCAAATGTCTGTAATGTTTGATTTTTTGCCGAAAATGGTCTCAAACGATTAGGTTCGACTCACTGATTCGAGGTCAAATTTGATTCTCTCTGGCCGTTGCCACGATGACTTGAGAACTGAAAAGATAGCGACTTGAAATTTTCAGGGTAGGTGGCGCGTCCAGATACGACTGAAAAGTTCGTTAATGGGCATAATCGGCTCAACTGTTTCCGTGTGATAATTTTGGCATCAACTAATAAGTACAGACCTGCTCGAGTTGAAACTTCGTAACTAGTTGTAGATACTGACACAAATATGATTGTGAAATTTTGTAAGAATCGTAACATTAAAATCGGATGATACATACTTATATGAATTTATGTTCGGAATTTGATTTATTTCATATCACTCTTGTAAATTTAAAACGTTTTCTGAAGAGAGATCATTCAGTTTAGAAAATCAAATGTGATTTACTTTATGGTGGTTATTCTTTTCTTCCAGATTGTTTGATTTCTTTTTCTCTTTTGTATGTTTTCACGATGTATACATTTTTAATTCAGTGAGTACTGTATATGGGTATAGCCTGTTTGTATTCTTTACTTTCTTAATAAATAAATAAATAAATAGAAAATTTCAAAAAGATTAATAAAAAATAATTATTATTTCACGATGACCTGAGAACGGAAAGAGATAGCGACTTTTAGGGTATGTTGAGCATCTGAATGCGTTATTTGAGTTGGTTGCCAAACGGTTTTGGAGTTATACCCATCCGAAATTTGGTTAGTTCCTCAATAACTCCGAAAAATTCGAATCCGATCCAAATCAAACATGGTAATTAGTTGTAGAAGGCCGGCGCGAATATTTTTGCACCGTGAGGATAGTATTACTAGAAAATTTTAAAAAAATCATAGAAAATCGTTGAAAAAAATTCTATATATAAGAAACTATTCATGTGACAAGTTCCAAGTTTGAACACGATCAGATCTATATTGTTGGAGATCCGAGTAGCCTTGTGTGAGTTCATTAGCTGAATGGGTGACCATTGCCTCGATAACTTTCGAACGAAAAGAGATGGGGACTTGAAATTTTCAGGGTAGGTTACGCATCCGAATGCGAGAGTTGTTGGGCATAACCGGCCAAACGGTTTCAGAGTTATACCCATCTGGAATATTATTTTCTCGATAACCCAAAAGATACTTAGGTTATCGAATTGAAGCTTGCTATCTGATTGTAGAATATCGATATAAAGACGTGTATGAAATATTGTGAGAATCCTACAACTATAAAACTTTTAAAAAAATCACGAAAAAATATTATGTATGTCACGATATCTTGAGAACGGAAAGAGATGGTGACTTGCAATTTTCAGGGTAGGTTGCGCATCCGAATGCGGCATTTAAGTTTGCTAATTGTCGTTATCCTCCAAATGATTTTGGAGTTATACTCATCTGAAATGTGGCTTTTATTTTCTCTATAACTCAAAATATACTAATCCGACCCAATTTAAACTCAGTGAAGAATGCTGACCCCACTAGTTTTCGCGGAATTTCGTGAAAATCGTTTGCTGAAGTTGCTTGAGGAATACGTTTTTTCGTACCTATTTCAATTTCAATAGAATACAATGACATATCAATGAATTGAAAATCATGTGATCATAGATTTTAACTTTATTGAAGTATGTCATTAAAATGGTATTAAATGTATTCATACATTATAAAAGCTGATCAATTTGCTCTACATATTTTTATCCAATGTTACATTTTGTTCTTCTCAACGGATCCTCCACGTTGACCTTGATTAGTTGAACTTTGGCATGGTTTTCGAATGCTTTATTGATTCATCTAAAGCGAAATAGGACAGACTACGGCAGTATCCGAAAGAACTTTTTCGTGATTCAACCTCCGGCCTGGTATATTTCCCTGCACAACCAATCGATCTCGTGTGAAACATAATCGAGGATATCTTTTGGTATAAGACCAATATGATTTTCAAATACCTCAAATACCTGTAATCATATTTCTATGCTTCCTACATTATGATGGACAATTAGACTGGAAACTTTCAATTTCTTTTTCATCGCATCTCATAGCGTATGCGCCATATTGGTTCGAGTGCCACGCATTGACTCTCGCTCTGTCTCTTTCTATTGCCCCTTCCCAGGAGCGTTGAACGTTTAACGCAACAGTGCTTTCATACCCTCTCCATGGTAACGTTAAACGTTTAAAAACTTAAAATTTAAAAGAAAAGACGTCTCTTAATTGTGAGCTTCATCTGGCTCTTTCAAAATATCCCCTGAGATTATATGGTTCCAATATAATAAGAAGATGTTTGACTTGAATGTTTATTTCTAAAAGTTTTATAGCTTGAAATACCTTTTATTTATCTTGGCAAATTATTAAATGCTCTTATACTCACGATGCACATTTCTCAGTAAATTTTAATCTGTGAGATGAGTTGATTATATAAAAAGTTTTTGTATTGTATGTATTTGAAATTTCTGTGTTGAATCTGTGCATATTTTTGGCGCCCTTGGTCCTCGGAACCGAGTGCGTATCAATTTGCTCAAATGTCTGTAATTTTCCAATTTTTGGCTGAAAATGGTCTTAAACGATTTGGTTCGACTCACTGATCAAGAATACGTGGTCGAAATCGATTCTGTCCGGCCGGCCGTTAACACGATAACTCTCGAATGAAATGAGCTAGACAGTTGAAATTTTCAGAATAGGTTTGGGAGATAAATATGTCGGCGAAGATCGTTATTGGGCCAAATCGGTCAGATGATTTCGGAGTAACAAAAAAAAATTTTACATTAAGAATTTCAAAATAATTTTTTCTTAAGATGCAATTTCACCATAGGAATCCATTGATGTCATTTTTAACCCGAACAAGCTAATACTTTCGGAGATATGATTTTTCAAAATTTCAATAACAAATCGTACTTCTGTGTTTTCACAGAATGCGATAATTATTCTATCTTTGAATTATTATAATATGATCTGTGTTGATTCATGTCAACTTATTTTCCTGAGACATGATATGTCAAATTTTGATATTTAATGCCCATGGTTAATCCATATGATGATAGGAATGGTAATGGTAAGTTAATAATATTGAGTTCAGAATATCTCCAGTAAAAACAAAACTGAAATATTGGCTATAGTTTCAATTGATAAAATATAATTTTCAGAGTGCATTTGAGGAAAAAATATATCGTTCATCATAGAATTGAGAGACGAGTATCTCGGATGAGTTCGTTGTTGAGTAGAATTGGTCTATTGGTTTTGGATGGAAATTTTTTGGCACTCTTTTAGAATTTAAATTCTTTTATGATGTTTGATTTTAATTTCTGCTATTATGAAGTTCTATCATAAGAATCCATTGTTATAACTCTCACCAATACTTTCGAAGATATGAATTGTCAAAGTTTGAACAAGAGCGCCAAAGCTCCTGTCCACAGGGCTGGAACCAATTTTTATTTTATGTAAGAATATCAAACACTCAAACAAGTATAGACCATACTTACTGTGAAAACATTATTTATTCTATATTTTCTCCTCAAGATTCCCTGAAACATAATTATGAAATAATAAGAAATGCTCGTTTCTGAATTAAAATTAATGTTTCTAAGTTTTAGATAGTTCCCCAAAACATAATTCCACACCTTAGCTAATGACTTCGTCAAAGTCAATCGGATCCTATGGGGTAATCTGAATGAAGGAGAAGAATAATTCCATACCTAAGAGTGAACCCAAAGTACACAACAGTGGCGTAGATAAGAGGGGGTATTAAGGTTATCAACCTCCCCTCATGAGTCTCTGTAAACCTTCTTAATTATTTTATGAGAGATTATAAACAAAATTGATAGGATTCGATATCAAGTCATATTCCCCCTATCACCAAAAGCTATATACGCCACTGGTACACAACCCTTAAAGTGTTTTCATTCACATAATTTTAGATTGATCCTATTACGAAACAAATTCCACTCAATTTCTTTGACAAAACTTCTATATGTTTGCGCCAATTTGGAAGTTGGTCGACATAAATGTTCTAGGGAACATCGTGCTATTATTTCGCCCAAATGTCTGTAATTTTCGAATTCTTTGCTGAAAATGGTCTCAAACGATTAGGTTCGACTCACTGATGAAGAATTCGAAGTCGAATTTGGTTATGTCCGATGAGCCGTTGCCACGATAACTTTCGAACGGAAACACATAGTGAATTGAAATTTTCAGGCTAGATAGTGCATCCGTATGCGACAGTTAAGTTCGTTAATGGGCATAATCGACCCAACGATTGCCGAGTGCTAATATTTTTTCAAACAATGAAGATCCGATCGAATTAAAACATGCTTCTGGCATTTTTTGTTCTACGCATGAGTAGACGAAAAGTTATTAAACTGTTGGATATTTCGTCTGAGAGAACTGTTCAGTGTTCTTTGGCAAGCTTGTTCACGTTGATCAATTTGAATTGAATTATGAGTGCTTTAAGCTCGGATAGAGCGAACCGCAGATCTAGTTAGACGGTAGTTGCAACCATGCAATGTTGGGTCAAATATACACAGTGCTGTGCATAAGCTGGCGTGAGGAAACAGTAACAAATCCTACACAGAATACAACTGACTCTCCTAACACGCACAAGCTTTTAATGGGTCTCCTTGGGAAGACCTAGGTTGGTGGATATAATTATAATCATGACATGAATATGATTATACTGACCTCCTGGGTCCTCCCCTTAGGGAAGACCCAGGAGGTCAGACCCATCAAAAGCTTGTGTGAGTTAGGAGAGTCGGTTGTGTTCCGTGTAGGCTTTGTTACTGTTCACTTACGCTAGCTTATGCACAACAGTCATCGAAATATTCAGTTCGCAGAAGGATTTATTTTTCACTTATATTAAAAAGCTATAGTTTTTTTGGTTTTTCGAGCATCTTTTTTAGATTTGAACATTGAATATGATCTAAATAAAATTCGGTATAGACATTAAAATCAGCAATTAAATTCAGTATTGATATATTTTTGAAAACGATTTTTTATATATAAAGTCTCGATTCCAGCTCACTTAATTTATTCAGTTATAAACGTGATCTTCATAAATCTACATTGCAATTTTATATTGCCTTGATTATTTCCTTCGAAAGCCAGCCATTTTCGGCTTAATACCTGAAAAATACAGACATTTGGACGGAATTATAGCGCCCTGAACCGAGCGCGCAAAAAGTTTGTTAACTGAAACTGACAACAAGTCGTGATGATCCGGAAGAGGAACTACGAACCACAAAAAAAACTACTCACCCCAAATTATGTTAAACTATTTTCCTAAAAGAGTATCAACGAAACGCTGACCCTCCATTCTGCGAAATGATATGACAAGTAAAAATTTTAACAACAGTTGTATTTTTCAGGTGTCATATTTCGGCCAAGTGTCCTCTCGGGCATATACCTGCTATTCCTATGCTACTTCCCATTCGTTCCTGTGCCAACGGCATCCACGATGTCCGGACATACTGGTATTTACCTCAAGATCATGATGGTCGTCTCCATCCTCACCTCTTTAACGCAGGCCGCTTTTCAAATTTATCTGGTAGCGGATCCACCATATGGACACATGTTACAGGTAGGTATTTCATGAGCACATTGAAGAGATCATGAGTCCTATGAACACAATTATATTTACAGAACTGTGATTTGGTGGAGAGGATCTTTAGAACAATCGGTTTAGTGAAAGTGGACCATCTTCCATCGCTAGAAATCATCACCTGGACATACCCAGAACCCTTGATGCTCTTAGCTTCCATAGCTACCTTTTGGAGCTGCAAGAAATTGGTGCAAGAAAACCCTGAGGACCTCGAATCGCTAGGGACAATACCAAAGAAAACCATTAAGCATAAATACCTTTCTTTGTTGACTTCTATAGGCAAGTTTTCCTGCATGATGTTCTAAAAGAAATTTATTTATTATTCCTTACAGGCAGATATGGTGTCTTAGTTACCATGTGCTTCGCAGCTATAATTGTGCCATCTGTGTTTGGTGCGTTGTATTTCTTAGTATTCCTATCAAGCGCTACCTGGTGGGCGTGTTATAAAAAACTGGAAAGAAAATTCGCCTTATTGATAAGGTGCTTACTGGTGATTGTTTTCACACACATGATGGTGCTATATGCTTATCAAACGCAGTGGCCACAAGAACTTCTTCCTCCAAATGAACTGATTCCTAGGTATGTGACTTTTTCCTAGCCAAGTGTTATACGATACGATTGAAGAGCCAGATATCGCACGGTGCTAAATCTGGATAATAAAGTGATTGTGGCAAGATATGGGTCGAGTTTCCGGCTTCATGTTCTCGAATAAGCAATGTGGTGCGAGAGTGAACCATTGTGACGCGAATGCCAAGAATTGTCTGGCCATAATTTTGGCCTCTTGAGAAAAATATAATCACACATTGCATCAGTAAAGTCTCTAATTATCAATCGAAGATTTACGAGCTCCAAATTTTGATTACTCCAACTTGGATTTCGTAGTCAGGTTAACATTTTTGTGACAGCCTCATCATCAAAGGCTTCTGCAACATCCCTCAATGTTTCCGCAGCAGAATATTGATTCCGCAAATGAATGCTAAAATAAATGGGACATAGTTCGAATCTAAAAACTCACCCATCACAGTTTTATTTATCTATTTACTTACCGGCAGCACCCAACTTACAAACATGTTTTTACAAAGGTGTACATGAATACAAATGATTAAGATTAAACCTAAATACTATGGACGAGCACAGGGTTCCCTACTGTCCTGGAACTTCCGGAATACCATAAAAACAACTGGCTAGAGGTAATTAGGTGACTCTTCTGTGGGTGCCAGGGCACTCTTGTATTGAATGAAACGAGAATGTCGATGAACTTTCAAAAAGGGCCTCCAGGGTAACACCTGATGATGGACCAGATTCCTTCTGTGGGCTTGGAAAAGACCACTACAGGGCAGCGGCCCAATATTCCAGGACTTCACAGGCAAAAACATGGTTTATCACCTTCCTATACCAGAAAGCTGCCGCACCTGCCACGAGCTGAGCTACGGGTGATGGTGGGACTACTGTCAGGGCACTGCCGGTACAAATACCAATTGTACCGCATGGGCAAGTCAGCAGACGAAACATGCAGGATCTGTGGATCGGAAAAGGAACATATTGTTCGCGAATGTCCAGAGCTGGCCAGCCTAAGAAGTCAAATGTGAAAGTCGAGAGATATGGACAATTGGACAATCAACTTCATCAATCAGTTCGAAATCCTATGCAGAAATCTAACGTTTGCATAAACTCTTCGAGTCAGTTTTATTACTTATGTCGTATTGCAAACTTCACTCCGTGAGTTTTAAATTAAAGGTTTACTGAATTTGTTAGCTAAATATCTCAAAAATTTGTTCTTCTCTAAATTATTTATATAGATTTCATATGGAACTAGTGCTACAAATTTTTTATCAAACCACTTATGGAACTTGGTCCTGGGGCATCATTTGAGTATCATGAAGATAGTGCTATTTTTGTTAAGATTCAAAATCATCCAATAGACGATCCATGGAAAATATAGGTGCGCTATTAAATAGAATCATCGCATTATTGCATGCCATGTATAATTCAGCAAATTGTTTGAATATGAGAAAAATCCTATAATTCAACTTTTTAATTTACCGCCTTTTCTCCATCCTTTGGCGGCCATATTGGTTTTGATCACTGGCCTTCAGTGTGGGAGGTGTTGCGGTATCAAATTTCAAGATGACGGCTTGAGGGGAACTTCCGTAACCGCTTGTAACCACTCTCGCTAAAATGTCGAAATTATAACCGATCGATACCGGTACTGTCATTTTCAGAGCACTATTTGACAACTGAGGTCCTTTTGAACATTGGTTGTATTGTTCGTTTGAAATGCCTAAAAATGTCAAGATGATGTGCAACCAGCGAAAATTTTGAATATTTCATTATTTTTTCAACAACATTGATGAAAATATTGAACGAGACGGGGCCCAGGTGTTTTCCCTGTGATACCCCTGAAGTGACGTTGATTTGTTCAGATATGAAACTCATGACTTTCACATATTGATTTCTATCTCGAAGATAGCTTGCTAACCAGTCCAGTATGTTTCCGTAAAACCCAACGACTCCAGCTTCCTAACCAAGACTTTATAATTAACTGTGTCGTTTTCTTTCTTCAAATTTCAATCATTTACTCCTTGCTATACCATCTATGTTTTACCAAAAAAAAAAAATTTAATTTAAATAGCTCCTTCTGGGTATTGTGGTTTCTTTGTCAGTCAGTATATATCTCGCGCTGTCACAATATGATATCGAAAACTTACTCATGATAATTTTTTCAGGTTATTTGGATTAGTACCCATATTTTCATATACATGCAGAGACCCTAGAGATATCATATGGGTGCAACACTTGTGGGATACCTATGTTTATCCCTTGGCATTATATTTATTTTATGCCATATCCATATTCGAAACCAAACTACTAATGAAACCTCAGGTAAATATTTAATAATATTGCAAATTGAAAAATCGCATACCATATAAGCTATAAATAACGAGCTAAAATCGAATTCTCTGATAATATACAACCTTATTTTACGATAGCATTCACATTTTGCGTCTTGGGCAATTAGCATTGGTCGAACGAATCATTCAAAATAATCGACAAGAAGATACCTTTTTACGTAGAAGTGGAAGGACAGTTGAATAGTTATAATTCAACAATACCCAAAATTCTTCAAATAACACATGTATAATATACATGTTGAATTGTTCATTTAACCGGTGCTAGTTGTTCAGCAATACGTTCTATGAGTGTGACGTATTTCCACCATTTTAGATATCGAAGGTCAGAGTGTTGTCATTATAATGTATTGTATTGCATGTCTGTTGTGTGGGACGAAGCCCGCACCACCACCGCGACGAGTCGATATATTGTAGCCCACCTAAATCTATACTACACCCACAAGACCAATCTTTTTGATAAATGATATGAGTCTGGTGGTTGAGAACTTGTCCAGTTCCTTCAGTATCAGTGTGTGGACTCCTAGTTCCTCAAATCTCATCCTGTCCTCAGCAGGGCAGTCACACTTGATGTGCTCGTCTTCCACCAGGTATAGTCTTCAATGAGAGTCCTCAACCAACCTCAACTGACTTAGGTGTGTTCTAAGCCCACACTGAGCCATGTACACAGCTGTTAGAATTCTCAGATGTAACCTACAGAATTTGAGCCATTATCTAGTTCTTTCAGCAGATGGGCCAATCATTGTTGAGATAATATGACTGAAACTAAATATGCTGCTCCAGAGTTCCTGGACCTTTTGGTCTAACTATATGTTGTTCACCCACCCTCCTGCCTTGAGAGAGATGCCACAGGCCGGTTCAGATTCAATAAGCCCCGTAGAAGCCCCTCGCGCCTGCAGCCTACATTGCTCTCCCAGTTAAGCAAGTGTGGTCAGACAATCCTGCATAAGCAGGACCATACAGTTATATGAAGCCAAGGCCTTCGAGGCGGCTTGGCTATCCGATAGGATCTTGATCTGCGGACCCACCCTTTCTCAAGTATAAGCTTCACGCAGTGATCAATGAACCTGACTCGTCTTTATATACTTTATTTACACCTGAGAAAGAGTCACGTAGTTCCGGGACACCCTGTATACATGAATGTTCTTGTGGTATTATTTGTTCAAGATCTGTCCTCTGGGTTCTCTAGAAGAACTACAATGGTAATTTGTTGTGCACCTGTTTTTTTCCAATCAAAATTGAAGGGAGACCTGTTAATTTTACAGATTTCTCAATGATTCAAATATTCGAAGAAATTTTCGTTTGGATACAATGCCATGTAAACGTTCTGACCTAGTATAACTAAAATGGCGAAAATAGAAAAATGCTTGATGTATCGGATGATTTGATGCCAACAACAAAAGTGATATGACATCAAGAGTCTTATTTGCTCTGATAAAAGTCATAACGTAACATAGCCTCGATAGTTTTCAAGAAGAGAATGGGCCCAAGCTATCTGCTGCGCTAACCAGAATCCTTACCGTGCTAACAGTTTTTAGCTCAGTTACTAACATTTCTAGATCCAGAAGAAGCAAGGGACCTTCTCGAGGTTGGAGAGCAACTTCTCAGGCTCTGGGTTTGGCCGTCAGCTGTCTCAGCGTCGGTCCGACCGACGCTTGATGCGCAATAACACCACCGTTCATCGGTGGCAAAGCGCCACGCGAAAAGTTCGTGTAAGGGATTTCTAGAGACTGTAGAAAGTCATCACCGCTGTCTGAATGCTCATCCTTCGTTTTTTTCACAGTTTGTTTGGATAGTTTTGATATTTTTGGTATGCCTAAAATCTAACGAATATTTTTGAAGAAGACATATGTCAAATTTTGGAAAAATCGCTATCTTACTGCTGAGTGAATTGAAAATATAATGACTGGTCTCCTACCTAAGGCAGGAATTCCGCTATCTCATATCTGCCTCTACTTCAACTGAAATTGAGGACTACATCTTCGAAAAAGTTTCGTTTCTCAAATACTTAGGACTGTACGTCGACTACCAAAAGTTACGCCAAACAGAGATAGAGATAAGACTGAAAAGCTTAATTTAAACCTTTGAAGACGTGGAGCAAAGCGTTAAAAGAGGTCAGGAGGCATTGGGCTCGTGTAAAAGCACACAACCCTGGACACATGTTGTCTCTATGAGTGTCAGCAGAGTACGGTTCCTCGGACCCCCGAGAAGAATGGACAACACCAGAGCTTTGGATAAACAAGATGGCAAGGCTATGTAGAAGTTGAACCCTGCATGACTGGGACATGACGCAGCATAGGGTTCTATGGTGGAAGATAGTTCGTTCCTTCACAGATCTGGCTTTTCCCCAGCTCGCCATTGGAGTTTGATCGTTAGTTTCTAGTATAATCCTGGAGTAGCAGTAGTTTAGGAGCACATGCCACCTGTTATTAGGGGTTCCACGTTTTGTAGGTTGTCCGTTACCAGCTACATCTTCTGTATGAAGAAAATACAAGATAATCGGAAATGTGCTCGATCCTCTGAGCGTCAGTGCATGAATTGTGTAAATACTCTGACTCTGGTTTTCAGATCGAAAACGTTTCTTTCGTCCAAAATATTTTCTTCAGGGAACATATCCTTTTTTCCTCCCTACTGATACGGAATAGAGAGATTATCATCATGTCGCTCACTATCCTAAATTACGTTGACCATGGCCTCATCCACATGAAGAGTAAATTCTCTCGTCTTGTTTTGTACAAGAAAAACATTTCTTATTTGCTTCTGGCTTTTCAGTTCTTCTAAAATAATAAATCTTGATGAAATCGTAGCATTCTGCACGAATCATGTGCATATCTTACCTATACACGTGACTATACCGCCACCCAGAGTGCTCAGAGTCAATTTATTGGAAAATTTGTGTTTGTTCATACGCTACTGTGGGAATACTACGAGTATGTTAAAGATCAATGTTTCACCATTTATGCAATTAATGATAAATTTGATTAAATGAAACAAGTTCAATAGGAACATAGTTACTCAACAATTTTTGTTAAGAAGTGCTACTCCTATTTGCTGGTTACTGTTATCTCGGTAATTTTGGCACTTGGCAGAGCTCAATACGATGGAACATTTCGATTCGATTTATGTGAGCTTTCACCAAGTGACAATGGTAAGTTATTATGATAGTTCATTTTATCTTTTGCTGCCGGACGGGCTCCCTCATGGTTCTGGTACCGGAATGGAGATTTCAATCCAAAGAGTTCATATTTGGGCTTATCTCCTTATAACACCAATGAACTTTAGTTCTGGCACCTTCGTAAGCGTCATGCCTTCATCCAGTTCGTTAGATTTCTTAGTCGCATACCAAAAATAGATATTAATTTTGATAATTTTGATATTCGCATAAATTATCACTTAGAATCATTGAATGTTATACATGAATGGCATCCAACCTATAATTTAGAAACATAAAAATGTAATATACAAAATCAACCCCACTTTTTCATTAGATATTCATTTTTCACAAACTTCTGTACACGTTTCTTTTTTTTCTTTGCGTTGAAAATTATTAATTCGACATTTTGCTTATTAACTTCTGTTCCAATTTTTGCTGATGCTTGGCTTTTGGTGGTTTTTCTAGGTTTCAATACGCAGACTCGCATCAAAAGAACAATCTGAACACACTCCCGTATGTATCCCTGTATTATTTCTATATTTTTATCTTCGCAAAATCTGGATAAGTGAGTATAGAAAATATTCAGTATCGGATTGAACATATCTTGGGTATTGTGATTCAATAGCGTAAAGAATAGCTTGCACTACAATTTCTCCTCAAATAGCGCGAAGAGGAAGTATCGAATTGTTCGGCACATGATCAGTCGTTACTCGCTGCCTTGCCTTGCTACCATGCTCTGCTTCTGGCATAGCCAGTTGAAGAGTATAATATATAATTGCGTTTCTTGATACTCTTATAATTTTCTGTCTATGCTTAAGATATATTGTTCCGATACTGTATACTTCTTCTGTCCATCCTCGCATAAGCTTATCACACAATGAATCAGCATCGATTTCTTGGTTGATTTCGATTACTATTTTGCATACTTCCCTGGTTCAAAATATTGATTCAAATTTATTTTTTCATTTGTAATATATTCACTTGTCTAATGGTTTTGCGATATTAACTCGATATATTTTATAAATGTACGGGATGGTGGCAGCAAATGAATGAGCTGAATGGCAATTTTGAGATCACTAATTTGTACTCAGCAATTCTTTCAGCTTCTGCAAACTATTGTTTCAAAGTTGGCTATTTTGTTCATATTTTTTATAAATGAAACTGTTTTCCAGTTGATGAAGGGAATGAGCCCATCTAGGAGATATGGATCAGGCAGCCAAAAACCGTCCTTGATTCAAGACTCCTTGGGTAGTGTAACAGTACCTACCGACGCGAATGAAGAAATCCCTATGGATCAACTAGGTAGGGTTACGAATGTGATAATAAGATAGTAAAAAAAAATCAAAATAGACCCACGGACAAAAATATTGCATTTTTGCGAGATCGTAATTTTCTAAATTTTAGCCGAAAACGGCATGAAACGATTCCATTTGACTTACTGATATATGTACTTTCTTTTGACTTGGGTGCTTTAAAAGTGTTAGCAAAGTTTGGTGTAACGTGGTACCATAAAATACGACGTATGATATAAGAGCTTAGAAAAAACCCTCAGCAAAAAAAACATGTCCCCCCGTGAGTGTTGGGATTTGTAAAAATTAGTTCAAGCACTGACTTGAAGTCAGGAGCTTTTGTTGCATGCTCTATTGCCCATTCACCTCTATGGGACACTCTTAATCGAATTTAACATCGATATAGACCGTTTTCTCAGCTTTTTTAAGATATAAATACATTTCGTACCATATTACGGACTTGAGTAATGAGAGAATCGTCTAAAGCTGCGTATACCTTAGCGCGCTGCGCGGCGAACGCGCAAGAGTTAAACATTCTGTGATCATAGGCGATTCTGTACTGAAGTCTGTTATTAAAATGGTATGAAATGTATTCATATATTATAAAACCTGAGAAAACGATATATATCGATGTTCTGATAGAGGAGAGTAGACAATAGAACATGCGCGCAAAAGCTCCTGACTTCCCGTCAGTGCTTGTATATTTATTAACTCCATAACGATTTCGTTGTAGAGGTTCAATACGTATTTATGCAATTACTGATATGCGCAAAAAACTTCTAAATGTAAGAGCGTCCGCAGACGGACATACCGAATTGCCGCTATTCCAATCTCCTGAGTTCCTTTCCTACACTCGGTTTCCATGAGAACCATGCTTGGACGATTACTACAATTGTCTCCAATAGCGTCTCCATTAGTGTTCTGTAGTCTCTAGTCTCCACGATTGACGCTACCTGCTTGGCAGAAGAATCATCGAGTAGTTCGAATCTCCCTAAAATCATGGAGGTTTAGCTTCCATTCTGATCGTTGCGACGCTGGAATTTGAATTGTAGTAATTGTCCGTCCAGGATTCTCATGGAAACCGAGTGTAGGAAAAAAAAAGAATGTAATATTTTTGTGCGCAATTGTATATATGAATAACTCTTATTAATACCATTTCTAACATTAACATCAACATACATATAATATATGCAAAAAATGTGATAATACTGGTTGGAAAAGCGTCCCGCTTAGCCACTCGTTCAGCATTAACGAAAAGGTTCGCTTGGGTATATTCAGCTTCGTAGATTTTTGTGTTAAAATCTTATATACGCTCATCTTAAGATGTTACAGAGGAGGATTACAAGCCCACCATTTGCGAGAAAATAATGTACATCCTGGAGGCAATCCTGCAAGTTATCATAAGGTCTTCGTACATAGGCACCAACATAATTATGATGGTAAGTTATCAAATAACATTGTGATTAAAAAATAAATTCGATTAGAAACAGAGTTATAGGGCCTGTCTTTATTGAAGGACCGTTAACAGGTCCAAAATATTTAGATGTATTACGGGATGATTCAGGCGTTTGTAGCCCAGATATCCCAAATGAAACCTTATCGTTTCAACAGGATGGAGCTCCACCCCATTATTTTCAAGATGTTCGCGATTACCTGAACGATGTGTTTCCGAACGGGTGGATCGGTCGGCGAAGCTTTATTGAATGGCCGGCTGGGTCTCCAGATCTGACTCCGTTAAACTTTTTCTTATGGGGTTATATCAAAAGCAAGGTTTACCTCAATCGGCCAAACAACATCGTGCAGTTAAAACAGAGAATTAGGGGCGAAATAAGAGCAATACAGCCTAAAACTCTCCGAAATGTTTCTTCAAGCTCGATTGCTGTAATGTCAAGAAGTGAATGGCCATCAATTTCTCACTTACTTTGATCATTTTTGTAAGTTATGACACCTTCAGTATCGTTTTTGCAATAAATGTGGTTATTTGGAGAAACTTGATTTAAAAATTTTAACGTGTTTCTCAAATTAAAAAAATTAATATCTCGAGAATTAATGACCCAAATGGCGTTATCTGTGCATTGCTGAGTTCAGAATTTTATGATCTATCCATGGCAAGAAAAAACAAGGGGCTTGCAATTGAAAAAAAAATCGATGATGTCATTTCTTGGTAACGGGCAATGGTAGAACAGATTAACGGAAAAATTATTCTTAAAAAATAAATTAATTTGACCTATCAAACCATTTTACGCTATTCCTGAAAGGGGAGAAATTATTCCATCTTATGACGCTCAAAATGTTGCTACTTGTATGTTATGCGAATCGGCAGCAGGAAGTACTGAACACATAAAGTTTCACTACAAAACGTTAGCCATCTCTAGATTTGCAGTGCGTGGGGGTACAATTCTGTCAGACAAGTCCGCCAGAGATATTATAAACTAAGAAGATAATCTTCCTGCAGTAGTAATAGAAGCATGGTTTCGCACAATAGAACTCAATGGTCGCAGTGTAGAAAGGTACTTGGCACTCATGGCCGTTGATCGACCACTAGGAATCTAAGAGCGTCCGCACAAGGGCATACCAAATCGAGGCGATTCCAATCTTGTATATTTATTAACTCCATAACGATTTCGTTGTAGAGGTTCAATACGTATTTATGCAATTACTGATATGCGCAAAAAACTTCTAAATGTAAGAGCGTCCGCACACGGACATACCGAATTGCCGCTATTCCAATCTCCTGAGTTCCTTTCCTACACTCAATTTCCATGGGAACCATGCTTGGACGATTAATACAATTGTCTCCAATCGCGTCTCCATTAGTGTTATGTGGTCTATAGTTTCCATGATTGACGCATCCTGCATGGAAGAAGAATGATCGAGTTGTTCGAATGTCGCTAAAGTCATGGAGGTTTAGCTGCGATCTTGGCGACGCTGGAATTTGAAGCATGGTTCCCATGGAAAGTGTTGGAAAGGAAAGATTGGAATTGAGGCAATTCGGTATGCCCGTGTGCGCACGCCCTATCTAATACAAGAATACAAACTTAAAGATGTAAGCGTAATTTTGTAAGAATAGCAAAAAGTTTGAGTCGGACCAGATGGTCTTGTCACTATGATGCCGTCAAATCTATAAAAAATAATTATGATGATATGAAAATTTTTAGCGAAAATGAGAAAGTACAATTTTAATTATTTTTCGGGAAGAAATTTTGTAGAGATTTAATTTAGTTAATAAAAATCAAAAAACCCCTGGCGTGAGGTCATGAGCTTTTGCGCGTATGTTCTATTGTCCATTCTCCTGTATTGGACACTCTCAATCGAATTTACCATGGAGAATTCTATTGTCCGTTCTCATCAGGAGTACGGACTAGTCGATATTCTAAAACTAGTTAGCAAGCTTCAGTTGGATCGAGACTATATTTTTTGAGTTATCGGGGAAATAATATTCCAGATGGGTATAACTCCGAAACCGTTGGGCCGAATATAGCCAACAGCGAACTCTCCCATTCAGATGCGCAACCTACCCTGAAAATTGCAAGTCCCGATCTCCTCTCGTTCGAGAGTTGACGAGGCAACGGTCACCCATTGAGCTATACTTAACTCACACAAGGCTGCACGGATCTCCAACAATACAGATCCGATCGTGTTCTTGGAACTTGGTAGTAGAGTTAGGTTCTGAAGGCTCTCGCAAAATTTCAGCCATGTCGGATGATTAGTTTATGATTTATAGAATTTATTTCAATGATTTTAAAAAAAATTTCTAGTGATACGAACCTCATGAAATTTCGCAAGAATTTTCTTGCGGATCGGTTTTGAATTTTTTGAGTTATTATGGCAATAACAACCAAATATCAGATGGGTATAACTCCAAAACCGTTTTATAGATTATTCCTATAAAAAAACACAAATGTGGCTTTCAGATGCACAACCTTACCTGAGAGTTTCAAGTCGCTATCTCTTTCCGTTCTCAGGTTATCGTGACATAAATAATATTTTTTAATAATTTTTTTAAAATTTTCTAGCGATACAATTCTCACAAAATTTCACGAACTTCCTTCAGTTTGTATTCTTCAACCAGTCACCAAGTTTCAATTCGATCAGATTAGTAATGGTTGAAATCAAAATTATTACTCGGAAACCCTTGGGCCGATTATGCCCATTAACGAACTTGTCCGTCGTATTGGGAAGCGCCACCTATATACTGACAATTTAAAGTCGCTATCTCTTTCCGTTCTCAAGTTATCGTGGCAACGGCCGGCCGGACAGAATCAAATTTGACCTCAGATCATCAGTTAGTTGAACCTAGTCCTTTGAGACCATTATCCGCAAAATATAACGCGATGTTCCCCAGAACATACGCGCAACGATACAACGCCCTGATTTAGATATTTGTGAAGGCACTAAATTAATGGTGTCATTAAAAGAGTTCGTGAACAACATACGACACCAATCCGATCAGAAGCTAAATAAATACGAAGAAAAACCTACAAAACAGAACTGGTCAGAGACTACAGTGGAATGAAAAAAATTGGTTCAAGCCCTGTGGACAGGAGCTTTCTGGCGCTCTTGTTGAAACAGACAAATTATATCTCCGCAAGTATTGGTTTCTCAGAGTTGAGAATTATATCAATGTATTCTTATGATAGAACTGCATCATAAAGGAAATTCAATTCAAATAATAGTTTATTTATCAAGATTAAATGAGCAATCTGATAATGAGAACTGCACCATGGAAGAAATCAAATTAAAATAGCTTAAATGAATTTGACTCTCTCTTATAGAAGAGTTGAAAATGATATCAATGGATTTTTATGGTGAAACTGCATCTTAAGGAAAAATTTACTTTGAAATTTGTAGGTTAAAAAAATTTTTTTCGCTACTCCGAAACCATCCGACCTATTCTGCCCAATAGCGAACTTAACCGAGATATTCATCTCCGAGAACAAATATAGGACAACAACGTCGAACTATCGACTGAATTATTTAACAGTTTTTTTCATAAATTGTAATTCAACAAAGGAATTACTATATGATGAGTAGATTTAGGATTATGCAGTACAAAAATGCCGAAAGGTTATTTTATAATTTACATGCGTACACAAGTCATATTAAATAAATACAGTATTTTATTGAGCTATTTTCTTCCTATACAGTACACCTACATCACTCAAGAATACAGTTTTTTGAGGGCCCCTAAGTAGCATTAGCCCAAGGCCCCACAAATTCACGATCCGCCCCTGACTGAGCCATTAGAGCACCTTAAACGCCTGCCACACACTCGTCGAGTAGCATGGGAAGTAGCCATGGTGTAAGAATACATAATATTCTTCAACTATGGAAGTAGCGAATAAAGTAGGCAGAGAAGTAGTGTGGCCACGTTACTCATCATGCTGCACGCCATGCCCAGCGCTCCTTGTTTTATCGGTAATTTGGGCGCGAGTCAAAGGACTGGCAATATCACCGCGAGTGATTAGCCACATAATAGCGCAACGCATTCCGAATCGATCGCAGACCAAATCGATCGCAGACCAAATCGATCTATAGAGAAGCACGTCATGTCATATTTTTCAAAACCTATGGCGGCAGCCGAAAAATGGTGTAACGAAAATACTTTAAAATTTATTGATTTGTTGGCTACAGGGCCATTTATTTGGTACCCAATGATTAAACATAATGCAGACCTTCGCGATTAAGGGACTCCGAAAACTGACGCGGCCGCGGTGGCTATCAGAGAGCGGTAGAGACCGCAATCAAAACAAACACATGGATGTGGGTGTACAAGCTGGCGCGGCCCGAGATGCGGCCTAAACCTTAGACTATAGTCTAAGGCCTAAACTTGGAATTAATTTTGATCGCGTTTCTGGCCGCCGACTCATCGCAAACCGCGCCAGTTTGTCCAGTCCTTAAATGCGCTAGTAGAGCAGTGTGTGGCCATATAGAGACATTATTTTTGCCATAGCTCAGCTGCAGTTTTTCTTTATTTTTGGCGCTCTAGTTCCTCGGAACTGAGTGCTTATCAATTTGCCCAAATGTCTGTAATTTTCGAATTTTTCGATGAAAATGGTCTTAAACGATTTGGTTCGACTCAGTGAACAAGAATCCGTGGTCGAAATTCATCCTGTCCGGCTGGCCGTAGGCACGATAACTCTCGAACGGAATGAGCTTGACAGTTGAAATTTTCAGAGTAGGTTTGGGAGATAAATATCTCGGCTAAGTTCGTTATTGGGCAAAATCGGACAGATGGTTTCGGAGTAGGAAAAAAATATTTTTTTTTACAAAACATATTGCAAATTACATTTTTTTCAATAAGCAGTTTTACCATAAGAATCCAATGATATCATTTTTAACTCTAACAAGCTAATACTCTCGGAGATATGATTTTTCAAAATTTCAATAATAAATCGTATTTCTACGTTATCACAGAATGATATAATTATTCTATGTATGAATTGTCATAATGTCAACTTATTTTCCTGAGACATGACATTATCTAATCAATCGAAGAATTGTGAGCGAAGTGAGAAAAATCACAGTTGTTTGATCCGAAATTAGTTTTTCTCAGAAAAGTCTTACATTTCGGAACGGAACATGAAGTAAGAGATCTGAGGGTAGTGAGACTGCTTTTCATCCATAGACATAGAATGCTTCTCTCAATTTATGACGGGACTGACGGAAAGGAATATTATAACTTCAAAAATATTGGGGTTGAAATACTCGTATTTTAGTGATGCAACGGGGACCTCACCCAAAAATGTTTGAAAATATAACGTAAATATTGAAAGCATAATTCTGTAGTTCGAGAGAGTAGAAAATTTGTTGAACGTAGATCAGGAAATTTTTGATCGATTACAAGGTAATTTTTCATTATTACTTCTCTTCTTACATACATGTTTTATGGGATATCTACTATTTGTAGGTACTTTAACCCTACACTTCTCAATTTTTTTTTCTTTACGGAAAAATGTTATTTCGATTCGTTGCATTATAACAATAGGTGAATAAATGAAAAAAAAATTCTGGGTTCATATTAAGCTTTATTTTTGACAAATATCAGTTGTATCAAATTTGATACATAGTGCATATAATAACAACTTCTCAAGGATTGTGGAAATTAACAAAGCAATTATTATTTTTATTGAGACATAAATGAAGACCACATTTTGAGCATTTCAAATGGGAAAATGAATTGCAGGATGGATATTTACATCTTTGCCTAACATTATCATAGATAGGCCAGTGGCTAATAGAATCAGTCCTGACACCCTTAGGAGGAACATTCGAAAACACTGTTGACTTTTATCTTTTCGCAACAATAATATTTTCAACTGAATCTTTCGATGGTCTACCTCGTTTTGGATTTTCAGATTGGGTTTTGCAAAGGCATTCTGCTATTTCTAGCCGAACATCAACCTGTGTCAGATTCTGCTTTCTAATGCGCTTGTGGAGCAGCCATGTATTTACCAAAGTCATATCGACTAAGTGGTAGAAAAGGCGAATATACCACTTCTTCGATCTTATTTTAATTTTATTTCTACCTATATAGCTGTCCATAGCATCAACGCCTCCCATATGAGCATTGTATTCTGGGACTAAGTTTGGACACTCAATATTCAAATATTTTTTTGTTTTTCTGTCCCATCGTCTAACTTCTCTTGGAGGCATTATTCCTTTGAATGTCGATAAAAAAGTTACTGGCCTGTTGTCTAGCCAAACTATAGATGATATGTCAACTCCATCTATATTGCAGACATATTCATGCGAAGAGCCTCTTGGTTCTTTCTTCAGTTCTTTTTCAGTTGGGAGTTTGCAGTTAGGAATTCTGGGGCGCCGAGCTGTTCCTAAAGAGAAAATGCCTCTTTTGCCTAAAAAAACTAAAAGTGGAACAGAGGTGTAGAAATTATCGAAATAGACCCTGTATTTTCTATTAGGTGGAATTATTCTGCACAGTCTGACAACAATATTTCCTAGATCAGGCTCATCAGCAAAGCGGAACTTCATATTATTTTCGTCACCCGTATAAATTTCGAAATTATATGTGAACCCGTCTGTACCGCAAAGTACATAGAGTTTGTAACCCCACTTGTGGGGCTTTGCTGGAAGATACTGCTTTAGATGATGGCGAGCTTTGGTTGCACAAAGTTGTTCATCGACAGATAGGCAACTGTCAAGAGCCACCAACTGAAATCTGTTTTTCAAAGTGTCGATAATGGGCCTCAATTTATGTAGGCGGTCGTGCTCAGGATTCTCACGAGGAACCATTTCATCATTGTTATTGAAATGCAAATTTTTTCTGATGAATTCTAAACGATTTTGGCTCATGGTAGTTTTGATCTGCGGTAAGCCTAGTTTCGTAGACCAGTAACTCCTTGTGTTTGGCATATGTACAACTGACATATACATACAAACACCCAAAAATTATTTATGTCAGCTACTGTCAACATTGCCGGTTTGTTAGGGTTTTTTTGGGTAGAATATAGATTTGATTCCTCGGCAATTTTTTCGAATAGACTCTCGACAAAAAAGTATTGGAACACATCGTAAGGTGTTTCAAGTTCGGATATAGAACCCGAAAGCTGGGTATCTCCTTGAAGAGATAAAGCTTCATCACTTAGAATTAGATTTTGTTTACGCCACGAGATTTTGGAGAATTTCTTACGTATGTCATCCAACTGTTGTGCAGGAAAAACATAGGGTTCATCTGCATCAAGGAACTCATTGCTGGTAGAAGATTGCCCTGATTGGATAGTGTCTTGTGCATGATCATCTGCCTGAGAAATTATGATACCATCTTCAAATTCCAAAGGCAGTTGTTCTATATCGATTATCTCAATGTTTTCAGATTCTTCGTCGCCTTCTTCCTCATCAGAAATGAAATCGGAACCATCCTCACTGTCGGACAAGTGAGCAATAGCATCCTCCAATTCCTTTTGCGTGAGAGGTCTTTTTCTGTCCCATTTATTAGCCATCCTTGAAAAAAAATATAGCTTCACTACTAGAACATTCCGCAATTTACTCAATTCCATTTAGTTCAAATATACACTATGTATATAATTTGATACGACTAATATTGAGACGAATATAATACTATCACATGCTGAAAATTAATGAAAATTTATAAAATAAGATATATCTTACCTTCTCAAAGCGAAAAGAACTTTTTATAATTCAATAACACAAATATTACAAGCAAATTCACGGATCTGAATCACGTCGCTTCGCGTATGATATCAACTAGCTACCATATGAAAATGTAAACAAGTCTCAAATCGTAATGGCGCAAAAACGCCACGCAAACCGTATTGCATCTTACAATAAGGTTGTATCGAATGTGATACGCTGCGTAATGTGGAAGACATTGCTGAATAATATCACAGTAGATGAAGTTTATTCGGTTGTATCAGATTTGATACAATAGGCAGTGTAGGGTAAAACCTGTTTTGGGCAATTGTCATTCGAAACTTGTTTTTTTGGCGCTCTAGTTCCTCGGAACAGAGTGCTTATCAATTTGCCCAAGTGTCTGTAATTTTGAAATTTTTGGCAGAAAATGGTCTCAAACGATTTGGTTCGACTCACTGATCAAGAATCCGAGGTCGAAATCGATTCTGTCCGGCCGTAGGCACGATAACTCTCGAACGAAAGGAGTTAGCGGATTGAAATTTGCAAGGTGGGTTTGGAGCATAAATATCTCGGACGAGTTCGTTAATGGGTGAAATCCATCAAGCGGTTTCGGAGTTATGGCCGATTTTAGTAGAATTATTTTTTATGAATATTTTCGAAACCGATCAATCGATCTATCTGAAATTTAGCATCAAATTGTAGAATCATGACCTTTATACGCATGTGAAGTTTTGTATTGACCAGATCAATGCAAATGTCAAAAAAAATTTGAAAATTTAAAAAAAGTTTTTCTACAATAACTCTCGAACGGAATGAGCTAGGTAGTTGAAATTTTCAAAGTAGGTTAGGGAGATGAATATCTCGGTTAAGTTCGTTATTGGGCAAAATTGGCCAGATTTAATTTGATTTCATCCATAGTGCAGTTCTCATTCTCATGATTGCTCATTTAATCTTGATAAATAAACTATTATTTGAATTGAATTTCCTTTATGATGCAGTTCTATCATATAAATACATTGATATAATTCCCAACTCTGAGAAACCAATACTTTCGGAGATATAATTTGTCTGTTTGAACTAGAGCGCCAGATAGCTCCTGTCCACAGGACTTGAACCCATTTTTGCGCGCGTGTTCCGCAAGGAACAGCGTGCTATCATTTCGTCACAATGTCTGTATTTTTCGAATTTTTTTTCGAAAATGGTCTCAAACGATTGGGTTCGACTCCCTGATGAAGAATTCGAGGTCAAATTCAATTCTGTCCGTCCGGTCCGGCCGTTAGCACGATAACTCTCGAACGGAACGACTTAGAGCGTTGAAATTTGCAGGGTAGTTTCGTAGCGTAAATATCTCGCACAAGTTCGTTAACGGGCGAAATCGACCGAGCGGTTTCGGAGTTAAGGCCGTTTTTAATAAAAACGTTTTTTATGAATATTTCCGGAACCGATCACTCGATCTTTTTGAAATTTGGCATCAGATTGTAGAATCATGACCTTTATATGCCTGCGAAGTTTTGTGTTGAACGGACGGCCCTAAAGTGGCAAAAAAATTTTTTGAAAATTTGAAAATTTTGTTTTCACGATAACTCGAAAAATACTGATCTGATTAAATTGAAACTCAGTAGTTAGATGCAAAAGACCAAAGCAAACACTTTTGCAAAATTTCGTGAAGATCACGTGACATGAAAAAAATAAAAAAATTACTACTATTTTGCGGAATACTTTGCTTTTAATGCCGAAACATATGTTTTTGAGGTTCATGCTGCCCTTTCCGGGCATTTTCCGTATTGCGCATGCGCAGATGAGAAGTCCTTTAACTGCTGTAGTTTTCGTCAGAGAGGATTGGGGTTTTGGGGTGGCGGATGCTATTCCTCCATAGAATTCAGATCCCTGATGAGGGTCTGCGCATGCGTAGATTAAAGATGCGATATCTTCCGAACCACTAGTGTTGGAGAATCGGAGTTTTTTGTAAGGTGTGTTATTTTGAGAGGACTTTTAGCCGCCAGTAGATTGCGCATGCGCAGAAGAGAAGTGACTATTTTTGGGTTGGATGGGTTATGTTGGGAGTGCTGAGTCGATATTATGAGGTTTTGAAAGAATATTCATAGCAATTCAGTGCAAGGACAAGTCAGTTTGGGAGATGTAGCGTTGTTTCCGAGTTAAAGTGTCCGTACCGTGGCCCTGGGGCTAATTTTGAAATTGATGATACCCCTTACAGGCATTTTTCGTTATGCGCATGAGCAGACCATCAGTGATTTAACTGGTGGTGTTTTCATCAGAGAGGATTAGGGTTTTGGGGTGGCGGATTCTATTCCTCTATAGAATCCCTCGTTGAGGGTCTGCGCATGCGTGGATTAAAGATGTGATATCTCCTGAACCACTAGTGTTGGAGAATCGGAGTTTTTTGTAAGGTGTGTTATTTTGAGAGGACTTTTAGCCGCGAGTAGATTGCGCATGCGCAGAAGAGAAGTGACTGTTTTTGGGTTGGATGGGTTATGTTGGGAGGGCTGAGTCGATATTATGAGGTTTTAAAAGAATATTCATAGCAATTCAGTGCAAGGACAAGTCAGTTTGGGGGATGTAGCGTTGTTTCCGAGTTAAAGTGTCCGTACCGTGGCCCTGGGGCTAATTTTGAAATTGATGTTACCCCTTACAGGCCTTTTTCGTTATGCGCATGAGCAGATCATCAGTGATTTAACTGGTGGTGTTTTCGTCTGAGAGGATTAGGGTTTTGGGGTGGCGGATGCTATTCCTCCATAGAATCCCCTGTTGAGGGTCTGCGCATGCGTGGATTAAAGATGTGATATCTCCTGAACCACTAGTGTTGGAGAATCGGAGTTTTTTGTAAGGTGTGTTATTTTGAGAGGACTTTTAGCCGCGAGTAGATTGCGCATTCGCAGAAGAGAAGTGACTGTTTTTGGGTTGGATGGGTTATGTTGGGAGTGCTAAGTCGATATTATGAGGTTTTAAAAGAATATTCATAGCAATTCAGTGCAAGGACAAGTCAGTTTGGGGGATGTAGCGTTGTTTCCGAGTTAAAGTGTCCGTACCGTGTCCCTGGGGCTAATTTTGAAATTGATGTTACCCCTTACAGGCATTTTTTGTTATGCGCATGAGCAGACCATCAGTAATTTAACTGGTGGTGTTTTCGTCAGAGAGGATTAGGGTTTTGGGGTGGCGGATGCTATTCCTCTATAGAATCCCCTGTTGAGGGTCTGCGCATGTGTGGATTAAAGATGTGATATCTCCTGAACCACTAGTGTTGGAGAATCGGAGTTTTTTGTAAGGTGTGTTATTTTGAGAGGACTTTTAGCCGCGAGTAGATTGCGCATGCGCAGAAGAGAAGTGACTGTTTTTGGGTTGGATGGGTTATGTTGGGAGTGCTGAGACGATATTATGAGGTTTTAAAAGAATATTCATAGCAATTCAGTGCAAGGACAAGTCAGTTTGGGGGCTGTAGCGTTGTTTCAGAGTTAAAGTGTCCGTACCGTGGCCCTGGGGCTAATTTCGGAATGGATGTAACCCCTTACGGGCATTTTTCGTTATGCGCATGAGCAGACCATCAGTGATTTAACTGGTGGTGCTTTCTTCAGAGAGGATTGGGGTTTTGGGGTGGCGGGTGCTTTTCCGCTATAGAATCCCCTGGTGAGGGTCTGCGCATGCGTGGATTCAAGAAGCGATATCTCCTGAACCACTAGTGTTGGAGAATCGGAGTTTTTTGTGAGGTGTGTAATTTTGGGAGGACTTGTGCCACGAGTATACTGCGCTTGCGCAGACGAGAAGTGAATGGTTTTGGGTTGTTTGGGTTATGTTGGGAGTAATGAGCCGATATTGTGAGGTTTTAAAAGAATATTCATGTCAATTCAGTGCACGGACACAAGTCAGTTTGGGGGAAATAGCGTTGTTTCCGATTTGAATGGTCTGTATGGTGGCCCTGAGGCGAATTTATAAATAACTATATTCGGTAGATCTATATTAAAATGCGTTCGGATTTGGAGAAGATGCAATTTCGTCCCTAACGGAGGACCCACAACTGAATTTTTTTCTGATCTACGGTAAAACTAACAGCCAAACTGTATTGATAGCTATATTTGTTAAAGGAACTTGAAAAAAAAAAAAAAAAAGCACTGACGTGAAGTCAGTACTCTTTGGCGCGCGTGTTCACGGTGGCTAATTTGAATTGAATGATTCAAAAATTAACAGTGCTGTATCTAAGCTGCCATCAGGATAGAGTAACAAAGTTGGAAAAGAACACAAGTGACTCTCCTTAGTCGCACAAGCTCCTAGAAGATTTGGGAGGGTCAGTATAATCCTAATCATGTTTATAGCACGCGCGCAAAAGCAGATTGACTTAACAATGAAAGAAAAAGTGTAAAAAGTCAATCTGCTTTGGCGCGCGTGCTATAAACATGATTAGGATTATACTGACCCTCCCAAATCTTCTAGGAGCTTGTGCGACTAAGGAGAGTCACTTGTGTTCTTTTCCAACTTTGTTACTCTATCCTGATGGCAGCTTAGATACAGCACTGTTAATTTTTGAATCATTCAATTCAAATTAGCCACCGTGAACACGCGCGCCAAAGAGTACTGACTTCACGTCAGTGCTTTTTTATTATTCATGGTGGTAGCAATGAATACACACATGTGGGGAAGAAATAATAAACCAAAAATAATGTGATAATGGAACTCTTAATCAAATTAATGAAATAAAATTATTAAACAAGCACGCGTATGTTATATTGTCCATTCTCTTGTATTGAACACTGTGTCCAATACAGGAGAATGGACAATATAACATACGCGCAAAAGCTTTCTGACTTAACGTCAGTGCTTGAACCAATTTTTTTTTTCATTATTTTTTTAAATTTTCTAGGGGTACGGTTCTTATGAAATTTTAAACACGTCTTTAAGTCGATATTCTACAACTAGATACTAAGCTTCAATTCGATCGTATGTTCTGGGGAACATCGCGTTATAATTTTGCCTAAATGTCTGTAATTTTCAAATTTTTCGCCGAAAATGGTCTCAAACGATTGTGTTCGACTCCCTGATGAAGGATTCGAGGTCAAATTTGATTCGGTGTCCGGCCGGCCGTTGCCACGATAACTTGAAAACGCAAAGAGCTAGCAACTTTTCAGGGTAGGTGGCGTATCCCAATACGACAGACAAGTTCCTCAATGAGCATAATCCCAATGGCCCAATGGTTTCCGAGTACATAATAATTTTGTTTTCAACCAATATAAATCCGATCGAATTGAAACTTGGTGAATATTTGTAGAATATAAACCTAAGCACGTTTGTGAAATTTTGTGAGAATCGTATCACCAGAAAATAAAAAAAATTTTAAAAAATATTTTTCATGTCACGATAACTTGAACGGAAAGAGACTTGAAATTTTCAGGTTAGGTTGTGCATCTGAATGCGACATTTGAGTTTGTTTACAAGCATAATCGGCCAAACGGTTTTGGAGTTATACCCATCTGAAATTTGGTTGTCATTTCCTCAATAACTCGAAAAATACAAAACCGATCCAATTTATATATGGTTATTAGTTGAAGAATGCCAACGCGAAAGTTCTTGCAAAATTTTGTGAGGATCGTAGCACTAGAATTTTAAAAAAAAATGCTATATATCAGAAAATATTCATACGACATGGCTGAAATTTTGCGAGAGCCTTCAGAACCTAACACTTCTACCAAGTTCCAAGTTTGAACACGATCGGATCTATATTGTTGGAGGTCTAAGCAGCTTTATGTGAGTTCAGTAGCTCGATGGGTGACCGTTGCCTCGACACTCTTAATCGTATTTACCATGGTGAATTCGATTAAGAGAGTGTCCAATACAGGAGAACGGACAATAGAATTCACCATGATAAATTCGATTAAGAGTGTCCAATACAGGAGAATGGACAATAGAACATACGCGCAAAAGCTCCTGAGTTCAAGTCAGTGCTTGAACCAATTTGTTTCACGTATTAACTTCTCCTTTTTTCATACTCAACTTCATGAAGTAATTCGTGAGGCATGAATTGACAATAGAACAAGCGCGCAAAACGTCCTTCACATCAGTGCTTTTAAGGAATTATGCTTTCCTAAGTAACGCCACAGCCAAAGCAATTACGATTTCACACTCGCAATGTCGCAATCACGGAGAAATCAGACCGCTACATCTTTCTCCGCTCGAATATCGATCATAACTGAATAATATTGAAGCAATATTATCGACCCGTGTAAGGGCTACCGTTTTTCACCAAATATTGCTTCAATAATATTGACCGGGTAAAGATGCCCTATTAAGAGCGTCCGCGCACGGACACACCGAATCGACTCGATTGAAACTAAAGGGAGTCTCAACAATAACTTGAATTTTAAAAATTGAAAAATATATATTCAATAACATTTTTTCCTACATGGAGGTAGTGATGGCATTTACATGAAACAAAATATCGGTTAAATGGCCACCGTTGTTGTTCTGTTGGCAGGTATGCACTGTTTTGATGAAATTTTGCAGTACATTTTGCAGTAAGGGCTACAGAATTTGACGTGCAATTTCTTCTCTGAGTTCCTCAGTTTTCTCAGGAGGGTTCGTATCATAGACTTTACTTTTCAAAAAACCCCAGAGAAAATAGTCCAAACAAGTTAAATCACAACTTCTTGGCGGCCAGTTTTGGTCTTCGAAACGAGAAATTGCTCGACCTGTAAACTTGGTTTGTAACAAAGTCATTGTTTTCCTTGCGGTGTTAAAGGCTGCGCCACCCTGTTGAAACCACATCTCGTTTAAGTCCATTCCGTCTAATTCGTGCCAAAAGTCTGTCAACGGTAACGATGACCATCGATAGTCACTGCGGCACCTTCTTCATTTTGAGAAAAGTACGGTCCAGTTATCCCACCTGCCAACATGGCACACCAAACTGTCACTTTTTGAGGATGTAACAGAAGTTCTTGAATGGCATGTGGATTTTAATCTCCCCAAATACGAGAATTCTGTTTCTTAACGAAGCCGTTGGGGTGAAAATGAACCTTGTCACTAAAGATGATTTTATTGTGAAATTCATCGTCAGTTTGCAGTTGTTCCAAAGCCAGCTGGTAAAGTTTCTTTGCTGTCAACAATTGACAGTCAAAAATGGCGCGCAGTTAGAAATTCAAGTTCTTGCTGAGACACCCTTTATAAAAGCCGAATAGAACTATTGAAGGTCATCCCAGCTGAATAATACTTCTCGGGCTGTTTCTAGGAATGGAACAAAAGTTTGCATAAGTGTATTATGTCTAAGTAGTACATAGGATATGTAATAGATTTGTATGAATCAGGAATTTTCACTTCATGAACAACTTCACCTTATTTTTTCATCTCAGTGGTACATTTAGCCATTTCCTACTTTCAAGCAAAATCTATTATACATCTTCAAATTTTATAGACGTGGAGCATAACCTATCTGAGCTGGATAACATTCGTTCTGCTCCTCTGGGCCAACCTGCTATGGCTGGTTCCGAACCAAAGAAAAGCTATGCTGAGGTCAAGTCCTTTCTTGGTTCTGTACGCCTGGTTCCTTCTCATATCTGCGTACATATTCTGCATGAACTTGACGAATTCAGAGTTACCATCTGAAGTTCAAGGAGTGAACCTTGCCCAGATAGGATTCGTGAAGATAAGGGTGCTACCTTTTGATTCTTTGGCTGTTAAATGTCTCTTCACTGGTATGTTTTGGATCACTTTGCGACAGTACATGCAAGAGAGGATATCAGATAGACAGAGCTCAGCTTTGGCTGATATGGTGGCTCCGCTCCAGGTTTCAGTGGGAGCAGCTGCAGGTGAAATGACCGATATTGTTTTGAAGTAGTATATCTTTAATTGAAATTTACAGGAGTTGAGAAACAAGCGGAAACCTCCAAGTTGGACAAATTCGGACAATTGTTCAGGACCTTCTTGGCATCAATTTGGATATGGATAGTTGCCATTACTCTTTTCTTTGTAGCTATAACAGGACAAAGAATGACAGGCTTCAGGATAGCATACATGGCACTTTTCCTCATATTTGTTGTAACATTCCAAGTAAGCACAAGAGTATCCTTTATTCATATCTCAATTCATTATGAGGTGACTTTATTTACGAAAATAAATGTTTGCAACATAACTGATAATGCTAGTTGCAAGGACCGAATAAACATCTCCAATTTCAATCACTTCATTGGATTTTCAGCTGTCATTCAGAATCTGGAAGAAAATGATGTTGGGTTTCTGGCTTACAGTTATAATCTACTCAATGCTGATGCTCATAATGGTATATACGTACCAATTCGACTACTTCCCGGAATACTGGGAGTCTATTGGGGTACCACTCGAACAGTAAGTTGAATTTGTTGAAATTTGGTTCTCATAGCTGATAATTCTGTTTGAAGGCAAGCGGACATCGGTTTAGAAAGGTACGAAACAAAACAACTTTTCGTGAGACTGGTAACACCTACGTTCTTCGTAATCATAACCGTGATCCAAGTCCATTATTTTCACAAAGATTTTATGAAAATCTACGAAGATGCTTCCGATGAAAGCAGGTCTAATGCTGACATAAAGGACGACGGAAGTGAAAGACCTAGAGAAGATGGTGCAACTTCAGTTAAATTTAACGTCAGTGATCTGAGTAAGTGGTTGATTTTTGAATATTTTGATGGTTCTGTTAATTTTCATATCCTAATTTCTTTAGATACCTACCCAATTGAATCAGGAAAACGGACCAAGATATTAAACTGGATACGGTATTACTGGAACCTACTATTTCTATTCCTAGAAATTCATATGGTAAAATTTGTGCTGTTGGTGGGAATCTTAGCTTGCATAGTTCAGCCATGCGCGTTGGATTTAGTAGTGATCGTCCTCCTTGTGATCGGAACCGTAATAGGAAAGCGAATACAACCAGTTGCTATATATTCTTGTTCCGTATTTTTATCGATACTTTTATTGGCAAGAATGGTCTATCAAATCAAATATTTCAGAGCCTCCAATTGGGAAGCTTCTTGTTCAGTAAGTATGAAATTTGATAGGGATACCATTTCGAGGCTTATTGCTGACAGGGATAGTTCTTTATACTGATCCTTTTTCGATAGGAGGCCAATGGTACCAATGAGACGGTAAATGACGCGGAATGGCTTGGATTCACCAAAGTAGGAAAAGAAAAGTCCTTAATGTATTTTATAAGATGGGACATAATATACATCATAGTCACAACATTGTGGACCACTGTGAAGATAAGACAGTTGAATCTCCGTAGAAGAATGGGCATTCCTCACGCGAGAGTAGATGTGATGTTCCCCAGTATAACTCGAGCTGATGCAGATAAAGATTTGAGCAATTTTTGTAAATATATGCTCAACTACGGCTTCTACAAGTTTGGTGTAGAGGTATGAATATATTTATAAGACTTCACCAACATTGCATCATATGAATATGATATTATCTTCCTCAGGTATGCCTAATCATGACAGTTGCATTAATAGGATTCAGGATGGACTTGTATGCACTCTTATATGCAATTTGGCTATGCGGTCTGTTCACCTTAAGACGAGAAACACTTTCAAACATTTGGAATGTATACATATCGTTCATAGCTATCTTAATTCCGTTTCAATATTGCATGGTCGTTGGTCTTCCACCGTCACTTTGTATAGGTAAGATTAATTGAGCATAAGTGGTCCAAACCGTTAAAAAATTTTCTTGAAGTTTTTCCATGGGATACCAGCAACATATTACAAAAATTCCAAGAATGGGCATTCCTAATGGACTCGTTGAACACGTTGCCAGTCAAGAAACTAATATGTGATTACCTCTTATTGCTTCTTGCATGTCGACAAGCGATAGGCTTCAAAAAAGAAGTTCAACAAAGAACAATGGGCCTGGTATACCCCGGAGGATCTAATGAAGTTATCATACAACACTCAGAAGAACTTAACTTCGAAAATCCAGTGCCCGACTTCATAACATATTGCCGGTAAGATTACGTGGTAGGAGAAGATATGCCTAAGATTTAATGGATTGTTTTTCAGGTCATACTTGGATGTTTTTAAAAGGGCATTTCTTCTCAGCATGCTTTGGATAACATTGGCCGTGCTCTTCCTCGCAGGTACCAACAGAGTCAACATATTTTCCATAGGATATCTTATTGGAGCATTCGTTTTCCTTTGGCAAGGTACCGACTTATACCTATGGCCAATACCTAAAATACTCAAGAGGTAATACAACTTTCTAAATGACAAAACAACCAATGCCCAAATCGTACTTCACAGGTAAAGTTCGGTTTATTAATTGGTGTTTTTTCTTCGCAGATGGAACTACTTATTGGCCTATAATATTTCCGTGATTACTATCAAAGCTGCACTCCAAATTCTCGGTTGTCTTTTCATGGAGGAGCTCACTGATAACGTCTGCTGGCCTGTCCAGCTATTTGCCATTGGGTGTGTCAATAAGTTTAGAGCTCATTCAGTTTTAGTTTCGGATAACTTGGATCCAAAATGTACGGTTCCCAGAGAGTACATCGGGTTGGTGTGGGATGGCCTCAGTTTCGCCTTCTTGATAATGCAGAGGAGAATATTCCATAGTTATAACTTCTTCCACATGATAGACGAGGCCAAAGCTAGCACGATCTTAGCATCTAGGGGTAGGTGAGTAAGGATTAATCAGTACACGTGTGTTAAAATGGAAATTTGGATATTCAGGTGCTGAACTCATAGAGGAGCTCAGGGTGAAACGTATGCAAGAACAAGAGGAAAACGAGAGGAAAGTTCTGGAAAAGATCAAATCGAAGATGGATAGAATTAAAGCTTCTCAGCAGAAGATCCATGGCGCATCGTTCAAAGAATCTACAACCCATTTCCAAGGTATATTCATATAAATTAATGAAAAACTTATTAAATAATCATTTTTGAAACGATAGTATACAAACTTTCTCTGTGAGAAAGACACCTTCTCCATCACTAATGTTACAGGTACTCGTAATTGAATTTCAAGGTTTCTTCAGAACTTTATGATGATAATACAGTTAGAATTTGTTGATAGGATTGATCTCTGAACCTAATTCCACCATATATACTCTTCAAATAATCATTTTACATGGAAGATGGCAAGCCACCCTTGGCTAGATCATCTTCGATGTCTTCGGCAGATTCGCGAACCACTCCCGCAGGCTACCATACTCCAATCGACGAAGATGAAGAACTCGATGAAATTGCCCCGCTCACTCCTCGCAGTTCTCTCCTTCAACACCAAGCGCCACCTTCACCTTATTCGGCCATAATGACAGTTTCTTTAGACGCCTATCTGGATCCCCAAGGCATTTCTTTCAGTTCTCCCCCGAATTCTGAATTCAACCAGAGGCCCCCATCTCCCGATGACAGTTTTCCTGTTTTCTCTCCTCCACCGTATGATGCTGCCCCCACCTACGCAGAAGCGGTTGAGATACCCCGGGTCGCCCAGAGACAGAGTAGTGTGGGACCACCTTGGATGCAAGGCAGCTGCGTGACACCACGTCATAGCATAAGTTACTCCTCGAGATCAGCGTTAAGTCATCAAGAATGTAATTTGGAATCCTATACTGCCTGACTTAGATACTTCACTCGTCTTATTGATTTTGCGTGTAAAAAGCTTCGATTTGAATTGAATGATTTGAGATGTAAATACACAAGTCACACGTTTTTTCCTGGAAAAAAGTTATTGTTAAATATTTGTTATCACAAAGATCGATTACTTCAGATTTTCTCAAAGTGAAAGATTCCATTGAACCAGAATTTGTTTTCCAATATATTCTTAATTTATTAAAATCTGATATAATCCCCTCATCATTGCCAATCACGAGTCGAGGAAATCTGAAACTTTATTTTGTATATAAACATTGTATGATACACCGATGTTGTAGACGTAAGTTCATGTCTTGTCATATTATTTTATTATACTGACAGACGAAGAAACTGCAACACCCAGAAGGAGCTGTTTAAATTCTATTTTTTTTTTTGTTGAACATAGATAGTACAGCAAGGAGTAAATGATTGAAATTTGAAGAAAAAAACGAAGGGTTTACAGCCGCCAAAGTCCGTGGGGGTTGGGATAAATTTCCAAGTCTTCTACCCGTGATGTCCCAAACATGCTCTATGGGCGAAAGATCGGGGGATCTGGGCGGCCATGGCAAAAGTTTCACATGGGTTGCTTCAAAAAAGTTTAAACTAACTCTGGCAACATGATGTCAAGCATTGCTGAAATATTGGATTCTCGAGCCGTTTAAGGTAACGGAGAACATATGGCTCCACTATTTCTTCAAGGTAACACAGCTGTCATGTTGCCTCGAATAAAGACTAAAGGTGACCTACTTGCATGTGCAATAGCACCCCATACCATAACGCCTATACTGTCCGGTGTACATGACGCTCAATATCAAACTGAGGTTCACGTCTTTCTCCCTGACGTCGTCTAACCCTTCTTCGCCCATCATGTGCACTCAAGGAGATTCATCAGAAAAGACGGCCTGATGCCATTCCACATTATAATGTTGACGTCTCTGCACCACTGTAATCGTTGCCGGCGATGCTCAACCGTCAGAGGTAACACAAGATAAGGTCGATAATGCTGCAGCCCAAAAGACCTTATCCGGCGGTAAACTATTCGGACAGTTACAGAATGGCCTTGTTCTCCTAACCACTCATCAGCCAAACATCGAGCTATCGCAAATCGGCCATAAGTCTTAGACGGCGATCTTAAACTTCTATTGTGCTCCTTCGACGTCCGGTGCCTACTCTTCTTCGATTTTGGGCATTATCAAACCACGCTTGACAACATCTCATAACAGTAGTTGGATTTCTGATAGTACGGTTAGCGATTTCTCGAAATGAAAACCCCGCCTCCCGTAGACCAATAATTCGACCTCTTTCAAATTCACTTAGCTGGCGATAAATTCCGCGTACGCGTGCTCTAGGCATTTTAACAACAACTAAACATCGACTTCGGATCTCCTCGAACAGCTGGTTTGTTGTAAAATTTAAAAAAATTTGCAAAAAACGACTACAATATGTAAGTAACAAAAAATGTTTACATGAAAAAACCTTCACCATTTTTTCTCCAAATATTAATATATCTATGTTTTACCCATTATGTACCAATGGAATAATTCATTGGGATATTGGAAAGTATAATTATACTTTGATTTCATGATGTTGTTAATAAACTTGTTATCTTTACATTTTGCTTGTAGAGCAATCTGGAGATACGTCGAAACAATTTAGAAGAAGGGTTCCAGAAACATATAAAGCTGGTAAAAATTTAAATATGAGTTGGGTTTTGGTTTGGATATTGCTTCATCATTCATGATAATTTGAAATAATGAAAATCGTATCAATCATATTATCATCGTGCCAAGCTTTCTGATAATCTCTTACAGGGTGTTTCTCGTTCAAACCTGAGACAAACTAATGCTTACTTTCTTCTGAAATCTCTAAGCCTAACCTATATTATAATATAGTAAAGAATTTCTTTTAACACTTCACAGGGAATCTCATATGATGTGAAATTAACGAATGTTCTGAGAAACTGTAAATATGTCTTTGTGTATGCTTAACTGTGAACATAGCGAAACTTACATACTTACACCTAAAACATGTCCATATAGCAGTAGGTTTATGGCTTCATTTGTCCAGAACTATCACTGACACTTTATACTTTTTGGCAGCTGTACGTTCTGGCGACTATTATATGTTCGATGATCTTCACGTGGAAGATCTAGATCCTCTGGAGGCTCTACCGAAAACAACGCTCCAAGATACCGTCGCCGATGAAGAAGAACCCGATGATGGTCGGTACACTGTAGGAGAGGTATGTACATACTTGCATATTTGCTTTTTGGCCTGAAACAAAGAATAATATGATCATATTGATATTCTCAGCTCATCACTCTCATCATGCATTAGTTCATAATTTTCAGTTCTCCCATTTTTCAAAGAAGTATGCTCCAGTAGATAATCATCATCACAGCCTACCTTGATTGAGGTAGAATCGACCTTACTTGAAATGTGATTTTATTTCACAACAGTCAAAATTCCTTAATCTAAGGCGGTGTTCAATGATGATTCAATAACATGTACGTATATAAGATAACGCGACAGGCACGGACACGATGATCAAGTAAACAAATCTGATAGCCAACGTCCCAAACATACGTCTATGGGTATGTTGTGAGGAGTGGGGATTGTCGCAATAGACACTACGATATCTCCAATATTGCCCGAGGCATCGTTACCAGGTTTAGAGGTGATGGCTCTGAATCCATTGTTCAATATCTTGCCGGACCTTCCTGTAGAGGTGTCCACAATCTGGTTCAGGGCTTATTAGAGGAGATGCTGCTCCCGACTTGGCAAGGATATCAACCACCTCATTGCCCCTTATTAACTTGTGAGCTGGCACCCACATCACTGTGACCGGATCGCATGATCCAAGCTCATCGAGTACGTTATGACAGTCCAAAACAAGTTTAGAGCTTATTTTATAGTAATGTAAAGCTCTTATGGCGGCCTGGCTATCTGAGAGAATATAGATTGGAGGATTATGGTTGACGCTCACTTAGACGAAGCGGCGCGAACGGAAGCGCGGCAAGGAGAAGAGTCGCCGAGGATCACGCATTAGGACGAAGCGTCAGGTCGCGTATCGGAAGGAATTGAGATTTTCAGTATCATTTAAATATTTCATATCGTGCGGTCAAAGATGAGCTACTATTCCTCTGAAGATGATATGTTCGTTTGCCAGGGTTGTGTTCGAAAATTAACTCCGTAGAGTAATGTTTACTCCATTGCGTTCGAAAACTGAAAGATTGAGTAAATTTTACTCTGTGACTGTCGTTCGAAAAGTCGGAGTATTCGACTCGGAGTTCATTTTACTCCTGTCAAAATTGACATAACTCATGGGGCGGAAAATCTAGTATCTTTGTCTCACTGAATGTTTTGTGAGGTAATTTAATAGTTTTATTACTGCTCACAATATATATTTATGATAAGAGTTACATATATGTGAAGAAAACAATAATAATAGAATCTTTCTTAAACCAACATAAATGATTTTTTAGCGAGGATACCGCTTATAACCCGGTTATTAACAACGGTTTGTCATCAATGTCAAAAGTTTATCCCCCACCCCATAATCGCAAAATGTTACTGAAGTTGTCAGTGTTGTCACTAAAACGTCAACGGTTAATCTTCTTAAATATTTGTTTACTTTTTATTATAATCGATTTTTAGCGACGTTACCGCTTAATACCGGTATCAAACGGTTATAATTTCTACATTTTAGCGAGAGTGGTTACAAGCGGTAACGGAAGTTCCCCTCCAAAGCTGTCATATTGACATTTGATACCGTTATCAAAATTTATAACCGGGTCCATGAGGTGGGCTACTAGCGGATGACATCTGTTGAAAGTTTGAAATTGTCAAAAGTATTGAAAGTTTGAAACTGTTGAAAGCAATTAAAACGGCTGTGGCAAAGGAAAGCGTGGAATTTTTTTAATATACTCTAAACAACCAAGGAGTGGGGATTACTTCGTCATTACAGACCGCCAAATAGCGAATCTTTTATTAAACGGTAATAGAATGAAGGCAATCTTGCTTGGATATATACCACAAAAAGACTAGAAGACTACGTTCTTGTTGTACTGGTTAGTACCCACCTCTTTACTTTCTTAATTAGGTGGTGAGAATCATTTTCTATAATTTCATCAAACAAATTTAATTATGGAAGGTTTCTTTTTTCATTCGAAACAATTGAAAAAATAATAATTCATTATATATTTCAAGCCAGATATCTCCTAGGTCTAGCCTGAAGTGCATTATCCATAATTTGAATAGTGCTATCAGTACTGGGAAGTGGGACTATTATTTGGATGTAATACACTGTTGAGAAATTCCAATAAGACACAATAATTCTCGTTAGTGAATAGCATTTCGTCAAATAAATTCAACATTTGCATGTAATTCATGTTAATTGTTTATCAAACGTTAGAATAAGTAAGGTTTGCATAATAAAATGTAAACAAATATTACTACTAGGACTACGGTTAACCGTTGACGTTTTAGTGAAAACACATACAACCTTTCGCGGTCATGTGGTGGGGGAACAAATTTTGACATTGATGACAAACCGTTGTTAATAACCGGGTTATAAGCGGTATCCTCGCTAAAAAATGATTTATGTAAACCTTACTTATTCTAACGTTTGATAAACAATTAACATGAATTACATGCAAATGTTGAAATTATTTGACGAAATGCTATTCACTAACGAGAATTATTTTGTCTTATTGGAATTTCTCAACAGTGTATTACATCCAAATAATAGTCACACTTCCCAGTAATGATAGCACTATTCAAATTATGGATAATGCACTTCAGGCTAGACCTAGGAGATATCTGGCATGAAATATATACTGAATTTGTATTTTTTCAATTGTTTTGAATGAAAAAAGAAACCTTCCATAAGTAAATTTGTTTGATGAAATTATAGAAAATGATTCTCACCACCTAATAAGGAAAAAGTAAAGAGGTGGGTACTAACCAGTACAACAAGAACGTAGTCTTCTAGTCTTTTTGTGGTATGTATCCAAGCCAGATTGCCTTCATTCTATTACCGTTTAATAAAAGATTCGCTCTTTGGCGGTCTGTAATGACGAAGTAATCCCCACTCCTTGGTTGTTTAGAGTATATTAAAAAAATTCCACGCTTTCCTTTGCCACAGCCGTTTTAATTGCTTTCAACAGTTTCAAACTTTCAATACTTTTGACAATTTCAAACTTTCAACAGATGTCAACCGCTAGTAACCCACCTCATGGACCCGGTTATGAATTTTGATACCGGTATCAAATGTCAATATGACAGCTTTGGAGGGGAACTTCCGTTACCGCTTGTAACCACTCTCGCTAAAATGTAGAAATTATAACCGTTTGATACCGGTATTAAGCGGTAACGTCGCTAAAAATCGATTATAACCTATTTTCCGATATTGGCACCTTCTGTCACTGTCAGTGTCAGTGTCAGAGTTAACTCCAGAGTAATCTGTCAAAACTTCAAAAACTCTACTCTACTCCGTGGAGTTTATTTTCGAACACAACCCTGTAAGGAAGAAGAAGAATATGCCAATAAAAAATACTGGGTCAGCAACATAAATCAAAGGAGGGAAATGTACGGTGAATTTAATCACTTGTTTTCCGACCTCACACAAAATAAAAAGAAATATTTTAAACGTTTCCTACAGTATACAGCAAGCATTTCCTATGGAATACTACCACTGAATAACTATAGAACAAGGATCAATAATACAATTTTGAATCTTCTCTTCACCTGATACCGCCCACCACTTGAGCGAAGATCATTCACGCGTCAACCGACTCGCCTCTTCTTTCGCGTGACTAAGTGGGCGGGTCTCCATTTAATTCAACCTAATCTTCTTGGGCGAAAAACGACGCGCTTCTTCCGATCGCGACGCTTCGCCTAAGTGAGCGTCTACCTTTAGAGGTGTCCCTCATAATATTCCCCCGCGCACATGCCGCAATATTTATCATTTCTGCCTGAAATATTGTGGCGTGCAAGCCCAAGCTTAGCTTCAAGGTTTCCCTGGGTCTCGCTCCCATATATTCCAGCACCCACAGACACAGGCACCCACAGCTGACAAAGGGCCATCTGTAAACCAGAGTAAACCCCCACTCAACCTCGGGATATCTTTGACACTCTTCTCTATGTCCTCGGTCGAGGTATGGAATAATTTGTCAAAGCAGTATACAGGAGTCATTTGACCTCCTTTTATTCGAGCATGTCCGAGTTAAGACACTCCCCAATACTCGACTGACTGTAGTCTTGTCTCTTGATGCCTCAATCCTTGCCGCTCCCATTATAAAAGGAATAATGGTGGAAGCTGTTCAAGTACAGCTGTGGAGGTTGTTGACATAGTTCCCGTCACATTAAGCTTAGCTAGACGTTGCATACTAGCAAGTTTGCTTATTTCTGCCCTTTATCCAACTTTAGGCCACCACGTCGCTACCCCGTACGATTGTGCAGGTCTAACGATAGCAGTAATGCTTCGTCTCACAAGATGGAAACATCGTTTTCGAAACATATGTCAGACGACAAAATTTGTAACGGACAAGAGTGTAGTAACTTTTGTAGTGAGCAGTGTATATCCAGAGATTTTTCTTGGGTTTTAAACCCCCAAGTTCTACCGAGCGTTGAACCATCATCTTAGTATATCGACTTGTTTGTCAATGCAATTCGAGGTTTGCCCAGTAACTATTCCTGAATCCAAACGATCCAAAATCAGAGAGGAATTTTGATCAGTTGTGAAATAATTTCTGCAATTCACAATCGACCAAATTGTTCCAGCCGTTAATTTTCGAAATGTGATATTTTCTATATAAATATCTGGAAATAATTTATATCGTTTTCGCTAGTGGCAACTAACAATTTGGCGGATCATATCCATTATTGAACGAACCATTGCTTGAAATCATCAGTGATTGATGCATGTTTCATTGGAAGACGGTACCGAATTTACAGCAAAAATTGCAGAAATTCTAATTCTAAAGTGATTGAATTAAAGTCTTTTTTGTGGTATGTTCGATAGTGATTTGGATGTGTATAGGATTTAATTTGCTCTATTTTTTTTAATACGAAATGCCCTCATTCAAAATCAGAGGTAAAAAAAGTCTCCTCTGTAGATCCACGAATCAAAGGATTAATACTTTTCTCCTTCAAACATAATTTGAATGTGATTTATTCAACAGAGTGCGAGGATGAACTCCCATACTGGGATAATTCTTTTCTCGAGTCACTTCATACACTTCAAATCCAGTCGTACAAAATTTGAAGAAGCATTGATATAAGTTCGGTACGATTGTTCATGTTTGGGTCCTCAAAACTGATGGAAATCAATACATGTGGAAGCGTCATGTCAATGAAATAATTTCCATTCAAAAACAACTTTTGCAAGATTCCATCAAATCTCGTTAACTAAGTGGTTGTCAGATGGCGGCTTGATTCTGACATATTCAACTTTTTTTGAATTGAGTTTTATGCTTCTCGCATATTTCTGCATGAATCATCATAAAATTATCATTCCATACCAAATTTCAACTCAATGGAATCTGTAGTTTGGAAAATATTGGGAACTTAAAATTACAGTGGACCCCCGGTAGACCCACCAACGTTTTGCAAGGCTGTGTCGGACTATCGAATTTGTCGGATTATAGACTACTGCCTAAGACCCCCTATAGTCCGGAATTCTTTGAAAAAAAGTACCTTGTAATCCGACAAATTACCGATCAAAATGCAATTTCAACAGTGATACGCATGTCGGATTACAAGGGGCGCTGGATAAGACGGGGGCCGGATTACCGGGGGTCTGCTGTATATCAAATTAAAATTTAATTAAAAGTCATCAATCTTTGGGCGGATTCATTTACGAATTCAACCGGCGCGTTCCGACATCAAACCTATCCTGCAAATTTCTGAGCAGTATGGGTCGAAAGTTATCGTGTTTACGGCCGGACAAAATTATATTTGACCATGAATGTCATATGTAATCGTTTGGGACCATTTTCATCTTAAAATTCGAAATTGCCGATTTTATATCAACAATTCAACATCCTATAAAAAAAAGTTCAGAGATAATAAATAATCATCAAGCATTAAATGTTTTATCAAATTATGTATGATATTTTTGTTTTAATTTGATATGAAATGGAGGTAATACAATGTAAAGTTACAAACTGAAAATATTATCAAACGTAATTGATAATACTAAAAGTTAAATACTAAAAATTTATATCAGAAATGGAGAAGTGGTAAGCATCAATTGGATTGACTGAGTATATTATTGTAGGAAAAATGAATCAATTATTCGATTGAACATGATATATAATCATTGTTTACCTGTTGACAAATACATATCAAAAATCAGGTAGTGAAATGAATCAAATACATACTCAGTTGAAACAATAAAATCATTCACCATTTGTATATATCTGCAACCAATCCGCTGACTACATGATGAAACTACGAGAAAGCAGAGCCTAGAACTCACTATAATGACACTTATGCTACACCATACATTACGTAAACATGTGATGATTATATAAGTATTCCTTGAGCTATAAACTCGCCCCATAAAAGGTGAAAGTAAACCTTATTTATTGTACTTAGTTGTTGAGCACTGCAATGAAGTCTGACATTGGCCAAACAGTACGCAGAGCTTCGCTGAATGCAGATCTAAGGAGGCAAAGATCTATGAAATCTACGACTTCTTTGAAATCGCGTTTGTCAGAGCCAGCTTCGAGAGTGAGTTACTAACATTGATTTAGTGTCGCTTTACTAAAAAAAGTCTACCTATCGCTGTATTTCTTTGCACATTTGTTCCTTGCATGTTTATATTGCCGCTTGTTTTCTTCGATAGTTGAGGTATTGCACAAAGTATATGTCATTCATAAATTTGCATTATATAGTTTTTTTTAATTTGAAGTTATCGCTGTACGGGTACATAAGGTGATATTCGATGTTTTCAAGATTTGTTTATTCCAGAAATACATTCTGATTAAGAATCGAGTTGTATTTCAGAAAGTTTGATATAAATATATTCAATAACTGTGAATAATATGGCTTTTTCCGTGCTTTTTGTCTTTGATTGTTATTAAAAGGACTAGAGGTAGTGGGACTTCCTTCCTGTATGTTGAGCATACCTTATGCCGTCATCAGAAACTGTATGGGTACTTATTCAGTGAAGATACCTCATTGAAGTCACAGTGGTCCCATCTAGTTAACCTTCATTGATTCTCTGCTAATCGGGAGAAACTGTTAAGTCCGGTGGGGTTGATTCCTACTGTTGTTTGCGATGGTGATTGAGCAATAGACAGTTAATTTTTACGGGAGAACTGATTTGCAGTCTACTCCTATGACAATAAACGACGTGGTAACGCTTTGTGGACCTCAGTAAGAACAAGCTGCACCTTCTCACTGGCTTCCTCACAGGGCACTGCGGCCTCAGGAAGCATATGATGAGATTAGGGCAAGCAGAAACTGACGAGTGCAGATTCTGTTGGGAGGAGGAGGAAACTCCTGATCACCTGATAACGGAATGCCTCGCCATCTCAAACCAACGCAAGGAATGCTTTGGGCAAGAAATCTCCAGGAGCGAACCCGTAGCCTCCTTGAAGCCTTCCCAGATACTGGAGTTCATCAGAACTCTGGAACTGGAAAGCGAGCTGTAGATGGTAATGATATCGACAGCTCTGAAGGGGGGACACAATAGACCTTAAGGTCGCATTGCAACGTTACCAATATACAACGTTACAATATACAATATACAGCGCTTTGTTGAGACCACAAATCAGTAAATATCGAGGTGAATGAAGCTACTTGCTAAAAGACTAAATGACACACGGCGAAGTATCCGTCGATTGAACATCAACAAATAGTCCCTCGTGATCCGAGGTAGCCGGTAACATGGCGATAATTTTCCTCGACGATAATTCGGCCCTTTCACTGCTCCATAAAATTCACACCAGACGATTATTTTTTGTGGATGTAATGGAGTCTCTTGAAAAACATATAGGTTTGTTGCTGTCCAATAACTCATAATTCTCTTATTGACGAAGCCCTCCACCCAAAAAGGAGCTTCATCGCGGAAAATGATTTCTCGATGAAGTTCTGTATCTTCTTCAAACATCAGCAGCTTTCAAATTATCAAAAGAGTTAAGTTCTTGAGTTAATTTGATTTGGTAAGGGTGTCAAAATCTTTACGCAAAATTCTCCACAATTAGACTACTAATTCTTGTGAACAGCGTGGAATCTACTGATTTGGCTCATTGTGAACTTACAGCTACGACAATTTCAGTACTTCGAAAGCATAGGGATGTATTTATTGTCTGCTTAAATATTTCCTGTTCAATATTGCTTTAATATTAATCTTCAAGCAGGAGTCTCAAAGCCCTTCACAATCTTGGAAATAACGTTAACTAGTCTTTCTTTAGCAACTAGAACGTAACCTACTAATAATGATGGGTTCTTTATCCCGATATCTTTTTAGATCGATGAGCAAGCCAAATCTGTCAAGATCCAAGAAGACCCAATTCCGAGTACTAGTCAGGACGGCATGAGTGAGATGGAACCTGGTAAGTGTAACAAAATAAAATCGTTTCTTTCGTTTTGAAATGAATGAATTCTTCAAAGATTCCGAAGATCAAGCAGCAGAAGGCAGAAGAAGTTTATGGGGTAGTATAAAGGACTTGATTGCTTTCGTTTATTATTTCCTGGACAGCATTATGATAAGCTTTACAAAATTCCTGAATAGCTACACGAAAGACTATCGTTACGTCATGAGGGTTTTGAGGAGAGAGAAAAAGAATCTCAAGGTAATTTAATGAAACTCAAATGCAAGTACGACTTAATGAAGATATTTTCCACAGGAAACTACAAATTACTCTGTTGGCAGAAGAGTTGGATCTAGTCAAGTTTGGGAACCAACAGGTTCCTTCCACGAGTTGATCGCTGTTCAGAGGTAATCTTTTGTGCATTTGATGCGTATTCCTTTCATAACAAACTCATATTGAAATACATTATCGAGTTTACGTATTATTGGAAACTTTCACATTTCTTCTATTCCTAGAGAGGATGATCTTGAATCGTTTATTCTACCTACACCAGCGATTGGTTCAGGCTCATTTAGTCCGTCGGATTCATACCAAAAGTCCATAGAACAAGGAAGGTCTGTTTGAAAAATGGCCTGTTCTTATCTGTCAGAGTTCCTTCTTTCTTCTTCGCCTTCTATATATTACAAACTCAACAACATAGTTTTTGTGATAGATGCATAGAATACATGCATATTCTATGCATCTTGTTTTTGTGCTTTCTCGAACACCAACTATAGCATCACCAATTTGCAATCTATCGAGCCAAATGGTTCCTCATATATCCCATTCTTCATCTTAAATTATTTTTATAATTTTCTCATTATTTATTATAAGTTTTGTATATTTGGCATCTCTTATCTCTCTCTATATTCTTCTCAATCACGCAGGTTGAAGATATCATATTGAAATACTTTTTTCGACTTAAAAGCATTATGTATCATTCATTTATTTCTTTTGAATTAATTATTATCTATATTTTCACACAGTTGTTCACAAATGTAAACCATTTCACAAATATTTTTGAGATAATATAGAAATTACTTATGGTTTCTACAATTTTCAATCGGAATTCTTATGAAATTGTCCTTGGAAATATTTATGCCTATATTATTCCTATTTCAAAATAGGTACAAAACAGAAAATTGAATTAAAAATTCTTGGGTATTGGATGGATTAGCTTGTGATTTGTGCTCATGAAATCCTACTACAAATTGTTTGGTTATTCAAAAACATTTTGTTTTTTTTTTAAATGAATTATCAACAATTTTTCATACAGTTGTCCTTGAATGATAGCTATTTCGCATATTTTCGAGAAATAGACATTATTGTATATGGTTCCTCCATTTTCGATCGGAATTATTATGGAATTGTAATCAGAAATATTTCAGTCTATACTATTCCTATTTCAAATTTGAAACAAAACATAATATTGCATCCACATATACAGTGTTCCTAAATTGGAAGTACAAACGAAGAGGGGTGATTACTTCCTTGATCAAGAATATTGTCCGCAAACTCTTTTTTTTTAGGACCTCCCGTATAACAATTCGTTATCGGCCGAATATTTCGTTATCCGATCGTAACGACTGAATAACTTTCTAATGTTAAAGCAAAACTCTATCGATTCTATATCTAAACTTTAAAGATAATCTGTATACATTATAGCGATCCCTAATATATAAATTCGACAAAGACTAGGTAAAGATCTTGCAAACAATATCTGTATCGATAATCGATATCTAATCGCTACGCATTCAGTAAGAAAATCGCTAACGGTTATCTTTAATCCCTCTGTAAAGAATATATAACGATATTCGAAGATATTCCTATATCAAAAAACTTTATAGGTTCTATACTATCCCGTGATTAAATTCTTTATCGAAAATTCACGATGAATCGATAGACAATAGATACAGTTTTCAGAGGAAAATAATATACTTCTACCAGATATATACTCTGCGTCTACTCTACTGTACTCTCTGCTTTCCTTTCAGTAATGAAATGTAAATCTCACATGCCAAACGCATACAACGCGTTGTCGCGTTGAAATTCAATGATATTACAATATTTAATACTTTTTAATTTAATACACACTACACAGGAACAGATCATTCTTGAAATCGGGATTGTCCTACTGTTCATAGGTTTTCTATATATGTAGTGTAATTTTGGCACTCATTACACTAAGTTCATTTTTAATTCCACTACAAGGACATATTTCGTTTTCTTTCCGTCCATTGGGTCGAAAATGGTCAGGCAAGTTTATTCGAATAAAGCTCATGATAATATAAATATAGATCACTAACAATAGGTATTATATAATCAGTAATCAGCTAATCACTTACAGGTAATGTGTGAACTCTTATGTATCACAGCTTAGTACTGTGATCACTGGAGGGAAAGTTATTGTTTATGTTTATGCCTTCAATAACTGTGGTAACAAATCAAAAGAAATTATGATACGTAGTATTGATTATAGCGTTTGAGTAAAAAATGTAGAATAAAGTGAAGTTCTTACACTGATATTCCTTCCACAGAATTCCTTCATCGTATCATTATTAAGGTAATTTGCATTATTTATTATTTCTACGTATTTTATTATGCGGAGCTTCCATTTTCTTTTTTTTTAAGATTTAATCGTGAATATTCAGTCTCCGATCGTCAGTTATATCGCATTATTTTATTATGTGTATCCATTGCACCCATCAGACGTTAAAATGCACGCACTTGCGATATCCTACAACAAGGTTAGTGGATGGATGAATTGGTAAGGTGGTGGTCAGATCGAAAATTGGAGGTAAGGTAGGCAGGTTCGAATCCAAATGAGGAACGAAAATTTAATATAATACGTTAATTCAATACAATGGTAATAGGGGTTACATGAGAGGATGATTGAGTTATCCGAACGATGAAACGCAGAAATATAAGAAAAACATTCAAAATTATGTTTTTCCACCGTAATTCTTATTAATTCTTGCTCCCAAAATAGGTATCTGTTCGATAAAGAATTTCTGTATTAAAACTTTACCGTTTGGATGATAGTTTTTCGTTATTTGATCTGTATCAAAGGAGTAGAGGTTTTTGATAACGTTTTGTTGCTGGTTCAGATAACGATTTTTCGTTAGCGTACCGGACATTCAGATATTCTACCTGTAACGAATCGATAACGAATTGTTATACGGGCTGTGGTGGAACAGGATCACCCTGGAGATTTTCACTGGTAGATTGTATGTCATGTAATGTATACTTGGACAGTAATATCTTTGCCCAATTGCAGCTGATTATCTTGAGAAATGTAGATGCTGTGAGGAATTAACTTTACAAAAATTCAAATTTTAACTGGTAAAGAAGCGTTTGCGGAACCTATGTTGATGATACTTTTATTTTATATTATACATGTAATCACCCCTCTCCCTCTATACCTCCAATTTAGGAACACCCTGTACCTGTACAAAGATTCAAATTTCTTGGGTATTGGATTGTTTAGCTTGTGACTTTTGTGTGCATGCAATTCCTATTAGAAACTGTTTCGTTTTTCAAAAGCATCGTTGAAACTAAATTAACAAAATAACAACAAGTCTTGTTATTTTCAATAAACCCCTTTTTGTATTGAAGTCTGATAATGAGGGGCGATAAAATATAATGGTGAATTGCTTGAAAAAACAATGATATTTAATTTCTGCTTCCTATTGTTTAATTTTTATGCAATTATTATTTTCATTTGAATGGATATATTCAGGTCAACTTCTCTTCCACAACTGGATACAAAGCAAACTTCGAGCTCTGACAGCGACACAAAAGCGTTAGCATCAGACATACCCCAGTCATCAGAATTGGGCAGGTATAAAATGCAGTATTACAAAGTTTAAGAAAATGCTATTTTTCAATACAAAGCTACGAATTTCATATCTCATTCAAGCTAAAAAGCATTGCTTCACTGGATTAATAAATGCTTCAAAGGGTTCAAAAATGTTCAGAAAGTTGAAGTAAAATATTTCGTTTTTCCTAATTTTTAGAGGGGATCTTTGAAAAATGTTTCGAGTTATTGAATTATGATCTCCAGCATGGTCCAGTTAAATATCATGAGACGAGGTATGGCAAAACTCATTTCGAAGCAAGTGATTCTTCAATCATCTTTGATTGATACATTTTCTATTGATATTACTGGACCATGTGGAGGTCCCTGGGAATGACAAGTAGTGTAGTGGCTGTTTGTTAGCTTTAGACGCAAGACGAGTTTACTCACAGTACCAGAAATACGTATTCTAGCACCGAGTTTGGAACGTGGGCTCGACTCATCATCATCTAGCAAAAGGTAATGGAGCACTCGTGGTTGAAGCATATGCATGGCTTTCTTTTTGCTTCTTTAGAGCTAGAAGTCCAGTGGATTCGGTTGGTTCAAACGAAATGAAGGCTCTTCGAATGGGCAGATTAGTGTAAACTAAATTAAAGTCCATTCTCGACCGGAAAGGTCCAAACCATGTTTGGATGATTCGTCTTATTCATTACTCAAATGAAATTATTGTTATCATCATTATTATTATTCATGATTCGCTTTGGTGCAATTATGTGCATTGAGTTCCAGTTAATTGGTACCTCCCGTGGAAAACAGTCAAATTAACTTGAAATGACACGTCACTCTACATAATTGATAAAAAGTAATATTCATTTGATATTTTTGTAGATTCAACAATAAGTTGAACAAGTAATCTCAAATATTTTAATCTTTAATTGCATTCGTGTTGCAAGATCATTCTAGATTAATGTTGTATTAAATTTCTAAAGGGTACTCGCATGTAATTCTTCTTGACTGAGTATTAATACATCCTAATGCCTTTGTCAAAGATTAGTATAGTCCATAATACAATTTACCGTGGCAGATCATTTGTAGGTACTCACTATTTGTCAATCGTGAACTCGAAACTAAACCAGAAATATCAAATTTGTGTATCGCACCCTGTAAATACATGTGAAAAAGTATTATATCACAACATCTGAAATGCATGTGTTGGGTACTTCCACTGGACTATAATATTTCATCTTTTCACAAAATGTAGCGGATTTTTACTAATTTGCTTACCTGTTAGAATAAGAAGTATTTATTATTATTTTGAACTGACAAATTCATTGAAGAGATATATTTGCTTGAACTCAAAAATAAATCCTATCGTTATTCGGTGCCATGGAAAACGTAACATCAAGAAGGGGGTAGACATTTTTTGACCAAACTTAGCATAAACTTCTTCAAGGCAGAAATTGATTGACATTTCATTGATATGGATCAAGTTGCTATGGCTTAACTCATAGTGGTAGTGTGTAAAGAGAAGAGGAAGGTATGCTCAAAACATGAATTATATTTATGTTTTCTTCATTTTCTTTAAAAATGTAGTCAATTGTTACTATCGTTTAGTAGATGGACCTTTTCGTCTGAAAAATTTCTACTCCTTCCCCATGTTGTGGTTCCCATATTACTGAGTATGTTCAACCTAATTCTATGCGAGGTTCATATTCCTACAGGCACTGAAAATATATATCTATTAAACACTACTCCACAATCTACTACAAGCAAAATATCATTCTTTTCTTCACTTCAACATATTTCCAATAAAAACAATCTTGGCATGTTTGTTCTTAAATTGAATGTGACAATTGTGTGGAGAAGGTATTAGTAATACGCATTTGTTATTTTCAGCAAATCCATATCCCTCTTCAAGATAATGGAAGAAGAAGAAGCCGAAATGTCCTCCTACGACCAGCCTTCCATTCTGAGGCTTTTGCTAGCTATGTGGTACATACTGACAAGTAAATCTGAACTAATGTGCTACCTAACAATATTCTTGAACCAAATCGAGTCGGCAACATTTTTGTCGTTACCATTGCCTCTTATGGTGTTCCTATGGGGCACCCTGACCATTCCAAGACCTAGCAAGACCTTCTGGGTAACAATAATAGCATACACAGAGGTTGGTTCACTCAAAAAATCTACCACCTTGGTGTCTGATTGTTTCTATAATTTTAGGTTATTGTCCTCATCAAATGCATGTTCCAATTCGATATAATACCGTGGAATAGAAAAGCAGAGGTTGTTTCCGATCCCCTTTATCCTCCAAGGATAATTGGAATAGAAAGAAAAGCTAATTATGCCCTATGGGACCTCTTACTTCTATTGGTTATCTTTTTCCATAGGTAAATGCTGTTTTAAAACAAGATTACGATTGAATAAATTTAGTTGTCTTCTGTACATGTACTTTCTTTCAGGTTTATGCTGAAATCGATGGGACTTTGGCAATCAACAGTTTCACATACTCCAAAAACAGAGGAGGGATTTTACAGAATGGATGATGATGGTAATCTAAACCATATTGAAGAGAAACATCGTAAAACTAAAGCTTTGAGGTACGTAAAAATTATACATATAGTTATGTAAACTGCAGAGAAGCTATTATCATAATTCATCATAATTAATAGAATGATATCTAAGCGCATTTTATACAGAGTGAGCGCCACCTTTAACGGGAGTAAGAAACTCATCCTTCCGCTTTAAATCGCCCATATAAATGTGAATATAATGATTTAATAATAAGCTATATAAAATTGTATTATATAATTCATTGATCTGATGGATATACAGGTTCCAGTTATTGGTTAGTCCTAGGTTATTACCGAAATTTGCTTATCAGCTTCATCCAGTTCCATGTTCACGTGTCTTTCTAGGAATCTTTCCGTTCTCAGGTTATCCTGACATAAATAATATTTTGTAATATTACGATGATTACGATGAAAATCTCCTGGAGTCTGTTCAGCGTTGGATCACACGCCTTCTATATTCACGCTTTCGCCCATCCTATGAGGATCGTCTAACTATTTTTGGGTTGCCTAGCTTTGCCGACCGCCGATCCAGGGGAGATCTTATTTTCACATTTCGTGCGTTGATTGGTCATTTTGGGGAGAAAATAAGTTGAGATTTTTTCCATCTCAACACAAACTGCTTGCGTGGCCACCGCTTCAAGTTGTCCAAGGAACTCTTATAAACATCGTCACGCCAGATGTTCCTTCCAAACAGGGTATTCAACGCGTGGAACCAGCTGCCGTCAACAATTGTAGAGTCTCAAACTGTAAATGCATTCAAGAATGAACTGGACCAATGGTGATCGCATGAATCACTCAGCTTCTTCTATTTTTTTTTCTTCTCAATCGCCATTTCGCCCGATTGTTCATCGTTCAATTTTCAAAGTATGTACTTTTTTCTTTGTTGGGTTTATAGTTTATAGGTAAATCCTCAACACTTATTTACAGTTAAATAAATAAATAATAATAATTCAATTAATTAATAATACATTTGTTAGTGATACGATTCTCACAAATAAATGTCACAAACGTCTTTGTGTCAGTCATTAACGAACTTGTCCGTCGTATTTGGATACGCCACATACTATGAAAATTCCAAGTGGGTATTTTTTTCCGTTCTAAAGTCATCGTGGCAACAACCGGACAGAATCAAATTTGACCTCGAATTCTTCATCAGTAAGCTATAATCATTTGAGACCATTATAGCATGCTGTTCCCCATAACATGCAGGCAAAAAGAATATTTCATGAGGGGTTAGAAGAAGAGGCTAGAGATTATAGCTGTGAAAATATTTATGTGAATCCGCATCAATATTCAATGTGTAAAATTTATTTTATTTTTAATATAATGCTTGGGGCTTTTACTTGATGCAAATCCACATTAACTCAATGAAAAATTATATACGACGCGTTTCGTCGACACAGCGACTTCATCAGACTACATCATATTAAATTCTTAACAAGTAATGATATCTCTATACCTAGATGACATGGACAGAGTCTTATTTAAACTAATTACATGATAGACTTATTTAAAACTAATTACATGAGAGACTTATTTAAAATTAATTACATAATCTTACACTGTTAGTTCTTTGTAACCATTTACAATAATTCGGCATGCGACATTTCATAGTATGTTACACCGGCTAATTAATATACATTTATCCGAAGAAAATTATTGTTCAGAATTAGAAATTATCGAACAAATAGCGGCGAACAATGGATATGATACAGAGTTAATCAGAAAAATGTTGAAGAAAAAAAAAATTTGAAAAACAATTACTTTTGTATTTCCAGAAATTAAGGATAAAAATAAAATATTCAATAGCTTAACATATTTCGGTACACCGAGTCAACAACCTAAAAGGTTTCTTCAAAACCAACAGGTGATTATTCTGTCCATTCCGGACAAACAATAACCTCACAAAACTGATAAAGAACAATAAATCAAATAGGAATAAAAAGATAAATCCGATGTTTATCAATTACATTGCGGGGGTTGTGATAAATCATATATAGGAAAAACTGGTAGAAATTTTGGCATAAGAATAAAGGAACATCATCACAGCTACAAAAACAACAACAAAAATTTTATTCAAATTATTCGAATCATTCATTAGCAGAAGGACATAAATTTAACCCGGATTCCAAAATTCTTCACAATTTGAATAAGGTGCGCAACTCAATTGCGTAATTTAGTTAATGAACAATTAGATCTAAATTTTTCTGTTACTCAATCTATTCAACTAGAGAATCAATTCATGAAAGCGTTAGGAATGAATTATTGTAAATGGGTACAAAAAACTAACAGTGTAAGATTATGTAATTAGTTTTAAATAAGTCTCTCATGTAATTTGTTTTAAATAAGTATTTTATGTAATTAGTTTTCAATAAGACCCTGTGTTTATGTCATATAGGTATAGGGATATCATTACTTGTTAATAATTTAGTATTGATGAAGTTGCTGTGCCGATGAAACGCGTCACAATATTAAATAAATTAATGTTAATCGTATATAATTTTTCATTGGGTGTAAAATTTAAATTCTCAAAATTTTTTCAATACATATAATATTAATATAATACTGGAATCTAAACCAACAAATATAGACGGCAAATTCTGCGGATACCCTTAATAAATCCGATTCATTATAATCCCCTTCCTTGGTGGACCGGTGATATCCTCCTTCCTATTTCCTAAATAATTCCTTTCCATTCCTTTGTAGATTAAAACAGATTGAAACCACAGCCCGACAGCCATCTCTCTCTGAGCAAGACTCAGAACGGGGCGTTGTCAAAACTCGTAAGAATAACTCTTGTCTGTACAAAATCTTTCACAAATTGCAGTTCATCCGAACCCCTCGGCGTCCCGAAACATCTAGGTAAACTATTAGTCCATGTGGAAATCATTCTCATGATTGATTGTTTTCAATAAAATATATCAAACATTATTTCAGTATCGAACATTCTGGAGAGGAAGAAACAATAATCGATGATGATTCAGTGGTAGATACTATCAGAGGTCAAGAAATAGGGGATGAGATTCCCGACGGAGAAGATATACACAGTCTTGTTAAAATAACGTCGTCTAGGGTGGAAGCTGAGGATAACTTGCCAGAGATTCTGAAGCTAGCGTAAGATTTTCTAATGGGTCACTTGAATATAAATGAACTAAACAGCTTTCTTCAACAGGCTTGTCAAATACTCAGAAATGTTCAAATATTTCTTTTCGCAATTGATTCAACCGACTTCAAGAGTTTCTGCAGATGTTTATTCATACATGTTCCTCTGCGATTTCTTCAACTTCTTCGTTCTTCTGCTGGGATACACTTCGTTTGGGGTAAGATAAATACTCGCTTTGTGCGAGGGTGCATTATGATGATCCAATAATTATTGTCCTGGTCATTTTCGACACAAACGCCTCATAATTCCAGAATATTCTTCTTCTTAATGCCAATCCGCTGCCGGATATCAAGGATCATGGCTATTGCGACCTTGTTCACCGCCGCCGAAACACTCTTCCACTTTTAGATAATATTTCAACATTGAAACACATTTTATTAATATAACTTAAATTTTCGCGTGAAACCGACGCGTTTGTTCTAGGTCGCTATTATTTCAAAATATGTTTACTATACAGTGTGGAAAAGCTAAATCCAATAAATTCATAATCTTGGTAACTGTACATATTTATGGAAAATAAGTGCACTTTTTCTCTCAACGGCCAAACTAATAGTCAAAATTGCCGCTACTGGTCTACCGAAAATCTTCACTGGATGAGAGAGGAACACACGCAATTCCCTCAAAAGGTTAGTGTTTGTGCAGGAAATGTTCGAAACCATATCATAAGCCCCTTTTTCATTGAGGGCAATGTGAATGGTGATAATCATTTAGCAATTACTGCAGAATGATGCCGTTCCAACTTTGGCATATGTATATTCTGATCAAAGAAATCCTCAAGTTCCACGGAATACGATGAGGTTCCAACAGGATGGAGCAACACCATATTACCAAAGCAATGTCCGGCAGTACCTCGATGCAATATTTCCAAATCGGTGGATAGAAAGACGAGAAACGATCGAATGGCCAGCGTGATCCCCTGATCTTAACCCATTAGATTTCTTTCGTATGGGGATATGGGAAGAGCATTGTGTACAAAACTAAACCCCTTGATTTCAATGACCTAAACGATCGAATAACGCTTGCGATTAGGTCGATCACTCCTGAGATATAATAATGTAATAATGTTGGAAGAAATTTTTATTTGACGTTAAGGATGTTTCCAAGGCGTTCGCGGTTGATACTTTGAACATCTACTTCATAAACTTTCATAATTTTTTTGCTACATTTTGTATAACATTTTAGTTTTTGATATTGTACCAAATTTCGCTAATCGCTTGATTTTATTTTTTTCCAATTTGATTTTTTTAATAAACATGGGAGTGAAACGATATATCACAAGCCCATACTTCCTATTTGAAAAATTGGGGGTTGTACCTGTCTTTCGGAGGGGCTTGAAGGTAGGGTTCCCATTTTTAGGAGGAATGACAATTTAAAATTTAAATTTGATGTTATTCGGTATTTTCCATAAATATGTACAGTAACCAAGATGAATGCATTCCATTTGGCTCATTTGCACTGCATAATTCAATTAAATTATTATTATACTGATCCTCCTAGGTCTTCCCCAATGAGACCCCCTCATATAAGCTCTCGAGGGCTTAAGCGAGTAAGGAGAATCAGTTATGTTCTGTGTAGGCTTTGTTACTGTGTCCTTACGCCAACTTAGACACGGCACTGTTAAGTTTTGACAACAGTGAATGGTGGCGATTACCGTGACTAGAAAATTTCTTTCCTAGCCTCGGGATTGAACGTGGAGCTTCCGCTCCCAAGTCAAACCCTCTACCACTGAGCCATATCAAACGCACTCGATAATAATAATAATTCAATATATGACAAATACCTATTCAAATAACAAGAATAAATGAGCAATTTTCAATTATAGAACCTTGTGGTTTAGGTTGTTGCAATTTATACTCACTGAATACAATGAAAGGGACAAAAACGTCAAAATCCTCACAATTCCAATTGTGTTCACTCGGTGGATAGTTTTCTCAACTCGAAATACCGACACAAGGCATAGTCGAACTATCAAGGGCAAGAATGGATACGTGTTTGATTGTAATTCGTCAGCAACCTGTAGCTCAGGCGTTCAACTAAACCAAGCCCTCTACCTACATTCGGGTATAGTAGCGCATTGCGAGATGTATACTCCATTCACTTTTATAAAGTCTCCCGGTTGGCCATGAAAATTTGACACATTTCACCATGTATATTTTGAAAATGTTAGGTTATAGTCATTTTCCTGTCAGATAACTACGCAACGTTGTCCTCTCTACATATAAGTCGTAGTAATTACGTATTTTCACAATTAATTTACTTCGGAAAAATAATTAATTTGAGAAGAATAAGAAGAGTGAGAATAATTCCACAGTCCTGGCCACTGTAGAAGAAAATTTTTCCTCTGTTGTTACTGGAAATATTTCACGTATATAAACTGGTTGGAAGATTCAATTATGCTATTTTCTTGTATGGAAATCAAGAATCAAGTGTTAGGATGCTCTGTGTAGGATTGAGAAACAAACGAAAAAGGCCGAGATGATCTTTTGGTCCACTCGGAGAGTAGTGGGAAATGGATGGGGCTTCAAACCACACATTATTCACTGGTTGTATACTGTGGTGGTGAGGCCTATCCTAACCTACGCATCATTGGTGTGGTGGACTTCTTTGGAGAAGTCATATATCCGCAACAAATTGACAAGAACTCAGAGAAAAGCTTGTTTAAGCATCACAGGTGCTCTGAGATCTACTCCAACTACAGCTATGGAGTGCCTGCTGGGGCTACCTCCCCTGCATCTTGTAGTTGAGGAGGGGGCTATGAAGACAGCTTTAAGAATCTGGGAACAGGGACAGTGGCGTGACAGCGGAATGTTTAGGGGACACGCGAGGGCACTCAAGAAGGTGGAGGATGATGATGCATCTCTCCTCCGGAGGAGTGACCGTGCGGGCTCCTTATTCTGCTTTAACGAACCCTATAGGGTGATTGTTCCTGATAGAGACCAATGGGATACAAGGAGTGATCTCCTTAAACCAGAGGGACCCACATGGTTCACAGATGGCTCTGTAACGACTACAGGGACAGGTGCAGGCATTGTGGGACCTCGAGTGAGCATGTCCATCCCTCTCGGGAAGAACTGCTCGATAATACAGGCAGAACTATACGCTGTTCTTGTCTGCGCGCTGGAAAACATCCGACTAGGATACTCTGGCAAGCACATATATATATGTTGTGACAGTCAAGGAACGTTAAAATCCCTATCTGATGTGAAGATAAACTCCTACTTAGTAGGCGAATGCAGGAAGGCTCTGCGAAGGCTGGGCGCTGGTAACGTTGTAAAACTCATCTGGTGTCCGGCTCACTCGGAGATTTCAGGTAATGTTAAGGCAGATAAGCTGGCGAAGCAGGGGGCTCGGATACCATATATAGGTCCTGAGCCTTCACTTCCAGTATGTCGTACCTCTGTTAAAACATTCTTCAAGAATCGTTTGGACAAGAATTTCTCCAGTGTATGGAACATGGGAGTAGGACTCAGGCAGTCAAGGCTTCTCATTGAGAAACCATCGTCAAAGTCTGAAGTAAAGAAACTTCTTTCACTCGAAAGAAGAGAATTGAGCCTGGTGACTGGATTACTAACTGGTCACCAGTTCAACAAACATCTGAATAGGATGGTATTGGCCGATAGCGCTCTGTGTCGCTGGTGCAAGAGCATGGAAGAAACAGCTGAACATATTCTGTTCGACTGTAACAACCTTAAAGAATTGAGGGTCATACACCTAGGCAACCCAACACCTACGTTTTTTGTTTTTTGGACTGAGTCTCACGAGTTTGGCAAGCGGAAGAACAATGGGCCAGAAGGCCTCAGTTCAGCCTGAGACGGCACCGCGGTAGAAGAAGAAGAATCAAGTGTTGGAATTTTATTGAAAAATAGTGGATAGAGTAGTCCGTTACTTTGTGATAGTTCATTTGAAAAAAAAATAAAAGTACCTGAATAGCCCGGCAGGAAAACTTCTAAACGAACAGACGTACCTATGGAATTACCCACTTTTCGAAATTCTCAAGAAATAAACCAACAGAAGACATTTAAATACCTTGTTGCACAACTTGAAATACACCATTTTCAAAATGTAGTAGTACTACGAAACCCTGGTCATTATATATATATATATATATATATATATATATATAAATCGGGATCATAACGTCGTTCGACGTTGTCCGATGTCTGCTCTCCACCCCTTTCTATCATTCCATTGACTCTGTCTCAGATCCCTTGAACTCATGGCCTTCATAACCCCTAACCCCTAATATATAATATATAATATGATAGGATACCTACTAGTAATTTCATTCGAGAGTTCAACATGTCAGAATTAAGTTTTCCTATTGCAGATTTCGTTTCTGACTTGTTGTCTCTGCTTCTTCAAAACTACTTTCGGCATTTTCAATTACAAAGCAAAAAGTTCTTTATAATTCGAAAATAATGGTCTGTGATAATATCTTTGACTGAAGATTATGTTATGATTATGTTGAGAGTAGATATTGGCAACGTCTCGTCTAATTGTTCCAACCTGCCTCTGCTTTAGTTACAAAAACGTGATAGACCTAAATCATGGCCAACCGGGAGACTTTATAAAAGTGAATGGAGTATATGTAGGCATTTCATAATTGCTCCCTACATTTCACTTTTGACGTTTCAGACTAACCAAGGAGAAGGTGGGGGTGTGACCACCTACCTGGAAGACAACAAAATACCCGTCTTATTCCTCCTCATGTTGATCATTCAATTCATGTTGATAATAATCGATAGAGGAATATATTTGAGGAAGAATCTAATCGCCAAAATTATGTTCCAATATTTCCTAATAATATTCTTGCACATATGGTTGTTCGTTCTTTACCCAACCATAACAGAAAGGTAAGGTATTAGTATACCGAAAATATCCATCAATTTCATCATCTCTTTTCCTGCAGATCATTCAATTCCGTTGTGGCGCCACAACTGTATTACATCGTGAAATGTTTCTATCTTCTGCTTTCTGGGTACCAAATACGTTGCGGATATCCGACAAGAATCCTTGGGAATTTCCTCTGTAAAGGTTACAACTATATGAACATGTTCCTGTTCAAGGCTTTCTTGGCTGTACCGTTCTTATTTGAACTGAGAACCGTTATGGATTGGATGTGGACTGATACGTCAATGACAGTTTTCGATTGGATCAAAATGGAAGATATTTTCGCACATATTTTCCAATTGAAGGTAATTATATAAGGTACATTTGAAATGCAGTGGATGATATCAATCAAAATTGCAAAAGCACTGACGTGAGGTAGATCAAATTGATTGACCGTCTAAGCCTAGGGCTACATCTAAAGTAACCCCTAGTCACATGATACAATTTACAGTCAGTGGCGGCTGGTGATAATTTTGTTCAGGGAGGCGCTGATTCAAGAATACCAAAAAAGTATATATAGGGTCTCCCAAGTTCGAGTGCCTATTAGACGTTTCTGGAGAACTATACATATTTGAAATCTGAAAATTGGGATTATGATATTGCTTGAAATTCTCTACAGCGCTAATAGTATATTCTAATACAAGTTGCAGAATGGGTGCCTATTGAAACACGAATGCGAAATTTGAATACGAGCGACGTAGGAGCGAGTTTTCGAACGCATGAGTGTTGGAATTGCCTTCTGCAACGAGTATTAGACGATATTTTATCTATTTCAGGCAAGTTTTGTAAAATACTGCTGAAATTTAATGAAAAATTCGGATTATACATCCTTTGACTTTTTTATTGTATCTTGGCAGTTGGTGTGACTGTTACGAAAGTTGACAGATCATGGAATTTGAATTGTACGTAGAGCATGGTCGAGATCAGTTTCCTAATATCATGAATGATTCAAAATTAGCAAGAAGGAAATCTCTAGTACCTTATTTTTGGCGCTCTAGTTCCTCGGAACTGAGTGCTTATCAATTTGCCCAAATGTCTGTAATTTTCGAATTTTTCGATGAAAATGGTCTTAAACGATTTGGTTCGACTCACTGATGAAGAATCCATGGTGGAAATTCATTCTGTCCGGCCGTCCGGCTGGCCGGTCCGGCCGGCCGGTCCGGCCGGCCGGTCCGGCCGTAGGCACGATAACTCTCGAACGGAATGAGCTAGAGTGTTGAAATTTTCAGAGTAGGTTTGGGGGATAAATATCTCGGCTAAGTTCGTTACTGGGCAAAATCGGACAGAAGGTTTCGGAGTAATAAAAAAAAAAATTTTTTTCACATTAACAAATTCCAAATTAAATAATTTTTAATAAGCAGTTTTATCATAAGAATCCATTCATATCATTTTTAACTCTAACAAGCTAATACTTTCGGAGATATGATTTTTCAAAATTTCAATGTAAATCGTATTTCACAGATTGATATAATTATTACTTGTATCCTTGAATTTTCATAATGTCAACTTGACAGAAGGGAAAATTGTAACTTCAAAAATATTGGGGTTGAAATACTCGTGAAGTTTATATCGACCAGATTACCGCAAAGTGTAAAAAAAAAATTGAAAATTTAAAATATGTTTTTCCACAATAACTCTCGAACGGATTGAGCTAGATAGTTGAAATTTTCAGAGTAGGTTAGAGAGATGAATATCTCGGTTAAGTTCGTTATTGGGCAAAATTGGCCAGATTTAATTCGATTTCTTCCATGGTGCAGTTCTCATTCTCATGATTGCTCATTTAATCTTGATGAATAAACTGTTATTTGAATTGAATTTCCTTCATGATGCAGCTCTATCATATGTATACATTGATATAATTCCCAACTCAGAGAAACCAATACTTTCGGAGATATAATTTGTCTGTTTGAACTAGAGCGCCAGAAAGCTCCTGTCCACAGGGCTTGAACCCATTTTTTTTTATGAAAATAAAAGCTTTCTTGGCAGTTGGTGTGAATTTGAATCATATATACGTAGGACATGGATATCAGATTTAAAACAGTTTCCTAAAAGCATGAATTATTCAAAATTAGCTAGAAGGAAATCTTTAGTGCCTTATTTTTTAATTAAAATAAATATTTTTCCCTCAACTATGATTTCACTATATCCAGATTATATTATATCGACAATTGACGTGTGTTGAAATTTGATAGGATCTAGAAACAATGCGGGAATGAGTTCATTCCAGCACTGTTTTTAGTGCTGGAATGGACTCATTATGTTACTGAAATAGAGAAAATATTTTCGAAGCCCAAGCACTTCCGGTTATACAGGGAGTGAAAATAAATTTGATGAAAAAAAGTTTTTTTCAACTTTTGCATTCCTGGTATGATGAATACATTTTTGCTAAAACCATCGTATTCATTCGAATAGTTTTCAAAATATCGGAAAAAAACCGGAAAAAAAGTCAAATATGTTTTGTCAGTATTATGTTCATTATTCTTATTTTAAACATCCTGAACGTAAACTGTTTTTACAACATCAAAGAGGAAGAATGTGGAAAGGTCATGGATCTTTTGAATTTCAGAAATATCATCACAGGGTGTTTCAAATTTTGTGTCGAAAATTGTGATCAAATATTGGCCATAACTTCTGTTTTTCAAATTAGAACCCTATTTTTTTTATGATTGCGTTGGATTCTGCGGTGAAAAAAAATGATAGTTTTCTAACATGATTATGCTCCTAAATTCAATAATTTCTGAGATTTTTATTTTTTTAATTTAGGAGCATAATCATGTTAGAAAACTATCATTATTTTTCACCCCAGAGTGCAACGCAATCATAAAAAAATAGGGTTCTAATTTGAAAAACAGAAGTTATGGCCAATTCTTGATCACAATTTTCGACACAAAATTTGAAAGACCCTGTGATGATATTTCTGAAATTCAAAAGATCCATGACCTTTCCACATTCTTCATCTTCGATGTTCTAAAAACGGTTTACGTTCAGGATGTTTAAAATAAGAATAATGAACATAATACTGACTATTGAATAGTTTCTTTCTGGGTTTTCTCTACCAAACTCTGAAAAATATCTATAAAATAAAAAAATTAATTATTTTGTGACAAATATCTTGTGTTTCTTACGCAGAAGCAAATCACAAAATAATAAATTTTTTATTTTATAGATATTTTTCAGAGTTTGGGAGAGAAAACCCAGAAAGAAACCATTCAATGATGAATATACCTGCCACAGTATCCTTTAATCATTACATAATACTGACTAAACATATTTGACTTTTTTTCTAGATATCTTGAAAACTATTTGAATGAATACATTAATAGTTATAACAAAAATGTATTCAGCATTGAATACTTACTTGATCATACCAGGAATGCAAAATTTTCAGATTTCAAATATGTTTAAATATTTTCAGATTTCAAATATGTACATTGTACAGTTCTCCAGAAACGTCTAATAGGCACTCGAACTTGGGACACCCTGTATATTTTTTAATAGGTAACTTACAAATGCCTACTCCATCTTTCTGTTTTTGTCGCAGATGAACTTCACGATTACCTTTTCGTTGAAGTCAGGAATGTCGTTAACTAAATTTTCTTCGATGGACAACATTGCGAGCGCTGTCAGTTTTTCTACCGACATTGTATTCCAAAGAAACGTCTTGATCAATTATAAAGTAGAGAAACGTCTTTCAGTTTCTGCGGTTGTCATTGACATCGATATTAAAATACCTAACCTAAACTTTACATATTTCACAAAACGTTGAATTCAAACCATACGACACTATATTAAATTTAAAGCATGTAAGCAACCGGTCACATTCTCATTTTCTTGTGTTATTAATCGATTCTTCCGACTCGTTATGATGACCACGTAGAGCAAGATTGCATTTGCCGCACAACTTCAGAATATCCATCGACAATATTTGACTGGACGTAACGGTTTTTTGATACTTTTTCGTTCAGAAGCGATATTAGTTGTACCCAATAGGTGGAAGCTTACAATACTGTTCATATGTTTGGTCAATTTTTCGTGTTTTTTTTATCTTCTGACCCAGATGTTTCAAACTTCAAACCTTCTTTTGTCCTGTTATCGTCACCACCAAACAGTAAGCAAACGAAACAAAAAAACGCATTTTTTTCTTCACATCCGCACATCCATAAAGTCTTTCTGTAAACATTTGTGTCAAACTTCCGCGTAAACCCCGCTCGATTCTTATAGCCGGTTTGCACTTGACTTAAATTTAAAACGGGCATAGGTCGTTCATTAATCATTGTTTTTAATATTTACCTTGTCTACCAAACTCGAAGTACTAAAGTTTAATTTCTCTAGATCACACACCCTCATTGTCAGTCCTTAAATCATCAACGCAACTTTATAACACGGAACAATTGGCACTATTATTTATTCGGTTTATGCCTCTCAGGGCTCCTATTTGCTCGCCCAAATTGTCACTGAAAACTGCGTGTAACTAGTGGACTAGCCTGATCTCTGATTGGTCACGTTTGTCGTTTCCATGGTAACCGGCGTTTACACTTTGGGCTTTTGAGATTCCGCCCAGCATAGTGTGGAGTGCCGGCGTTCGTAGCTCATAGTAGGTATACCTTGTCTATGCGCAGGCTTAACGCAAATGTTATTATTGTGAAATATTGATGGTAGCTAAGTAAAAATATATTAATTTTAATTGAATCCAGTTTGAAGACAAAAGCACGAATATGATATATACAAATTAATTGTTTATGTATATATACGTCATCTTTCTCATACATTTTATATGGAACAAAACATTCATTAATTCTGGTGTGGTATTTACGGGACTCGCCGGGTCAGCTAGTTAATTATAGAATAAAATATTAAAACTTCATGCGAAATTTGCAAATTTCTTTTTTTCAGTGTCAAAGATATGTTGAAGCAGAATACCCTCAGCCTCGAGGTGAGAAAAAGAAGAGCTTCGTTAAATATTTCATGGGCGGAGCTATCTTATTGATAATTATCGGTATAATATGGTTCCCACTGGTATTCTTCTCACTTGGTAATGCAGTCGGTAAACCCAACATTCCGTTTGATGTGACCTTGGACCTGAGAATTGGTCCTTACGATCCTGTATATCAAATGTCAGCACAAGGCAACAACATATTCCAGTTAGTAGAAATATTTTCATTAATTTATAGCGCTCTATCTGTCTAAGATATGTGGTTGAAATGTGAAAAATTTTTTAGGTTCAATGAAAATCAATATCAAGATATGCTGGATGTTTACGAGACGAACCGTCAAGCTTTAACATTCATAACAAATTACGAAGCCAACGATATAGCAGCCATTAAACTGAGTACTGATTCTGCCAATGTGTGGACAATTTCGCCCCCAGATCGCTTAAGAATGATTGAAGAAGTAAACTCGAGTGAGTACTATTGAAACTGATTAATTGATTTGGATATGTCACTGGCGGCATTCGCTATAGTTAAACTAAGATGTCTATAAATTTCTGTATGCACTGATTCGATTTTATTTTGCCATTTTCCGGAACTTGCTCGATCTTTCATTTTCTTTCCTGTACGTAGCACTATTCAGAAGCCACAAGGATTGTCTTTCTGAATAGATTTCTGTCGAACGTCCATGGTACAAAGAAAACAAGATATGATATTGCGCATCTTGCTGCGACGTATATGGAGCGTAAACAAATCTATAACTAACCTATATAAAGAAACAAATGCACATTATCGTTCAAAAAGCCAAGGTATATAAACCTAGAATTATAGACAATGATCAGTGATGACAGTATTTAAGGTTAAATCCGATATTTTAATATTTTTCTTCAGAGGTGTTCGATAAAATTCCACATATTATGTAATTCCAATTTGCGATAAATTGAACTCCAATTTGTTCAAAATAGCTCATAAACCTCATTATTTACATGTATCGCGCCAGAAAATACTCTACATCTGACGTCATGCGCGAACTGGTCGCATTTTGGTTCCCTGGAATATCATATTATTATCTTGTTTTCCTTTTGATTCTAGATGGTTGAGAAAGGTTCACAGAATCTATTTCAACCAAAATAAATCTTAAGAAATTAGCCAAAGTATCTAAAAACAGGCGAGAAATTCGCGTAAATTTTAGGTCCATAAGAAATGCATGGGGAATTCAGTGCTCGGATCCACGGATGGATCGTAATTCAAATTTCCCGCCTAACCTAACTAATGTGGTCTATTATGTCGAACGTCTGTTGCTCAAGCAATGACAGTTTTACTTAACTTTTTAGAATTCCGTATTAGCGAATACAGAGTACAGAGTTGAGTAAGTCGGATTTAAAATTTTACATTTTTGCGAGCGTGTTCTGGGAACAGCGTGATATCATTTTGCCCAAATGTCTATGTCTGTAATTTTCGAATATTTTGCCGAAAATGGACTCAAACGATTAGGTTCGACTCACTGATGAAGAATTCGAGGTCAAATTTGATTGTGTCCGGCCGGCTGTTGCCACGAACAGTTGACATTGACGTCACGACTAACGAATGAGAAACGTTTGAATTTACATGCTATAAAATTACATTTTCGATTCATAGTGAATAACTGGTTAGAACAAAATATAAACTGTCTCTTATACCGGGTGGCCCACCACAGACGCGGAGGTCGTTTTGTGGGAGTAAATGAAGATATTTTGAGAATATTTTTTTGTGATGTGTGTAGGGTTTTCAAAACCACAATTTAAAATTATTTTCATATATAGGTACAGGGTGTTCGAAAACAAAGATATAGACCAAAGTTGCATATTTTTAAATGTAATTGACCAAAAAAATGGAATGGCAAACTCAAATTATGATCAGTTTCTTCAAATCATTTTGTTCCTTAGAAGCACCATTTACGAGAAAATGACGAAAAATTGAAAATATGAAGTTTTTTGGAATAGCAATTAATGAAGAAACAAGTTATGTCAGCAATATAGACAGTATTTTTTTTAGTAGATATATTATTGGCTACTCCTATAAAGAAAACAAAATTCAACTCTGGAATAAACAGAGTGATCTTTTCAAACATCAACTACAAATAATGGTCGAAAACTTTCTTATTTCAAATGGCACACCCGGTATTTCTATATCTCGTTGAACGTAAAAAGTAATTTCGAAACTATCTTCTTAAGGTTTTGCTTCATCTAAACCTAATAGTTTCTTAGCCATTTTCGACCATTATTTGTAGTTGATGTTTGAAAATTTATTATGATCACTCTGTATTTTCCATAGTTAATTTTTTTTTCTGTAAGTAGCCAATATGTCCACTCGAAAAAATACTGTCTGTATTGCTGACGTAACTGGTTTCTTCATTAATTGCTATTCAAAAAGCTCCAGATTTTCAATTTTTCGTCATTTCCTCGTAAATGGTGCTTCTGAAGGTATGAAGTAATATGAAGAAACTCATCATAGTTTGAGCTTGCCATTCCATTTCGTAGGTCAAATACAGGGTTTCACATTCAAAAAATGTAACTTTGGTCTATATCTTTGTTCTCGAACAGCCTAGGCACATATATGAAAATAATTTTAAATTATGCGTTTGAACACCCTTCACAATAAAAAAAAAATATTCCCAAAATATCTTCATTACTCCCTCAAAACGAGTGTGGTTGGCCACCCGGTATATGCGTATGAGAAAAAGCATATACCGGGTGGCCCCCCACAGACGCAGATCTCGTTTTGAGGGAGTAAATGAAGATATTTTGAGAATTTTCTTTTGTGATGTGTGTATGGTGTTGAAAAGTACAATTTAAAATTATTTCCATATATACAGGATGTTCTAAAACAAAGATATAGACCAAAGTTACATTTTTTAATTGTAACACCCTGTATTTGACCTCAAAAATGGAATGGCAAGCTCAAATTATGATGAGTTTCTTCAGATCACTTTATACCTTAGGAGTACCATTTACGAGAAAATGGCGAAAAATTCAAAATTTGTTTTTTTTTTAAATAGCTATTATATATATAAATATATATATATATATATTAATGAAGAAACCATCTCTGTCCATGAAGACTTCTTAGCAACTCCAAAAAAAAAAAATTAACTCTGGAATATACAGAGTTATCATATTTAATTTTCAAACATCAACTACAAATAATGGTCGAAAATTGCTGAGAAAACTATCAGGTTTAGGTGTAGGAAAACCTTGTGAAGATAGTTTCGAAATTAATTTTTACGTTCAACGAGATATAGAAATACCACGTGTGCCATTCGAAATATGAAAGTTTTTGACCATGATTAGTAGTTGATGTTCGAAAATTAATTATGATCACTATGTATATTCCAGAGTTAATTTTTTTTCTGTATAGGAGTTGCTAATATGTTTAGTCTAAAATATACTGTCTGTATCGCTGGCGTAACTGGTTTCTTCTTTAATTGCTATTAAAAAAAACTTCATATTTTCAATTTTTCGTCATTTTCTCGTAAATGTTACTTCTAACGTATAAAGTGTTCTGAAGAAACTCATCATAATTTGAGCTTGTCATTCCTTTTTTTAGGTCAAATACAGGGTGTTACAGTTGAAAAAATGTAACTTTGGTCTATATCTTTGTTTTCGAACACCATGTATATATGAAAATAATTTTAAATTGTGGTTTTGAAAACCCTACACACATCACAAAAAAATATTCTCGAAATATCTTCATTTACTCCCTCAAAACGAGATCCGCGTCTGTGATGGGCCACCCGGTATATTTAATATACTGTATATTACGCACCGAGGGAGAAAAGTAGGACATTCACGCCCGCGAATGTGCGAGGCGAGGATGTCCTACTTTTCTCCCTAGGTGCGTATACAATTTTTTTCTTCTCCGTCTAATTCACTTTCATCAGAGTTAATCAAATCCATTTTTGGGCGTATGTTCTAGGGGAACATCGTCCTATCATTTCGTCCAAATGTCTGTAATTTTCGAATTTCGAGCTGAAAATTGGCTAATAGACTAATTCGGACTCCCTGATTACGAATCCGGTGTCAGATTTTTGGGTGCCGTATGGCCGGCCGGCCGGCCGGCCGTAGGCACGATAACAGGAGCACCGAAGGTCCTATCGACTTCAAACTTTCAGGGTAGTTTTCTGATCAAAATGCGACGGTTAAGTTCGTTAACGAGCAAAATCGGCCGGACGGTTTAGGAGTTATAGACATTTAAAATTTTGAGGTTATTTCCCTGATATTTCAGGAACTAAAGAAGATGTTGAATCGAAACTTGGTAGTCAGTTCGAGGATATAAACGCGCAACTTTTGGCAAAATTCTGTTATGATCAAAATGTTGGTAATTTTTAAAAAAATATTTCTTTTAATTTTTTCGAAAAAAAAATTTTTTTTTCGTGAACTATTCATCAGATTGCAACAAAAACTTGTACTAACGTCAATTGTAGTATTTTGCAACATTGTGCAAAATTTTGGCTCTATACGATTTCAATTTCTGGAGATATAAGACAAAATGTGTCAAATTTCCTGGGTCTCTCTCAGTATTTTCATCGATTATTCTATGAACTCTTTGAATTCCACCGAAAACAAATTCAAAGACATAAACATAAAGAATCAAGTCATAGTTTAGACGTCGAAAGAAGGACGATGTTGATCGACTTGAAAAGGTACCTATTTCAAGAAATGCAATAATGAAATGCTTAATTTTTTTTATGGTCACAGAAAATCGTCACAAAAATCTATTTACCTCATTTGACGGCTGTTTGTCAAATCAATTAATTCCAATAATTGATGTCAGATTTCCTACATACCAAGTTCAAACACATTTTATTATATGGAAAACACTTATTATGATCACGTTCTACAGGAATTGATACTAAATAGAAGCTAGATGAAGATTATTGTAATGGAAAATTTGTGTTCCAGAATAATATTAAGGTATTCAACATGATACTGCTTTTTTTCTTTACTGGTCAGTACGGGCCACAAGGAACATGCGCCCAAAAGCTCCTGTCCACAGGGCTTGAACCAATTTTTTATTATATTTGTCGGTATTCACTGAAATAATTAACCTTTTTTTGACTCAGCTGTCATCAACTTGAGATATAAACACGCGGTTGCTAGCACAGAACACAAGGTTAGGCTAGGTAACCGGGAGATAAAGTAAAGTACCCGCATGCGCACATTTGCCATCTCACCGGGAGAGAATCGGGTACTTTTCTCCCGTGTGACAGGGACTAAAAGTGAACTTTTCATCCCGGAGGAGAAAAAAAAATGTTAATTCATTTTCTCGTTATCCAGATTTCCCAATTTCGGTCAGGCTGAACTACAAGGTATCCCACAAAACAAGTAAATCGGAAGATTCAGGTATACTCAGCAACTTTGTAGAAATATCCATAGACCCTTTTCTACCTGACGGTAAGAGGAATCCAGCAAGAGAGCACCTATCTGAGATGCTGGATACAGAACAAAACACCACTATTCCTGTCTTACTGATAGAGATCCTGCCCAAGTTCCTTAAAGTGGCCAATAATGGAATCGTGAAACCGGTGGCGTCTTTATTGGAGCACATTGTGCCCGGTGAGTAGCAAACATTACCGAATTTTGTCTCGAAAATACAAGTTTGTGGTAAAACTTTCTATTAAATACCAACATTTACAGGTTACTCCAGTTTTGAACTTTATTTCATCTTCAGACACACATACATACTTATGTTTCAATAATTATAATCAACCAATTATATACAGGGTGTTTGGCAGAACGTTGAACATACGAAGATGGTGGATATATATAGGTGGGGTCATCTGCTACTTACTCAGCCCTAATTTATTTTGCCCTAGCCCCCTGGATATTTAAAGAAAAAAAAATGTGTTCTTCTTAACTTCTTTCTTAACTTTAAAATGTAATTGTTATCAAACATGGGTAAAACAGAGCTTTTCCTTGCTCCAGTAACACAAAGCAATGCCGGTCTCTGAACTTTTTCCAGCTTTTTGACGGCCTTGCTCTGGTTCATTTTTGTCCACCACACAGCACTAGCATATGTGAGCAAGGGCCTCACTTAGCAGTGTAAATCCACCTCTTCAGGGGTTGATATTATGATGGAAATGTTTTCTCTGGAACATGTCCCCCTCGAAGTAGAAAAAAATTATTCGAAACTTTTTTTGCTAAATTTTATAATTTTCGATATTTTTTGATTAGGTACTCGTTGCAAATGGGACACCCGGTATATAAGATTCAATCTAAAATGATTATTTTTCCAGGCGATATGGCGAACTCGTACCGAAACGCCAGTTTGATTTTACATCATATACCAACAGATGGTCCACAGAGCGATTGGTGGAAATTCAGTGAAAATTGTAATGATAGCGATTATAAAAGGTATCTCTCTAAGTTACCTTTCAACGAAGATTGTCAAAATACAGTACTCTACACTTTCAACGATAAAATATTCCCTGCCAGTCTGAGCATCATCACAGGAGGAGGGTAAGCATATTCTTCAATTTCGTTTATCCCATCCTTGAAAAACCTACTGGGTGTTCCACCTAAGATGCATTCTTTCACATTCCTATGATTGTCCATTTGAGAGACAATTAATGAAAGGAAATATAAAATGTTGATTCAAGCTACCTATTGAACACTGTGTCGCGTTTCGTCGACACTGCGAGTTCTTCAGACTAGAACAGTGTTCTGGCGAACAGAGTGCCTATCAATTCATCCAAATGCCTGTAATTGTCGTGATGATAATTTCATGAAATTAGAAAATTGTGAATAACATATTGAAAGTAAGTATTGACAATCGTTCAAGTACCAGCTTTCACTTCACAAATATATAGACCCTGCGTAGCGTCATGGCTGAGCTCTGGCTTCATAATCTCAAGGTACCGGAAACGTAAATTAAAATTACTTGAAACGTGAATAATTTCGTATATTATCAGTTGTTTTACTAATTTCAATTGCAGGTGGTTTTTTATCTCATGGCCCAATTGTATGAATTAACCGATTGTCCTTACGCCACCACGAACAAAGCACAGCATCGAACATTTTTCAACTGTGAATAGAAGGATTAGATGAAACCGAAGGGTTGGTCTTCCAATTGCTTTAAAACTCTTAGGCCCGTCCCAGTTAATGCCTAATGGTCATTCCGTCCGTAAAACTGCCCATTTGCAAGAAACCCAGAAGCAAAAACATCAAACCTTGCTTTCCGAAATTCAAACTTTTCTATTTCTACTATTTAAAGAAAGGACCAAACTGCGTACTTACATTTATGATGCTAAATTCAATAGAAATAAAAGCTTTTTAAAATGGCGCTCGACAGTGAGAAAAAGCTCAAATTGGTGGTTTTAGCGATATTCTTTTTATCAACTTCAGCTGAGATTAACTGAGATTCTCAGTTGATCTCAGTAGTGAGAATGCAAGATGCAAGATTCTATGCATCTATTGAGAATGCAACAAGGTGAAAAGAATACTACTTTTATGACATAGGTACTCCAGTCGGCGAAACTAAAACATCTAGAGAGCTACCCGCTTTGGGATAACGCAAAAGAAAAGAAATAATTTATGTGTTCAAATACTGCGCTACTAGTGCAATATTATGATGAATAATATTTTTTGACGACTTCATTGCGCAGAAAACTATTGAGTATAATATAGAATTTACGGCAACAGAAATGTGTACAAGGGTATATGGTGTTATTCCATGTTATCCCGTCCCTATTATCTGCATGCTTTGTATTTATCCGGTCAGGCGGTAAAATTCCTTGACATTTTATGACAATTTTTTCGGAAATATTCCAACTGCTTCGAAATTTTTTTCAACTACCTACTTCGAAATTTTTCCAACTATGTTGAAAATTGGGGAGGTCAACTCCCCCCTTAGGCGCTTGCCAATATGCCGGATTTTCTGTGTGACGGTCCTATCTGAAATTTCAACCCCAGATATTCTGAGGGTTTGGTTTGGATTTTTGCTGACCTGTGACATAAAATAGTTGCTATACTCTACCCAAAGATGAGTTATCTACTGAAATATCAAATTAATTAAAATGTATTAAAAGTGTCCTTCATATTGAATGCCACTATAGTAATGCTGTAGTCTGCAGACGCTGCAGTGTCGACGGAACACATCACAGTGGGTCAATAAATCTTAAGGTATGACCGGAAGCTATGTGCGGAATTTCAGCGGATTCTGGACAGGATAGTTTCTGAAATATCCAAGTTTTGAAGAATTTTTTTTTTAGTGATAGGATATTCTGGAAATTTCGCAAAAATTAGTGCGTCGGCATTCTATAATAATTACTAATTGGGGCGGATTTGTATTTTTTCAAGTAAATAACAAAAAATTTCAGATGGGTATAACTCTGAAACCGTTTCTCCGATTATGCCCATTAAATGTCGCACTCGGATACGCAACCTATCCTTTAAATTGCGAGTCGCTATCTCTTTCCGTTCGAAAGTTATCGTGACAACGGTGGTCCATCCAGCTACTGCACTCACTCAGCACTAATTCTTGCGCGCATTTTCTGGGGAACAGCGTGTTATCATTTCGCCCAAATTTCTGTTCGAATTTTTTGCCAAAATGTTCTCAAACGATTAAATTCGATTCATTGATGAAGAATTAGGGGTCATATACGATTATGTCCGGCCGACCGTTGCCACGAATACTTTCCAACGGAAAGAGATGGTGACTTGAAATGTTCAGGGTAGGTGGCGCGTCCAAATACGAGGAACAAGTTCGTCAATGGGCATAATCGACCCAACGGTTTCCGAGTAATGATTTTGTCATCAACCAATATAAATCCGATCGAATTGAAACTTGGTAGCTAGCTGTAGAATACTGACACAAAGATGTTCATGACATTTTGTGAGAATCGGATCGTATCACTAGAAAATTTAAAAAATATATTATTTATCTCCCGATAACCTGAGAACAGAAAGATATAGGGACTCAAACATTTTTATGGTAGGTTGTTATACCCATCTGAAATATGGTTGATATTTCCTCAATAACTAAAAAATACGAATACGATCCAATTCAAACATGGTTATTGGTTGTAGAATGGCGACGCGAAATTTCTTGCAAAATTTCGTGAGGATCGTATAACTAGATAATTTTAAGAAAATTATTGAAAATATTCTATATATCAGAAACTATTCGTCCGACATCGCTGAAAATTTTGCGAGAGCCTTCAAAACTCTACTGCCAACACCATCGGATCTATATTGTTGGAGATCCGAGCAGCCTTGGGTGAGTTCAGTAGCTGGATGGGTAACCGTTGCCTCGATAACTTTCTAACGAAAAAGATTTTCAGGGTAGGTTGCGCATCCGAATGTGAGTTGATTTAGCTGTTGGGCATAATCGGCCCAACGTTTTCAGAGTTATACCCATCTGGAAGATTATTTTCTGGATAACTCAAAATATACGATCGAATTAAAACTTGGTAACTAAACTGCTCCACAAGAGTTAGGGATATCATATTATATTGTTCTGAGGGGCGTAAAATTTTAAAGACAATATCAAAAACATGATCAACTGCCAATAAAAACTTATTAAATAATTCGATTTGAATGCATATTTTCACCATCTGGTCGTCTTTTTTCTTGAGTTTGGCAGTTTTTCACATTATCCGTAAGATTTAGCATTTCAATATGCAGTTAATTTATTGTCATTTACTAATACCTCCGCATTCGCCAGACTTAAACTGCATAGAACATGCATGGGATATGCTACAAAGAAGACTAGATGATCACCAACCTCCACCAGAAACATTGAATGACCTCAAAGCACTACTGCCTCGTTTATGGAATGAAATTCCTCAAGATATGCTCAACACCCTCGTTGATAGTATGCAACGAAGATGTCAGGCGGTCATTGATGCCCGTGGTGGCCATACCTCGTATTGAAGGCATAAAAAGACAAAGAAAACAATAAAATGTCCGGAAATAGAAGTTGTTAAATTTGACCCTATTCTGTTAATCACCCTGTATATGTTGCAGACCAAAAAACTTACTTGCATTTATAGTTTTGAACCTAAAACTATATTAAATTACGTTTTCAGCGCAAACAAAGGTTTCAGAATGTCAGTTATTTTAGTTGAAACGATTATCCCTAACTCTTGTGGAGCAGTTTAGTTGTCTCACTAGAAATTTTCAAAAAACTTATGAAAAAATATTATATGTATCTCACGATAACTTGAGAACGGAAAGACATAGCAACTTGCAATGTTCAGGGTAGGTTGCTCATCCGAATGCGACATTTAAGTTCGTTAATTGGCATAATCGGCCAAACGTTTTTGAAAACTCGTTAATTACTTGTAGAATGTCAACTCACTAAATTTTCGCGGAATTTCGGGAATACCGTATCCTGAAGTTACTTGGGGCGTGAGTTTTTTCGTATATTATTAAATATTTAACGAATTCCAATTGCAATAACATGTGACAGAATTCAAAATTCTGTGATCATATACGATTCTCTCATTATTCAAGTCTGTCATTAAAATGGTATGAAATGTATTCATATCTTATAAAAGCTGAGAAAACGGTACATAATAATAATAACAATAATAATAATAATAATGCCTTTATTTCCACATTCAAGTACATTTAAAAAAAGGTAGATCCGTTTATGAGTGTCCAATAAGGTGAATAGACAATAGAACATGCGCACAAAAGCTCCTGACTTCACGTCAGTGCTTGAACCAATTTTTTGGTCTGCAAATACTTTCGGAGATATGATTTTTCAACATTGCAATAATTATTCTGAATTCTATATGATTTCATAGAATATTGTAATTATAATTTGCTGATGATGTAAATCCAACATGAGGTGAGTCATCGACCTACGTTTTGAATATAATTACGAAAATTCTTGAAAATTGACGCACATAAGCCAAATTGAAAAAGTGGCGAAGCCCTGTGGACAGGAGTTTTGGAGCTCTTGTTCAAACTTTGACAAATCATATCTCCGAAAGTATTGGTTTCTCAGAGGTGGGAATGATATCAATGGATTCTTATTTAATTTAATTTATTTTATGGCGCAGTTCTATCTTAAGAATCCATTTATATCATTCCCAACTCTGGACACCTGACTTTCGGAGATATGATTTGTCAAAGTTTGAACAAGAGCGCCAAAGATCCTGTCCACAGGGCTTTTTATATCTTCAAAATGACGAATTATGTATGGAGATGGAGAAGGTATTCACGTATATACAGGATGTCTGTTTTAGGATAACGAAATTGCTCTGTAAAGTCATAAACACAAAATCCGCCGTATTCACAAAGCATTCAATCTCCGTTAAGTCCTAACTGAGGTCCTCAGTTAAGGATAACTAAGTATCGCAACCTCAGTTTAAGTGAAAATTAACGTGATACAGGCCTGTTTCAGCACCGTTACATACGTTAACTAATGGCGATTTCCATTGACACGCTCGGAGCACTCGAAATCAATCTCATCTGTCATGCATCTGTCCAATTGAACCAAAAATATCTGTCAAATATGTCAGTGTGACAGCTCCGAGTGATCCGAGCGTGTCAATGGAAATCGCCATAAGGTTGCGATTCTTATTTATCCTTAACTGGGGACCTCAAGTAGGTCTTAACGGAGATTGAATGCTTTGTGAATACGGCGGAATATGTGCATTGCATATTGTGCAACACTTTCTCCTTAAATGTGCAATATCATATTAATGGAATCAAACTTAGATGGAAACACCCAGTATGTTGGAAATGCTGATAATGAGTGACCCAGCATTAATCTTGAATATCATGAGTTTAAGTATGCTTATTCTGTAAACCAGACTTTTTCTTTTATCCTTTCCATAAAATCACTACATCCCTTTTAACTGCATCTAAATATGCACATTATTTACTTTTGAATACCTTCTGTGCCATTTGCAGTATCATTGGCTTGTACACCACTTTTGTCCTCTTGATATTCCACTACATAAGGGGCGTCTTCATGGGTCAATGTTTCAAAATCATGTACGAGGACCTTCCTTACATTGATCGTATACTTCAGTTGTTATACGATATCTATCTAGTCAGGGAATCAAACGAGTTTGTATTAGAGGAAGATCTGTTCGCCAAACTGATCTTCCTCTTCCGTTCGCCAGAGACCCTCATCAAATGGACGAGACCAGTCGAGGACGGCAACCCAGAGGATGAAGAAAATGAGTAGATTTAGGAAAAGACCTCACATTTCGAAAGTTGTTCCTTCTAAGGTTTTAAGGTATATCAAAGAAGTACGAGTATGACATATCTGTATTTGCTGGACTAGAGTGATTCTTCATTTCTCATTCAACTCCTTTAATTTGGTTTTAAACCTCTAACAAATGACTAATTCTCAGCTCTTTGATTGCAATGAAATTATGTCATCAATTCCACAGAAATAGAGAGGTATTGATCTTGATGGCCAAATGTGAGTCCAGTTCTGTTTAAAACTTGTAAATACTATGTATTCCTATGGTAACAGGAGGCTAGTCATATTTTTATAAATATATAGATTTTGAGATATTCTGCATATTATAGGAGATGATTTTTATACAAGACATTTATTCGATATTCATCTTAGTGCTCTTAGAATTCCTAGAAAATATATTTAAACTTTAATTTATCTTCATTATATTTTTTTTACCTGCTCTCTTTCTATCAATTTTTGTTTATATGTTGTACAATTCATCTTGCATTTATTCTATCACAGTGACGTTTTTCAAGTACAGTTCATTCTGATTTACTTCCCCATTTGATTTGCACCCAATTTTATTTCTACTCGGATGTCATTAATATCATAAATTTTAATTATTGAAGTTTCAAGTTCTGTTATTTTTTTATTAATACATTGAGAAGATACCCATTTAGAAGGTGCTTAATATATTTGCATTTGATTTAATATTCATGCTTTACTTTGGAGAATGGATAATATTGTGACTTATTGGCAGTGTTTCACAATCTAATTATTAGTTTTGCATATATTTGCACCAAAAAATATTTTGCTAATATTTTCATATATTTTTGAACAATGTTGTCTCAATGTATATTTGTAACCAATAAACTTTTTGTATAAATGAATGAGAATTTTAATTTTTTCCTACTGTCCATTATCCTTCTTCAGAGTTTAATGAAATTCTTGTCAATGTAAGTAATTTGAAAGATATTATTGTTTTAAACAAATGGTTTTCCACATAGATAAGAATAGAAACAAACCTGATCTGAGCTGCCTTCCATCAAAGCTAGTCGATATATGACTAACCATAGACATTTTGTTCACAGGATCATTGGACTATATATGCTGTATTTCTTTTTTGCCTTCAAATTTATGAGGGGCATCATAACAAGAAATTTTCAGAAAATTCAGGAAGTTTGGTATGAGGACATACCAAATCCAGATAGAATATATATAATGCTGAACTACATTTATTACTTACGTTCTTGTCGATTGTATGATTGGGAAGAGATAATGTATTCCAAACTAATATTCCTAATACGGTCAAAGGAACTAGTCATCAAGATGACCAGATTTTATGGTGATCCTTATGATCCTAATTTCATCTTCCAGCAGCAACAAGGTGAGTAGTGAAGTAACCAAATTCTTCAAATTGATCCACTAAACTGATGCAGAATAATATATTGATGAAAGAACAAAACAATATATGTTACCTTATCTATCCTCAAATCATATAGGTATAAGTAATGAACAATATCCTGTTCTATTCATTTTCGTATCCCGCACACAAATTTTGAGTCGAAACTCTCCGCTGTTCAGCAGATATGGGCCGCTAAATGTGCTAATATAAATCACAACACAATAATGAACAACTAATTTTTACTTCTACCGGGCAGGTATTCCGCTCACAATCGCCTAATGTAATTCAGACACACCTGATCATACTTGACTTCGATCATACTTTGTTTCGATCAGGATTTAGAAAAAATGATTGAGCTGATAGGTTATGAGTTGTAACAGGACAATTTCCTGTTGTACAGTTCTTCCTAATACACAAATCAAAATTCAATTTCGACGTTCATAGACATATATCACCTTCAAGTGTTTCCTCAGACTACAGTGACAGGGAAGGAGACCAATCAAATTTCTGAGCGAAGTTCTGCTTAAGCATATAGCAAGCTTGTCTCAAGCACTTCAGATGGTCCTGCCACCATCCCATGAACTTTGCCTCAGGCATAGTTCCAGGTTGAAGGCTCTGAATCCATTCTTCAATATCTTGCCGAACTTTCCCGAAGGAGAATCCACAAGCTGGTTTATGGCCTATTAGAGGAGATGCCGCTCCCGCCATGGCAAGGATATCAGCCTCCTCATTGCCCCTTATTCCCTCGTTAGCCGGCACCCACATTACTGTGACTGGATTATGTGCTCCAAGCTCATTGAGTAAGTTATGGCAGTCCAAAACCAGTTTAGAGCTTATTTTATAGGACTTAAAGCTCTTATGGCAGCCTGGCTTTCTGAGAGAATAGACATTAGCACTTTAGAGTTCCCCTAATAATATTCTTCCTTGCACATGCCGCGATAGCTATGATTTCTTCCTGAAATACTGTGGCGTGCAACCCTAGTCTTAGCTTCAAGACTTTCTTAGGTCTTAGTAGTCCACACTCAGCCTCAGAATCTCTTTGGCAGTTCTCCCTGCTCTCAATGTAGATATGGAATGATTTGTCAAAGTGTACAGGAGTCATTGGATCCGTCGGCATCCGAAGAAGTCTATGACCTTTGGGCATGTCCGAGTTGAGATACTTCTCACTGTTTGATTGCCTGATAGTATGTGTCTTGACGTCTCAAGCCATGCCGCTCCCATTAGGCAGCAGTCTCACAGCCTCACTGCAGTTCACCGACAACCACCAACTAAATTTAGGCCGCCTACGTTCTTACAGTTATGGTCACATACAAAATATTGGTGACCACTGTTATTCATCAACCTCCAAACACCGGTTCAAATTTCCAACTTGTTCTAATTGTGATTGATTCTGATAGTTCGGGGCGTGCACAGTGTACAGATACAAGACAGAAATCTGAGAACAGACACTGACAAAGTGACAAATGGCAATTGATTATAAGATTCTCTATTATATGTACAGAATAAGTAAATAAAGAAATAACCTCAATTTGATTTTGTTGGTTGATATATATGAAGTTTCGCGTATCTATAAAGTGAATTGTTGTGTGAACTAAAGGTGTATTCCTAAATGTTACAGAAATCTTTTAAGTTATAGAAATCTGGTACAAATTTGTTATAGAAATGTAATTAGGAAAGGATTTTCAATAACTTATAAGATTTCTATAACATTTAGGAACACACCTTTAGTGGGAAGTGGTAGTTGCTGTAGGACCAATGCAGTTTTGGTTGACGGAAGTTGGTAGTGGTTGATGGTCATCGATATACGTTGGAAGTTGCTGTGTGACCGCTGCCTTATAAAAAGAAACAATGGTGGAAGGTTTCAGATAGCATCAAGTATAGCAGAGGAGGTTGTTGACATTGCCCCCATCGCAATAAGCGTAGCTAGGCGTTGCAGACAAGCAAGTTTGCTTCTCGCAATCATTTTTCCAACTTTAGGCCACCACGTCACTGCCCCGTACTTAAGTGCAAATTTAACGACAGCAGTGTATATCCAGAGATTTCCCTTGGGTATTTAGAACCCAGGCTGCAGCTGCACTTTCGCACATGGCCAGTGACTGATTTTGATGTTGATTTTTTTCAATACACTGTTTTTACGAGAAATTCCTTGGTACTAGTCTCGACTCCAGAAAATTCCTAGTTCTGGAAATATGAATTTTTAAAATTTGCAATTTTCCCGTTCTAATTTGACATTTACTACGTAAGTTTGGGAGGTTATGTCATGAAAACCATAGAATTCAGTTAAAAAAAACAGATTAATTAAAAAACTCAATATTATTCGTATATATGTTTCATTGATTATATCATAGCCTACTCTAATAGATATAGCAGGCTATGATTATATATTTGTGGGAATCACTATTATTTGTAGATCTGTATACCTGTATAATATCTGCAAATAAATTATTATTATTATTATTATATTATGTTCATTGAAAATTCAAATTGGAATTACTTTTTAATATAAAATAACCCATCTGATGTTATTCAATGCTTATTTCTGATGAATAACAAATCGTAACCTTTCCGCATCACACCAGCTGAATATTGTGTGTTGCCTAGTAACCAGCTATGAGGGGCTAATGAAAACTGAAGGAAAGAATGTTTGTAGTACGGTTTTCGTGCAAACATGCATACGGGATAATTTCATATTAATATCTGGATGAATTTCAACGCTCAATAGAAGGGGTGGTTTTGTTATATTTGAATTTATGAAAATTGAAATTGAACCTAATTCTAGAAACCTTCACTTTCTAGAAATATGAATTTTTGAAAATTGAAAATTTGCCTTATTCCGGCGATACTTGAGCATTTGGTCAGGGACAGATTTTCTTCGTAATTATTGCTGAGATACATTTCGGTATGACAAATCGATCCCTGTCTGTTTAAATTCCAGGAACCTCCGTGTTCAGAAGATATACATTTTTGAAAAATTGATTATTTGACTTATTCCGTGGATATATTAGTATCTGGCCAGTGGCCAGTGATCGATTTTCTTCGTAATTATTTCTGAGATGCATTTCGGTATACATGTTCATATACTGTGATTCTGTGTAGCGCGAGGCCGCCGCACGAGGCATTCAGTGGACGAAGCGCCACATTACGCTACCGCTACCTAGCACAAATCAAATGTGCTCCATAAAATAGCCTCCGCTCCATAACGTGTTGAGTTCGTGGGGCATCAGTTGGGCTGGCCCTACCCTAGTGTTGTGAGTGTGGAAAATGTCTTAAATACTCCTCTGATAAATACTGAAAAATGTCCGAAAATTATCATTACTTCTAAAAACAGTCGTCATTTAGAGTTTTTTAGTATTTATGGAAATTATCGAAAATGTCTGGATAAATATCATAAATTTCTTTTCTACTTCAACATTTTTTGAAAATTTTCATTTTGTCCGATATTTTTTCTTCTTTTCTACTTGGATCGAAGATGCACAACGATCTGAGATGCCAATTTTACAAAAATTTTTAAAGAAGTTTATTTATTCTACTTGGATCGACGATGCTTAACGATTTGTGTTGCCATTATACAGAGTTTTTTCTTAAGCAGTTTATTCTTTTCTACTTGGTCGAAGGTTCTTAACGATCTGTGAACCAATTGGAAAATTATACAAAGTTTTTTTTAAACAAGTTAATTTTTATTATTTAACAGTCTAATTAAATCAATTTTTCTAATACTAATTCTTAATTCAGAACCTGGCTCCGGTCCTTTATCACTGATACTCAATAAAATAACACGATAATAACTCATTCAATGATAAGTTATTTGTTATTTCCAATTGACCATGAAAAATTTCTTTAAATGCCTCAAATTGTCCTGATATTTTAACTTAACATGTGACAATTGTCATATTTTTCCCGATTTTTCCACAATGTCCGTAAATACTTACATACTCAAAATGCTCGACCTTGGGGGAAAGTTTCGGACATTTTTCCAGGATATTTGTCCTTAACTTAAAAACTCGAGTATTTCACATCACTGCCCTACCCTGCCCGACACCATAGAGTTGTAATATTGTCATGGAAAAACATAACAATAAGGAACCATAGATTACTCTGAGAAAATGAAACGTCAATATTCTAGGTTAAGAGGCGTACAGTAATTTGATATTATATATTCTGTGAATTTGACTAAATTGTCAAATTGGCGATGTCTTCGTGAAGGAAGTGGATGGAAAGTTGACTATACGAAACACAAATAACAGTACGCTCGAGAATCGAGATAGTCCAAAAAACTCCAGCACATCTCATGTTTTCTACATTCAAAATATAATGTTTTAAACCTTACCAACATGGCTATGTACAAAGGTTTTCGCGTATTCGAAAAATCGAAACCACCAACTCCACATAGTATCCTCCTGGAACAGAAAGGCAAAGATGAGACTTTGCTCTTTGAGTCACAAGCAGTCGCTGTATTGTCCGCTCAAGAAACAGAAGCTGTTAAAAAACAATATACGAAGGTTTTGGATGGTTATGGATGTTTAGGAGTTCTTCAACTTTATTGTGGGGAAACGACAACTCTTTACCTAGTTATCATCACTAGTTGTTTCTCAGTGGGAAAAATTGGTGAAACCGAAATATTTCGCATAACCCAAACCCAATTTGTTCCTCTCAATTACCAGCAGGGCGACGATAAAATAGGGGAGGTGAGAAAGTTACTTAATTCTGGCACGTTTTACTTTTCCCATTCCTCTGGATCAAATCCACCCCTAGATCTCACATTATGTGAACAAAGAAGACAGAAAACCAATACGACCGATCATCGTTTCTTTTGGAATCGAATGTTACATGTACATCTGGTTCGATTCAGTGTGGAATGTTCGTCCTGGTTAGTGAAAGCTATGTGTGGATCAGTCGAAATAAGAACAGTTTATGTAGGACCAAGAAAAGCCTTGGCAGCTGTAATTTCACGGTTGAGTTGTGAGAGGGCAGGTACTAGATTCAACGTTAGAGGAACAAATGATGAAGGTCATGTTGCAAACTTTGTAGAAACAGAACAGGTGATTTATTTAGAAAATGAAATCAGTTCTTATCTTCAAACAAGGGGTTCAGTACCTTTGTTTTGGGAACAACCAGGTGTTCAAGTAGGTTCCCATAAAGTTAGAATGTCCAGAGGTTATGAAGCCTCCAAATCAGCTTTCGATAGACATATGAAGATTATTAAGGAACGCTATGGCAAACAGATCATTGTAAACCTACTAGGAACAAGTCTGATAGGAAGCAAAGAAGGTGAGGCAAATTTGAGCCAGGACTTTCAGAAACATCATAGAGAATCCTCACACACTGACGTCCCCCATATAGTATTTGATTATCACCAAGAAGTTCGTGGTGGAAACCAAACGAGCTTACAAAAATTGAAAGCCAAATTAGACCAATGCCTCCAAGATTTCTCTTATTACTACAACAACAATGGCGTTATATACAGTCTTCAAACAGGCACAGTACGTACAAACTGTTTAGACTGCTTGGACAGAACAAATTGTGTCCAAACATTTCTTGGTCTTGAAATTTTAGCAAAACAACTACAATCCATGCAACTAGATGATAAAAAACAGACTACATCACGGTTTGAGGAAGTTTTTAGGCAAATGTGGATCAATAACGGTAATGAAGTAAGCAAGATTTATGCTGGAACTGGAGCTATACAGGGTGGATCTAAGCTCATGGATGGAGCTCGATCAGCTGCAAGAACAATACAGAATAATTTACTTGATAACTCGAAACAAGAATCCATAGATATTTTACTGATGGGCTCAACCCTATCCTCTGAACTGTCAGACAGAGCTCGGACTTTGCTTCCCTATAATACGCTACATGCTCCTCCACACGTTTTGAGAGAGATGTGCAGACGTTATACTGAATATACAGAACCTATTAAATTAAGAATTTCTGTAGGCACTTACAATGTTAATGGTGGAAAACACTTCAGAAGTGTAGTGTTCAAAGATATTCAACTATCGGATTGGCTTTTAGATGCTCATAAAGGTTCTGTTCTTGTAGATACAAACCCGAATGAGCGAGATTTATTAAGGCCTGTGGATGTTTTTGCTATAGGTTTTGAGGAAATTGTTGATCTCAATGCTTCCAATATAGTCAATGCAAGTTCTGAAAACGCCAAGTCGTGGGCTGTAGAACTGCAAAAAGTGTTGTCTAGAGATATACCATATGTTCTACTAACATATCAGCAATTAGTAGGAGTTTGTTTGTATGTTTATGTGCGACCAGAGCATATTCCATATATCCGTGATGTGGCAGTTGATTCTGTGAAAACTGGCATGGGTGGACACACAGGAAACAAGGGAGCAGCTGCGATACGTCTTGTTTTGCACTCCACCTCAATTTGTTTTGTCTGCGCTCATTTTGCTGCAGGCCAGAGCCAGGTAAACGAAAGGAATGCAGATTACAACGAGATTACCAGAAAAATCAGCTTTCCTATGAGTCGTTCTCTGAACTCCCATGAATATCTCTTCTGGTGTGGCGATTTCAACTATCGTATTGATATGGATAAAGAAGAACTAAAAGAACTAATTAAATTAGAAGATTATGAAAACATCCTTCAATCTGATCAGTTGAAAAAACAGCAAGGTGAAAGTAATGTCTTCAAGAATTTCATAGAAGGTGATATAAACTTCCCTCCAACATACAAATATGATTTATTCAGTGACGACTATGATACTAGTGAAAAATGTCGGGCCCCAGCTTGGACAGACAGAGTCCTCTGGAAGAGGAAACCAATAACAGAAGGTGGAAGTCCTGTTAATATTTCATATGGTAAATTGGTCCACTATGGAAGAGCTGAATTGAAACAAAGTGATCACAGGCCAGTTATTGCAATAATAGATGTAGAAGGAAGAAAAGTGAATGAGTCTTTACGTGACGAAGTATTTTACCAAGTGATAGCTGACATGGGTCCTCCAGATGGAACTCTGATTGTAACATATGAAGGTGCCAGTCATGATGCAGAAAATACAGTCTTCGATGATAACTTGGTTATGATTCTTTTAGAACAATTTTCTCAAATTGGTGAAACCATTCTTGTTAGATTTGTCGGAGATACTATGTGGGTGACATTCAGAGAAGGCCAATCTGTTCTTGAAACGCTCAAAAAAACCAACGGTAAGATCCAAGTCCAAGAATACGAGCTGATGCTCAGGCTAAAGACACCAAATTGGGTGCAACAAGCTAAAGATGAAATCGGATTGTGTTCAACTAATACAGTTCCTCTGTACATATCCCCAACGCAAGCTGAGTACAATTGTCTTGGAATCCCTGAAGTACGAAGAAATGTTAGGCCAGGTCCACCAACTAGACCTCCACCTCCAAACAAATCTCCACAGACTCCAAAAAAAAATTTACCAATTGCTGGAGTTATAAGTATTCCTGCAAGAACAGTACCAGCTCCAATTCAGCCTCAAACAAATCAGAAATCTGAGGAAGCAAGTATTTATGAAGAAATAAATGATGATTACGCTGACAGTATCCCTGAGCCTGTAGGTCCTCCTCCTCCACCTCCAAGACCTGAACCAGCCAATGAAAGACCTCCCCCGCCTGTACCAGCCAGGTCAGCTCCACCCCCACCTTTACCAGCTAGACCACGCTCTTAAGAAATAATTCAGTGTTGTATGAGTCTAATTATTGAATTTAGACAATATAGATGTGCAACACTCTAGTCAAATTTAAATTCAGTATTGTAATTGTCATTCCTATATTTTAATTTTCTTGCCTTCGACTGTGAATTTATTTGGCTGTTATAGATTTTATCTAATTTAATCTATGTATAGGGGGTATCTAATGTATGATATTTTGTTCATATCTGTACATTCCAAGTAGCATTACTTTATAAATTCGAGAAGAAAGTGGGGGCACAAATCAGTTCTAGCAATGTAATTTTGTCCATGTTTTATTTACCACACTGACTGAAAAGATGAATGTAGTATATACAATGATATCATATTATATCTGAATCTTCGAAATTTTCTTTGAAAGCTTTATCATATGAAAAAGAAGAACTTTACGGTAAATGAATTCATAAATGATCATCAGAGACTCGTTACGAAATTTTATTCTGTGTTATATCTAGAAAGCCTTTATATCTGTATATTTTTTGTTGAAGTTATTTTATATACATATATTTATATGTATTTTACAGCTCGTAGTAAAACAATAAATGAAAGCTGCTTGCATCTAGAAATATAATGTTAAATGTAATATAGATTATACTCAAATTCAAGAACAAGAAATCTGTGAATGTAATGTTATTATAGAATAATAAATAGTTGGATGATTCTTTTATGTTTTATATTAATAATAGGTTTAATTCGGAAAGTTCTCTATATCTATTGAAGCTCTAATGTTTTATTGAATTTACAGGTTCCCTGGCTGGGCCTAGAAATTTGGGAAGAAATGAAGCCTATTTCGATTGAATATTTTCAAGTATTTATGTATACAACTTAAGCAATAAATATACAACATTTTTAGCAATAGTCGGTGTCTTATGAATCAGAATAGATAAAAGCAATATCTGAGTTTCAAAATTATGATTTGGACAATTTTAATATATATTCATCCATAGCATCAACTACTTCAGCTGCACCGTCCTCTAAGTTCCTGTTGAAATGTCTCATACCATCTAGGTACAGCATAGCTTCATGATAACTTTCTGGATAGACTTGCTTCACCGGTTGCATTGCCTTCAGCGTAAGATGAAAAGTGTTAGTTTTCTTCACTTCACCTTGCATTGGGTCCGATGCAACAGCTGTGACAATAATTTGAGCGAATTCATCCTTAACATAAACAACTCTTGCAAACATCTGCAACAAGGCATTGACGGCAATGGGACTGTGGAAAGTGATATCACTTATGTATTTTATGGCAGGCCTGTGCCTGAAGAACTGGTATCCTAAAACCCAGGCAAGTTCGGTGGCGTGCCTCATGACGAAACCCCCAAAAACAGTATTGTAAAAATTTCTATCTTCAGGTTGGCAGAATATGATATTAGAAACCCTGCATTTTTCCATGGGAACGAAACTTTGATACAATACTTTGTTGGTATTTCTATTAATTTCTGCTTCCCGAATTTTTAAATATAAATGATGAATAACTTCCTGCTCTTGAGGGGTTGGTAGTGTTTGAGTAATATCTGTGTTTGACAACTTAGTCCTTCTGGCCTTTCTTTCTTGAGCATCTTGTATTATTCTCTTTTCAAGATCATTCAAAGGTTTTAGCGGGTTAATTGCGACGGCTTGTTTTCCCGTAGCGTTTCTTGCAGCCATCATGAACAGAGCTCTTGTTATTTTATGCCAACTGCCTTCGAAGAATTGTTCTAATTTAACAACGACTTCCATGGATGATTTTCCAACCCAACAGACAAAACCTGATAGTTTTATGTCTTGGTTGTGCTTAAAATAAACAAGTCAACAAAAACTGTCTTCTATACTACTTATTCTCGTACTTACCCTCCTTTGATATGTTGTATAATCGATCTGATCACAATAGGCAGTTACTAGAATAAAAGGAGACGAAACATCTTTTGGTACAGTAGGGGCATAAATATACTTGTAGCCTATGTGAACTGAAATGGAAAAAAACGTTAAAAATTTTACACGAGTTTATAATTAAGCCAGGCAGCCAGATTTAAATGTATAGGTATTATTATTTTACTAGTTTACCCTCATCGATCGGTTCCTTGATAATTATGTTTATGTAAAAATGTAGAAAATTATATTAGGCTGATTTTAAGGTATCAATGAGAGTGCGATGTGATGTGACGGAGAAGCACTGACTATAAAAATTGGCTCAAGCACTGACGTGAAGTCAGGAGCTTTTCCGAGCATGTTCCTATTGTCCATACTCGAATTTACCAGGGTAAATTCGATTAAGAGAATCCATTACAGGAGTATGGATAAGAGAACATGCCTGCAAAAGCTCCTGACTTCACGTCAGTGCTTGAACCAATTTTTTTTATACATTGAATTTTTTTCAATAAATTTCAATGATTCTTTTTCTAATTTTCTAGTGATACGATCTTCACACGTCAGTGATTGCGAACCAATTTTTTTTTATATATAGAATTCTTTTCAATAAATTTCAATGATTCTTTTCAAATTTTCTAGTGATAGCATATTCACGGAATTTCGCAGGAATTTGCGCGTCGGCATTCTTCAACTAATTACCATGCATGTTCTATGTATTAGGATCGGTTTAGTATTTTTTGAGTCATTTAAGAAATAAGAACAAAAATTTAGATAAATATAACTCCTTAACCGATTGGCTGATTACCCTAAAAGATTGCAAGTCGCTATCTCTTTCCGTTCTCAAGTTAATATCGTGAGATAAATAATATATATTTTAATATTTTTTTTTTATTTTCCAGTGATACGATCCTTACAAAATTTGATGTGGTACTCTACAACTAGTTACTAAGTTTCAATTCGATCTGTATTGGTTGAAGACAAAATTAGTCGAACCTATAATCGCTTGAGACCATTTTCGAACGTTACAGACAAAAATGGGCAAAATGACGCTGTACACCAGAACATGCGCGCAAAAAAATGAAAAAGAAAACCTACGGTATCGGGAAGTGATCTCGGTCTTCAGCTTATAAGTCAAAACATTGTAACGTTCGTTTGTTTACCTTCGGCGGGCGATGAAGTTATCGTTCGTGTTGATATTGAATTTGAGGTTGGGTCTCAGTGGTACCAATCGACGCTAAATAATTATTTTATTTGAAGGGCCGAATGACTGTTGGCAATATTGTTGCATTATGACAGTCGGACATTTAGGGAGTGCGTCGGTCAGGTGAAGTCGTCCATTTTGTGAACAGTCAACGAAGACAGCATAGGTTAAAAACGTATTTTCGGAACTCTAGTAGAATTATTGGAATCTTCTTAATTGGATATAGTTTCGAAAATCGGGTTAAGAGTGAGAGTTATATTGGTTTGATTGGGAAGGATAACAGATAACCATCACTTGTCTCGAAAGAGGATATAAAAGCCTTTTGCAGATCCGAGTTGAGCACGTGAACGATCTTGGCGGCTTGGTCAGGTATGTGTTGGATGTTTTATTCTCGTCATTTCTAGTGGAAACAATTCAGGTCGTAATCAGGGGGGTGAAACTTCGCCTTCTGTGGTCCTTTGCAACCCAAGATGGCGGCTTCCTTCGGCATAAACCGAAGATATCCGATTGAATCCGATTCAACTGTTATGGTAAACAATGGTAAACAACACAGAACACAAACAATTAACATTCAGCGGTTCAGCCATTTTGCAAATAGAATATTTTTGGGAGATTTCGAGAAAGATATCTGGAATTATTGAAAATCTAAAGGTGGGTTTGTTGATATAAGTTGTTAATTCTATTCATTTCATTCTTCTGTTATGCGCTGCCATTTTTTAAATACTTCTTTTTAATTAGTGATAAATTTATTTTCAATTAGAAAAATGATTTTCAGGTGCCATGAGAATCCACTAGATAAGAAGAAGCTATCATATTTCTGTTGTTTCGTGTAATTGGGTGAGTACAACCGATATTGCTCATTGTTTTTTCCTATTCCTTCTATTTTACATATAAAAGGTCAAAAGATACAGTTGTATCTCCATGTTCTAGGATTGTCGCCTATTCTGGCAGGTCTTCCCTATGAGAAAATGCATAATCATTCCGATGTTTCTGTAGGTTTCAGAAGAAATCTTTTCGATTTCCAGTGGATACTTCCCGATCAGCTGCTTGGAAGCGAGTTTGCTCTATCAGTTCAACAAACAGCTCTAAAAGTTATTGTTTTAAATAATTTCATCTCCCCTATTTTAAAATAATAATGTGCAAACCATTTCTATCAAGATATAGGTAATTTTGGGTATTTTATTCAAAAATTTGCAATAACTAATGACAACATCGTAGCTGAAGATTTCACTTGTTTCCCTGATATCATTGATGATATGACCGAGATGAATTATACCATTCCTAATATAGAATTGTTAACACATTCTAATGTTTTGCTTTTTATGAATTCTGACACTGCTTTTTTTTCAAGAACTCTTTGGATGAGACTAGGACTGGACAATGCCTGATTGCAACAAACACTGTGATATTATTTATTGTTGTATGTATATATACTCTATATATGAATGAAAATGATTATTATTATTGAATTAGAAAATTAATAAATACATTCTTGAAATTTATTATTCCATTTTTGCACATCTAATTTAACTATTCAGTTTATGTATCATCAATGTAATTTTCTTACAATTATTCATGGATATACTGAGTTGATCAGATTTTATAAAACAGAGGTCTGAATTTACATTGAAGATGAATAAATACAATGCCCCAGAAAATGCAATTGTATGGTATAAGGTATCTTGAGGACATGCATATATTCAAAATTCCCGCCGTTTGAATTATCCTGCAACCCATAATGGCGGCGGCTTTGACGCCATCTTTGTTGCCTCGGATTAGTACTAAGCTTTCACTTCTTATATATTAGTGTTCTGTGGTCGTAATTATATTTCTATATCCAGAACATCGCTGTGTGCCTGAAGAATTATTTGGTGGAGGCACGGCCAGATTTGGTATTCGAAGCAAACGTGTGCGAGACAACCCCGAACATCAGGGTATGTACGAATTCTATAACTATTGCATAACAACGAATAAATGTTCTGATTAATATTCTGATAACCGAAATTATTATGTGTTGGGAAAATTCGTTTGTTTCTTATCCGAGAGAAGTCACTGATGGTTTCTTTTCTGTCATCAGGGTTTTTGTGGCAGCACGAGTTTTTGTGGCAGCCCGAATTTTTGTGCCAGCACGATTTTTTTGTGTCAGGAAGAGAGGGATCTTTATGTCAGGAGGAGTAGCACTGAGGCATTCGAGTATATACAAGGTGGTCCATAAGTAACGCTGTGAGACAGCCAACGCAGGGTTGCAGATCCCGAGTATATACAAGGTGGTCAGTAAGCAACGCTGTGGGACAGTTAATCGAGGGTTGCAGACTACGAGTACAGAGAGAAAGAGGACATTATTGCGAGACCATCGACGCAGTACTACGTTCAGGAACAAGGAATATCAGCACGCAAGTTATAAGAAACATATCTCGAAACATATCTTATACCTGCTATATATATTACGTGAACTTATTATCATCAATTATATAAATTATTATTGTTGTTGTAAAGCGGAAATTGGGGAAAGATTTGTGGTAGTCATATATGATCATAGATGAGAAACGTGGATGCGCCTGAGCTCAAGCGACGCGTATTTGAATCAAATATTAATATTATCTACGTACAATTTCCGCCACCCTTATTCAGGGTTTCACAGTAGTTTTACTTTATTGAAGCTAAAGACCTGGGTTGTAAGCTACTGGAATAAATGGTTTGTTTTTAGCGTGCATATTCTTTTGGTGAATTTAGGAATTATTACATTACGCTGGGGTATCTGGGAGACTTAAATTTACCTGGCGCCCATTTACTAGGTTCCCTTTTTAGAAACCCACTCCCATCTCCACTGGAGCTAGACCGCGGATCCCCGAGTTCTAGTAGCTCCGAATTTAACCTCTGCGACTTGGGAACAGTCGTATGTCGTTATAAATTGGCGCCCAACGTGATTTTTGAATTGGAGTAGCTGTATTAGACAAATTTACACCAAAGTTGATGTAAATAGTGGGATTCTAGATATTTTTTTTGGGACTTGCTGTATCGTGCTTCACATTGTGCAAAATTGACGTAATTTTTTATATAGGTTTGATTGTATCGAATAATTGTACAGGTTAGTTGAAAGGTGGTTATTTGATTCGCAAAATGGGAGAATTTAAATTGATTATCAATAGGTTGGATAAAAATCAGTTGATATATGAATTGGTTATTCGGGGTATGTCAGCTGGTACAGTTGAGCATATGCGCAGTAACTTGGCTTTGTTAGTTAAGCAGGAGAAGAAGAAAGTTAGTTTCATATACCCAGAGCATCCTTTTTCGTTTCAGGATGATAAAGTTGCAATTTCCAACCTGTTAGAACGCTTAGTAAACGAATTTGAAACCTTAGATTTAAATTCACCAAATATAGCGAATAAATTCACCACTGATTTGGTACATGTAATGGGTAGGATAGATAGAAGTGTCCCTGTTAAGGAGGATGAAGTCAGTTGTAAGAGTGAATTCGGCAGGAAAGCAGACAATTTAAAGACAGCATATACATCTAAATTTTTGAAACTTAAAGCATCAGCACCCGATACGTTAGAGGAGAGTAGTGATAATGAAACTGATGATGATAGTGACGAACCTGACAGAGATACACATTTTTCTCCCTTCATGCGACATTCGTCTCCTCCAAGGGGAAGTTCTACGGTTATTACATCGGTAATGAAGTCAATTCCAGTCGAAAAATGGAATTTAAAGTTTTCAGGCGATAAAAAGAGTCTATCAGTAAGCGCATTTTTAGAGAGGGTTGAAGAATTGAGGTTAGCCCGAGGTATTTCTAAATCTCAATTACTTGGTAGTGGAATAGATCTTTTCACGGGGGTAGCATTGCATTGGTTCAGGGAAGTTAGGAAATCTACGGCTACATGGGATGATCTGATTACTAAGTTAAGAGAAGATTGGCAACCATCAGATTATGATGATAAATTATGGGATGAAATCAAAAATAGAAAACAAGGTCCTAATGAGGATATTATAAGTTTTATGTCAATAATGTCATCTATGTTTGATCGGTTGTCTCATACTGTCAAAGAAAAAGACAAATTAAAAATCGTTAGGAAAAATTTGCATCCTTATTATTTAGATCGGGTCAACCTAAGTAAAATCAATACATGGTCTGAATTAAAATCAGCTTGTCGGCAGATTGAAGATCAGAAGCGATTGGTAGAGTCATATTCAGTACCTTCCAGAAAGGGTTGTTTAGAGCCGGATTTAGCCTATATTGATACATTGCCTTCCACGTCTACCAACGATGGCACCGACCCTATCGTACGGACAGAGCCAACCACATATGGTGGATTCGCAAACATAAAATGTTATAACTGTGGCATGGCAGGCCATAAAGTTAGGGGTTGTCTCAAGCCGAGAATTTTAAAATGTTACCGTTGTTCAAGGGAAGGGTTCACTACTAAAACTTGCCCATCTTGTAATTCTGGTCGTGGACGCAATCCTTCGGGAAACGGGGGGAATCGTCACTGACCTGTCGCAACAGTGACGATGCTTTTGGCGACCCATATTCTTCATGTAACACCGTTGATAGCTATAAAGAGGAAAATACTCAACCGTCATTCATACCAGTATTGAGTTATTTAGCAAGCCAGGCGGAAGGGGATAATAGACCCCATCTTAAGGTGGAAATTTTGGGAAAATGTTTCTTGGGTTTACTGGATTCTGGTTCTTGCAGATCAATAATGGGAAAACCGGGATGGAATATTATTAAGAATATGGGAATATCTATCCGAACCTCTAATACCAAGTACTGTAGAGTGGCGAATGGAAATTTATGTACCGTCCTGGGAAGTTGTGACCTACCGGTAAAGTTTAAAAATAAAGTGGTACTCGTAGAAATGTTAGTAATACCAGAACTCCCACAGACTTTAATTTTGGGTTGGGATTACTGGAATTTGATAGGACTGATTCCATCGTTTAACGAGTGGCAATTCTGTAAGAATGATATGGACGTTAATTGTGTGGATGTAGTACAAGGTGAGGAAATTTTGGATCAAAAACAGAGAGAAATCCTAGAATCGATAGTTGAGGAAAATTTTAGGTCTATGGGGGAAGGATTAGGATGTTATCAGTTCGGTTGTGTGGATATTAAGATCGATCCGGATTGTGAACCGATAAAGCAGCGGTACTATAGGGTGTCTCCGGTAATGCAACAACATATAGACCGGGAATTGGAAGGAATGTTGAAATTGGGAGTAGTTGAAAAGTCGGAAAGTCCATGGGCATCACCGATTGTATTGGTCAGGAAAAAGGCGGGATACAGGTTTTGCGTTGATTTCAGGAAAGTAAATTCTGTGACGAGGAAGGATAGTTACCCTCTCCCGATGGTATCCGATACATTAGATAAATTAAGAAATGCGAAATATTGTTCGACAATAGATATCAAGAGCGCATATTGGCAGGTACCCCTTTCAGAGTCATCGAAACAATACACCGCCTTCACTGTCCCAAATCGTGGTTTGTTCCAGTTTACTAGACTGCCATTCGGATTAGTGACTAGTGGGTCAAAATTCCAACGCATAATGGATGGAGTGATCGGAGCTGATCTTGAACCTTACGTATTCGTATACTTAAACGATATAGTGATCATTTCAGAAACTTTCCAGCATCACTTGGAAATATTGGGGGAAATATTTCGTCGTGTTAGGAAAGCAGGGTTCACTTTAAGTAGGGAGAAATGCGAATTTTGCAAGCCACAACTTAAATATCTGGGATATGTGATTGATAGGTACGGATTACATGTAGACCCCGAAAAAATTAATGCTATGCTTTCATTACCAACACCTACCAATGTCAGAGAAATTCGCAGGGTCGTGGGTACTCTATCTTGGTATAGACGTTTTGTCCCAAATTTTAGTGACCTTATTTCACCTCTCACCTTTTTGCTCCAGAAGAATGTAAAGTTTAAATGGAATACCGAATGCGAGGAGGCCTTTCGGAAAATAAAACAGTGTTTGGTTTCTGCTCCGGTGTTGAGTTGTCCGAATTACGAGCAACCGTTCCAAATTCAAACTGACGCTTCCGGCTTTGGAATAGCCGCGGTATTATCACAACCTCAACCCGATGGAGGAGAAAAGGTTATAGCATATATGAGTAAGTCTTTGACGAAACCCGAACGAAACTACTCTACTACGGAAAGGGAATGCTTGGCAGTAGTATGGGCAATTGAAAAGCTTAGGCCATATATCGAGGGTATCCCATTCACGGTTATTACGGACCATCATTCGTTGATTTGGCTTCATAATCTGAAGGATCCTGCGGGTAGATTGGCGAGATGGAGCGTTAAACTCCAACAATATGATTTTAAGATTGTGCATAGAAAGGGAAAGGAACATGTTGTACCGGATATGTTATCTAGAGCCGTTCCTATGATAGATACGATACAGGTGGATAATGAAGTCGAGGTAACTGATAGGTGGTATAAAGAAATGTTCAGTAAAGTTTCAAGTAAACCTGCGAAATATCCCCAGTGGAGGATTTCAGTGGATGGTGGGACTTTGTTTAAATACGTAAAGCACGATTATTCGGATTTAGCTTCGGGATCTGACGAATGGAAAATAGTATTACCCAAATCGGAACGTAGAAGGGTGATTTCTAGTTCTCATGACCCACCATTAGCTGGTCACCCCGGTGTATACAAGACGTATTATCGTGTTCGGGAGAAGTATTACTGGCCTAAAATGAAACAGGACATCGCTAAGTATGTGAGGAAATGCGCTATATGTGGAGCTCATAAAGTTCCAAACCAGACACCGGCTGATAAAATGGCATCTCACCCTAAACCAAACTTACCATGGGAAATGATTTCTATAGATCTTATGGGACCATATCCTAGATCGAAGAATGGCTTCACGTTTATATTAGTGATCACCGATTATTTGACTAAATTCCCAATAATTGTTCCGTTGAAAAAGGCGGCGGCCGTGAATGTAATTAAGGTTTTGGAGAGTTCAGTTTTCCTAATGTTTGGGGTTCCGAGAATAATTATAGCCGACAATGGCGTACAATTTTCGGGAAATAAATTCAGACAGTTTCTTGAGGAATATAAGGTAAAGAAAAAATTCTGTGCCCTTTATCATCCCAGGTCGAACCCAACCGAACGTATAAATCGTTCCTTGAAAACTATGATTAGAATGTATGTGTCGGACAATCATAAGGATTGGGATAAACATCTAACCGAAATTTCTTGTGCAATACGAACCGCGAAACATGAAACGATGAAGGTAACCCCATTTTTCGCTAATTTCGGGAGATCTTTCAAAGGTTCTGGAGAGGATTATGACCATGATTTAAGAGATAGCTCGGAACCTATAGATTTCAAAACTCGAAATATTGCCTTTCAGCGAGTTTGGGATGATATCAAGAAAAGGTTAGAAAAGGCCAACAATAAGGCGGTTCATGACTATAATTTAAGGCGTCGGTATGTGGAATTTCTACCGAATGAATTAGTATGGCGTAAAAACTTTGTATTGTCGGATGCCTCGAAAAATCTGGTGGGGAAACTTACTCCTCGTTATATAGGGCCATTTAGAGTTAGTCGTAGAGTCTCGCCTTGGATGTACGAACTTAAAGATGACAAAGATAATATGAGGGGAGTATGGCATATCAAAGATCTGAAGGCCTATGAATTGCCGGAAGGATAAATAGGATATGTTTATTTTGAAGTAGGAAATTTTTGGAGAATGATTGGCATTTAGTGAATCGGATATATTTGTGAATCGGGTGATTATTTTTGATTGGTTGCTAGTTTTGTTTTTGTTTTTGATGGCCGATTGATCGCGAGTGAAAGAGCGAGCGCTTGGGGGCTACCTTGACTATTTTGTGGGCGGTCGTCTGCGTGATCCCGAGTGAGTTTTCAGGCTGGGATCGACTTTAATTTTTTTTTATATTCAAAATTTCTTAGTGTTGAGCAGACGAGGTGGGAGCTGAACATCTAGCCCCACGCACTGTTCAACTGGTAAGCGACCATTTTCTTACCATTTTCTGGCCTTAAATTATATTTTTTTTTGTGTGGCCGGTCCCATGTTGATTTCTACATTCGCGGATCATTGCTGGCGGTCATCCCTGAATAGGTTTTGGGGTGGTACCGGGTTGCTTGCGTGTGGGCGAATGAAGGCTATAGGCTATGGTTGATGGAGGCTGAAACCCGAAACTCACCACCTATAGACCTGATGCACATCCGGGTTAGCACAGGCGTCCTGGACTATACCGGGAGCTAGGGGGGTCTGACTTGGCTGTCTTCGATGACAGGGATGCGACGGTACGGCACTCGTTCTTTGGGGGAACCACTTGCCAGGCTTGGGATGGTGACCGGCTAACCTTGCCGCTAGTGTGGGGGGTTCCTGCTCGTCTGTGGTGACCTCGTCGTATCTTGCCTTGTCTGGGCAGCTTCTGGCTGTGGTGTGGCTCAGGGCCGACGAGTCCCTCCACAAGGGTTAGGCCCTTGGGACCGGATGTTGCCAATCGTGGGGCTAACTGGTGAGAGTCGATGAATGAAAGGAATGAGTGTTGATGTGTATGATGGAGTATGAACTGAAATTGTAATGGCTGGAATTGGAATGGAAGAGGTGTAGTTTTTTTTTATGGTTGCTCTTGGTACCTGTCCACGCTCGATGACCCGAACTCTTTGGTTTTCTTTTTTTGCTAAGTATTTTAAATCCATAAGTAAAATTTACTAGGTAAATTTTTTTAGGCAAGGGGGGATTTTGTAACGTTCGTTTGTTTACCTTCGGCGGGCGATGAAGTTATCGTTCGTGTTGATATTGAATTTGAGGTTGGGTCTCAGTGGTACCAATCGACGCTAAATAATTATTTTATTTGAAGGGCCGAATGACTGTTGGCAATATTGTTGCATTATGACAGTCGGACATTTAGGGAGTGCGTCGGTCAGGTGAAGTCGTCCATTTTGTGAACAGTCAACGAAGACAGCATAGGTTAAAAACGTATTTTCGGAACTCTAGTAGAATTATTGGAATCTTCTTAATTGGATATAGTTTCGAAAATCGGGTTAAGAGTGAGAGTTATATTGGTTTGATTGGGAAGGATAACAGATAACCATCACTTGTCTCGAAAGAGGATATAAAAGCCTTTTGCAGATCCGAGTTGAGCACGTGAACGATCTTGGCGGCTTGGTCAGGTATGTGTTGGATGTTTTATTCTCGTCATTTCTAGTGGAAACAATTCAGGTCGTAATTATATTTCTATATCCAGAACATCGCTGTGTGCCTGAAGAATTATTTGGTGGAGGCACGGCCAGATTTGGTATTCGAAGCAAACGTGTGCGAGACAACCCCGAACATCAGGGTATGTACGAATTCTATAACTATTGCATAACAACGAATAAATGTTCTGATTAATATTCTGATAACCGAAATTATTATGTGTTGGGAAAATTCGTTTGTTTCTTATCCGAGAGAAGTCACTGATGGTTTCTTTTCTGTCATCAGGGTTTTTGTGGCAGCACGAGTTTTTGTGGCAGCCCGAATTTTTGTGCCAGCACGATTTTTTTGTGTCAGGAAGAGAGGGATCTTTATGTCAGGAGGAGTAGCACTGAGGCATTCGAGTATATACAAGGTGGTCCATAAGTAACGCTGTGAGACAGCCAACGCAGGGTTGCAGATCCCGAGTATATACAAGGTGGTCAGTAAGCAACGCTGTGGGACAGTTAATCGAGGGTTGCAGACTACGAGTACAGAGAGAAAGAGGACATTATTGCGAGACCATCGACGCAGTACTACGTTCAGGAACAAGGAATATCAGCACGCAAGTTATAAGAAACATATCTCGAAACATATCTTATACCTGCTATATATATTACGTGAACTTATTATCATCAATTATATAAATTATTATTGTTGTTGTAAAGCGGAAATTGGGGAAAGATTTGTGGTAGTCATATATGATCATAGATGAGAAACGTGGATGCGCCTGAGCTCAAGCGACGCGTATTTGAATCAAATATTAATATTATCTACGTACAATTTCCGCCACCCTTATTCAGGGTTTCACAGTAGTTTTACTTTATTGAAGCTAAAGACCTGGGTTGTAAGCTACTGGAATAAATGGTTTGTTTTTAGCGTGCATATTCTTTTGGTGAATTTAGGAATTATTACATTACGCTGGGGTATCTGGGAGACTTAAATTTACCTGGCGCCCATTTACTAGGTTCCCTTTTTAGAAACCCACTCCCATCTCCACTGGAGCTAGACCGCGGATCCCCGAGTTCTAGTAGCTCCGAATTTAACCTCTGCGACTTGGGAACAGTCGTATGTCGTTATAACATATTAACCCATGCCAAGGGCGTAGCCAGGGGGGGGGGGGTTTGGGGGTTCAAACCTCCCCCGAAATAATATTTCTTCTCTTAAAAAAAAAATGTTTGCTGCAGAAAGTGACCCTTATATACAACCCCAAACCCCCCCCCCCGAAATTTATTCCTATCTCAACCCCCCCCGAAATTAGTTCCTGGCTACGCCCTTGACCCATGCCCTATCAGCTTTATGTAAAATCTGCGATGAAAGGGGTATATGAATGAATTTTATTACTATATCCTTTTTTCAGCTTTCTAATTTATGAAAAATATCATCATGTTATGTACATATATTATTCGACGGTTTTTATCCCTAATCTTCACCTTTTGCCTAATTTCCCGTTCGAAAACAGTCCGTATCGGCATATTTTGCGGGATATTTAAAACCTCGCCCATTTCTAATCCAAACTGATAGATTTTTTTGATTTCGAATTTTTTGATTATTCGAAAGAAATTGAAATTCTTGTGAAAAATTCCAGCTTTCCTTATTCCTTACGTCATTTCGAATATAAAAATTTCGAAAAGGAAAACCCCACATATTTTATTGAGCGGATCATAGATCTTTCAACATAAACTCGCGAGCAAGTCCTACTTTGGAGCGTACATGCATTGCATATCACTCTACTTTTCGACTGTCGATTTTGTCGCGATTTGAGGTCCGGACGTGAACAAAATTTCTTTCGTAAATCCTTCGAAAATGGTAATAATAGATATTGAAATTTTGTCTTCAGCTTTCGCTTATTATTAATAATAATAATAATATATTTCATGCTTTGGAAAAAATACATATTCCTTGCACATGTCAAAAAAAAATCATCATAGTATTGAAGCTCAAAGAAAAAATATATACCATGTATGCTAATAAACACACATATATAGATATATATAAAAACAATGTACCTACATTAAAATACACACATTCATGAAAAAAAAACTGAACTAAGCACACAACAGCAAAGATATTGTAGTTAGTTGTAGAAATTAATCGGAAGTCACAATGTAAAAACTCGTCGACATCATAAAAAGCACTCTTCAAAAGAAAGGACTTCATTCTCCTCTTGAACAACTCAGCAGGCAGCATCGAAATGGAGGGCGGCAACCTATTATACAACTTCACCGAGAAATTAAAAGGGCCTTTTTGAGATTTGGCCAAACGACAGAACTCTGGTCTGATTAAAAATCTACTACGAGTGGGATATTTATGATAATCACCATTCAGTGCCAGGTCACTTTTATTTCTGTGTACAAACAACAATGACTCCAACAGAAAAATACAAGGAAAAGTTAGAATGCCAAGAGTGACAAACGCCCCTCTACAATCCGCTCGATAAGAAAGGGAAGCGACAATCCTCACAGCCCTCCTCTGCAACGCAAAAATTCTTATGCGGGATGATGAGTTACCCCACGCCAACACAGCATATCTAAGGAGGGAATCAACCACTCCAAAATATGCAGTCCTTAGCACATTAGCCGATAGTCGATTTGACATATTCCTCAGAAGAAATATATTTCGGGTCAGCTTCCGAGCAAGGCGATCCGTGTAGACACCCCAATTCAACGCTGGATCCAAGTCGAGACCCAGAAAAGTGACAGACTCAGCAAGGTCAACAGCATCAGCATGTAAATACCATTTTGACGGTCTTCTGTTCATTCACCAGCAATTCATTAGAGGTGAACCAATCCATGGCCCTTGCACGCACCACCTCATCACCCTCCTCAATGGTGGTCAGCAAGTCACCGGATCTCACCACCTCATCACCCTCCTCAATGGTGGTCAGCAAGTCACCGGATCTCACAGAGATAGTCGTGTCGTCCGCAAATAAGATGGCATCATAGTTTTTCAAATGTAAGGGTAGATCATTGATGAATATCAAAAATACAGTTCCAAAGTTTCGGTCGCGTGCTTTGACCGCCCTCGCAACGACTCTTAAATTTTAAAATAAATTCCCGATTTACTTAGGAATAATACGTCACTTACGAAAATTTTTTGAAATTATATGGAATTTTTCCAAAGATCGCCGCTATAGCCTTATTAATTTCAACCATCCCCATAACCTCAAATGAGAGGTCGGATTTCATTATTATGTCCTGCCATAAGCACGATTACTCGAAAGGAACGAGATATATAGAGAATTGAAATTTGCGGTGGTAGATTTGGAGTCCAATGCGCCGGTTGATTTCGTTATAGGGCGAAATCCGCAGGGTCGCTTCCGAGTTGTATAGCCATCTGAAATGTTGTTTTCCCAATGAATCGAAAGATATACTACAATATACGAAAGATATACTATACAATCTGATCGAACTCGCGGTAGTATGTTGAAGAATACCGACACGAAGATTATGCAAAATTTCATATGAGGATTGTATAACTAGAAAATATAAAAAATTGGTTCAAGCCCTATGGACAGGAGCTATTGGGCGCATGTTCATCTTCCTTGTGGCCCGTACTGACCAGTAAAGAAAAAAAGCAGTATCATGTTGAATACCTTAATATTATTGATTATTATATAATAATCGATAAAAATACTGAGAGAGACCCAGGAAATTTGACACATTCTGTCTTATATCTCCAGAAATTGAAATCGTATAGAGCCAAAATTTTGCACAATGTTGCAAAATACTACAATTGACGTTAGTACAAGTTTTTGTTGCAATCTGATGAATAGTTCACGAAAAAAAAATTTTTTTTTCGAAAAAATTAAAAGAAATATTTTTTTAAAAATTACCAACATTTCGATCATAACAGAATTTTGCCAAAAGTTGCGCGTTTATATCCTCGAACTGACTACCAAGTTTCGATTCAACATCTTCTTTAGTTCCTGAAATATCAGGGAAATAACCTCAAAATTTCAAATATCTATAACTCCTAAACCGTCCGGCCGATTTTGCCCGTTAACGAACTTAACCGTCGCATTTTGATCAGAAACCTACCCTGAAAGTTTGAAGTCGATAGGACCTTCGGTGCTCCTGTTATCGTGCCTACGGCCGGAAAACCGGCCGGCCGGACGGCACCCAAAAATCTGACACCGGATTCGTGATCAGGGAGTCCGAATTAGTCTATTAGCCAATTTTCAGCTCGAAATTCGAAAATTACAGACATTTGGACGAAATGATAGGACGATGTTCCCCTAGAACATGCGCCCAAAAATATATATTTAAAAAAATTCTGTAGGTACTTTATCTCAGAAACTCCGTCACATACCGCTATATAGTTTTGCGAGAGCTTCCAAAACCTTTATATAGCTTGTAAGTTCTAGTTTTAAACTCAAATGGAACTATTTTATTGTTGCAATGGAGATATTGGTGAAATAAAAAAAAAATTATAACCAATGGTGGACCGGTTTTTTTTGGCGTTCTTGTTTACACATTATTATATTCATATAAAACGATGTTAGAAATTGGTAGGTACTATAATTCGTTCAAGGTCCACCTGATCCTTTATTGTACATCGCCACTTTTTGGTCAGGGATAGACTTTCAGACTCCCGCTCCGATAGTACCGGGTTCGATTCCCAGAGCGGAAAATAGTAACACTGCCTTTCGTAAAAATTTGAACATTTTATTTTCATGGGGTAACCTGAATTTTTAAGTAATATTTCAACTCCGGGCCTTTCCCCGCCTAGTCTGAATAAGCTCAATGCGCTACACCACTGCCACTATACCCAGAAGCATGGAGCCAAAATATGTATCTTTTCATAACTCTTAGAACATCCCCCGTAATTATTGTTGTAATTTTTTTTCAAATTTAGCGTTATAGAATACAATTATTAATTCCATCCTTCTTGTAAATATGTTGAAGTTTTTGAATATTTGAGGAATATATTTTTTTACAGTTCAACCCTTAGAGACGATTCATCTGGTTGAAAAACTTGTAGGATCAATGCCGGATACTACACGATTTTTGCGCGTATGTTCCCGTTATCATTTTGCACAAATGTTTGTAATTTCCGAATTTTTTGCCGAGAATGATCTCAAAAGACTTGGTTCAACCTTAGAGTATATATGGCTATGGTTTCAACTCACTGATGAAAAATTCGAGGTCAAATTTGATTCTGACCGGCCGGCCCTCCGCTGGCACGATAACTTGAGAACGGAAAGACATAGCGACTCGAAATTTTCAGGGTAGATGGCGCATCCCAATACGACGGTCAAGTTCGTTAATGGGCATAAATCGGTCCAATGGTTTCCGAGCAATAATTTTGTTTTCAACCAATACAAATCCGATCGCATTGAAACTTGGTGAGTAGTTGTAGAATACAAACCTAAGGACGTTTGTGAAATTTTGTGAGAATCGTCCAAACTATAAAGGATGCTTTAAATTTAAAGAGACTTTAAAACTCATTATTGTAAATCCCAATGGGAGAGTTAAGTCCATCGGTTTTGGAGTTATACCTATCTGGAATATTATATTTCCTCGATAACTCAAAAAAGATAGACTTGATCGAATTGAAGCTTGGTAACTAGTTGTAGAATATCGGCATAAAGACGTGTGAAAAATGTTGTGAGAATCGTACCACTAGAAAATTTTTAAAATGTATAAAAAAAATTGTTTTAAGCACTGACGTGAAGTCTGGAGCTTTTGCGCGTACGTTCTATTGCCCATATTCTCCTGTATTTCTCTTGTATTCTTAATCGAATTTACCATGGTAAATTCGATTAAGAGTGTCCAATACAGAAGAACGGACAATAGAATTCACCATGGTAAATTCGATTAAGAGTGTCCAATACATTTAGGATAATGGACAATAGAACATATGCGCAAAAGCTCCTGACTTCACGTCAGTGCTTAAACCTATTTTTTTCTTTCGTAATTTTTTTGAAATTTTCTAGGGGTGCGGTTCTTACAAAATTTTAAACACGTCTTTATATCGATATTCTACAGCTAGTTACCAAGCATCAATTCGATCGAGTCTACATTTTTTTAGTTATCGTGGAAATAATATTACAGGTGGATATAACTCAGGAACCGTTGGACCGATTATGCCGGTAAGCGAACTTAATTCTACCATTCGGATACTCAATAACATACCCTGAAAATTGCAAAAGTGCCTAGGTGTTTACTTCTACACCAAGTTTCAATTCGATCGGATTTGTATTGGTTGAAAACAAAATTTTTACTCGGAAACCATTGGGCCGATTATGCCCATTAACCAACTTGTCCGTCATATTGGGATGCGCCACCTACCCTGAAAATTTCAAGTCGCTAGCTCTTTTCGTCCTCAAGTTATCGTGGCGTATTTTAACGCGGCTCCTTCAAGGTCGACGTTTTCGGTCAGAACGAGCGTCGAGAAATGTCAAATCGAATTTGAATTTCGAACGGAATTAATCGAAAATCTTGGAATCTTCTAGAAAAACTGCGAGAAATATGAATAAGTAACCCATTTCGATCGACCGCTTGACAGGATTGACGATATTCTGAAAATTCAAAGACGGAAATCATCCGAGTACTATAAATTGTTTATTTAGTAGAAAATCTCACGTAGGTAATATAGCCGAGTGGTCTAAGGCGTTCTCTTAGGGCCTATAATAGTTCGCTTGCATCGGGATCGAATCTCCGGAGCGTCCGAAATAGCTTTTTCTGAATTTTTTTAAATTTTTACCCAATGAAAAACTTAAAGGAGCGTTACTCCAGTAAACCTATCTTGGGATATTTGGATCTTTTCGTTAAGTTACGAAATCTATAATGAATATTCGTTCGATCGGACGGATTTTTGCATTGAAATTACTCAAAATATTCAAACATTAAGCGGAAAATTAACGGTCGAAAATGAAAAACCACTGATATACAGGATGTTTTGAGTAAAATGTCACCCCAAGAGATCTATCGTAAAAGAGAATTCTCAACATTGTAAAACCGCTACGAAAAGATAACCGCTGCTATACAGGGTGTTTTTAAAAAAATTTCAACTCCAAAACGGCTTGACCGATTTTGATGAAACTTGGTGTGTGTGTTTCGGTTGGTCATTGCTTTACGATAGCATCCGGTAGGTAGCGCTGATAATGCTCCCTAATAACTCAGAAATGGCTCGACTGATTTTGATAGAACATTGTAGGCGTGTTTGAGTGTGTCTCAGGGTCACAATATGTAAGCGGTAGGTGGCGCTGTATTCGGTTTATAGAAACTCAAGAACGGCTGAACCGATTTCGATGAAACTTTGTGTGTGTATCTGAGTATGTGTCAGGCCCGCAATATACCCCGGTAGGTGGCGCTGTAATCGGTCTATAGAAACTCAGAAATGGCTCGACCGATTTTGATGAAAAATTGTGTGGGTGTTTGAGTGGCTCTCAGGTCACAATAGGAACCCGTTAGGTGGCGCTGCATTCGGTTTATAACAACTCAAAAACGACTGGAACGATTTCGGTGAAACTTTGTGTGTGTACGTGAGTAGGTTTCAGATCTCAGATCCACAATATTCCCCGGTAAGTGGCACTACAATCGGTTTACAGGAACCCAAAAATGGCTATACTGAATTTGATGAATGTATGTGATTGTGTTTCGGAAGGCCTTATGTTCTCAATACGATTCGGTAGGTGGCGCTATATTCGGTTTTTAGTAACTCAAAAACTCCTTGACATATTTCGATCGGATTTTCGTGTCAGAATCACAACAGGACCCGTTGGATATGGCATTGAACCACCGGTTCAATTTATCTATCGATTATATATTGATCTACTAAAAAATGTAGATCTACTGGAAAAATGCAGATCTACCAGAAAAATGTAGATCTACCGAAAAATGTAGATCTACTGGAAAAATTTAGATCTACCGGAAAAATGTAGATCTACTGGAAAAATGTAGATCTACTGGAAAAATGTAGATCTACTGGAAAAATGTAGATCTACTGGCTAGGTAGATCTGCTGGCCATTAGTTTTGGTCTATTATTTTATCAGATGAGAGAATAGTATATTCTAAAACAAGTTGCAGAATGGGCACCTATTAAAACACGAATGCGAAATTCGAAAACGAGCGACGAAGGAGCGAGTTTTCGAACGCATGAGTGTTGGAATTGCCTTCTGCAACGAGTATTAGACGATATTTTCTCTATTTCAGGCAAGTTTTGTAAAATACTGTTGAAATTTAATGAAAAATTCGGATTATACATTCTAGTGATTTTTGTATTCTATCTTAGTAGTTGGTGTGACTGTTACGAAAGTTGACAGATTACGGAATTTGAATTTGATACGAACGTAGGGCATGGAGATCAGATTTAAAACAGTTTCCTAATAGCATGAATGATTCAAAATTAGCAAGAAGGAAATCTCTAGTACCATATTTTTTAAAATAAAGCTTTTCCTCAACAATTATTTCACTATATCCAGATTATACTGTATTGTCAATTGACGTGTGTTGAAATTTGATAGGATCGAATGTCAGTGCCGACTACCACAAAACGAAAAATATAACTAGAAACAGTGCGGGAATGAGTTCATTCCAGCACTGCTTTCAGTGCTGGAATGGACTCATTTTACAATAATACTGAAATAGAGAAAAATATTTTTATCAGTTGTATTACAGCGAATTCAAATAACTGAAACCATCTGTTGAATATTTCGAGCTGAACTAGAAATGAAATTTCACTTTTGATCTCAATATTTCTCAAAGTTTGTAAGGATTCTGGGAAAAATTATGGCCCAATACATCTTCAAATTGCAAAGAATTTTGGGTTTATGCCATGGAATAGGTAGGATGCATCATGCATCAGAGGAATATTATTCAAATGCGAAACCATTGTCATATGTACCTACTGTTTTTAACACCTAGCTCTTGTTCTGGACTAGCTCCCTATTTCATACAATCATTATTTGAAGTTCTACCAGACAATTTCGAATCTATATTTATTTCATACTAAGTTTACCTGCAAATACATCCATATCCTCCAAAAGCCTTCCAATCCTGACACGGCCCAAAAATGTTATATATTTCTCTTGCAAGATCTCATCTGTTGAAAGTGGTATTATTCCTTCCAAAAAGCTGTCTTTGATACTTCTAGGAGGTAAGTCTTCAAACTTTGGCACATACTTCAGTAAATGACTTCTATCAGGTAGAGTTGTTTGATAACCATGATCAACTCCCAACAACTTAGATCTTTGCTTCCTTACTATCATAAGTTCAATAAGAATTGGAAAATTAAGCTATTTAGTTTACTCACATTCTTGAACAGTAGGAATCTGATGTTTTGAAGAATAATACTTTATACATCCACTATTAATAAGGGGCACTCTTTAACATGAATACCTTCAAACATTTCTACTTACCATACTTTCTCAAAGAAATTATATTTATTGTATAATTTTACTGAATTCATGAAATAAATGTTTTTATACTGTCAACAACTGACATCTCATTAAGTTCAACTGAGGATTTCGGAATTTGACAAAATGAACATCTGAAAAGAAAGTACAATGCTAAAAATAAAATATTTATTGTATTCATAACATCAATAATAATTAAGCTTTTAGAAATAAAAGAATGAAAATGTTAGCAATAAATTAAAATTCATTTTTAAGAAGTTATTTGCGGGGTAATACAAATAATGACGACTATTTAATACTGACGAACGGATATATCTTTTGCTTGAAAGTATTATCTTCTACTAATCTGCAACGACAAATGTAATCAAGAAAACCTGAAAGTTTTCCAACACAATTCAACCATTGAAAAATGCCTAAAATTGTACACAAACGGTCTATATTACCTCCAAAAAATATAATTATAAGAACATGTTCTGAACCCGGGACCTATTTTACAGATGCAGGAATCTATTCTCAGTCATTTTATCCGTAAGTATTAAATATTGAAATTAGTTATGATACTCGCAATAGACTGATCTTAGAGCATTGCCAAAAAAAAATTATATTCAACGTGAAAAATCACATTTAAAATTTTTTTTTGATCCACCTCCATTTCCTTTTTGATTCTCTAAAGTTGGATCGTAGAGCATTCTAGTCAAAAGAATTTTTTGCAAATTGATTGAATCAATACATGATTCAAGTTACATGTTTTTGTACTTGATTAACAATTTTTTTTATTTCCACATCCCCAATTTCAACTCCTAAAATGTCTCAATCAAAATGAAAAGCTTCTAAGATCAATGTCACATAAGACTTGATTTTCGTACCAAGTTTAATGAATTTCTATCGGACAGAAAATTAATATTTTCTGAGTTTCACAAGTCTGCTTACTTTCAAGCAACAGTATTATCCTAGTTACAGGTAAACTTTTATTGATTTGTAAATTTTAAAAATTTTACACTCCATCATTAACTCAAACCCTTCAATACTTAAAGTTTTTCTGGTATAGTTAAAAATATCACAATTCTGTTATGACAAGAAAAGGTAATCTTGAGACAACGCCTCTCACATTGACAATCAAGTAAATCAACTGAAGTGCTATAAAAATCTACTCAATTAAACCGATCACAAAAGTTGAAGTGAAATAATGAATAACTAAATGGTAAGTTTGTTTTAACAATAACTCATACAAATATATTACACAATGAATTATGCATACTTTCAAGCACCCAAAATTAACTAAAACATAATGCAGTATAACCTCTCTAATCCGGACATCCAGTACTCCGGACGAATGATTTCAAAACCCATAGTCCAGACGCATCCCTATAATCCGGGCACACACAAGCGACCGCGTCAAAAATTTTCGAGTTGACACACGATTCAGAAGATTGTTGGGGAGTACTAGTGAACCAGTGTAAGTTTGGTTTGTTGTTTGGCGTGCAGTTCACAAGGATTATTGTCCAAAAATGCCATATAGAAAGCACATAACTGTTCAAAATGAAAAATATAGCAGTGAAAAATGAAGCTGACTCCAAAGTTCAAACAAAAATTTCAGGTTTCTTCAAAGTTGAAAATAAATGAATAGATAAATTTAAATCTCTTGTTCATGAAAATTTAAATTCAAATTATGTTTTCAGTTACCTTTTTGAATAATATTCATTAACATTCAATAAACAATTAATTTCTATTTCTCTTGTAGTTGAGAATTTAAATTAATTCAATGTTTTCTGTTACTTTTAGGAATAAATTATTTTATTCAACAAAAAACCTATAAGAACAATTCTGTTTTTCTATAATCTGGACAACCACCTTGCCATCAACTATGCGGATTAAAGAGGTTACACTGTAGTTATTTTAACCCGCACATGCCTTTGTTTCATACAACATTTTTTGTCAAATCTTATCCGGTTGACCATTTCTACATATCTATAATATTAATTATCAGGGCAAGTGTATGGTGGTAGTAACATGAATGAATGATGAAATATTTCTTTCTCGCCCTATGGTGGAAAAGTGACATTTTACAGCCACCTATGTTCAAAACTAAAAATTCGAGGCCTGACGTAACAAAAATTAATTTATCTTTCTTATGTATCTTTAAAGTTTACTAGTCAAGTTGGATTTATATTTTTCAATCAAGTCACCTACTTTACTTCCATGGTCACCTGACATAACCAAATCAAAATGCCTCTTTCCATCAACATACAACATTGCTTCATGATAACTCTTGGGATATACTTGTCTCACTCTATCAAGAGACTCGAAAGTGAAATGGAAAGTATTAGTTTTAGAGGCTTGACCCTTGATTGGATCCAAGACCTTTACAAAAACAATAATTTGGTAAATATTCAGGTGAGAATAATTTACAACTGCTTCCATTTGAATCAAAGAATTGACAGCAATAGCTGTATCAAAACTGATGTCACTAATACTTCTCAGGTAAGGACGAAATTTACTGAACTGGAAACCTAAAATCCAAGCTAATTCGGTAGCATTCCGCATGATGAAACCACCAAATACTGTATTGTGCAAGTTTCTATCTTCAGGATGGGAGAAAATCACATTAGAGATAGTGCATTTTTCCATCGCCACTAATCCTCCAGGAAACTTTGTACTGCTGGATGTTAAGTCATCCACTTCAACAGTTGCCATGTAAAGGTCATGAATAATCTGTTGTTCTTCCGCCGTAGGAACCACCTTTGATACATGTTCTTGGACATATTTCCTTCGCCAGTTCTTCCTCGATTCACCACCTTCAAGCATTTGCTTTTCATAATCATTAGCAGGAACAAGGGTATTAACAATGGCAGCTTTCTTGCAAGTCGCATCTCTGGCAGCAATCAAAAATAAAGCTCTAGTAATTTTATGCCATGTACCATGCTGCTGTTGTTCTAGCCAAACGATAACCTCCATGGAAGATCTTCCCACCCAGCTCACATGACCGGACAATTTAATATCTTCATTCGGCTGAAAAAACATTGATTTTCAATTACTTCATCAAGCAGAAAAAAGATATTCACCTTAGGGACAAAGTCTGTGAAATCGATTTGATCTACAGCTGCTGTTACAAGAGTGTATGGTGATGCAATATCATCAGGTAACGTTGGAGCGTAGATATGTTTAGAAGCCACCAATACTGTAATTAAAGTAATATGTTTAATTCCTATATACGAATATTATTTCTAAGATATATTAGTCAAATATCGATTACGAGATAAATTCTTGGTCAGTTTTGTATATGATTAGAAAAACTCTAGACAAAGTAAAAAGGCTAGCCTGTGTCCTGTGTGTGTATCACTGGATCACAAATCTAACACCACTTCATCTAGTGATAGACAAAATGGCCCATAAAGCTATTCTCAGAATATCTAGGAATGGAACAGGTAATGAGAGTATTAAAATTGGTTCAAGCACTGACGTGAATTCAGAAGCTTTTGCGCGTATGTTCTATTGTCCCTTCTTCTGTATTGGACACCCTTAATCGAATTTACAATGGTAAATTATGTTGTCCATTCTCCTGTATTGGACACTTAATTTGAATTTGCCATGGTAAATTCAAATTAAGGAGAATGGACAACATAATTTACCATTGTAAATTCGATTAAGGGTGTCCAATCGAGTGTCCAATACAGAAGAATGGACAATAGAACATACGCGCAAAAAAGGAAGCAATTGGATAGTCAAACTATCATTTTAATAAAATGATGCATTTTTATTGTTCAAATAAAGATATTTTTTCTACAAACGTCAAAAAATGACAAGGTTCGCGCATTGATAACAATATGCGAAGTGACCCTTTTTTTCATTTTCCTTCGTTACCATGACACCGTGCGCGAAGTAGTGTGCGAAATACTTACTTCGCGCACTGCATGTAAACTATATGCAATTTTTATATTTTAACCTTTATGTTCCTCAATCACTTTGAAATAATTGTCAACAAATGCCATTTTATTTTCATAGTTACAGTATTTACTTGATTTGGAAAAACATTTTAAGCCAGTTCAATACTATTTTTCATATTAAGCTATGTATGTTACTTATTTTAGAACAATATTTTTGCGTTTGTAGAAAAAATTTTGTTTGCATCTGATGCGCGAAATACTTTGGTGATCTCGACTATTTTTTTAACTCGGCTGCGCCTCGTTAAAAAAATCAGTTCTCGATCACCAAAGTAGCATTTCGCGCACTAGATACAAAAATAACTATTGTCAACTTACAAGAATTTCTTCATTCAATGGTATTTCAAAGAACTAATTACAGTTTTAAATATTTAATAAAAAAATAGAATAAATTTCATATACATATATAGATCCTATCGTATTCAAACTTGGAACTTGGTAGTAGAATTATGTTTTGAAGGCTCTCGCAAAATGTCAGCCATGTCGGATGAATAGTTTCTGATAACTAGAATTTTTTTTCAATGATTTCTTAAAAATTTTCTAGTGATACGATCCTCACAAAATTTTGCAAGAACTTTCGCGTTGGCATTCTACAACTAATAACTAAGTTTGAATTGGATTGGTTCTATATTTTTCGAGTTATTGAGAAAATAACAATCAAATTTCAGATGAATATAACTCCAAAACCGTTTGACCGATTATGCTCATGAACAAACTCAAATGTCGCATTCAGATGCACAACCTAACCTGAAAATTTCAAATCGCTATCTCTTTCCTTTCTCAGGTTATCGTTACATAAAAAATATTTTTTTTAATTTTCTAGCGATACGGTTCACACAAAATTCTACACACGTCTTCAAGTCGATATTCTACAACTAATTGGCAAGCTTCAATTCGATCGAGTCTATATTTTTTAAGTTATCGAGGAAATAATATTCCAGGTGGGTATAACTCGGAAACCGTTAGTCCGATTATGCCCAAAAACGAAATCTATTCTCCCTTTCAGATACGCAACCTACCCTGAAAATTGCAAGTCCCTATCTCCTTTCGTTCGAAAGTTATCGAGGCAACGGTCACCCATCTACTGAACTCGCACAAGAATGCTCGAATCTCCAACAATATTTAACCGATCGTATTGAAACTTGAAACTTGGCAGGAGAGTTAGGTTATGAAGACTCTTGCAAAATTTCAGCAATTTCAAACGAATAGTTACTGATATATAGAATTTTTTTTTTTAATTTCAATGATTTATTAAAAATTTTCTACAAATGCTATCCTCACCAAATTTTGCAAACATTTTCGCGTTGGCATTCTACAACTAATAACCTTGTTTGAATTCAATCGGTTCAGTATTTTTCGAGTTAATGAGGAACAAAAAACCACCAAATTTCAGAAAATTTCAGATGGCTATAACTCTAAAACCGTTTGGCCGATTATGCTCATAAACAAACTGAAATGTCGCGTTCTGGTGCACATCCTAACCTGAAAATTTCAAGCCGCTATCTCATTCCGTTCTCAAGTTATCGTGACAACAAAAATATTTTTTAATAATTTTTTTAAAATTTTGTAGCCATACGATTCGCACAAAATTTCACAAACGTGCTTAGGTTCATATTCTACAACTACCCACCAAGTTTCAATTCGATCGGATTTATATTGGTTGAAAACAAAATTATTACTCGGAAACCACTGGGCCGATTATGCCCATTAACGAACTTGTCCGCCGTATTGGGATGCGCCACCTACCCTGGAAATTTCAAGTCGCTAGCTCTTTTCGTTCTCAAGTTATCGTGGCAACGGCCGGACGGACAGAATCAAATTTGACCTCGATTTCTTCATTGGGGAGTCGAACTTAATCGTTTGAGACTATTTTCGTCTAAAAATTCGAAAGTTACAGACATTTGGGCAAAACTATAACGCGATGTTCCCCAGAACATACGCGCAAAAACCAGAAAGCCTCTCTTACCAGATAAATTTCATCGGCCAATCTTCCTAGTGACGAAATGATTAAGAAACTAAGCATCGTAAAGAACTTCAATACGATGCTCGGTAGGAAAATAGACTGAGACAGTAATCCACCACACAAGTTCTTAAAAAAAATGCCATTAAACGGTACACAGACGGTTCAAAACCACTAGAGGAGCTGGTGCTGGCACCAAATGCTCAGGATCGCTAGGCTACTATCTGAGCGTCCTTCAGGAAGAAGTACTCGCAATAGATAGATGCGTTGAAATGAACCTAGAAAGAAACTATCAAAGATGTGATATAGCAATCCACTCTGACAGCCCTGAGCTCCCATGTTATCGAGTCCAAGCTAATATGGGAGTGCCAAAGAAAACTCAATGAAGTAGGCAAGAACAACAGGTTCTCCTTGGTCTGGGTTCCCGGTCACGCAAGAATTCAAGAAAATGAAGAGGCCAACACACTTGCCAAGAAAGGAGTATAAACCCCCTCTATTGGCCCGGAACCCTACAATGGGGTTGGTAGATACAGCTATAAAAGTGAATTTCGGATGAAAGAAGAAACTGAAAGAGGTATTTTCTGGAGATCTCTCCCTGGGATATATCACTCCAAAAAGTTCCTCCTCAGGAATGTTTTGGGCTAGAAATCTGCAGGAGCGAAGAAGTAGCCTCCTTGAAGCCATCCCATATACTGGAGTTCATCAGAACTCTGGAACTGGAAGGCGAGCTGTAGATGGTGATGACATTGAAAGCTCTGACGGGGGGGCACAATAGACCTTAAGGTCTCAGTGCAACGTTACCCCCTACAACAATATACAATATATATAGGCTCTTCCAGTTCCAAGTCGGAGGCTCTACCAACAAGTTAGCTAGCTTCAGATAACTCAATATTATCAGTCTGCATCAGCATAAAATATTTCAATCAAAATATATCTATACGATAACAAATTTAAACGAGTGATTTATAATTTATTTTACCTGCAAAAATGTCCATGTCTTCAAGGAGCCTGCCAATCCTAACATGACCCAAAAATGTGATGTACTTTTCTTGGAGAATGTCACTTGACGAAAGAGGTATTGAACCTTCTAAAAAGCTGTCCTGCATACATCTTGGAGGCAAGTCTTCCAACTTTGGAAGGTACTTAGTTAAGTTACTTCTATCACTTGGAACAGGCTTGTAACCATGATCTATCCCTAACTTTTTAGTCACGTTAGATTTCACTGGTTCAAAAAATCGAAAATAATTCATTATTGTAGAAAAATAAACGCTGTACTACTTACAGTCATTAATTGTTGGCAAAATAAATTTAGATGTATTAGAAAGCGACCTCATCATACAGCTGAAAATTACGGTATTGCTAAAGTATCAAGGTACACACACAGTGAATTTTACGTAAAGGGGGACCACTTAAACTTCGAGTGATTGTTATGAATGATAGCCTTACCTATCGGCCTTGACAAGTTCCTGATATAATAATTTTTTCAAGTTCGACAAACTTCTACGATGCATAATGGAACAGATAAGGCAAATACTCCACCTAATTTAATATTTCGTTATCTTTATATCTTTTCAAAGTGCTTACTAACTTTTAAATACTGCGTATGTCTGAACACACCTCCTTCACCTGCAAACTGATGTTATGGTGCGAAACTGCGAAATTCAAAGTTCAATCGAAATTCGAAATAGGTTAGTCAGAAAATAGGACAAGGTATGATGTCATAGGTACGTAGATGTTCGAATTGGACTTTGCGTATAATTTCCTCATTATATAGATTGTGGATGAATCAGTTTATCTCAAATTGCGAAATGAGATCAGAAACAGAAACATTTCTTTTGTTTATAAATCAAGCTGGGAATAAATTCAAACTATTTCAAATTCAAACTTCCGGAAATCTCCACATGTTAATCCTAATATTATGTACTCAGGGCCGTCTTCAGTACCTGATAATTATTCATTGCCGCAATTCGTTTCATTTTACGCCTTTCGATGGTTGGCAAATTTAATTGCATTGAATGATCAGTTGAACCGAATTAAATTAAGTATAGTACTATACAGGGTGATTTAATTTAGTCCAGAACATAACTTAAGGAAGTGATAGTTCTAGTTGAAATAAAATGTTTTTCCAAGTATTTTTTTTCTATTTCGAATCCCGGAGATACAGGCTGTTGATAGTAGGGCCCCTTATGCAGTGGCGTAGATATGGGAGGATCCAGGCAATCAATCCCGCATGTCTATTCCTCTATTCAAACCTCACACACCCTCACAAGATACTGCATGAACCTTCAAGCCGACCATTTACCGTTAACAAGTGAAAAAATGGGCAACAACTGAATTCAAATTTTAAAATAAATAAAGTAGTGAATTTACTCAGCGCGGATTCGAACCCGAATCTCCTGTATTGGACACTCATAATCGAATTTACCATGGTAAATTCTATTGAAAGTGTCCAATACAGGAGAACAGACAATAGAATTCACCATGGTAAATTCGATTAAGAGTGTCCAATACAGGAGAATGGACAAGAGAACATACGCGCAAAAGCTTCTGACCTCACGTCAGTGCTTGAACCAATTTTTTTTCGATGATTTATTTGAAATTTTCTAGTGCTACGATCCTCACGAAATTTTACAAGAATTTTCGCGTTGGCATTCTACAACTAATAACAATATTTGAATTGTATCGGATTTGTAATTTTTTGAGTTATTGAGGAAATAACAACCAAATTTCAGATTGATATAACTCCAAAACCATTTGGCCGATTATGCTAGTTAAAGCACTTAAATGTCGTATTCAGATGCTCAATCTACCCTGAAAACAGCAAGTCGCTATTTCTTTCCGTTCTCAAGGAATCATGAGATACATAATATATTTCGTAATTTTTTAAAAATTTTCTAACGGTACGGTCCTCACAAAATTTTACGCACGTCTTCATGTCGATATTCTACAACTATTTACTAAGCTTCAATTCGATCGAGTCTATATTTTTTGAGTTATCGAGGAAAAAATATTACAGCTGGGTATAACTTCGAAACCGTTGGGCCGATTATGGCCAACAGCGAACTTAACTCTCCCATTCAGATGTGCAACTTATCCTCAAAATTGCAAGTCCCTATCTCCTTTCGTTTAAGAGTTGTCGAGGCAACGATCACCCATCCAGCTACTGAACTCACACAAGGCAGCTCGGATCTCCAACAATATAGATCCGATCATGTTCAAACTTGGGACTTGGTAGTAGAGTTAGGTTTTGAAGGCTCTCGCAAAATTTCAGCGATATTGGACGCATAGTTTTAGATAAAGAGAATCTTTTTCAATAATGTTCTATGTTTCTAGTGATAAGATTCTCACCAAATTTTGCAAGAATGTTCTTGTTGCCATTTTACAACTAATAACCATGTTTGAATTGGATCGGTTTTATATTTTTCGAGTTATTGAGGAATTAAGAACAAAATTCCAGATGGGTAAAACCCCAAAATCATTTTGCCGATTATGCCTATAAACAAACTCAAATGGCGCATCCAGATTATCAACCTAACCTGAAAATTTCAAGTCACTATCTCTTTCCGGTCTTAGGTTATCGTGACGTAAATAATATTTTTCAATAATTTTTTTGAAATTTTCTAGTGATACGATTCTCATAAAATTCCACAATCGTCCTGAGGTTTATATTCTACAACTACTCACCAAGTTTCAATTCGATTCGATTAGTATTGGTTGTAGACAAAATTATTACCATTAACGAACTTGTCCGTCGTATTGGGATGCGCCACCTAGCCTGGAAATTTTAAGTCGCTATCACTTTCCGTTCTCAAGTTATCGTGGCAACGGCCGGCCGGCCGGACAGAATCAAATTTGACCTCGAATTATTGATCAGGGAGTCGAACCCAATCGTTTGAGACCATTTTCGGCGAAAAATTCGAAAATTACAGACATTTGGGCCAAATGATAACGCGATGTTCCCCAGAACATACGCGCAAAAAATGCACAACTACTCCTTTACTACAGTGCAGACTGCAGGTACTTCAACCAGGAAACGATGCAGGAGGAATTGAATATTGTGAAGAAATGCTCATGAGAATACAAGAGGATCCATTTTTTTTTGACTTGCTCAGATGAAGCTGAATTTAATAGACAGTGGTTAACGGTTATTAACCAACAGACGAAATTTTCATTACTGGTCAGTGGTCTGATACAATTATTAGTTTCTCAGAGTCAGATCTGCATTTGGCGCGCGTGCTATAAACATGATTATGATTATACCTCCCAAATATTTCCCAGATCCCTCAGAATCTTCTAGGAGCTTGTGTGACTAAGGAGAGTCAGTTGTGTCTTTTTTCATCTTTGTTACTCTATCCTTATGGCAGCTTAGATACAGCACTGTTAATTTTTGAACCGAAAGTGAATGGTGTCCACTATCTCATGGGTAGATCTCCGGCTCGCTCTATCCACTGAGCTTGAAGTACTTATCATTCAATTCAAATTAGTCACCGTGAACACGCGCGCCAAAGAGTCCTGACTTTATGTCAGTGCTTTTTTTATTTTTTCAAGTTCCTTTAACAAATATGGCTATCAATACAGTTCGGGTGTTAGCTTTACCGTAGATCGAAAAAAAATGCGATTATGGGACCTCCGTTAGGAACGCAATTGCCTCTTCTCCAAATCCGAACGTAATTTTTTAACATTTCAACTCGGAAACAGCGCTATTTCCCCGAAACTGACTTGTCCGTGCACAACACTCCCAGTCGTTCACCGTTCAGACAAATTTTTAAAACCAATTTAAAATTCCACACATCGTTTACGCATTAATTCAATTGCCATGCTAGTAAGTGGTCCATATATTAATCAGTTACCCTCGTACATATCGACTTGATTCAGATAAACGCGCAAAAAATACGTCGGAACGAAATCTGATCACCAGATGAGAGTTATTCCATGTAGGAATTCGAAATGAAATAATTTGTCCAGTTTGGAAGTTCAAAATTATTAATTTTTTTTTTAGGCTCCTAGTGGGTCTGTTCACAGTGAAATTTTGCACACCCCAAGAGGTCATAATTCGTCACCGAAGTGCCAAAACTGAACTCAATCCGATATTTTGTTTCGGAATTTCAAGCAAAATATTCCGCTAATAGTTAAAAATTTTCTTAATTTTTTCTACTCATGCTATCCTCACAAAATTTTGCACTTGCTGTTTTCATTGGTACTTCGCATCTGACTACCGAGCAATTCAATCGGATCAGTATTTTTCGAGTTATAGTGAAAACAAAATTTCAATTTCATTTTCAAATATTTGACTTTTTGACCCATTAACGAACTTGTCCGAGATATTTACGCTCCAAGCATGCCCTGCAAATTTCAAGGCTCTAACTCGTTCCATTCGAGAGATATCGTGCTAACGACCAGCCCGGCCGGCCGGCCGGACGGACAGAATTGAATTAGACCTCGAATTCTTCATCAGGGAGTTGAACCCAATCGTTTGAGACCATTTTCGTGAAAAAATTCGAAAAATACAGACATTATGACGAAATGATAGCACGCTGCGTGCGGAACACGCGCGCGAAAAATGCACTCTTTACTTCGTCGTGCTCTACTTTAGACCCTTGCCTAAAAATTGATGTTCTTCGTTTGTAAATTTGATATCCGAAAGATTGATAACCGTATTGTCGCGTTGGACTTTGATATCCGATTCAATTTTGTTCCAATTTATTTGCAAACACCCCGGTTAAAATCGCAATAGAAAATTTGAAAGACTGGCTTTCTAATGTAGATATTCCTCAAATAGAAATCAATAAGTACTTGATGTTAACCTCGCTTTGCATGGAGCAAAATATCTTTTCTTTTAACAATAAATACTATAAACAAACTTTCGGTACGGCCATGGGTAACCCCCTTTCCCCCTCTTTTAGCTGATTTGTTCCTCAGTAAATAAGAACTTGAAATTAACAAATTGGTTCAAGCCCTGTGGACAGGAGCTTTCTGGCGCTCTAGTTCAAACAGACAAATTATATCTCCGAAAGTATTGGTTTCTCAAAGTTGGGAATTAAATCAATGTATTCTTATGAAAGAACTGCATCATAAAGGAAATTCAATTCAAATAATAGTTTATTTATCAAGATTAAATGAGCAATGATGAGAATGAGAACTGCACCATGGAAGAAATCAAATTAAATCTGGCCAATTTTGCCCAATAACGAACTTAACCGAGATATTCATCTCCCTAATCTACTCTGAAATTTCAACTACCTAGCTCATTCCGATCGAGAGTTATTGTAGAAAAACTTTTTTTAAATTTTCAATTTTTTTTACACTTTACGGTAATCTGGTCAATACAAAACTTCACATGCGTATAAAGGTCATGATTCTACAATTTGATGCTAAATTTCAGATAGATCGAGTGATCGGTTTCGGAAATTTTCATAAAAAATATTTTCACTAAAATCGGCCGCTCCGAAATCGCTTAATGGATTTCGCCCATTAACGAGCTCGTCCGAGATATTTACGCTCCAAACCCACCTTGCAAATTTCAATCCGCTAACTCCTTTCGTTCGAGAGTTATCGTGCCTACGGCCGGCCGGCCGGACAGAATCGATTTCGACCTCGGATTCTTGATCAGTGAGTCGAACCAAATCATGCGAGACCATTTTCAGCCAAAAATTACAAAATTACAGACCCTTGGGCAAATTGATAAGCACTCTGTTCCGAGGAACTAGAGCGCCAAAAAAACAAGTTTCGTATGACAATTGGCCAAAACAGCTTTAAAGTACCTACAAATAGTAGATATTCCATAAAACATGTATGAAAGAAGAGAAGGAATAATGAAAAATTACCTTGTAATCGATCAAAAATTTCCTGATCTACGTTCACCAAATTTTCTCCTCTCTCGAACTACAGAATTATGCTTTCAATATTTACGTAATATTTTCGAACATTTTTGGGTGAGGTCCCCGATGCATTGCTAGAATTTCAACCCCAATATTTTTGAAGTTATAATATTCCCTTCCGTCAGTCCCGTCATAAATTGAGAGAACTGAGCATTCTATTTCTATTTCTATGGATGAAAAGCAGTTTCACTACTCTCAGATCTCTTACTTCATGTTCCGTTCCGAAATGTAAGACTTTTCTGAGAAAAACTAATTTCGGAGCAAACAACTGAGATTTTTCTCACTTCGCTCTCAATTCTTCGATTGATTAGATAATGTCATGTCTCAGGAAAATAAGTTGACATTATGACAATTCATACATAGAATAATTATATCATTCTGTGACAACGTAGAAATACGATTTATTATTGAAATTTTGAAAAATCATATCTCCGAAAGTATTAGCTTGTTAGAGTTAAAAATGATATCATTGGATTCTTATGGTAAAACTGCTTATTGAAAAAAATTTAAATTTTTTTTTTGTTACTCCGAAACCATCTGTCTGATTTTGCCCAATAACGAAATTAGCCGAGATATTTATCTCCCAAACCTAATCTGAAAATCTCAACTGTCTAGCTCATTCCGTTCGAGAGTTATCGTGCCTACGGCCGGACCGGCCGGACAGAATTAATTTCGACCACGGATTCTTGATCAGTGAGTCGAACCAAATCGTTTAAGACCATTTTCATCGAAAAATTTTAAAATTACAGACATTTGGGCCAATTGATAAGCACTCAGTTCCGAGGAACTAGAGCGCCAAAAGGAACACAAATAGATGACATATTTGCAATTGTTGATGAAAATTTTGATATTAACGAATTTACTATGGCCTTAAACAGTAATTACCCATCTATTAAGTTCACCTTCGAAATGGAAAAGGACGGCTACTTACCATTCTTAGATTTAAAAGTATCCAGAGATAACTCGAATTTAATTAGTTTTGACATTTTCAGAAAACCTACTAATTCTGATATTTACATTTCGTCTGATTCGGTAGCTCCCTGGTCACAAAAAACTGCCAGCTTATATCGGTTATTTAATATTCCGCTAAGTAATGTAAATTTCAAGAGAGAAAGAAAAATTATTTACCAAATTGCCGAAAGAAACGGGTACAGTCATCAATTAGTTCAGAAAATTATCAACAAACATAAACATAAAAATCTCTTCAGTAACATAACCCTAACGAAAGAAATAAAAACGGTAAAAGGTTTCCACGCGTTCACGTTCCATCCGAAAACAAACAACAAACTCCAGAATATTTTCAAAAAGGTTAATATAAAACTGGCTTTCAAAACTTCCACGAAAATTAAACAACTTTTAGGAAATACATATAATATACGATAAAACTCCAGACATGTTAAAATCGGGTATATATGAAATTAAATGTTTAGATTGCAATAAGTGTTACGTCGGGCAAACAACCAGAAACATTTTCACACGGTGAAAAGAGCATACGGGACACATTCGGAATAACAACGTCGATAAATCTGCGGTTTCAAATCACGTTTTAACAACTGGCCACTCTATTTCAGAAAATTCCGTCAAATTGTTGAAGAATTCCAATAAACCGTACCTAGGAACAATTGAGGGGATCGAAATAAAAGAAAGGATATTTTACTCAATAATGACCTAACCCCTATTAACAACCCATTATTCTCACTACTTGGTTTATGACTAAGGGTATACAGGGTGAGTCTTTGACCACTGCATTAATTTTAACCAAAGATTCCTCTCATCAAATGAAACCCTTTTTTCATTTACTATTTTTCCAGATTCGGCTCAGGTAAAAAGTTACAAGCGTTTAAAGATTTCACAATGTGCTAATACACTCCCGCATATAAATTATCTATGACATTGTTGGCGGACGAGAATAAGGCATGGTAACGTAGTTTACAGCTTGATTCGGGATTCCAACGCTCAGGGACGGATCCATAAAAGTAGTGAAATTTCTGGAGTTTTCCATTTTAAAACATTCAATGAAGAATATCTCGAAAACGGTGCGTTTAAGGAGAAATGATGAAGAATAATGAATAATGTTCTAAAACGATGGAATATTCTTGAAATGACTTAAGAAAAACTTTATATGCTTTCTTTATGCTAATTTCGTTTAGTTTTATGAATCCACGAGTCCATAACTAGAAAACTAGTAGAAGTAGAAAATAACTAATATTTGGAAAATATGTATCATAGTTATAGGAAACTTTACGCCAACATTCATTTTATTCGAAAAAAGGATGTCAAAGCTACAAAATAAAAACTAATTTTTTTTCAAAATTTCAACAGCCTGTATCTTTTTACCTGAGCTGAATTTGGAAAAATGTTAAATGAAAAAAGTGTTTCATTTGATGAGAGGAATCTTTGGTTGAAATTAATGCAGTGGTCAAAGACTCACCCTGTATATAGTGGCCCGTACCCGTACTGGAATGTAGAAATTGATTGCATGCTTTAGTAACGCTTTGTCTTTGAAGATGGAAACTTTGTTTCCGAAACATATGTCAGACGACAAAAAACTGTAGTGGACAAGAGTGTAGTTACTTTTATAGTGAGGCTAATTAATAAGCTATGACCTCAACAGGGTGTTTCTTAATTAATTTTAAGAGTTGGTTTATAAGCAAAAATAATGTAGGTATCTGATATATTTTTGTCCACTTCAAGATACTGCCTTTTGAAATTGTGGAAAAATTCTGTTTTTATTGAATAGCTCCTCTATATAATAATTTAGAAGAATTGAATTTGGTAGATCGCGAACGTTAATTTAAATCACTTTTTGTCAGTTCTTGTAGTTTCGAAATGTTACCACAAAGAGGATGAGAAAATCAACCCCTCAAATATTTTGCATCGGAACTTTTGAATACTTCAACATTTTGCGAATTGAGAAATTGATTTGAAAAGAAGAATATAATACGCATTTTTTTTGAGTCTTGACCTTTTCTCCTAAAATACAAAAAACCAAAATATTACTCAGATTTTTTTCACATGAGTCAGTATAATCATAATCTTCTCTAATAGCAAGCGAGCGAATGCAGATTGACTTCACCATGAAAGAAAAAGGCTAAAAGAGCATTGACGTGTGGTCAATCTGCTTTGGCGCGCGTGCTATAGACATGATTATGATTATACTGACCCGCCTGGGTCTTCCCAAGGAGATCCCTTAGAACCTCCTACGAGTTTGTGCGGCTAAGGAGAGTCAGGTGTGTTCCTTCTCGACTGTGTAACTCTATCCTTACGCCAGCCTTGACACAGCACTGTTAATTTTTTACCAGAGAGTGAATGATGCCCACTATCCTTTAAGTAGATCTCCGGCTCGCTGTATCCACTGAGCTTGAAGTACTCATCATTCAATTCAAATTAGTCACCGTGAACACGCACGCCAAAGAGTACTGACTTCACGTCAGTGCTTTTTTTTATTTTTTCAAGTTCCTTCAACAAATATGACTATCAATACAGTTTGGCTGTTAGCTTAACCATAGATCGAAAAAAATGGCGATTATGGGACCTCCGTTAGTATAGGAACGCAATTGCCTCTTCTCAGTCATCTGACTTCACGTCAGTGCTTTTCCATATTTTTCAGATAAAATTCGGCAAATATGGTTCAGAATTGTGTAGTTGTAGGATGTGAACATAGGTCAAATAGAGATTAAATTTCGAGTTCGTTCCAGTAATGCTGATTTAGATACAGATAGAGAAAGTGCTCCCAAGGACCTTTGCAAAATCACGGATTAGCCATATCAGGATCCTTACAAACATATTTGGATCTGAAACGCTCAGAAGAGATCTATGGAATTTAATCTGTAGCTCGCAGATTTCCAATGAGAAGATCTGTTTCTATCATTCATATTGTTGTATAGATGATAAAACTATCTGATTTATTTACATTATATCTATAATAAGAATACATGCTTTTAGTGGCAAATCATATGATATAAAAATACATTCCAAAAGAAATAATAAGTATATATATATACAGTGCGTTTCAAAAAGTACGCACCAAGAGAAAAGTTTCTCGTATCGTTTATTGAAATTTGGGTTTTCGGGAAAGTTAGTGCTCAAGAAACGCGAATTTTTGACATATATGTCATTGATCGTGTTACTCTGCAGACCTGTCAAAATTGACATTTTTTTAGAAAAATTACAAAAAGACGTAGAAAAAGAACAATATCAAAAAGTTTCTGAAATAAATTTTGCTCAGAATTTCATTTTATACCAAACTGCCAAATTTCATAGTGAAAATTCAGAAATTTTTTGATATTGATGACAGCACGTAAGTGGCAGCTGTGGGCTTGGAACATCATAAGAAATTAAATTCTTTGATTTTATATCTGAAGAATAATTCTCCAAACCCTGTGAAAACGCTTTTGAATATATTTTCTCAAAAACTCGCTCAAATACCACTAAAAAAGCAATACAGACCTCATCTAAAACAACGATACCTGTGAAAATGAAATCGAGTTGACAGGTGGATAATTTCTTATGATGTTCCAAAAATAATTAGGGAGATATTAGCATTTTGCGCATTTAATTTCTCAAGAATAATTCAGTTTGCACCAAGATTGTGGGATTTTCACTTTAGAAATCATAATTTATGAGGAACATTAAATTAATAGAAACTTTATTTGAATTGTGATAATGTCTCTTTCATTATTATTACATTCTGAATTATTTTTCAAATTTCCGCAAAACCCACATCTCCCTCTAACGGGCTGTCATCTGAATATGAATATCAAAAAATTTCGGAATTTCACTAAGAAATTCCGCAGTTTGTTATAGAATAAAATTCTGAGCAACGTTTATTTCAGAAACTTTTTGATATTGTTCTGATTTCTACGTCTTTTGGTAATTTTTCTAAAAAAAATTGGGTTCAAGCCCTGTGGACAGGAGCTTTCTGCCGCTCTAGTTCAAACAGACAAATTATATCTCCAAAAGTATTGGTTTCTCAGAGTTGAGAATTATATCAATGTATTCTTATGATAGAACTGCATCATAAAGGAAATTCAATTCAAATAATAGTTTATTTATCAAGATTAAATGAGCAATTTGAGAATGAGAACTGCACCATGGAAGAAACCAAATTAAAATAGCTGAAATGAATTTGACTCTCTCTTATAGAACAGGATGAAATGTACGAGTATGAACACAGATCATATAATAAAGCTTAGATAGAATATTTATAGCATTCTGTGAAAACATAGAAGTACGATTCAGTATTGAAATTTAGAACTTCATCTTAGCAGAAATTGAATTCAAACATCATAGAAGAATTTAAATTCAACAAGAGTGCCAAAAATTATCAATCCAAAACCAATAGACGAATTCTACCCAACAACGAACTCATCCGAGATATTCATTCCTCAATTCTATGATGAACGATTATACATATCTTTCCTCAAATCTACTCCAATACACCAATATTCCAGTTTTGTTTTTAGTGGAGATATTCTGAACTCAATATTATTAACTTACCATTACCATTCCCATCATCATATGGATTGACCATCGGCATGAAAATATCAACCAACAAAAAGTATGATATTATATTAGAATTCTCATATTTATAGGATTGCTGGAATGAATGACAATGAGACAACGTCATGTCTCACGAAAATAATTTGATATTATAACAATTCATAGAATACCCACAGTTTAATTCTATCATTGTGTGAAAACGTAGAAATACGATTTACATTGAAATTTTGACAAATCATATCTCCGAAAGTATTAGCTTGTTAGAGTTAAAAATAATATGAACGGATTCGAATGGTAAAACTGCTTATTGAAAAAAATTTAATTTGGAATTTGTTTTGTAAAAAAAAAATTTTTTTTTGTTATTCCGAAACCATCTGTCTGATTTTGCCCAATAACGAACTTAGCCGAGATATTTATCCCCCAAACCTACTCTGAAAATTTCAACCAGCTAGCTCATTCCGTTCGAGAGTTATCGTGCCTACGGCCAGCCGGCCGGCCGGACAGAATGAATTTTGACCACGGATTCTTGATCAGTGAGTCGAACCAAATCGTTTAAGACCATTTTCATCGAAAAATTCGAAAATTACAGACATTTGGGCAAATTGATAAGCACTCAGTTCCGAGGAACTAGAGCGCCAAAATGTAAATTTTGACAGGTTTGCAGAGTAACACGATCATACATATACCTATGTCTAAAATTATCGTTTCTTGAGCACCAACTTTCCCGAAAACCCCCGGATATCCCGAAAGATATCCATATAGTAGATATGTACCCCAAACTATCAAATGGCAGAGATAGCTCATGTTCTATAATGTGGGACACAATAGCTTTCTTCCACTCAACCTCAAAAAAAAAGAAAAACCAAGTTGATTTGCATAATAAACATACTTCATCTTTTCTTGCAGCGTTTTTACTTTATCTCTGCTGGTCAATGACAGACAATCACAGACCATTGGAAAAAAGGAATTCCCTGATCTTACGCTTGAAGTAAAGAAACGTTGTCGTCAAATGTTTATATGACATTTCCGATAATAAAGTAACACATTATGAATATTATAATTATTATTCAATCTCGAATAGATTCAATTCATTCGCATGCCACCTGTGCAAAGGCGTCCAAACTCTTGTGAGCTCTGATTTGGAAATATATCAAAGGGCTCACACTTTCGGTTATGTCCATGGCTCACACTGAAGAGCAAATAATTCAACAAGACTTTCTCCGGATTTCATCAAAATCAGTTAATGCCAAGGTATCGGGATGAATACTACCAAACAATTTCAACTTTTCAAAATATAATTGGTAAGTACCCTCCAGGAAAATGTATTTGTTTAGCATAAGAGAATTCAGGATAGATAGACTTAAGTTGAAACGCTCATAAGGTAATATTTTCATGTAAGTACCATTTCACTTCCAAATAAGAAATATGATGAACCTTGCACTACTTATAAAACAAAATATACCCGAAATCCGTATTCAAAACTATACCTGAAAATGGAATTAGAGAAACGTCTACTGGGGTCAATTATTTCAATGAGCCTGTATAGACGATATATTCCAACAATGCAACTCTATGTACCTAATACCTCTACATAATATCTTTCGATATTATATCATTATTAACATGTATAAATTACCTTTATCATTCAAGGCTCATTTAAATTGAGCATTGAATTTATTATTTCTTTTACTTGCCCAATTCTGGTTGAAAACTGGTTCTAAATGATTTAGTAGATGATGAAAAATGTCTTGATAGACTAATCAAATAGAGGGTAGTGCCCTTTTTTGCGCGCATGTTCTAAGGAACAGCGTGCAATCATTTTGCCCAAATGTCTGTAACTTTCAAATCATTTGCCGAAATTAGTCTCAAACGATTAGGTTCGACTCACTAATAATAATTTGATTCTGTCCGCACAATGATTTATAGTGATACGTTCCTCACGAAATTTCGCAAGAATTTTCGCGTCGGTATTCTACAATTTTACTAATTACTATGTTTTAATTGGATCGTAGATGTATTTTTTGAGTTATTGAGGAAATGACAACCAAATTTCTGATGGGTATAACTCCGAAACCGTTTGGCCGATTATGCCTACTAATAAACTCAAATGTCGCATTCAGATGCGTAACATACTCTAAAAATTGCAAGTCGCTATCTCTTGCCGTTCTCAAGATATCGTGAGATAATAATATTTTTTAATAATTTTTTAAAAATTTTCTACTGATACGATAATCACAACATTTCACAGACCTCCTTGTGTTGTGCTACCAAGTTTCAAATTAATCGGATCTGTATTGGTTATGTAAACAAAATTGTTACTCTCAAACCATCGGGCCGATTATGCCCATTAACGAACTTGTCCGTCGCATTTTGACGCGCCACCTACCTTCGCTTTCCCGTTACGTTCTCAAGTTATCGTGGCAACATCCACGGCAACCGTTGGTATAAGTCTTTGCCTCTGGTCTTTTAAGCAAAATGGACTGAAACCATTATTCCCAAAGCACGCTCGGACTCATGTCCTTTTTCCCCAGCATGCTGAATCTTTTAGTGTACCTATTCAGAATTCAAGTCATTATTACCATTCAGTAGTTAAAGTACATTTTAGTACTCTCATAGTTCATACCGCTATTAGATGGCACCTCGAACTCATTTCGAGTACAGTGCCTATATTTCCATGGTAATATAGTCACTGTAATTTCGAGGGTAAAGTGGACAGCAGTCGTTTTTTCCCAGCACCCTTTAACCACGACTTTCTACAAAGTTCACTTTAACCGATACCCCTTCCACCCGATAAAGTTAACGGCTACCTACAATTGGGAGGTAACTATGACAGTAACGTCTATCCACAAGTTAACTTCTAGTTGTCTGTCAAAATATTCGTATAATACCCGTCCTAACATTTAGGCAAATTATTGGTATGAACATGCAAAAATTGGTTCAAGCCCTGTGCACAGGAGCTTTCTGGCGCTCTTGTTCAAACAGAAAAATTATATCTCCGAAAGTATTGGTTTCTCAGAGTTGGGAATTATATCAATGGATTCTTATGATGCATCATCAAAGAAATTAAATTTAAAAAAAGTGTCGTTTACAAAAAAATGCTTATAAATTTATCATAAAAAATGGGTTCAAGCCCTGTGGACAGGAACTTTCTGGCGCTCTAGTTCAAACAGACAAATTATATCTCCGAAAGTATTGGTTTCTCTGAGTTGGGAATTATATCAATGTATACATATGATAGAGCTGCATCATAAAGGAAATTCAATTCAAATAATAGTTTATTTATCAAGATTAAATGAGCAATCATGAGAATGAGAACTGCACCATGGAAGAAATCGAATTAAATCTGGCCAATTTTGCCCAAAAACGAACTTAACCGAGATATTCATCTTCCTAACCTACTCTGAAAATTTCAACTACCTAGCTCATTCCGTTCGATAGTTATTGTGGAAAAACTTTTTTTAAATTTTCAAAATTTTTTTTTTACACTTTGCGGTAATCTGGTCAATACAAAACTTCACATGCGTATAAAGGTCATGATTCTACAATTTGATGCTAAATTTCAGATAGATCGAACGAACTTGTCCGAGATATTTACGCTCCAAAACCACCTTGCAATTTTCAATCCGCTAACTCCTTTCGTTCGAGAGTTATCGTGCCTACGGCCGGTCGGCCGGCCAGACAGAATCAATTTCGCACTCGGATTCTTGATCAGTGAGTCGAACCAAATCGTTTGAGACCATTTTCAGCCAAAAATTCCAAAATTACAGACACTTGGGCAAATTGATAAGCACTCTGTTCCGAGGAACTAGAGCGCCAAAAAAACAAGTTTCGTATGACAATTGCCCAAAACAGGTTTAAAGTACCTACAAATAGTAGGTATTCCATAAAACATGTATGAAAGAAGATGAGTAATAATATGAAAGAAGATGAGTAATAAATAAAAAATTACCTTGTAATCGATCAAAAATTTCCTGATCTACGTTCACCAAATTTTCTCCTCTCTCGAACTACAGAATTATGCTTTCAATATTTACGTAATATTTTCAAACATTTTCGGGTGAGGCCCCCGTTGCATCGCTAAAATACGAGTATTTCAACCCCAATATTTTTGAAGTTACAATATTCCCTTCTGTCAAGTTGACATTATGACAATTCATACATAGAATAATTATATCAATGTGTGAAATACGATTTACATTGAAATTTTGAAGAATCATATCTCCGAAAGTATTAGCGTTTTAGAGTTAAAAATGATATGAATGGATTCTTATGATAAAACTTCTTATTAAGAAAAAATTAATTTGGAATTTGTTCCGTAAAAAAAAATTTTTTTTTTGTTACTCCGAAACCATCTGTCCGATTTTGCCCAATAACGAACTTAGCCGAGATATTTATCCCCCAAACCTACTCTGAAAATTTCAACTCTCTAGCTCATTCCGTTCGAGAGTTATCGTGCCTACGGCCGGCCAGCCGGACCGGCCGGACAGAATGAATTTCGACCACGGATTCTTGATCAGTGAGTCGAACCAAATCATTTAAGACCATTTTCATCGAAATATTCGAAAATTACAGACATTTGGGCAAATTGATAGGCACTCATCAGTTCCGAGGAACTAGAGCGCCAAAAAAAAATATTTATGTTTTAACCATTAACCAAAATTTCGACTGTCTAGCTCATTACGTTCGACAGTAATCATGGTTACGGCCGGCCGAACGACCGTACAGAATCGATTTTGACCACGGATTCTTGATCAGTGAGTCGAACCAAATCGTTTAAGACCATTTTCATCGAAAAATTCGAAAATTACAGATATTTGTGCATATTGATAAGCACTCTGTTCCGAGGAACAAGAGCGCCAAAAATGGGAAAAAATTATTTCAATTTACAATAAAATATTTGACACCGATAATCATTAGAGTTTATATTTTGTAAAATATGTATATTGATCTCTATGTAGACTTTTTCTAATTTTTCGAATAAAAAGTCATAAAAAATGGGTTCAAGCCCTGTGGACAGGAGCTTTCTGGCGCTCTAGTTCAAACAGACAAATTATATCTCCGAAAGTATTGGTTTCTCTGAGTTGGGAATTATATCAATGTATACATATGATAGAGCTGCATCATAAAGGAAATTCAATTCAAATAATAGTTTATTTATCAAGATTAAATGAGCAATCATGAGAATGAGAACTGCACCATGGAAGAAATCGAATTAAATCTGGCCAATTTTGCCCAATAACGAACTTAACCGAGATATTCATCTCCCTAACCTACTCTGAAAATTTCAACTACCTAGCTCATTCCGTTCGAGAGTTATTGTGGAAAAACTTTTTTTAAATTTTCAAAAATTTTTTTTTACACTTGGCGGTAATCTGGTCAATACAATACTTCACATGCGGATAAAGGTCATGATTCTACAATTTGATGCTAAATTTCAGATAGATCGAACGAACTTGTCCGAGAAATTTACGCTCCAAAACCACCTTGCAATTTTCAATCCGCTAACTCCTTTCGTTCGAGAGTTATCGTGCCTACGGCCGGTCGGCCGGCCGGACAGAATCGATTTCGCACTCGGATTCTTGATCAGTGAGTCGAACCAAATCGTTTGAGACCATTTTCAGCCAAAAATTCCAAAATTACAGACACTTGGGCAAATTGATAAGCACTCTGTTCCGAGGAACTAGAACGCCAAAAAAACAAGTTTCGTATGACAATTGCCCAAAACAGGTTTAAAGTACCTACAAATAGTAGGTATTCCATAAAACATGTATGAAAGAAGATGAGTAATAATATGAAAGAAGATGAGTAATAAATAAAAAATTACCTTGTAATCGATCAAAAATTTCCTGATCTACGTTCACCAAATTTTCTCCTCTCTCGAACTACAGAATTATGCTTTCAATATTTACGTAATATTTTCAAACATTTTCGGGTGAGGTCCCCGTTGCATCGCTAAAATACGAGTATTTCAACCCCAATATTTTTGAAGTTACAATATTCCCTTCTGTCAAGTTGACATTATGACAATTCATACATAGAATAATTATATCAATGTGTGAAATACGATTTACATTGAAATTTTGAAGAATCATATCTCCGAAAGTATTAGCTTGTTAGAGTTAAAAATGATATGAATGGATTCTTATGATAAAACTTCTTATTAAAAAAAATTTAATTTGGAATTTGTTTCGTAAAAAAAAATTTTTTTTTTTGTTACTCCGAAACTATCTGTCCGATTTTTCCCAATAACGAACTTAGCCGAGATATTTATCCCCCAAAGCTACTCTGAAAATTTCAACTCTCTAGCTCATTCCGTTCGAGAGTTATCGTGCCTACGGCCGGCCGGCCGGATCGGCCGGACAGAATGAATTTCGACCACGGATTCTTGATCAGTGAGTCGAACCAAATCATTTAAGACCATTTTCATCGAAATATTCGAAAATTACAGACATTTGGGCAAATTGATAAGCACTCAGTTCCGAGGAACTAGAGCGCCAAAAAGGGCAATCTGCAATGCTTCAAAAATGTTCATTAAATTTATTTATCAAGATTAAATGAGCAATCTGCAATGATTCAACCTCGTGGAATGGGTTGTTGCAATTTACACTCGGTGCATAGTTTTCACAACTCGAAATACCTAAGGAAAATATCATCGAAATGTCTAGAGCTAGGCTGGAGACAATCATAGCAGATTTTCCATTCATTATTCATTATTTGAGTAGGTAGAGGCTGACGAACAAATTATTTTAATAGTTCAAAATATATTAATAAAATACTATCCTCTTTTCATAATTTAAAATTTAATAGTTCATACCACTTACACATTCTCTACTGTATTATGGGCCTTAACTCAAGAAAAAATGTTTGATACACAAATGTCGATCCATATTTCAGCATTTTTTTGCTAGCAACATGATGAAAATACTGTATATAGGAACATTCTCATAACTTAAGGAAGTAAGAGGTAATATTAACCTCAGTGGTCAACGAACAGTAATTTCTTTTGATGATTCCATTATGTTCTTCTTTCCTATTGCCTTCGTAAACTACATCAAAACAGTACTGTATATATTCACAAATTAAATAATCGAATACTTGCTTTCCAAGAGAAAATAACAACTATGAATTGATAATCTCTAACAGCTAGAAAAGATGACATTATTTATGAATAGTGATCACAGACAGATTCTGTGTTCACATTCTGTGAATACATAGAACTTACTATGTACATATTATTGAAACTTTAAAACATCATATGTCCTGAAGTATTAGCTTGCTAGAGTTGAAAATGATAACAATGGATTATTATGATGAAGCTGCATCTTAAAAAAATTTGAATTCAAGAATTGTAATGTAAAAAAAAATATTTTTTTTCGTTACTCCGAAACTATTAGACCGATTTTGTCCAATAACGAACTTAACCGAGATATTTATCCCCCAAATCTACTCTTAAAATTTCAACTGTCTAGCTCATTCCGTTCGATAGTTATCGTGTTAACGGCCGGCCGGACAGAATCGATTTCGACCACGGATTCTTGATCAGTGAGTCAAACCAAATCGTTCAAGACTATTTTCAGCCAAAAATTCGAAAATAACAGACATTTGGGCAAATTGATAAGCACTCTGTTCCGAGGAACAAGAGCGCCAAAAACAGAATGGAATTTTGATGAAATATGACCACAGGATGCCGCAAAATAGACCATGACTTTCCTTTCGCCATAATTCGAACATAAAAACCCCAAATTTATTATCGGGAAGCAACAAATTCCGAATTATAGTCGTAGACTTCTTTCTCAATTTCCTCTTTTTTTGATGAGTTAGTTAATCGATATTTTTCGACGTTCATTTCATCATTGACGGCTTATTATGTACTTAAATATTAAAATCAACATTGTAATTACCGGACAGGCAAATATTACATCTAAATTAATGCAGCAAATTAGTTGTTTCGTCCTCAACTGCAACGTCAAAGTGGGTCATTAAACAATTATTATTCAACCCAAGAGAAAGTGTTTAAATCGGGCAAATGATACGGCTAGAACCTGTAAACATTGACGATAAAGTTCAAAATGCCACTTTCTTCAGGTGGATTCAGTTCGGTAGATTTTTTGCCATTGGTCATCGCCTTCGGTGGAGCATATGTACCCCCCAAAAATTTGCCGGAATCCTGAGGAAGAGAGGATAGACACGGGTGTCTGGTATATGTAAACCGAGCTCAGGTTTACTGAATTCTGTTACATTCAAATCACTTTTGTTCATATCAAGTCGGGACGAAGAAGTGCTGGTGTTGAGAATGTATGGCAAAATATTGTTTGTGCTTGCCTTGTGCGTGGTTGCTGTCCTTGGCGAAGGGGTTAGTATTGAGGATTTTCAAAATATTGCAATTTCAAAGCTCTTGTACATTAATACAGGAATTGATCACATTGATTCAATATCAGTCAGCTCTTAATATGTATTGAAAATTATAAAACCGCTCACGTGACGTCAGGAATCTTAGCGCGCTCGTTCATTTAATGATCAATATATTTCATTGATTTCTAACAAGTGGGGTAACAAGTGGAAAACACTAAGTAAAAATTACCGATTCACGGTTTTTCAGCTTTTCTAACTGAGATCTTTCTACTAGTGAAAACAACTCAGGTATATACTCATAGATTACAACTCTTTTTCAAATTGTATGATCAAATTGAGTACTTCATTTCAGAAGTTACTGTTGAAACCCACTATTTCTAAAATTCCTAAAAGTATCAATTGTTCACAATGCAAATACACTGGTTCTGAAAAATGTAACGAAACTCCCGTTGATCATATAGTTTGAATTTTTGAGTAGTTAAAGTAAAGAAAAATTCAAGAAAAGCACTGACGTGAAGTCAGGGGCTTTTGGGCACATGTTTTTTTCAAATTTTAAAATGAATAAAATAGTGAACTTAGGTCGAGGTCGAGGTGCGGTTACAATTCTGAGATTTATATGATTTGAAATTTCAGAAGAAGCATATACCAGTTCGAAATTTAATTTTTACTAATTGCTAATTTACTAAGGCGATATAAATGTCAAATTCAAAATGCATATTCGATATAGGGGATCTCTCTCAAGACATTGATATAGGCAGTTTCTAAACTCCCATTGAATATTATGGAAAAAATCTTGAGCATCTAAATTAAAAAAAAAACCTCAAACTCTTCAAACCTGTAAAAAACATGAGTTCTCCAGAGATGTTGAATATAATGTACCTAAGATAAAGGAATTATAGATGTACGGGTATTATCCAATTTATAAATTCACGTAAAGTTGTTTTTAACGCCACTTTTCTGAATTATCCCCATTTTCTGAATTATCGATAATGGAATTGTATATTCTAAAACAAGTTGCAGAATGGGCTTCTGTGCCTTCTGAGACGAGTATATTAGACAATATTTTCTCTATTTCAGACAAGTTTTGTAAAATACTGTTGAAATTTAATGAAGAATTCGGATTATACATCCTAGTGACTTTTGTATTGTCTCTTGGCAGTTGGTGTGACTTACAAAAGTTGAGAGATTACGAATTTTGATTTTGAATCGTAGGACGTAGGGCATGGAAATCTGATTTCCATTGGCTATCATCCTATTAGCTTGAATGATTCAAAACAAGCAAGAAGTAAATCTCTCTAGTACCTTATTTTTTTATGAAAATGAAACATTTCCTTCCAACAATTATTTCACTAATATCCAGATTATATTATATTGACAACAATTGACGTTTGTTGAAATTTGCTGAATAGCACAAAACGAAAAATATAACTAGAAACAATGCGGGAATGAACTCATTACGATACTGAAATAGAGAAAAATACTTATAGAACTGTTATGAAGGAAAAATAGATTGTAGTTCTTAGGAATGATCTCGATCGAAAGTGATATGACAGTCTGAATTATGATGCTAAAATAAGAGCTTTGGTCATATGAAAATAAGAAAAAATATATAAAAAAGCACTGACGTGAAGTCAGTACTCTTTGGCGCGCGTGTTCACGTTGGCTAATTCGAATTGAATAATTAGTGTTTCAAGTTCAGTAGATAGAACGAGGCGGAGATCTACCCAGAGGGTAGTGGACACCATTCACTGTCGGGTCAAAAATTAACAATGCTGTGTCTAAACTCGCATAAGGATAGAGTAATAAAGTTGACAAAGAACACAACTGACTCTCCTTAGTCCCACAAGCTCCTTGGAGCTTCTGAGGGATCTCCTTGGGGAAGTCGTTGGAGGGTCAGTATCATCATGATAATATTTATAGCACGCGGGCCAAAGCTGATTGACTCCACGTCAACGCTTTCTTAGCCTTTTTCTTTCATTGTGTCTTTCATTCAATCAGATCAGTATCGTTATTGCGGATTTTTTTTCAAAATGTCGCCACTTTATGGCAATCCGATCAGTAAAAAACTAGGACGCATATAAAGGTCATGATTCTACAATTTGACGTAGATAGATCGAGTGATCGGTTAATACAATATACATAAAGAATGTTTTGACTAAAAACGGCCATAACTCCGAAACCACTCGGTGGATATCGCCCGTTAACTGAGATATTTATGCTCCAAAACTACCCTGAAAATTTAAATCTTCTAACTCCTTTCGTTCGAGAGTTATCGTGCTAACGGCTGGCCGGACCGGACGTACAGAATTGATCTTGACCTCGCGCGCTGTTCCTTGCGGAACACGCGCGCAAAAAGAATACTCTACTACTCAAGTGATAGTTTTTTGGCGCTCTAGTTCCTCGGAACTGAGTGCTTATCAATTTGCCCAAATGTCTGTAATTTTCGAATATTTCGATGAAAATGGTCTTAAACGATTTGGTTCGACTCACTGATCAAGAATTCGTGGTCGAAATTCATTCTGTCCGGCCGGTCCGGCCGGCCGGCCGTAGGCACGATAACTCTCGAACGGAATGAGCTAGAGAGTTGAAATTTTCAGAGTAGGTTTGGGGGATAAATATCTCGGCTAAGTTCGTTATTGGGCAAAATCGGACAGATGGTTTCGGAGTAACAAAAAAAAATTTTTTTTTTACGAAACAAATTCCAAATTAAATTTTTTTTAATGAGAGGATTTATCATAAGAATCCATTCATATCATTTTTAACTCTAACAAGCTAATACTTTCGGAGATATGATTTTTCAAAATTTCAATAATAAATCGTATTTCAACGTTGTCACAGAATGATATTATTCTATGTATGAATATGAATTGTTATAATGTCAAATGATGTTCCTGACAGATTATCTAATCAATCGAAGAATTGTGAGCGAAGTGAGAAAAATCTCAGTTGTTTGCTCCGAAATTAGTTTTTCTCAGAAAATTCTTACATTTCGGAACTGAACATGAAGTAAGAGATCTGAGAGTAGTGAGACTGCTTTTCATCCATAGACATAGATATAACTCTCGAACGGAATGAGGTACGTAGTCGAAATTTTCAGAGTAGTTTAGGGAGATGAATATCTCGGTTAAGTTCGTTATTGGGCAAAATTGGCCAGATTTAATTTGATTTCTTCCATGGTGCTTTTCTCATTCTCATGATTGCTCATTTAATCTTGATAAATAAACTATTATTTGAATTGAATTTCCTTTAGGATGCAGTTCTATCATATGAATACATTGATATAATTCCCAACTCTGAGAAACCGATACTTTCGGAGATATAATTTGTCTGTTTGAACTAGAGCGCCAGAAAGCTCCTGTCCACAGGGCTTGAACCCATTTTTTTCTGTATGGTGTAGTCGACTCTCGATAAATTGACACTTGTTAATTTGAATCTCTCGATAATTTAAAATTTTCTGCCGGTCCCTTGAAAAATACTCGATAAATTGAAAAAATCAATATTAATTGGTTCCCTCGGTAGTTTGAAGTTGAATGAATGCTATCTTGCCCGCAAACATTCAATAATTTGATGTCCGGGCTCCCCACTCTCTATAATTTGAAGCGTTCATAATGCTCAGACCTGTCGTTTGTTTACCAAATTGAGATGCATATGCATTCCAGTCTATCTTCATAGTTCAAACGTTAATTTTTGATTTGTGTTATCAAAATAAATTCAAGAATGAACATGTGTCTTGCTACCCTACGCTTCTACGACCTAAAAAACGACGCAAGTGACGATTTCTTCGGACTTCTAATCAAAATGAATATTTTTGAATAATTGTATGTACAAATGTTTGAAATAATATATAAATCAGGAATTTTGAGCAAACTCTTGATTATTTGATTTTCATCAGAATACCCTCTCGATTATTTGAACACTTATTATTTTGAACTCTCGATAATTTGAAAATTTTTGCTGGTCCCTAGAGTTTCAAATTATCGAGAATCGACTGTATCCCATTTCAATTTTTTGCGCGCGTGTTCCGCAAGGAACAGCGTGCTATCATTTTGTCACAATGTCTGTATTTTTCGAACACATATTGGGAGAGTCAGTATAATCATAATCATGTTTATAACACGCGCGCCAATTGCGGATTGACTTCACATGTCACAATGAAAAAAAGGCTAAAAGAGCATTGACGTGGGGTTAATCTGCTTTGGCGTGCGAGCTATAAACATGATTATGATTATACTGACTATGTCTTCCCCATGGAAATCCCTCAGAACATCCTAGGAACTTGTTTGACTAAGGAGAGTCAGTTGTGTTCTTTGTCAACTTTGTAACTCTATCCTTATGCCAGCTTAGACACAGCACTGTTAATTTATGACCCGAAACTGAATGGTGCCCACTACCCTCTGGGTAGATCTCCGGCTTGTTCTATCCGCTGATCCGATGATATCGTTCGACGCACGGTCCTACGATCATTTCCCAATTGGGACATAGTTTTACAATAGTTCACAATTACGTTCGATGTGTTTGTGATCCCCACATAATTTTATAGGAAACCTTTTAATGTTTCCATAAAAGCATTATTTTGTTTATTTTTTCCATTACTAATTCCTGTATAATTTATATTTATCCCGTATAGAAAACCCGGAAGTGCAATATTCCACCAACAGCTCCAAGAAGAATAGAAAAAGTGATCAATCAATGTCAGGATGAGATCAAAGTGGCTATTCTTGCAGGTAATTTTTTCAAGAATAATTATTTCACTCTTCCTGATTATTTTTAATTTGATCCACAGAGGCCTTACAAGCAGCTAGTTTAATCGATTCTCCCAAAACGAGGTCCAAAAGAGAAACTTTCACCGCTGAAGAAAAACGTATTGCTGGGGTAAGATATTCTGTCCCATTTAAATACGGTGTTGAAATTCATTATTCAATATAACAGGAGGCACTTTTTAGTTGTTTTTCCGTTAAAAAAATTGTCGGAAAGTACTGACCTGGGGTCAGTCTGCTTTGGCGCGTTTGTTCTAATTCATAGCCAGAGCGGTCACCCATCTGGTTGCTGAACTCGCCCAAGGCTGCTTGGCTTCCAGAAAAAAAAATATTTTCACAATTTTCCAACTTAAATTCTATAACTTGATAGTAACATCAGGTTTTGAAAGCTCTTTTAGAATTCATTAGCTAGACTCTTTTAGAAGTAATTAAATAACAAGAATATTCTATGAAATGAAATTATTCAATTCAACCTTAGAACATAGGACTATTTTCTAAGAATTCAACTCATCAGTTATCATATTTCATTTTACAAATTCTGAAAAGAGCACTGAGAAGGCACCTTAAATTGTAGAATTCTTCTTTTGAACGGATAAAGATTGAATGAATGGCCTGAGAGCACACTAAGGAAGCCAAGAAGGCAGAAACGGCGTCTTGTCGTGCTTCTGGACAAATCAATGAAATCCCCTGGTGTTGATTTGATTTGAAAAATCTATACATAAGTATATTGATGATATGAACCCATTTCGAGACCCTATTGGCAGAACGCTCTGGAATTTTTGATTTGTTAACCATATATTATCATTATTATTAATGGTCTTCATTCGTTCAAAAAATGAATTCCACAATTTAAGACGAAAGGCGAAGTGCAGCTGATTTAAAACTCAACTTCCAATAAAAATTATGTATACGTACATCTAAGAACTAAAGGAAATAAGTATTTAAATTTATGAAATAGTAGGTACCTACAGCTACGAAGATCCAAAACAACAAACATCAGACAACCAACAAGTCAACTAGAAAGTAGCACAGTTTTTTGCGCGTATGTTCTGGGGAACATCGCGTTATCATTTTGCCCAAATGTCTGTAATTTTCGAATTTTCCGCCGAAAATGGTCTCAAACGATTGGGTTCGACTCCCTGATGAACAATTCGAGGTGAAATTTGATTCTGTCCGTCCGGCTGGCCGTCCGGTCGTTACCACGATAACTTGAGAACGGAAAGAGCTAGCGCCTATGCGTAAAAGCTTCTGGCTTCACGTCAGTGATTGAATCAATTTATTTTTTCGTGAAGTCAGGAGCTTTTGCGCGTATGTTCTGTTGTCCATTCTCCTGTATTGGACACTCTTAATCGAATTTACCATTGTGAATTCGATTAAGAGTGTCCAATACAGGAGAATAGACAATAGAATTCACCATGGTAAATTCTATTAAGAGTGTCCAATACAGGAGAATGGACAATAGAACATACGCGCAAAAGCTCCTGACTTCACGTCAGTGCTTGAAACAATTTTTTTTTAAAACCAATATAGAGAAATTCCAAATTTGTATGAGCAGCAAGTTATGACATTTGAATGCCTTAAAGGAAAAGCAACGACTGAACCAAGATGCATAGAATAACATGCATGTATTCTATGCATCTATGACCGAGCCATACATATTGTATGTCAACCGATTCAAGGCCTTAGTGGATCGATAGTCCACCCAAATTATTTGACAATTTTGTAAGATATTTGTCGATTCACTACGGTGGCGGTGGTGGAAAAATTGACTTACGATTTGGACCTATTACGAAATGCTACTACGAATGTTAGTAAACCATTCAAATCACCGATCTGAATTGATTAACTACCTATAAATCTTAATTTCCCATATGTTTCTTATAATTATACACCATTTGGTGAAAAGGAAAGTTAGTAGGATAACTTTCGACAAAATTGAATTAATTCAAGTACCTATCTGAGTTCATCGTTCCGAAAGATTCATGAACTGCAGATACACAATTGAAGAAAATATTGAAATGGAAATACAACAGGTTCGAGCACTAACGTGAAGTCAGGAGCTTTTGCACGCATGTTCTATTGTCTACTCACCTCTTAATTTAACCTCTAATTTGAATGACAGACTTCAGTAACGAGGCAATCGTATATGATCACAGAATTTTTAAATCTGACATATGGGATACGATATTCCGCGAAAATTAATGGATCGGCATTCTACAAGTAATCACTGAGTTTTAATTGGATCAGAATTGTATATTTTGACTTATAGGGGAAATAACAACAAAATTTCAGACGAGTATAACTCCAAAACCATTCGACCGATTATGCTTATTAGCGGACTTAAATATCACATTTGGATGCGCAACCTACCCTGAAAGTTGCAAGTCGCTATCTCTTTCCGTTCTCAAGTTATCGTGAGATACATAATATGTTTTCGTAATTTTTTAAAAATTTTCTAGTAGTACGGTCCCTAGCACACGTCTTCATGCCGATATTCCACAACTAGTTACCAAGTTTCAATTCGATCAGGTCTGTATTTTTTAGTTATCGAGAAAATAATATTCCAGATGCGTATACTCATAACTCCGAAACCGTTGGGCCGATTATGCCTAACAACGAACTTAACTCTCCCACTCGGATTCGAAACCTATCCTGAAAATTGCAAGTCCCTATCTATTTTCGTTTGAAAGTTATCGAGGCAATGGTCACCCATCCAGCTACTGAACTCACACAAGGCTACTCGGATCTCCAACAATATAGATCCGCTAGTGTTCAAACTTGGAACTTGGTAGAAGAGTTAGGTTTTGAAGCCTCTCGCACAATTTCAGTGATGTCGAACGAATCGTTTCTGATACATAGAATTCTTTTCAAAGATTTTCAATGATTTTTTAAAATTTTCTAGTCATCCTCACGAAATTTCGCAGGATTTTTCGCGCCAGCAATTACCATGCTTGAATTGGATCGGATTCGTATTTTCCGAGTTATTCAGGAATTAATAACCAAATTTAGGGTGGATATAACTGCAAAACCGTTCGGCCGATTATGCCTCTTTAACAAACTCAAATGTCGTATTCAGATGCACAACCTACCCTAAAAATTGCAAGTCGCTATCTCTTTCCGTTCTCAGGTTATCGTGACGTAAATAATATTTTTTAATAATTGTTTTTTTATTTTCTAGTTGCACGATTCTCTCCATATTTGACAAATATCTCTGTGTTACTATTCTACAACTAGCTACCAAGTTTCAATTAGATGGGATCTATATTGGTTGATGACAAAATTATTACTCGGAAACCGTTGGGCCAATTATACCCATAAACGAACTTGTCCATCGTATTTGGACGCGCCACCTACCTGAAAATTTCAAGTCGCTATCTTTTTCCGTTCTCAAGTTACCGTGGCAACAAGTGGCCGGGCAGAATCAAATTTGACCTCGAATTCTTCAATGCGTCGAACCTAATCGTTTGAGACCATTATCGGCAAAAAAATCGAAAGTTACAGACATTTTGGTAAAATGATAACGCGATTTTCCCCAAAACATGCGCGCAACAATGTTAAATGCACTCACATGACGTCACGGTCGCTAGCACGCTCGTTCTTCTAATGATTAACATATTTCAGTGATTTGGAACAGCATAAACTACTGACATTTATGGTTATCATGAAAACAACTCTTGTTAAAATAGAGGATTTCTTTTTGCTACACCTTATATTATTATTATATGTGAGCCTTGTCGGGCAGACCTAACTCGCACTGCCGCTGCGACCAATCGGTCTATTGTGACATACCTAAATCTATACTTCACCCACAAGGTCAAACCTTTTAATAAGGGAGATGAGTCTGCTGGATGAAAAATTTTCCAGTTCCCTCAGTCTCAGTTTTTGGCTCCTAGTTCCTCCTGTTCCAAACGGGGCAGTCACATATGATGTGTTCGATAGACTTGTCGTCCTCCAGGCATAGTCTGCACTCAGAGTCCTCAGTCAACCCCTGTGTACTAGGTACTAGGTGTTTCCAAGGGCCACAGGGACCCATGTATGCACCTGTTAAGATTCTCAGGTCTGACCTAGAGAATTTGGTCCATTGTCTATTTGTCTGGCTCTTTCAGCTGATGAGCCAATAATTGCTGAGTGAGCATGTCTGTGTCCAGGTATGCTGCTCCAGATTCCCTGCTGTCTTGAGAGAGATGCCACAGGCCAGTTCAGGTCCAATGATCCCCGTGGAAGCCCCTCGTGCCACCAATAAGTCCGCCACCTCATTATTTTCTATGCCCGAGTGGCTCAGAAGTCGGAACACATATGAGTTGCAGCCTGCAGCCTGCTGCGCTCTCCTAGTTTAGCATGTGTGGTCAGACAGTCCAGCACAAGCAGGGACTTGCAGTTGTATGGATTCAAGGCCTTCAAGGCGCGTTTTCTGTCCAATAAGATCTTGATTGTTCTGCGGACACATCTTTTCTCAAGTATGAGCTTCGCGCATTAAACAATGGCGGGTGAGTGAGTGAGATAACTAGTTGTACAAAAAATAATGAGAAACGTCCAATAGTTTCGAATTTATAGCCGTTTGAAATTTTTCTATTCTTCACGAAACCCCCTGTAACACACATCAAAAGCACTGAAACTATTTTCAAAACTATTTTCTTCCTCACACAATCGACCTCTTCCTTGCCCTGAACTGTGCCCCACTGGTCGATAGACACTCTGTATATCTGAACTAAATGAGCAAATTCTGTATGTGTGTGTGTGTGTTTGTGTGAACAGGAATAAGACGCATTAATGAGTACACTACACAAATATATCGGTGCAGCAAAATTATCTTATAAGTAATCTACAGCAGTCCACAAATCTGGCAAAATCGCTGTGCTAGCGTCTAGTCATCCTACTAACCCGATGTTCCAGTTCGCTAAATAGAACTTTCACGAAAATCATAATTTCGAAAATTCTTTGCATATGTAATTGTAATGGTTCCTCTTGAAACAGGACAGCCAATTTTCAAATTCACTAAAATCCCACATGCTTTTTATATGAATTGTGAATCACAAAATAATCTGATCTGTTGTTTTTATAATTCTTGTCGACAATTGTACGATCTTTAATTGATTGTATTCATTGCAGACCAGAAATTTTCCAAAAAAAAAACTAATTTTGCTATACAATTGGTCGATGAATTTCATTCATATTCAAGAGTCCCCATATTGCCTTCCGAAAGTTACATTTTGGCAACATCTTACACCTGCGGCTGCGAAAGTTTTTCTGAAAATCTGAACTACACAAGTCAGCGCAGATGTAGCACAACTTCATAAAACAATTTTCGACAAATAAAAACCTAAGTGCTGGCCTAACTTTTTTTTTATTTTTCAGAAAATTTCAACGCCACAAGTTGACACACGAGTAGCACAATTTTTTGCATGAGTTTTGATTAAGAAAAAAGGAAAGTTCACGGCTAACTTTTCTTTCAATTTTAACGGCAAAGTTAGCACTAGGGAATCCAATCCCGCAAATGCGGGATCAACATTGCGGGATTTTCCGTGCGGGATCTGCGGGACTCAATACTAAAATTTCGTATTCGACAGTGAGATTTGCGCTCTCACTGTCGAATACGGAATGTCGCAGAACAAGAAAAAGCACTTTTTCGTCCGCTGTGGTGGTCACTATGAATACGGCATCATACGGTTCAATACAAAGATAGGTGTATGTGAGAATAACTGTCATTTGCTATTGTGAAATGATTAAAGAGGTCATATACAGTTTTTAGTCTTTGGTACATAAATAACGATTATGCTACTACTATAGTATGTTTTTAATTGCATAGGACCTTTTTATTAGCATGTTCAATAAGTTGAGTACAATGAGTATATACAGGGTGACCCGGATAAGATGGGAGACAGAAAACATTTAGAGGATCCCGAAGAACCCCCATTTGTAGTATCTAGGGGTCCTAGATTCTGATTTACAGGGTGTTTTTGAAGTTTAAATGGAAATTAACCGCTGTGTATCTCCTGAACGGAATCACCGATTTATCCGAAATTTGGAATGAAGATATCTTTCATGAGGTTCCAGAAAACTCCAATCAAATATCATTCGATTTGCAGGACCGTATTACATAAATTTGGACAGATCTAAAAAGTGCGTTAAATCACCCTGTACAATGAGTTTCATTTTAACGAATAATATTGTATGGCACCAATGGCACCATCCAGGTTGCTGAGGACTGATTTTTTTTATAGTGAAAATAATTTTTTCGCTCGTCTCGATATTTAACATCCTATTCGTCTCGGAATGAAGTGAATTTCGAAACTTTATGAATTTAATCAATTGAATATACATTATTGAAAGGTAATTTCAGTTTTCATTTGATGGAATACTACAATTCTTCAAAGCATAATTTAAAAATGGTTCTGCAACAATTATTTATTTTTAAGTCATTTAATTAGAAAGAATAAACTATAATGATCTAGTATGTAATTGTCAGAATAATAAATAATTGTTAAAGACCCATCCTTGAATTACGCTTTAAAAAACTGATGTATTCCATCAAATGAAAACTGAAATTAACATTCAATAATGTATATTCAGTTAATTCAATTCATAAAGATTCACAATTCCCTTCGTTACGAGATGAATAGGATGTTAAATATCGGCACGGAAGAAAAAATTATTGTCACTATCAAGAAAAAAACTCAATCCTCGGCAACCTGTATGGTGTCATACAATATTATTTGGCAAATTGAATAAATGAATGTTACCATTTACGCAGATATCGAAGAAATCAAGAAATACCTGTACAGGGTGATTTCGCAAACTTTTTAGAACTGTCCAAATTTAGGTGATACCGTCCTGCAAATCAAATGATATTTGATTGCAGTTTTCTGGAACCTCATGAAAGCTATCTTCATTCCAAATTTCGGATAAATCGGTGATTCCGTTCAGGCGATACAGTGGTTTTAATTTCCATTCAAATTAGAAAAACACCCGGTAAATTAGAATCTAGAACTCCTAGATACTTGACATGGGGATTTTTCGGGATCCTATAGGTGTTTTCTATCTCCCATTGAAATGTTTCCCATCATAACCACTTCACAAATGTCAGCATGCCTACAGGGCGGGTCGATCAACAGAGACTGCCTTGTATCAACTGACTGAAGTCATCCAGAGAACTCTGAATAGTAAAGAAATCGCAATGTGTGCATTCCTGGACATATCTGGGGCCTTTGACAACACAACACACGTGTCTGTCAGAGAAGCACTTAAAAGGCGGGGTGTCAACAATACCATAATAAAATGGATGTATGACGTGCTGACAACGAGGACAGCTGAGACATTGGGGGGAAATCAACCCATCTCTGTCAAAGCCACTCGCGGGACACCTCAAGGGGGGGTATTATCTCCCCTCCTATGGAGCCTGGTAGTAGATGAACTACTACACAGGCTTACGGAGCTTGGCTTCGAATGCGTAGGCTATGCTGACGACATAGTTCTAATAGTGAGAGGCAAATTCGAGGGCATCTTATGTGACTTACTACAGGAGGGCCTCAGAATTATTGAGCAGTGGTGCCAGTCGGTGGGGCTGAGTATTAACCCAACCAAGACCACAGTAATTCCATTCACCCGGAAAATAAATCTTCCAGCCATAAAATCCCTCTCCTTAAATGGAGAAGTGATTGACTGGAAGACTGAAGTTAAATATCTGGGAATAACTCTGGATAGAAAGCTTCTGTGGAACAAGCATGTGGATATCACTGCAAGTAAAGCAATAAGAGCTCTGATGGCGTGCAGAAATCTATCCGGTAAGACTTGGGGCTGTAGCCCTAAAATACTGCGATGGATGTACGTCATGATTGTGAGACCAATAATTACCTATGGGGCAGTAGTCTGGCATGCCAAAGCAGATCAGACAACTACTAGGAAAGCGCTTGACAAAGTGCAAAGGCTAGCTTGTGTGTGCATCACGGGAGCTATGAGAACGTGTCCAACCAGGGCACTTGAGATCATCACAGATCTCTCACCTCTGCATCTAGTGATTGAGAGGTTAGCCCATGAGGCCACCCTCAGAATATCTAAGGAAGGTACAGGAACTGAGAGGATTAAATGTCAGAGAGCCTGGACCTCTCTGACTAAGTACATCCCATCAGTGAACCTTCCTAGTGATGCAATGGTCAAAAAAGTAAGCATTGAGAAGAACTTCACCACGATGATAGGTAGAAAGGAAGAATGGGAAAGGGAGTTCATCACCCAGACTTTCAAAGAAAATACCATAAAATGGTACACAGATGGCTCAAAAACCACGACGGGAGCTGGCGCTGGGGTATATGGGACAGGCACCAAGTGCGCACTGTCGGTAGGCTCCCGTTTGAGTATCTTCCAGGCAGAATTACTCGCAATCGAAAGATGTGCAGATATTAACCTAGAAAGAAAATATCAGAAATGCGACATAGCAATCCATTCGGATAGTCAATCTGTTATCAAAGCACTGAGCTCCCATGCCATCGATTCAAAGTTGATATGGGAGTGCCGAAGAAAATTAAATGAAATTGGCAAGAATAATAAGGTCTTTTTAGTCTGGGTCCCCGGTCACTCGGGAGTCAAGGGGAACGAAGAGGCCGATACACTTGCCAGAAAGGCAGCACGAACTCCTTTTATCGGCCCAGAACCTTTCTGCGGTATAGGAAAATGCACCTACAAGAAAGAGTTTCTGGAGAAGGAGGAAACCAAAAGAGAGACACTCTGGCGGAATCTTCCAGGTTTGGTTCATTCCAAAAAGTTCCTTAGGAACTTTAAAGAAGTGAGATCCAAAAGGTATCTGGATCTCTGCAAGAATAAGTTACACCTGGTCACTGGCTTCCTCACAGGACACTGTCGCCTCAGGAAGCATTTGATGAGAATAGGTTTATCAGATACTGACGAGTGCAGATTCTGTGGGGAGGAGGAAGAAACTCCTCTTCACCTTGTTACAGAATGCCTCGCCATTGCAAGTCAGCGAAAGGAATGCTTTGGACAGGAAACTTGTAGGAGTGAAGACATAATATCCTTGAAGCCTTCCCAGATATTGAGGTTCATTTATACTCTGGAACTGGAGGGCGAGCTGTAGATGGCGTAATGGTGAGAACGGCTCTGTTGGGGGGCACAATAGATCTCAAGGTCGCGGTGCAACGTAACCCCCTTATCAATAATAACAATAACAATCATATCCGGGAGACCCTGTATATTTTTAACAATCCCGCATTCTTGCGGATCCGCGGGATTGGTGTCTTTAATCCCGCGCGTTTGCGGGATTGAAGTTTTGGTGCGGGATTGGATTCCCTAGTTAGCACATGTAGCCAATGTTTTCCGCTAATTTTCGAGAAGAAAAATGAAAAATGCTGGACTAACTATTTTCTTAATTCTTGATTTTCTGGGAAAATAGGGGGACTTTCGGAAACATTCGAACTCTGTGCAGCAAAATATAATAATATACTGCCCGCAAAAGTTCAGTCATTTTGAGACTGTTTCAACAGTAACTGTACTCTGAACGGATGAACTTCCTGAACCGATCTGCGATTTCTGGGCACCAGAGGATGGCTCCATATCCGAACACGCCGACTATATGAAAACCATCCATATCTCGACTCAAGGGCGTAGCCAGGAATTAATTTCGGGGGGGGGTTTTGAAATAGGAATTAATTTCGGGGGGGGGGGGTTTTGAGGGTGTGAGGGTCACTTTCTGCAGCAAAAATTTTTTTTTTTAAGAGAAAAATAACATTTCGGGGGGGGTTTGAACCCCCAAAACCCCCCCCCCTGGCTACGCCCTTGTCTCGACTGATCTATGAACAATATAGACCTCCATTGATCGTTCAAATTCACTTGCTCATTGGCCCATTCCAATCGAAGTCGCATATGATTTTGATTTAGTGGAATCCTACTCAAAAGTAGTCGAGAATGTAGATTAACATCTCGAAGTCTTTGACCAACTGTTTCAATCGAAAACAATAGACCATCAGCATAGTTCAGAAGGCGCTGTTGGTTGATTCGACAAGTACTCAAAGGCTCTCAACGGGTAGACACAGTCAGAAACCGATCTTGTGCAGGAGTGGTAGATCTTGGAGTTCCACTTCTCGGTCTTTCCGTCACTTTTCCAGTTTCTCGATATCGATGGACGAGCCAGGAAACTACTCTTTCACTACTAGGAAGAAATTCGCAATATCTCTTTGATTAAGTCCCGCCTAAATCATACCAATAGCTCTATTGGCTTCAGCCACACTAAGTTTACGTCTAGGCAATATTGCAGAACAAATTTTCAGATTTTTAAACAAAGATGATTGTAAGAACGTAAAACAATAACTGATCCAAAATTATCTGAAATGCAAACGACAAGAACTTGCCTGAAACTGAAAGAGTTATCGAAAGAGGAGCAAATAAACCATTCAGATATAAGAGAGAAACATTTGATTTCTCATAAATGAAAATTTGGTGGACAAGAATCTGCAATTTTTGAAACAGTCACAAAATTTATGAACTTCCTTAACTTTTGTGGAGCAGTATATTTCAGCCGTTGAAAAGTGGTGGGCTGGCCCACTTAATACATAGTGAGGAATATCTTGAGAACCGTATGAAATAAAAAAAATCAATGACACAAGTTAGCACAAACCAAGAATTCAGCACAAAAAAAAGTTTTCGAAATTCGAAAAGTGCTGGGCCAACTTCACACATATCAAATCATGGCCATTCGCGAAATGGCTCTTCGCATTCCCCAAATGACTTATTATGAAAGTTATCGTATTCACAATCGGACAGACCGCAACATACAGACATGCAGACAACATGATAGCGGTCTGGTACGAGTGGCAAAGTCAAGAAATAGTTACAACTTTGTATCACCAGAATAAAATATTAATAAAATGTAAAGATAAATTAGATTCCGAAAAATGAAATCATACATTTTTGTGTTGAATTTGTTTCTTACCTTCAAAAGTTCCATTCATATATATTTTTTTAGTTCCAAGACTAGAAGCAACATAATATTCCGAATGAAAGTGCCTTAACTCATTTAAGTGCATGTAATTGATAAACGAACCATACTGCTTTCTAAATGAAACTGGTCGGATCAATGTAGAATGGAAAAAAATGGCTATACCTACTGATAAGGTTTGCATAATAAGCACATTATCGTCGGTAATTGCCCCCGAAGTGCTAGTAGGGACTGTAATTATTGGGAAGCAGAATTTTTATGATTTATTTGCAGCGATCCTCTGGGGGAACATTGCTTTTTAGGTATGTAGATTTACTAGAACTATATTGAGAAAGTCCTCTTTCCATAAACTGTTGATTAATCAAGAATCTATGAGATATGCCCATAAAATCTGCAATTACCGACAAAAATTAATACCATGTCATTGACAGCTACTCCTTTGCGCTGTTTGGTGTCTTGCCATTTTAGATCTTGTTAGCAAATATGTATGTCATATAATGCCGATAGTGAAACTGAATCGGTGAGAAAAAGAACAACAAGTACAAGTTCAAACGTTACAGTTTTGGGAAAACAATAAAAACTTTCTGACAAGTTAGTTACTAATGCTACGAGTTTCGCGTGCATACGATAGTTGTAGTGTATCATTTTACTCGTCATTTAAACTAAAAATAAAATTTGTTGGTTTATGATTTTTCTCACTTGTACATATATAACTAACTTGGACTTTTAGTGTTCTCATTCTCACCGATTTGACTACTTTTCAATATAATATATTATTTTGAATTGGGAGCTCTGAAAGTGTTAGCATAGGTTAGTATAATGGGTTACAATAAAATTTGACGTATAATATAACGTGCGTTCAAAAAAATTCCATAGCCTACTTGACCACGAATTTTTTTGAACGCACGTTACAAGAGCTTCGGCAAAAACCTCAGCAAAAAAATCCTGTCACCCTGTGACAGGAATTTCTTTATTCAATATAGATTCTCTCGTCAAAAAACGGAGAAGTTTCTCCAAGGTACGCGAAACTTAACCTGAAAAATTAAAATTGGTTTAAGCACTGACGTGAAGTCAGTAGCTTTTGCGCGAATGTTCTATTATTATTCCTTGTGTCCAATACAGGAGAATGGACAATAGAATATAAGCGCAAAAGCTCCTGACTTCACGTCAGAGCTTTAACCAATTATTCTATTATTTTACAACTAGTTAACCTTCAATTCAATAGAGTCTATATTTTTTGAGTTATCGAGGTAATAATATTCCAGGTGGGTATAACACCGAAACCGTTGGACCGATTATGTCCTAAAACGAACTTAACTCTCCCATTCGGATGCACAACCTACCCTGAGAATTGCAAGTCCTTATCTCCTTTCGTTGGAAAGTTATCGAGGCAACGGTCACCCATCCAGCTACTGAACTCAAACAAGGCTGCTCGGATCTCCAACAATATAGATCCGATCGTGTTAAAACTTAGAACTTGGCAGAAGAGTTAAGTTCTGAATGATCTTGCAAAATTTCACCGATGTCGGACGAATAGTTTCTGATATATATTTCTGATTATTACTCGGAAACCATTGGGCCGATTATGCCCATACTAACTTGTCCGTCGTATTGGGATGCGCCACCTACCCTGAAAATTTCAAGTCGCTATCTCTTTCCGTCCTCAAGTTATCGAAGCAACGGCTGGCCGGACATAATCAAATTTGACCTCGAATTCTTCATCAGGGAGTCGAATGCAATCGTTTGAGACCGTTTTCGACAAAAAATTCGAAAATTACAGACCTTTGGGCAAAACGATGTTCCCCAGAACATCGCGCAAAAAGTGTTTTATTTTAAAATTAATGAAAAACTGAAAGACTCACCCAGTAAATATATTCTTTTGAACTTCGAGCCTTACATTGTGTGCATCTAATAATATAGCATGTGTATAAAAAATAAGAAAGTTTTAGCACAGGTTAGTGTAACGACGTATCATAGAATTCGATGTATGATACTAGAACTTGGGGAAAATCCTTAGCAAACCTGTTTCCCGTTTGTGTGGTGATTTGTTAAAATTGAAATTGTTAAAAAAAATATGCTGAAATATTCAATAGTGAAGGGCATCTGTTTCTTTAATATCGATTCATTCTTCAACAAGCACTGAGGTTTCTCCAAGTTACCCAGACCTCAACCAAAAAAAAAGTAATAGGAGAAAATAATCAAATTAAAATTGGTTCAAGCCCTGTGGACAGGAGCTTTGGCGCTCTTGTTCAAACTTTGACACATCATATCTCCGAATGTATTGGATTCTCAGAGATGGGAATGATATCAATGTATTCTTATAATAGAACTGCATCATGAAGGAAATTCAATTCAAATAATAGTTTATCTATCAAAATTAAATGAGCAATCTAAGAATGAGGACTGCACCATGGAAGAAATCAAATTGAAATAGCTGAAATGAATTTGACTCTCTCTTATAGAACAGGATGACATGTACGAGTATGAACATAAATCATATAATAATTTATAGATAGAATAATTATAGCATTCTGTGAAAACATAGAAGTACGATTCATTATTGAAATTTCGAAAAATCATATTTCCGAAAGTATTAGTATGTTAGAGTTGAAAATGATATCAATGGATTTTTATGGTAAAACTGCATCTTAAAAAAAATAGAATTTGAAATGTGTAATTTAAAAAATCTTTTTTTCGTAACTCCGAAACCATCCGGCCTATTTTACCACTAACGAGCTTAACCGAGATATTTATCTCTCAAATCTACTCTGAAAATTTCTGTTCAAGAGTTATTGTAGAAACATTTGACACTTGACACTTTACGGCTACCCGAACAATACAAAACTTCGCATGCGTATAGAGGTCATTATTCTACAATCTGATGATAAATTTCAGAAAGATCGAGTGATCAGTTCCGGAAATATTCATGAAAAATATATTTACTAAAAACGGCCATAACTCCGAAACCGCTTGGTGGATTTCGCCCGTTAACGAACTCGTCCGAGATATTTACGCTTCAAACCTACTCTGAAAATTTCAATCCTCCAACTCCTTTCGTTCAAGAGTTATCGTGTTAACGGACGGCCGGACAGAATCGTTTTCGACCACGGATTCTTGATCAGTGAGTTGAACCAAATCGTTTGAGACCATTTTCAGCTAAAAATTCGAAAATTACAGACATTTGGACAAATTGATAAGCACTCTGTTCCGAGGAACAAGAGCGCCAAAAATGATTATTCCACGGTTTTATCAAATAGATTTAAAGGGACCAAAACCATCTTGACATTTATATATGAGAATGTTATATTCTAAAACAAGTTGCAGAATGGGCTCCTCAAACACGAATGCGAAATTCGAAAACGAGGGACGAAGGGGCGAGTTCTCGAACACATGAGTTGGAATTGCCTTCTGCAACGATTATTAGACAATATTTTCTCTATTTCAGGCAAGTTTTGTAAAATACTGTTGAAATTTAATGAAAAATTCGGATTTTACATCCTAGTGACTTTTGTATTGTATGTTGGCAGTTGGTGTGAATGTTACGAAAGTTTACGGAATATGAATTTGAATCGTACCTACGTAGGGCATGGAGATCAGATTTAAAACAGTTTCCTAATAGCATGAATGATTCAAAATTAGCAAGAAGGAAATCTCTAGTACCTTATTTTTTAATGAAAATAAAACTTTTTCTCTCAACAATTATTTCACTTCATTCAGATTATATTATATTGAAAATTGACGTGTGTTGACATTTGATAGGATCGAATGTCAGTGCTGACCAGCACAAAACGAAAAATATAACTAGAAACAATGCGGGAATGAGTTCATTACAGCCCTGTTTTTAGCGCAGTAATGAACTCATTACGATACTGAAATAGAGAAAATTATTAACTGTTTAATTTTATTGAATTCTAAACTAATATATCCCAAATTATATTTCAGTGCCTGCTCCAATGCGTCTACAGGAAAATGAAAGCTGTAAGTATTGCACCTTCAATGTATCCATTCAAATTTGAATGATCAAAGAAATATCACCTAATTCACCATTGTTATCATCCAACATCCATCTCGAATTGGCCAATTGCCAATTCAGGTATGATAATCATATACGTATGAATTTCAGAATAGACTTGCAGTTCCAGTTCGTTACGTAACAAGTCATTATGTTATTTAATATCAACCTGCTTCTGTGCTGGAGTGTGTGATATTGAAGGAGAAGAACCTCGAATGGATAAATATATGCAAATTTATCGATTCGTTGTTCCGTAAAGTGTTGCAACAATATTACAGAACTATAAACCATGTTGGCACCTAAAAATACTGCTGTATACGTTTAGAATTTTCTTCAGATAATGAAGGTTTTTTATGATTCGCATCATAAGCGCTCGTTAAGGGTTCATCAAGACCTAGATATAGAATACAGGGTCTTAAAAAAAAAATTGGTTCAGGCCCTGTGGACAGGAGCTTTTTGGCGCTCTTGTTCAAACAGACAAATTATATCTCTGAAAGTATTGGTTTCTCAGAGTTGGGAATTATATCTATGGATTCTTGTGGTATAACTGTATCATGAAAGGAATTAAATTTAAAAAAGTGTCGTTTAAAAAAAATGCTTCAAAAATTATCTTAAAAAAAAAGAGCAATCTACAATGTTTCAATGCTTTAATGCTTCAAAAATCGTCATTAAATTTATTTATCAAGATAAAATGAGCAATCTGCAATGATTCAACCTCGTGGAATAGATTGTTGCAACTTACACTCGGTGCATAGTTGTCACAACTCGAAGTATCATCGAAATGTCTAGAGCAAGGCTGGAGACAATCATAGCAGATTGTCCATTTATTCCGGATATTTGAGTAGATAGTGTATTGCGAACAAATTATTTTAATAGTTCAAAATATATTAATAAAATACTATCCTCTTATCATAATTTAAAATTCAATAGTTCATATCACTAACACATTCTTTTCTGTATTATGAACCTTAAATCAAGAAAAAATTATTGATACACAAATGTAGATCCATATTTATGTATTTTTTTGCTAGCAACATCATGAAAATACTCTATATAGGAACATGTCTCACTAACACTACTTAAGGAAGTAAAAGGTAATATTAACCTCAGTGGTCAACGAACAGTAATTTCTTTTGAATGATTCCATTATGTTCTTCTTTCCTATTGCCTCCATAAACTACATCAAAATCTGTCTTGTATATATTCACAAATTCAAGAATCGAATACTTGCTTTCCAAGAGAAAATAACAACTATGAATTGACATATTGACAATCTCTAATAGCTAGAAAAGATGACATTTATGAATAGTGATCACAGACAGATTATGTGTTCACATTCTGTGAATACATAGAACTTACGATGTATTATTGAAACTTTGAAACATCATATCTCCGAAAGTATTTGCTTCTTAGAGTTGAAAATGATAACAATGGATTCTTATGATGAAACTGCATCTTAAAAAAATTTGAATTCAAAAGTTGTGATGTAAAAAATAAATATTGTTTTTGTTACTCCGAAACTATTTGACCGATTTTGCCCAATAACGAACTTAACCGCGATATTTATCCCTCAAACCTACTCTGAAAATTTCAACTGTCTAGCTCATTCCGTTCGAGAGTTATCGTGTTAACAGCTGGCCGGACGGCCGGACAAAATCGATTTCGACCACGGATTCTTGATCAGGGAGTCGAACCAAATTGATCAAGACCATTTTCAGCCAAAAATTCGAAAATTACAGACATTTGAGCAAATTGATAAGCACTCTGTTCCGAGGAACAAGAGCGCCAAAAATATAGTGCCACTCCTAGGAGAGGTAGAACACTAAAAAAAAGTGGGGTTTACTTAGGAAAAGAATGTCTTAACGGTATCCTTATACGAGATATAGGGTGTTGAACGGTTCGTACCGAGTAGTTTCAAACGTAACATTTTTGAGGTGAGATAATTACCGAGACTTAATTGGATCAGATTTGTATATTTTGAGTTGTATACGAAATAAGGTACAAATTTCAGATGAGTATAACTCCAAAACCTTTTGGCCGATTATGCCATTTAATGAACTTAAATGTCGCATTGGGATGCGTAACTCACCCTGAACATTGAATGTTTTTTTGCGTTCTCTAGTTATCGTGAGATTCAAAATATTTTTTTGTATTTTCTAGTGATACGGTCCTCACAAAATTTCACAAACGTATTTATGTCGATATTCTACAATTAGTTACCAAGTTTCAATTCGATCGGGCCTGTATTTTTTGAGTTATCGAGAAAATAATATTGTATTTGGGTATAACTCCAACACCGTTTGGCCGATTATGCTCTACAACGAACTTAACTCTCCCATTCGGATGCGCAACCTACTCTGAAAATTGCCTATCTCTATTCGTTTGAAAGTTATCGAGGCAACGATACTGAACTCACACAAGGCTGTTCGGTCCAACTTGGGTTCGAACTTGGAACTTGGCAGTAGAGTTATGTTTTGAAAACTCTCGCAAAATTTCAGCGATGTCGGACGAATAGTTTTCAATGATTCTTTAAAATGTTATAGTCATACGATGATGACGAAATATTGCAAGAATTTTCGTGTCGGTTTTCTACAAGTAATTACCATGTGTGAGTTGAAATTGATTCGTATTTACCGAGTTATTGAGGAAATAACAACCAAATTTCTAATGGGTGTAACTCCAAAACAGTTTGGACGATTATGCCTATTAACAAACTCAAATATCGCATTCAGATGCGAAACCCACCCTAAAAATTGCAAGTTGCGTTCCGTTTACAGGTTATCATGACATATATATTTTTTTTAAACTTTCTAGTGATACCATTCAACAAAATTTAACAAATATTTTTGTGTCAGTATTCTACAACTACATAGCTACCAAGTTTCAATTCGATCGGATCTGTATTGATTGATGACAAAATTATTACTAGCAAATCGTTTGGCCGATTATGCTCATTAACGAACTTGTCCGTTATATTTGGACGCATCACATACCCTGAAAATTTTAAGTCGCTATCTCTTCTTGTTCTCAAGTTAGGGGGCGTCCATTAATCACGTGATGTTTTTTTTATCATTTTTTGACCCCCCCTCCCCCTTGGTGATATTTCGTGAGGTTCAAGACTACACCCCCCCCCCACCCCTATATCACGTGTATTTATTTAATACCAACAAAGAATTTCCATTTCCTTAAAAAATATATATAAATATAGGCTACAGGTATGAGTATTATCTATTTTTATTATACCAAATAATATACTGGTGTGAGTATGATCAATTTTTATTATAACAAATAAAAAAAATTGGTTCAAGCACTGACGTGAAGTCAGAAGCTTTTGCGCGTATGTTCTATTGTCCATTCTTCTGTATTGGACACCCTTAATCCAATTTACCATGGTTAATTATGTTGTCCATTCTCCTTATTGGACACTTAATTCGAATTTACCATGGTAAATTCGAATTAAGTGTCCAATACAGGAGAATGGACAACTTAATTAACCATGGTAAATTCGATTAAGGGTGTCCAATACAGAAGAATGGACAATAGAACATACGCGCAAAAGCTTCTGACTTCACGTCAGTGCTTGAACCAATTTTTTTTTTATTTATAATATCATTTAAATTAATATTGTAGGACGTTACTTTAAAATTTCTAAGCTATACTGACTTACAGCTAAAATATTATAAAGAAAAGAAGCAATTGGATAGTCTAACTATCATTTTAATAAAATGATGCATTTTTATTGTTCAAATAAAGATATTTTGTTAACTTACAAGAATTTCTTCATTCAATGGTATTTCAAAGATCTAATTACAGTTTTAAATATAAAATAAGTGTCCAATACAGGAGAATGGACAACATAATTTACCATGGTAAATTCGATTAAGGGTGTCCAATACAGAAGAATGGAAAATAGAACATACGCGCAAAAGCTATCTATCATTTTCTTCAAGTTTCACGCCCCAAAAAGGCCTAAATCGTCAGTTTCGCTTTCGAAAATTTCCGACCCCGTCTCTCGAATTAATTCTGACGTTTCTCGGATTGACTTTTTGAATGGAAAATCGTCGGACTCAAAACCTCCGAAACTTGTATCGAATTAGTATATTTAGGCTCAACCTAGAAGAACGAAATTTGGGAAAAACACAAATTGATTCGTCTTCTTCGACTCGACGGCAAAAGTCCGGGTCGAGCGATCGTTTCTTCGGAGCCTTACGCTACACCAAATCGGTACTACTGAACTCGCACAAGAATGCTCGAATCTCCAACAATATTTAACCGATCATATTTAAACTTGAAACTTGGCAGTAGAGTTAGGTTATGAAGGCTCTTGCAAAATTTCAAGAATTTCAAACGAATAGTTACTGATATATAGAATTTTTTTTTTTTATTTTTAATGATTTATTAAAAATTTTCTACAAATGCTATCCTCACCAAATTTTGCAAACATTTTCGCGTTGCCATTCTACAACTAATAACAATGTTTGAATTCCATCGGTTCAGTATTTTTCGAGTTAATGAGGAACAAAAAACCACCAAATTTCAGAAAATTTCAGATTGCTATAACTCTATAACCGTTCGGTCGATTATGCTCATAAACAAACTGAAATGTCAATTTCAAGCCGCTATCTCATTCCGTTCGCAAGTTATCGTGACAACAAAAATATTTTTTAATAATTTTTTTAAAATTTTCTAGCCATACGATTCGCACAAAATTTCACAAACGTGCTTAAGGTCATATTCTACAACTACCCACCAAGTTTCAATTTGATCGGATTCATATTGGTTGAAAACAAAATTATTACTCGGAAACCACTGGGCCGATTATGCCCATTAACGAACTTGTCCGTCGTATTGGGATGTGCCACCTACCCTGAAAATTTCAAGTCGCTAGCTCTTTTCGTTCTCAAGTTATCGTGGCAACGGCCGGCCGGACGGCCGGCCGGCCGGACAGAATCAAATTTGACCTCGAATTCTTCATTGGGGAGTCGAACTTAATCGTTTGAGACCATTTTTTTCAAAAAATTCGAAAGTTACAGACATTTGGGCAAAACTATAACGCGATGTTCCCCAGAACATACGCGCAAAAAACAATAATAATATAAAAAACCTGTTTTGCCTGGCAACGGGGAATCTGCGTCACACTGCAAGCCGCTAAATCGAGTTTGTACGTGTTAACGTGTTTGAAGAAAAAAAAATACACGTGATATTATACTTAACCCCCCCTCCCCCTTCGTGATATTTCGTGATATTTTCATGGACCCCCCCTCCCCTTTAGAGCATCGCGTGATTAATGGACGGCCCCTTATCGTGGCAACTGCCGGCGGTCCGGACAGAAGCAAATTTGACCTCGAATTCTTCATCAGTGAGTCGAACCTAATCGTTTGAGACAATTTTCGGCAAAAAATTCGACATTTGGACAAAATGATTGCACGCTGTTCCCCAGAACAGGCGCGCAAAAACGTATAAAATTATATTGAGGCATTGCAAGATATTCTTCATTGAATGTTATAAAATTCCCTGAGGCATCATTATCGTCAATACAAGTTGTGAGCCACTTTGCTGTATCTTTTCTCATTCACCATCGAAGGCATAGGTAATAATTAATACTCACAAAGCTGTGATTTCCCGAGTTTACTCCAATTGAATTCATCGAGACTATCCAAAGAGACATAGTCGACAGATTTTAATCAATGTGGTCGGTGCAATTATATATTAAATAATATTGTATTATTCATTTAAAAATTTAGAATTAGAATATTTAAGGAATTTCCAATGTTGGAATATGCTTTGATGAAATCATGTATGTATAATCTTATAGTTCTTGGATATTCAATGAAAATCAAGTTGAAGTTCAGTGTTTCTATATTCACGAAAAGTGGAATATTTTCATTACAAATGCTGCATTAAGACCCAAATAATAAGAGTTGGGTGAGTAAATAAGTATTAATCCCAAGCTGTTTAATTGAATTTCAAGAATAAGATTATAGAACTTTCCTGTTATTCTATAAAACTGTATACAAAAACGTTTATGTTATGTTACATATCTATATTATAATATGGAAACAAAGTGCAGGAGTGTATTAGCACAATGGGACATTTTCAAGTGATTTTAATATTATTCCTGGGCCGAATCGAAAAATGGCGAATAAAAAAGTGTTTTAATTGGTAAGAGGAATCTACGGTTGAAAGTAATTTACACTCAAAGATTCGCCCTATATATATATATATACCTATATAGGTTTCAAAATATGGCCAGCATAGATACTTCATTTGGAGCGCTGCGCCTGATGAATATAATATTTCTGGATGCAGAATTTCAAATTTGACTCATGAATACGTTCTGAAATAGTTGGAAAAATTGATTCAAGCACTGACGTGAAGTCAGGAGCTTTTTCGCCTATGTTCTATTGTCCATTCTCCTGTATTGGACACTCTTAATCGAATTTACCATGGTGAATTCTATTGTCCATTCTCCTGAATTTGGACAATCTTAATCGAATTTACCATCGTAAATTCGATTAAGAGTGTGCAATACAGGAAAACAGACAATAGAATTCACCATGGTGAATTCGATTAAGAGCGTTCAATACAGGAGAATGGACAATAGAACATACGCGCAAAAGCTCCTGACTTCACCTCAGTACTTGAACCAATTTTTTGTCAATGATTTTTTCAAAATTTTCTAGTGCTACGATCCTCACTAAATTTTGCAATAATTTTCGCGTTGGCATTCTACAACTAACAACCATGTTTGAATTGGATCGGTTTTGTATTTTTCGAGTTATTGAGGAAATAACAACCGACTTCCAGATTGATATAACTCCAAAACTATTTGGCCGATTATGCTAATTAACAAACATAAATATCGCATTCAGATGAGAAATCTACCCTGAAAACTGCAAGTCGCTATTTCTTTCCGTTCTCGAAGAATCATGAGATACATAATATTTTTCGCAATTTTTTAAAAATTTTCTAGAGGTACGGTCCTCACAAAAATTAACCCACATCTTCATGTCGATATTCTACAAGTAGTTACCAAGCTCCAATTCAATCGTGTATATTTTTTGAGTTATCGAGGAAATAATATTCCAGATGGGTATAACTCCGAAACCGTTGCACCGATTATGGCCAACAGCGAACTTAACTCTCCAATTCAGATGTGAAACCTATCCTGAAAATTGCAAGTCCCTATCTCCTTCCGTCCGAGAGTTATCGAGGCAACGGTCACCCATCCAGCTACTGAACTCACACAAGGCTGCTCGGATATCCAACAATATAGATCCGATCGTGTTCAAACTCGGAACTGGCTAGTAGAGTTAGGTTCTGAAGGCTCTCGCAAGATTTCAGCGATTTCGGACGAATATTTTCTGATATATAGATTTTTTTTCAATAATCTATGATTTTTTTAATAATTTTCTAGTGACACGATCCTCACGAAATTTTGCAAGAATTTTCGCGTTGCCATTCCACAACTAATAACCATGTTTGAATTGGATCGGTTTTGTATTTTTCGAGTTTATTATTTTTTATTATTATTGATAAGGGGTTACTTTTTTCGAGTTAATGAGGAACAAAAAACAGCCAAATTTCAGATGTCTATAACTCTAAAACCGTTTGGCCGATTGTGCTTATAAACGAACTCAACTGTCGCATTCAGATTCGCAATCTAGCCTGAAAATTTCAAGTCGCTATCTCTTTCGGTTCTTAGGTTATCAAGACATAAATAATATTTTTTAATAATTTTTTAAAAATATTCTAGCAATACGATCCTCACAAAATTTCACAAAAGTGCTTAGGTGTATATTCTACAACTACTCACCAAGTTTCAATTTGATCGGATTTGTGTTGGTTGTAGACAAAACTATTACTCGAAAACCATTTGACCGAATATGACCATTAACGAACTTGCTCGTCGTATTGGGATTCAACACTTACCCTGAAAATTTGAAGTTGCTATCTCTTTATGTTCTCAATTTATCGTGGCAACAGCCAGTCGGACGGACGGCCCACCGGACAGAATCAAATTTGACCTCGAATTCTTCATCAGGGTGTTCCACCCAATCGTTTGAGACCATTTTCGGCGAAAAATTCGAAAATTACACACATTTGGGCAAAATGTGGGGGGCTTTAGCTTCCTTGGGAAGCATTTTCGGACTGTTCAGCGTAACTTTTTTCGTACTGTTCAGCGTAACTTTTTTCGTAATTTGACTCAGAGAATAGCCTCCTGAAACATAGGAACGACTTTCACGGTATTATGAGGATTGTAATATATTTCTGATGTCCATTCAGCTGATTGCTGATTTCACTCCAGCCTGTAATGGTGGATTCAATTTTCGTCCATCATTGCGTATCGAAGCAAAAAGTATTTTTATTTTCCCGCAACAGCTCCAAACAGCGTTCCGAATCCTCAACTCGTTCTTGTGTTTGCTAATTTTCCCGTCAAAAAGCAAAGTTTTCTCTTTTTTTCATTATTCAGAAAATAACAACACTAAAACCAGTTTTGTAATTTCTGATAATAGCCAATGTCAAATCGTTAACGTATGTTAAACATATTTGGGATATAATTTCTCTGGTGTTCGTGTTTCTTATTTAACGATTTTCCGGTTTGATATTAAGGATCATGGCAATAATTCAAATTAACTTGCAGACTCCAGATATATTTTCCGTCTTTATTATTTTTGATAAAATTTTCAGAATTGTTTGTGGTTTTAAAAGCTGCTGTATAACTATAACGTTCTTTCTCCTATCTCCTACTTATACTTCATTTGGGATATTGTATTATTTACATTGAATAGGTTCTAATGTGGAATCTGAAGAAGCCACAGCGTGTGCACAATTGAAGGAATTGTGTGATTACTATTTATATTACATTGTCATCTATTCAATACCAATACTATTTTTGAAAAGGGGTTGAAATTTGGTATATTCATAAGATATTGAATCTTTGTAAAATTTCCAGTTTTTCAAATAGTAGAGAATTTTATGCTGAAATTAATTCGTCGGTCTCACATTGGCCAATTCTCATTCCTAATGAGGATAATATTCAACAAGCAATACGTAATGCTGACCGCATATCCTTAATTACTCTTTTCAGGTGAACGACAAAGGTTTCCCAACCGTTGAAGGCTTGGTTTCGTTATACACCGAAGGAATCGAAGACAAAGAGTATATTTTAGCAACTCTTCAATCCGTGAACGTCTGTCTTTCCAAGGCTCAGAAGGAGTTCATTACAACACCACAATCATTAGAAGGTTGGTTAACTTTATGCCTATTTTTTCTCCATTTCCTGAATTCTACTCCGGAAGGTTCATTTTGATTCTAATTGGAATCGTTGAAATTATAATTCAAGTAAATATTCACAAAAAACACGTGATTACTCATTCGACCCGAAATAATTCTGGTTATTTGTAAATGCTATTTCTGCATTCACTATACGAGGTGCTTAAGGCGAGTTCTTTTTCACAAGACGTTAAACTCATTAAAATATACCATTTCACAAAAATTGGCCCATATAAAATTGTAACTTGGGACAAATGAGGCCATTAAAAGAAGTCATTGAGTAATTCATGCAAGTATTTTTGGTCCTGGTGGTGATTGAAGGAGTCATAGACGATATAATCTTCTTAAGGAATGTTCTGTCTGTTGTACCGATTGTATCGCATCACATGAAAATTCGTGCTTCAAGACATTCATAGAGTCGAATGATTTCTCAAAGAAAGATTTCCGATCTTTCTTTACATACTCGGACGAAATTGAGAGCCGAGTAACTAACCTTGTTCCACGGAACGAAGCAATTCATCCTGACGATGGCCTTCTATCACAGAGGCTGAGCTGCTGAATGTGGAAATCGGGACTACATTCATATGATAATCAAGGACCACCTCATGCACTGAATCTTGATACAAAAATACTGCACCAAATCGCCACGTTGCTACTGCGTTACAGTAGGAGTGCACTTGGGTTCGGTGTTTGATCGCTGTTGAATCTCATGCAGCAGGCTGTGAGAATATGTATGCCTGCATGAAGTAGCAGCATCGTGTTCACCATTGATCTCACAAATTGTTGTGAACTCATCGAGGTGATAGCTTAAGATATCATTCTGGCGGGGACGTTCAGTTTCAAAATTGATGAAACGCGAAAGCAGCGAAACATGTTCATGCAGATGCTGTTCAGGATCATGTCCACCATCGAAGGACCTGCACAGTTCTAAAGACGATTGATTCTGATTGCCATCGTAACAAGCTTAGTCTTCCTACATGCGTCACGGATATTCAGTGAAGCGTGAATATCGTCTCCTATATGAGGGGAGTAGCGTCAATATACAGCCAATATACAGAAGGTATTGGAGGTGGCTGGTGCATTTCGTTTATTGTTCGATTCCTCTCATGCTACCGTTAAAGTTGTTAGCGGAGGAATTGGAGTTTATCAAAGTGAGGTCAACTGAGGAAAGACCCGGGCAGTGTCAAAGATAAAACTAACGAATATTCCTCGGCAACACCAAATGAAAATGGATCCATTAGCTACTCCCAAATTTGAGGTGCTGGTGAAAAGACATTTGGAGAATACGGACGCTTCCAAGTCAACCAGAAATGCTGCATACTGGTTGACAGCCCAGACTGTCTGTCATTTCTGGAAGTAGAATGCAGAACACGTCGTCTGCACATCAAGAGGTGGCAGCAGGCCAGTAAGCAGTTTACGAGAGAAAATATTGACGAAATGCTGCAATCTGATATGACGTTGGAAGTAGTCTGAATTAATGCCGCGAAGGGCCACTTCATGAATGTGGGGTTATCCTAATTAACTCAGAGTTAAATCTCACCCCCAGGGTTAAATTGATAATTTGTTCAAGAGTTATAGCTTAACCATGATTTAAAACTATAAAGAATTGGTTCAAGCCCTGTGGACAGGAGCTGTCTGGCGCTCTTGTTCAAACAGTCAAATTATATCTCCGAAAGTATTGGTTTCTCAGAGTTGGGAATTATATCAATGTATTCTTATGATAGAACTGCATCATAAAGGAGATTCAATTCAAATAATAGTTTATTTATCAAGATTAAATGAGCAATCTGAGAATGAGAACTGCACCATGGAAGAAATCAAATTAAAATAGCTGAAATGAATTTGACTCTCTCTTATAGAACAGGATGACATGTACGAGTATGAACACAGATCATATAATAAAGCTTAGATAGAATAATCATAGCATTCTGTGAAAACTTAGAAGTACGATTCATTATTGAAATTTAGAAAAATCATATCTCCGAAAGTATTACCTTGTTGGAGTTGAAAATGATATCAATGGATTTTAATGGTGAAACTGCATCTTAAATAAAATTGAATTCGAAATTTGTTAATTAAAAATTGTTTTTTTCGTTACTCCGAAACCATCTGGCCTATTTTGTCCAATAACGATCATAACCGAGATATTCATCTCCCTAACCTACTCTGAAAATTTCAACTGCCTAGCTCATTCTGTTCGAGAGTTATAGTAGAAAATTTTTTTTTTAATTTTCAAAATTTTTTTTTACTCTTTGCGGTAACCTGGTCAATACAAAACTTCACATGCGTATAAAGGTCATGATTCTACAATTTGATGCCAAATTTCAGATAGGTCGAATGATCGGACTCGGAAATATTTTTTAAATTTTTTTAAAATTTTTTAAAAAATTTTAAATCAAGATTTTTATTAGTATTTTAATTCACTGAAAATGTTACAATATTGTTGTTGGTATTCTCGTGTCTCCTTTTAGTTATATTCAAAGCTATTATTGTAGTACCCATTGTTACAGAGCCCTGATGATGAATTTATTAAAATTCGAAACGTTGGCAAAAAAAAATAGTTTTTCTTTAACAATATTGATCCCAGTCCCACCAATACCAATGGGAGCATTTCGATGTCACTTGGGCAATGCACCACTATATTCCAAGCGGAAGAGGTAGCCTTCACGACATGTGTCGTGGAGAATATTCGTATGTGCTATTCCAACAGGAACAGTCGAAATCTCTCGGACAGTCAGGCAGCACTTAAGGAAATAGCTAGCTAACTCCAGGCTTGCACTGGAATGCTGACAGCACCTGGAAACCTTGGCTGCCAAAAACCGAGTTGGTCTCGGGTGGGTGCCGGTGCACACAGTGGTTCAAGGGAATAAAAGAGCTGATGCACTCGCTAGAGAGGGCTCGGTTATTCCCCCCTTCCGGCCAGAGCCGGCAGGGGGGGTGACCAAATCGGCTGTGAAAGGCGTCATTGAATAATGGATTCTTGCACAACACACTCGGCACTGGAACAAAACTTTTGGCCCGCGGCATAGTAAGTTAATGCGGCAACTCTGCCCCTTACTAACTAAAGAAGTCTTACTACTGAGTAGGAGTAAGCTCAGGGCAGTAACTGGCTTACTAACCAGATGCTATACCCTGAGAAAGCACCTGAACAACATGTGGACTCCCCGAGTAAACCCTGTTTGTAGGAAATTTGGGGAGGCAGTTGAAACTGCCTCACATGTCATATTTTACTCTACAGCCCACACACAATGGAGTCTTGACTATGGGGCGACGACACTACCCTGGGTGCCAGAAACCGTGCAAGGTACCTATATATACTAGTCAAGGCCCTGTATTCTAATAGCAGACCGACCGAGGCACAATAAGTCTCTCTAGGCTGCAGCACGGACTACTCGCTCAATCGGTATCGATTGACAAACAAACTTGCTTGTATTGATTGTGTGGTGTTTTTGAAAATGATTCATGATATAGGTACCTACTACTTTCTGATGATGATGAACAGATCATCGAATATATAACATCCGATTTTCATGATAGAAGATTTGGATAAAGCAGGTACCAATCCTTACAATTCCCTGAGGGACAACCCATTTCCCATTTCATAGGACATTTCACACGAAAAAAGAAAGTGTCATATATTTGTTGAACCCCAAAGATACCATTTTCAATTTTTTCTTAGTTCATCGTCAAGCGTCAATCCTTAACAAAAATTCCTCATTTGGTGGTTCAGTTTTCTATATTGAATTTCTAATCATTGTTATATTCTCTAAACGATTTGATTTCTTTCAGCACAAGGACAAACATGCCTTATCGCCTACGATGTCTTCGACTGCGTGTCTGAAAAGATTGGAGAGTATTGTGGACAAACTCCCTGAGCTCGAAATGGAACACTATACACCAGCTTCATTCTTCCATTTTTTTTTTAATTTATACATTTTCCATCATTTTATTGTTATTATTACTAGTCATCCCTATCACCACATATTATATAGTGTATCATTGCATCCCAAGAAAATTCACAATTTAATTGTTTTGTTGATATTTGTGTTTTGTGAAAAATAAAATGTTACCACCTACTATTTTGTTTAATATCATCCTGGACTAGGAAGTTATCGCAGATGGATAGTTGTATTGTTCCAAATACTACATTTTCAATTCACTCAATTCTTATTTACTCCATCGATATTGTTCAATCCTTACAAAATGCATAACGCAAAGTGATTCTACGATGTGCGCCGAAGTACCTATGTATGTGTATGCAGCAAGGGGTTGATAATAAAGTATAATGGTTGAAGTAAAGTAAACATTATTCAATTATATGAACAAAACAATTAAACAATACGAACAATTATATTATACAAAATTATCAAAGAGTTTTTTTTTGTTTTGAGCAGCGTATTAATATCAAACAGATAATCAGATGTGTAACAAACTAGTAGAGACGGAAGATATCTTTGATTAATCAACATCCAATGGACTTGTCATTTCGTAGGTATGTAATTTCAGAAGTTTGAACTCTGGAGAAAATCGACAATTTATTTTGAGTCAACGTGATTTTCATAATTACATTTGTTTTTCAGGTGATATTCGCATAATTTAATTTTATGGATTTTCTATTTTGATTAATTTTTTTTCCATTGTAATCAATCTTGTATTTCCAATTTCCCTATTGTAATAATGCATTTGTTTCTGTTAGTAATATCCCGAAATGTCGCAAGAACAGTGGGTACAGTTTTTCGATAGATATTGATTTCTAGCAAATCACTTAGTGACGACACATATTGAAGAATCATCAAAGAAAAGGGAAACAACTTGGCTAAGATTCACAAGCTTTAATACTACGTTGTTGACATATAGAAATATATCGGGTTTTATCCCATTTTCAAAACTGTTTAGAAAATAATCAACCATTAGAATCGTACTTTACATACCTGCAAATAAAAGGAGTGTGGAAAGATGAAGTTCTAATTGATAATTGGTTATAGGTAGATTTCGCCTGCGAGCGTATGCAAACGGATTCTACCGAATCCAATATTGTCCTTATATTCCCTGAGTGTAATATTTATGTAATTTTGTTTTTTGCAATATTCTGTTACTTAATTCTGAAGTATAGTATTTTTTCTGTTCGTCGAACCTAATGTTCTTGGAATATCCAGTCTGACTTATACAGGGTGTTTTCAATAGTGAGTTTTTTTTTAACAGAAGGTAGATCTCATAAAAATAATTAATTTCACGAAATATCCCATAAATAAAATATGCATGATAGGGCTGCTATCCACCCCCGAAGTCCATGAAGTACCGCCTGTCTCCCCACGCTTTCAACCATTTTAAACGCGTAATCCCAATGGCGCATACAAATTAGCAATGCTTATCTTTCCTTTCCCATGATCTCTCTAGGTCCTTTACAACAATATAAATAGACGTGCAATGTTAGGTCCATCCATGGCTTTATAATTTTTCACAAAATCACAAAATGAACGTATACTTCTTTGATTTGTTGGAAATATCAGTAAACAAACATACCAGCATTACCAGTATACCCCCGTATAGTAGATTTATTTGAGTGAATATCACCATAATTCATTTCGATGAAGTCAGAGACTGGCAGAGTACTGAGCCGAAGCCGAGGGCCGACGCTACCGGGGGGAGGGAGGGGAGCCTCCCCCCCCGGATCATATCTCAAAGGGCGTCAAATTGACCACGGATAGTTGGAAAACTCTAGAAAAAGGACATAATAAAAACAGATTTTTTTAAACTACTGCTTGAATAAGATGATTATTATTATAGACCGATAGCATTGTAGAAAGCTTTGTTGCTGCTAGAGACTAGATGGCAGGAGTGGGAAATTCCCGGCATTCCCCGGCTATACATCAAAATCGTTCAATAGAAACATAACCTTATAATTCTTATATAAATTATTCGTGAATAGTGAATTAGTGAATCTGAATATTGATTGAAATTTAAAATCGAAAACCGAATACGGATTATGGATCCTTGCCAAAAACAGCTCAAACCGTCTGGAGCGGAATTCAGAAGGAGACCGCAGATAAGAAAAAATGGGTTCAAGCCCTGTGGACAGGAGCTTTCTGGCGCTCTAGTTCAAACAGGCAAATTATATCTCCGAAAGTATTGGTTTCTCAGAGTTGGGAATTATATCAATGTATTCATATGATAGAACTGCATCATAAAGGAAATTCAATTTAAATAATAGTTTATTTATCAAGATTAAATGAGCAATTGAATACGATAGTACGATTTTTCGTGAAAAGCAGCAAGTTGCGATGGACGTTAAAAGAAAAACACCCTGTATAGAGGTTTCTAAAAAATACATTATAAGAATCCATCCAAGATTCATATTTAGATAACGGTTTGTTTGTGTCAAAAATCAAATCAATCGCGTAATATTGTGCCGATAGAAAAAGAACATCCTGTATAGTAATGGTTTATTTTCAACGATAAGAGCTTCGGAAACAAGATTAAATGAGCAATCATGAGAATGATAACTGCACCATGGAAGAAATCAAATTAAATCTGGCCAATTTTGCCCAATAACGAACTTAACCGAGATATTCATCTCCCTAAACTACTCTGAAAATTTCAACTACCTACCTTATTCCGTTCGAGAGTTATATCTATGTCTATGGATGAAAAGCAGTCTCACTACTCTCAGATCTCTTACTTCATGTTCCGTTCCGAAATTTAAGAATTTTCTGAGAAAACATAATTTCGGAGCAAACAACTGAGATTTTTCTCACTTCGCTGACAATTCTTCGATTGATTATAAAATGTCATGTCTGAGGAACATCATTTGACATTATGACAATTCATACATAGATTAATATCATTCTGTGACAACGTTGAAATACGATTTACATTGAAATTTTGAAAAATCATATCTCCGAAAGTATTAGCTTGTTAGAGTTAGAATGATATGAATGGATTCTTATGATAAAACTGCTTATTAAAAAAAATTTAATTTGGAATTTGTTTTGTAAAAAAAAAATTTTTTTTTTATTACTCCGAAACCATCTGTCCGATTTTGCCCAGTAACGAACTTAGCCGAGATATTCAACCCCCAAACCTACTCTGAAAATTTCAACTCTCTAGCTCATTCCGTTCGAGAGTTATCGTGCCTACGGCCGGACCGGCCGGACGGCCGGACGGCCGGACCGGCCGGACAGAATGAATTTCGACCACGGATTCTTGATCAGTGAGTCGAACCAAATCGTTTAAGACCATTTTCATCGAAATATTCGAAAATTACAGACATTTGGGCAAATTGATAAGCACTCAGTTCCGAGGAACTAGAGCGCCAAAAATTGAAACGGAAAAAGCAGCGTCATGAATACATGGCTAAATGCGAATTATTCAAAATGTTCGTTCAAGCACTGACATGAGGTCAGGAGCTTTTGCGCGCATGTTCTATTGTCCATTCTTCTGTATTGGACACTCTTGATCGAATTTACCGATTAAGAACCAATTTTTTTTTCGTAAATTTTTTTGAATTTTCGAGGGGTACGGTTATCACTAAATTTCACACATGTCTTTATGTCGATATTCTACTACTAGTCACCAAGCTACAATTCGATCGAGTCTAAATTTTTTGAGTTATCGTGGAAATAATATTCCAGAAGAGTAATAATCCGAAACAGTTGGGCATATTATGCCCATAAACGAACTTAAATCTCCCATTTGGATGCGCAACCTACCCTGAAAGTTGCAAGTCCCAATCAGTTATCGAGGCAATGGTCACCCATCCAGCTACTGAACTTACACAAGGCTGCTCGGATCTCCACTATAGGTCCGATCGTGTTCAAATTTGGAACTTGGCAGTAGAGTTGAGTTCTGAAGGCTCTCGCAAAATTTCAGCGATGTCGAACGAACAGTTTCTGATATATAGAATTTTTTTCAATGATTTTTTAAAAATTTTCTAGCGATACGATCTTCACGGAATTTCGCAAGGTTTCGCGTTGATTCCAAAACCGTTTGGCTGATTATGCCTATAAACAAACTCAAATGGCGCATCAAGATGCACAACCTAACATGAAAATCGCTATCTCTTACCGTTCTCAGATTATCGTGACATAAATAATATTTTTCAATTATTTATTTGAAATTTCTAGTGATACGGTTCTCATAAAATTTTACCAACGTCCATAAGTTTGTATTCTACAACTACTCACCGAGTTTCAATTTGATCGGACTTGTATTGGTTGAAAACAAAATTATTACTCAGAAACCATTGGGCCGATTATTCCCATTAAGGAACTTGTCCATCGTATTAGGACGCGCCAACTACCGAGAAAATTTCAAGGCGCTATCTCTTTCTGTTCTCAAGTAGTGGCAACAGCCAGCCGGCCGGACATAATCATATTTGACCTCGAATTCTTCATAAGAGAGTCGAACCAAATTGTTTGAGACCATTTTCGGCACACAATTCGAAAATTAGACACATTTGGGCCAAATGATAACTCGATGTTACCCAGAACATGCGCGCAAAAAAGAGCACTGTATTTTCAAATAGAGCGAAAAGCGTAAGTTTTGGCGTTTGCTGACACATAGTTTTTAAGGATAGTAGCACCTTGTGAATCTCCATTCAACAACTGCATTGACAGATTGAACTATAAAACTAGACATGACTGTTTTTTCCGTCGAATTTTCGATTGGGTGACATCACTGACATCGACGATTTAATTTTATATATACATACTACAAACATTTTCAGGGTGATGAGTACAAAAATATTGCTTTAATTCAGGAATTACAAAAAACTCATTCAATATTCCACATAGCAGATATTTTCGAAGAATTGTTGGAATATTCCACTCTAGATAGCAGCAGGGTAACATGACATTATTGCTATATCATTTTTCGAAAGTTTTCGTTTTAATATTTGTGGACTCTTCAGATAATTCTTATCATCTCGAAAGCTTGATGTAGTATAATATATATTTATTTTTGTGAAATATAATTCTTTTAAGATCCTGGATCATTTGAGAAATGCAAACAATTTTTTTCACTCAAAAACACAAATTCAGACCGCAGTCTTGTTTGTAAAATAATTTTCAATCATAGTTATATTAATTTATAATTCTTTCTTTATTAAGAAACTATGTAGTATTTATCAATATATGTACACTTTATCCATATTTTTGTGATTTTTGTATATTTTTTCAAATTAGGGGCGCCAAAAGCCGTTTCTCCCCCCCCTCGGAAGAGCTCTTAGCTCCGGCCCTGACTGAGCCTTTTTGCACGAGCACCTCCCAGACCACATTTTTTTTACATTTTCAAGAACAGTACCTGTACCCGTCTGGTGTCCAATCATATCTAATTTTTTATTATAAACTTTATTATAACTTCATTTCGGGTGATATTCGACGTGGGATACGTATTTTAGAAGTCAAGAAATAACTGACCATTTCGACAACTGTTCACTGTTTGGAAAAAATTGCCAATTCTCGAGAAGCTGTATCTCGGGAAACTATGGTCGTACATACTTCGATCTGGCCTCGAATTGTAGCAAATTCACTATGATATTGAGTGAAAACTAAGAAAATTTTGTGTTATTTCGGCTCTGACGCTGGTCGAGCAAGTCTTTGGGAATTCCAAATCTGGTTTCTTAAAAAGTGGGAAAGCCCTGTGGACGGGAACTTCGGCGCTCTTGTTCAAACTTTGACAAATCATTTCTTGAAAGTATTGGTTGTTAGAGTTGGGAATGACATCAAAGGATTCTTATGATAGAACTACATCATAAAAAAAATTTAATTAAAAAAGTGTCATTTAAAAAATTATTAATCCGAAACCACCGGACCAATTCTACCCAATATCGAACTTATCCGAGATATTCCAGTTATGTTTTTACTGGAGATATTCTGAACCCAATTTTATTAACTTACTAAAGTATATATTTCCATCATAATATTGATAATCCGGTAAAGAGTTATCGTGTTAACGGCCGGCCGGACTGAATCGATTTTCAGCACGGATTAAGATGCTCTCTAAGGCGAAGCGTCGTTTTTCGCCCAAGAAGTTTACATTGAGTTCAATGGAGACCCGCTCACTTAAGGTAGACGACACTTAGGCGAAGCGTCGCGAACGGAAGCGCGGCGAGGAGAAGAGTCATTGCGCCGAGAACCGCACATTGGGACGAAGCATAGAGTTATACTACCTCTATGGGACGAAGCGTCAGGTCGCGTATCGGAAGGAATTGAGAGTCCCTTGAATCTGTTCAGTATCATTTGAATATTTCATATCGTGCGGTCAAGATGAGCAGCTCTCCTCTGAAGACAATCTGTTTGTTTTTGGTTTAATTTCCAGTATGAAATAAGAAAATGGGTTCAAGCCCTGTGGACAGGAGCTTTCTGGCGCTCTAGTCCAAACAGACAAATTAGATCTCCGAAAGTATTGGTTTCTCATAGTTGGGAATTAAATAAATGTATTCTTATAATAGAACTGCATCATAAAGGAAATTCAATTCAAATAATACTTTATTTATCAAGATTAAATGAGCAATCTGAGAATGAGAACTGCACCATGGAAGAAATCAAATTAAAAGAGCTGAAATGAATTTGACTCTCTCTTATAGAACAGGATGACATGAACGAGTATGAAGACAGATCATATAATAAAGCTTATATAGAATAATTATAGCATTCTGTAAAAACATAGAAGTACGATTCATTATTAAAATTTAGAAAAATCATATCTCCGAAAGTATTAGCTTAAATAAAAATTGAATTTGAAATTTGTTACTTAAAAAAAAATTTTTTTTTCGATACTCCGAAACCATTTGGCCTATTTTGCCCAATAATGAGCTTAACCGAGATATTCATCTCCCTAACCTACTCTGAAAATTTCAACTGCCTAGCTCATTCCGTTCGAAAGTTATTGTAGAATTTTTTTTTTATTTTCAAAAATTTTGACACTTTGCGGTAACCTGGTCAATACAAAACTTCACATGCGTATAAATGTCATGATTCTACAATTAGATGCTAAATTTCAGATAGATCGAGTGATCGGTTTCGGAAATACTCATAAAAAAATGTTTTTACTAAAATCGGCCATAACTCGGAAACCGCTCGATGGATTTTGCCCATTAACGAACTTAACCGAGATATTTACGCTCCAAACCCTCCTTGCAAATTTCAATCCTCTAACTCCATTTGTTAGAGAGTTAGCGTGCCTACGGCCGGCCAGCCGGACCGGCCGGACAGAATCGATTTCGACCTCGGATTCTGGATCAGTGAGTCGAACCAAATCGTTTGAGACCATTTTCAGCCAAAAATTCGAAATTTACAGACATTTGGGCAAATTGATAAGCACTCTGTTCCGAGGAACTAGGGCGCCAAAAAGATGCCAATAAAAAATGCAGGTCAGAAATATAAATCAAAGGAGGGAAACGTATGGTGAATTTCATCACTTCTTGCTTTCCGACTTCAGACAAAAGAAAAAGCAATATTTTAAATACTAGAGCAAGCATTTCCTACTGAATACTACCACTGACTGGCTATAGAACACGGAATACGGATCAAGAATGCAATTTTGACTCTTCTCTTCGTCTGAGACCGCGCACTCGGGCGAAGCGTCAGAAGAAACGACTCCTAGTTGCTTCGAAGATCATTCGCGCGTCAACCGACTCGCCTCTTCTCTTCGCTTCGTCTAAGTGAGCGGCTCTCCATTGAATTTAATGTTAACTTCTTGGGCGAAAAATGACGCTTCACCTAAGTGTGCGTCTACCTTTAAGGTAGATGCTCACTTAGGCGAAGCGTCGCGAACGGAGGCGCGGCGAGGAGAAGAGTCATTTCGCAGAGGACCGCGCAATGGGACGAAGTGTCAGGTCGCGTATCGGAAGGAATTGAGACTCCCTTGAAACTTTTCAGTATCATTTGAATATTTCATATCGTGCGGTCAAGATGAGCAGCCATTCATCTGAAGACGATCTGTTTGTTTTGGGTTTAATTGTCAGTATGGAAGAAGAAGATCCTAATGAAAAAAATTCTTGGTCAGAAACATAAATCAAAGGAGGAAAACGTACGGTGAATTTTATCACTTGTTTTCCGACTTCAGACAAAAGAAAAGAAATATTTTAAATACTACAGCAAGCATGTCCTACTGAATACTACCACTAACTGACTATAGAACACGGATCAAGAATACAATTTTGACTTATCTTTTCGCCTGAGACCGCGCACTTGAGCGAAGCGTCAGGAGAAACGACTCCTAGTTGCCTCGAAGATCATTCGCGCGTCAACCGACTCGCCTCTTCTCTTCGCTTCGCCTAAATGAGCGTCTACCTTTAGGCGAAGCGAATAGAAGAGGCGAGTCGGTTGACGCGCGAATGATCTTCGAGCCAACTAGGAGTCGTTTCTCCTGACGTTTCGCTCAAGTGCGCGGTCTCAGGCGAAGAGAAGAGTCAAAATTGCATTCTTGATCCGTGTTCTATGGTCAGTCTGTGGTATTAGTCAGTCCTTGCTCTAGTATTTAAAATATTTCTTTTTCTTTTGTCTGAAGTCGGAAAACATGTGATGAAATGCACTGTACGTTTTCCTCCTTTGATTAATGTTTCTGACCCAGCATTTTTTATTGACATCTTCTTCTTTTTTCATACTGAACCAAAACAAACAGATCGTCTTCAGAGAAAGGGCTCCTCATCTTGACTGCACGATATGAAATATTCAAATGATACTGAAAAGATTAAAGGGACTCTCAATTCCTTCCGATACGCGACCTGACGCTTCGTCCCAATGCGCGGTCCTCGGCGAAATGACTCTTCTCCTCGCCGCGCTTCCGTTCGCGACGCTTTGCCTAAGTGAGCGTCTACCTTTATTGATCAGTGAGTCGAACCAAATCGTTTCAGATCATTTTCATCGAAAAATTCGAAAATTACAGACATTTGGGCAAATTGATAAGCACTCTGTTCCGAGGAACAAGAGCGCCAAAAATTCAAAACACTTTTGCAAGCATGACACCTCTTTCATGTCCAGTTTTTTGGATTAATGTGATATCTCTGATATCTTGTTGGGCTTTCCCCTGTTGCGCTCATTTGAAGGAGATATAGAGAGCCGGTGACCTATCAGCGTTATCGCCTATCAAGCTATTCCCCAGGATGAGCTGTTTGGGAACTTCCCCATGAGATATCTCTGAGATGTTCCTTGGCTCGTTCCCTGTAGCGGACATTTGGAGGACATAGGCGACCTCCTAGCCATACCGCAAAAGGCATCACAATATCCTGGAAAGAGCTCACCGAGACATCTTTTGGTGGACTCCGTGTTATCTGGGTCTGCTTTGGCGAGCTTTTTCGTGTTTACCAATCTGAATTGAATGGTGAAAATAAACAAGCACGTGAAAGTCGACTGACCTCACTTCGGTCCTTTTTAAATTTTTTGACAATTAATTGTGTGTATTACGGTCTGGTCTTCGCCTCTTAGATTTTCCTTTGGCCGCAATAAAAGAAAATTTAAAACTAGGCATTTCTGTTGCGGGAAACGACTCTGATGACATCTGAGCTTGAAGCAGACTGTTTAAAAACAGCGCCATGCAACTGATGTCAGAATGTTGGGATCAGGATGTACTTGAACTAATATCGTACCTCCAAGAGCGTCTTCGATGTAATATAACATAATTAAATCTGAACAAAATCTAATTGAGTTCAAATCTAGAACTTGGCTCTAAATAAGGTATCGAAGGCAAACTTTCAGCGATATCTGACGGATAGTTTCTGATTTTTTCAACAATGGTTTAGTCTTACGATCGTCACGAAATTTTGCTTCAGAGCGTCCACACACGGTCATACTGAATCGCCGCAAATACTTAACATCTTTACAGAAGCAGCTGAAACTGAAACTTATCTTCACTTCTTCACGTGGGTATTACATCATTCTTACTATAACAACATTAGTGTTGTGTGATAGGTTATAAAAAATATTGCCATTTGCCTCAAACTGTTTAGATTAGAATATCCCACGTAAATCTTGTCGCAAACACATTAAATTTATGAAGATTTGTCACTTTTATCTGTCAATTGTCATATCATTGATCCATTTGAACATATCTAAGACATACGTCCAAAATAAGTGGAAACGTATGTCCTTGTTGCCACTTTTCCCACTGTCACTTCACCCCCCTGCTGTAGATTCTGGAATTACAATAATTGTATTTATCGTCCGTACATGCCTCCAATGGAAATCAAGTGACGAAAGGGACTCAGGAGATTGGAATCGCTTCGATCCGGTAAGCCCGTGTGCGGATGATCTAAGTATTCATGTCGGTAGTTTTCAACTAACAAGCGAGTTTCAATTCGCTCAAATCAATTCGAGTTATTACAAAAACAAAATATCATACGGTAAATCTGAAACCGAGCTCAACCGGCACAATTTGACTCCAAACCTACTCTGAAAATTTCAACCCTAGACGGTTGGAACCCATTTCGTTAGAGCGTTATCGTAATTTTATATGACCCCGGATTATTCATGAGTGAGTCAAACCCAAATGTTTGAGACCATTTTCGGCCAAAAATTTAAAAAATACTGACATTTCGGAATAACGATAGGTGCATTGTTCCTGCACCAGTGATTCCGCCATATATCTCATTGAAATTGAATCAGTTAACGAAACGATTATGTACTTGAAGGAAACTGATATTCAACATTCAACTACGAAATTAGCAAATTATGAGTTATGACATCCAAATTAATAATCGTGGCACAGTAGTCTGAAAAAAGGAAAGTAATAATTAGTGTTACGTTTGAAACAATGGGTATGATCTTAATACGCGATATTTTTGACATAAATCCTCTACCCGATACGATCCAAGGATGCACCAAGTTTGTTTCTGTTATTGTGATGCTATCAAGTTTTGTGAAATGTATCTCCTCTCATTTTGGGATACTAGATATCCGATAAGTACAAATCTAAGAAGAATTTTATCAGCTGAATGCTTTAATTTCAGAAGTATTTTTTTTAGAGTACGACGTTTGAAATTCATACTGTGAAAATGATTTCTCCCATGTGACCACCTCTTACGTCTCTACAGTACTGGATTCTTTTATCAATTTTCGGTCATATTCTGGCATAGGTGTGGCTCTATCTCACCAATAACTCGAGAATTTTCTGCTTTCAATGCTTCAACGTTTCGAGGACTATCCTTCTTGACCAGGCCTTTCACATAGTCCCAAAGGAAGAAGTGCGGTTTCAAATCAAAGGCAAATGTTGAAGTCCAATTCACGTTACCGAACCAGGAAATAACACGATCTGGAAAATTTGTATGCAGGAATTGCAATGTTTTTCAGGCAGTATGACACGTAGCCCCATCTTGTTGAAACCGCATGTCTTTAGTATCAATATTTTCCATTTTTCACTTTAAAAATTGGTTCAAGCCCTGTGGACAGGAGCTTTGGCGCTCTTGTTCAAACTTTGACACATCATATCTCCGAAAGTATTGGTTTCTCAGAGTTGGGAATGATATCAATTTATTCTTATGATAGAACTGCACCATAAGGAAATTCAATTCAAATAACAGTTTATTTATCAAGATTAAATGAGCAATCCGAGAATGAGAGCTGCACCATGGAAGAAATCAAATTAAAATAGCTGAAATGAATTTGACTCTCTCTGACAGGATGACATGTACGAGTATGAAAACAGATCATATAATAATTCATAGATAGAATAATTACACCATTCTGTGAAAACATAGAAGTACGATTTATTATTGAAATTTCGAAAAATCATATCTACGGAATAATTAGCTTGTTAGAGTTTAAGACCATTTTCAGCCAAAAATTCGAAAATTACAGACATTTGGGCAAATTGATAAGCATTCCGTTCCGAGGAACCAGAGCGCGAAAAAGTACTGACCCATCACACCCCAAAACACATCAGTGACTCTTTGGGGGTGCGTTGGCCTTTCTTGGATCACGCGAGGGTTTTCATCTCCCCAAATACGGCAGTTTTGTTTATTAACGTAGCCACCGATCTCGAAATGAGCTTCCACCGAAAAATTCACTGTTGTCACTACTAGTTTCGGGCCCAAAATGTCGACATTTTGTAGGCCTTTATTGATATAATTCAAAGTCAAAACGGACATAATTTTCAAGTTTAAGTTTTTCTGAGTGTTTCCGAACATATAAAACAGAATATTATGTTAATATGAAAAATATACAACATCCTAGTGGATTTGACTATTGTAGGTTCGTCAACCTGTCATTTTATCATCATAAATGTCATATATTTCGGCTTGTTTTACGCAGAAAACACGCTGTTTTGTTCGATTATCAGAAAAAACAAATCGACAAATATTAATATATCTTGCATAAAACGATTGAATAAAAGTGCCGAATATATGACATTTGACTATGAAATTGCAGATTTCGCAGGTTTAACAAACGTATAAAAGCCAAATACCCTAGGATATTGTATTGTTGTTCATATCAACATTAATTTTCTGATTTATATACTCGGGAACACTCAGAAATCCTCAAAATTGAAAGTTACGTCCGTTTTGTCTTTGTATTATATCAATAAAGGCCTACAAAATGTCAGACATTTTGGGCCCGAAACAAGTAGTGGCAACATTAGTATGTAGAGAATGTATGTGCAAGGGTACAAAACCGGTTTTGGTGACCTTGACCATATATGGAAGTTACCTATGGTCAAGGTCACCAAAACCGGTTTTGTACCCTTGCACATACATTCTCTATAATCCCCACTCCCAATTATTTCCATTACTTTCATTGTGCCCCACCCAAATTGCCCCCACTCCACCCCCCACTCAAACTGGTGACCAAGGACGTTACCCCCTCCCCTTCATAGTTCAAGGTCAAGGACACTATCCCACTCCTATCCTCACTATTGTCTAGGGTCAAGGACATTCCCCCACTCCTATTCCCACTCTTAGTTCGAGGGCAAGGACATTAAGTCGAAACCCGTCCTCACTTTTAGCTCTAGGTGAAGGATGTGTCCATATATATTTAGACCACCAGAAATCGGCGATAGATACACATCTTCAGTACGAATTATTTTAGTTGAAAATTTGGATATAAACTATCATTTGGTTCATAATTTCAAGTCCAATTTACCTCCACTAGTATCAAACCACACAAAATATTATATAATTTTAGGATATATTAAAATTCTATCAGTTGAGAGTTATTGTTGTAGTATGATAAAACAACCCTAATTATAGGTTTTGTTGTTTAAGAATATTGTGGTTATCAAATGACACTATATATGAAGAACTACGCTGATAAACAACGTAGAAAGTATTCAAACTCTAACGTGATAGGAGGTTCTTTAATAAATAAATTAATTGATAAGTTACCTGTGGAATTACATTTACCCGGTTATCAATTCTGTGGACCAGGCACTCATTTAGAGGAAAGATTGAAACGAGGAGACTTGGGAATAAATGAGTTAGATAAAGCCTGTAGAGAACACGACATTATATATTCTGAGTATTCAGATTTTGAAAAAAGAAACGAGGCAGACAATATCCTTATTAATAAAGCTTTCGAACGTCTTAATTCAAAGCAAGCTAGTTTAAAAGAGAAATTAGCGGCATTCATTGTATTCATTTTGATGAAAGCGAAAACTAAAATCGGTATGGGTACTAAGGGGAGAAAGAAATCTATGAGAAAAAGAAAATCAAGAATATTAGTTGCTCCGAAGGATGGTGGTTTTTTACCAATACTCTTGCCTCTCTTAGGAGCTTTAGGTGCATTGGGAACCGGAGCTGCATCGATAGCAACTGCTGTAAATAAAGCAAAATCTGATAGAAAAATGATAGATGAAGTACAGCGACATAATAAAGCAATGGAACTTGTTAGAGGAAGGAGTTTGTCTCAGGGGAAATGATTATTTAGAAGAAAGGTTTCTGGAAGAAGAGCATTAGTTATCGGAAAGAAGTCAAAAGGAAAAGGTTTATATATTGGTCCGTATCAATGGTCGCAGAAAAAATTCCAGTGAAATTACCTCGGAAACCCCTTACTAACATACAACTCACAAAATTTGCTAATTCGTTACAAATACCGTTTTTTAGGGGAATATTTATGAGAAATGATTTACCCACAAAAATTAAGAAATATGAAACAGGAATCATCAATCATGACGATCGTGCTGGTCCAGGAACACACTGGACAGGTTATGTGAAAACTGGAAGAAAAATATTGTACTTCGACAGTATCGGACACTTACGACCCCCAAAGGAAGTAATAAGATATTTTAGAAGCGATAGTAAAAAAAACATAATAAAGTATAATATTCAAAGGTATCAAAAATTAAATACTAATAATTGTGGGCAGTTGACTCTAAAGTTCTTATATATGTGGACTCATCATGGAAAAATTATTTAGATAGATCTACTTGAACTATAATGTTGTTTATGTTGAGTGGAAAATCATCAATTCTCACTTCAGATTTCAACCCTCCTATAGACTTAAAAGACGGCAATTATGTTTTGGGTCTAACGAACTTTGAAACGTTTAATTCTATTCCTAATATAGATGAAGATTGTAATAGTATAAAGTGGGATCAAAAGAAATAATAATTCCAACAGGGTGCTATCAAGTCGTAGATATTAATAATTATATCGAACGTGAATTACAATTGGATCCGAAGACTAAGGGTATAACATTCGAATTGACACCGAATAATAACACACTTCATACAAATATTAAATGTACAGAGGATGTGGATTTGAAAAAATCAAACAGCATAGCTCCCTTGATTGGATTTGAACGTAAATTCTTAGTTGATAAACACCAATCTGACCGTATTGCAGATGTGATGACTGTTAATTCCATTCTAATAGAATGTAATATCACGGTAAATAGTTATGCAAACGGACAACCACAACATATTGTAATAATATTCCAACTTATTATAGACCAATTAATTATATTATATTATTAATGAGGCGACTCTTACTTCTTGAAGTTCTTTTATTGAATGAGTTCCTTACATGTTAACATTCTTATCAATATTCAGGAGAGAGGGGATCTCAAGACACTGAGCATGACAGGTATTTAGGTGACGATGTATCCGCAACACACAATGCATTAATCAGTTTCCTGACATCCTCCCTCTCAAGACAATCATACCATGATTATAAATGTATCTAACTTCTAACTATATATACAACATATTTACAATTCCTAGAAAAAATAAAACATTAATTTCCAAGTAGTCAAAAATCCTTTTTTTTTTTTTTTTTTTAGATTCCCAATTCCAAACCAATCAGGCTTCCTAATTAAATTTCTATTACGTAAATTATAATTATTTTCATCAAAATCTTTACCATGTATATTAGATCTAGCTATCATCTCATCATCAAGTTCACTTCCAAAATTATTTACTCTATTTTCTATAATCAAATGTTCTCTAGTTCTCCTATAAATATTATTTTGATTGTCTTTAATTAAATAAGAACGAGGTTCCTTACATTGCCTTACTATTAAACCATCATGCCAAACATTCCTTATTTTGAACCTTACTTTATCATTTACTTTTCCTTCCACCAAATTTCTTGTATGAACATCATAATATTGTTTTTGTTTATTTTGCCTAGCTTTGAAAATATTACTGAGTTTTTTATCTATAAACATTTTAGGTTCTAATAAGGAGGTAATTGAAGGTAAGCTATCTTTGAGTCGTCTATTGAAAAATAACTGCGCTGGGGACAAACCAATTCCAGATATAGGGCTATTTCTATATTTCAGCAAATAAAGATTGACATTACCATTCTCGTATGAACTTTTTCTTAACATTCCTTTACAAATACCCACAGACTTTTCTGCCATACCATTGCTCCTGGGGTAATTTGGGCTAGAATGTGTAATTTTTATATCATATTTCTTAGCAAATTCTTTAAAAATATATGAATTGAAAGGTATATTATCACTAACAATTTCATCTGGAAATCCATAAGAAGAAAAAATTTCCATAATTTTATTAATAACTTCATTAATTGACTTATTGTTCAATTTTTTGAACTCTATCCATTTTGAAAAATAATCAATTGTTGAAATAAATGATCGACCTGCAAAGTCGAATATATCGATCCCTATTTTGCTCCAAGGTCTATTTGGTATCTCATGATTCATTAATGGCAATCTTGCATTTCTTTTACTAAAACGTTTACAAATTTCACAGTCAATGATTAAATCGTAAATTTCTTTACTCATTTTCGGCCAATATAAACACTCATTAGCACGTGCCCTACATTTATTAATTCCAAGATGCCCTTCATGTATTCTTATTAACATTTCTTTACGTTTTGACATGGGAACAATTAATCTATCTCCGTAAAATAACAATTCATTAAACTCTGTTATATCATTTTTAATACTATGATATGCTTTCAATTCCCCTGATAATATTTTTACATTCCTCCAATCCTTTATCAAACAAATCTTTAATTGATTTAAAACATTATCTTCTCTAGTAGCAATTCTCAACTCCTCAAGTTTAGCATCAGAAACAGGTAATGATTTTGACAAGCTATGCACAACCAAATCTTCAAATTCCGAAAATGACTCATCTTTTATACTTGCTCTGGACAAAGTATCAGCAATAAACATCTTACTTCCTGGCAAATAAATTACTTTAAGATCATACTTCAAGAGTCTGTAAAGCAGTCTCTGAAGTCTTGAAGAAACTTTGTTTATATCTTTTTTAAAAATATTGACTAGCGGCTTATGATCGGTATGGACAATTACATTTCTACCATACACGTAATAATTAAACTTTTCTACAGAAAAAACTATGGCACATAGTTCCCTTTCAATATTTGCATATCTTTTCTCTGCATCGCTAAGTGTGCGAGAGGCAAACGCTATGGGTTTTCCTTCCTGTAACAAACATGCACCAAAGCCGTCCAGGCTTGCATCACATTGAACAGTAAGCGGTTTATTCATGTCATAGTGTGTTAAAATGGGCGCTTTAATTAATAAACATTTTATTTTATTTATTGTATCTGTGTGTAGTTGCTCCCAATTGAAAATTTTATCTTTCATAGTGAGCTCTCTTAAGGGTGCTGTTAATGATGACAAATTTGGAAAAAATTTACCTAGATATTTGATCAACCCTAAAAATCTCAAAAGTTCCTTTTTGTTTGAGGGATTTTTCATTTTTGTAATTGCTTCGGTCCTCTCAGGATCTATTTCAACACCTTTATGTGACACCAAAAACCCTAACAATTTTATTTCTGTTTTCTTGAACTGAAACTTATTGGCATTAAATGTTATTTTGTTATTTTTAGCTATTTCCAAGATTTCTTTCAATTTTCGATCGTGCTCTTCTTCTGTCTCTCCCGCTATAATTAAATCATCAATGTAAACACTATTATTTAAAACATCACCGAAAATTTCTGTATTCATTCTTTGACATATTTCGGCAGCTGTATTAATTCCAAATGGCAAACGCTTGAATCTGTATCTACCATATGGCGTAGCAAAAGTACACAATTTTGAAGAGTTTTCATCTAGACTTATTTGGTAGAATGAATCTCGTAAGTCAACGACAGAAAAGAATTTTTTACCACTCAATTCAGCTATTATCTGATCTGGCGATGGGATTTGAAAGTGCTCTCTCTTTAAATTATTATTAAGATCAGAAGGATCTAAGCAAATTCTTAACTTTCCATCTTTCTTTTCGGTAATAACGATATTGTTTACCCAGTCAGAAGGTTCTGTTACTTTGATTATGACATCATTTTGCTCTAACAAATCCAATGAAACTTTAAATTTATTCATCAAATTTTTTGGAATTCTCCTAGCTGCGTGAACAATGGGTATAGCATTTTCTTTTAAATAAAGCTTCACTGGTTGTCCAGGAAACTGACCTAGTCCATCAAAAACAGTTTGATACGAACGAAAAACTGAATCCCTGGAATCAAAGATTGTCTTTGCTCCCAACGAGTCAATCTTTTGAACAAGGTTACAGTCTAGACATGTTTTAAGACCTAGTATTGGTTTGTCCGCGCAATCAACAACATAGAATTTTATTTCGTATTCTTTTTTTCTTATTAGACATCTCACCTTCAATGAACCCCTTATACTCACAGTACTGCCTCCAAAAGCAACAAGACTAATCTTATCTGGTGAAGTTCTGGCACCTGGCATAATTTCTCGAAAGATATTTGTTGGAAGGATATTACATTCAGCTCCAGTATCTAGTTTAAAACAAATGTCATTATTATTGATTCTTAGAATTTCAGTTAGAATATTACATCTGGTCTGACTCTTATTTTGAAATTGTTCAAGGCTATCAATGAAAAAATTATCTTTTAAATTACTATCAGTGACCACCGTATTAATAGATTTTCTCTTAAATTTCAATTTTCGTTGTAATCCTGTGTTCGGTTTCTTAAGTAAACAACCTGTTTCAAAATGATTAAATTTTTTACAATAAAAACATTGTTTGCCATATGCAGGACATTTGCCTCGACTATGATTAGAATTACACTTTTTGCATTTATACAAGCAGGAAGAATTTGATATTTTATTATATTGAAAATTATTATTAGCTGAACTATTTGAACTTTTATTATATTTATTATTATTATTAGATAAACTTATCTTATTTCTTGAAGAACCAATTGTGTCAACTCTAGGGATTTCATTCTTCAGCGCCATTTCATCTGTATGATGTCTGCTGGCTTCAGTTATTAGGCAAATATCCACAGCTTTTTTCATTGAGAGGTTTTCACACTGCAGAAGTCGTTCTCTTACAGAATTATCAGTAATACCCATTACGATTTTGTCTCGGACCATTTCATCTTCTGACTCGTACTCGCAATTCTTGACTAAGGTTTTCAGCTCAGTAATGTAACTGCTCACCGGTTGTCCTTCTTTCTGGTTACACATCAAGAATTTGTATCTCTCGTACACAATATTTCTCTTCGGTCGACAGTATTTTTCGAAGGCATCCAATACTTCTTTCAACGTAGTCTTATCCAAATTAAGTTTGAAAGTATTGAAAATTTCAACACCTTCGTCACCAATTAAGTTCAAGAAAATTGCAATTTTTACTTCATCCGTTGAATCCTTCTTCTCGCCTGCCAGTAAAAACATTTCGAATTTCTGTTTCCACGAGGTCCAATTCTTGAATAAGTTACCGGAAAAGTCCATCATTGAGGGTAATCTTAATCCATCCATGTTTAAAACAATAGTAAAGCAACACCTTTACTATCTTCTTCACTTCTGACACCATGTAATAATATTCCAACTTATTATAGACCAATTAATTATATTATATTATTAATGAGGCGACTCTTACTTCTTGAAGTTCTTTTATTGAATGAGTTCCTTACATGTTAACATTCTTATCAATATTCAGGAGAGAGGGGATCTCAAGACACTGAGCATGACAGGTATTTAGGTGACGATGTATCCGCAACACACAATGCATTAATCAGTTTCCTGACAATATTAGCTTTGTTCCTACAGCGACCGAAACCGTACAGTGTACGGTCCACGGACTGCGCGGTGGTGTAAAAGGAATGCTTTTACACCACGGCGCAGTCCGTGGACCGTTCACTGTACGGTTTCGGCCGCTGTAGGAACAAACCTATTATTCATCAATTTTTTCCAAACGTTCCACCTGGCTTTAAAATAGTGGAATCCCCGGATCATGTAATTTATTTACCAATCAGTGTAAATACAATAAGAAATATCATAGTTAAAATAGTGGACCAGACAGGTAAACTTATCAATTTTCAACAAGAGACCATAACAGTAGGTCTACATCTAAGGAAAGAGACTTAAAATGGCTATCGATTTTAAAAAAGTGCATTCTCCATCACCTTATAAAAAAGAATCTACATGTTCAAAGATGTTCAGTAGAAGAAAATACGTCCAGCAACTAACTGTTACTAACAAAAAGTTCCTCAAATCTTTAGGATTTAAATTGTTGAATTAACAATGTTTGATGTCAACCAGGCAGTGTCTCTAGAAGAAAGTGTTGTTTCTTACAAATATCATATTCACGAATCATTCACATCACGATATGAAAATAATGATGAAATTCGAATTCCTCTTCAAGAAGACTTATGCACCAGACCAAGTGAAAGTTATTTATACATAGAAGGATAATTAGTAAAAGCCGATAATACTCCAGCAAAGGATACACGTTTTGTGAATAATGGCTTTGCATTTTTATTCAGTGAAATAAGATATGAGGTAAATGGTTATGTTGTAGACGTTAATACAAAACCAGGACTCACAAGTACTATGAAAGGATTGGTATCATTCAATAAAAGTGAAGCATTAAAAAATGAAAATGCCGGATGGTTTCCAAATAATGACAATAATATTGTTAAAGATGGTCGATTTAGTGTTTGCATTCCGCTACAGAATTTACTAGGATTTGCTGAGGACTACAAGAAAGTTATGGTGAATATAGCACAAGAGCTGATTTTGATACGCAGTAACAATGACCAAAGTGCCTTAATGTGTTCTACGGATGAGAAAGCTAAAGTAGTCATACATAAAATTATGTGGAAAGTGCCACATATAATGCCAGGACTCAGAGAGGAAGTAGCATTGATAAAATTTATTGAAAAAGGGAAAGATATAATTGTTCCATATAGAAGTTGGGAATTACATAGTTATCCATCTCTTCCAAACACTATGAAACATAGCTGGAACGTTAAGACTTCTACAAGATTAGAATCTCCACGATATGTTATTATTGGTTTTCAAACTGGACGAGAAGATTTGAAGAAAGACAGTAGTCAATTCGACAACTGCGATTTCAGTAATATTCGACTTTATCTAAATAATGAACGTTATCCTTACGAAAACCTAAATATATCGTTCAAAAACAATCACACTGCCGCATTATATGAAATGTTTTCACAGTTTCGACCCGCATATTATTATGAATATAAGTCAGAAACAGATATATCTCCCACACAGTTCACGAAATCCTTTCCACTTATAGTTATAGATTGTTCTAAGCAAAAAACAGGATTTCAAACACAATCTGTCGCACTTAGAATTGAGTTTGAATCTAATTCTGCAATTCCTAATAACACTAGTGCTCATGCACTAATAATCTGTGATCGGATGTTCACATATAAGCCTCTCACAAAAACTGTCAAGTGAATACAGAATGGGACTCGCAATTGTTGATGTTCAAGGATTTTTCATAGAAAATAAAAAATTCACACCAAAAGAGCTTAGTTTGTTAAAAAATGACCAAATTGCGCATTTTGTGTTCAAAGAACCGTATGATTTCGACAAATTACCCGACGTATATAAGAAGCAAGTAGTTTGGCTCACCAAAAACCACCACTGTATTAAATGGAAGTCTGGGTTTATACAACCATGGAAAATTCGTGACTTTCTCCAAAATCTTACTGATGATGTCCGTGAGGTTTACGTAAAAGGTCATGAAAAAACAGAAATTATAAGGAATTATATACCATCAAAGTGCGTTATTGAACTTCCAGAAAGTCCGGCATTAGCACCAGATTTACCAATGTGTGTCTTTCATGAATATAATAATTGTTACTGTACTTTGAGAAATGTTCATTTTATAAGAGAACATTTTACAGATTTCATTAAAGAGAATTTTTCAAAACTCAATAAAAAAAATGAAAGCAATGATTATAAATATGATTATAGTTATTACTTTGAACCAATGGAAATTTCTAGTTGAATTATATACAGAATGTATTGTATAATTTTTATGAAAATTAAATATTATTAAAACCCAGTTTTTGTTTTATTTTACAAGTTAAGAAAATAACCATTTTTGCTAAAATCGACCTTAGAAATCCTTATGGGAATAAACATGTAAAAATCATCGAAATTGAGCCAGAATCCGTGCTTCCTATCTATCAATTTTTTACCCCCCCTGCTGGAGGGGACTTTTGCCTATTTCAAGGTCAACCACGGTCAAGGCCTACCACAATTGGGTAGGATTAGTTAGGGTTCAAAATCACGTTTTTGCTTCGGGGAGACATGATTTTCATTGTTTTCAGGGTCAAATTTTCAAAATTGGGGACTTGTAAAATTTTTTCGCTCCCACCCACCCCCCCGCTCAAAAATTTTACAAGTCCCCCCCTGCGGGGGGAAAATTTTGAAAATTTGACCCTGAAAACAATGAAAATCATGTCTCCCCGAAGCAAAAAACGTGATTTTGAACCCTAACTAATCCTACCCAATTGTGGTAGGCCTTGACCGTGGTTGACCTTGAAATAGGCAAAGGTGGTTGACTTTATGCAGACGTCATTAGTGGAATTGCGGTAGACCGTAACAGTGGTTGACCTTGAAACAGGTAAGTTGGTTGACTTCGTGCAGACGCCATGGGTGGGGATGGTTCATTGTTGAATGGAGGGGGGGTATATTATAAAATGAAACGACCCTGAAATTTGGTCATTGTTTGTCTTTTGAGAAATGCTCTTTTAAGGCCTATTATTTTATCAAATGTGTTGATACGGTCTAGTACCGCACCTAAACATTTGATAGAAACCATCGACAGATCCTCATCATTGCCAACCAATGATTTAATAAGTACACAGTCCCAAACTGCAAATTCGTTAATTAATTCAACTAGTTCACAGTCACAGCATTCAAATTTCGATATTGATACATTGATTCAAAACACATTAAATGAATTACAATTACCCTCTGTTGATGTATCGAATACACTGTCTAAAGAATCGATACAGATGCAGTTGGATAATGATGATTTAAAAAATTTGGATATTGAAGCATTGTTACAATACTCATCACCATCGAATTTGCAGTTACAGACTGTTAACTCAATAAATAATGATTTGGATAATGATGATTTTCCAAATTGTGATATTGCACCATTGATTGAAAATACACTAGACGAATTACAATTATCCTCTGCTGATGTATCGAATACACTGTCTAAGGAATCGATACATATGCAGTTGGATAATGATGATTTGATAGGTGTGGATTTAGAATCATTGTTACAATATTCATTACACCCATCGCAATTATTATCCTCTGCTGATTTAACAGTTCCACTGTCTACAGAATTGATAAATAAGGAGTTGGATAATAATGATTTAGATGGTGTGGACATTCATGCAATATACAATGAATCTTATCCATCACAGTTAGATACAGTTGAACAATTTGTTGATGTTCTCCCTTCTTCTGAACTTCCCATAGAAAAATTAACTGCTGATGAACAAGATGAATTTGACTGTCGATCTTTAAGTCCCATATTAGATACACGTCCATTCAGGCTAAAACGTAAATTTAGGGAAGCACAAATTTTGGCTAAAAACAAAATTCTAAATCCTAAATTATCCTCTTCTGATGACATAAAAGTTCCTTCCCCCAGAACATCTGATCACATCCAAAATTTTACTATATTTTCAAATACTAAAACCTTAGACACTGAAGTGAAACCTGACTTGGTGACAATGAGCCCACAAGTGTCAGACTTGGTTGGGTGCTCAGATTGGCCATTGTCTAAATTCACTTCACGTACCTCCGTGAATCTTCCCATTATTGCTACACAAATTTGCCCCTCTCAAGTTTACGATAGCAGTAATGATACAAATGAAGAAAAGGTTTATATTTGTAGGAGGAAAAATGGTAAAATTTTGGAAAGGTCAATTAGAAAGAGAAAACTAGTATTCGAGGGGGAAAATAGTGAATCTTTCTTTTCGCAAGACGATCCGCCTAAATCCTTTTATGATCGAAAAGCGGATGTTTTCAAGAAAAGGGGTATTGCAACATCGGTTGAAATGGTCTTACCACATGTCCAACCAGATGTTGTAAAAGACAAAAAAATAAATTCAATTAAGGATTCGCTTGAGAGCCCTGCAACTTCCACCTCTCGAGTGGATCCTGTTATCAGAGGAGGAAAAGAATTTTACAAACTCTATATGCTTTATAATGAGAACATAAAGAAAGTTTCTAAAGCATAGTTTTCGAGAGTCTACAATTTGGTATAATTATTTTTATGAACGTATATTTTATGTGGGACTCGCGAGTATTTCAGATTTGCGGGTGATTATTTGGTTGTTTTTTCAAAATTATTTGTAGACAAATTTAAAAATCACAACAAACTATGGCAAGCAGGTCGTTCCTCCTCGTTGGTCTTGCTGGATATTCATAAACGATTACTAGTACAAAATTTAATAATATGCATTTCAAAGTGTTTATCTCAAAAAATCGTTTATGATAACTAATGACGACCACAATACTTATTTTTTCTTTTTCTTTCCAAATAAAGAAAGAAAAGTTTTTCGAATGCCCAAACTGCGTGTCTGCATTTACATCAGCGAAGGGATTGAAGAGACATATGAAATCTCACAACGAACAATCAAAAAGAAGACGTACTGAAGAGTCTACCATCGTCAAATGTGAAGCATGTGATGTTGAAGTGTTACCAAACTCATTATACACACATTCGAAAACAAGAAGGCATAAAGACAATACTGCAACTTCGATAGGCGATGGTATCAAGACTATTGCATCAGCCTTTAAAAATAGGATCATATCATATAGGATAGATGCTGAAAAACATTTCATCAATCTAAATGATTTTTTTAAATCAATAAATTCAAAATTAGGGCACCTGATCCAAGTTAATTTGCGCAATTTGATATCCATGAAAGTGAACTTTGAATTGAATGCATTATTCACAATTGAAGTAAAAGATACTTATGACATAAAATCATTCAATACTAAAAATATCATCATAAATTTTGGTTCCAATATTTCCGAAATCATCAATGATGTTATTGAAGTTCTTCTACGCAAGATGGCTGAATTTGCAGAAAGGGATTCAGGTAAGTTAATAATCTTCCAAAAATGATGGGGAATTATATTGCATTTTGTTACAGGTTGGGCATTGGTTCGAATTCTCAGTCTTGAAATTAATATCAACGAGTATAACCCACTAAGAGCATCGTCCTTCATCGATCTTCCCCATCCTCTCAAAAGGAAACGTGCAATCATTAATGTTAGGAACTCTGACGCACATTGCTTCGGATGGGCTTTAGTAGCAGGTATTTTCAAACCGGAAGGTCCTGATTATCTTACGACATCATATCCACATTTCTCAGAATGCTTCAATTTTACTAATATTGAATTTCCAGTTAAATTGGATAATATTTCCAAGTTTGAAATGTTGAACCCTGGTATTTCGATAAATGTTTGCAGATCAAAGTGCCTTTCGTATTTTATGCTGATTTTGAAAGTTTACTGAAACCTTTAGATACTTCACAACCAGACCCCCAAAAATCTTTTATTATGAAGACTTTTCAACATGAACCTTATTCATGTGGTTACTACATGGCGTGTTCTTTCGATAATTCACTTTCAAAATATGTGTCATTTAGAGGTTCTGACTGCTGTGACAAATTTTTACAGTCTTTGGAAAACGACACAAAATATTTATTTATTCTCGATATTTATCATGTATAGCGAAGATGGAACCCCTTTCTGATATTCAAGAAAATGAATTCCAACTCTCAACAACTTGTCATATTTGCGAAAAGCCATTTCTTGATGGGAGTTTAAAAGTTAAAGATCATGATCATATAACCTCTTTTTATCGCGGTCCTAGTCACCAAAGTTGTAATGTGAACTACATCACACCAAAATTTATTCCAGTATTAATTCATAATTTAGCGCATTATGATGCACATCTATTTATAAAGAGACTTGCTCTTCGAAACGAGGAGATAAAAGTTTTTGGTCAAACTAAGGAAAAATATATATCGTTTTCAAAATTTGTTCACGTAGGTGCGAAAATAACCAAACAAAATACTTTCAAACAACTTTATACAGAATTAAGATTTGTGGACTCTTTTAAATTTTTAACTTCTTCATTAGATAAACTTGCTGCTACGTTAGAAGATTCACATTGTCGAATTGTTCGTGAGCATTTTCCAGATCCTATAAAATTTAAATTAATTCGTCAAAAAGGAGTTTTTCCTTATTCTTTTATAGACAGTTGGTCTAAACTTGACTATTCCACATTACCTGAACAGCAAGACTTTTACGATAATTTACATGATGAACACATAACTGACGAAAAATATTTAAGAGCCAAATTAGTCTGGACGCGATTACTCCGATTTATATCTGAAATCGGACATATTATTATTAGCTGACATATTTGAAATTTTTCGTAATACGTCATTGGCACACTATAAACTAGATCCTGCACATTATTTGACTGCTCCATCTTTAAGTTGGGATGCAATGCTCAAAAAAACGGATGTATCACTAGAATTACTTACTGATATAGACATGATTCACTTTATCAAAAAGGGTATACGTGGAGGTGTTAGTACATGTGTTAAACGTTCAGCAGAAGCAAATAATCCATGTTTACCAAATTATGATCCAAATAAAGATACATCATATATCTTATATCTAGATGCGACCAACTTATACGGATATGCAATGAGTCAGTTCTTACCCGAATCAGGGTTTGTTTGGTTATCTACTGAAGAAATTGAAAACTTGCAAATTTTGGAGTTACAGGATACTTCGCCAATAGGATATATATTTGAGGTAGATATCGATTATCCATATCACCTACATAATAGTCATAATGACATGCCTTTCTTACCAGAAAACTGTATTCCTCCTGGTGGAAAATATTCAAAATTAATTCCAAACTTAAATCCTAAAAAAAACTATATTGTTCACTATTTAAATTTAAAACAATGCTTAGAACATGGCTTAATTCTAATAAAAATTCATCGCGTGCTAAAATTCAATCAGTCACCATGGCTTAAATCCTATATTGATTTCAACACCAAATTAAGAAATAATGCTAAAACAAAATTTGAAAAAGATCATTTTAAATTGTTAAAGTGTTTTCGGGAAAACAATGGAGAACGTCGAAAAGCGACGAGACATAAAATTAGTTAGTCATTGGGAAAAAATTGGTAAAAAATTTGGTGCTGCGACTTGGATTGCCAAACCGCACTTTAAAAATAGAGAAATTTTTACTGATAATTTAGTAGCAATTGAAATGAATAAGGTGCGTGTTGTCTATGATAAACCAATTTATATCGGTTTTTGTATTTTGGAAATAGCTAAGATCGTAATGTATGATTTTTTTACAATTTTCTAAAACCAAAATATGGGGATAGTCTCTCCTTTATACTGATACAGATTCCAAAATTCTCGAGATTTATTCAGAAAACGTATATCAGGACATGAAAGAAAGTAGCGAACGTTTTGATTTTTCAAATTATTCTAAACATAATATCCATTCTATCGAGCCTAATGATTCCAAAGTTGGTAAATTCAAAGATGAATATTCGGGAAATATAATTAAATCTTTTTATGGAACTGGCGCTAAGGCATATTGTGTTGAATTGATAGATAAAGTTGATAAGAAAGCTAAAGGTATCAGTAAACGTATTGTAGAAAAAAAAATTAGTTTGAGTGATTATAAAAATGTTATACAAAATAACTGTTCAATATTTTGCATGATGTCAATATTTAGATCATGTTTGCATGAAATGTACACAGAAATGAGGAATAAAGTAGCCTTATCTTCATTTGATGATAAGAGAATAGTTTTAAGAGAATCAAGTAGAACTTTAGCATGGGGTCATACCAACTTAGAAGCTAATGTAGAGTTGAATGATCTTCTCAATGAATTATGTAAATATATTTGATTTTGGAAAATAAATACAATAGAGAATATTAATTAGTACGATGTAAATATTTTATTTATACTTCCCCTCTTGATAAAGCATTACATATAAACTCTAAAGTTCGAATAATATATTTTCAGTATAGTTCGGTATTTCAACATGAAGTTGATCAAACAGAAAGACAGATTCCAGGTTGAAAACCACGATTATTGTCAACCGTCTGCAAAATTTATACGTCATAGTAAACTCTTGGGTTCTGAAAGTAAACGTGGACTAATAGTAGGTGGTTCTGGCAAAGGTAAAACAAACACCTTGATAAGCCTATTGCTTCATCCTAATGGTTTACGATTCAGAAATATATATTTATATTCAAAATCATTTCAACAACCTAAATATCAATTTTTGAAGAAAGTTTTAGATCCTATAAAAGAAGTTGGATATTATGAATTTGAAGATGGCGAAAATATTCTACCCCCTAGTCAAGCACAACCCTTTTCGATCATGATATTTGACGACGTCGTATGTACTAACCAAGGCATCATCAGAGACTATTATTGCTTTGGTAGACACTATGATATAGATTGTTTCTATTTATGTCAGACATATTCATCTATTCCTAAACAACTTATTCGTGATAATAGTAACTTTATATTATTATTTCCTCAAGATGTGACAAACCTCAGACATATTTATAACGATCATGTCAATGTTGATATGTCATTTGATCAATTTTTAAAGTTGTGTTCTAAATGTTGGGAAACTCCTTTTGGATTTTTAGTTATTGATAAAGAAAGTGATGTGTTTAAGGGGAGGTATAGAAAAGGGTTGGATCAGTTCATATCAATATAAATATATGTTTTATGTGTATAACATGACAGTCTAAGTATTTCACTATGGATAAACGCTTAGCTTTAAAACTAGTTAACGCTAGAAAAAACGTTAAACGCAAATTAGAAGGATTAAAAGAGGATATTCGATCTTCGAAACTGGAGTTTGAGAGAAAATTTGAACCAATAGCAATGCCCATAAGAAAGCTGTTATCTGAAATAAAATTAGAAGCTCCAATTAAAAAAGAAGACAAATCATTAATTCGTAAGAGAGAATTTGTAACTTCTACTCCTGAGTCTAAGAAATTCGATAAACATATTCCACAGTTTGAACCAAAAAAATCTAGGAGATCTAGAGATTTTCCACAAACATTGAAACCAACGAGATTAGGTCTTTCAGATATTGAACCATCATCAATTCCTGAAAGGTCTGTACAATTTTTAAGTAGTCAAGAAATAGCCTCCTCTGGACTTGAAAGAATATCTGATGATGATGATGATGATGACACAGCGAGAGAAATTGAGGACCTACCACCATCGGAAGAAATGAAAGATCTTATAGAAGTATTCAAACATTCGGAAGTTTTCCAGAATTATTTGACACAATATTCAGGATTATCACGAGAATATATTGAAGCGTGTATAACTGATACTAATAACGAATTTGATCATGTATTTGGTGTACGATTTAATACAGATGATGAAACTTTTCGCATTGGGGACTCTAAAATAATTTTTGATGGTGATGATTTTTATCTCGACCTTGAACATTTACCAGAACCAATTTTTTATAAAGGTACAGTTGGCCTATTTGAACTAATTTTTAAGGCGAAACCACAAACTTTTAATTCGAATGATCTTCGTGAATATCAGGATATCGCTAGGAAAACTAATCTATTACATAAGGAATATAATCCCAACAAGCCACTTAACTACAATCAAGGTTATAAGTATATTAAAATTATAAAGAGAATTCAAAAACCTTTACCAATTGGTAATATTTCTTATACAACACCACGAATTCAAACAAGGCAACGAACACAACAGCTTCAGAGACAAGACATAGATCCCTCTACGGCCTCTACTCCTAAATCAGCAATCCCTACACATAAAGGTGGAGGATCGTCAACACTTGTGAAAGATGAAAATTTCAAAAACCATTTTCTAAGAACTCTAAAGGTTACAAATAAAAGTTTGGAATTTGTACCCTGGAAAAACCCAAATACCCTTGTAAATAGATTGAAAATTCTTATTTCATCTCAAATGGCAGGCAATAATTCACATTCAAATGAAATATATCATATCATCGAGGCATTACGTAGAGCAAAAATAATGATATAAATGCACATCAAAGGGGGAATTGTTTTCATTAGTAGATATCGACAGCACTATCAGAGCATCATGACAATCGATAAGTTTTACAAACATATAGATCAACACAAATATGGTCATTTTTTGAATGATGTCTTGAATGATGCATTAAAAACGTATGTCAACAAAAAACTCTTTTATTTCACAACACTTCAACTATCAGGTTATTCCTCACCATCTGAAAAGCAATATTACATCCTTACCACAGGGTCACATTCTTATCCATTTCCATATGATGCTGCTGAAATTATTGAAGCGGTAACTGATAATAACTGTACTCTATTAATCAATGCAGTGCCAGTACAAACAGGAATGCGCTTGAAGAAACTAGATCGCATACAAGTAATAAAGAATCCGAATTTTCCAGATAAAACTTTTGTTCAATTATTATTGAAGTTGCCAGTTCATCATGAATTCTAATATTAAAAGAGAAGTGGTCAATGAAATTCATAAACCAGTTAGAATCAATTTTCCACGTAGAAGAGTTATAGTGAAAGGAATAAATGATCTGTACCAAGCTGATTTAGTTGAAGTAATTCCTTATGCAAAATTCAATAAAGGATTCAAGTACCTATTAGTAGTTATAAATGTTTTTTCGAAATATGTTTGGATGAAACCCGTTAAAAACAAAAGTGGTATAGAAGTAACTAAAGCAATGGATGGGATTTTGAAAAATATAAATCATTCTCCTAAGAATCTGCAAACTGATCTGGGGAAGGAATTTTATAATAAGGATTTGAAAAATCTTATGCTGAAATATAATATAAATCATTATAGTTCATATTCTAATTTGAAGAGTAGTGTCGTGGAAAGAGTAAACCGGACTTTGAAAAGCATGATGTGGAAAGAGTTTAGCGTTCGTGGAAACTATAAATGGATTGATATTTTACAAGATATTGTATCAGCATATAATTCCAAAAAACATTCTACGACTGATTTCAAGCCCAAGGATGTAAATGAGAAAAATGAAAAATTGTTGCTGAATACAGTTTACAGCAATTTAAAAACTTTAGATCCTACACGTAGTAAATTTAAAATTGGTGAATCTGTTCGAGTTAGCAAGACTAGACAAGTTTTCAATAAATCTTACACTCCAAATTGGTCAAATGAAATTTTCATCATAAGTAAAATTAAAGCTACTAATCCTAGGACCTATCTATTACAAGATTCAAGCGGACAAGATATCAAGGGTGGATTTTATGGATATGAACTAAAAAACGTCAAGTATCCGAACGTCTACTTAATAGAAAAAGTATTACGTCGGAAAGGCTCCAAACTATATGTCTCATGGCTTGGGATGGATAAGCGACACAATTCATGGATAAATAAAAGTGATTTACAATGAAAGAAAACCCATAAATTTTATGAATTTTTATTGATTTAGAACAATATATTGATATAATATTTTTTCAATAAAGTTTATCAAGCAAAAAATCTTTGTTATTACTCAAAAATAAAACACATTATAATCACTATGTAGCAAATCTGGATATGAAAATTCTATGTCTATGCTTAGGTTCTAATATTTTAAACAATATTGATTCTAGTTTCATAATTCTATGCTTAAACCTAAAACTATCGATAGCTATAAATTCCCAATAACGCTTACGAGCTTCTCTGTAAGCAAAATTCCATACATAAGTCTTTCGAACTTCAATTTTATTACTAAAACATACTTTTTTCACCATTATATCAATTTAATAACAAAACATGTCTTTAACAATAATCTGTGAAAAATATTTAATATATTCCTTCATTATTAAGGTGTTGAACATATTTTTGTATGACTCATCTAACAGAAAGTGTATGTTCTTCATTAAATCACCATTCATTTTGGATGCAGAACATAGAATTAGTCTATAAAATTCAGGAAAATCATGACAATTTAAGAATTCTCAATATTCAGTTATGAGACTTGCTGATGCAAATAATTCCAATAATGTTTCCTTTGCAAAATACACTTCACTGTAAACATTTTTTAATCCCACAATTGGTATGTTATTCACTTCTTTTATAAATAGTATACACTGCTTTAAATATTTAGTTTCCACATAATTCTTATTTTCGATTCCTTCTTCCATGAAACCTCTAAGTAGTAAAAACGATTTAAATCCATCCAAATCAAAATCGATAGACTGGTTCTGCTTCATTCCCCCAACTCTTATAATGATTCGAAAATCCGAGGATAAACCCGACGCCACATACTTGCCCTTGGATTTATTAAGATAAATAATTTTTGGACACAATAACTGTTGTTCACACATTGGCTCGTTTGAGTTAATTACACTGTATCCACTACTATGCATTTTATCGAAGATATTGATGACGATAATATCGAAGCAGGTTTGATGAAGTAAGGAATTGCAGTCTTTTATATAAACAAAATTTGTCCTTGAAATATTTTTATGGTGGGGCATATAGTGGTGGGGATGTAAGATGGTGGGGGATTAAAACAAAATTTGTCCTTGAAATATTTTTATGGTGGGCATATAGTGGGGATGTAAGATGGTGGGGGATTAAACATCGACTGGATTATATCGTCGATTTACACGCTCCACATTTTCTTTGACTTATAGGAGGACCATCCCGGTGTGTATTGGAGTCAGGTCGATTGTAATGTATGAAACATGGTAGATGAGTGTTTAACTTAAAACATTCGGTCATAGGTTTCGATAACTTATGGAAGATTTGTAAAAGGTTAATACTTGACATGTTTTGCACCATGTAGTCGACAGGAAAGTATTTCAATTCCTCTTCAGTGAATTCTTCAAATCTTTTACCAAGACGACTATGTTCTATTACAACTGTCCTTGATTTTGGAAAAAGTTTCAGCATCAGCTTCTCAGATAAACATAAGTGATTAAGAATCCATTGCTCCAAAATAACGCTCAGACGTATTAGTTGTTGACAGAATTCATCAATTCCGATATGGGAAGCAAGAAATTTACCACATAGATCCTTAGCATTCTTTTCAACTGTGCTTGGAAGTGTCAAACCAGTTACCCAAAACAAATTAGTATAATTTCCTTCTTTTTTACCAATTTCGTACTCCAAAACCCTCTTCAAAGCTTTAATTTCCCAAATCAATTCCTGTGACTCCATTTTATTTCAATTCCAAACTATAACCTTGACAACGTCTAGGTTCCACACTTATCACACTTGTAACAGTTTTACCACAATCCTGGCAGTTTTTACCATATTTTTTCAAAAGAAAATCCAACTCGGATTCATCACACATAGTGTTAATATTAAAACTTGTTTCTTGAATTTTCTTTGGAATTTTAGAAAAACACTCACAGCACACTACGGTTTTATCAATAATTCTCTCCAATTCTTCTTTTTCAGAGTTCCAATGACCTAACTGATTTTGATACTGAATTTCTGTCACTATTATTCCACCACTACATTTGAATCGATAAAACATATTGGAACTCACGATGCTTACTTATTTTCAAACTGTTATGCCATCTCATATATAGCTACAGAACCAATCCCCTCCAATACCCATGAATTAATAGTGGGGGGTATGTTATCCTTGAATTAGCAACCAAATGATTATTTGGATATAGAAACTGATTAGTTTGTGAATTTTCATTTAATATTTTTATTAGAAGAATATTTACAAAATGATTTACATTTCTTACACACAGCAAAATAACTTAACTCTCTATATAAATAACTAATTAAACCTAAACTTAAACCAATTAAAAATTAAAAAAGCGTTTTCTCACGCACACCGTAGTCCATTTCTCATGTGTAAATTGTAATGGAAGGTTATTAAAAGAATATTTACAAAATGATTTACTTTTCTTACACTATTGAAGCAAAATAACTCAACTCTATAATAAATAACTTAACTCTATATATAAATAACTAAAAAACTAATTAAACCTAAACTTGAACCAATTAAAAATTAAAAAAGCGTTCTCTCGCGCACATCGTAGTCCATTTCTCATGTGTAAATTGCAATGGAAGGAATCAGTTCCTTCTGGAGTGAATCTACACTTCAATTGTTCCATTTTTGGGTAATTTTTGAGTTCAACCACCTTACAAACATAGTCACTATTCACTTGCCGCATTTGATCTCGGAAGAAACGTCCCTTTTCGTTATCCATTACATATACACTAGAGTTTTGCCTACACAAAATGTCTTTAAGAAAGTCCGCTAAACACATAAAATGAATGTCTTCATCCGGATAATATGAATCATAATCCAGCCCATGTACATTCAGCATTGCGTACGACAAATGGTGCCGAAAATCTGAAGATGCGGTTTCAACGTCAAAAGGTAACTTTACCCGTTTATGATGAACCTCTTCAGTAGCGATATTAATTATGCAGATTTCCCTGATGTAGTATGGTCCGTATTTATATTGAAAACCTTGGAAATCCACAATGAACGCCATTTTTCTAGCACCACTTATAAATTGCACTGGACTGAAACTATGAAGTCACACCAAAACTATATAATTTTTAACTTAACTATAACTGAAATATATTTACGTGTTCGAATTCAAGATGCGTACCTTTCATTTCTGATTTATATATGTATGGATACGTCCTTTACCATGGTCTAAAAATTGAGGATAGACGTGTCCTTGAATTAATAGTGGGGATAGGAGTGGGGGGAGTGACTTGACCTTGCATGATAGTGGGGATAGGAGTGGGGTAGTGTCCTTGACCTTGAACTATGAAGGGGAGGGGGTAACGTCCTTGGTCACCAGTTTGAGTGGGGGGTGGAGTGGGGGTAATTTGGGTGGGGGACAATGAAAGTAATGGAAATAATTGGGAGTGGGGATTATAGAGAATGTATGTGCAAGGGTACAAAACCGGTTTTGGTGACCTTGACCATAGGTAACTTCCATATATGGTCAAGGTCACCAAAACCGGTTTTGTACCCTTGCACATACATTCTCTACCTACTAACATTGAATTGAATTAATGGAGTCCTCTATTGGTAAAGTCCCGACGCCTGGAATGATATTGTGGCGGCAATTCTTGTGTCAATTGAACTTTGTAGGTTGTAGGCCTTCAGGGCTGCGTTCAGAATCAACGTCGGATGCGTCCGACGTAGAGCGCGATTGCTTACGTGTTTGTTGATTTAGTGATTAAAACACACACTATGGACATGCACTTGACTTACAACATTTAAGGCTTCCACAAAAGGATAAATCAATAGTAGCTTCTAAACTCACATTTTGGGAGTCCCACGATCAAGGTAGGAGAGGTAGAACTGAAAACCATGTAGCCATTAAAACCTTAATCGAATATCGAAATGCAGCTAAAAGATTCCGATTTTAATTTTTTTCTTCATTTTCAGGATTCTAGATTCATATCGTGATAAAATTAATGAGGATAATTTAAATCGAGAAGATTTAATATCAAGAAAAGATATTCAGAATATCAAAACATCATATCATATTAACATAGCAGAGGGAGTTAAGAATGATAATGATGCAATATCAGTCAATTTTTGGGTCAATCAATGTAGGCAAGAAGAAAATAATTGTATATTGTATTATAAACAACAGGGAGTAGAGGTGGAGGATGATTTATGCATGCAATAGTTGTGTAGTACAGATTTTTGTTCAATTATAATGACATATTTTCAAAAAAAAAATGATTGAGAAATTTGCTAACAATATAGTGGCATTAGATGGGACTCATGGCTTGAATAATTATGATTTTGAGTTAACAACAATTATGGTGGTGGATGAGTTTGGTGAAGGGCTACCGGTTCCTTTTATGTTTAGTAATAGAAAGGACATATAATTAAATTGAATGTAGGAGTAGTTTCTCCAAAAGTATTTATGACTGACATTGTTCTCTCCTTTTACAGCGCTTGGTGCAGTATAATGGGACCAGTAGAACAGCAGTTATTTTGCTCAAGGCACATTGACCGTGCATGGCAGCAAAACTAAATAATAAAGATTAGAGGTTTATAAATTTGTAAAATGATTGCAGCAGTGTACTGACGTAGATATATTTGCTGAATGTCTGCAAAATACAATTTCACAAGTACTTTTAGATGAAACCCATGATTGTAATCTGTAATATTTTCAAAATAATTATTCGACTAATTATCGTAAATGGGCTTACTGGTTTTTTTTTATTACGCTTTTGGCTTCGACTTCCGGGCACATTGTGGCATAAACACAAATATGCGTTTAGAATCTATGCTTAAATAAGTAATTAAATATTTTTATTTTGATGGAAAAAAAGTTAAAAGATTATATAACTGTTTGCGTGCTCCTAAAATATATTAGAGATAAGTCTGTTGATAGGATTATAAAAAACATCAAAGGTAGGCACACTATTCATACAAAAAATACTTTATTGAGGCATAGAGCTGCTCTATCAACTGATTTCATTATTAACGTTGACAATGATAATGAAAACATATATCTAATCAGTAATCAGTACTCATCCTGTCTGACAAAAAGGAAATTGGTGAAATTTATTGTATAGAGAAATTTCGGAATGAAAGCTGTTGCGTTTCAATGTGTGAGATTTGTAAAATTTGTTATCACACATATTCCTGTACCTGCAGTGATTTTTCCATCCGAAACTTCATTTGTAAACATGTTCATTTTTTGGAAATGAATCTTGAAAAAGAAAATGAATTGCCAGAAATACAGCAATTAGTAACTGATGATAACAATCTTGATAACACCACATTAGAAAGGAACGATATATCTAAAATTTAAAAAAAAATGTGTCTGCGCAAATTTTATGTACCATGAGCAAGCTCCTAAACAGTATAAATAATTTGGATAATGAAGTACTTTTGCAAATCCAAAGGCATTTGCATTTGATTGATAATTTAATCGATTTAACAAGCAGTTCAACTGAATCATTTGTTCCTGTTCAGCCTAATGAAGTTATAAATAAAAATATTAAACACCAGACCAGATTTTTTTCAACTCATAAAAAAAGGAAAGCTAATAGGAAGCAGTGCAGTGACGATCATAAATATTCATTATAAATGCTGTTGCATTTTTTTTACCAGTTTCCATTATGGAATAGGTAGTATAATATGTAATTTAATACAATGTCTTTTTTTATTACGTTTCTGTTTTTCTCCTCTCCTTATAGTTTATAGTATAGTATTAATGATACAAATAATAATAGGTACATATATGGATTTATTTTTTCCACAATATTTCAAATACAACTGATATTCATTGTGATTAATTTGCAAAGAAAAGGGAGGTCAAGAGAGCGTGTGTGATATAAAATACGCTTTCTATAAAAACCTAAGGTATCCCATGTCCATAAAGTTTATTGCAATACAGGTTTCCACCCTAGACGATGCATCACTCATTTGAAAATACTGCCACACTTCCAACCAATAAAATCGGCGCATAGATTGGACCAATCAAATCGTGGAACGCAACCTGGGATTTAGTCGCTCGTCTAAATCTGTATGCATAATAAGTCATACAGGTGACTTAGAAAGTCCCAATTGTTGTGAACGTAGGGAAATTGACTTTTTGAGTTCATCTGCAACACTATCTCTTGAAGCACCAATAATATGGGTGCTTTCGATATGTGAAGTGTGTTACACAGGCCCATGTATTTTTGAAAGCTCACATTGAAAGACCCTTTACTGAGTGAAATAACACCAAGTAATAATGAATTCATTACAACATTTATTTTTGTGCATGTCTCTTAGGGGGTTAGTGATTGATCAAAAAGCTAGAAAAATTCAACTGTTGGAAAAAATGCAAAGATATCTTATGCACTCAGAAAGATGTCGGGTCATACTCCTAAGGATATGATCGATTTCCTTTGGAGGTATCCCATCCCAAGCTCCCTGTACCTCGTGCCAAAATGTTTCTAGAGTCTGTGGAGGGTGGGGTCAACGGAGTAATCTTTATCTTATAATTTCCCAGACGTGTTCAATGGGTGAAATATCGGGAGATCTAGATTACAAATCTACTTGATTATCTTTGAAATGGGGCAACGTAATTCTGGCTATATTTGGTCGCGAATTGTCTAGTTGGTGAGAATCCGTATATAAGGCAGAATATGTGGTTCCATCACCACCTCCTGGATTTAACGCACGGTGGTGCCTCTGATGAACATCAGAGGTTCCATAAGCTCCACATCTCATAATTCCAACAGTGTGGTGCACATGCCTTTCCATAGAAAACTGGGAATCTCGTCTTTCACCACTTCGCTTTCTCACTAGAGTTGGGCATAATCGAGAGGTTTTAATAATCGAATGATCACTCGAGATAATTTATTCATCGGTCGAGGCTCGTCTCAGTCCTTATCGAGTCAGCTGCTTTCGTTATCGCCAATCCGGTCCGGCCGGTCGGCCGTAGGCACGATAACTCTCGAACGGAATGAGCTAGACAGTTGAAATTTTCAGAGAAGTTTTGGGAGATAAATATCTCGGCTAAGTTTGTTATTGGGCAAAATCGGACAGCTAATACTTTCGGTATATGATTTTTCAACATTTCAATTATAAATCGTATTTCTACGTTTTCACAGAATTTTATGATTATTCTATGTATGAATTGTCATAATGTCGACTTATTTTCCTGAGACATGACATTGTCTAATTCCTTGCTAATAGTTGGTTCGAGAAACGTCTAAATCGACTTAGAGAGACAAGGGTAAAAAACCGTCGAATAAACCCCCATGTGGCGATTTAATGTCGAAAAGTGAAAATTAAAAATATATATCCCAGGTAAGTCCCGACGTTTTATTCTAATACCGGAGATCGACAAGATCGTACGAGGAGCCCGATAGCCGGTTGGTCTAGAGGCCGTCGGGTTTTCGGTTTCGGAACGAGAGAAGGCGGGCTCAAATCCCGGAAAGGGAATTACACTTTTTGGCGCTCTAGTTCCTCGGAACTGAGTGCTTATCAATTTGCCCAAATGTCTGTAATTTTTATTTAAGATGCAGTTTCACCATTAAAATCCATCGATATCATTTTCAACTCCAACAAGCTAATACTTTCGGAGATATATTTATCTAAATTTCAATAATGAATCGTACGTACTTCTATGTTTTCACAAAATGCTATAATTATTCTATCTAAGCTTTATTATATGATCTGTGTTCATACTCGTACATTTCATCCTGTTCTATAAGAAAGAGTAAAAATTCATTTCAGCTATTTTAATTTGATTTCTTCCATGGTGCAGTTCTCATTCTCAGATTGCTCATTTAATCTTGATAATTAAACTATTATTTGAATTTAATTTCCTTTAGGATGCAGTTCTTTAAAAGAATACATTGATTTAATTCCCAACTCTGAGAAAACAATACTTTCGGAGATATAATTTGTGTGTTTGAACTAGAGCGCCAGGTAGCTCCTGTCCACAGGGCTTGAACCCATTTTTTTTTTAAATTTGCTAGTGGTACGGTCCTCACAAAATTTTACACACGTCTTCATGTCGATATTCTACAAGTAGTTGGCAAGCTTCAATTCCATCGAGTTATCGAGGAAATAATATTCTAGATGGGTATAACTCCGAAACCGTTGGGCCGATTATAGCCAACAGCGAACTTAATTATCCCATTCAGATGCGCAACCTGCCCTGAAAATTGCAAGTCCCTATCTCCTTTCGTTAAATAGTTATAGAGGCAACGGTCACCCCATCCTGCTACTGAATTCACACGAGGCTGCTCGGATCTCCAACAATAATGATCCGATCGTGTTCAAACTTGGAACTTGGTAGTAGAGTTAGGTTTTGAAGGCTCTCGCAAAATTTCAGCCATGTCAGATGAATAGTTTCTGATATAGAGAATTTTTTTCTATGATTTTCAATGATTTTTTAAAGAATTTTCTAGTGATACGATCCTCACGAAATTTCGCAATTTCTAACCATGTTTGAATTGGATCGATTTTGTATTTTTTGAGTTATTTAGGAAATAACAACAAAATTTCAGATGGGTGTAACTCCAAAACCGTTTGGCCGATTATGCTCATAAACAAGCTCAAATGTTACATTGAGATGTGCAACCTAACCTGAAAACTTCAAGTCACTATCTCTTTCCGTTCTCAGGTTATCGTGACATAAAAAAAATTTTTTAATATTAATAATTTTTCTAAAAGTTTCTAGTTATACGATTCCCACAAAATTTTACAAACGTGCTTAAGTTTATATTCTACAACTATTCACCAAGTTTCAATTCCACCGGATTAATATTGGTTGAAAACAAAATTATTACTCGGAAGCCATTTGGCCGATTATGCCCATTAACGAACTTGTCCGTCGTATTGGGATGCGCCACCTATCCTGAAAGTTTTAAGTCGCTAGCTCTTTCCGTTCTCAAGTTATCGTGGCAACGGCCGGCCGGACAGAATCAAATTTGACCCCGGATTCTTCATCGGGGAGACGAACCCAATCGTTTGAGACCATTTTCGGCAAAAAAATCTGAAATTACAGACATTTGGGCAAAATGATAATGTTCCCCAGAACATACGCGCAAAAATTAGGAAATAATTTACAATTTATGATTGGAGAGTATACTGCAATCAGACCATTATCTTTTACTAATTATTATTAAGGGAAATCCATGAAACCATGGATTTCTAAATTCGAAAGCAGGTCTCCCTATGCTTTTTGGCGCTCTTTTTCCTCGGAACAGAGTGCTTATCAATTTGACCAAATGTCTCTTTTTTCGAATTTTTGGATGAAAATGGTCTTAAACGATTTGGTTCGACTCACCGATCAAGAATCCGTGGTCGAAATAAATTCTGTCCGGCTGGCATAGGCACGATAACGAAAGGAGTTAGAGGATTGAAATTTTCACGGTGTAGATTTAGAGCGTGAATATCTCGGACGAGTTCGTTAACGGGCGCAATCCACCAAGCGGTTTCGGAGTTATCGCCGTTTTCAGTAAAAACATTTTTTATGAATATTTCCGGAATCGATCACTCGATCTATCTGAAATTTATCATCAAATTGTAGAATCATGATCTTTATATGTATAGTTTGCGTATGCGAAGTTTTGTGTTGATCTGATTGCCGTAAAGTGGCAAAAAAAAATTCAAACATTTTTGGCGCTCTTGTTTAAATTACAAATTTCAAATTCAATATTTTTAAAGATGCAGTAAGTGTAGCGGACTTCATAATGTCACCCACATATTAGTCGATCAGAGGAAAAGTGGTATAACTCAACAAATTTCGAATTTTTGAGTTACAGCGATATTTTGGTACCTAAGATTGTATTTCATTCTCTGAATGGTATAAGTCGAAACTATTTTGTGACCGAGTTAGAGCCTGTTGATGTTTGACCTCTCAACGAAACACCTTGATAATTTTAATAGGTTGAAAGGTAAGACCTTAATTTCCCAACAAATCACTTAAATGGAGTTATACCACTGTTCCTCTGAGCGGCTCAAATTTTCTCCCCAGCAGACCGAATAATCGACAGTCAGGCCCACAAGATATATGGAATCATTTGGCTGGAGCTCAGATCCTCCATCACCAAGTTAGAAGTCAGGAATTGAGTTTGATGAGAAAAAGTTGTTTGGATCTTGAAGCGTTGAAATGTACCAGGTTCCGTTGGTTCTATTCGTTTCCTTTTTGAGGTCTTGGTGCTCAGAGGTATGTCACTAGTGAAAGGAGACATTAGCGCGCTGTCATCCGCGAAGCTCACGATGTGGATCTCGGTCGAATTTATAAGATATATATTGTATATTATTGTAGGGGGTAACGTTACACTGTGACCTTGAGGTCTATTGTGCCCCCCTGTCAGAGCTGTCGATGTCATTACCCTCTACAGCTCGCTGCAGAGTCTTCGCTCCTGCAGATTTCTTGCCCGAAGCATTTATTGCGTTGGTTTGTGATGGCGATGCATTCCGTTGTTAGGTAATCAGGAGTTTCATCCTCCTCCCAACAGAATCTGCACTCGTCAGTTTCTGCTAGCCCTAATCTCATAATATGCTTCCTAAGGCAGCAGTGCCCAGTGAGGAAACCAGTGAGGAGGTGCAGCGTGCTCTTACTCAGGTCCAAGAATTTCATGGAGCTGACAGTGTCGAAGTTCCGGAGGAATTTCTTGGAGTGATACATTCCGAGGAGAGATCTCCTCGGCAATTGGCAAGTGTGTTGGCCTCCTCATTTCCTATGATTTTCGCGTGACGAAGAACCCAGACCAAGGAGACTCTGTTGTTCTTGCCTACTTCATTGAGTTTTCTTCGGCACTCCCATATTAGCTCGGACTCGATAACATGGGAGCTCAGAGATTTAATAGCAGCTTGACTGTCTGGCATCCTCTTCGCCAGATTTAGCCCCCACGGAGTAGATTCTGTTTTCAAACTTGAAAAAATGTCTTAATGGTGAAAGATCTGCCGATAATGAATAAAAGGGAAAGTCTACGGTTGAGGGCAATTTAGAGCAGCACGATCAAACAGATATCGAAGCTTTCGGTCATGGCTGGGAAAAGTGTATCGATCTGAACCAAGATTTTGTAAACAAATAATGGTATTTTTTAGGGTTAATCATTTGGATCAAGATATTCCAGCAAAAATATTCTGGATGCAAAACATTACATATCACATGTGAATAATTCTTCAATATTCATGTGATAAATATTTTAGGAAGCTATACAATAAGGAATATCCTGCAACACCCCACAGAATTAAACACGTTCACTTGTTGGGTCAATAATTATGATAATTAGTTTGGGAGTTTAAGTACTACCTTTCATTGTTTTCAAAACAAAATCCTGCAGTTCACCTTGGTGGTACTCTTAGCGAGCTAGGAAAAAAATTATGAATTGAATGTGTAGACAATAAGTTGGAACGATTTTAATCAGGCGATTTAGAGAGGTCACTGCTTCCATGCATTCCATTAAGCGTGATCAATGAATATACCCGTAATTGTTTACATCAATGAACTGACTTATAATCCAGTAATTAATTCTCATCATTTGTTAGTTAGTGAATAAATTTTCTGATAGTCATTGTAAGACTACTTCTCTCAATGGAAGAGTCTCATGATTTTTCAATGAATACATACAATCTAGCTGCATAAGTGACAAAATTAAATTTATTTGTTAGCTGGCATGAATGCATTAAGAGGCTCAATAAGAGAAGCCTTCCTTGTTATGCCAACGAGTGATTTTTCATTAGACAAGCTATTTACGAGCTTACGACGTTTTCATGATTTGTATTCAGATTATATAATTCCCCTTCCAGGCCTGTGTCCAGGTTTCTATTTTAGAAAAGACTAAAATTTTATGGGGGCAAAAGTTTCATAAAATCATTAAAAATCAGAAAAAACAAAAAAATATCGTCGGCCTAATTTGTTAACCTGCACCTAAGTCCATTTCTACATAGTTTACAGGAGAGGGAAAAAACTGAATGATATATTTCCTTTTTTACATCTCAAGATTCTGAAAATCCGTGCACAGCTTTTCTACCCAATTGAAAGATAATATCGACCTTATTCCTTTTGCTATAAGGTAGGTGGTAATCGTCTAAACTTTTTCACCAGCTCAAAAAGTGAAATGGACTTAGCAGGTTAACGAATTAGGACGACGATATTCTAAAAATAAAATAACTTAACATAATATACAGTTTGGTCCAACGAAAACTTAACACAGATTTTCCGGCTCTAAAATGAAAATGTGGAAAATCTCTAGGACCCGTCAATTTTTGATTCGAGGGGGAACATTTTTTCTCTATTTCTGTATCGTAATGAGTCCATTCCAGCACTAAGAACAGTGCTGGAATGAACTCTTTCCCGCACTGTTTCTACTTATATTTTTCGTTTTGTGGTAGTCAGCACTGGCATTCGATCCTATCAAATTTCAACACACGTCAATTGTGATTTCCTTCTTGCTAATTTTGAATCATTCATGCTATTAGGAAACTGTTTTAAATCTGATCTCCATGCCCTACCTACGATTCAACTTCAAATTCGGTAATCTGTCAACTCGTAACAGTTACACCTACTGCCAAGATACAATACAAAAGTCACTAGGATGTAAAACCCAATTTTTTATTAAATTTCAACAGTATTTCACAAAACTTGTCTGAAATAGAGAAAATATCGTCTAATACTCGTCGCAGAAGGCAATTCCAACACTCATGCCTTCGAAAACTCGCCCCTTCGTCGCTCGTTTTCGAATTTCGCATTCGTGTTTGAATAGGAGCCGATTCTGCAAATTGTTTTAGAATATACTATTCCGATCTTTACATTCATGCGTGCAAAAGCTCCTGACTTCACGTCAGTGCTTGAACCAATTATTTGTAATGTTGCCCTTTTATGTCCAACATTGTTGATGAGTTCCTTTTTGTGCTGTGTTCGACTGACATACTATTTTTTTAGTTAATTTTTTAGCATTAATAACTATTGTAGATATTGTGTTACAATTTCTATTTTAAATATATGTGTATGTACCTATATACAGGGTGGTCCAACGAAAACTTAACACCTCGATTTTCCGACTTTAAAATGAAATTTGATTCGAGGGGGAAAATTTTTTCCGATCTTTACATTCCCGTAACTGCAACCCCCTAACAGGGGTGAGCAAAACTCCTTGGTTTTGAATACGGGTGAGGGGTGTTGCGATACCTCATTTTGGAGATCTTATCGAGTACTATCTGATCTGGAAATTTCGATTAAAAATTTCCATCGATAAAGAAAGGACAGGTAAAATAGTGGAGGAGTACTTACTTTTGTGGTAGTTTATTAAATGCTGGAAATGGGCACCATTCACTTCCATGCAGTAAAAAAAGTTTTGCTGAAAACGTTCACGTGCATTACCCAAGATTTCTGGTGTAATTTGACGGCATTCATTAATGATCCGAGTTCGCAAACTCAGGCTGGGTAGCGTAAATCTTGGATTTCAGGTGACCCCATAGAAAAAAGTCCAGTGGAGCCAAATCAGTTGATCTGGGTGGCCACTCAATATGTCCCCTTCTTCCAATCCAGGCGCTAGGAAAATGTCCATCTAAGAACTGACGCACCGGTTGAACGAAATGATGTGGTGCACCACCTGTTGATGGGAAATGATCGTTTGATGGTCTTCTGCATTCTCCAATAATTGCACGAGGGCTGGATAAATAGCGTTATCCAATAGATATGAATAAATTTGGCCAGTGAGATTACCGGGATTATGTGATTTCCATAAATACCCGCCTAAACATTTTTGGGGACGCTGAGTATGCACCTCACGAAATATTCTTGGATTTACATCTAACCAATACCGACAGTTATGCCGGTTTACAATGCCGTTAAGGAAAATTGAACACTGGTCCGAAAAACAGATATCGAACAAGTAGTTTTGATGGCCGTTAATCATTTCACTGACCACTTCACAGAACTGGAGTCGGCGATCGGGATCATCCTCATTCAGTTTCTGAACCAATCGTATATTTTAACGATGGAATTTATGTTGTTTCAGGATTCTCATGATTGTTGTGCGTGAAACACAAGATTCAGCGGACAATTTCCTATAGGTACTATACTATAGTTAGTATACTATAGTAGTCAAGGTTGGATTCATTGCTACATGACCTAAGACAGCCATCTCCCTCGCTTCGTCTCTTTCATGCACCCTCTTTTTGTTTCCGACTGAACCAGTAGCGTCAAATTGGACAACCAGTTGCACAACATAAGCAGCGGATAAATTTTTTCCAGGATGTCGTTCGTTAAATAAAGCCGCTGTTGCCCGCGCAGAGTCGTTATCCTAAAAAATAATTTTATCTTTTCCACCCTTTCTTCTTAGGAATACACCATATTTATTCTACTACAACTTTACAATCGCTTTGACACACCTGTAACGTTCTTAAAAATTCACGATAGACTAAGCTAAATCAAAAACATGGTCCGTCTACTTTTTTGGACAAGAAATTAATACTTTTTTGGACAAAAACTTAACAATATAACTACTACACATACCTTTGAAATGTGTCGGATATGAATAAAATGCTCGAGATAAATTCCACATTGCCTCTGTCACTATTGTCGCTGTTATTTCGTTATCGATGGATATTTTGAAGCGAAATTTTAGGGTCAGATAGTATTCGATACGATCTTCAAAATTAGTTATCGCAAGACCCCTTATCCCCATTCAAATTCAGGGGGTTGTGCTCACCCCCGTTAGGAGGTTGAAATTACGGAGGTGAAAAAAGAGGAAAAGTTATTTCCCCTCGAATCAGAAATTGACGGGTCTGAGTGATTTTCCACAATTTCATTTTAAAGTCGGAAAATCGAGATATTAAGTTTTTTCGTAATTTTTTAAATTTTCTAGTTGTACGATTATCACCAAATTTCACACACTATATGTCGATATTCTACAATTAGATACTAAGTTTCAATTCGTTCGGGTCTGTATTTTTTGAGTTATCGAGAAAATAATATTCCAGATGGGTATAGCTGCGAAACAGTTTGGCCCATTATGCCCAACAACGAACTCAACTATCCCATTCGGATGCGCAAACTACCCTGAAAATTTCAAGTCCCTATCTCTTTTCGTTCAAATGTTATCGAGACAACGGTCGCCCATCCAGCTACTGAACTCACCTAGGGCTGCTCGGATCTCCAACAATATAGATCCGATTGATAGACTTGGAACTTCGTAGTAAACTTAGGTTTTGAAGGCTCTCCCAAAATGTCAGCGATGTCGGACGAATAGTTTCTGACATAGAGAATTTTTTTCAATTTCCAATGATTTTTTCATTATTTTCTAATAATTTTCGTGCTGGCATTCTATAACAGAGAGATGAATAAACAATTATAGAATACTTTCCTTTCGGTAAGGCTACTTGAAAGTTTACAGATAGGTGAATAAATCGGCCCTAAGAGTGTCCAATATAGGATAATGGACAATAGAACATACGCGCCAAAGTTCCTAACTTGACGTGCTTGAACCAATTTTTTTTAGATATTTTTTTTGCGCGTATTTAATTTTCTAGCGGCACGGTTCTCACAAAATTTTACACACGCCCTTATGTCGATATTCTACAACTAGTTACCAAGCTTCAATTTGATCGAGTCTATATTTTTTGAGTTATAGAGGAAATAATCTTCCAGGTGGGTATAACTCCGAAACCGATGGACTGATTATGCCCAAAAACGAACTCTCCCATTGGGATGTGCAACCTACCCTGAAAATTGCAAGTCCCTATCTCCTTTCTTTCAAAAAATTATTGAGGCGACGGTCAACCATCCAGCTACTGAACTCACAAGGCTGCTCGGATCTCCAAAAAATATAGAACCGATCGTGTTCAAACTTCAACTATTTTGAATGCTCTCGCAAATTTTCAGCGATGTCGGACGAACAGTTTCAGATATATAGAATTTTTTTCAATGATTTTCAATTATTTTTTAAAAAATTTTGAGTTATACAATCCTCACGAATTTTTCGTGTTGGCATTCTACAACTGATAACCATGTTTGAATAGGATCGGTTTTGTATTTTCCGAGTTATTGAGGAAATAAGAACCAAATTTCCGATAGGAGTAACTCCAAAACCGTTTGGCCGATTGTGCCTATGAACAAACTCAAATGTCTCATTCAGATGCTCAACCTTACCCGAAAATTTCAAATCGCTATATATTTCCGTTCTCAGGTTATCGTGACACAAATAATATTTTTTCATAATTTTTCAAAAATATTCTAGTGGTACGATTCTCACAAAATTTCACGAATGTCCTTAGTCTTAGTCATCTACCCCGAAAATTTCAAGTCGCTATCTCTTTCCGTTCTCAAGTTATCGTGGCAACGGTAGGCCGGACAGAATTAAATTTGACCAGGGTCGTTTGAGATCATTTTCGTCTAAAAATTCGAAAATCACAGACATTTGGGCAAATTATAAGTTGATGTTCCCCAGAACATACGCGCAAAAATCTGTATCTCAGATACCAACTTTCAGGTGTCGCTGAAATTTTGCAAAAGCCTTCAAAACCTTATTTTACAACCAATAAATTCTAGATGAGAACTTTATCGGATTTAAATTGTTGGAAATATCGGGAAAATATTATTTCTTATCCTGGAAGTCAAGCAGACGACTTCAGAAGGGGCGACCGCTCTGGCTCTGAATTTTGACAAGCGTGCCAAATCAGACTGACCTCACGTCAGTGCTTTTTCAATTTCTTATTAGAACCTAGAAAGGGGTCCCAAAAAATCCTGTCTCCGGGCCCATATTTTGAAGTCACGCTACTGGCCCTGGTTGGTGAAGGAAGTGGATACATAAGATATGTAAAAAAAAATTGAATCTCTTATGCTTCAACCGTTCAATCAACATAAACTATTCGAAAGTCATTAATTTCTGTCAATGTTAATGTGAGAATTTTGATGTTAAAAACAATAAAATAATTGAAGAAGATTAACGATGTTCATTCAAAATTATACCAAGAGATCTTTGCCCCATCAAACCCATCGATCTCATCTTTACCGAATTCGAGATTTTTGAGGTCCCTTCGTAATTACCACCATCGCACCATCATGTCTCATTGCAAGGGCATCTGGGATCTTTACGGTCGATGATTTTCCAATAAAACAATGGAACCGCGTACAACGTTCATTACGGCACCTATTAATATACATTTGGCTCGCTGTATGTGTATACTGAATGGAAACAATGATTAAAAAATGAATATGCGAAAAACCCCACTTTTTTTCATCTTAAAACTACCGGAGTATATAAGCCTTTATCGGGATTTTTCTGAGACAGAATACGAGTGCATCTCAGTTTTGATTGAAGATGAAGGAAGTATATGTGAGTATTTTTGTGCTCAGTAGTTGGTGCGTTTTTCGGATACTGATGGATTACGTATTAGTGTTTAAGGGTGTAAAATGTGTCGTGAAGAGTGGGAAATGCATTCTCAATATTATGCAAAACTTACGGCAGATTTAAAAAAAACCTTGTTTGACAGTTGATCTATTTCTATGTTTGAGCCTAAAATGACCTGTGATTCAACAAAGAATGTATTGATTGCGAAAACATAGTGATGTGTAGATTAATCAATATTTTGCAAAACTTATCGTTGAGCTGATAATAATATTCAAATATTTTAAATGTTAAATTCACGTTCGGTTTATTATTTATTGGTATTAAAATTCTCTCAAGCCTCTCTGAAAGTTTCACCCTTTTGAAGAACCTATAGAAACGTAGAATCAAATTTTTGTAGAAGAATTCTCGATTCCAAAGAATTATGATTGGAGACACCAATAAACAATGAATCCTGTCCATCCCGATTTTTTTAAGCTACTGAGGGGAAATGATGAAACTCGATAAATACATCGGTATCATAAAGAATTGATCCGCCAACTTTTGCAGTAGGATCCATTCTCAAGTTCATTGGAATAAAATAGATTATTTGTCAAAAACTCATCAACAGATTTGCATGAAATTCGGAATGAAATCACTATTTTGGTTATTGGTGAAACCACAATGCTCTGCAATCCGTAGTTGACAATAAAAACAAGTAGACCACGATTTTAAACATTTTCAGTTGTTTTAAATTGAATTATCAAACTGAGTGGTAGGTAAAAATTATATTACGCGTATGTTCTATTGTCTACTCATCTCTAATGGACACTCTTTATCGAATGTAGTTATTTGATACCATTTTAAAGACATACTTCAGTAACGAGATCACATAATTTTAAATCCTTTCATCTGTATTCTATTGAAATTGAAATACGAAGAGTACTTTTTCGTCCGCTGTGGTGACAATTAGTATGGTTCAATACAAACATAAGTGTCTGTAAGAATAACTGTCAGTCGCTGTGGGCTGTGGTCACGGTCGATACGGCATGATAATTACGGTTCAATACAAACATAAGTGTATGTCATTTGCTACTGCCAAATTAGTTAAGAATTCCGGAAATTCATAAAAATATGTAGAGGTCGACGAAAAAATGTAATATGCACCTCGCGGAAAACTGTCTATTGTCAGGCCTGCTTTTTTTGGAGGCACGACAATAACATTTTTTCGTCCTTGGTACATAAATAACTATTTACGTAATAATTTGCGCCTGAAAAATCGACTATTTTTGAAGGCAAGTACTTTTCGGCCGCAAAGTAACTTATTCGTCCACGGTGGTCACTATGTATACGGTTCAATACAAACATATGCGTCTTTGAGTCATTTGCAGTCGTGAAATTATTTAAGAAGTACGAAAATCATAAAAGTATGTAGGTAGAGGTCGACGAAAAATTGTAATATGCACCTCGGCGAAGAACTGTCTATTGTCTCGCCTGCTACTAGCAATTTGCATACTCGACTATAATAATAGACAGTTTTTCGTGGTTGGTAAATAAATAACTATTTCTTCATGCAACACCAGATTTTCGCTTCAAATAAATAAAGTCAATATGTATGCAGGGACGGGCCGAAGCCAAATTTTTGAGTGGGGAAAAGCATTCAAAATTTTCCAACTGTCCATGAAGGAGGGAAGGGGGGGTTGTCCAACTGCTTTAAAAATTTCCAACTTTTTTTAGAATTCAACTCCGTTCAACATTGGGGAGACAACAACACCCCCCTCTCCTTAAGGGGCCCGTCCCTGGTAATGGTTATTACTGACAATTTGCGAAACCCAGAACATCAAAACTTGTTTTGAAACCTATCTATTTCCTATTTCTATTATTAAAAGAAGGAGCAATCTGTGTACTCACAGCTAGCTAGCTCAAATTGGTACCAGATGGTTTGTTTTATGACATTCTTGCCGGCGACACAGATTCTGCCGAAAAATATTGAATATTGAATTTACGGCAACAGGAATGTGTACAAGGGAACATGGTGTTATTCCATGTTATCCCGTTCCTATTATCGGTCTGCTTTGCATATATCCGGCCAGGCGGTAGAATTCCTTCACATTTTATAACATTTTTTTCGGAAATATTCCAACTCCATTGAAATTTTTTCAACTGCTTCGAAGTTTTTTCCAACTCCTCCGAAATTTTTCCAACTGCTTCGAAATTTTTGCCAACTCCTTCGAAATTTATCCAACTGCTTCGAAATTTTACCCAACTCCGTTGAAATTTTTCCAAACTCTTCGAAATTTTGTCCAACTCCTTCGAAATTTTGCCAACTACTTCGAAATTTTTTCCAACTTAAACGAAATTTTTCCAACCTCTTCTAAATGTTTGCCAACTCCTTCGAAATTTATCCAACTTTGTTGAAAATTTGCCAACTCCGTTGAAATTTTTCCAACTGCTTCAAAATTTTTTCCAACTCCAACGAAATTTTTCCAACTGCTTCGAAATGTTTGCCACTTCCTTTGAAATGTATCCAACTGTGTTGAAAATTTGCCAACACCGTTCAACATTGGGGGGGATCATCGATTAAAATCGATATTCCCCACATAAATATCAAATTTCGACTCGATCGGATGCCTAGTTCTGGAAAGATTGGGAAAATAAAATTTCGAACGGGTATATCTTCAAAAGCTTTTAACGGATTTAGCCGCTCACGAACTCGACCGGCGTGTCCAGGCCTCAAACGTACCCCAGCAGTCTCTTCGGCTCTAAATTCTTTCTTTCTAGAGATATCGTGCTTATACGGATTCTCCATCAGTAACTTAAGGGGTTCGTTTTGGTTGAGACCATTTGGGCAAAATAATAACGTTCTAGAATAAGGATAAGGGTGCAAATGACGAATACGAATATGTAGAGTCACTAGGAAGGTCAGACTTGCACTCATACTACCTACTGCAGCCTATGAGACTTATTGTGTTATCCTTGCGATCCTGTTACATGAAAGGTCTTGACGAGATGTGCCCACCCTTTCACTAGGTTCCTTTTGGAGGCCCTTTCATCACTATATGCGATTTCTGGGTTGTTTTGCTTCCAACAGAATGTGGTTTCACATTCAAAGTTAACATGGAATACCGTTTCTTCCACTTCATTGCACAACCTGCACAATGGATGCTAATAATGTGCATGTATTTTCTTATGTTACAATGACCAGTTATCAGTCTAGTGACCGATCCTATTTGATCTTTGCTCAGTCTAGGGAGATCTTTGGTAAGTGAGAGATTGTTTTCTCTCAGTGCGTTCTTACTGTGTCTAAGGTCTGAGGAAACATTTCGGCACCTAGCCCGGTGCTGTTTCCTCATCCACTCAGAGAAATATCCTCCAGCAGCGGTTTTGGTTATCCCGACGGCTGGCACTTGGCCAACGAATAAACTCCTAGAGCCTCGTTTGGCACGAGCTTATGCCCTCTCGGTGCCAGAAACTCCACCACAGAACACTAATAATAAGGAGTGAAAGTTCCTTACGTCTTAGGCAACACCTAATGACTAGATGTCGCCATGTATGGTTGTTTTGGGTTTGAAATGGCATGCTAACTTGGGATGTGGATGGCAAGGTGTCAGTACATTTCAGGCTATAAAATCCTTACCACGCCTCCGCCTTCGTATTAAATATCTAGAGCAGCTAGATCAAGCATCAGTTCCAATACAAATTAAATATATTTAGATATTTCCTTTTCGAATGATTGAAAAATGCGTTGCTGTCGGAATGAGAATGGAATTGAACCAAACTTCTTTCTCGATACAGTTTCATCCTGTTTAATCTCAAAATATCAGTTATCCTATATTTTCCCATGTGAACTTTCTCTACTTCAAAGACATCTGAACGTATCAATATATTGAATTTGGAGGATGCATATTGTGTTTCCTCATTGAATTCACTTTTTATTTTTGGAAATGATAACTCCACCATTCATGCATTTCCAGTTTCTTCTTAGGATATGGTTTTCTGTTGGATATGATTCAGCATTTTTCAATACAAACCTATATTACTTTCAGAATTCTCGATGGAACTTACTCGTAGCATTGATAATTTCCTGGATAAAACAAGCTCATTCTGGAGACAACGATTATAATGTTATTCAGAACGATGGATCTTACGAATTCGGTGGTGATTCCCCCGATTCTTATCACTATGCAGACGCCAATAGACGAAATGTTGTCAGAGGTGAATTTGGGAGTAGGAATCCAAAAACAGGTGAGAATATTTAAATTTAAAGAATCGCACATATAATCGTGGTATAAAGTCATATTTACAATTATCAAAAACATAGCTTAATAGTCTAGTCAACAAGTGCTTTTTAGGTCAAAATTTTTGGATATTCTCCGAAAATTATGATTGAGGTGTCATTCAATTCGGAATGGCAAGCAAATAGTTTTCGAGAAAATGCTAAGACCGCTCGCAAAAATTGGAATAGTTATAAACAATTAAGTGAAAAGAAAAGTGGGGTTTGGTCTTTCGCCAATATCTCAAAAACAATTTGAGATAATTCAAATTTGAAAAGAGGAGGAAATTTCCTAAAAAAAGTCCCAACTCCTAGAACTGTAGGACCAATATTTATAATTTACTTATATTTAATTATATTTTAATTAAACTTATTGAATATGAAAATAAGGAATTGAAAAAATGCAGGTTCCTGTAGGATAGATCAATAAACAATAATCTGTGATCCAAAAATTTTTATCGTGATTTTTCAATTAGTTATCCATTAGTTAATTAACAAATTTTTGTAGCACGAACATAATTATTGGAAGTGCGATAATTGTTAAACTATTGATCTGAGAATTTTTTTCTTTCGTGGAGCTATTTTTCAAAGATCTTAGAATAGTTTCCCTCTGGGAAAATTAAAAAATTGTTAATTTTCGTTTTGTTATTAACAATATACTTAAGTGAAAAATTATAAAGCTTCATTAAAAATTTAAAAAAACATTTTTTTATAATATTACTATTGATCCGTTTTCTTATGATCAGAACCTACTCAAAAATGATTTATAATAATTTTTATCTCCTATTGTTTAATTAATTGTTATAAACAAATGCGTTGTTTATGAGATAATTTGAATTTAATTGATAACATAATCCTTGATGATGATTATGATCATCATCGAAAAAAAATGCTATTGCTTAAAAGACATTTGTTAAATAACAGTTTTTTTTGCCACTTGTATATGTTATTTATATTTTTTATTGAACTTTCAATTCAATAATTTTTTTTTAAATAATATATGGTTGTCTTTGTCTTTTTAAATAGAAAAAGGAAAAAAACTATGAGATAATTCATTTGTTTATTACAAATTGTTTACTAAAATGACAATGAAAATTTAAATAATAATCAAAATAATATCAGACACCAAGAGAAACAATGATTTAAAAAAAAAGGGTTCCGTTATTTTCGTAACAAGTGATAAAAAAAATTTGTTATTTAACAAATGCGTTTTTGAGCAATACATTTTTTTTTAAGAAACGGTTTTATTTTAAATCGTAATTATCATCAAGGATTATGTTATCAAAAAAAAAATTACAATTATCCGAGCAATTATCTCATGAACAACGCATTTGTTTATAACAATTATATCAACAATAGGAGATCATAATTATTAAAAATCATTTTGAAGTAGCTTCTGATCATAAGAAAACGGATCAATAGTAATATTATACAAAAAAAAGATTTTCAACGTTTAATGAAGCTTTCAGAATTTTTCAATTAATTAAATTGTAAATAACAAAACGAAAATTTACATTTTTCAATTTTTCCAACGGGAATCTTTGTAAAATAGCTCGACGAAGAGAAAACATTCTCAGATTAATAGTTTAACAATTATCGCACTTGCAATGGTAATGTTCGTGCTACAAAAAATTGTTAGTTAACTAATGGATAAATAATTGAAAAATCGCGATAAAAAAATTTTTGGACTACGGATTATTGTTCATTGATCTATCTTACAGGCGTCTGAATTATTTGAATTTTTTATTTTCATGTTTAATAAGTTTAAATTATATTTATTCATTAGAGGTCCGAAGGGGGTGTGGCTTGCGAAACCCGGAGTACCCGTTTTTGGGCGTATTTTGAACCCTCTGGGAATATTATAAATATTGGTCCTACAGTTCCGGGAGTTGAGATTTTTTTTTTAGGAAATTTCCTCCCATTTTTGAATCTTTTTTGAAATCTGAATCATCTCAAATAGTTTTTAGATTTGCATTTGGTGGAGGGTTTGAAATGTATTTTGGTGAATTTGAGAGAATCTTTGGGCGTTCTAATAATAAATATACTGCTCCACAAAAGTTAAGGAAGTTCAGAAATTTTGAGACCGTTTCAAAAGTTGCCGATCTTGTCCTCCAAATGTTCATTTCTGAGAAATCAAATGTTTAATCTCTTATAACTGAATAGTTTCTGAGAATATTGGATCAGTTATTGTTTTACGTTTTTACAATCGACTTTGATTCAAAATCTGAAAATTTGTTTTGCAATAATGCCTAGACTTAAAATTAGTGAGGATGAAGCCAATAGGGCTATTGGTTGGACGTAATCAGAGATATCAAGATCTACCCCTTCTGCACAAGACCAGTTCTTGACTTTGTCTACCCGTATAGAGATCCTTTGAATTCTTGTCGAATCATGCAACAGCGCCTTTTTAACACTACTGGTGTTTTCGTTTCGATTGAAACAATTCGTCGAAGACTTCGAGACGGAGGGGAGAATGAGGGGTGTATTGTTCACAGATGAGTCGAGATATGGAAGGTTTTTGGATGATCGTCGTGTTCGGGTATTATAGACCCATCCTCTGCTGGCCAGAAATCGCAGATCGGTTCAGGAAGTTCATCCGTTTAGAGGTGATACAGTTACTGTTTGGCATTTGTTTCAATGAGCGTACAGAATTGTTGGTGCTTGATGCACCATTAATGCGCAGATTTACATAGAACAAGTCATTGACAATATTATTCCTTCGTTTCATGCTGCTATTGGCCAAATTTATTATTTTTGGACGATAATCAAAAGGCGTTGTCAGGCTGTGTTTGATGTTCGAGGAGGCCAAACACTTTACGGAACTTTATTATTTCAATTTATTGAGTGAACTGTTTTTGCACAACAAATAAATATTCAACTGAAACTGTGAAACATATGAAGAAATGGGCAAAAGAATGAGTTAGATATGTGAATAAACATTTGTTTACTCATATTTAAAAAATTGGTGAAAAGCGATGGAGACTTTTGAAACAGTCTCAAAATTTCTGAACTCCCTTAACTTTTGTGGAGCAGTTTATGTTCAATCTGGCTGTAAATGTACAATTCATTTAGGGTATTACATCGAAGTCCTCGAAATGTTTCTCGGAAAAACTAACATAACTTTCATTTCTTGAATTTGAATAATAATTTCTCAATTGCTGTTACCATAGAAATAATATAATATCATATTAGGTCTGAGGCTGTTACAGGAATAAACAGATTTTCGTTGTTATTCATCTCCATTCACCCAAAGTAGAAAATAATCCAAAGGAAAATTCACTACACACTATCTAATCACAGAATTGATATCACTATATCACACTAATTGACGAAATAAATTATAATTTTACTGGCATTAGTACACAATCCGTCGAACTTAATCTTGTTTAAAGGTGGACTAACCTAAACTGCTTGTGTCTACAATCATTACCTTTCAAAAGGACAAAGGACATAGTTTTAAAATGAAGGACTGTCCTTTGAAATAAAGGACGTTTGGCAACCCTAACTATCATGCCATTTTTATTATGTTTCGGGATTGTATATAAAGATGAGATGGCTATGATATCATCAGCCGACTACAACCAATAATTGAGGCCGATAGAGAAGCAAACATTCTCCAAAAAGTCTCCTCCCAAGAATATGATTTTGTTTGTTATTATACCATGCAAAATTAATTTGTATATGTAATTTTTTCAATATTTAACCAAAATAGACCGTTGGAATTTATGAACTAATAAAATTCCATTCCAGGGAGGCGTATAGTCAAATGTAAAATACCCTTGACTATTCAGACCTTAGACTATAGTCTAAGATTCAGACGACATAGCCTGTTTTTTTCAGAAATCCTTGAGAATTGAATTAATAAGAATCTCATTTAAAGTAATCTTCATTTGAAATTCCAGGAGATATAGACAGGACCTTTTACACAGCTGGACCCAGAGGATTTCGTCCGAGAGGTAAAAACGTTGTTAGAAAGTATGACCTCAACCAAAGCGGGCCAAGACCGGTAGGTAGCCCAGATGATCCTTACTTCGATCCATATGAAGACCCCAGTTACAACTTCGGATTCAAAACTAGGACATATAATAGAGAAGAAAACGCAAATAGAGTTGGTGATGTCACTGGACGGTATTCCTATGTTGATGATGTAGGCGAGAGACATAATGTTGAATATATAGCTGGTAAAAGAACAGGATTCCACGTCAAAACTCCATTTCCCGATTCCAACCCAAGGGCATATGGTCCGTTATATTTCAGAGGAAGAGGGCGACCAATTCCAAGAGGAAGATCTTCGATACAGAGAGGGCTGGATGGCAGCTATAGGTGAGATAATTAATTTCTTAATATATCAAACTCGTATTTAAACACATATGTATTACAGCGGCTGCTAAGTTCCGGTCTGACACAAAGACAGAAAGTGTTATTTAATATGTACTAACTAAAATATTGCTTTTAATGGGAAAAAACCAGATTCTACACAAGGAACCCGAGAGGGTCCGCTCTCTCAGGATTGTGAGGCTCCAATTGTTGTTTGGTTTCTCGATGAAAAACCTCTCTAACTTTCATTAGAGTAGTTCTTCGTCCTGCCCTTACATCGTCCATAACAAAAGAGATGAGCTGCAAGTGGCCTTCAAAGTTGATGGTAGCTTATGACTTGAAGTGATCCGAACAACTCTGCATTCTGTTCACCAACCCCGGCCAGGGCAGCGTTCTGTCACGTAGTTCACTCTCATTTCACCTAGACATCCTATGATTAGAACGACTATTCTACATATCTCTGGCTTTATTGCGTGGATCTGCCGAGTTGTTGGAAAAGCATAGTTCCAGAACCCTAGGGGCTCTGGGGTGTGTCCCAGAGTAGGGCTCAGTAAAGCCGAGGTACCCCAGCTAAACCTGTCAGTAGGTATCAAATGGAATATAGCACAGTGGCACTACTTAGCAGCATACGGCTGTGCCAAGCCAGCAGACCTCACTCACTCTCAACCGATGATGCATCATAATCTACGAAGCCTCGGAGAACAGCCGCTGCCTGGGGATCACCAGGACAAGTCTGGGATTGGTGCTGACGTGATAGTATGCGGACCACCAACGGCAGGATGCTGAGGAGGCGGGCACCTGTCATAGAAGAAATTATATCTTCCGACGTGGACATCGAGGAGGAGAGAGAACAAGTTGTCGGTCACATATGGAATCAGCGCTCGCAAGAGTAATCCGTAGTCGGACCCGGCAACAGGAGCAAGGCCGCACAAAGGGGACGTCACAAGTGGACACCAGGGCAACATGAACAACTGTGTGTTTTACCGAAGATCCAGACCAGAAAGAAGGGGAAAACTATTACCATTTTTTTATCCGCTCGAGAGGAAAAACCTTTTATAGGTCCGCTCTGAGTGGGTCCACCTCTCTCAAGAGTGTGTGGCTCCAGTTGTTGATGGTTACTCACTAAAAAACCTTTCGCACGTTCCTTGGAGTAGTTGTTCGTCCTGCCCTTACAGCGTCCCTTTACAAAAGAGATAAGATGCAAGCGGCGTTCGCAGTTGATGGGATCTACAGGCCGGAATAATCCGCAACTCTGTCACGTAGTTCGCTCTCATTCTGCCTAGGCATCCTATGATTATCACGACCGTCCTAACTGTATGCCTAGGGCACAGGATCCCCAGTTCGAACATTAAATCCTTGTATTTTTTCCTCTTATGTTCTTCTTTCATCACCACATTATTTTCAGCGGGAGAAGACAATTCGACGACAAACAATTCCATGAGTTCTTTGTCTAGCAGGATTATATCTGGCTTTATGGCGTGGATCTGCCGAGTTGTTGGAATCGCATAGTTGCAGTAGATGCGAGCTCTGTCCTTTTCAACAATTGCTTCAATCTCCAGAGGCAGATATGGTGGCACTTGTTCGTTGTCTATACCATAAACCTCTCTCAGGCGGAAGTAGAGAATTCGGAGTGCCGTATTGTGTCTTTCCACATATCCTGATGGAGCATGGACTCTGCAAGCAGACAGAATGTGCATAACAGCTTCCTGCTGGCTGTGGCAGGCTCTGCAAGTTGTGGGGATGTCCACTTTCATGATGTTCTTCTTATACCATCTGGTATTTATCACCCCATCTTGACAAGCCATAACAAATCCCTCCGTTTCCGACTTGAGCCCAGCGGACTTCAAAAAGACGAAGGATAATTCTTCCGACAGGCCCATCTTTCAAACTCCTGGAATATATAGAGTACAGGTTTTTACTGACATGACCTTCGAGTAGTGTCTTCAGTTGTGCCTGTCTTATATCTCCGCTGTGATTTCCATATATTTCGGATCTTCTATTTGTAGCTAGCCGCTGATGAATCCTTGATTTGGGTTGTCTCCAGTGCTCCTCTTTGTTTCATCTCAAGGAATTTGTATGTTTCTTCTGCTTCGAGGTGTCGAATGCTTATTCCCCCTCCTAGGTCGAAGTCTTCCCCTGTCTCCTGTTTCTTCAGTTCTTCCTCTGCTTAGATGAAAAACAGCACACTTGTACAAATCGAATGACATTCCTATTACTGAGGTGTATTCGGCAACGATATTCAGTAGTTGTTAAGTGCTGCCTTGGAAGAAGCGTACAGTTTTAAGTCGTCCATATAGAGGAGATGTGTGATCAGATGTTCTCTTCTGCCTGGTGGCCCGGCTTTGTACCCTATTCTGCTTGTCATCAACTCAGTTTTTAATGGTAGAAGTGTTATGCAGAACAATAACGGGCTAAGCGAGTCTCCTTGAAATACACCTCGCCTGTATCTCTCCCATCCAGTATAAGTGGTCCGACCTTCGGATCGGACGGCGAACTTAGTTTTCCATAACGCCATGATGTTTTCCATCGCATGGACGATGTTAGAGTGGACTTTGAGCATCTCTAGCAGCCGTGTTATCAAGCTGTGTCAAATGCCTTCGCGTAATCCGATCACGATGTATGTATAGGTCGCGCTTGTAGATTTTCGCATCTTAACAAATGCTCTTTTCTATAACCCCTGTACTCCTTTCCTCGCTCCTCTTTGTTCGTGGATTTTATTGCACACTGGTCCAATGGGCTCCAGAATCCGACGTTGAAGAACACTTGTGAGAATTTTATATAGCATGTTGGGACTCGTGATTGGGTGGTAGTTGTTTGGCTGTCCTAGATCATCTGATTTCGGTATCAGTACAGTTCTGCCCTCTACAAACCAAGAAGGAATTGGCTCACGGTGAATTACTATCTCACTGAATAGTCTAAATAGGTGTTGATGGGTAGCTGGGAAGTTCTTCCACCAGTAGTTCTGAACGACATCCAGTCCAGGAGCAGTGAAATCATGCTTGTTCTTCAAGGCATGTCTAATCTCTTCGGTAGATATTTCTGTCAGCTCTTCGGTCTGTTGCAGATTTTGATCACATAATATCTGGAATCTGTGAAGTGCTGGACTATCCCTGGTTTCCGCTGGTCGCTCGTACAAATTTTTCCAGAAATGTTCGACGATGTTGTTTCGGTCGAAATAACTTTGAAGGTTCTGTGGTGAAGGTGTTGTAATCTTATATCCACTTTTACCTCTTGATCAGCTTCTTCCTTGCCGCCCCAAGAGATCTTATTTTGTTGACAGCTTTTTGCTTCAATAGATTTATGGTGGACAGGCTCATCGTACAATGTAATGCACGCAGCTCACACATCATGACCTCTATTTTCTTCCTCGGCTTCAGTTGTCCTTTAATAGTATCTATGATACATTGGTACCAAGTTGCTTGCTACCTTACGGTTCTTATCTTCTTGTCTAGCTTATTCACTCTTGACCTAAGTTTGTCCTGCTTTGTTGTTGTTCTTCCTGGTGGGCACAGAAGTGAAGTAGCAGCTCTCACTGCAGCTACGACATCTTCCAGCGAACAATCCTCCTTTAGGCGATCGTGGATTTTAATATTCATCACGTCTAGCTCTTCAGCCTGGAGTCTCGACTTCAGCCTGGAGTCTCGACTTCAGCCTTGTGGTCTTCATGTTAGGATTCCTTACTGCAGTCTCAAATGCTTCCCTTCTATTGACGGCTAAATCTGGAACATCTCTCACCTGTTCCGTTCTTCGCCCGTTGCAGTATGCAGCATTCTCGTATCGAAGTGGGGCAACACTTACCTGCTCCATATGTCCGGTCCTGTGACTTCTACATATCGTCATCCAGGCATTGGAGGTTGATTGTTTGCGGCATCTCTCACTTGCCACTCATCCTGATATTCTCCCCTTTTATTCGTCAAGTGTAGTTGTTGGTTTGGGGCATCTCTCACCTTCTCTTCAGCTCGTTCTTCTATCACTTCTGACTCTTGAAACAGCTACAAGATTCCTCTCTTCTTGACAAGGCTAACCTGGTCTCGTAGGTTTTGCTGCGTCATGTAGTTGCGATCTGAGTGATTCTCTCACCACAGACCATGCTACCCATATATCCTCTTATTCCTGCTCTAGATCTTCGGTATAACACAGAAAGTTGTTCATGCTGCTCGGGTGTCCACTTATGGCGTCCCCTTTGTGCGGCCTTGTTCCTGTGACGGGTCCGATTACGCATTGCATTTGCGAGCACTGATTCCCTATGCGACCGACAACTTGTTCTCTTTCCTCCTCGATGTCCTCGTCGGAAGTTGTTATTTCTTGTATAACAGGCACGTGGCTCCTCAGCATCCTGCCGTTGGTGGTCCTTATGGTATCACGTCCATCACCAACCCCAGACGTGCCCTGGCGATCCCCAGGCAGCAGTTGTTCTCCCAGGCTTCGTAGGTTGTGATGCATCATTGGTTGAGAGTGATCGGGTTCCTCGGGCTTGCCACACCTGTATGCTACTACGAAGTGCCCACGGGCAGTTTTGTATTTTATACCTACTGCCAGGTTTAGCTATGGTACCTCGGGTTTGCCATTATTATATTATTATATTGACTAGCTAGTTGAATTCGAACCTGGCGTATGAACACCGTCGATTCGTAACACTCTGGTCGACCTAAAAAAGGTGGTTATACCGGAAAACATAAAAAAGTCCAAAAAATGCTTTTTCAAAAGAGAATGCCTAAATGGGTGCCACGTGCGATCTTTCACCAAGACCATGCACCGTGTCAAGTCTTTGGCTAGGATGATGGCGGAATTGCACGAATTCGGTACACTCAGTGACGTGTAAGCTTAGCTCGTTGTCAGTGATGTTTATGTACTTCCTTTCATCATTGCTGCCTCCGAAGGAAGGGAAGATGGATGAGAAAGTAAGAAATTTTGAAATAGATTTAAGGATACTGAATGCTTCAAGAAGTAGTTTGATTGTTTGGCTTGGAATATATTAGATGTTTGACTTCGTTAGTTGAGTCAAAAGAGACAAAAAGCAAGATCTGATCCAATTATAGGGAATTGAAAGGATGATGGAGGGGTTTGGGAAAACATTGACAGAATGACGAACACGGGCCTGTAGAGTAGCCAGATCGCAAGGTGTCACATCAGGGTCACCACTACTGAACGACAAGCAGAAAAACGTGTTCTTTGTGTCAAGTTTCCGTATTTGTGGAAATGGTAACTGGGTAACTAGTTCACACCAGTGCACTGATAACTTGTAACTTTCGCACAGAATTCCATGGTCTTTTCCAGAGAGCTATAGTTCAAATAGTTTTGGAAGGATCTACCCATCATGCCTGGTAACGCGAGCGTGTCCCGGACTCATCGCAGCTGATGGATAGGAGAAGTAGCAGGCATAATTGAATTAGATTGGTCTCCAGTTTAGGGAGAATTTGGGATTGGCCTGTTCTGTCTCATCCAACGAGCGTCGATGTGACTACTGAGAGCCAGCGCCGTCTGGGACGGAATAGCTCACAAGACATCGAGCCAGGATTCTTCACAGGCTAGGTCTGCCAATAATTTAGGTATGGAGGGCTTGGTTGAATTGAATCAGTTGAATTGATCAGAGTTTTCACTGCTTCACTCGATTAACTCGATTATCAGTAGTCAACAACAGCGCCTTCCACGACGGAAATAGTTGGCAACATACTGGACAGGGTCTTCACAGCTACTCAAGCCCTCTCACCACGACAAGATTCTGACCACTAATTATATTAATAGTTGATTGAGACTCTTAATTGTCTTTTTGGCGCTCTTGTTCCTCGTAACAGAGTGCTTATAAATTTGCCCAATCAATTTTTAATTCTCGAATTTTTGGCTTAAAATGGTCTTAAACGATTTGGTTCGAGTCACTCATCAAGAATCCATAGTCCACTCAATTATTTTTGTTTCCATGGATCTTTCAATTATATAAAAACACACACACTCTAATTCTTAAAGTTCCTATTCAAATAATTTTTCATAACAAATTATATACAGTGCGTTTCAAAAAATACGCACCAAGAGGACATTTTCTCGACTATAGGTAAAGTTTTTTGAAATTTGGGTTTTCGGGAAAGTTGGTGCTCAAGAAACGATTATTTTTGACATATATGTCATTGATCGTGTTACTCTGCAAACCTGTCAAAATTAATTTTTTTTTAGAAAAATTACCAAAAGACGTAGAAATCAGAAGAACCCAATATCAAAAAGTTGCTGAAAGAAATTTTGCTCAGAATTTCATTTTATACCAAACTGCCAAATTTCATAGTGAAATTCCGAAATTTTGTGATATTAATATTTTGATGACAGCAAGCTAGAGGGAGCTTTGAGCTTTGCGGAAATTTGAAAAAATTATTCGGAATGTAATTTCAATGAAAGAGACATTATCACAATTCAACTAAAGTTTATATTAATTTAATGTTCCTCATAAATTATGATTTCTAAACCTCACAATCTTGGTGCAAACCGAATTTTACTTGAGAAATTAAATGCGCAAAGAGCTAATATCTTGCTAATTATTCTTATCTTGGAACATCATAAGAAATTGAAATATCCGATTTCACATCTGAAGATTAATTGTCCAATCCTTTGAAATCCCTTTTGAATTTATTAACTCAAATACCACTAAAAACGCAATACAGACTTCATCTAAAACAAATTTACCTGTGAAAATGAAATTGAGCTGACAGGCGCATTAAATAAATAAATAGTTTGCAAGTATATTATCCTATGCGCTTGTCAAATCGTTTTCATTTTATTATTTTCACAGTTATCTTTGTTTTAGATAAGGTCAGTAGGTATTGCGTTTTATGGCGATTTCCATTGACACGCTCGGAGCACTCGAAATCGATCTCATCTGTCATGCATCTGTCCAATTGAACCGAAAATATCTGTCAAATATGACTCCGAGTGATCCGAGCGTGTCAATGGAAATCGCCATTAGTGATATTGGAGTAAATATATTCAAAAGCGATTTTGGAGGGTTGGAGAATTATTCTTCAGATGTGATATCGTAGAATTCAACTTCTTATGATGTTCCAAGAATGATTAGCGAGATATTAGCTCTTTGCGCATTTAATTTCTCAAGTATAATTCGGTTTGCACCAAGATTGTGAGGTTTTCACTAGAATTACATTCCGAATAATTTTTCAAATTTCCGCAAAGCCCAAAGCTCCCTTTAGCGTGCTGTCATCATAATATTATTAAAAAAAAAATTCGGAATATCACTATGAAATTTGGCATTTTGGTATAAAATGAAATTCTGAGCAACATTTCTTTCAGAAACTTTTCGATATTGTTCTGATTTCTACGTCTTTTGGTCATTTTTCTAAAATAATGTTAATTTTGACAGGTTTGCAGAGTAACACGATCAATGACATAGATGTCAAAAATTATCGTTTCTTGAGCACCAACAATCCCGAAAACCCAAATTACAAAAAACTATACAGGCGAGAACATTTCCTCTTGGTGCGTACTTTTTGAAACGCACTGTATATCTATATGTATTTTGTACAGATTTGTATCTGCTGGACCTGACCAGAGGCGTACTGAAGTCAGTGACTCAACAGGTCATGTGAGAGGGTCTTACACGTACTTGGACGACAAAGGAGTTCAACACTCCGTCCATTACATAGCAGGACCTGAAACGGGATATAGAGTATTGAAGAATGTGAAAGGACCTCATCTTCCTACAGTATTTCCATTTGGAAGACCGGAAATAATATCGCCAGACTTCTACGATGACTACAATAAAGACGTAGCTGATGTTGGGGATATCTTTGGCACCTCTGGAAAGGGGGGTCCTTCAAGTCATGGGGGAAAACCAGGTGGTACTGGAGGAACTAAGCCTGGGGGCGCATTAGGAGGTTGGTGTGAAAGCTTAAATTATTTTAAATTATTTTGTTTGTTGACCAAGACTCGGTTTCAGGTGGAATAGATTTCAGCACAGATGATTTTGACAAGTTTGGGGGTGAAGATAATAGCAGGCCATCCAGCCCCAAACCATCAGGAGAAGGTTACGATAGCTATGATGACTACGATTTATTTGGTGAAGGTGTTAAACCAAGGCCTGGATCTCCCTCATCAACACTGAATCCTGAAACTGGTGGAGGAAATAAACCAACACCAGGTTATCCCAGTAGTACAACTGCAACATCAACAGATTTTGGAGGGCCTACAACAACTGGATACGGCTCAACAACATCTGGCTATGGGGGAAGTTCAGAAAAACCAAGCTATGCAGGAGTAACTCCTAGTTATCCTACCAGCATTGGAGGTGGTGGATACCCTGGCGATACAGGAAGGCCTGAGAAACCTTTGTCGGAGTATGGTCCACCAGGCTTTGGAAAACCCAGCTCTGGAGGAAGACCAGGTGGAAACAGGCCGGCTGCCGGTGGTGGCTACGATTCTAATGAGATAGACGATGATTTTAATCTTTTTGGAAGTCCTTCAACACATGGGCTTAAACCACCTAGTAAACCTAGTTTTGCTGTCCAAGTTGGTGGTGGTGGTACTAATAGCGGGGCGTGCGAAAAATGCCAAGGCACAATAGTTACGAATATCGGAGATAAAACTTTCACTGTTCCACCTGGAGTTTCTGTGAGAGCACATGTGCATTCAATAGATCTTATACCATATGAATCAAAAATTCCATCTCCTAGCGATCAAATGAAAGCAGATATGTCAGTTATTAGGACTGAAGAGCTGAATGCTGAAGAGGATAAAATAATTGATGATAAGGGTACCACTGAATCATCAATAGAAGGAACCACGGTATCAACAACCAAGATTACAGATTCTACAGAAGTAAACAGCACCACTGGCTAGTCAATAAAACAATGTATTTAAATTAAGAAGGATTACGAGAAATTGCTCATGATCCTATTTGCTATATTGTATTTATTTGTACATTTAATGCGTACATTTTGTATATAATCTTAGAATAAATTATTGAAATATAATGCAATAATCTCAAGCAATTCAAAGAACATCACCATATAGTTAATTTGGAAAATATTCAAGTGATACTACATTCTAAGTGCCCTAGAAAATTTTAAAAAAATTATTCAAAAATACTGTTTACTATCTCAAGATAATTTGAGATAGCGACTTTCAATTCTCAGGGAAGGTTGCGCTTCCGAATTCGACATTTGAGTTGTTAATAGGCATAATCGGCCAAACGGTTCTGGAGTTATACCTATCTGCAATTTTGTTGTTATTTCCTCAATAACTCAAAAAATACGAATCTCATCTAATTCAAACATGGTAATTGGTAGTAGAATGCATACGACGAAATTACGAAAACTATAAAATTTAAAAAAAAACATTGAAAAATTCTATACCTTCAGAAACTATCCTCCCGATATCGCTGAAATTTCGCGATAGCCTTCAAAACCTAACTTCACAGCCAAGTTCCAAATTTGACACGATCGGATCTATATTGTTGGAGATCCGAGCAAACAATAAAGATTGATTCAGTTAATGTCGCAGAGAGCATTTTCAAATTTGTCGGTACGTCGTGTAATAACATTCCTTCAATATCAAGTTAGAATTGGATATGTACCTTATTGTACAACCAAGTTCTCGATTTAAACTTGATGGAATAATATTTAACATTATGATAGTTTCCTGAAATTAGAAAACAAGGTAACAAAGGTCAGTAATAACATATGTTCATGTGCCGGATTCCACCATAATTCTTTACTGTCCGTATAATTATCTTAGTGATGGAGATCTATCTTCTTAGCACGTAGGTAACGAGATCAATTCCCGCAGCCGAGAATATTAATCTTTTTAATTATTTTCCAATTCTGATGAAATGATAACTTCGAGAAAATGGTTATGGGCGGAATTAATTCGATATTGCCATAAAATTCCGTGAAACGTGAATATTTTCGTATATTGCATTTTAGAACACCCCCTCAATAAATAGCACAACCCACCCAATGAACTACTCCACAGAAGTTACCGCCAATAACAGAGAGTCGGAAAATACTAAATGGCAGATTTTTGAATCGGGTCAAAGAACTGGAGGATATATGGCATCTTCCACAGGATATACAGTGACCAACCCACCCAGGAAATTTCCAGCCCAAACTATCATGGAGAGCCTCACGTCCATGGCCAATTAGATCATCGACTCAACTCAATTTTGCACACAATAGATTATTAATTTTTTTTTGTTACCACATTTATGTAATTAGATGTACAAGGCTGAAGGACTTTGGTCGATGGCCTTTGACTGTGGTCAATAAATGACATTTATTATTATTATTATTATTATGTAGTAGTAGTAGATATTAAATAAATTACAGCTATTCAGGGCATTTCTCATAAAATGTCCATTCATATTTCCTCATGGCGCAACCATTCGACTGATTTTTTGTCATAGGAATAATTCTCGGAATAAACTATTGAAAATATAACACTGCCATACAGGTGTTTTTTATCTCATGGTACCATTTTACGATTGAACTGATTTTGTATCCTTACGCCATCACAAACAAAGCACTGTTCATTTACGATACAACAGGAAATGTATGTATTTGAATGGGTCCTTACGCCACTACGGACACAGCCCTTTCTATTTTTGCCCAAATAGTGAATGTGTATATTCTAATGGGACCTTACGCCATCACAGGCACAGCACTGTTCATTTTCGAACCAATTGTGAATGTATGTATTTGAATGGGTCATTGCGGCACCACAGACACATCACTGTTTATTTTCGACCCAACAGCGAATGCATGTATTTGAGTCGAAATTAATCACTTGAGACCATTCTCGGCCAAAAAGTGGACCAGTTTTTTTTGGACGCTTTTTTTTACAATCGGATTTATATTGTTGAAAATATTGGGAACATTATTTTTTCCTGGATCCCCTCACCAATGTTGTACGGAGTTGGCAAATTTTCAACACAGTTGGAAAAATTTCCATGTAATTGGAATATTTCCGTAAAAATTGTCATAAAATGTGGACCAATTTGACCGTCTGACCGCATAAATGCAACGTACGAAAAAAATTGCGCAGTTTTGAAAACGACGCGCAGACGCTACAGTTGCAGCGATAACTGAGCTAGAGAGCATATATATCACTAGACCTGTGCTAAACATACAGATATCTCTGTTCCATCTAGACGCTCTAAAAATTGCTACGTTTGCATTCCGTCTTAAGACTGCCCAGACAGTTGTGCAAAACGTAGCGTTTGGACCGGCCTTTAGATCTAATTGACACTGATTGCACTTATGACATCTCCAAACGGTTTATTTCCGATTAATCTCATCTCAGTAGGTATAGGTACTTCCATTCTGCACTTTAGCGCGAGATTTCTGGATCTTATTAAAAACACCACATTTCATCCTGGGCGGGCTGTGCATTTGTGGGGCCCTGGGCTAATATTATTCAGGGGCCCCCGTCAGCCAAAATGAAAAAAGAAATTGGTTCAAGCACTGACGTGAAGTCAGAAGCTTTTGCGCGTATGAACTCTTATCCATCCTCCTTTATTGGACACTCTTAATCGAATTTACCATGGTGAATTCTATTGTCTGTTCTCCTGTACTGGACAATCCGAATTTACCATGGTAAATTCGATTAAGAGTGTCCAATACAGGAGAACAGACAATATAATTCACCATGGTAAATTCCATTAAGAGTGTCCAATACAGGAGAATGGGCAATAGAACATACGCGCAAAAACTCCTGACTTCGCGTCAGTGCTTGAACCATTTTTTTTCGTGAAGTCAGGAGCTTTTGCGCGTATGTTCTATTGTCCATTCTCCTGTATTGGACACTCTTAATCGAATTTACCATGATGAATTCTATTGTCTGTTCTCCTGTATTGGACACTCTTAGTCGAATTTACCATGGTGAATTCGGAGTGTCCAATACAAGAGAACAGACAATAGAATTCACCATGGTAAATTCGATTAAGAGTGTCCAATAAAGGAGCATGGACAAGAGAACATACGTGCAAAAGCTTCTGACTTCACGTCAGTGCTTGAACCAAATTTTTTTCAATGATTTTTAAAAAAATTTCTAGTGCTACGATCTTCACGAAATTTTGAAAGAATTTTCGCGTTGGCATTCTACAACTAATAACCATATCTGAATTGGATCGGATTTGTATTTTTTGAGTTATTGAGGAAATAACAACCAAATTTCAGATTGATATAACTCCAAAACCATTTGGCCGATTATGCTAGTTAACGAACTTAAATGTCGTATTCAGATGCGTAATCTACCCTGGAAACTGCAAGTCGCTATTTCTTTCCGTTCTCAAGGAATCAAGAGTTACATAATATTCGCAGACGATACAATAGCTCTGTATGATGGTGAAACATGGGAGGAAGTGAAGCAAAGGGCAAAGGATGATTTAAATATATTGTCCAAATGGCTTGAATTGAATAAACTCACGGTAAACGCTGAGAAAACCAAGTACCTAACATTTTCCTCAAACGAAACGGAGCAGCCAAGTTTGGGAGTTCTACAGGTAAATAATAAATTGCACATTCCAGCCACGCAATCCACAAAATATCTGGGCATTTTCATCGATCAGCATCTAAAATGGGATAAACTTATGACCTTACAAAAAAACTAAGAGGAATCCTATATAGATTTAGGTATATATGAAAATCAGTAAGTTCTGAAAAACACATGCGTATGCTTTACAATGCATTGGTCCAATCACAGCTGTATATGGGATAATAGGATGGGGTGGTGTTTTTGATGTGCACAAGAAAAGTGTTGACATTATTCAGAAGTGTATCCTGAAAATAATGTATGGAAAAAAATTACATTTTCAAGTTCCACAATCTACGAGATTTCTAAAGCACTAGATATTAGGCAGATATATGCCCAACAAATCATTTTTAAGGTTCACCAGAATAAAATACCAGTGAGATTAAAGGAACACAAATACACTACTAGAGCAAAACAAATAAATTATGAAAGAACAAGAGCTACGAAGAGAATTGGTCAGAGATGTTGTTGATATATAGATAGCTACAAGAATTTACTCCATTGTGCCGAAGACGTTGAGAGAGACCCGAAATGAATCGAAATTCAAAAAAGGAATAAAATTATGGCTGGCTGAGGGAGACCGAGCTAGAATCCATAGAATGATAAACTCGAATTGAATACCTACCGCACCCACTCCATTGAGTAGAATCACAACAAATCTTGGACAACGAAGACTACATAACTTGGAAATATTACCGATTGAGACCTTAAAGTACCGATGAGGACGATGAAGCACCGATAGAGACAAAGAATACTGAAGGGGACACAGGGGAGATATTTGAGTTTTTTTATTTTTATTTATATTCAGTATATAGGTATTTAAAAATGTTATTTGAGTTGAATAGGCTGGACACAGTTATCATTAGGATAACTCTACAGTTTGTTTAGAGTTTATAAGGTTTTACGCATAAACTCTCTTATTATTATTATTATTATTATTATTCTTTCGTAATTTTCTAAAAATTTTCTAGTAGTACGGTCCCCACAACATTTTACACACATCTTCATATCGATATTCTATCAAGCTTCAATTCGATCGAGCCTATATTTTTTGAGTTATCGAAGAAAAATAATATTCCAGATGGGTATAACTCCAAAACCGTTGGGCCGATTAGGGCCAACAGCGAACTTAACTCTCCCATTCAGATGTGCAACCTATCCTGAAAATTGCAAGTCCCTATCTCCTTTCGTTCGAGGTTGTCGAGGCAACGCTCACCCATCCAGCTACTACTTTTCTATGATTTTTTAAAAATTTTAGATAGAAAACATATGTCAGAATTTGAAATTCTGCGATCTTGAGACGATTCTCTCATTAGTCAAGTATATGTCTTGAAAATCGTATGAAATGTATTCATATCTTATAAAAGCTGAGAAAGCGGTCTATATTCATGGTAAATTCGATTAAGAGTGTCCAATAACAGAGGTGAAAAGTCAAATGAACATGCGCGCAAAAGCTCCTGCCTTCTCGTCAGTGCTTGAACCAATTTTTTAAATTTGAGTATACTATAAACTCTCAAAAAACACATATCTAATAATAGAGGAGTCAGTTTTTCACTTTGACGATGAAAATAGAAGTGCAAAAACAGAAATCCCCCGTAATAGAGGCATTCGCTTGAATTGATTGATTTTTTTTTTAATTGAGGATATTTTTTTTTACAATATCATAAACCCCATATGTATAGATCCGCCCCTGCATTTCATTACCAGTCAGTCACCACTCATTACCTTCTTGGCGTTATTGTTCCTCGGAACAGAGTGCTTATCAATTCGCCCAAATATCTGTAATTTTCGAATATTTGGCTGAAAATGATCTCAAACGATTTGGTTCGACCCACCGATGAAGAATCCGTGGTCAAAATCGATTATGTTCGGCCGTCCAGCCGTCCGTCCGTTAACACGATAACTCTCAAACGGAATGAGCAAGACAGTTGAAATTTTCAGAGTAGGTTTGAGAGATAAATCTCTCGGTTAAGTTCGTTACTGGGCAAAATCGGCAAAGTGGTTTCGGAGTAACGAAAAAAAAATTTTTTAAGTTACAAATTTGGGAAGTACATTCATTATTAAATGGTTACTTACTGGGTTTTCTCAGAAATCAACCATTTAATTATAAATTTCAAATTACACATTTTTTAAGATTTCTAAATCTTTCGGAGATCTTTTCGGAGATATGATTTTTCAAAATTTCAATAATTAATCGTAATTTTATAATTTCATATTATCATTCATTTTCTTCAACATATATGTTGAAGAACATTTTTCCTCTATTGTTACTGGAAATATACTGCTCCACAAGGAGTTAGGGATAATCGTTTCAACTAAAATAACTGACATTTTACTGTTTTTTTTGTCTTTTTATGCCTTCAATATAAGGTATGGCCACCACGGGCATCAATGACCGCCTGACATCTTCGTTGCATACTGTCAACGAGGGTGTTGAGCATATCTTGAGGAATTTCATTCCATAAACGAGGCAATATTGCTTTGAGGTCATTTAATGTTTCTGGTGGAGCTCTAGGTTGGTGATCATCTAGTCTTCTTTGTAGCATATCCCATGCATGTTCTATGCAGTTTAAGTCTGGCGAATGCGGAGGTATTGGTAAATTTGGAATACCATGCTCGTCTCGCTTATTTTCTACTATTGCTGCACGATGTGGTCTTGCGTTATCGTCAAGAAATTGTAAAGCTTCACCAATGGCAGCATGAAAATTTGGCACTACGTTGCCAATGACATGTTCCCTATAATGTAAAGCAGTCATATTGCCAGGATAAATGTGAAGGTCTGTGCGCCCGTTGTAACATATCCCAGCCCTTACCATAACAGAGCCTCCTCGAAATGGATGAACCTCTTGCACATGACGGCCATTTCGAGGTATACGCGGCATAGTCCATACCCTTATTCTTCGAGAATCTGAAAATCGACCATATCTGGATTCATCTATGAAAATTACACTACGCCATTGGACGTTCAGATTAACATGCTGCCTGGCCCATTCTAATCTTTGTCGTTTATGCTCACGTGTTAACGGAACATCCCTCAATGGACGTCTAGAAGCCAGGTTAATCTCCCCCAAACGACGTCGGATGGTTTCAATGGAAATTTCAGGACCATTGGCATTTAAAAGTCGATTTCTCAGCATCCTACATGAAGAAAGAGGATATCTCCTCGCCGAAATGGTGACAAAACGGTGTTGTGCGGGTGTTGTTTTTCTTGGTCCACCAACTCTATGTTTTTCCTGCACCGAACCTGTCTCATTGAACCTATTCCAGAGTCGCGCTATTACACTTTGCGATACTTGAAATGTTTCTGCCACAGCGACTTCAGTGAAGCCGCCCTGTAGCATACCGATAGCCCTATTAGCCTCGGCGTTTGTTAATTTACGTCTTGGCATATTAAGAAGCTCGTGAAATTTACTTAGTTCGATATCGCTAAGACTCTGACAATAAATTAACTGCATATTGAAATGCTAAATCTTACGGAGTAATGTGAAAAACTGCCAAACTCAAGAAAAAAGACGACCAGATGGTGGAAATATGCATTACAATCGAATTAATAAGTTTTTATTGGCAGTTGATCATGTTTTTGATATTTTCTTTAAAATTTTACGCCCCTCAGAACAACTTGATATGATATCCCTAACTCTTGACTCTTGTGGAACAGTTTATTTCACGTATATGAACTGGTTATTGGAAGATTCAGTTATGCTATTTTGTAGTACGGAAATCAAGAATCAAAAGTGTTGAAATTTTAATGAAAAATAATGGATAGAGTAGTCCGTTACTTGGTCATTGTATATAGAATATTCTTTATACAATGACTTATTGGTGATACAGTTCATTTGAAAAAATAATAAAAGTACCTATCTGAATAACCCGGCAGGAAAACTTCTGAACGAACATACCTACCTATGGAATTCCCCACTTTTCGAAATTCTCAAGAAGTTACTGTTAAACCTTAATAAAATATAGTGATAGGAAACTATAAAAAATTTCATTACAGAGTTCAACATGTCCTGAGATAAAATTTTCCTATTGGAGATATAAGTTCTGTATAGCACTTCCTGATACTTTGTCTCTGCTTCTTTAAAACTACTTTCTGCAATTTCAAAACGAAGAGTTCTTCATTAATCGAAGATAATGTGATAATATCTTGTCTAAGATGGATCGAAGATTATGTTGAAAGTAGAAATTGACATTTGGCAACGTCTCGGAGAATTGTTCTGACATTGACGATATTTCAGGAGTGCCAACCTGCCTCAGTTTTAGTTACAAAAACGTGATAGACCTAAATCACCCAGGTAACACAGACCTCGCATAGAGATCTCTGAGAGGTTACAATGTGGATGAAAATGCTAGCTCCCAATGTGAGATCCTCAAGATATCACACAGATAACCAGAATAAGAAATTCCTATTGCGAGCTCCTAGAAGATATCGCACAGATTACCAGACTAAGACATCCTGTTGCGAGATCCTCAAGATATCACATATGTAACCAGAATAAGATATTACTATTGCGAGCTCCTAAAAGATATCACACAGATAACAAGAATAAGATATTCCTATTGCGAGCTCCAAAAGATATCACACAGATAACAAGAATAAGACATTCCTGTTGCGAGATCCTCAAGATATCAGCTATATGTAGCCAGATTAAGACATTCCCATTGCGAGCTCCTAAAGATATCACGCAGATAACTAGGAAAAGACATTCCTATTGCGAGCTCCTCAAGATATCAAAAGTGTAACGAGAATAACACATTCCATTGCGAGGTCCTAAAAACCTCGCAAATTCAAAAAGAATAGGAAATCAGGTGGCGTGCTGCAGGGATCTACTCCATCCCTACTCTGCACTTCTCGTTTCTACCGGTAAATGGCGCAATCGTCTACTCTGTACGCGGAAGAACAACCCCATCGCTAATAACCCGAGTGGAATATCGATCTACGCATCGAAGTGATGTATTCGGCGCCACCCATGTACTGCACATTTGGAGGATATATAGATTATAGATCCATATCGCAGCCATTTTCTCTCAGTACTGCCCCGGTTGAGCAGCCTGAGAACTTCCCGATGTGATATCTCTGAGATGTTACTGAGCTCATCCCCTGTGGCGGACATTTGAAGGTGATAGGGAGCTCTTGTCGACCTCCCATCGATATCGCAATAGGCGTCACAATATCCCGGCGAGAGCTCGCGGAGACATCTCTGGGAGGTCCCTGTGTTACCTGGACATGGCCAACCGGGAGACTTTATAAAAGTAAATGTATACGTCCAGTATGTCATACTCGAATCTCTTTGACCAACGAATAGTTTAAAATAAATGCATCTAAGTGTGGATTCATGCAGCATCAAATAACAATTATCAAGTAAAAAGTATCAAATAACAATTATGAATTACCGAGTACAAAAATACAGCATTCATGCACTCAAATTAACAATTAAGAAATAAAAACCCACAAGTCAAAGATCCGAGGTATTAATTTTTCAAAATTACCTCTGTTCCCCCTATATTTGAAAACAAGTATTTGAAATTCAATTTTCCAATGTGATAACACGAAACCCACATAAATACACACCAAATAAATTAAATAATTTACAAAGTGAGGTTATATTTACATTATCGGAATGTCTAATCTGCGTCCAGCTGTGCACGAGTTGCGTACAAGTACAAAATCTCGTTCAATTAAAGTAGAAAGTTAAAAGTTGGCGAACTTCTACTTGTTATTTGTTAATTGATAATTGTTTCTTGGCTGCATGAACACTCTCATTGAGATATATGAAGTTCAACTTTTACTCACTATTTGTAATTGTTAATTGTTACTCGATACTCGTTAATTTGGGCTGCATGAATCCACACAGTGTGGATTCATGCAGCCCAAATTAACGAGTATCGAGTAACAATTAACAATTACAAATAGTGAGTAAAAGTTGAACTTCATATATCTGAATGAGAGTGTACATGCAGCCAAGTAACAATTATCAATTAACAAATAAGAGTTCGCCAACTTTTAACTTTCTACTTTAATTGAACGAGATTTCGTACTTGTACGCAACTCGTGCGCAGCTGTACGCAGATTAGACAGTCCGATGATGTAAATATAACCTTACTTTGTAAAATATTCAATTTATTTGGTGTGTATTTATGTGGGTTCCGTGTTATAACATTGGAAAAATGAATTTTAAACACTTGTTTTCAAATATAGGGGGAACAGAGGTTATTTTGAAAAATTAATACCTCCGATCTTTGACTTGAGGGTTTTTATTTCTTAATTGTTAATTTGAGTGCATGAATGCTGCATTTTTGTACGTGGTAATTCATAATTGTTATTTGATACTTTTTACTTGATAATTGTTATTTGATGCTGCATGAATCCACACTAAATAACAATTGTTTTCAAACCACCTCTGAAAGATTATAAGTTACTTACACAAGTCCACAAGTTCCATATTTACCTCGTGTCGTCCTGCGATAGATATTAAAAATCGATTTAGAATCTTAAAGAAATTTCTCTTCCCTTATAAATAATATATGACCAGACATGGCCTTTCTAATTTTATGATCATGTATTTGCTGTCGGCATTTTTCAACTAACCACCGAGCTTTTATTCGATCAGATCAGTATTTTTTAGTTATTTGGAAAACAAAATTTCAGATGTTTATAACTCCGAAACCACTCGTAGAATTTCACCCATTAATGAACTCAACCGGCGTAATTGGACTCCAAACATACCCTACAAATTTCAGCTCTCTAACTTTTTGCGTTTGAGAGTAATCGTGCTGACGGCCGGACGGATAGAATTAAGTTGACTCCTGTCAGATCAGTGAGTCGAACCTAATCGTTTGAGACCATTATCGTCCAAAAACTCTAAATTACAGACATTCGGGCAAATTGATATGTCAAAAACGAATAAGTACAATCAATATAAATAATTTTTAATATAAAACGATATAAATATATACAATTGAATACAAAAAATGATCAATTAACAAACAACTTCACACTTCTTCGAAGTTGATTTCTATCTCAAAACCATAACCCTCGCTCTTTCGTTCACTTCATATTGAGGTGTCAGAATTTCTCTCATATTAGTGTTCAGTTCTTCCAGAGCCAACTGACAATGCAATTTCAAAACATCATCTTTATCGTTCTCATAAAGAAACTTCAATGTACGATAAAGTAACAGAATATCTTCGGATATTGTTGAAAGCATATCTCTGCCAAGTCCAACAAGCAATTGTTTGATTACCAATATAGCTGCTCGTCTAGGTTCGTCATATTTATCAGAGCTGACTATAGAATGGACGCAAAGTAAAATCTGAAAAAAATAAAAAGATTTGAGTTGACCAATACCTCATTACTATTCAATTTCAAATGAATCAATTCAATAAAATCAACAGATAATTGAATGATAAATGAATAAGAATAGGATTTGTCATTTATTCCTTATTACATACTTGACCCAAAATCAGAGCCGGATTAACCTTTAGGCAGAGTAGGCGACTGCCTAGGAGCTGCCGTAAAGGCTAGGGGCCCCGTGCATGCACTTGAAAAAATATAATGATAGTTGAAAAGGGGGCCCCGAACATTGCACTGCCTATTGGACCCCCACATGGTTAATCCGACCCTGCCAAAAATCTTCATAATATAGCGCGCCACCTCAAGCCTGGTTCTCAGAGCTACGTAGTGTAGTTTGCGACACGAAATGACAGCATTTCAGCCAATCACAGCTAGTAAACAAAACTTCCCCTAACCCCTACCTATTCTCTTCTAGTTGTCAAACTCTGTCGCGACACGTCCCCTTTGAAATTGAAATTTCCCAACTTCACGATGAGCAAGTAAGCAAATCTGAGTAGTGGGGATTGTTGCAAACGACATTACGTAGCTCTGAGAACCAGGCTTCAGGGCAGGTATACAACAAGGGGCGGCTGGTGAGAGAGGGCTGCGGGGCACCCTATGGGTATACTATGAGCGATGATCGTCCGCACTGCGCACTATGCTGGGCAGAATCCTGCAAGCCCAAAGCGTAAACGCCGGTTACCATGGAAACGGTAAACGTGACCAATCAGAGATTAGGCTAGTCCGCTAGTTCCACGCATTTTTAAGTGAGGATTGGGGCGCAGAAATAGGAGCCCAGAGAGGAATAAACCGAATAAATAATAGTGCCAATTGTTGCGTGTTATAAAGTTGCGTTGGGGATTTACGGACTGGCAATGAGGGTGTGTGATCTAACGAAATTAAACTTTAGTTATATATTATAAGTTTCCTTTTGTATTTGTTTTTTTTTTCTCAATAAATTGAATTGAATTGAGTTCTATGAGTTTGGTGGACAAGGAAATATTAAAAATGATGAACGACTTATGTCCGTATTGAATTTAAGTCGAGTGCAACCCGGCTATAAGAATCGAGCGGGGTTTACGCGGAAGTTGACAACAATGTTTACAGAAATACTTTATGGATGTGCGGATGTGAAGAAAAAATTTATTTCTTTCGTTTGCTTGGTGGAGACGATGACAAAATAAAGTGTACGTGATTTGAAACATTTGGGTCAAAAGATAAAAAAAGCAAGAAAAATCGGCCAAATATATTTACAATATTGTAAGCTTCCAGCTATTGGGCACAACTAATATCGCTTCTGGATTAAGTAGTGCACATGTCGAAAAAATTCGTAATCACAACGAAAAGGTATCAAAAAAATTAGTTCAAGCCCTGTGGACAGGAGCTTTGGTGCTCTTGTTCAAACTTTAACACATCATATCTCCGAAAGTATTGGTTTCTCAGAGTTGGGAATGATATCAATGAATTCTTATGATAGAACTGCAACATAAAGGAAATTCAATCCAAATAAAAGTTTATTTATCAAGATTAAATGAGCAATCTGAGAATGAGAACTGCACCATGGAAGAAATCAAATTAAAATAGCTGAAATGAATTTGACTCTCTCTTATAGAACATGATGACATGTACGAGTATGAACACAGATCATATAATAATTCATAGATAAAATAATTATAACATTCTGTGAAAACATAGAAGTACGATTCATTATTGAAATTTCAAAAAATCTTATCTCCGGAAGTATTAACTTGTTAGAGTTGAAAATGATGTCAATGGATTTCTATGGTGAAACTGCATCTTAAAAAATTTTTATTTTGAAATTTGTAAGTTTAAAAAATTTTTTTTTTCGTTACTCCGAAACCATCTGGCTTATTTTGCCCAATAACGAACTTAACCGAGATATTTATCTCCCAAACTTACTTCCAAAATTTCAACTGCCTAGCTCATTCTGTTCGAGAGTTATTGTAGAAACAAAATTTAAAAATTTAATTAATTTTAATTTTTTTGGCACTTTACGGCAACCCGATCAATACAAAACAAAAATAAAGGTCATTATTTTACAATTTGATGCTAAATTTCAGATAGATCGAGTAATCGGTTTCGGAAATATTCATAAAAAATGTTTTACTAAAAACGGCCATAACTCCGAAACCGCTTGGCGGATTTCGCCCGTTAACGAACTCGTCCGAGATATTTACTATCCTTTCGTTCAAGAGTTATCGTTTTAACGGACGGACGGCCGGACAGAATCGATTTCGACCACGGATTCTTGATCAGTGAGTCGAACCAAATCGTTTGAGACCATTTTCAGCCAAAAATTCGAAAATTACAGACATTTGGGCAAATTGATAAGCACTCTGTTCCGAGGAACAAAAGCGCCAAAAACCTTAAGTCCTGTCAAAAATTGTCGATATTGTTGTGCGGCAAATGCAATCTTGCACTACGTGGTCATAACGAGTCGGAAGAATCGATTAATAACAGAATAAAACGAGAACGTGACCGGTTGCTTACGTACTTTAAATTTAATATAGTTGTAGTATGGTTTGGATTCAAAGTTTTGTGAAATATGTAAAGTTTAGGTTATTTTAATATTGATGCCAATGACAACCGCAGAAACTGAAAGATGTTTCTCTACTCTATAATTGATCAAGACGTTTCTAAGGAATGCAATGTCGGAAGAAAAACTGAAGGCGCTCGCAATGTTGTCCATCGAAGAAAATTTTGTTAACGACATTCTTGGCTTCAACGAAAAGGTAATCGAGAAAATTTATTCTTTATTTCAGTCAAACTTTGTAAAATACTGTTGAAATTCAATGAAAAATTCGGATTATACATCCTAGTGACTTTTGTATTGTATCTTGGCAGTTGGTGTGACTGTTACGAAAGTTGACAGATTACGGAATTTGAATTTGAATCATACGTAGGACATGGAGATCAGATTTAAAACAGTTTCCTAATAGCATGAATGATTCAAAATTAGCATGAAGGAATACTCTAGTACCTTATTTTTTAATCAAAATAAATCTTTTTCCCTCAACAATTATTTCACTATATCCAGATTATATTATATTGACAATTGACATGTGTTGAAACTTGATAGGATCGAATGTCAATGCTGACTATCACAAAACGAAAAATATAACTAGAAACAATGCGGGAATGAGTTCATTCCAGCACTGTTTTTAGTGCTGGAATGGACTCATTACGATACTGAAATAGAGATAAGTTATGTAAGTACCTATTCAAAATAAATATACTTTTTTGGTATTCTCGAATCAGCGCCCCCCTGAACAAAATTATCACCAGCCGCCAATGGATACAACCACCAAATCGGAATAAAAATGCTTATTTTTATATAAGGTATGACGAAGTTTTCTCCGGAGCGGTATAACCTGCTTTACACAAGTTGCAGTGGGTTTTGCAAGGTTGTAACTCCGTGACGAAATCGATCATGATAGTGCTCCCTGAATAACCTTTAGTTATTATGGAGAAGAGTTCAGTTTAATCTAAGATGTTAGCAATCAACTAGCATATGTCTCGTCCAGTAGATAGATTCTGACACTGCACGGTTATAATCAATGAAACTCTAACAGCTTATTACAGTTCCCCAAATGATAATCAACAGCAATTAACAGTGTCAGAGCAGTCAGGTATGAGGTAGAATTCAGATCAGGTAACAATGTACAAAAATATAAAAAAGCACTGACGTGAAGTAAGTACTCTTTGACGAGTTCACGTTGGCTAATTTGAATTGAATGATGAGTGTTTCAAGCTCAGTGGATAGAGCGCGCCTAAGATCTAAACAGAGCAACAAAGTTGACAAATAACACAACTGACTCTCCTTAGTCGCACAAGCTCCTAGGAGCTTCTGGGGGATCTCCTCGGGGAAGACTCAAGAGGGTACGTATTGTCATAATAATGTCTATAGCACGCGCGCCAAAACAGATTGACCCTACGCCACAATGCTTTTTTTGTCTTTTTCTGACTTGTCCGTGCACCGAATTGCCTGGAAATTTCTTTCAAAACCTCACAATATCGGCTCAGCAACAAATCCATGACTGCTAGATGTAAACCACGCCCAACACAAGCCATACAACCCAAAAACAGTCACTTCTCCTCAGCGCGTGCGCGGGCCCTTACCAGGGGATTCTATGGAGGAATAGCATGCTCACCCCACAATCCCAATCCTCTCAGACAAAAACTCCAGCAGCTAAAGCACTTCTCATCTGCGTACGCGCATAACGAAAAATGACAAGAAGGGGCAGCAGAAACTTTAAAAAAATCGGTTTAAGTAATGTGATTGTCACGAAATTTTGCAAAAGTGTTCGCTTCGGTCCTTTGCATCTAACTACCGAGTTTCAATTCAATCAGATCAGTAATTTTCGAGTTATTGTAAAAACAACATTTTGAAATTTTCGAAATTTTGTTTGCCACTTCATAGCCATCTGATCAATACGAACCTTCGCATGCATATGGACTGACAGAATTGAATATGACCTACGATATTCATCAGTGAGTCGAACTCAATCGTTTTGAGACCATTTTCGGCAAAAAATTCGAAAAATACAGACATTGTGGCAAAATGATAGCACGCTGACACTTGCGGAGCACGCGCAAAAAAAAAGAATGAGTAATTCGGTGCTAGTAATGGACAGAAATATAATGCCCAACCTGTATATCAACGTGGATGACATGTATGGCGATGTGATATACTAAGCGATGTCTATTGAATGCAACTCAATTATGTACAACGGGGTGAATCAACAGAAATAAAATAATACAGGATTAATCACAGTTAGGATATGAGAGCATACAAAAGCGATTGCAGGCAAATGAGGAGCAAAATGTGTGTTGGGTTGTGTATACGGAACCGACCTGTTCAGAAATATTTCGCATTTCTATTCGGATATGTCACGCCAGACACTGAGTCGAGTAACAACAAGCCTCCTCAACCAAATGAATTTAAGGGCTTCCGGTCGTTTATTCTGCCCCCAACACCCAACCTGTGAGATCCATCATCTAAGTGAGCGGTTGAGAACAGAAACGACGGTTATACGCCCTACCATACCTATACAAAAACCACCCCGACATCATGTCAAGTATCACCAAGCCAGGAAAAAACAAAACAATTTTGCAGTTCTCGAGTTTTCTGAATATATATCGCATACAACTGAACCCGTATCTCTTACCGTTTCCTAAATCCCAATACTATTTCATCCTTATATTGCAGACACTGTATACGTGATATCTGACCAACGAAGTAACACGAAAGTAAAGTTGACTATATGCTATTAAACGAAGAGCGCTCAAAAAAAATGCTCTCACCTCAGTGACTATTGATCCCAATTTGTAACCCAATACCCTGCAAATTTCCCCCAAATTTGACAGGGACGATGCTCTCACTAAGTGGTCTTCATCTTTAGTGCCATCCAAAAACGTGTTTAAAAGTTGGGCCTTATAATGTGGAGCCATTTCGCCTGAAAATTAAAATGAAGCTAAAATATTGAAGTGAAAAGTGAATAATGTTTTCAAAGGAAATTACCTAGATTCCTGGAAATTTTAACAAGAAGTTCTCCTATTTTCAAACGCATCTCTGTTGCATTATTTCCAAAATCTTCTGTAGGAAACTCTCTATATTCTTCGCATAATGTGTTCAAGACCATGCTTGTACATTCTGTTCCAAGATCAGCTATGCTTGCAATCCCATTGATAGCTGCTAGATATATGTAGGTATCTCGATCTGTGAGTTTATCCTACAATGGATAAGACATACATGAAGTTAAAGGGATGGGAAATCAGAACTATCGATAAGCGCATAATTTGCTGCTTGTATATATGGCAAGAAAAAAATGATATTAAATGGTATTAAAAAGCATACACCCTCACGAAACACTGCATGTACCTTCATGCCGCCCTTTTTCAACCGAGTACCAGATGCCAATTCGATCTGATCGATTTTTGGAAATATTGGGAAAATAAAATTCGGCTTGAAGGTTTGTCCGGAATTGCAGTGCAAAATTTTGCAAAAATTAGATTTGCATTTTTTGAGTTAAGTATTGAGGAAATAACTAAATTTCGTATGGGTATAACACCGAAACCATTTGGCCGATTATGCCCGAGCATAAGTGTCGCATTCGGATGCGCAGCATACCCAGAAAATTGCAAGTTGTTATCTCTTCCCATTCGAAAGTTGTCGTTCCAATATTTTTGTAATATCTCCAACAATACAATTTTCTAGTAATACAATCCTCACGAAATTTCGCATAAGTCTTTGTGGCGGTATTCTATAAAAATATACCAAGTTTCAATTCGATCGATTATGCTCAATAAAAAACTCGACCACCGCATTCGGATGCGCAACCTACCCTGACCCAGATAGCACACAACATTCTGAGAATGTGATATCTAGCTTCTGAACGTTCATACTTTAGAATATTCTAATAGAACGTTCCATGCATCGTCGTAGAACATCTAGAATATTCAAGGAATGTCCTTCAGTAAACGTTCTGATCACATTTCAAAAATGATATCCATATCATATGATATGAAGAACATTACTAGAATATCCTTAGAGAATATTCATAGGAGTTGTAGTTTATTTCAGTATTTGGTAAGATCCTTGTGGAATATAATAAGAACCTCCTCAGAATGTTCTTTGATCATTGCGTCGCGTGGGATCATTTTGAGATTTATGGTTGATTTAATAGTGTAGTGTAACATGTGACTTTACTACTTCACCTCAGAGGCTTTTCGATGCTATAGAAATTTTTATATCGATTGTTCATAAGCTCGGTCAACACGTCCTACATCCTTTTAGGAGGTGTTGGCTCGGTATATTTTCACTAGTGAAAGTTAATCAGTAAAGTTCTGATTCAAATAGATGAACAGCTTTTCAAGCCGAATATTTTTCCCTAATCTTCCAACCCTGACCGATTACTTCGGCTATCAGAACACGCTCTTGTTACCAGCCCCAGAGACAAGAGCCAGGAGCGTGTTCTGATAGCCAGCCCAGCCTACAGATATTTATTAATTTCACAATTCGCATCCTGGAATCATCACGTGACCGCGTGACGTGAAGTGAACCAATATGGCGGTTCTTTAATCTTTGATGGTTCTTTGTACATGATTACATGAACAACAAATAAATTACGTGTTGAGGTCGTTGGTTATTTCATTGTGTTCATTGACTTATTCCGGAGATTTTCTGCTGTTTAAACTATATTGAATTGGAGAATGAATATCTGAAAAGACTATTGTTGAACAACGGAGACTTTGCTGAACGGTAGGTTCGAAAAAAAGTACCTTCATCATGTGTTTACATTTGATTTTATTACAGATATACATATAATAAAGTTGGGATTAATTAACGGCTTAGATCCTTCAACATTGAATGTTTCTGATCTGGATAGTGGATAATTCAATTGATGGTGTTCCTCCAATCACATATATGGATATTGCAACGTATTTGGATTATTATATACCACAACCTACAAGACATTCATGCATTTTTGCTAATAAAGAGTTCATATCGCCCATATCATCTAATAGCACAATGGTGGGATAATTACTTTGAAAACAAACAGTTATTACTACCAAAAAATACAAATTCAATTATTCACCTCACAGTCGCATTATTGTGATTTCGTTATATGATTTCCAAATAGTTGTTTCGAAGTACGAATCCTATAAGATCTGGAAATATGGGAAAAGAACTGCTAAGAAATTTAATTCAGAAGTTATTATGCCAGGGCTGATGGCGAAATATTTCACATCTGTAGAGGTTGCTGCAGATTATCGAGAAATGATCTTAATAATAATGATCATGAACCAACTAAAGAATCAATCAATTTTGGAGAAAAGTTTGATTTTCCTATTAAATATTACAACGTATTACAAAAATTGGAGAAATAGTAATTTAGACCTTTAGGAAATTGAAACAAAAGTGGTAAGTTTCACGATTTTGATTTGTGTGATGTATCCAAATGTTACATTCAAATAGATTTTTGTTCTCTAGAAAATTCATTGATACTACCACATTACTGGTTATCAAATTATTCAAATTTGTTCACATATGAAAATCCTCGATATTATTGTATGAAATTCTCCTGGAAATTAATAATGTATACTCCTATCTAACATATAGGATTAGATAAGTCCACAGCATACATATTATTATTTATGTTACATTTCGGTTGTTGTTTTAGGTTTACGAGTTGTCAAAAATTGGGGGCCTAAACACAAAGTGATAACAAAAGGAAAGGTTGATGACAAATGCTCTTGCTATGAACTCTAGCTGGTTAGGATTTAAGAAGAAAGATAATTTTTCGGCATTGATTTTTTCCAAAATAGTGAAAGGTAAGAATTTTCGAAGAATTTACTATGTTCTATAAGATAGATAAGATAAGAAATATATTTCTATGAAGAAGCAATGTTTGATGGAATAACTAGTCAAGATATTTTACCGAAATTGCTTTACTTGGAATTATTGCGATAACTAAAATACATTAATACTCCCTATTTGAATTATCTCTCATATTTTACAGAATCTGTGATGAACATTCATCGAAAGATTACAGAGTCTGATGCGGAATTGGTAATTAAAGACTGGTTGGTTAAGGCAAAAGAGAAGGAGGAAAAGTTTCAGAAATTAGACCTCAAAACTATAATCTAGTGAAGGTAGGAATATTAGTTGTACTCAATATCATTCATACCATGAAGCAATATTTTTTGATTATTCTACTAGCTAAAATTTGGTTTGTTGCCTTGTATTTCTTTCTGATCTGGGTTTACACTGAAAACTATTAAATTATTCAAGGTGCCTAGTAATATTTCATTTCTTCTCTTCCAGAATCTCTGATTTTGAAACCAAAAGGCTTGTTGGTAGCCAAAAATGATGGAGAAGATAATCTCGCGAATATTATTTTTTTTATAAACAAAATATTTTGTTATTATTCTTTTGAATTTATTTCAGGAAATGTCTTCCTAAAAATAAAACTGATGACTTGAATGATGTATTATTATAAAATGGATTAGTGTTGTTTGACCTCGAATAATATTATTATATTATTTGTGAAGAAACTAGGCTTATGCTCAAAATCAGCATTCTGATGATTTTTTATGGGATTACGAAAAATAAATAAGAATTTCATAGCCATTCAATGTGATGAGTCTATGAAATCTCAAAGTTTAACTAAATTTACAAAACATTTTAATTTTAAATTGAATTATAACAAAAAAGCATTCAATACCGTTGATTTATCGTTGAACACAATTTTTTTTCAGTTTTTCAGTTGGAGTTTGGTATTATTAATTCCCGCAGGGAATGCGGCAGGAATTAATAATACCAATGAATTTATAAATTCAACCAAATATTCTCGGAATTAAAGTATATTCTGGGAATATTTCTAGAATGAGTGGGAATCTCCATAGAATATTTGGAGTAATATTAATAAGAGATTTTTTGAAACGTACCTGGAATATTCTCAAGAATATGCCTGAAATATTGTCAAGAACATTCCTAGAAGGTTCTAGAATATTCGGGAGAACATTCATAGAACCTGTATAGAACCAGAGTTCCTCTCTCACTTAATAGTGCATAGAATGTTCTAAGAATGTGTGGGGTCTGTTGTGAGGATATTCTATGAATATTTGAACATTCTGGCGGAATCTTCTAAGAACATCCATATAACGTGTGTGTGCTATCTGGGGAATATTTGAAGTCGCAATATATTTCCGTTCGAAAGTTATCGTGGAACGACTGTCCGGAAAGAATCCATCCAAAGGTACCAGTTTTAAGCTTAGCCCCAACTAGCAAAATAGACCCCTAAAAGAACGAAATGGTTTCATTACTGTCGGATAGCGCCGCTTGAAAGGATAACATTATTTTTTTAAGCGTCTCAATACGCCAATTTGATCATAAAATAGATGGATTTCTATAATGCTGTTGTATATACGTTCTCACAACTCATATCATACGACAAATTTTATAACAGTTGCATAACGTACTATAAAATTCCTATAAAATAATTTTAAAACAGTGTTATACAGATTAGAATACGGTTGCATAGCTATTGTATTACTTATAATAGCGACGTTAAAAGATGGTTATAAAGGAAGCTGTATAAATAGTTGTATTAGAGTTCTTTAAGAAAAGTAATAAGATTGTTGCTTTACGCAGAAGTTGAACACTATACAATAGATATAAAACTATTTTATAATCATCTTATAACTAAAACATTATTCTCTCTTATGAAGACTTTATAGAATAAAAATGTGGATAGGAATAAATTTATCTCATGTTCTACGTTATAAAATTATCTAAATTTACCTACAAACATATAAACATAACCCAATAGTAATAGAAAAATTACGCGGGTTTTCTAGCAGTTTTCGGTTACGAAATGAATTCGGCAATATCTGAGTAGAAACATCTAATTCGTTTCCCAGTTTGTGGGAACAATCGTCAACTCTTTTCTATTATTTTCCTCAATTTCCTCGGTTTCTACTATCTTGAACATCTTTCAAATATATGAATACCGGTATATTTAAATCCAATAATTTGAGGTTAGTTCACGCTTGGAAAGAATCTGTATAAAGAAATTATTCCAAACACAATATAACTGATAAATAATTGTTTAGTGTCGCACCGAACGCATGTTAAGCGATAATTCTGTTCTATTATGTATTTTGCCAACGCGCTAAAGGATAACACGGTAACCTAACGTACAGTGTTGCTAGCTTGGCAGTTAGTAGTTATTCCGACATACATAAAATCAGTAGCAATAAATAGGTAGACTTTTTATTTTATTATGATACATCTTGTAGTTCAAGATGTTCTAAATGCACCTACAATGTATGTTTTGCAATTCAATCATGAAAAGTCATATATATTTGACACGGATTGTCATAAGGGTTCATTGTAACTTTTAACAGTAATCTTGTGCTAAAGAGAGTTTCGTCATATAAACAAACACAATATTGCGATAGATCCCTTTATTTTTACTAAGAAAACAACTTTTTTTTAAATAATAACTGAATAATTATCACAAAAAAATCTTGTGTAGCCTACACTTTATGCAAAACAGTGACGTGTACTTTTTGCACACAATGTGTTGGACCACTCACTATACTCGTGGTCCAATCCTCATCCTTTATATAAATATCTACCTATTATTTCTGTAATAAACAAAATGCTGTGGGAAAATATTTTGAATATATTATTAAATCTGGCAACAGTTAAAAGTGGTCAAGAATCAAACTGCACCATGATTCCTGAGACTGTTAAAAACAATTTTATGGCGCTGCATTAAACAACATAATAAAACTTTAATATCGTATACAGCTCAGAAGAAAACAGAATCATTGTATAAGGTATCTAATTTGTATTCTACCATATACGCCATATTTATTAAACGTTCAATGGTAGAAACCAAAATTATTGTATTAGCTATTCTGTCTGCATTATAAAATACTTATAAAATACTTTCTTAGTAGTTCTATATGTGTCCGTTAAATACTCTTAAACCGCAGAATAAGAGTACTGCTATACAATAGTTTTATAGCAGTTCCCAAATACATTGTATTAGTAATATTGAAGACATACTTATAGGACAGTTATATAGACATCCTAAAACGGTTGTGTAGTTTACTAAAGGATGTCCTAAAAGAACTGAACAGTTGTGTAAAGTGGGGCCCTTTTTGGTTGTAAAGACATTGTATAGTGGTTTATATCCACATTATAAGATTTTCACGTTTCTATAAGATATGCTGTATAGCAGTTCTTACAACCTTCATAAAATTATTTTTGCTAGTTGGGGCACGGCAGAATATTATTTCCTACATGTTAACATAACATAATTTATCAAGGAAACTCGATGGGGGTAAAATAGTAAATTAATAATACCTACACATTTAACTGTTTACACCTGGCTACATTTCATCATTACCTGGAAAATGGTATGCACCCCAAATTAATTATAAACCTGTGTAAGATTGTCAGTGTTCTTTTTCAATTTCAGGCTAAAAGTATATTTATGCCCCCACTGTACAAACTTATGTTTCATCTCCTTTTATTCAAGTTACTGCCCATTGAGATAACATTGATATACACCATATCAAAAGAGGGTAAGTCAGAATAACTAGTAGAAGACAGTTTTTGTTTACTCTTGTTTATTTTAAGCACAACCAAGACGTAAAACTCTCAGGTTTTGTCAGTTGGGTTGGAAAATCGTGGATGGAAGTCGTTGTTAAATTAATATAATAATTCTTTGAAGGCAGTTGGCATAAAATAGCAAGAGCTCTGTACATGATGGCTGCAAGAAACGCTACGGGAAATTAAACCGTCACATTTAACCTGCTAAAACCCAGAATACAACTGACACTCCTTAGTCGCACAGGTTCCTAGTTCCTCCGAGTTTCTGAGGGATCTCCTTGGGGAAGACCTAGGAGGCTCAGTATAATCATAATCAAGTTATTAGCAAAGGCTCCAAAGCACGTAAATGCTTTTTTAGCGTTTTTAGTTCTTTCATAGTAAATCTGCATTGGTGCGCTTGCTAATGACATGATTATGATTAAAGGTACTGGGCCTCCTAGGTCTTTCTCAGAAGCTCCTAGGAGCTTGTACGACTAAGGAGAGTCAGTTGTGTTCTGGGTCCTTACGCCAGCTTAGGCACTGCACTGTTAAATTTTGACCCGACAGTGGATAGTGGCCCCTACCGTCTAACTAGATATCCAGCTCACTCTATCCGCTAAGCTTGAAGCACTCATAATTCAATTCAAATTTGTCAACGTGAACAAGTACGCCAAGGAGTACTAACTTTCTTATATTTTTTCAAGTTTTTTTGACCATTTATTCTGTTCAGTACTACAATCTGTTCTACGCCTATTACTTTTATCGTAGGTCGAAATAAAAAAAAAGATTGCGGTTAGAGCACCACTCCCAACGTAACCCATATAACCCAAAAAGAGCCACTTCTCCTCTGTGCATGCTCAATCCACTCGTCTCTGTAAGTCCTCTCAAAATCACACACCTCACACAAAACTCCGATTCTCCAACCCCCAGTGGTTCAGGAGATATCGCAGCTTCAATCCATGCATGCGCGGACCCTCGGAAGGGAATTCTATGGAAGAATAGCATCCTCCATCTCAAACCCCAATCTTCTCAGACGAAAATTTCAGCAGTTAAATCACTTCTCATCTGCTCATGCGCATAACGAGAAATGCCTGAAAGGGGCATTTCTCGTCTGAATTTCAAAAATTGGCCCAAGGACCACGTTTTGGACACTCCCCCTCGGACACTACGCTATTCCCTCGAAACTGGTTTGTACACTCACAGAATTTACATCAGGTGGTAATATGGCCTTCTAGTTCTACCCCAGTCGTTCAACTTTCAGACAAATTTTGGAAAACAATACAGAATTCCACACATCGTTCAATTGCCACCGCGTACATATGCTAGCGAACGCAAGAATCAGATAAAACACGTGTAGAAACCGATTTCGAAAGTAAACAGAGATATGATTCACGTGGAAAACAACGAAAACAACACTTGCTAAACTGGGCAAATTATTATATTATAATAATTTGCCCAGTTTAGCAAGTTGTAATTAATACATTTTTTTGAGGTTTCTAGTGGTCTGTTTTCAATGAAATTTTGCACGCCTCAAGAGCCTCGATATTTGCAATATTCCGCAAAATAGTTGAACATTTTTTGGATTTTTTCTAGTCATGCGATCCTCACGAAATTTTACACATGTTTTTGCGTCGGTCTTTTGAATCTTATTACCGAGTTTCAATTCAATCAGATTAGTATTTTTAGGTTATTGTGAAAACAAAATTCTCAAATTTAAAATTTTTTTTTTCCAGTTTGTTACAATATTATAAATACAAAACTTCGCATGTATATAAAGGTCCTGATTCTACAATTTGATGCTAAATTTCAGATCCATCCAGTGATTAGTTTCGGAAATATTCATAAAAAATGCATTAACTAAACACTTAGTGGATTTTCCCCATCAACGAACCTAACCGAGATATTTACGCTCCAATCGTACCCCGCAAATTGCAACTCTCTCACTCATTTCGTTCAAGAGTTATCGTGCACACGGCCGGACGGGCCAAATTGGAGTTGAACCACCGGATTATCCATCAGTGAGTTGAGCCCAGTCGTTCGAGACCATCTCCAACAAAAAATTCCAAAACACAGACATCTGGGCAAAATGCCACTCTGTGTGTTATCGATATTTCCATAACCGTCCGAGACATTGCAATAAAACTTTGCAGGATTTGAGAGTTAGTAACGTTTCGTGTTTTACGCTAAAAACGGTGTGGCTACATTAAGTCAGTGGCGTGCAGGCAGAATAATCGCTGCACATTTTTAAAGAAAACTGTGTTACAACATTGTCTCGAATTTTATGCCGCAAATGGTTTCAAACGATTAGGTTCGATCTAATTTTAACTTGGTTGAAGCACTCTGTGGATTGCTTTAAACTTTGGTCTCTGCTAGTCCTTTCATCTTTCAAATTAAAATTGAAGTTTTGCAAAGGCCATTAAAAATAGTAAAATCGAATTTGAAACTTGACATGCTTTAATTTTGAAGAGTTTCTTACTGTTTTCAACTTGTTTCAACTGTGTGGAGGCTGATTCACTGCAAAACTCTGATAGTGTAAGTATATGGTACTTCGGCACAACGCGCTGCCTGCTTGTAGTGACGTCACGCAGCAGTCCCCAGTCCTTGTAATTACAGTGTTAACGGCCCGAGTCACGAATACACAATAGAACATGCGCGCAAAAGCTCCTGACGTCACGTCAGTGCTTTTCTAATTACTAACTAACTATTTTTTATTGATACTTTTTTACACTGTATTTCACTAATGCACTATTTTTAGTACATCGTTTATATAGTAAAGTTACTTTTATTTTAGCAGCAGAATATGCTCCCAAGGGTATGTATCGTACTTGGTACATCCTATATAAAAATGCCTGAGGGAGCATTCTTTAATGACTTTTTGGTCCTACAGCTCACTATACTATACAGTTACCATCCATCAATATATACAGTTGCCCAAACCCAAAATCAGCTATCATGTTATTCAATATAGTGACATTATCAATAAAATTGTCAGTTGAAACATTGTACCCCCAAATATCCAAAAATACACAATGTATCATTCAAATAGCTGGGATAAGTTCAATTACTTTCAATATAAATTCTCGTTTCCTACCTTGAAAATAGTGAAAATTAACTGTTTCCTCTCAACAGCCTGTGGAAGCCTCGAAATTATCATCTTTTTCAGTGCAATCAGTCCATGACCTTGGGTTGCGATGCAGTTTGAGAGTACATACTGAATGTTCTCTTCTAGCTCATCATTTTCATGCACTTCCTCTTGTTTAAATGCAGGACCCTTTAAAATTTGACTCAACAGCATTTTTAACTCTTCACTGTCTGTTTTATCGCGAAGACGTTTCACTGTGCTTATCAAACCACATTTATCATCTTGAACTTTCCCCTTGCAAATTGATTCCAAAATTATTGCAGTAGTGAAAACGGACTGATGATCCTCATGATCGGTGATATTATGAGCACCTGTTCTTATTGCTTTCTCAAATATTTGATTGAAGTATTCAAGCAGTTCGTCGGGTACCTGTACTTTGAAATAGTGGTCTACTTCTTCCTGTGATGATAATATCTTCAGCATTTCAAAGACAGCTAGTTTCCTTTCAAAAACAGATAAATATCCCTCATCTTCTGAAACTAGCAGTGACACATCAGGAAAATATTTCTTAGTTTCCAACAGGCAACTCAATAAAAAAGTGAAAACCATTAAACGAAGTTGAGGTTCTGAATTGAGTAAGGACAAAATCTTCCGTGCACTTTTAAGAACGTCATATTTTATATTTTTTTCATGGAAACTAATGATGAGGTTATTTGAAACTACTGATATGTCCAATTTATCAGAAGCAACAAATAGGTCGGGGCACTCTATATTAAATAATAGATTTTCCATTAAATTGAAACTTTCCGACTTATTTATACTGTGGAAATATTTTATAAGAGTATTTTGAAGATTATTGAACAAAGGACAAGAAGGTTCAAGAAACATATAGATGTTAAACAATATACCAACATATCCTTTTATAAGTTGCAAAGGTAATGTTTCCATGCCATTAATGAATACGTAAGGTATAACTTTTATTACACTTATCAAACCATTCGAGAGTTTCTTGGAGTCAAGGTTAGAACCCTCTGTGTTCTTCACTAATTTGTTAAGTGGACAAAATAACTGCTCAAGTATCAACAATCCCTTTTCTCGATTTTCCTTAAGGGTGTGTCTTAATATTTCTCCATAGAGAAAAATATGTTCCTCATTGGAATCATTTTTGTATAGTAAATCATCAATTTGTGGAAGTACTTTTGAATCAAAATCATCAAACCGAGAAGACTTGCTAACTATTCTTCCAACAACTTCTGGCTTAAGTGAAGGTTGATTCTCTTGGACATGATCCATTAATGAATATATAGTTTGAATACCATTAGGTTTCTTCAAGCAATAATTAAGATGTGGTTTAATTGCATCCATGTACCACCGCGGGATATCACGTTTCATCAATAATGAAAGGTTGAGAAGAAACCTATGAGTGCTGACATTGGCTCTAATATATAATAACATTTCTCTGCAATGGTTTTGATCTGCAGTGACTTCACTATAAAATTCATTTGTCATTACAAATGACCCTCTTTGAACATTTGATGGCTTCATTATTGGACAGAATCCTAATTGAATTATACCAACCAACAAGCCAGAGAAAGTAACATCAAGTAAGTAGTATCCCAGGGATGAACGAAAAGTATGGTAATATAGCCCAAAAACACTAGCTCTAAGCATATAATATGTTTCTTCTATTCCTATTTCAAATTTTCTCAAAGGTCTGTAAGATGGCAATTTTGGTAGTATATTTTGAAGTATTCCAATATTCACAATATTTTCAACATATTTTCGCAACAATTTTGTATTCGCCACACTAATTAATGCATCTTTGTCCGTTTGTTCTTTCAAAAGATGTAAACAATAAAAATTGAGGCACATAAACTTCCACTCGGGGGTTAGTCTAGTGACTGCGACTATCTCCTTGAAATCTGAGGAAAGAGAATGTCTAATTTGCATATATGTTTGACTGAATTCCTCTACAATTTCATCCAATTTCTCTTCATACAAAACTAGTTCATCTGAAAAAGGAAAGCGTATACTTAGTCAAGTATTAATTTGTATTTTTATACAAAGATTTATTTTGAATTTATCAAACATAACTATGGGGCAAAAATTGTTAAAATACTCACCATAGGAAATTTTATTTTCGTTGTGTAGTTTCGTCATCAGAGCTATAGTCTTTGGGATATCCATTGTACTAGCTAAGTATTAATAATAATCGTTGGAATATGAATTAACTAATTTATCTCATTGTTTATTTTTCCTTCATAATTCTGCTAACCATAAAATAGTAAAATACTTCCATAGAAATATAATATAATTATATTATATTTCTATGAATACTTCACAATCCGAACATAGGCAAACTTTCTCTAAAATTTAGTTTTTTTTCATATATATCTATGCTTCTAACCTAAGATATTCTGCCGTTTCTGTCAAAATTTAACAGGCCGAATGCCGATGGATGATGGGGGAATTCCCCAATCCAAATCTATTATTATTGTTCTGTGGTCCCCATAAACTGTGGTGTTTAAAGTTCCACGCCGTGGAACCACAGATTAACTGTGATTAATCTGTGGTGGAACTATAAGGCCCGCTACAAATTGAACCCAGCCCATGCACATCCCATACTTAGCCAAGTGCCAAATGTGATCGTAACGCATATTGAACACGGCCCACACCCCTGAACATAGAAGACTGTAGCTTATAACTAAAAGACATGCTGCAAAATATTCGTCGATTTTACCATTCAACAAATATTCCCTCGTGATCCGGTCTAGCCACCTCATGGCTAAGTGTCCCCCAAAAGAGAAGAGTGTCATTCAGGGCAGAAACGTACCGGTTTCGTGGTTACCAATCATCAGCATAACTTAGCCACCTTCTATGGATTCCACGGCACTGTGGTATGCCGGGATTATGCAGAGAGAACTTAGCTCTTGTAACTTGACTCTAAGAAGAGCTAAGTGCTAAGAGCTAAATTCTCTCTGCATAAACCCGGCATTATTGAAAGAAATTATGAAGTTGTGAAAAAGGACCTCCAGTGCCCCTATTCACGAAATGTTGAGAGAGATCTGTCCTACGAGATTTATAACGTCATCAGTGACTCTGCGCTAACTCCTTATGTGAATTGTCGGTCGAAATGTGTTTCTCTACTACTAAATAGTGAGGGAGAAGTGAGATGAGATTTCTTGTAGGAGTTATCGCATGTGAATACTCATCTCTACAAACGTCGAGTATACGGGGCCAGGGTAACACCTGCTGGACCAGAACCTTTCTTTGTTCCTGGAAAAGACCACTATAGGCCAGCGGTCCAACATTGGGAGCTAAATAAGAGAATAACTCTTTGGAGAAATACTACTGGACTTACACAGCCAAACAGATTTGTGGATTTCTCACCATTCTATACCAGGTTTAGCTCCAGCATCTGCCATGAAGTGAGCTTCGGGTAGTTGTGGGGCTGCTGACAGGACACTGTCGATACAAATACCAATTGTACAGCATGGGCAAGTCAGCAGACAAAACATTCAGATCGAGCTGGCCAGCCTAAGAATTTTACATATGGGTGAGCCAGTTCTAAAACCTCACAACCAGATAGCCAAGGCTCCTAAGCAAGTCATTAGGTATGTTAAAACCATTTACAATGTCCTTATCATTGAATAAGTTGGGTAATAGAACAAAAGGTCGTATCGGTCACACTGAATCACAAATGTAGGAGCTCTATGGTGGCGAAGTACTGGAAAGAAAATCTTACCATAGCCACCTAGGAAGATCCTTAGGTACGAACTCCAACCCTCTTTGATGGGGAAACCTTGAGCGATGTTCAGTGACGTTCATTCTTTTGTCGCAAGAGGGAGTCTGGACTGCAATGCAGACTATACCAATGGGCCGAATTCTGAATTGTGAGTACACTCGAGTAACCCTTGTGTTACGCATTCATGAAGATCGCTGAATACAACATAACTCGCAACTCTCCAGTTAACTCGCAATTGAGAAACCGGTCCTATATGACACCAGTGTGACATGAAAACGCTCGGCTTAAGGCCGGTTTCTCAATTGCGAGTTAACTCAGGGTTGCGAGTTATGTTAGTATTCAGCGATCTTTACTAAACTCCGATTCTCCAACAGCTGTGGTGCTGCAGCTTCAATTCACGCATGCGCAGACCCTCTGAAGGGGATTCTGAGGAGGAATAGCATCATCCACCTGAATAACGAAAAATGTCTGAAAGGGGCAGCGTGATTTGCAAAATTGGTCCAAGGACCACGTTTGTGGTCCAACTCGGATTCTACGCTATTTACTCGAAACTGGCTAGTACACAGTAGTACACACATAAAATTGATATGAGGTGGTAACATGGCCTCCCAGTCCCACAAATTCGCCAGACAAATTTAGAAAAATAAATTAAAATTCCACACCGCCGTTCATATATTCACATATTTCATCGCAAAATTCATCGTAAATCATTTCAACATATGCTTTTTCTCCAAGAAATTTTGTACGCCCTAAGGGGCTAAATGCCAAAATTAGACTCCGATATGTGGTTTTGGAATTCCAAGCGAAATATTCCACCAAATAGTTGAAAAGTATTGCGCGTATGTTCCGGGGATCGCGTTATTTTTTTGCCCAAATGTCGGTAATTTTCAAATTTTTTGCCGAAAATGGTACAAAACGACTAGGTTCAACTCACTGCTGAAGAATTCGAGGTCATATTTGATTCTGTCCGGCAGTCCGTTGCCACTTTAACTTGAGAACGGAAAGAGATAGCAACTTGAAATTTTGAGGGTAGGTAGCGCATCCAAATACGACGGAAAAGGTCGTTATGGGCATGATTGACCAAACGGTTTCCGAGTAAAAATTTTGTCATCAACCAATACAAATCCGATGGAATTGAAACTTGGTGAGTAATTATAGAATTCAAACCTAAGGACGTTTGTGAAATTTTGTGAGAATCGTATCACCAGAAAATTAAAACAAAATCATTAAATAATATTATTTACGTCACCATAACCTGAGAACGGAAAGAGATAGCGACTTGAAATTTTCAGGTCAAGTTGTGCACCTGAAATATGCGACATTTGTGTTTATTTATAGGCATAATCAGCCAATCGGTTTTGCGTGACCCCCCCTCCCCAATGTTGCACGGAGTTGGCAAATTTACAACACAGTTGGAAAATTTTTGAAGGAGTTTAAAAAAATTTCGAAGGAGTTGGAAGAAATTTCGAAGGAGTCGGAAAAAATTTCGAAAGAGTTGGTAAAAATTTCGAAGGAGTTGGAAAAATTTCGAAGCAGTTGGAAAAACTTCAATGGAGTTCGAATATTTCCGTAAAAATTGTTATAAAATGTGAAGTAATTTGACCGCCTGACCGGATGAATGCAAAGCACGTAGATAATAGGGACGGGATAACATGGAATAACACCTTATACCCTTGTACACATTCCTGCTGCTGTAAATTCAATATTCAAAAGTTTTCGGCACAATGTGTGTAGCCGGCAAAAAATAATATTGCGTTATCCCAAAGCTCTCTTTCACCGAGTAGACATAAAACAAACCATCTGGTACCAATTTGAGCTGTTCCTCACTGTCGAGCGGCATTTGAAAAAGCTTTTATTTCTATTGAATTTAGCAACGTAATTATGTAAGTACGCAGTTTGCTCCTTTTCTTTCGCGTATGTTCTCGGGAACATCGCGTTATCATTTTGCCCAAATGTCTGTAATTTTCGAATTTTTGCCCAAAATGGTCTCAAACGGTTAGGTTCGACCCCCGATGAAGAATTTGAGGTCAAATTTGATTCTGTCCGGCCGTTGCCACGATAATTTGAGAACGGAAAGAACTAGCGACTTTAAATTTTCAGGGTTGGTTGGGCATCCCAATACGACGGATAAGTTTTTTAATGGGCATAATCGGCCCAATGGTCTCCGAGTAATAATTTTATTTTCAACCAATACGAATCCGATCGAATTGAAACTTGGTGAATAGTTGTAGAATATGAAGCTTAGCAAGGTTTGTGAGAATCGTTTCACTAGAAAATTAAAAAAAAATTATTAAAAAATATTTTTTTAGTCACGATAACCTCAGAACGGATAGAGATTGCAACTTGAAATTTTCAGGTTAGGATTGTGCATCTTAATGCGACATTTGAGTTCGTTTATAGGCATAATCGGCCAAACGGTTTTGGAGTTATACCCATCTGAAATTTGGTTATTTTGTCAATAACTCTAAAAATACAGAACCGGTTCAATTCGAACATGGTTATTAGATGTAGAATGCCAACGCGAAAATTCTTGCAAAATTTCATATGAGGATGGTATTATTAAATTTTTTTTCAAAAATCATGAAAATTATTGACAACAATATATCAGTAACTATTCGTCCGACATCGCTGAAATTTTGCTTGCGAGGGCTTTCAGAACTTAACTCTACGTTCGCGTTTCCGAATTGGAGAGTTGAGTTCGTTTACAGGCATAATCGGTCCAACGTTTTCGGAGTTATACCCACCTGGAATATTATTTCTCGATAACTCAAAAAATATAGTCTCGATCGAATTGAATTTTGGTAACTAGTTGTAGAATATCGACATAAAGACGTGTTTAAAATATTGGATGAACCGTACCCCTAGAATATTAAAAAAAAAAATACGAAAAAAAAATTGGTTCAAGCACTGACGTGAACTCAGGAGTTTTTGCGCTCGCTCGATTAAGAGTGACCAATACAGGAGAATGGACAAGAGAACATGCGCGCAAAAGCTCCTGACTTCACGTCAGTGCTTGTTTAATAATAGAAATAGATAAGATTGAATTTCTGAAAACTAGTTTTGATATTCTAGGTTTCTCTTTGAAATGGGCAGTTCTACTGACGGAATAACCATTACGCCTTGCCAGCATTTCGAATGACGAGTGGTACATCAAAATACATTTAGCAGCACTTTACATGTATTTAGGGTCACTTACAGCCGTATTCACCAAATTTATATTTGTCATACCGTTAACTATCAGTCCGACAACATTTATCTCCCTGTCAACTAAAGTTGGTATTCACCACAAAAATCGTCCTGATAACTACAAAGCAGGCTGAGTAGTTCAAAACGAACAATTTTGGTGTGGTAACACTGATAAACCTGCTTCCATATACCTAATAATCCACAGAATATACCCTAGAAGAAGTGATAACTATGACCAAAATCTGGAAGCAATCTAGTAGTTCTGCACCCGAACACCAGAGGCGCGACTGTGACAGCAAGTAGATGCAAATATAATCCTTATTAGAGGCACAATAAGGTGATAAATAGTGTGAAAGATTTGCTCTTGTGGTTTCGTTTGACAGGATACTGGATAATTGACAATTTTCATTTGTCAATTCGACCGCCAGCTATATTTATTTATTTTATTTATCGATTTCCGAATTATTTATCGATGTAAGTATACATTTGCACTAAAAATGCCGATTCATACATTCATTATAAGCTACAAACCATCATACATCTTCACTGCTGTTTAGAAATCGTGTCCAGGCCAGGGAAGCCGAGAAATGGAGGCGACACTTCAAGTGCTCGGTGCATTTACTGATTTTTGAAGAAAAGTATTCATGTAAGTATAAATTTGCACTGAAATTGTCCGCACATTCATTTTAAACATCATACATCTTTACAGAAATTGTTGCCAGGGAAGAGAGGAATCGAAGCAACAAATAACATAGACGTTGGGGTAGCAGCATTCTAGTTGAACAGCTAAGCTTTTTTCATAATCATCTTTAATTATTGAAATTAATATGTCGACTCCGAGACAGGTTTATTCTTGTAAGTATCCAGATTGCTAGAATGGACATTTTGTAGGATGAGCAAAACAGTTATTCAAATTGCTGCAGGAAGAAATTTAGCTTTCTAAAAGGAGGAACATTTGTTAGATTAATGATTCCATCATTTGCTCAAATTTCATTATTTATGTGAGGATCATTTCAATGATACTGATTTTGTTAATAGCAGAACAAGTAAACTCGTTAAGCATGCATCACCTCATACATTTTTTACTTCAGTTTGCAATAAATCATTCTCGGAACCACGATGTAGCTCCTTGAATGTTCAAAAACTTTCTGAAGAACTCTCAATCAATTCACATTCAAATTCAATTATTAAAGAATACAATTATTTCTTACCACATTATACAATAACCAATGAATTCTTGGTTGCTTATTTATCTTTTATTTCATAATAAAACATACAGTTTGTGTCTGTAATCATTTTTGAATTAGTTTTATGTATTATTCATTTCGAAACTTGATAGCGATGAACATTTATAATTTGTGTATTTCTTGATATCTGGTTTTCGTTTATAAAGTACCTATTATACATTAGGGAAAATCTATTTAAATTTAAAATTTGTTAGAGCATTGTTATTTAAATTTTTAAGTAATACACTATTAATTTGTAAAAGAATATGTAAATTATTTTGTTTATTTATGTTCAATTTTGCAATAAAGCATAATTAGAATTTGTGTTTGTATTCATTTTTTTTCAATCAATGGTCTTAATGAATATTATCAATTGAATTTTACCATTCAAAATAATGAGCTTTGAATGGTAAAATTTAAATTGATAAGAATTATTGAAATTCATAAAGGATAATCTAGAAACATGGAAGAGTGGTTCAAATTTCCCGCCTATTTTAGTGTTCAAATTTCGCGCCAAACAAATAATACAGCACCCGGACACCAGGGTGCGCTATTTTTTGTTGCCATACAATTTGTTTGGAGCTTGCACTTCTTCTAAGGTATATTCTGTGTAATAATCTTCCATATACCTAATAATCTAATACGTATATGCCTGCTTCGCATTTGGCGCGCACTTCAATTATTTAATTACCTACGTTCTACGTTCCTACGTAACTGTATAACGACAGATCAGAGAGTCTCTGAACGAAAAGTGATTGTGTGTGGCCATTTGTATTTTGTTGTACAGTTCAAATGGAGAAGAAAAGATCTGCAAATTTTTCTCTTCGAGAAAAAGATACATTAATATCCCTGGTGGAAAAATATTTCCACATTTTGGAAAATAAAAAAACCAACGCTGTTTTCAATAAACAAAAAGCTGAATGTTGGGAAGAAGTGGCAAATGAATTTAATGCTTCCCAAATAACAGGATTAAGAACGGGCCCCCAACTGAGAGCTACTTATGAAAAGTTAAAACAAATGGCAAAAAAACACAAGGCTGAAGATAGGGTAACTATACTAAATTTCTCTTTTTAATATATTATTTGATTAATGAAATTATTTGCAGGTTCAAATGCTGAAGACAGGTGGAGGAATATTTACTCCCTCTTCATCTATGTTAGATGATAAAATATTATCATTATTGAAAGATACATTTTTTTGTGTTGACAATAAAAATGACAGTAACAATACCCTAAAAAATATGGTCAATGAAGCTGGACCATCTCATCCTCCAGAAGAGGAAAATATATTGATCTTCAGTACTGATGAGATCACGGATGAGTACCCATCCACATCTGTTCCAATTGATGTAAATTTGGACCAACATGAACAAGGTATTTCAATCGTAATTAATTGTGTTATTCATTAAAAATTAGAAGGTTATATTTATTTAACATAAGTACTTCCTCAGAATTTCAGAACCTTCCTTGGGAAAGAAGCAATGAAACAACTCTCACAAATGTGGAAGCCACCAACATATAAACGTTAGACTCTACTCCTAGAATGTCGGGATAAAAGAGGAAACATGAACTGAGATTCAAGAAACATGAACTGAGAGAGACACCTAAAATTACTAAAAATCTTGTGGCAGATAAGAAAATTGAAGTATTTCAGAAAAAACTAGATGTTTTAAACGTCATGGAACAAGTGGAAAAAGAAAATCTTAAAACGGCTTCATTAGGATATGAAATCATGAAAGTTAGATTGGAAAAGGAGCAAATAGAATTGGAAATTTTGAAAAAACAAAATAAAGACATGCATAACTAATATTCTGATTTTTATATTTCTTCCCATTTATAGTATATTTATAAGTACAATTTCGTTATTGATATTTGAATAACCTACTGGGGTATCATTATCAGAAATCTTTTGAAACAGAATTAACAAAGTGGAAGAAAAATTTATTACAAATTAGTTCAACTAAAGACAGAAAAATTATTACTGTTTTACAGATTTAATTTATTAATTGAAAATTGTGGCTATTATTGAATCCCGTGTAGCCGTATTTTCAGTTTGATGCACATAATGCGCAGTAATCATGTTATCTTGATCATCATTAACTTCATGTTCATCTTCAGGAAATAATTCATCCCTATATTCTAAGCACATGTTGTGAAGAACAGCACATGCTACAATTACGTTACATAACGTTTCCAGCTTGATTCTCATTCCTAAGGACAAGCATGGAAACCTTCTTTTCCATACACCGAAACAGCGTTCCACACAATTTCTAGTGCTAATCTGGGCTCTATTATATCTTTGTTGGGCTGCATTCTGAGGATTAAGGAGAGGTGTCAATAAATATTGCTTACAAGGATAACCACCATCCCCAACAAGGCAATAAGGTGAGAATTCTTGGTTTTCAAATCTTATTCTCACATGAGAATCGTTAAATATGGTAGAATCATGTATAGAACCAGGCCATCTAGCAACAATATCCCTAATCTTCAGATCTGCATCAACAACCGCCTGGGTATTGATGCTGAACCAGCATCAACTTAAAGCATTTTTTGGTTGAGAGGGTTTCAATATTTCTGGAAATTTTTTTATTGTTGCACTTTTGCGGGGGACTTTGCCACATACCAAAATTTTGTTTATTATATTTTTAGACACAACTATGGGTCGTCAATACAAAAGAAGTTGGCTGCGAGCATAGATTAGAGTACTCTAATCTATGGGTGCGAGGAAATATCGTGAATATACGGAGAAAACACTAAACCGATAGTAGCGTTCCCTGCTAAGAAAATTGTTGAACACTATGTTGGAGAAGTTATATGAACAGATGATGATGGGTTTGCAGTGAAATATTTGAAGAAAAAGAAAAATGGATTTGTCTTTCCTAATGTTGAGGACACATCATACGTCAAGGAAATGGATGTTCTTACAACGTTGTAAAAACTAACGTCTTCCAGAGGACATTATTATTTCTATAGAGACTCATATAATATTAATTAGCTTGCGTTTTCTGGATGCGTTTGCAATTGTTTCTAGTTTATTTGATCTCACATAGCCGTTTTTTCGCGCTTGTTCCGCAAGGTACAGCGTGCTATCATTTCGTCACAATGTCTGTATTTTTCGATTTTTTTTTACGAAAATGGTCTCAAACGATTGGGTTCGACTCCCTGATGAAGAATTCGAGGTCAAATTCAATTCTTTCTGTCCGGCCGGCCGGTCCGGCCGTTAACACTATAACTCCCGAACGGAACGAGTTAGAGCGTTGAAATTTGCAGGGCATGGTTGGAGCGTTAATATCTCGGACAAGTTCGTCAACGGGCAAAATCCATCCAGCCGTCATTTTTAGTTAAAACGTTTTTGAAGAATATTTCTGAAACCGATTATTCGATCTATCTGAAATTCAGCATCAAATTGTAGAATCATGACCTTTATATGCCTGCGAAGTTTTGTATTGATCGGATGGCTCTAAACTAGAAAAAAAAATGTCAACAATTGAAAATTAAATTGAAATTTTGTTTTCAGTATAACTCGAAAAATACTGATCCGATTGATTTGAAGCTCAGTAGTTAGATGCGAAGTACCAATGGAAACACTTGTGCAAAATTTCGTGGGGACACCATGAGTAGAAAAAATTTAAAAAATTTTTAACTATTAGCGGAATATTTTGCTTGAAATTCCGAAACAAAATATCGGATTGAGTTCAGTTTTGGCAATTCGGTGACGAATTATGTCCTCTTTTGGGGTGTGCAAAATTGCACTGAGAACAGACCAGGAGCCTAAAAAAAAATTAATGAGTTTGAACTCCCAAACTCGACAAATTATTTAATTTAGAATTCCTACATGGAATATCTGTAACATCTGGTGATCAGATTTCGTTCCGAAGAATTTTTCGCGCGTTTATCTGAATCAAGTCGATATGTACGAGGGCAACTGATTAAAATATGGACCACTTACTAGCATGGCAAATGAATTAATGCGTAAACAATGTGTGGAATTTTAAATTGGTTTTCAAAATTTGTCTGAACGGTGAACGACTGGGTGTGTAACTGCCTCTTTTGGGCTTTTTTTCTGTTATTCGGATAAGCAGACGAGAAATATTTTAACTGCTCGACTTTTCTTCTGAGGAGACTGGGGTTTTGGGGTGGAGGATGCTATTCCTCCATAGAATCCCCCGGTGCGGGTCTGCGCATGCGTGTATTCAAGATGCGATATCTCCTGAACCACTAGTGTTGGAGAATCGGAGTTTTTTGTGACTGACCGGATGGCCATAAAGTGACAAAAAAAATTTTTAAAAATTTTGTTTCCACGATAACTCGAAAAATACTGATCTGATTGAATAGAAACTCAGTAGTTAGATGCAATTAAAAGACCAAAGCAAACACTTTTGCAAAATTTCGTGAAGATCACGTGACATGAAAATTTCAAAAAATTACTACTATTTTGTGGAATATTTTGCTTGAAATTCCGAAACCTATTTTTTGCGCGTATGTTCTGGGGAACATCGCGTTATTTGAAGTTCATGCTGCCCATTCCGGACATTTTTCGTTATGCGCATGAGCAGATGAGAAGTCATTTAACTGCTGGAGTTTTCGTCAGAGAGGAATGGGGTTTTTGGGTGGCGGATGCTATTACTCCATAGAATCCCCTGGTGAGGGTCTGCGCATGCGTGGATTAAAGATGCGATATCTCCTGAGCCACTAGTGTTGGAGAATCGGAGTTTTTTTTAAAGTGTGTGATTTGTAGAGGACTTTCAGCCGCGAGTAGATTGCGCATGCGCAGAAGAGAAGTGACTGTTTTTGAGTTGTATGGGTTATGTTGGGAGTGCTGAGCGATATTGTGAGGTTTTAAATAATATTTATGGCAATTCAGTGCAAGCACAAGTCCGTGTGGGGGATGTATCGTTGTTTCCGAGTTGAAGTTTCCGTACCGTTGCCCTGGGGCTAATTTTGAAATCGATTTTACCACTTACGGGCAATTTTCGTCAGAGAGGATTGGGGTTTTGGAGTGGCGGATGCTATTCCTCCATAGAATCCCCTGGTGAGGGTCTGCGCATGCGTGGATTAAAGATGCATTATCTCCTGAACCACTAGTGTTGGAGAATCGGAGTTTTCAGTAAGGTGTGTGATTTTGGGAGGACTTTCAGCCGCGAGTAGGTTGCGCATGCGCATAAGAGAAGTGACTATTTTTGGGTTGTATGGGTTATGTTGGGAGTACTGATCCGATATTGTGAGGTATTAAAGAATATTCATGTCAATTCAGTGCACGGACACAACTCAGTTTGGGGGAAATAGCGTTGTTTCAGAGTTGAAGTGTGCGTACCGTGGCCCTGGGGCTAATTTCGAAATTGATATTACCCCTTACGGGCATTTTTCGTTATGCGCATGAGCAGACGATAAGTGAATTAACTGCTGGAGTATATATTCAACTGAGAGGATTGGGGATTTGAGGTGCAGGATGCTATTATTTAACAGAATCCCTTTGGGAGTATCCACGCATGTGTGAATGGAAGGTGCGATCTCTCATGAGCCAATGGTTTTGAAGAATCAGAGTTTTTCTGTGCGGTGTGTGATTTTAAGAGGACTTTCAGACACGAGTAGATTGCGCATGCGCAGAGGTGACGTGGCTCTTTTTGGGTTGTAGCTCTTATGTTGGGTGCGGTTTACGTCTAGCGGTCATGGATTTTGTGCTGAGCCAATATTGTGAGGTTTTAAAAGAAAATTCAAGACAATTCTATGAACGAACCAGTCAGTTTCGAGGAAATATAGCGTTGTTTTTGAGTTGATGTGTTGTGGCCCTGGGGCCAATTTATAAATAACTATATTTGGAAGATCAATTTTAAATTACTTTCGGATTTGGAGAATAACTGCCGGAGTTTTCGTCTGAGATGATTGGAGTTCTCTGGCCCCGTATACTCGACTTTCGTAGAGATGAGTATTCGCATGCGATAACTCCTACAAGAAATCTCATATCATTTCTCCCTCACTATTTAGTAGTAGAGAAACACACATTTCAACCGACAATTCACATACGGAGTTTGCGCAGTCACTGACGTGATAAATCTCGTAGGGGAGATCTTTCTCAACATTTCGTGAATAGGGGCCCAGGTGCTGGATGCTATTCCTCCATAGAATCCCCTTGGAAGTGTCTGCGCATGCGTGGTTTGGAGCAGTGATATCTCTTGAACCAATGGTGTTGATGAATCATAATTTTGTGTGAAGTGTTATTTTCAGGGGACTTTAAGCCACGAGTAGATTGCGTATGCGCAGAGGAGACGTTTGGATTGTATGGCTCATGTTGGGAGTGGTTTGAGTCTAGCGGTGATGGATTTGGTGCTGAGCCGTCATTTTAAGGTTTTAAGAGAAATTCCATGGCTATTCTGTGCACGGACAAGTCAGTTTCGGGGAAATAGCGTTATTTCCGAGTTGAAATGTCTGTATCGTAGCCCTGAGGCGAATTTATAAATAACTATATTCGGTAGATCTATATCAAATTACGTTCAGATTTGGAGAAGAGGTAATTGCGTTCCTAACGGAGTACCCATAATAGCAATTTTTTTCAATATACGGTAAAACTAACAGCCAAACTGTATTGATAGCCATATTTGTTAAAAGAACTTGAAAAAATAAAAAAAAGCACTGACGTGAAGTACTCTTTGGCGCTCGTGTTCACGGTGGCTAATTTGAATTGAATGATGAGTACTTCAAGCTCAGTGGATAGAGCGAGCCAGAGATCTACCCAAAGGATAGTGGACACCATCCACTATCGTTTCAAAAATTAACAGTGCTGTAACTAAGCTGCCATAAGGATAGAGTAACAAAATTGATAATGAACACAACTGACTCTCCTTAGTCGCACAAGCTCCTAGAAGATTCTGAGGGATCTCCTTGGTAAAGACTTGGAAGGGTCAGTATAATCGTAATCATGTTTATAGCACGCGCGCCAAATGCAGATTGACTTAACAATGAAAGAAAAAGTGTAAAAAAGTATTGACGTGGGGTCAATCTGCTTTGGCGCGCGTGCTATAAACATGATTATGATTATACTGACCCTCCCAAGTCTTTCCCAAGGAGATCCCTCAGAATCTTCTAGGAGCTTGTGCGACTAAGGAGAGTCAGTTGTGTTCTTTTTCAAACTTTGTTACTCTATCCTTATAGCTTAGATACAGCACTGTTAATTTTTGAACCGACAGTGAATGGTGTCCACTATCCTTTGGGTAGATCTCTGGCTCGCTCTATCCACTGAGCTTGAAGTACTCATCATTCAATTCAAATTAGCCACCGTGAAATCGCGTGCCAAAGAGTACTGACTTCACGACAGTGCTTTTTTTTATTTTTAAGTTTATATATTATTTATTTACAAAAAGACGAATTTTTTAATTTATAAAGAAAAATACATTAAATTTTCCTATAATTTGTTGTTTTATTCGCGCCTAATAGCAACCTTGTCTTTAATACATTTTTAAACAATTTTTTTTGTGGCAAACACCTCATAGAATTGCCAACAAACGAATTTTAAAGGCGTTGGCAAACTCGCACCGATGTGCGGGTGACTTTGCCAAATTTTCAACAAATGTTGCGCACCTTTTCTTATGTTTCTAACAACAGCAGTAGATTGCTAAAATGTGGAAATTATACATAGTTTTCAACACTCATTTTACATAAAAATAAAAAAGGTACAACAACAAAACTATGAAAAGTAGTGCAAAGTCACACCGCTCTATGGTACTCTATTTTTTGGCGCGCTGTTCTATGAACAGAGTGCCTATCAATTCGTCCAATAATGTCTGTAATTTTCGAATTTTTGGCTGAAAATGGTCTCAAAAGATTTGGTTCGACTCACTGATCAAGAATCCGAGGTCAGAATTGATTCTGTCCGGCCGTCAGCACGATTACGCTCGAACGAAAGGAGTTAGAGCGTTGAAATTTGCAGGATAGGTTTGGAGCGTAAATATCTCGGACAAGTTCGTTAACGGGCGAAATCCACTAAGCGGTTTCGGAGTTATGGCTGTTTTCAGTAAAAACATTTTTTATCAATATTTCCGAAACCGATCACTCGATCTATCTGAAATTTAGCATCAGATTGTAGAATAATGACCTTTATACGCATGCGAAGTTTTGTATTGATCGGATTGCCGTAAAGTGTCAAAAAAAAAATTACATTTAAAATGTTTTTTTTACAATAGTTCCCGAAAAGAATGAGCTAGGCAGTTGAAATTTTCAGAGTAGGTTTTAGCGATAAATATCTCGGTTAAATACGTTATTGGGCAAAATATATGGTTTCGGAGTAACGAAAAAAAAATTTTTTTTACCTCACAAATTTCAAATTCAATTTTTTTAAGATGCAGTTTCTCCATAAAAATCCATTGATATCATTTTCAACTCTAACAAGCTAATACTTTCGGAGATATGATTTTTCGAAGTTTCAATAATGGATCGTACTTCTATGTTTTCACAGAATGCTATAGGTATTCTATCTGTGAATTATTATATGATCTGTGTTCATACTCGTATATGTGATCCTGTTCTATAAGAGAGAGTCAAATTCATTTCAGCTATTTTAATTTAATTTCTTCCATGGTCCTCATTCTCAGATTGCTCATGTAATCTTGATAAATAACAACAAATCTTGTCAAAGTTTGAACAAGAGCGCCAAAGCTCCTGTCCACAGGGCCTGAAACAATTTTGAACCAATAGTGGATGACGTATTCGAATGAGACCTAATGCCACAAGCAAACACAGTACTGTTCATTTTCGAACAGTGAATGTATTGAGTTGAAACTAATCGTTTGATACTATTCTTGGCCAAAAAGTGTACCATTTTTTTGGACGCTTGTTTTTACTGTCGGATTTAAATTTTGGAAATATATTTTTTTTTCCTGGAGCTAAGCAGCTTTGGGCGAGTTCAGTACCTGGATGGGTGACAGCTCTGCCTATAGATTTGGCAGCGCGCCAAAGCTCCTGTCCACAGGGCTTTCCCCCTTTTTTATATATTCTCATAGAATTCTTTACTGATTCCAGTTATACGTAGTTTCCTATAAAACTACGATGGCCACGAATTATATAACCAAAATATACCTATTATCTGAGATCCACCCGCCTCCTTAATAATTGGGAGTTGAAATTGGAAAACATTCTTTGAAACAAGATATATATATATATATACAGGGTGAGTCTTTGACCATTGCATTAATTTTAACCAAAGATTCCTCTCATCAAATGAAATACTTTTTTCATTTAACATTTTTCCAAATTCAGCTCAGATAAAAAGATACAGGCTGTTGAAATTCCGAAAAAAAAACAGTTTTTATTTTGTAGCTTTGACATCCTTTTTTCGAATAAAATGAATGTTGGCGTAAAGTTTCCTATAACTATGATACATATTTTCCAAATATTAGTTATTTTCTACTTCTACTGGTTTTCTAGTTATGGACTCGTGGATTAATAAAACTAAACGAAATTAGCATAAATAAGAAGGCATATAAAGTTTTTCTTGAGTCATTTCAAGAATATTCCATCGTTTTAGAACATTATATTATTCTTCATCATTTCTCCTTAAACGCACCGTTTTCAAGATATTCTTCATTGAATGTTTTAAAATTGAAAACTCCAGAAATTTCACTACTTTTATGGATCCGTCCCTGAGCGTTGGAATCCCGAATCAAGCTGTAAACCACGTTACCATGCCTTATTCTCGTCCGCCAACAATGTCATAGGTAATTTATATGCGGGAGTGTATTAGCACATTGTGAAATCTTTAAACGCTTGTAACTTTTTACCTGAGCCGAATCTGGAAAAATGGTAAATGAAAAAAGTGTTTCATTTGATGAGAGGAATCTTTTGGTTAAAATTAATGCAGTGGTCAAAGACTCACCCTGTATATACATCAGTACCTACCTACTGTTATAATAATGCTTAATTGCAATGATCAGCAGTTTGCAAGTTGTAAGGAAAAATTATGTTAACTTCATAAATGTTTTATACTGAATAGTATAAAACGGATGTGCCAGATTTGCACAAACATTATTTATCTTCTTATAGAAAAATGTATATAATTTTTTTCGAAAAAACCTATTAAAAATAATAACAGAAAATCGAAATGTTATTATTATCTACTATAAGTTTCCGTTTCAATCCTATCACTGTATTTGATCATTCCGGTGGTTGCCTTTTTCTCTTGATATGATTTGGCTCGAAAGTGTCTAAAATAATGTCTACAACATCCACTAGAAGCTTATCGGTCTAATTATGGGACACCCTGTATATGCAACTGTTAAATATTGGCTGTAGCATTCTTTCTCTTTTAGGTACAAAACTCATTGAGGGATGTTCTTATCCTAAAATAAAGTTTGGTTTATGCAACTGAGAAGGTCAAGAAATTGAGTTAGGTACTACATTCTTCGTTGGACATGTCGAGTTGTAGACAGCCTCATGCGTTGAATACCATTATAAATATATTAATCTTGTTCACACTGATTCAAATATACAAGGCAGAAGATCTTCGGTTGATGGGCCTTTAGACTTGATATATATAGAACGATAATGATTATTATAAGAGTTGTAATTATTAGAAGCAAGCTTAAAAAAATACATAGTACATCTAGGTATAATGAAAATTTAATATTGTTAAATCATGACAAATAAAATTTTCCAGTTCATGAATATCTTTTCTAGCATACGAGGAAGTCAGTTTCACTGACTACTATGTTTGGGATAAAAACTTGATTGTTCAACAGAATTGTGTTATTTGATATATGTATTATTGTTTTTTGTTAATTGATATATTTCATGTCAAAGAGGTTAAATTCGATGATGAAAAAATTGATTTTAATTACAATATAGCAGAAGGAAGAATGAGAAATATCTGTATATTAGAAAAAAACAAATATTTATTGAGACTTAGTTGTTACATTTGCACAGAAAATTAAATAATTTCAAAAAATTTATCAATAGGAACCGCCCCGAAGAGCAAGGACTAAATGCAAAACAGAACCTCCTTGAACTTTATAGTCTTGGGCAGTTTTTTCATCATTCCTGAAAAATAAAAGCTTGAATCTACATTTGACAAGGAGAACGGTTTGTATGTTAGAATTTTAGTCACTTCACAATGTAACGATGCCTACACAGTACACAACTGATTCCCCTAACTCGTACAATCTCTGAAGAGCATTTGAGGAGTATCCTCGGAGTTTCAGTATAATCATATCAATGAATGGTACCAACCACAGGCAACATCAATAATAGTTTTTATAAAAGAGAATCATTTTAGTATTAGCTTTTACTCTCAAAATTTAACATGCAAATCAACTGATGAAATCATTCATCGAACATGAAATATGAAATATCCTCACATTTGTTTTCCTGAAAAGATTAATCTTTGTTGTTGGGGTGGAATTCCCTCTTTTTCTTCAACTCTCTCCTTGATTCTCTCAACTTTATCTGTTGGTTCGATATCAATTTCAATTTCTTTTCCAGTAAGAGTCTATAAAGTAATCCCAATTAAATTATTGAATAATAGCACGAATACTTCCATTAAAAATTTCTTTTAAAAAGAAGTGAACTTCACATATTTTGAATTATAATAAGTATACCTTTACTTTGATGAGCATTTTGGATAAATTAAAATAACAGAATATTTATGACTTGATAAAATTTTCACTAATTTAGGGGAGATTATTATTCGATTTTTCCACCGCAAATCGTATTTATCTGTCAGCAGAATATTATTTAACTTCTAGGTTAATTTTTCACAGAATAAAGAATAAAGTGATTTTCTTTACGAAATATAGGGATATTAGTATTAGCAAATATACATTTCCTACTTCACTGTTTTATTTATATATATTTACCTAAATTAAAACGAAAACGCTACTCGAAATTTAACAAGTAGAAAAATAAATCGGTCATACAACTGAGAAATTGAAACCAAGAATAATATGTGATATGTGATAGTCTCATCAAATCAAATCAAATTCTGTGATGTCATAACTGTGGTCATGCCAATGAACTCTATACTAATATATATATAGAGTTCACTGGTTCATGCACACATAAACAAGTATTAAGGGCCGATTTCACCAAATTCTAACTAATCTGAGATTTACTAATCTCCAGTTAAACTAACTGGCTATTTTAACTGAGGCATAGCCTACTCTATTTAACAGTTGAATAAAGTAGGCTATGACTGATTTTAAAGGATTTCCGATTTCAGTTATTTCACCACGTTAAACGCAGGCGCGGTAAACTAAGCTTTCTTCTTAATCGAAGTTAACGATTGCAAACAACGTGACAACCCTGCAAATTCTTCTGTTTCTATGAGTAAACCATAGAGCATCGCAATTTAACCTATTTTTCGTCATTTCGAACTTCCTCAGCGACGTGAGTCATGTCATGTGTCATATTCATGTGCAATGACTGCAATGTGCATTACAATGAACTCTATTATAAAAAGTTAGTATATTATAGTTCAATGGTGCATTAGTGACGTGTATAGAGTATTCCCGAGTTGTTGTTTATCACCTGCTGAAAAAATTGATTGATGAAAACGTATTATCATGTCTGAAAAACGGAAAAGAGATCCCACGTTTCAACCAGACGAGCCCAAGACGACCAGAATTAAGACTTTGGAACGTGCTATTGAGCAGACTGAAGAACAGCATGCTGTAAAGATGAAGATCCTCGAACTGCAAGAGGAACAAGAGAGCGAAAAGCTCCGTCAAGAAAAACTCAAAACAGAAATACTGTTATATCAACTTAAAAAAGCAGAAAAGGAAGCTTCTTTGTAAATATAATTTGTCAGTATATTTAATGTAGGTAGGAATTGTTATTTTTTGAAATTTGTGAATAAAATGTTTCATTTCAATGTTCATGTTCTTGATATGCCTTGTTCTTTATTATCCCTAATAATAATATATAATAATAATATGCAGACATTCAGATATAATGCATTTGTCACTTCTCAGAAATAAAAATTTTGTGATCATAGAGACAACTCTCTCCTTGTCCTTACTCAAGTCTGTCATTAAAATGGTACGAAATATGTATTAATATCTATTATCTTATAAAAACTGAGATAATGGTCTATATCGATGGAAAATTCGAATAGGAGTGCGAATAAAACATTATTAACAGAAATTTTGTAGGTTAAATCTCAATTTTTGCGCGCATGTTCTAGGGAACGGCGTACTATGCTATCATTTTGCGCAAACGCCGACCGTCCGGACGTTGACAAGATAACTTTCGAACGGAAAAAGCTTCAAATATCCGGTAGGTTGCGCATCCAAATGTGACGGTCAAGTTCGTTAATGGGCGTAATCTGCCTAACGGTTTCCGCAGTACAAATAAGTTTGTTTTCGAACAATAGAAAACCGGTCGAATTGAAACTTGGTAATTAGTTGTAGAATACCAACACGAATTTTTGTGCGGATCGTATCACTAGAAAATTAAAAAAAAATGATTGAAGATTCGTGTAAAAATATTATGTATATCAAACTATATCCGTCCGATATTGTTGAAATTTTGCAAGAGCCTTCAAATCCTAATTCTAAAGCCTAAATTTGAACACGATCGGGTCAATATTGTTGGAGATATTGAAAAAATATTCGAAGCCGAGCAGCCCTGGACGAGTTCAATGGATGGATAGGTGACCGTTGTCACGATAACTTTCGAACGGGAAACTAGACAAAAGGTGAAGATTCGTGAAAATATTGCAAATATTTTGTTATAAATATAATATTTAGCCTTAAGTGTGACTTATTGTTGATGAATGAAAGTATGATTCTGTTTTTCGCTAATACGGAATTCTAAAAAGTTTAGTAAAACTGTTATCGCTTGAGGAACAGACGTTTGGCAGAAATCTATTCAGAATTACATTAAATCCGTTGTAACTTCTGAATAGCGCTACCTACAGGAAAGAAAATGAAAGATCTACCATGTCCCGGAAAATGGCAAAACAAAATCGAATCAGTGCATACATAGCTTATGGACATCTTAACACATATTAGACCGACATCAAACAGCCGGAGTGTCTCTCTGAATTCATATTATCAATATATAATCGGAATTCTGGAACCTTGCAAAACCTGAAAAAATCGTGCTTTCTGAACTGAGAATATTAACAAAATTCAGAGGGGCATCCCGGCTGTATGAGGCCAACCTTAAGGTACAAATATAGTGGACCGTCAAGGTAAGAGGCACGCGGCAAGGCAATCGGGCGATTTATAAACCTCAATATCAATTGGGAACGCATATACTACCGCGATCTAGAGCCAGTTACCGCGCGCGGCACTTTGGAGAGGCTACTCTCCACGCTTTTGACGCGCGATTTTAAATCCTGAAATTAAATCGAGAGTAGCTTCTCCAATGTGCCGAGCGCGGTAACTCGCTCTAGATGGCGGTAGCACGATACACAAACAGTGTATCGTGGGCGGTAGTATATACGCTCCCATTCGATATCGTGTGACGTTTATAAATCGCCCGCTGGCCTCGCCGCGTGCCTCTTACCTCGACGCTCCACTATATTTGTACGAGGGGTTAATTCCAAGGAAACAAAGTGTATACATGACTTCCCATTTCAGAATTTCCTATGAATTCCCAATGACTTCCCATGAATTCCTATGACTTCCCGCGATTTTCCATGACTTCCCACAACAATACACATATTTCCCAGGAAATTAACCCATCGCTCTCAGGATGGTTCAGATTCACAATTTGGCCAGGTATGTGGCGCTGCAATTGACTTATACGAACTCGAAAACGGATTGATCTATTTTTATGAAATTAATTATTGAAATGTTGAAATATCATATCTCCCAAAGAAAATAAATTCAAAAAATCATAAAATTACGATTACTTATTGAAATTTTGAAAATTCAAATCTCGTATATCGTATGTAAAAAAATTTTTTTTTTCGTTACTCCGAAACCAGGCGATTGTGCCCAATAAAGAACTTATCCGAGATATTTATCTCCCGAAACCTAATCTGAAAATTTCAACTGTCTAGCTCATTCCGTTCGAGAGTTATCGTGATTACGGACGGCCCGACAGAAAAGTTTGAGTGTGAATACCAAAAATGTGGGAAAGCCCCGTGGACAGGAGCTTTGGCGTTCTTGTTCAAACTTTGACAAATTAGATCTCCGAAAGTATCCATTTATATCATTGCCAACTCGCAAAGACCAAAACTTTCGGAGTTAGAATTTGTCAAAGTTTGAACAAGATTGCCAAAGCTCCTGCCCACAGGACTTTCCCACTTTTTCAATTTGAGTATTCTATGAAATCATGTAGAATATTGAGAATAATTATTGAAATTTTGAGAGATCATATCTCCGAAAGTATTAGTTTGTTAGAGTTGAGAATGACATCTATGGATTTTTATGGTAAAACAGCATCTTAAAAAAAATTATAAAAAATTTGTAATGTAAATTTTTTTTGTTACTCCGAAACCACCTGGCCGATTTTGCCCAATAAGGAACTCAACCGAGATTTTATCTCCTAAACCTACTATGAAAATTTCAACTGTCTAACTCATTCCGTTCGAGAGTTATCGTGTTAACAGCCGGCCGGACAGAATCGATTTTGACCATGGATTCTTGATCAGTGAGTCGAACCAAATCGTTTAAGACCATTTTCAGCCAAAAATTCACAGACATTTAGGCAAATTGATAAGCACTCTGTTCCGAGGAACAAGAGCGCCAAAAACATGTTTTCTCAGTTGGAATTTACATAATCCCACAACTATTTCTGGTGATTTCCTATGAATTCCCAATGACTTCCCATGAATTCCCAATGACTTCCCACAAAAGTGTACACATATATTTCCCTTGAAATTAATCCCTCGTATTTGTACATGGTTCATTAAGAAAGAAACTCCTATATTTTCTAGGATTTCTAGCTCTCTATAACATAGGCCATAGACCCTTTTGTTTATGAGGATACAGGATGCTTGAACAGGAAAAATTACGTGGCAACACCGAATACATTTATTTTATTTTCAACAGTTACATAAACGAACATAAAGTCTATCACATTGGAAGACTAAATAATCTTTCTATCAAAACAACGAAATTCATAAACATTATCCAAAATCCAATACTGTTCAGTAATCAGTAGTTATTATCTAATAACTTATTTGTATATTTTTGTATAAAATATATTCATGAGCGAATTGGCAAAACGTTCACTTTGATGATCATTTTAATAAATATTTTCCATAAACGGACCTTGTTAAATACTTATTGAAATACTCCAAAGAAACAAACTTTTTGGTATCTTAATAAATACCTACTCACTTCTATAGTCTAAGGGCCAAGTTATACATATTTTCCACGATTTCAACAATCTTATTGTATAGACGTTTGTATACATCAAAATTTGGACATACATTTATGGAAGATGTGAGACTCTTGTTTGATTAGTTTTGATTTAGAGAATAAACATTTTGTAATGAATAAATAGGTGGTAATAGGAGGTTCTAGTTTCTTTTGGATATTTACATTGTTAAAGTTTCGAAATAATACCAAGATTCAGTTACGATTGAAAAATTTGAGAAAAATAAACGAATTATTTGTCAAATGCTGCAGTAAAATCAAATTGAATTTGGACTTAGCTGCGTACAATGTTGCAGAAGAAACAGTGAATAACAAAATATTTCAATACATTTAAAAAATTATTGAGCATAATAATTTCAATATACCAACTGATTTACGTTTTGTTTCAACCTATTGAAATCACTTAAGGATCCTAGCACTACCTGCTCTCCTTATAGAATCAGGACCCATTAATATTATTGCGCCAATATCGATATTGATCAATATATTTAATCTCAGTAGTATATTGATACAATAATATTATTTATATTTTTCACTACATATTGGTTCAATATTATACCTTCAATAATATTGAACATGTGAGGCTCCTCTCTCGGTTGCATTTTTTAATTGAATCTGATTGGTGTGTTGTCATATCTCTATATCTCTTCTCTGCCATTTATTGCTATATAAAAAAAAGCTAATGATAAAACATTATTCTACCATATAAGACAATGAAAACTGAGCAAATTCTAATGATATTTGAGGTTCCCTCATTGAAGAATTTGTATTTTTAATCGTTATGCTTTCCCTCGTTAGATAGTTCGCAGAAAACCAAATTTTGGGATAATAACATGTATTAATTGTCTTATACTAACTCTGCTCTTTCACCATTATGAATATGTAACTGTAGGTGAATCATAAAAATTATCTGTATACAGAATTACAAAGCATAAATCCCTTCAATATTCAATATAGGTCTAAACAAAACGTCCACCAGAGCCAAAAACAACTGCATGCATAAATTAATTACCTCAATGTTTACCAGGTAGCTGTCGAAAAAATTTCATCATATCTTTTTAACCAGTTCTCCGTTAAATTAATTTTTTTCCTAATTCAAAATATTTTCAATCTCAAACATGAAAAACCTTAAAATATCATTGTTTCCGCATTCTAACCATCGGCTAGACTTGGGGTTACCCAGCCATATTTATCATGTGTTTTAACTAGAGATCTAAAACTTTCTTCTGCTGTTCTCCTACTGAAAACCTTCTGGCCTTTGTTCTTCCTCTGTATCCTTCCTTGGCCCTTAACCACGCTAGCCGCAAACTGCATAATAACAGCTTCAACCGTGTATGCACTAGCCCAGCCTCTTGGTGTCAGTAGTTCCATGCAGATAGCACCTCCTTCCATGACGAATCCCTTCTCTATTCTTGGCGAAATTACTCTCATGAAAGGTGGGGCGAATGGAAAATTGTCCGGGAATATAATGTGTAACAAAATATAACCTATATTCAGTTCTCTCATATCGTTTCCGAGTTCACTTTCACCATCGATCTTAAAAATTTTGACATGCCACTCGAAGAGGTTGTCATCAACCAGCTCCACGGAGAATACAGGATCACTTTTGGAATTCTGCGATCTTTGAAGGTCTCGAAATTCTTTCATCAGTCTTTTGGCACGAACGCTTTTGGGTTGCGACAGTTCATCTCCCTTTTTGCTACCCGATTTGAATGCTTGGGATGGTTGTTGAGCAGCCGGAGTTACTTGGTCTCTGCATCCTCTAAGAAGTCGTCTTGCAGGGGAGCCGCTACCCGATCCACCAGCAGCTTTGCTAGGTCCTTCGCCTTCTCTGTTCCGTGACGACTTGAAGATCCTACGGAACATGGCCGCCACTTTTTCTCTTGGACGTCCGTTCATTGTTGGAGGCTTAAAGTTTCCGGATACAATTCAATCCATCCAGATCTACAATAATCAGGGATAATGTATTATTTAGTTTTCACTGATCTTCTGCTATTTGAATTGAAATTTAACAACGAAAATAACCACTGATCGTAGAATACAAAAAGGATAGTTTTAAATGCTCTGGGTATATAAAGGCGGGAATAGACATGCCTGTAGCTGGTATGCTTTCATGCTAGCTACTAGCATGTTCCAGCTACTAGCATGTGTATTGTGTATACACCAACTAGCATGTCTGTTAATGGTTTCGAGTAGATCGCAGAACATTTGATTTTTCAGCATGCCAGTGGCGAAAGGAGAGGAGGGGAGATAGTGAAACTGGCATATGTGAAGTCTTGCGACAGTTACTGGCATGCATATACCAGTTTTCCAGTAGCGGACGGATTGTTGTCGTGGAGATATGTTTTTTAGTGTGTTCACTACGAGGTTCACTATGTCGCGATGGGGAGATGAGAAGACGATTCATTTAATTCCATTCTATAGAGAATATTAATGTCTTCGTAATACAAAGAGTCCTCTTTATAAAAGTAGAATAGCCCATAATAATGCCTATACGAAAATCTAAGGAGAATGCTAAAAACATAAAAAAAAAGTTAAAAATCTCCAAAGTTGTTATCATCAAGAATTGCATAAGTTGCACAATTCAAGATGTATCACGCGCTTTCTCATCAACACTGGCATGTGTAAACGTCTTGCAAATACTAGCATGCTAGGACATAACTGGCATGCCAGTTCGAGTAGCAAATGCATCCACAGTGTGCCAGTAAATAGCATGAGTCAGTAACTAGCATTCGAGCTACTGCCCTGTTTTACTAGCATGTGTATTCCCTGCTTAAGTATCATGGGCTCGTTGTGTAGAATTAGTAAATTATTCAATGCCATTGCCGCATTTCATCTCATGTTACGTATTTTGATAGTTGCCAATTTGAATTTATTTCAATGTTATATATTGACGTTTAAAATTTGAGAAAACACTAGCGTGAAGTCAGGAGCTTATGCGTGCATGTTCTATTGTCTATTCACACCTCAGTCACCCTCACGAAATACCGAATGAACCGTCATCTTAGTGTTAACTCGTGAAAAAATGATTTGGGCATCAGCAGCAATGAATATTTAAAATAAATAAAATAGTGAACTTACTCAGCGATGATTCGAACCCGAACGCAGTTGCTTACACTCATTCTTCAAATCCTCATTTAATTTGACATAGATCTTCCAAATATATGTTGTTTATGAATTGGTTCCAAAAAAGGAAGCACAAAAGACTCATATGTTGGCTTAGCACCAGACCCCCATGACCGCCCAACGGAATTCACAGTCACAAGCATACTAATATACAAACAACACCATAAACAACCAGCTTAATTATGCGCCTGCGCAGGTCACTCGTAACCGATAGTGCACTCTATAATGCTTCTTGTACCTTAAACCACGAAAAAACATCTGCTCGTGCGCAGAATGAAAAAATACCGAAAGGGGCTGTGAGAATATCAAAAATTCTCCCAGGGCCACGGTACCTGTTTCCTACTAGGAAACAACTGTTTACCCCGCAACTGACTTGCACTCGCACATAATTGCCATGAATTTGATTTCAAAACCTCACATTATCGGCCCAGCACCAGACCCATGACCGCTAGACGTGAACCGCACTCCCAATCCAAGCCATACAACCTAAAAACAACCATTATCATCTGCGCATGCACAGTGAACTGAAAGTCTTCTTAAAATCACGCACCTCATAGTGAATCACACAAAACTCTGATTCTCAGCACCGGTGGCTCAGGAAATATCGCACCTTCAATCCACGCATGCTTGCACCTCTTCAAGGAGATTCTATGGAGGAATAGCATCTTCCACCACAAAACCCCACTTTTCTCAGACGAAAACTCCAGCAGTTTTCGTCTGCTTATACTCATAACGACAAAATGCCCGAAAGAGGCAGCGTGAATTCCAAAGTTGGCCAAAGTACCACTACGCTACTTCCTCGAAACTGGGTTGCACACACACAAAATTAACATGAGTTGGTAATATGGCCTTCCAGTCCCTGCCCAGACGCTCAGCTAAATTAAAAAAAAAATTAAAATTCCACGCATCGTTTAACCACTTATTCAATCACCACTGTACTTACATGTCCATGATAGCGATCGCAATAAGATAAAACACGTGTAGGACCGAATTCGAAACAAAACATATTATGATTCACGTTGAGAACAACTCAAATAATTTGTCCAGTATTGGGAATTCTAAATTGTTACATAACTGTTTTCAAATAAATTTTGCACGCCACCAGAGGTCATTGTTTGTCACCTAAATGCCAAAATTAGACTCAATCCGATATGTGATTTCAGAATTTCAAGCAAAATAGTTGAATATTTTTTCTAGTTATGGAAAATGATGAAATTTTGCATAAATCTTCGCGACGGTATTTTGTAACTAACTACCGAGTTTCCATTCGATCAGATCAGTATCTTTCGAGTTATTGGGAATTTTTTTTTTAATTTTCGATATTTTTTCTCTTCGTAACAGTAGGTACAAAACTTTGCACGCATATAAGGGTCGTAATTCTACAATTTGGTGCTAAATTTCAGACAGATGGAATGAATAGTTTCGGAAATATGCAGAAAAACAGCTTAAGCTAAAAATGGCAATAGTTCCGAAACCACTCGGCGGATTTCGCCCATTAACGAACCTAACTGAGATATTTATGCCCCGAACATGCAAATTTCAACTATCTAACTCATTTCGTTCAAGAGTTATCGTGCACACGGCCGGCCGGATATAATCGATTTCGACCACGGATTCTTGATCAGTGAGTCGAACCTAATCGTTTGAGACCATTTTAGACCAAAAATTCCAAAAATACAGACATCTGGGCAAAATGATAGTACGATGTTCCTGGAGGAACAAAAGCACACAAAGAATAGGATATTTCCGGGTATAACACATAATAACATGGCACATGGCAATCATTAAATTTCAGATAATCCCAGTTTGTCCGGATCTATAAATTTCAGATATCTACACCCACTTCATTGACAACCTCTCTTGTGGAAGAAGGGAGAGAGATAATGAATGAACACATTATAAAAATGGAGAGGGGTAATTTAAGTTGATCATAGGTAATAAATTAATTGAATCAATTGCTAGTAATGCTACACAACATAATTTATATAAAAAAAATTATAAATCTTGATGTCATTACCTTTCATATCCATTTATGCATCTTTTGAAACAAGTATGAATTTACAATACACTACTAAGATTTGAACCCAATGGTAAGGGCTGGGTAAGGTATCATGTACTTCTAGTTTTTCGTCATCCAATGTCGCTCAGAGTACACGAATTTATCATGCAAAGATTACGAAGATCATTCTTCGGTATTCCATGACAATTAAGCAATTACCCGGTCAATTCAACGGTTTCAACCGTGTAGGAAGTACACATGAGTCCGAATAATTGGATATGATCAAAAGCAAGATTACCTATAGAGTAATCTTGTAAAATTTCACTCCGTTTCTATTGTTATTGAGAGGAGCAGATCGAAAGAAAGGTTAATAAGCGTATGTAGAGTAGAACAAGCGTTTTACATGTGAAAAGATAGCTATAAGGTAGTGAATAACATACCTTTGTAATTGACATCCATTGAACAGATTTTATTTTGATACGTTACGAGTAGGTGTGGGGAAACAGCGGCTCACGATGCTGCTTCAGGCTCACTTGATGCATTGCTCCTCTATGGGCAGTGGAAAATCGATTTTCAAAGTATCCCTCTCACTGGTCCTTCACGGCAGGGAATTGTAAACTAACCAAAATCGAAATAAATAAAGTGTTCAGGGAAGAAGATTTTCAGTGTTCCATACAGTAGTGGATTAGTTTAATTGAAAATTCGAAGAAAAACAAAAAGAAATTAATTCATTTCAACCCCGAATATATACGATGAGTGATGAAAAAATAATAAATTATAATTTTTGCGCGTATGTTCTGGGGATCATCGCCTTATCATTTTGCCCAAATGTCTGTAATTTTCGAATTTTTTGCCGAAAATGGTCTCAAACGATTGGGTTCAACTACCCGATGAAGAATTCGAGGTCAAATTTGATTCCGTCCGGCCGGCCGTCCGGCCGTTGCCATGATAACTTGAGAACGGAAAGAGCTAAAGATTTGAAATTTTCAGGGTAGGTGGCGCATCCCAATATGACGGACAATTTCGTTAATGGGCATAATCGGCCCAATGGTTTCCGATTAATTATTTTGTTTTCAACCAATACAAATCCGATCGAATTGATACTTGGTGAATAGTTGTAGAATATAAACCTTAGCACTTTTGTAAAATTTTGTGAGAATCATATCACTAGAAAGTTAAAAAAAAATTATTTAAAAATATTTTTTATGTCACGATAACCTGAGAACGGAAAGAGATAGCGACTTGAAATTTTCAGGTTAGGTTGTGCATCTGAAAGCGACATTTGAGTTTGTTAATAGGCATAATCTGAAATTTGGTTGTTATTTCCTCAATAATTCGAAAAATCCAAAACCGATAAAATTCAAACATGGTTATTACTTGTAGAATGCTAACGCGAAAATTCTTGCAAAATTTCTTGAGGTTCGTATAACTAGAAAATTTTTAAAAAATCATTGAACATTATTGAAAAAAATTATATATATCAGTAACTATTCGTCCGACATCGCTGAGCCTTTAGAACCTAACGCTACTGCAAAGTTCCAAGTTTGAACACGATCAGATTTATTTTGTTGGAGATTCGAGCAGCCTTGTGTGAGTTCAGTAGATGGATGGGTGACCGTTACCTCGGCAACTTTCGAACAAAAAGAGGTAGGGACTTGCAATTTTCAGGGTATGTTGCGTATCCGAATGGGAGAGTTAAGTTCGTTTACGGGCATAATCGGACCAACGGTTTCGGAGTTATACCCACCTGGAATATTATTTCCTCGATAACTCAAAAAATATAGACTCGATCGAATTGAAGCTTGGTAATTAGTTGTAGAATATCGATATAAAGACGTGTTTAAAATTTTGTAAGAACCGTACACCTAGAAAATTTTAAAAAAATTACGAAAAAAAAAATTGGTTCAAGCATTGACGTGAAGTATGGACCTTTTGCCAATATGTTCTATTGTCCATTCTCCTGTATTAGACACCCTTAATCGAATTTAATTTACCATGGTGAATTCTATTGTCCGTTCTCCTGTATTGGACACTTTTAATCGAATTTACCATAATTTTTTGTGATGAAAATTTATTTTATGCTCATCTCGCATCCTTGAAAGTAGAATATGATATGCTTTATGCAAATTTACTTCCCAGTGTGTAGTGTGAGGAACGCTGTTCTATCGATTATTAATTAATTAAGGTTCACTCTTGAGCACACTCTGAGATTTCGCCTTATCTCATCTCCCCCACTTTTTCCATTGTTCTGTAAGATTATTTCTCTATTTCAGTATCGTAATGAGTCCATTCCAGCACTAAAAACAGTGCTGGAATGAACTCATTCCCGCATTGTTTCTAGTTATATTTTTCATTTTGTGGTAGTCAGCACTGACATTCGATCCTATCAAATTTCAACACACACGTCAATTGACAATACAATATAATTAGGATATATTGAGATAATTTTTGATGAAATAGTAATTTACGTAACAAGTCCGGAAAATAGGGTTTTTTTGGACGAATAGACAAAATTCTAGGACGAGCGTAAGCGAGTCCTAGAAGTCTATGAGTCCAAAAAAACCTTTTTCGGGCGTGTTGCGTACAATATTTTTTCGGCAACCGTGTAGAATAACAAATCAATGAGACGACACACTTCTTTTTTATATATTTTGATTCTTATTCAAATTAAACAGAACAGAAAATATCACATGTGCAAATTGTTGACAACTAATTTTATATGAACTGTCAGCCGTTTTCTCAGTGCTATGGTAACTTAATTTATTAAAAATATACCTACCAAGATTTTCATATTTACAATGACCAAATCGACGTGATTTTTCCGGCCTAGTCCGGGATGTACGTACTTCCCGGACTAGGCCGGGAAATGCTTCTTTCTCAAAGAAAAAGCGTCCGGGAAGTGGGCACTTCCCGGACGGTTGCCGAAAAAGTTTTATTTTCATTAAAGAATATGGTACCGTAAAAGGTGGTGACTTGAAATGGATACAAACTTCCAAAAGTGATAAAATTAGAGAAAAATTTGATAAACGGAAATTGATACTTTTATATCAAAATCTAGAATCTAACGAACATATTCTGTTGACCGAAATATTATTTAGTCGACTATATTATTATTATTATTATTATTATTATTATTACAAGAATAAAAGTTGAGGTACAAAAACCTATTAACTCAAAATGAAAAATAATACAATTGGTACGCATGAAACATTGGTGAGAAATCTCAAAAAGAGAAAAAAAGAAAGACAAAAAAAAAAAAAAAAACATGTGAGAATGGAAAAATGAATCACAATCACTGTAACCGGCACTGAAAAGTTGAAACTTTGGGTTGAATATCAGTGACCCCCTCGCTGAGCCGACTTCCATCCGTCGTATCTGTTTTTGAAAGCGTTGACAGAAGGAGCTTGCACTACGGAGTCGGGAAGACCATTCCAATCGCTGAAAACTCTGTTAGCAAGAAAACTCTGACGCTGAGTTGTTCTGAAGTTTTCTCGCCTTAGTTTGTAAGCATGACCCCTAAGGTTGTTGCTGTTTAGGGTGAAAATGTCTCTGATGTTGTCCCCCAGAAATCCGCGTATAGCTCGGTATGAAAATATCAAGTCCCCTCGAGCCCTTCTCTCCAGGAATGAAGTCAGCCCCATGGAATCTAGTCGCTGTTGGTATGAAGGTCGAATGGGTCCACAGCCAACACGAGTTGCCCATCTTTGTGTGGTTTCAAGTAGGTCAGCCTCGCCTCTTGTAGTACACCACCAAGCTGGACCACCGTATTCAAGAGTGGGGCGAATGTATGTCTTGAACAACGTGCCAAATGTTCTGTCGTTGCAACCCTTGAATGACTTGTAGAACATGTATGTGAGTTGTTTTGTCTTGGAGGAGATATGCTCAATATGGGTACGCCAGCTGAGGTCTTCCGAGACTATAATGCCAAGGTCGGACAGCTGGGACACGGAAACCAGAGCCTGACCACCGATGTTGTATGGTCGACGGGGATTGTTTTTGCCGATGTGCAGAATGGAACACTTACTTATATTGAGGGGGAGCATCCAGACATTGCACCAGTTGTTCAAGCTGTCCAGATCATCTTGGAGCATGGTATGATTATTTATTGGTGAATTGTAGATTTTCAGATCATCGGCAAAAAGGGCGAGAGAAGATCTTATTTGAAGCGGCAAATCGGAAGTGTACAAGAGAAACAGCAATGGACCCAAGACGGATCCCTGGGGCACACCAGAAAGCACCTGCCAAGACCTTGAAGAGAGCTCACATCCGACTCGAACACGATAGGAGCGATTTGAAAGATAAGCCCCTATCCAGCTCAACAGTCCGCCCCTGATACCCAGGTGTTCGAGTTTTATTAGAAGTCTGCCATGTGGAACCCTGTCAAATGCTTTCGAAAAATCAAGATAGATCACGTCCACAGGCAGTCCGGAATCCCAAGCACTGGTCCAGTCAGACAAACAGGAGATAAGGTTTGTGATAGTAGAGCGCCCCGGAACAAATCCGTGTTGTTGGTCAGGTATTACCTTGTGTTTGAGGGAAAACTCCAGAATCTGCTCACAAATTATTCGTTCCAAAACCTTGGAAGAAGTCGACAGGAGACTTATAGGACGATAGTTATGGGGTGAGAGCTTGTCTCCTTTTTTGAAGATAGGGGTCACACAGGCGAATAGCCAGTCGGAAGGAAGCGAAGAAGAGGATAAAGATCTACGGAATATAATGCTGAGAGGGGCTGCAAGTGCGTTGGCACAGCGACACAAAAGAAGAGTTGATATTCCATCATAACCCGGGGCCGAAGAGGTGTTCAATCCGGAAAGATATCTCCTCACAATTTCCTCGGTTATTTCGACATTGGATATATCGAAAAAAGAACGAGGGGATTTTGGTGATGGCTTTGGACCAGGCAACTCGGGTGAAAAAACGTGAGAGAAAACCTCAGCCAGGACGTCCGCTGACTCCCTCGGACTGCCACTGATCCCTCCAGAAAGGTTTCTGACCAGCGGAATTCCCACTTTAGCGTTGGATGAAGATCGGACATACTTAAAGAGTTTCTTTCTATTATTGGGAGATGCCAGACCATTCTCAAAATGAACCTTCCCAGTAAACATTGATGCATCTCAGTAATATAGCTGAAACATTTCACGTGTAACATGAAACATTTCATTCATAGGGGTAGAGATGTTTCAGAAACATCTACGAGATCGTTAATGTCCAAGGACATTTATGCTTCAGTGGAAACATATCTCAGAAAACGTCTCAGTAACATATCATTGAAACATATAATATATGTTTCAATGATATGTTACTGAGACGTTTTCTGAGAAATGTTTCCACTGAAGCATAAATGTCCTTGGACATTAACGATCTCGTAGATGTTTCTGAAACATCTCTACCCCCATGAATGAAATGTAACGTAGATATTATCTACGTTACTTTTAACGTTAATTTGGTCTCATTGCAATATACCAAGGATATGTTACAGACCAATTTTTCACTGGAACAAAAACATTCTTGATTCTACTTCAATCTTCAGGTGTTTCATTAGGTTTGTACCAAATCAAGAAATTATCGGAGAATGCATCGTCAGGATTCGGAGCAGTATAAAAAATGTGACTTTTCTACCTACTGCTCCGAATCATGACGCTGCATTGTACGATAATCTCTTGATTTGGAACAAACCTATCGTAAAGAGTAAATATACAATATTACACTTAAATCCTTGGTGTCAACAAGAATACTATCGAAGGTTCTAGTCAATATATTAAACAAATGTTATCAAATCGAGTTTTTATTCTTCATTTATGCAAAGGTGTACAACAAAACCTGGAATCGAAATATTAAATAAAAATATATTATATAGCACAAAAAATTTAATAAAATGAAAACAACTTATATTCTTTCGTCGTTGCTCCATGATATAATATAAATATATTATTAGAAAAGTTATCAAAAAAAAAAAATCAAGTAAGTATGATATTATAAAGAATTCACCTCCTTATCACCGCTGGATGAAACCATATATTTATTAATCACTTATTAGTTTCAAAGAGTATGAACTAATTTATCCTATCGCACAATGATGAATGAAACTTAAAAACTGCCAAAACTTCTACTTTCCACCAAATTAAATGATCATCAACAGACATAACCTCCACTCCTAACCACGCGTAATCTGTGATCCATGGGTCTGTCGCACAGAACACCAATATGGCTGCCCGCAACCGTCTACCGCCAACCAATCAGAATCAGCAATCAGCATTCATTATTTGACATTAGGCTTATTAAATCTTTCAGACAAGATTTATTCTTGAATATATATTCTTGAAGAGATAATGATATATATTTATACGTATCATTGTCGTTTGACGGAAAACTGAAAAAAAAAAATGTTGGAAAGGCTAATGTACCTATACTTGAATAAATAATTTAATATACATATTTCACCGATATTGCTTTTTTTTAGAGGCCGTGTTACATTCAAACATTTCCGTTAGATTACTGGAATGTTTTCTAATGCCCACATAATATACCTATATTATATGTCTCATATTTCATGTCACTGTGATATATCACTGATGATGCGAAGCGATGTTCCATATAAACATTTGCGAGATGTTCATGAAACATAACTTTGCAATGTTTCAAAATGCTTCACCCATATCTCATATGAAATGTTTCTGTAATATATCATGTTTACTGGGTTAAATCCATGCAGCGAGGAGGAAACGTGATTGGAGAAGTTACGGTGGTTATTGTAGTCGTCGATCGATCCTGATCTCAAGTACCTTTGCCAGAGGGCCTTCTTCCTCCTTATAAGACGAAGGCACTGTTCGTTGATCCAGGGCTTAATAGGGTTGTGCTTGATGGTCTCCACTCGGGTGTTGCGATCCACAATCCCACCAACGGTGTCGACAAACCTCCCCCACACCAGCTCGATGTCATCCAGAGGAATGAGGAATGAATCCCAGTCAATCATCTCCAGTTCATTGGAGATACCATCGTAATCCAGCCTGCTAATGTTCTTGAACTGATGGTTCTTGGATATTGAGGAATGAAACTGTATTTCGGTGGATAAGGATATGTACTTTTCTTTTAAAATATCCGTCATTTCAAGTCACCACCAAAAAGGGGTGACTTGAAATACGCATTGTATCCCATAGATATTGCATGTCTTGCTGCAGAATAGGCGTCTTGAAATGCATACCGTATTCTAAAAATTATACCTGATTAAACATAAGTAGATAAATATTTTGAAATGAATGAAATATCAACAAAATCACAGAAAAGTTTAATATTCAAATAAGGAACAATTTTATTTCATTATTTTAAATCAATGTGATATCTTTGAATTGAAAACCACCTCGTCGCATTCTTTCAGGAGTGTGAAGGACAGAATCTCACTCTTCCCACTCTTCCGTTTATCAATGGCCCGTTGCAGTTGTTCTCCTTCATAATTCACATAGTGTCTAGCTCTAATCTTTCGTTTATACGTCTTCACCATTTTGTTTCAAGTGACCACTGAAATTACCAAAATAAATAAGGCTGGTTCTGTGTTCTGTTTTCATTATATTGAAAGATGTTCAAGGGATATAATATCTTGTCAACAGTATGCGTATTCGGAAAAAAAATATTACTCACAATTAAATTTCTTGGATTGGTCTGTATACACGGAAGTATTCACCCCAAATATTTCACTAGATTTCAGTTCAATAATATTGATTTCTTCTCAGGCGAACGATTTATTATCGGAGGTTGAAACACAGTTATTTTAGGTTAGGCATACTTACACAAGGAATGGTCCGACACTGGACCTTCCACTACTCACCAACTGATGTCAGTAGAGGTATCAATAAAATTGTGCAGAATGTTTCAAGACACCCCCGTGATTTCAAGTCACCACCTTTTACGGTACTACAGATTTCCTTCTTGCTAATTTTTAATCATTAAGGTAGAAACAGACTATGCCCACGTACGCCACGTACGCGACGCAACGTGGGAAAGCTAGCGTGCACACTTGACCCACGTACGCAACGCATACTGACATCAGTCGTTTTCATTTGTCAGTAGTACGATGTTTTCTGATTCAGATAGTGAATTTGAGGAAGATTCATTGAGTTTGTTGTTTGTACATGAATATGTCCGTGCCTCAAGAAAAAAAAAGAATTAAGAAGAGAAGATGTTGGATACACAATATAAATAAAGACAGAGAGAAAAATGGAGAATATCATACATTGATGCGGAGACTAGAATCTGACGAAGACCGATTTTTTATGTACTTCCGCATGTCTAAAGTACAGTTTGAGGAGATTCATGGTATGATCGAATCCGATATACAAAAAGAGAATACACATCTTCGGAAGCCGATAAGTAGCAGAGAAAGAGTAGCGGTTTGTCTAAGGTAAGTATAAATTATCATTTTGCGCGTATGTTCTGGGAAAATCGCGTTATAGTTTTGCCCAAGTGGTGTTAATATATCTGATGCGTACTAGGAGCTTGGTTATCACTTCGTGAATATTCAGAAATGGCTCACCCATTTGTAAAATTCTTAGGTTGGCCGTCTTTGAGCCTCCGCAAACTATATATGTTCGGCAGTTTACTTTTTCGATCCACAGAGCCTGAATGTTTCGTCTGCTCATGAAATATATTATAAACAATAAATATAGAAATTGTTTAGGAAAATTTTATTCAAAATGTATATTTTCGTAATAAAGTTGAATATTTTTTACAAGATTAATATCATCGGAAATTTGAGTCTTAGGCATTTCAACTAAATATGATGGGGAAGAATATGATGGGTAGGCTTGTGAAAAATTTCCAGAAGAAGAATTTATATTTTCTTGGTTTCGGCTGATTATCTGATCCTCGGTAGTAACTGGTGCTCTCAATATATTTCGTTGCAACTGTGCTTGTTTGAGCTCTGCTTCACTTACAGCTTTAAGCAAATTCATTTTAATTGGAATTTGAACCTGCTTTGAGAGCTTCTTTACCGTTTTACTCATACTTAAGAAGAATATGTGTCTAAATCGTCCATTTCCTGTTTTTTACTTCTTCTTGCGTGCGAGTTTTTCATCATTTCCACCAGATCGGCCAAGTTATTGTCCCTACTAGAACTGGCCTTTCTTTTGATTGATTGATTGATTGGATGTGGGAGTGTTGGTGTGGGATGGAGTGCTATCAGAGGACAATAAATGGATTTCTTCGAGGGGAACGGTGTCTGGAGAAGGAAGAGGGGAATTAGCATCAGAAACAGCAGCTCCCAGGTTTCCGGTAGTGCGACGGCCTTCTAAATATGGCTTCAAAATCGTTCGAATTTTATTCAAAATGTATATTTTCGTAATAAAGTTGAATATTTTTTACCAGATTAGTATCATCGGAAATTTGAGTCTTAGGCATTTCAACTAAATATGATGGGGAAGAATATGATGTGTAGGCTTGTGAGAAATTTTCAGAAGAAGAATTTATATTTTCTTGGTTTTGGCTGATTATCTGATCCTCGATAGTAACTGGTGCTCTCAATATATTCCGTTGCAACTCTGCTTGTTTGAGCTCTGCAGCACTTACAGCTTTGAGCAAATTCATTTTAATCGGAATTTGATCTTGCTTTGAGAGCTTCTTCACCGTTTTACTCATACTTAAGAAGAATGTGTCTAAATCGTCCATTTCCTGTTTTTTACTTCTTCTTGCGTGCGAGTTTTTCATCATTTCCACCAGATCGGCCAAGTTATTGTCCCTACTAGAACTGGCCTTTCTTTTGATTGATTGATTGATTGATTGATTGGATGTGGGAGTGTTGGTGTGGGATGGAGTGCTATCAGAGGACAATAAATGGATTTCTTCGAGGGGAACGGTGTCTGGAGAAGGAAGAGGGGAATTAGCATCAGAAACAGCAGCTCCCAGGTTTCCGGTAGTGCGACGGCCATCTAAATATGGCTTCAAAAACGACATCCGTTCCTCGTACCGCCAAGGCGCAATAATTTTCCCTGCTTGTCCACTTTTTTTCTTGCGTCGTTTCATGGCATTGTTGAAGCAATTTCGCAACTTAGCCCAATTTTCTCTACAAATTTCAACTGCAACAATAATAATAAAAATTCTTAAAAAGTCAGTAGCTTTTGCGCACATGTACCATTGTCTATACGAGCCTCTTACAAAGTCGATAATGCTGAAATTATAGTGACTGTAGGCCTAAGTTTTGGTTCGTAGTAAGGACAGTAGGTACCGAATGGGTTCCAAATAGTGGAACAAACGCAGCGTATGAAAGGTTTCACCCAGGTCCAATTACAATAAACGACTGTGTGACTACTTTGAACGGTTCTTGGACCGTCTCAATTGCAAACCAAAAGAAGCCCTATATTCCCATATGGAAATATTCACTGTGTTATTTACTATTCACACAGCATCATCTAGCCCTAAACATACCTAATTTTTAAAAATTTGTATTATTTATTTTACAGATTCCTAGCTACGGGTAATTCATTTCGGAGCATTGGATTCAGTTATCGCATGGGTTTTTCTACTATACGTATAATTGTGCAGGAGGTTTGTGAAACGATTTGGGAACATCTTGGACCTATCGTGATGCCGCAACCCACAGCGGAAATGTGGAAACGAATAGCAAATGATTTCACCCGCTTTTGGAATTTTCCAAACTGCATAGGAGCTCTAGATGGTAAACACGTGAACATAAAATGTCCAATTAAAGGCGGCTCAGATTATTGGAACTACAAAGGTCAAAATTCCATAGTTCTTCTTGCTTTGGTAGATGCCCATTACAAATTTGTAGTGATAGACGTGGGCTCCTACGGAAGAAATAGTGACGGGGGAATTTTCGAAAAATCAACACTGGGTAAACTATTGGATCAAAAGAAATTGAACATACCAGAAGATCGACCTCTAATGCCAGGATCAGAACCATTGCCGTATATTATAGTCGGCGATGAAGCATTTCCCCTTAAACAATATTTACTGAGACCTTACAGCAAAAATGCTTTGCTCAATAATGAATCGAATAAAATTTTCAATTATCGATTGTCTAGGGCCAGAAGAATCGTGGAAAACGCATTTGGGATATTGAGAGCAAGGTGGCGGGTATTTCAAGGGCCTGTTCAGGTACAACCAGAAATGGTGGACAAAATAGTTCTAGCAGCATGCTGCCTCCATAACTATTTGGGCACCACTTTTGAGCAGCAGGATGAAAGAGGAACAGAACCTACACCACAACAATCATTCCATAAATTGGATGGTCTTAGAAGGAATCACACGAAATATGCATATAATATCAGAGAAAAATTCAAACAATATTTCATCTCAAGCGAGGGTTCAGTGCCATGGCAATTAAATTTGGTGAGAAGAGGATTACAAAATCCACCACCCAACGAAAATGATTAGTTCATGGATTATTTCTACCTACTATAAAAATAAAATGTATTAATAAATAAATGAAATGTTTTTTTATTAACATTATGTGTATGACTTATGAAACATCAACTAGTACATAAGAAGCAAGTATGTACCTAATGACTTTAGAGAGACTACAACTCTGACTACAAATAAATACTCATGTCATTTCGAGTTAAAAGACAACAGGCTAAATTCGCATCATTTATTTTGGTGATTTGCTAAAAAAGTAACGAATGCATTTTGATAAACTTTTACCAATCGTTAATATCATAAATAAATAAGCAAACAAAAAAGGAATATGAAAATCCAATAGGTAATTGAGAAATACGTGCAAATATATCATACACAAGTATAGGTACCACCTACCTACCTACGTTATGAAAATGTAATACAATCATATTTATATAGAAGGACTATTAGATCTATATAAATATATACGGGTCGTATTTTAACTCCTTTTTTTAGAGTGAATTATACAGAAATACCCCACATATTCATTTATTCAGTATTAAACGTACCTACCTATACTGTGTATATATACTTACATAACCTACCCAATTCGAATTCATACAGTACGAATTTAGTAGCATGTATAGGTAGTTGCTACAGAAATACCCACACATATTCAATTATTCAGTATAAAACGTGCCAATATGGTAGCCAATTGCTTTACAGTACAAATATGTTTTAGAAAATTATAGTATCAGGTAAGTACTTGCCAGGTTTGCCAATTTTCTGTGCTATTTCTTCCCATGCCGCATTTCTCAATGTAGCATCGCGATATTCCGCGGATTTAATATTGTAAATCACCTCGTAATTCTTAATTAAATCGATGAATTGTTCGTCTGCCATCTTTACAAAATCTAACCGACGCGCTTCGAATGTATATTTCTATAGAAACGCACTAATCTACGCCACCTCGGCATCTACAATTCCCGTACACCGATTGTTTTACAGTACGAATATGTTTTAGAAAATTATAGTATCAGGTAGGTAGGTATACTTGCCAGGTTTGCCAATTTTCTGTGCTATTTCTTCCCATGCCGCATTTCTCAATGTAGCATCGCGATATTCCGCGGATTTAATATTGTAAATTACCTCGTAATTCATAATTAAATCGATGAATTGTTCGTCTGCCATCTTTACAAAATCTAACTGACGCGTTTCGAATGTATATTTCTATAGAAACGCACTTTATTACGCCACCTTGGCATCTACGATCCCCTACACCTTCCCCCGTCGATCTGGATCGGCGGATATCGCGTTGCGTAGGCCGCGTGGGATAGCGTTGCGTATGATAGCGTCGGTGTAGTGTGTTTCTTGACAAATAAATTCAAGGGTCCAGATATCGCGTGGCGTCGCGTACGTGGCGTACGTGGGCATAGTCTGTTCCTACCTTTAAGGTAGAAACAGACTATGCCCACGTACGCCACGTACGCGACGCAACGTGGGAAAGCTAGCGTGCACACTTGACCCACGTACGCAACGCATACTGACATCAGTCGTTTTCATTTGTCAGTAGTACGATGTTTTCTGATTCAGATAGTGAATTTGAGGAAGATTCATTGAGTTTGTTGTTTGTACATGAATATGTCCGTGCCTCAAGAAAAAAAAAAGAATTAAGAAGAGAAGATGTTGGATACACAATATAAATAAAGACAGAGAGAAAAATGGAGAATATCATACATTGATGCGGAGACTAGAATCTGACGAAGACCGATTTTTTATGTACTTCCGCATGTCTAAAGTACAGTTTGAGGAGATTCATGGTATGATCGAATCCGATATACAAAAAGAGAATACACATCTTCGGAAGCCGATAAGTAGCAGAGAAAGAGTAGCGGTTTGTCTAAGGTAAGTATAAATTATCATTTTGCGCGTATGTTCTGGGAAAATCGCGTTATAGTTTTGCCCAAGTGGTGTTAATATATCTGATGCGTACTAGGAGCTTGGTTATCACTTCGTGAATATTCAGAAATGGCTCACCCATTTGTAAAATTCTTAGGTTGGCCGTCTTTGAGCCTCCGCAAACTATATATGTTCGGCAGTTTACTTTTTCGATCCACAGAGCCTGAATGTTTCGTCTGCTCATGAAATATATTATAAACAATAAATATAGAAATTGTTTAGGAAAATTTTATTCAAAATGTATATTTTCGTAATAAAGTTGAATATTTTTTACAAGATTAATATCATCGGAAATTTGAGTCTTAGGCATTTCAACTAAATATGATGGGGAAGAATATGATGGGTAGGCTTGTGAAAAATTTCCAGAAGAAGAATTTATATTTTCTTGGTTTCGGCTGATTATCTGATCCTCGGTAGTAACTGGTGCTCTCAATATATTTCGTTGCAACTGTGCTTGTTTGAGCTCTGCTTCACTTACAGCTTTAAGCAAATTCATTTTAATTGGAATTTGAACCTGCTTTGAGAGCTTCTTTACCGTTTTACTCATACTTAAGAAGAATATGTGTCTAAATCGTCCATTTCCTGTTTTTTACTTCTTCTTGCGTGCGAGTTTTTCATCATTTCCACCAGATCGGCCAAGTTATTGTCCCTACTAGAACTGGCCTTTCTTTTGATTGATTGATTGATTGGATGTGGGAGTGTTGGTGTGGGATGGAGTGCTATCAGAGGACAATAAATGGATTTCTTCGAGGGGAACGGTGTCTGGAGAAGGAAGAGGGGAATTAGCATCAGAAACAGCAGCTCCCAGGTTTCCGGTAGTGCGACGGCCTTCTAAATATGGCTTCAAAATCGTTCGAATTTTATTCAAAATGTATATTTTCGTAATAAAGTTGAATATTTTTTACCAGATTAGTATCATCGGAAATTTGAGTCTTAGGCATTTCAACTAAATATGATGGGGAAGAATATGATGTGTAGGCTTGTGAGAAATTTTCAGAAGAAGAATTTATATTTTCTTGGTTTTGGCTGATTATCTGATCCTCGATAGTAACTGGTGCTCTCAATATATTCCGTTGCAACTCTGCTTGTTTGAGCTCTGCGGCACTTACAGCTTTGAGCAAATTCATTTTAATCGGAATTTGATCTTGCTTTGAGAGCTTCTTCACCGTTTTACTCATACTTAAGAAGAATGTGTCTAAATCGTCCATTTCCTGTTTTTTACTTCTTCTTGCGTGCGAGTTTTTCATCATTTCCACCAGATCGGCCAAGTTATTGTCCCTACTAGAACTGGCCTTTCTTTTGATTGATTGATTGATTGATTGATTGGATGTGGGAGTGTTGGTGTGGGATGGAGTGCTATCAGAGGACAATAAATGGATTTCTTCGAGGGGAACGGTGTCTGGAGAAGGAAGAGGGGAATTAGCATCAGAAACAGCAGCTCCCAGGTTTCCGGTAGTGCGACGGCCATCTAAATATGGCTTCAAAAACGACATCCGTTCCTCGTACCGCCAAGGCGCAATAATTTTCCCTGCTTGTCCACTTTTTTTCTTGCGTCGTTTCATGGCATTGTTGAAGCAATTTCGCAACTTAGCCCAATTTTCTCTACAAATTTCAACTGCAACAATAATAATAAAAATTCTTAAAAAGTCAGTAGCTTTTGCGCACATGTACCATTGTCTATACGAGCCTCTTACAAAGTCGATAATGCTGAAATTATAGTGACTGTAGGCCTAAGTTTTGGTTCGTAGTAAGGACAGTAGGTACCGAATGGGTTCCAAATAGTGGAACAAACGCAGCGTATGAAAGGTTTCACCCAGGTCCAATTACAATAAACGACTGTGTGACTACTTTGAACGGTTCTTGGACCGTCTCAATTGCAAACCAAAAGAAGCCCTATATTCCCATATGGAAATATTCACTGTGTTATTTACTATTCACACAGCATCATCTAGCCCTAAACATACCTAATTTTTAAAAATTTGTATTATTTATTTTACAGATTCCTAGCTACGGGTAATTCATTTCGGAGCATTGGATTCAGTTATCGCATGGGTTTTTCTACTATACGTATAATTGTGCAGGAGGTTTGTGAAACGATTTGGAAACATCTTGGACCTATCGTGATGCCGCAACCCACAGCGGAAATGTGGAAACGAATAGCAAATGATTTCACCCGCTTTTGGAATTTTCCAAACTGCATAGGAGCTCTAGATGGTAAACACGTGAACATAAAATGTCCAATTAAAGGCGGCTCAGATTATTGGAACTACAAAGGTCAAAATTCCATAGTTCTTCTTGCTTTGGTAGATGCCCATTACAAATTTGTAGTGATAGACGTGGGCTCCTACGGAAGAAATAGTGACGGGGGAATTTTCGAAAAATCAACACTGGGTAAACTATTGGATCAAAAGAAATTGAACATACCAGAAGATCGACCTCTAATGCCAGGATCAGAACCATTGCCGTATATTATAGTCGGCGATGAAGCATTTCCCCTTAAACAATATTTACTGAGACCTTACAGCAAAAATGCTTTGCTCAATAATGAATCGAATAAAATTTTCAATTATCGATTGTCTAGGGCCAGAAGAATCGTGGAAAACGCATTTGGGATATTGAGAGCAAGGTGGCGGGTATTTCAAGGGCCTGTTCAGGTACAACCAGAAATGGTGGACAAAATAGTTCTAGCAGCATGCTGCCTCCATAACTATTTGGGCACCACTTTTGAGCAGCAGGATGAAAGAGGAACAGAACCTACACCACAACAATCATTCCATAAATTGGATGGTCTTAGAAGGAATCACACGAAATATGCATATAATATCAGAGAAAAATTCAAACAATATTTCATCTCAAGCGAGGGTTCAGTGCCATGGCAATTAAATTTGGTGAGAAGAGGATTACAAAATCCACCACCCAACGAAAATGATTAGTTCATGGATTATTTCTACCTACTATAAAAATAAAATGTATTAATAAATAAATGAAATGTTTTTTTATTAACATTATGTGTATGACTTATGAAACATCAACTAGTACATAAGAAGCAAGTATGTACCTAATGACTTTAGAGAGACTACAACTCTGACTACAAATAAATACTCATGTCATTTCGAGTTAAAAGACAACAGGCTAAATTCGCATCATTTATTTTGGTGATTTGCTAAAAAAGTAACGAATGCATTTTGATAAACTTTTACCAATCGTTAATATCATAAATAAATAAGCAAACAAAAAAGGAATATGAAAATCCAATAGGTAATTGAGAAATACGTGCAAATATATCATACACAAGTATAGGTACCACCTACCTACCTACGTTATGAAAATGTAATACAATCATATTTATATAGAAGGACTATTAGATCTATATAAATATATACGGGTCGTATTTTAACTCCTTTTTTTAGAGTGAATTATACAGAAATACCCCACATATTCATTTATTCAGTATTAAACGTACCTACCTATACTGTGTATATATACTTACATAACCTACCCAATTCGAATTCATACAGTACGAATTTAGTAGCATGTATAGGTAGTTGCTACAGAAATACCCACACATATTCAATTATTCAGTATAAAACGTGCCAATATGGTAGCCAATTGCTTTACAGTACAAATATGTTTTAGAAAATTATAGTATCAGGTAAGTACTTGCCAGGTTTGCCAATTTTCTGTGCTATTTCTTCCCATGCCGCATTTCTCAATGTAGCATCGCGATATTCCGCGGATTTAATATTGTAAATCACCTCGTAATTCTTAATTAAATCGATGAATTGTTCGTCTGCCATCTTTACAAAATCTAACCGACGCGCTTCGAATGTATATTTCTATAGAAACGCACTAATCTACGCCACCTCGGCATCTACAATTCCCGTACACCGATTGTTTTACAGTACGAATATGTTTTAGAAAATTATAGTATCAGGTAGGTAGGTATACTTACCAGGTTTGCCAATTTTCTGTGCTATTTCTTCCCATGCCGCATTTCTCAATGTAGCATCGCGATATTCCGCGGATTTAATATTGTAAATTACCTCGTAATTCATAATTAAATCGATGAATTGTTCGTCTGCCATCTTTACAAAATCTAACTGACGCGTTTCGAATGTATATTTCTATAGAAACGCACTTTATTACGCCACCTTGGCATCTACGATCCCCTACACCTTCCCCCGTCGATCTGGATCGGCGGATATCGCGTTGCGTAGGCCGCGTGGGATAGCGTTGCGTATGATAGCGTCGGTGTAGTGTGTTTCTTGACAAATAAATTCAAGGGTCCAGATATCGCGTGGCGTCGCGTACGTGGCGTACGTGGGCATAGTCTGTTCCTACCTTTATTCATTCATGCTATTAGGAAACTGTTTTAAATCTGATCTCCATGCCCTACGTACGTTTCAAATTCAAATTCCGTAATCTGTCAACTTTCGCAACAGTCACACCAACTGCCAAGATACAATATTATAAGTATTTTACAAAACTTGCCTGAAATAGAGAAAATATCGTTTAATACTCGTTGCAGAAGACAATTCCAACACTCATGCGTTCGAAAACTCGCTCCTTCGTCGCTCGTTTTCGAATTTCGCATTCGTGTTTTAATAGGAGCCCATTCTGCAACTTGTTTTAGAATATACTATTTTGCGCGCTTTTACCAAGACGCTATAATTTCTTCCAAATTATTACCTATAGCACAAAAAAATCATAGAACGATTCCGAAGGTTTATTATTTGACGAGAAAATGAACCAAAACTTGTTTATACTTCACGCTATGAATTTAACTGCAATGAAAGGCGAAAAGAGATACAGAAAGTACAGTCCGGTATCATTTAGATTCTAGGTGATATTTTTGGCAGATTGCCTTATTTTCATGATGTCAATATTGATACATACAGGTTGAGTCATAAAGTTGTAGGTAATACATTAATTTTAATCATAGATTCCTTTCATCAAATATAACACCTTGTGAGCGCTTGTTCCACTAGGAACAGCGTGCTATCAGTTTGCCCAAGTGTCAGTATTATAGGCCGAAAACGGTCTCAAACGATTGGGTTCCACTCACTGATGAATATTCCGGGTTCAAATCTAATTCTGCCCGTCCGGCCTGCTGTAATATGCACGATACCTCTCGAAATAAATGAGTGAGAGAGTTGAAATTTATAGGGTAGGTTTGGTGCATGAATACCTCTGTTAAGTTCGTTTAATGGGCAAAATCTGCCAAGTGATTTCGCAGTTTTAACTTCAAGTGTTTTTACTGAATATTTCCGAAACTGCTCATTTGATATAACTGAAATGTAGCTTCAAGTTGTAGAATTACGACCTTTACATGTATGCAAAGTTTGGTATTGATGAGATGACTATAGGGACAGATTTTTTTTTATGTAACTCTAAAAATACTGATCTGATCGAATTTAAACTCGGTAGTTATAGTTGAAGAATGCCGATACGAATCAAAATTTCGTGTGGATCATATTCATATATGACTAGAAAAATGTTCGACTATTTCGTTTGAAATTCGGAAACTCTATGTCAGATTGAGTTGAATGTTGACATTTAGGTGTCCAATAATGACTTCTTGGAGCATGAAGAATTTCATGGAAAATAGACCCCCGGGAGCCAAAAAAAATCCAATTTAAAATTCTAATTATGTACCTACTGCTCAAATTAATAATGACATTTATTCCATTATAGTGATTCATGGAAACATCTGCTTATATGCTTATCGCGTTCTGTGTTGTTCATACATGTCTTACACTAGATAGTAAACTTCTGTGGAATCGGCATGTCAACATCACTGCCAGTAAAGCAACAAAGGCTTTGATGGCGTCCAGGAATCTAGCCGGTAAGACTTGGGGCTGCAACCCTAAGATACTGCGATGGATGTACGTCATGATTGTGAGACCCATAACTACTTATGGGGCAGTAGTTTGGTACTCAAAAACAAGCCAGAATTGTACGAGGAAAACCCTCGACAAAGTACAAAGGCTGGCCTGTGTGTGTATCACTGGAGCTATGGGAACCTGTCCTAACAGGGCACTTGAGAGTATAACAAATCTCACACCACTTCATCTGGTGATAGAGAAAATGGCCCATGAAGCCATTCTCAGAATATCTAGGAAAGGATCAGGTAATGAGAGCATTAAAAACCAGAAAGCCTGGTCCTCTCTTACCAGGTACATTTCATCAGCCAATCTTCCTAGTGACGAAATGATCAAGAAAGTAAGCATCGAAAAAACTTTACTACGATGCTTGGTATGAAAAAAGATTGGGACAGGGAATCCACCACCCAAGTTATTAAAAGAAATGCCATTAAATGGTACACAGACGGTTCAAAAACCAGTACAGGAGCTGGCGCAGGAAAATATGGGCCAGGCACCAAATGCTCACTATCGCTAGTCTCCTATCCGAGCATCTTTCTGGCAGAAGTACTTGCAATAGGAAGATGCGTGGAAATGAACCTAGAAAGAAACTATCACAGTTGTGACATAGCAATCCACTCTGACAGTCAAACTGCTATTAAAGCTCTGAGCTCCCATGTTATCGAATCCAAGCTAATATGGGAGTTCCAAAGAAAACTCAATGAAGTAGGCAAGAACAACAGAGGGTCTCCTTGGTCTGGGTTCCTGGTCACGCGGGAATCATAGGAAATGAGGAGGCCAACACACTTGCCAAGACAGTAGCACAAACCCCCTTTATTGGCCCGGAACCTTATTGTGGGGTTGGTAGACACACCTACAAAAGTGAATTCCGGACGAAAGAAGAAACTGAGAGAGGCACTTTCTGGAGATCTCTCCCCGGAATGCTCCACCCAAGAAATTCCTCTGGAACTTTGATACTGTCAGATCCAAGATATACTTGGACCTCAGTAAGAACAAGCTCCACCTCCTCACTGGCTTCCTCACAGGGCACTGCGGCCTCAGGAAGCATATGATTAGGGCTAGCAGAAACTGACGAGTGCAAATTCTGTTGGGAGGAGAATGAAACTCCTGATCACCTGACAACGGAATGCCTCGCCATCTCAAACCAACGAAGGAATGCTTTGGGCAAGAAATCTGCAGGAGCGAAGAAGAAGCCTCCTTGAAGCTATCCCAGATACTGGAGTTCATCAGAACTCTGGAACTGGAAGGCGAGCTGTAGATGGTAATGACAACGACAGCTCTTGTTCAATATTCGATATACTATATTCAGGGACATTTCACATGAAAGTGAATGTTTTCGTTACGATATTATTATTTTGCGATTGGCTATTTCCCAAAACAAAAACTGACTGCCATTTCTTGGTATCCTAAGCTGAACAATTCTAGTGTCATGTCCCGTGGTTGCAGATCACATAAAGATACGTGACTTATTCAAGTTAATAATTATGTGAAATACTCACTTCAGAATTGCAGCTAACGAATCCCACAATGCATAAATGTTTAATTACATTTCAAAACCCTTCACATGTTAATTAGACTTTAATATAATATGTTTTAAACTTTATTTTTACAAACAGAGAAATGCTGACTGAACTTAATATTATTAACGAATCTCCAACTGACATCTCCAGGTCTCTGAGAAGAGTTGATGTTATAATAACTAGGTCAGCGCATCCGCCGAAAAACAAAACAAATAGTCTATAACCTGATTGCGGCCCCTCCGACTGGGTTCAATTGCGACTCGTTTATGAGGATTTCAACGATAACTTTCAGTAGAATGTTATTATATATTAAGATAGGGGACCATGAAATAAATTTTCAATTATATTGACGCACTACCCAACAAGAATGAAGAATTCAGTCCGAGTACAGCGGAGATGATTGCGCCATCTACCCTACCTGTGAAAACGAGAAGTGAGTATAGATGGAGTAGATCCTTGCAACACGCCACCTAATTTCCTATTCTTGTTGAATTTGCGATGACTTGAGGACCTCGCAATAGGAATGCGTTATTGCTGTTACACTTGTGATATCTTGAGGATCTCACAATAGAAATGTCTTATTCTAGTTATCTACGTGATATCTTTAGGAGCCCGCAATGGGAATGTCTTATTCGGGTTGCATATGCAATATCTTGAGGAACTCCGCAATAGGAAATTCTTATTATCGTTGCACTTGTGACGACTTGAGGAGCTCGGAATATGAATGTCCTACTCTGGTTATCTGTGTGATATCCTGAGGAGATCGCAATAGAACCTCTGGTTATCTGTGTGATATCTTAAGGAGCTCGCAATAGGAATGTCTTATTCTGTTTATCTGTATGTGATATCTTGAGGAGCTCTCAATTGAAATGAGGTTTTAATAAGCGATATTTTGACGAACTCCGCAATAGGAATGTTTTATTCTAGTTATTATCGTTTTACTTAGAACACAACTGGCTCTCCTTACTCGCTCAAGCTCTTCGAGAGCTTATGAGGGGTCTCCTTGGGGAAGTATAATAGTAATATATACAATATACCTGCGATGACTTGAGGAGCTCGCAATAGGCACGTCTTATTCTGGTTACATTGTGATATTCCGAGGAACTCCACAGTAGGAATTTCCTATTATCGATACACTTGCGATATTGAAGATCTCACAATAGGAGCTCGCAATACATCCTCATTGCAACCTCCCATAGATCTCTATGTGAGGTCTGTGTTACCTGGCTTGTATAGTACATACTAAACGATGTTAAATAATATTGAAAGTTAGCTGATACCATTGTTACACAATATTTGATAGATGATCAAATTAATTACCAATCATCACTATCATCAGTTACTCGCCAAAGCAAAATACATCATAAAAAATCTTGGGAAATATACTTTATTTTCTATCTTCAATTTATAAAATATATTCACAAAGGAATAAATGCCGAAGGAAATCCAAATTATAATAAGGGTTACATTAATTTCGTACAATATAGAAACAAAATACACATCGAAAATCTAAGGAATGATATGTTATTTTAGTAAGCTCATTGAAGATGTTATACTGCAAATATGAAATGTATTTTGTTCTTGATTAATTGTTCGGACTATTCATGAAGAACGGATTTTGAAATTTGTAAATATCCACACCTAGGTGATTCAACACAAAATATTTTGCAGTATCACAAAAATTATTTAAAATTTGAGCTTTATCGTTAATCGAAGGATTTGGAATAATAATTACAATAATATATTCAACTGAATTATATACATTCATAATCTTATGAATAAATAATATGGCACCAATATGATTCTAAAAAAAATCACAACATTTTCACATCAATATAATGTAGAATAAAATCACCATAAAATACTTCTATTGAGAGCTGTCCCTGTGAAAATAGGGGAGGAACACTGAAGAATACCCCCAGCAATATATTACTAGACTGAAAATGCTATATTGTTATTAGTGACACTTCGAACATGAACAATCATTGTTACATTATGATTAATCTGTATTGAATTTATGCAGAGTTTTAAGGTAATTTCTACATTTTATTATTTCGACAAATTCTTCAACGAAGAGAGGGAATATATTTATATGTATTCCATTGATCAGGCATATAAAAATAAATTATTTCTATTGAAATAACTTTTCTTGATTAATTATCTCAAAAAAAAATAGATAACAATGTTTATACATCAATTCAAAATATCAAATAATTCATAAAAAACATATTATTATGGAAGTCAATGAAGTTAAATATAAAATTAGTATTAAGTCTATTACATTTTCATTCACTCAGTAATTCTAATAATGACTCGTTCAAAATTCTCCGATAAAACATAAAATTGAATGAAATACTAAGCTTTCATTGTTGCATAGACATAAATATAAATTCCTGCAGTAGAAATTTGTGATGTGAAAATTTAAAATATGCATACCTATATATAAATATATATTTCACAAATTCACAAAATAAAATTGTCTACAAATTTAAATGTTTTTTTTTAAATATTTTAAATTAAATATATTATTATTCAAATGCTTTCCTACACTTTGAAAATAAGAACTAGATGTATTATCAAAAAGAATTAAATAGAGAGAGAAATATCTTAAAACCCTGTATTGAAAGCAGAAAATTCTAATATTTCCAATTCTTTCAAATAGTAAACGCTAAATAGGGTAATATTTCAATACCCACGAGTAATATCACTGTTCTGGAAGAAATTGGGAGTTATAAAATTGCAATGAAATTTTCAACTCATTTTGCATTTTACGTCATGGGCAACTCAAAACGAGAACATAAACATTTCAATAATATTAACAATAGTATATAACACTTATGTATATTAAAATAACCTTCGAATGAGATGCTTCAAACATTCAATGTTTGAGAGTACATATGTTAAATTGGTGAAAAAATGAGAATAATAAATCAAATTATCTTATTTTCATTTCTATAAAGCATACCGAAAATATGTACAGTTTAATCCATGGAAAGCTGAATCTATAATTTTAAATCAGACTGTACCTTTGGAAATAACTTGTAAATAATCTCATATTCAATTTTGGAATGGGTGTATGAACAGTAAATCATCATTTGGCGTTGATGAAAATTTCATTTTTAATTGCATCATCGACCATGAAAAAGTAATTTTTATGTTTTGGTGAAAATTGGAAACGATTGAAATATTTTTAATTTCAGCATGTAGTAATTAATCGAAAAGTTTGGAAAATCATATTCAAAGCAGTTTCCGGAGCACAATTGATTGAGTCAATATTCCTTATCTCAAATTACCTATGAAATATATCATAACTGTATTGAATATTTTGGATTGTTATGAAATAACTGAAGAATGAAATTGCTGTGGAATGAGCTTGGGCGATACTTAGCATCATATAGGTAGACTGATGTAGTGCTGTAGCAGTAGCATGAGACAGGAGGTTTCAGGTTCGAGTCCTGCACGGTAATCGGTGGGTCTTGTGGGACTAAAATTTTCCAAGATTTACAGAGTATACCTCATTCGAGTTAAACATATATATCTATATATAAAAAACAGTCTCTATATCGAGTTATAATACGCATTTTTGTTATCCAAGTTCCTTGCATTTTTAATAACAGTGTATTTTACTGAACAATCAAACCAATTCCAGATCCATATGGAGTAAAAATTCCCATTTTGCTGAACTCTGAAATAAATCAGAGAAACGTACGTCACAGCCAGAGCTTTACTAACATGCTATGATGACTAGATTCACATTTTTTGATATTTTCATCGAATGTGATGTAAAGAAGAATGTACAATCCGTTGGAAATATGACGTGTGTATTGGACAAATACGAAGACTATTTTTTATTTTAGTACCAGATTTAACAGGAGGCAGAACCCAAACAAATTCACAGAACATCGCTTACTAAGTATATAAAGTTTCAAGATCTCGAGAATTGAAAGAAATTTATTGATATTTTAGAACAAAAACAGAACTTAATTAAGAACTAAGATTCTTCTTAGTAGTCAACTATTAGGAATAACCTTAGTTTATTACTCTTCAATTTATTACTCCTACCTTTTATAACAAAATCTGACCCTTCATAAAGGGTCTCATATATTGTAAGGCTTTGGGTGTTAAAGATCAATTTCATCGGTTAATTTTCCAACTTTTTTAAAGGGATATTTTTAGTACAATGATCTATTTAGATTGAATTCTACTCCCTGTTGAATAAAACAATCTTTAAAAACCTTCTGTATTTGTAGCAGGTGAGTGCTTACTCTTAGATTAGAATGGGATAGGCCGAATTAGAATGAATTGTGAAAAGGGCAATTGTTTGTCATTGGTTGATGAAGTATCTGTTTTGTATCATTAAAAAAAGACCATCTTCATCATTTGTTTCAACAATCGATAGCATTACTCGTGGGTATGATTGAGGCACCTAAAACCATAGACCTAGACGAATCTGCTCCTCTACCCTAAACGTCATAATGTACGCCTATGTAATAACAATTTTCCATTTGGTCTAGAATTCCTTTTACAGGAAAAAGTATTCCGATTCACTCTTATCTTAAAGTTTAAACAGTCGCCGTTTTCGTCGGCCGTATGTACAGTATCACAATGATTAGATTCTGGAATAACACTATCACTTTTTTTATCCGAATTGGACACACAATCCAGGTAACGGTGAACGTCAACGTCAACCACATGAGAGTGGTCTTTCGTAGGACTCGGCTGGGAACATGCAGAGTTGGTGCCGTCTTCAAGCCGGTCTTCGAGGTAGCTCGCGGAGTTCTCTTTGGAGGAGTCATCGGCATCTTTGTCGTCGTTGGCGCAGTTCTCCATCGATAATACGCTGTGTTTGTGGTTCTTGACCACAGCTGTTTCGTCCTTCGAGCCCTTCCTCAGTCCGGTGTCGTGTGTCCAGATGATGACTACTCAATCGCCACGACTGTGGCCTGATCTTAAAGGATCCGAATTGTGTCGGTAGAAGAATACTTGGAGAAGGATCAGTATGTCAACGGTAACTTGGATGGCGCCGCATATGCAGAATTGTATCGGCGCCTCGCGGAAGATGAAGTATAAGGTTTTGAAGACGTCGCCGAAGGTCCACATTATGACCATGCCGACGCTGGAAAGACATATTGGTAATATTTTACATATTTCGAAGTTTAAAAGGACATGTGGTAAATCTTCTACTTCTCCAGGTTCCGGATGTTTGGATACGCGATAGCGATTCGTAATTGTCAATACTTCGATGTAATGACAGTATACAGTGTGAAAAAGCCAAATGGAATGAATTGAGTATCTTGGTTACGGTACATATTCATGAAAAATCCCGAAAAACGTCAAATTTAAATTACAAATTGTCATTCTTTTTCGTAAAAATTCGAACCCTACCTTTAACCCCCTTCGAAAGACAGGTACAACCCCCAATTTTTCAAATATCAAGTATGGGCTTGTGATACACTGTTTGAAAGGTTTCGTCATTCCCTATTCAGAAATGTCATCACTTTCATGTTCATTTCAAAAATCAAATTAGAAAAAATAAAATCGAGTGATTATTGAAATTTGGTACAATATCAAAAACTAAAATGTAATACAAAATGTAGCAAAAAATGTATGAATTTCAAGGAATTATATGTTCACCGATTTGGAAATATTGCGTCGAGGTACTGCCGGACATATCATTGGTGTTGGAACGACATCATTTTGAAGTAGTGCTAAATATTTATCGCCATTCAAATTACCCCAATGAAAAAGGGGCCTAAGAATCAATATATGGCTGACATTGAATGTTGTGGAGGCATCTCTACTTTATTTATGTGGATTTTCTTCATAGTCAAGCATCACATCTAATTTCACATCCTCACAGTGTATTAGCAGCTGCTTTTTTAATCTGCCTTACATGCCCAAACTCGAGAAACTGCTTCTCTATTTTACTTATTGTCCCTTGTGTTATAGGCGGCAAATTCGGAAATTTCTCATGAAACAAGCGACTTACTTATTTTTATGTTAGGTTTTTACCTCCGTAACCATTCATTGTAAAATTGTTATTTTGTGCATTTCCGTTAATCGAACCATTATTCAAAATTGAAGTTAATGAAATTCAAATACAAATTAGACAATTTATAAACGCTACAACTTATCAGCACAAAACAATTTGCACAGGCGTTCCAAAGAAACTAACATTGCCACATGCCAAGTGTTTTACGTAGTTTTCATGGTACCATCTAGAAAATACATTGTTATGGTTTTTTTCCATTTTCTTTCTATACGAGGTCTGTTCAAAAGAAAAGGTGAATTTTGAATTTTTTTGAAAAGTATTTATTTATTCATCAATATCCATCTTGTTTCCTTCAAAGTAATCCTCCTCAGATATAATTCACTTATTCCAGCGCTTCTTTCAATCCTCGAAGCACTTCTGAAATGCGCTTTTCGGTTGGCCATCAGCTCGTTCTTCGATTCCGACTTTATCTCATCAATTGTGGCAAAACGCTTCCCTTCCATTGGTCTCTTCAGATTTGGGAATAGGAAAAAGTCACAGGGAGCCAACTCTGGTGGATACGGTGGTTGAGGCATGATTAGGTTGTTGTTTTTGGCCAAAAAATCACGAACAAGCATTGATGTGTGAGCTGGTGCATTATCGTGATGCAGAATCCATGATTAATTTTTCCACAACTCCGATCGTTTGAGCAGTATTGCTTCACGTAAACGATGCATAACTTCCTTTTAGTGTTCTTTATTAACCTTACGACTTATTGGCAAGAACTCATGATTTACCACGCCATTGTAATCGAAGAACAGTGAGCAAAACATTCACATTTCAACTTGGCGTGCTTTTTTCGGTCTTGGCTCATCTGGCCGCTTCCATTGGGATGATTGGGCCTTGGTTTCGACGTCAAAACCATATAGGTACCCACGTTTCGTCACCAGTTGTGGCCCTTTTGAGCATATCTGGATCGTCGTTGACGTCATTCAACAAATCCTGAGTGATATTAAAGCGACGTTGCTTTTGCTCGAAATTTAGCAATTTCGAAACAAAACTTCGCACGTGACTAGCCTTTTCAGTTGTTAGCAATAAACTACTAATCCAAATTGGCTGATAATGCCAACATATGATATACATATGTATATGAACATAACAAAAAAATCCATAATCGAATGTACACAGCCGGCAAAAATTCAAAATTCACCTTTCCTTTTGAACAGACCTCGTATATCACATCTTGAAGGCAAATAAGTTTAGTATTATTGTAATAACATTTAGGAATATTTTAATACTTCCTATTTGAGGAATTGGGGGTTGTACCTGTCTTTCGAGGGGGGTTGAAGGTAAGGTTCGCATTTTTACGAAGAAGAATGTCAATTTAAAATTTGATTTTGACGTGTTTCGGGATTCTCCATTATTATGTATAGTAACCAAGATCGTGAATTTATCCCGATTGGCTTTTCCACACTGTATAATACAGGGGAAAATGCACATATTTTTTCAGGTGTCTTTTTGTGGGATCGTATTAAGAGGCTTTAATTGTGTCCAAATGTCGTTATTTTGCCAAGTTTCAGTCCGTCCGTAGCCATAACAACTTTCAGGAGACTTGACATTCGCATGGTGGATTTTGAGCACAATTGTAAAGTCAAGTTCGTGAATGGACACATCATTGTTTCCAGAAACATACCCATTCGATTTTTTTTTCTCAATATCTCGAAAAATACACATTGAACCAAGTTGAAAGTATGTATTTAGATAATATAAATATGATATTGAAATATCAATTATGCCTGATGTAGCCTACAGAACCTCATATCGAGAAAAAAAAAAGTTTCAATCTTACCTCATCCCTTCCGTGGATTTATTGGTGCAGTTCTTCAAAAGTTGTGGAGTGCCCAACATGGCCTCCGTGAAGACCGCTAGGAAACCTATGGCCTCGACGAAGATCAAATAATCGATGAGGAAGTACATCAAAATGGAAATTAGGATGGTGAAGATCAGCATACAATCTATGTAGGACTGGAAATCTGACCAGTTCCAAAAATGACGAAGCTCGAAGTCTGTAATGGAGATGATGAGAGAGAGTGATTATGGATGAAGATAGCACCACATACAAGACCCATACATGCAAGAAGATATGGACAATAAATGACATGAATACCTGGCAACACACATACGATTATATCCAAATGAAATACAAATGCAGGACGAGGTAGATGACTCATCTGTCATTATCGACAAAGGCAATTCTTCAAATTATCTCGAAAACGCTAACAATTCGTGTTGTCGAGTACAACAATAATTTCAGAAGGTTCCTTGTTGAAATGAATATTCCAGAACTCTAGAGCAATGGTCGTCACACTTTTCTGGCCACAGATGAAAATGTGAGTTATGACTGCGGGTCGCAAATTCGTGGATTGGGTAGCGCACGCCACCATAATATGGTCATTGTCTTCTAAAATTGTCGCGGTCTGTAGTTTGACGACCACGGTTCTAGAGGAAATAATGGATAAATGATGCATTCATATAGGAAATCGTCGATTTCCAACGTAGCCTATTTCGCTAACAGATATACATTGACACTGATAACGATTTCCATTGATACGCTCGGGGCTCTCGAAGTCACATATTTATTTTCCATTGAGCAGATGAGGTCGATAATTTATATTCCATTGAAAAACAAGCGCAAATCTTTTTGCTCTCAGGGCAATTATTTTTGCTCATGTTTGGAAGCTCGAGACAGGGACAGAGCAATTCGAAAGATTAGGTTATGTTTATCTGTTTTCAAATGATACTTTTTGGCGCTCTTGTTCCTCGGAACAGAGTGTCAATTCGCCCAAAGGTCTGTAATTTTCGAATTTTTGGCTGAAAATGGTCTTAAACGAATTGGTTCGTCTCACTAACACGATAACTCTCGAACAGAATGAGCTAGACAGTTGAAATTTTCAGAAACTCCGGAACAGGTGGTTAATTTTTTTTAAAGATGCAGTATCATCATAAGAATCCATTGATATCCTTCTCAACTCTGAGAAAATAATACATTGGGAGATATGACTTCTCCAAATTTCAAGAAATAATCGTAAGTTGATGATTTTTTGAATTTAATTTCGTTTATGATGTAGATCTATCATAACAATCCATTTATATCATTCCCTACTCTGTGAAATGAATACTTTCGGAGATATTATTTGTCAACGTTCGAACAAGAGCGCCAAAGCTCCTGTCCACAGGGCTTTCCCACATATTCGTAAATATCGCTGAGCAAATGCAAATATGATTACTTGGTGCCCTATTGTAGATAATGGACAGCAGCACAACCTCCTCATTTATTTTGAATTTTATAGCTTGATTCTTGATTCCTTTAGTTTGAGATTTTAAACCTGTAAAGTTATACACAAAAACTTGGAATTATCTTAATGTGCACTTAGGATGGCCTTATACAGCCGAAATGTGTCTCTGAATTCCTACTCTTAATTCATATTATCAATTCAGAAAGCACGGAATTGCATACTAATTAACTATTCTTACACATTTCACTGATTTTTACGCGTATGTTCTGGGGAACATCGCGTTATCGTTTTGTCCAAATGTCTGTAATTTTCGAATTTTTTGCCGAAAATGCTATCAAAAGATTGAGTTCGACTCCCTACCGTTGCCACGATAACTTGAGAACGGAAAGAGATAGCGACTGAAATTTTTCAGGGTAGGTGGCACGTCCCAATACGACGGACAAGTTCGTTAATGGGCATAATCGGCGCCACGGCTTCCGAGTGATAATTTTGTTTTCAACCAATACAAATTCGATCGAATTAAAACTTGGTGAGTAGTTGTAGAATACAAATCTAAGGACGTTTGTGAAATTTTGTGAGAATCGTATCACTAGAAAATAAAAAAAATATATTGAAATGTTTTATTTATGTCACGATAACCTGCAAACGAAAAGGGATAGCAACTTGAAAATTTCAGGTTAGGTTGTGCATCTGAATGCGACATTTGAGTTTATCTATAGGCGTAATCAGCCGAATGGTTTTGGAGTTATAAGTTATACCAATCTGAAATTCGGTTGTTATTTCTTCAATAACTCGAAAAATACAAAACCGATCTAATTCAAAGATGGTTTTTAGTTGAAGAATGACAACGCGAAAATTCATGCGAAATCTCGTGAGGATCGTATCACTAGCAAATTTTAAAAAATCATTGAAACAAATTCTATATATCATAAACTATTCGTCCGACATCGCTGAAATTTGCAAGAGCCTTTAGAACCTAACTATACTGGATATATATTATTATTGGAGATTCGAGCAGCCTTGTGCAAGTTCAGTAGCTGGATGGGTGGCCGTTGCCTTGATAACTTTCGAACGAAAGGAGAAAGGGACAATTATCAGGGTAGGTTGCGCATCCATTTGATCACTCAACCGTTTTTTCTCAGTTCTCACAAAGTTCCTATTATAAAAATTGGTTCAAGCACTGACGTGAAGTCAGGAGCTTTTGCGCGTATGTTCTATTATCCATTCTCCTGTGTTGGACAGTCTCAATCAAATTAACCACGGTGAATTTTATTGTCCGTTGTCCTGTATTGGACACTCTTAATCGAATTTACCATGGTAAATTTCGATTAAGAGAGTGTCCAATACAGGAGAACGCAAAATAGAATTCACCATGGTAAATTCGATTGAGACTGTCCAGTACAGGAGAATGGACAATAGAACATACGCGCAAAAGCTCCTGAATTCACTTCAGTGCTTGAACCAATTTTTTTCAATTTATTTCTAAACCATTAGCAGCAAAAAACTTAAAGTTCATTACTAAAATATAAGGTATATCAAAACAAAAAAAATATAAGAAATTAACGAAAATCCATAGCAAAGTGGAAAATATTTCAACAAGATTTAATCATGTACAAAATACAAAAAAATTCTTTCTACAAAACAAAACGAACTAATGAGGATAAAATAATATATACATTTTTTTTTAAATCAAAACAGAATATAGACAAACTGATTCACGAGAAAAAACATTTTCTCCTTATTTTCATGTCTGCGATTTCTATTATTACAGTGTCATAATTCAGACTGTTCGTTAGATCACTTTCGATTGAAAGTATTCCTAACTGCACAACAATATTATCTAGAGTGCTCTCCTTGAAGCCATCCCAGATACTGGAGTTCATCAGAACTCTGGAACTGGAAGGCGAGCTGTAGATGGTAATTACATCGACAGCTCTGACGGGGGCCACAATAGACCTTAAGGTCGCAGTGCAACGTTACCCCCTACAACCATATACAATATATAGGGTGCCTTGTACAGAAAATTAATTGGACCAGTCTGCCCTATCATCGCTCAAATTCTAGTAGTCAATGAGTCAATGCCAGAATGTGGGAAGGATGATATTCCGAAAATATGAAACTGAAACTGTAAAGCTTACCTTTCATCGTTGAATGAGAATAAATGTCGGATTAGAGGTCAAATACGAACAATACGAACATAAATAGAAAAAGTTCAATTACACCAACATTTATGAGTTTTCAACAATAATATCTTAAATGAAATGCAAGTAGAAGAATAAACTGTACCATGTATTCTTGTATTCTTACAAGTAAGTAATGTAAGGGGGTAATGTAATTAGGGTAAGAAAAGTATGCGGAACCTTTGATGATGGTATTTTTGTATTTACTACTGACAGCTAAATTTTGCTCTAGGTCTCTTGTTTGTCATTCAATTGCGTTTCGTATGACTGTGACAATTTATATGTTATCGCTGCTTATTAAATATAGCAGTCTAAGGAGACAAAGATAATTGTTTTTATTTACACATACAGGAGGAATTTTTAGTCTGAAAATATTGACAAGATCCTACGCTGAAGCGTACTAAGCATAACGGTTATTCCGCCACTGGAAGAAGGTCAATTTATTTGAAAAGAAAATATGAAGAGATGCACAAAAGCAAACTTATATGGAATCACTCAGTATTAATATGAAATATTTGTTTATTTTATTTTCTTACAAGCGATGAAAAAGTACATGTGTTTACTAACAAGAACAGATAGATAAACAAATATGTAACTCGATAAGATTTGTCCTGGCATTTTCGATTTCACTGTTTCGCATCCAAGTCGAAGTGAGATCGCATCCAAGTGGAAGTGATATCTTAATTTATTTGTTTTCACTCATTAAAAAAATGTCGTACGTGGGGTTATCGGAAGTCCAGAGGGGAAGAATTATTGTCCTGGCACAACAAGGCATGTCACAAAGGCAGATTGCAAGAACGGTGGGGCTTACAAGGCAGGGTCAGGCCGAAGCCAAATTTGGGGAGGGGGGGATTAGATGAGGGGGACAGTCAGTTCAATTCCAAAGGAAAATGAATGAATTATCCAATTAACCATCAGTGTGTGTTTTGAGACCGTTTTCTGCCAAAAAATCGAATATGACAGACATTTGAGCAAAACGATAGCACGCTGCTCACAATTCTATTTTATCGGAAAATCTGTCAGAATATCAAGAAATACAAATATTCAATCAGTTGGACAAGATTTTTCTTCAATTTATGGTGCTATTCTGCTTTCATCTATAAGCCAACCTGTAACTTTTCATAACCTATTCATAACATTGCTATTCTGGACTGTTTTTAACGATCTGTAACTTACAGATATTCTCAAATCCTTACGAGAACTCGAGTGGCGATCGGAAGCATATCGGAAGATGTAATGTGAGGTTATTTTAAAGAATTATTGTATGATTTTGCGGCGTGATAATTTTTTTCCCGAATATGAAAATGGATATGTGATTGCTTGTATTATTGGCTTATTCTTAGAGCATGATAAAAACTCGTATCCAACTAACTGTACGTAATTCCACATGACTTGAAAATAATTTTTATTATAATAGGAACTTGGTGAGAACTGAGAGAAAACGGTTAAGTGATCAAATGGATTAATTTGTAATTTCGGATGATCAATTTATCAGCATCTTCAGATTGAATAAAAAAACATTGCCATTTTGTTTTAGTGAATGCTTTAGAACCAGTCCTACAAATAAGAAATGCTAATGCCATATTGCAGTAGCGGGAAAGGTATTATCCCTCTTTCTATAATATATGTACGGTGGGTGATATTTTTGAAGAATGAAAATTGTTATACATTTTAGGTTTTCATATGGGCATTTCTTTCAAGTAATAAGTAAAATTATTATTAATTAATTAATTATTATTCGTAAAAACATATTATAAATCAATATATCTCATTTCATATTGCATATTTCATTTCCTTCCTTCATCTCTTAACAATAGTAAAGCTGCAATCAAACAAAACCCTAATAAAATATATTGGGATAAGTGATACGCAAATACCTACAAATTCAAAATATCTCTGCGGTTTTAGATTATGTTTTGCAATAAATTTATCAAAGTAGTTCAATTGTAGCACCTTAAATGAGATAGTTACAGGAACAATTCCAGAATTCCATTATTTACGATTTCATAAGGCAGCCAGAGCAATCGTTACCTACAGATTCATAGCTTACAGATAAAAAGCAGAATAGCACTATTAATCACTATGTATATATCCGAATTTCCTGGGAATTAAGTGGAATTTCACTATTGAATTAAATCTCTCCCTGAAATTTTCAATACGTGAAATGAAATGCGGGACAATAAAATCTACTAATAGGTCCCCATTAAAAATTTTCTGTTCTTTTCAAAATTTCAAATCAAATACCAAATACAGGGTCTCAACTTGAAAGGAGTCCTGGATTTTTTGAGACAATTAAACATGAATAGATTGAGCTGTGGGAGTGAATCAAACGTTTCAAATATCAATGGACTATACTGAGTGATTCGAAATTAATAAGAAATTGAAAATATTGGTGAATACAGAAACCACCCTGTATTTCAGTTATGGAATTGATTAGACCTATCATACAGTGTGGAAAGGCCACATGGAATACATTCATCTTCTTGGTTACTGAACATATTTATGGAAAATTAAAACAAAATAAAATGCATCCCTAGAAAATGATACTTACCTAGGAGCTCTTGGAAGACGATTTTAAAAGGAGAACTTATTTTTGTGAACAAATGATGGACACGTAACAATATTATCCAATTAGTAGACGTTTTGTTTTCTGATGAGTGCACTTTTTCTCTCAATGGATGAAAGAGAAACTCACGTATTCCCTCGAAGGGTTAATGTTTGGGCAGGAAATATTCGAAACCATATCATAGGCCCCTTTTTCATTGGGGGTAATTTGAATGGCGATAATTATTTAGCTCTACTTCAAAATGATGTCGTTCCAACTTTGGCAAATTTATATTCTGATCAAGAAAAAAAAAAAAAAAAGTTCTACGGAATACGATATGGTTCCAACAGGATGGAAAACGACCACATTACCTACGCAATGTCCGGCTGTATCTCGACGCAATCTTTCCAAATGGGTGGATAGGAAGGCGGGGAACGTTCGCATGGCCAGCGCGATCCCCAGATCTTAACCCATTGGATTTCTTTTTGTGGGGATATGCGAAGAGCATTGTATACAAACTGAACCCCTTAATTTGAATGACCTAAAAGATGCTTGCGATTAGGTCGATCGTTCCTGAGATGTTGAATTATGTTGGAAGAAATTTTTATTTGAGGCTTTGAACATCTACTTCATCAACATGCATATTTTTTTTGCTACCTTTTGTATTACATTTTAGTTTCTGATATAGTACCAAATAGCTAATCACTTGATTTTATTTTTTTGGCGCTCTAGTTCCTCGGAACTGAGTGCTTATCAATTTGCCCAAATGTCTGTAATTTTGGAATATTTCGATGAAAATGGTCTTAAACGATTTGGTTCGACTCACTGATCAAGAATCCGTGGTCGGAATTCATTCTGTCCGGCCGGTCCGGCCGGCCGTCCGTAAGCACGATAACTCTCGAACGGAATGAGCTAGAGACTTGAAATTTTCAGAGTAGGTTTGGGGGATGAATATCTCGGCTAAGTTCGTTATTGGGCAAAATCTGACAGATGGTTTCGGAGTAACAAAAAAAAAATTCTTTTTTACGAAACAAATTCCAAATCAAATTTTTTTTAATAAGCAGTTTTATCATAAGAATCCATTCATATCATTTTCAACTCTAACAAGCTAATACTTTCGGAGATATGATTTTTTAAAATTTCAATGTAAATCGTATTTCACAGATTGATATAATTATTATTCTATGTATGAATTCTCATAATATCAACTTGACAGAAGGGAATATTGTAACTTCAAAAATATTGGGGTTGAAATACTCGTATTTTAGCGATGCAACGGGGACCTCACCCGAAAATGTTTGAAAATATTACGTAAATATTGAAAGCATAATTCTGTAGTTTGGTGAACGTAGATCAGGAAATTTTTGATCGATTACAAGGTAATTTATTATTACTTATATAATAAACTATTATTTGAATTGAATTTCCTTTATGATGCAGTGATATAATATGAATACATTGATATAATTCCCAACTCTGAGAAACCAATACCAGATATAATTTGTCTGTTTGAACTAGAGCGCCAGAAAGCTCCTGTCCACAGGGCTTGAACCCATTTTTCTAATTTGATTTTTGTAATAAATAAGTGATAACATTTCTGAATATAGAATGACAAGACCTTTAAAACGGGGTATCATAAGCCCATACCGCCTAATTGAAAAATTGGGGGTTTTATCTGTCTTTCGAAGGGAGTTGAAGGTAGGCTTCGCATTTTTACGAAGAAGAATGACAATTCAAAATTTCACCTATTTCGGGATTTTCCATAAATATGTATAGTGGCCAAGATCATGAATTTATTCCATTTTGCTTTTCCACACCGTTTATTGAACTTTTCGTTAATTCGGGATCAACTCGTTATTCTACACATAAACGTCAAATTTCAACCTGGTCGCACGAAGTTTTGGGATTATTCAGAAAATTGGATTTCAAAATGGTATATCTCCGAGACTATTTGGTGGATTTTGCTGAACGATGCGAGCGCGCCAAACAACAGAATAACGTTTACGAAATATATCCAACATTTAATAAACGAGGTTGCTAAAACTCCTGGCGCCAGTGCTTTCTTAATTTGTTTGACACTGATCGTCATATAGCATTAAACTACTCAGATATATTTTGATTTACATACTCTCATCATACGTATGAAATGGATTTTTTTCTCCCCCGGGATGAAAAGTTCACTTTTCGTCCCTGTCACGCGGGAGAAAAGTACCAGATTCTCTCCCGGTGAGATGGCAAATTTACTTTATCTCCCGGCGGTTACCTAGCAACCGCGTGTTTGTATCTCAAGTTGTTGACAGCTGATTCAAAATAATCAATTATTTCAGTGAATACCGACAAATATAATAAAAAATGGATTTGATTAACTCTGATGAAAGTGAATTAGACGGAGAAGAAAAACTATTCATCCCGATTGAGAAAAAAATCGTATACGCACCTAGGGAGAAAAGTAGGAAATCCTCGCCCGCGATTGTCACCCTCGCCTCCGGCTCGGGAGACAATCATTCGCGGGCGTGAATGTCCTACTTTTCTCCCTCGGTGCCTAATATACTATTCTTTTGAGTACTGTTCTCGGGCAATAACAGAAATTTTACGATCATCTCCATCACGACGTCGACATTTTTTATGACCAAATGTTATCTAGTGAAATTGGACCATAAAAACAAGAAAGGATCCCTGTTTGCCAATTCAGTTATATTTCCGAACGAACAGTCTGGAGTATAAAGTAACCATCAATATATGTATGTATACACCATTCACTTTTATAAAGTTTCCCGGTTGGCCATGATTTAGGTCGATCAGGTTTTTGTAACTAACACAGAGGCAGGATGGCACTGCTGAAATATCGTCAATGTCAAAACAATTCGCCGAGACGTTGCCAATTTCTACTCTCCACATAATCATAACATAATCTTCAATCTTAGACAAGATATTATCACAGACCAGACCATTATCTTGGAATATAAGAATAAGAATTCTTTGCTTTGAAATTGAAATGTCGAAAGTAGTTTTGAAGAAGCAGAGACAAGGTAATGAGGTATCAGGAAGAGCTATACAGAAACGAAATTTTCATTCTTACATGTTGAACTATCAAATGAAATTACTTAGTTTCGTATTATCATTATATTTGATTAAGGTATAAGAATGACTCGGGTTTCCTAGTACTACTACATTTTGAACCTGGTGTATTTCAAGTTGTGCAACAAGGTATTTAAATGTCTTCTGTAGGCTTATTTCTTGAGAATTTCGAAAAGTGGGCCATTTCAGGTACGTTTACTACGACTTCTATGTAGAGAGGACAACGTTGCGTAGTTATCTGACAGGAAAATGACTATAACCTAACATTATCAAAATATACATGGTGAAATGTGTCAAATTTTCATGGCCAACCGGGAGACTTTATAAAACTGAATGGAGCACATATAACCCGCATCTATGGAGGCTTTAACCACCAGTAGACATCTGAGGATATGAAGAAAGTAGGAGCGAATGTCTTTGTACTCCATCGTGCTCTAATCTAATACGATTAAATGAGCGGAAATGGACAAATAGGAAGAGTGTAATCTGCGAGAATATAAAAAATGCCACATTACAGGACAAAGGTACCACTATATTTGAAGCGATCTACTCAAGTCCAATCGTACTGATCCCAGCGTCTAAGCCTAACTAAGATTCATGGGCGTAATTGTTCTCAAAGAAACCTCAAATCAGAAACAATTATTAATTTTGGCGCTCTTGTTCCTCAGAACAAAGTGCTTATCAATTTGCCCAAATATTTGTAATTTTTGGATAAAAATGGTCTTTAACGATTTGGTTCGACTCACTGATCAAGAATCCGTGGTCAAAATAGATTCTGTCCGGCCAGCCGGCCGTAGACACGATAACTCTCGAACGGACTAAGATAGACAGTTTATATTTTCAGAGTAGGTTTGGGAGATAAATATTTCGGTTAAGTTCGTTATTGGACAAAATCGGCCGGATGGTTTCGGAGTAACGAAAAAAAAAGTATTTTTTACATTTCAAATTAAATTTTTTTAATATGCAGTTTCTTCAAAAGAATCCATTGATATCATTTTTAACTCTTAACAAATCAATACTTTCGGAGATGAGAATTTTCAAAATTTCAATTTTAAATCTTAACATGGATTTCACAGAATGCTGTAGTCGAAAATTAACGTCCGTATCTATGAATGATCTGTGTTCATACATACAAAGTATGATTGAATGCAAAATGACCAATGAAATAACCTCAGCTATCGTAGATAGGCTCTTTGATAATCCATATGATGATGACGATGGAAATATATACTTTGGTAAGTTAATCAAATGGGTTAAGAATATCTCAAGTAAAAACAAAACTGGAATATTGGCTGAGTTTCAATTAATATAATATAATTTTCATAGTAGATTTGAGGAATGAATATCACGGATATGTTCGTTATTAGGTAGTATCGGTCTGGTGGTTTCGGATTAATAATTTTTGGCACTATTGTTGAATTTAATTTCTTTTATGATGTTTGAATTCAAATTCTTTTATGATGCAGTTCTATCATAAGGATCCATTGATATCATTACCAACTGTGAGAAACCAATACTTTTGGAGATATAATTTGCCAGAGCTCCTGTCCACAGGGCTTTCCCAGATTGTTTAATGGCCAAATGTAGGCATTAGCCATGTTCACTTCAAAATGTTAACAAAATAAAGTAGTCACAGAAATTGAGGGATATAAAACAAGATTCCTAATGATGAAACAGCAAACAGTAATGAGCAAATTAAGCTCCCAGGGTCTAGTTTTCATATCTGGCCATGAGAATTGTTTATCATATACGGTTCCGGAGTAATCCTAAGAAATAAAAATTTTTTGCTTGTCTTAAAAACGTTTTCAAAATATATTTTTTTTGAATTCCACAATAAAGCTTTTTTCAGACATTTATTGACCTTCAACTCTTCCTAACTCAGAACCTTGTACAGGGTGATTCACTTATTTTGGTCACCCCAATTTTCTCGGAAACGGTCGAATATTGGTTCAAGCACTGACGTGAGGTCAGGAGCTTTGGCGCGTATGTTCTATTGTCCATTCTCCTGTATTGGACACCCTTAATCAAATTTACCATGGTAAATTATGTTGCCCATTCTCCTGTATTGGACACTTAATTCGAATTTACCATGGTTAATTCGAATTAAGAGTGTCCAATACAGGAGAATGAAAAACATAATTTACCATGATAAATTCGATTAAGGGTGTCCAATACAGGAGAATGGACAATAGAACATACGCGCCAAAGCTCCTGACCTCAAGACAGTGTTTGAACCAATTTTTTTTTTCGAAATTTTTTTGAAATTTTCTAGAGGTACGGTTCTTACAAAATTTTTTTTTCGTCATTCATTTCAAATCTTCTAGGGGTACGGTTCCTAAAACATTTTAAACACGTCTTTATGTTGATTTTCTACTAATAGTTACCAAGCTTCAATTCGATCGAATCTTTATTTTTTGAGATATCGAGGAAATAATATTCCAGGTGGGTATAACTCGGAAACCGTTAAACCGATTATGCCCAAAAATGAACTTAACTCTCCCATTCGGATACGCAACCTACCCAGAAAATTGCAAGACCCTATCTCCTTTTGTTCGAAAGTTATCGAGGCAACGGTAACCCATCTACTGAACTCACACAAGGCTGCTCGAATCTCCAACAATATTTAACCGATCGTGTTAAAACTTAAAACTTGGCAGTAGAGTTAGGTTCTAAAGGCTCTTGCAAAATTTCAGCAATTTCAGACGAATAGTTACTGATAAATAGAATTTTTTTTTTAATTTTCAATGATTTCATAAAAATTTTCTACAAACACTATCCTCACGAAATTTTGCAAGAATTTTCACGTTGGCATTCTACAACTAATAACCATGTTTCAATCCAAGCGGTTTATTATTTTTCGAGTTAATGAGGAGAAATAAACAACCAAATTTCAGATGGCATAACTCTCAAACCGTTCGACCGATTATGCTTATAAACAAACTCAAATGTCACGTTCTGATGCACATCCTAACCTGAAAACTTCAAGCCGCTATCTCTTTCCGTTCTCAAGTTATCGTGACAACAAAAATATTTTTTAATAATTTTATAATAATTTTCTAGCCATACGATTCGCACAAAATTCCACAAACGTGCTTAGGTTCATATTCTGTAACTACTCACCAAGTTTCAATTGGATCGGATTTATATTGGTTGAAAACAAAATTATTACTCGGAAACCATTGGGCCAATTATGCCCATTAACGTACTTGTCCGTCGTATTGGGATGCGCCACCTACCCTCAAAATTTCAAGTCGCTAGCTCTTTCTGTTATCAAGTTATCGTGGCAACGTCCGGACAGAATCAAATTTGACCTCGAATTCTTCATTGGGGAGTGGAACTAAATCGTTTGAGACCATTTTCGTCAAAAAATTCGAAAGTTACAGACATTTGGGCAAAATGATAACGCGATGTTCCCCAGAACATACGCGCAAAAAGGTATGTTCTTAGGAAAAAAAAAATTGACGGCGCCGCGAGCCAGCCTTCTTTATTTTTTACGCCGACTTTAACGCGCATCTCAAGTCAACATTAACTTGTACAAAACGCCGTGCGGCCGTTTACAGAATGAACAATTTTCGGCTGTTTCCGAGAAAATTGGGGCGACCAAGATAAGTGAATCACCCTGTACAATGATTTGCTGCGGAGTTATAGTCATACCAAGCAAAAAAGTCCTCTTTGACATTGATAATCAATAAGTCGTGAAATAACGATCGTACATGAAATCGAAGTAAGGTTCTGGAATCTGCGATATATTCCTCATAAGACACAACAACTATCTTTTGATGAAAATATTGTCCTCGAAACGATAATTTTGACTGAGAAAGAGATAGAAATTTGCATATTTACGACCGAAAAAACCGTTGAAATTTAAGTTTATCGTTTTCCCCAAAAATCACCGTAATTAGCAATTTTTCTATTCTTATTCATTTCTCCAATAAACTTTTCTTTGATGATAATCCTCATTTCTTCGATTGATTGTGAAAATATTTTAAATATTTTTTTCCTTCGGTTAAAGTTTCTACGGAGCATGTCAAAAAGTTAGAATCGAGAAGTGTTTTTCGCTATATAGATAGCTTGAGTCAAGAATTCATGCTTGAAATAATACGAGAAAATTCAAGATACACAAATTATCATAAAACAAAAGATGTGCAATAGTCTGTGAACTAGAGCAAGGGCGTAGCCAGGGGGGGGGGGTTTGGGGGTTCAAACCCCCTCGAAATGTAATTTTTTTTCTTAAAAACACAAAAATACTTGCTACAGAAAGCACCTGCCCTTATAAAGTCAATTACAAGAATTTCAAAACCCCCCCCGAAATTAATTCCTGGCTACGCCCTTGAACTAGAGTAAAAACCGGAAAAACGCCGTACCACGCTACGAAAATCGAATACTGAAACGGGTTACCTAACTTAACTCCGAGTTACTTAACTCTGCGCTTAATATTTTAACACAGTATTCCACGCAAGTGAGCGTAATTACCACAATTCAGCTGACTCTTGAAAAAATCCGAAATTGCTCATACGGCAGACAGTTTGAAGAGCCAAATAAATGAGATACTTGTCAATAATGTTCACGTTAAATTCCGGCATACCAAGTGAAGTATGCAAAAATACCGGCACCCTAAAGGTTGGTTTATGCTGGCTGGTAACTTCAACTTAATCCTATATATATAATATATATAGACATAGATTTTTAGTGTTACGGCTTATAATCAGATTAAAGAATCCGTTAACTTATTAATTTTTATTATTATTAATAAGTAAACGGATTCTTAAGTCTCAGTATAAACAATATTCCTAGAAAGCTATGTTGCAATTTTTAAGTTAAGGGTTAAGTTAAAGTTACCAGCCAGCATAAACCAGCCTTTAGAGTCCCTAAGCTTTCAAGTTTTTCGCCCCATCTAGGTCAGTAAGCAGAAATCTGAAGATGACCATTCCATCTCGATTGTTTTGTTTTGCCTCAAACCATAATGCAGATAAATGAGCACCTTTCCGGATATTGTACAAGTGCGAATCGATCCAATGACGCAACATCCATGTGTAGCGGTGGCCTTATAATATAAATTCAAGCGCCGGCCAACCCGATTTCAGCGACCAATTTAACCGGCAAGCGCGACCTTTCGAAAGGGACGATCGCAGGCGGCGATGCTAGGGATTCTACCTATTATATGTCAAGGATTTTCGCGAAGGCAACGGTAAGTATGATATTTCACATGCAACGATAGAGGGAACACTGCCAATTAAGCGTCAAGGGATAGTTACTTGACTTTTATCAGCATATAATCAAGCATCGGAATATTGAAATACACTTATACCGAAAAAAATCATCTGTTTCATGACCAATTTCTCCAATTTGTTTATATGAAGATACACGGTAGCAGTTCATTAATCAGAATGAAATGTCGTCAAAGTAATAACATTAAGAGGAATTTTTGTTTTTTTTTCATATTCTCAGAAAAAAAACTCTAAAATTTCTAATCATGATGCCTTTTTGGTTTATAATCTCTAAGGTACAAACTTCTGGAGCCGTGCAAGTGAACGAATTTCCAACAGCTTCTGAAATGTAGAGCAGGGTCGATAAATTTTGAAACCGAAAAAAATTATAGTAGAATGAAACCCGTTGTAAAAGGATGAGAATATAACAAAAATGATAGGAAAATAATTTACGGGCGATCTGAGGTCGGTAAGGGGAAGAGGGTGAGTTTTTAAGGGTAAAAAACGGTTTATCTCGATTTCCGGCAAGTCCTATGGCAAAGTTGTAGGTAACAAAAAGATCTACAACTTTAGTATTTACATTTTTTTCACATAACCTCAAAATTTATGTGAACAAATAAGCATGTTTTTGGTTTTTAATTTTGATCTTTTACAATTTTTTTTTTCTCACCAAATTTGGTAAAAACTGACCTTTTTATGTCCCAAATACACTGTAATTTTGATTTTTTGATTTTGATTTGACTTAATATCGAAAAAGCAGCCTAATTTTCAATCAAACATTCTCACGTCAAAATATCTGCTTTTTGGCGCTCTAGTTCCTCGGAACTGAGTGCTTATCAATTTGCCCAAATGTCTGTAATTTTCGAATATTTCGATGAAAATGGTCTTAAACGATTTGGTTCGACTCACTGATCAAGGATCCGTGGTTGAAATTCATTCTTTCCGGCCGGTCCGGCCGTAGGCACGATAACTCTTGAACGGAATGAGCTAGAGAGTTGAAATTTTCAGAGTAGGTTTGGGGGATGAATATCTCGGCTAAGTTCGTTACTGGGCAAAATCGGACAGAAGGTTTCGGAGTAATAAAAAAAAATTTTTCTTTTTACAAAACAAATTCCAAATTAAATTTTTTTTAATAAGCAGTTTTATCATAAGAATCCATTCATATCATTTTAACTCTAACAAGCTAATACTTTCGGAGATATGATTTTTCAAAATTTCAATGTAAATCGTATTTCACAGGTTGACATAATTATTCTATGTATATTCTATGTATGAATTGCCATAAAGTCAACTTGACAGAAGGGAATATTGTAACTTCAAGAATATTGGGGTTGAAATACTCGTATTTTAGCGATGCAACGGGGACCTCACCCGAAAATGTTTGAAAATATTACGTAAATATTGAAAGCATAATTCCAAAATTCGAGAGAGGAGAAAATTTTGGTAACGTAGATCAGGAAATTTTTGATCGATTACAAGGTAATTTATTATTTTATACATGTTTTATGGAATACCTACTATTTGTAGGTACTTTAAACCTGTTTTGGGCAATTGTCATACGAAACTTGTTTTTTTGGCGCTCTAGTTCCTCGGAACAGATTGCTTATCAATTTGCCCAAGTGTCTGTAATTTTGGAATTTTTGGCTGAAAATGGTCTCAAATGATTTGGTTCGACTCACTGATCAAGAATCCGAGTGCGAAATCGATTCTGTCCGGCCGGCCGACCGGCCGTAGGCACGATAACTCTCGAACGAAAGGAGTTAGCGGATTGAAAATTGCAAGGTGGTTTTGGAGCGTAAATATCTCGGACAAGTTCGTTAATGGGCGTTAACCATCAAGGGGTTTCGAAGTTATGGCCGATTTTAGTAAAAATATTTTTTATGAATATTTCCGAAACCGATCTATCTGAAATTTAGCACCAGACTGTAGAAGACAGTAGAATCATGACCTTTATACGCATGTGAAGTTTTGTATTGACCAGATTACCGCAAAGTGTCAAAAAAAAAATTTGAAAATGTGGTACAGTTCTCATTCTCATGATTGCTCATTTAATCTTCATAAATAAACTATTATTTGAATTGAATTTCCTTCTTGATGCAGTTCTATCATATTAATACATTGATATAATTCCCAACTCTGAGAAACCAATACCAGATATAATTTGTCTGTTTGAACTAGAGCGCCAGAAAGCTCCTGTCCACAGGGCTTGAACCCATTTTATTTAAATAAGTAGGTGGGCTTTTTGTTCGTTGAAATCTCTACTTTCTCATGGTCTAAAAAAATATACATTACTCTGGTAAATTTCCTAAGAAAATTCTATGCAATAAAGGGCAATAAGGCCCGGATCGTCCTTCCCCGCTTCTCTACGAAATAACTTTTGATGGGCAGAAATATTCGTAGGTCACTCAGGTATATAAGTTCATCATAAAATAGCAACAAATAGGCATCTACGCATATAATTTAGAGAAGATTCGGAATCTTCTCTAAATTATATCAATCATCCTCGGAGGATGATTGATTCTAAACTTTCTCAAAATATTGTGGATGACTTATAAAATATTAACTTTCTTAGCATTTCCTGAGAAAATTTACCATAGTGATGTATATTTTTTTTAGATCATCAGAAAGTAGAGATTTCAACGAACAAAAATACCCACCTACTTTTTTAAAAAAGCAGATATTTCGACGTAAGAATTTTTGATTGAAAACTAGGCTGCTTTTTCGATATTAAGTGAAATTATGGTGAAAAAAAAATATTTTAAAAATCCAAAAAATTACAGTGTATTTGGGACATAAAAAGGTAAGTTTTTACCAAATTTGGTGAAAAAAATTTTTTTGTAAAAGTTATTTGAATTTTTCACATAAATTTTGAGGTTATGCGAAAAAAGTGTAAATACAAAAGTAGATCTTTTTGTAACCTACAACTTAGCCATTTAACTTTTTTCCATAGCACTTGTAGTTTTGCCGGAAATCGAGATAACACGTTTTTTACCCTTAAAAACTCACACCCTTCCCCTTCCCGAACTCAGATCGCCCGTAAATTATTTTTCTATCATTTTTGTGATAATCTCTTCCCTTTCCAATGGGTTTCATTCTACTATAATTTTTTTTCACTTTTAACCAGTTTTAAAGGCTTTTGGTCTAATGTTCACAGTTAACATTTTGGATATAAAACAATTCCGTATGTGTGCCTCACACAATACAGGGGAAATTAATGAAATCTGGTACAAAAATCGATAATTAAACTCGGATGCTTATACCGGTTTGTCATTCGGATCGATTCACTGAGGGTGATAATTTGAATTAAGTTTCAAGTTCAATTTCGGAAATTTTGTTCGAAATTGGATTTACTTTTTCCGAAATTGAAAGTATAAATCATATCATGACGCTGGAAATGAATAAAACAAATAATACAGGGAAATGTTACATTTTCACGTGCAGCGGAAACATCTTAAATAGATAACTAAATGTAAATGTGTATTGAAGATTTCTTATGAATTTATTCGCGCAGGAAAATTCGGGGTTGAAATGTAATACCAATTTATTTACAACCACTCTTTCCTAACCCGCGAACAACTGATCGTAAAATGTAGCGGCAAAGATTTTAATTAAGTTATACAAAACTAATTCTTAGTCAACAATCTTCAATACCTTAAATATCAAGGGTAACTGCGAGAAAAATTAAATCCGAATATCCCGGGGGATCATCCAATGTCAACAGTTAATTTTTGTACCAAGCTTCAAGAAAGTAAAATAAAGGTGAAGTAGCCTTAATTTTTTTAATTTTGAATGCTACGCATACAAGTCAAAACATAAACAGTAAAAGTTTCAGGGAGGGATACAGAAAAGTGTTTGCTCTCGATTCCAAAGGATTATATTTGAGAATATTGAGAGCCAAAACGGAAAAATAATTCCGCATTAATTTCGTATCCCACTAGATCGCTATAATTGGCAATGTTCTCAAAATAATTACCCCAAGATGCGTTAGTGACAAAGATAAAAAAGCACTGCTAGCTAGCAAATTACCACAAATTGTTTGAGATGTTCTTGGCGCTTTTGTCTGTAGCTGCATGAAACGAGCTACTTCTCCTGGTTTGGCTGCCAAAACACAAAAAACAAGTGAGGAGCTAAACAAACACCTAAGATTTCGGGGAACTTCACACAACATTCCAGTAAAAACAGAAGGTAAAAAAATGTTAAGATGAAAGCACAAATATGGAAACAATAATAATGTGCAAAGCAAATTTTATACAAAGACTAAAAATATTAATTCAAAATTGAAAATTAGTTCAGTTTTTTTTGCAGTGCTATTACTTTTTATTTGAAGTTGGTAAGGTAAGGTGACACAATTATTTGGAAATGTGTAGAAGATGTTGTTCTCAATAGATTTTTCATAACAAAGATTCTGATATATTCCGACAGTGTAACTGCTCAAATCAATTAAAGATATTTCTCTCCAAGATTTGAACCATGACTTATTGTTTGATTGATTGAATACTTAAGATAATGAAATGTTAACTCTCAGCAACTATTCAATGCTGTTACTCATCCTATTAAGAAATAATCTCTCCCTATTTGAACATGGAAATGATAAGAACAAAGGCACAAGAAAATAGATGAGATAAATTTATCTTGAAATAATTCTAATGTTTGTGACAACAATATTTCTATAAATCTTCGGAAATTTATAGAAGCAAAAATCTGTATATCAACTATTAACACACTTAACATTAAAAATTCATCCTGAACTAATAAATGCTATAATTGAGGTTTTCTTTAATTAATTTTATTATGATTGGAATTTTACCTGTGAAAATTCGCTGCCTCGCTTGAACCAATTGGTTTCTATTCCTTACCGTCACACATAAGTGAACCATTGCAAACATTGCTAAATTCATTATCACACTTTGTATGAGTAAAGGATACTCAAAATGTTTTCCAAACCTAGAAAAAATATATGAATGCATGAAATAAGATGTATTTGATATAAACTCACCAAAACATAATCCTTAGAGTATTTGCTATGAGAAGAGCCAAGCAAACTAGTAATGAAAATCCCTCTGTGTCTTGAGTTCTCTTAATTTGTCTATATTGAGGAATATATGGAACGACACCACCTACAATTATTGCCCCCGCACTAACCCAGCCAACAACATGGCCAACAGTTAACGATAATTCATCAGAAATAACCCAATCCATTTTGTTTCGTATAGGCACAACTCTTCACTCAAAAGACTTAATTCATACTTGACCACTAAGCTCGGTTCAACTTCCAATCAACCTAAACGTCAGAAAAGATATAACCTATAAATTTAGGATGACAACCAGCTGTTGAAACATAGACTAGAATTATAAACATAGGTCTTGTTTGTTTACATCTTTTTAATTGTGCTCGGCTTTTCACCATGTGCATAGATACAAGTAGCACAGATTAAGCTGTGCTAGTACATTTTTAATTTTCTGATGTGGGTCAAATTTATATATTCAATATCTGCACGAATATTCCAACATTATTTTATCATAAAATAACTAGTTACTCATCTTCTGTGGTATTACTGGTATTTGACATTTGCTATTATCAGAGACAAGACTTGTCTCTGCTATTCTGTGTTTGACACAACCATAAGTCATAACACCAGAATTGGGTTATATTTTATATTGTAAATATTTTCATAAATTTGTTATATTGTTATTTCTGCCATGGTTTCAGAGATACTCCTAGAAGTATAAATATCAAACAATGATTGCAAGGATAGCTCTGAATGCGCTAAGGAATAAACCTTACCTATTAAAATATAATTCATTCAATCAGCAATTATGCCTTAGATTTAAGAGTGCGAAACAAAGCTCCATAGTAAAATCAACCGATTCAGGTTCAGAAATCGGACTTGATATCAAACCTTTAGGAGAAAAAGTTAAGGAAACCACTAAGACTGCTTCATATTTAGGAGTTATTTTATTCGGTGTAGCTGTAACAGGTTCTTTATTTTATGCTATTTTTAACGAACTATTCTCAAGTAAAAGTCCAAACAATGTATATACGAATGCGGTGAAAAAATGCTTAGCAGATACTAGAATAGAAGATAAGCTGGGATATCCAATTGCTGCTTATGGTGAAGAGACAAGAAGAGGAAGACGGCAGCATCCTACACATGTTTTATATAACCGTAATGGCAAGCAATGTATAAGGATGAAGTTCTACTTAAAAGGAACAGTTCACAAAGGAACTGTACATTTGGAAATGATGGAAGTAAGAATAATGTGCAAACTGAGTCCATTATACTGATTAATATGTTTTTAGGATGATTCTGGCAAGTATGAATACCGATATCTCTTCATACAAATAGAAGACCTCTTTCAATCTACTATAATCCTTGAAGACAACCGCAGCAAGCTAGAACACATTTCGCAGGATGGTCTTACTTTGAACTTCAATGAATTTACTAAATGAACAAACAGACATATAATGCAAAGATATTTTCAGTCGATTTTATTGGGTTTATTTTCATAATACAAAACAAGTCGGTTCGCAAAGACATAATTCATAATTTTATTACCCATGTATTGGGTTATTATGTATATTACATAATATTGGATCCATGCCCATTTCATGATCTGCAAAAATTGGGGTTTGTAATAGAATGACTGTTCACTATATCTCAATTTTAAATTTAGCGTGAGATGATTTTTACTCTTAGATTCCTGGATAGTTAATAAGTTGGATATTGTTGTTGTTACTGAAAAATTAAAAGTTCACAAATCAGAATTGTTTATTTTTAACTAAAAATCGACTACAATATCAATTTTAACTTGAAACTTAAATTTTTTACTCACAGTTTTTTTCCTTATTCTTCTGAAATATGTTCTCAATTTTGAAGGTCTTCAAAATATGCTCCTCTGATATGGAAGAGTAATTGAAAGCTGTATTGATTATCTTACTGGAACAATGTAAAGGATAAGATTGCTCTACTTTTAAATTTCCAAATAATGTCAAGTCGGAGCATTTTTTTAGCATTTGCTGCTGAAAAATGACCTCTGTTTGGATTTCTACAGGACATGATGGTGTCTGAAATTAAAAAAATATAAGAACAAAATACATGAAATCCTTAAACAATGATACATGTAAGTTGAGTTGAAGTGGAAATATCAGTGTGAAGGAAAATATTGCAGTATTTTCTGGAAGATTTACTTTCAGTCCTAAGAATAATTCATCTATTATCCTATCATTATTATAATCTATTTCTCGAACCTGTAAATGAAAAAAATTAGGAATCAAGATCATTAAGGTGGTACATGGAACCATACTTTTATTTGTGAACATGATGAGAAATTTTTGAAATACTTCATCAAGAGAGGATAAGAACTGCAAACTATCGGAAGGGTAATATCGCTGGTAGAAGCTATAAATATGTATTTCCCTTGAAATCTCACATCTGGAAATTCGTAGAAGGCATCTCTTTTCATCCAAAATCCTATAAATATTACCAAAATAAATCAGTGCATTAAATTCTCAACCACACGGTTACCCTTGCTTTTATAGGCTAAAATGAAAGGAAGAATGATTGAAAGAACACTTGTTATGATAAAAATTATAGTTCCTTTGGACAAAACACGAACTTTGTATCTGGTTTTTATGCATTTTGTATAAACTTGTATCAATACCATAATGTGAGGTTGAATTTGTCATGTAAATGTATATTTGCATGTACCTACATTCATTTGAAATTTGAATGTTTGTGTATTCGTTGTTATGGCAACGAATATATTGCCGCATGTTTTCAAAGAAGCAGCTTCGGCCAGAAATGCCAGAATTGACTACTTTGTGACCATGCGCGAAAAGATCATTGGCGTAACTATAGAGTTATTCTAGGTGAGCATACAGTAACATGCACAACATGCCGCTCGAGTTCCAATCAACCAATCAGCGTAAGGCTGAAACACGCAACCCGCAACAACTTGATGGTTAGTTTGTCTCTTTTTAATCTAACCTGCTTTCTTCACTGAGGCTGTCAGATTCACTTGTGTTGACTGTTATCATTGGTATTATTAAAAATATTAACCCAGGCATTTTGAATCAGAATCCATACAACATCAATGGAAGAAAGTAAGTTTTTTATGATTGTTTCATTCATAATAATAATTAATAACTAATAATCAATTTTTAGCGGTCATGCAATTGGTCACGTTTGCCAGAAAACTTTTTCCAGCTTATCAACAAGAAATCGTCGTTTGAGATTAGATCATCATGAAGAAATGAAAAAAACTGTACACAACAAGTGTCCTGTTTGCACTGAGGAAGAAAAAATATCCTTCAGAACTGAACTCACAATCTCTCAACCAATCATTTCAGACCAGTGCTCCTTTGAATATTAAAACCTCCTCTTATGAATTCGGGAATATGGAAAAATTTGAGTCTTGGCGAGCACTAAATCATATAAATGTGGATTATGCACTGGTTGCATGCATTACAATGCCCAAGGATATAATAATAGGGTTCTATTTTAATGAACGCGATTGCAAAGGTTTGTATATGCATTATTGCTGAGAATTGACAGTCTTATAATACTCTTGATGCTTAATGAATAATATCGGAAAAATATTAACAACTCATTGATATAAGTGCGAATGAATTTGATGTCGAAACTGCTCAGTGTAAACATATAGAAGCAGTCGCTTTGGTTAAAATGAGGAGCAAATCTGTTTCATGTCCATTGATGAACATTTCTGATGATGAAGAAGTGTGTATGTTTGAACCTACTCTAAAGTCGAATTGAAGCGACTAACCAGGACAGAGTGGTCTAGACCAATGTCTTGCTATACATAAACGATCGGTTTTGTCTGTTCCGTTTACTCGCTTCAATTCGACTCAAGAAAGATTAGATATCGGACACAACTAGACAGTTTTCTGAATTAGATATTCTAAAAACAAGAAAGCAATGTTTCCATAGATTCTAATAGAAAACGTTAGGTACGAGTGGGGAAATTTTGTGGGAATATAGTATCAGTAAATTGGAGAATTTTTAGATAGTGCATGAATATGATATTGCTTGATGATGAAAATTTCTGGAAAATTAATAGTTTAATGGGAGATTTCTTTAGCCATGTAGAAAATAAAAATAATGGTGCTGCTAATATTAGCAAAAAAATAGAAAAACAATTGTATTTACCAAGTAAAAAGTAGAATATAGTTTGTTTAGAGTGGGTGAAGTGAGTTAATATGAAACAATGCTAGTAAAAGGAGTGAAATGGAGAGAGGTAAAATTGTAAATTTATATTCTATAGTTTGTTTTGAGTGGATGTAGTAAGCTTCCTAAATGTGAGCGAAGAGAAACATTTTCGAAGCTTGTTCCGGAAACGTTTTCTCAGACGAGTTTCACATTTCGGTACAGAACATGAAGTAAGAGATCTGAGACAACTTATGTTCTGTACTGACATATAAGAATCTTCTGGTTATTTGCTAAGATGAACAGAATTTGGAACAAGCTTCTCAGATTTTTCTCTCATCGCTCACATTTCGGAATACACATTATGAATATTTTATTTTTCCTTAGGAGGTTGGTTTATAATTTCAATCCATACAAATTTTTATGTTATGAACATATTGAAAGATTGATTTTTCTGTTTTGTATATTCTAGAGCACAAATATATATTTGAAAATATAATGGATGGTTCCCTTTTTTTTAAGTAATCCTCTGAATATAGGTACTATATATAATAATAATGTTATTTATTGTTTCCAAATGGCCACCGACTGAGGTCCTTCAGCCTTTTATAGGTACTATTTTTCACAAATAGTTTATGTTGAAAATCACAATAGACAAAAAACAAACTTATATTTCACAGAACTGAATATCTGGATCTGGACTAAATATATTATCATATATAGTTTTCCAATTGTATCTCCAGGAAAAATATGACGCGTTTCTTCTCTATCATTTATATCTGAAAACTTAGGCAAGTTGGACAAGAACTTTTTCGAAAGTTCTCATCTAATTTCATAATTGAAGAATCTGAGAATTATTGGCAATTTCTTTCAAATAGCTTCTTGCAGTACCTGAGTATTCTAGAGTTGATGGCTCGGAGCATTCTGCTGGAATGAAATATCTGGTTTATTTTGGTCCCGAGTTCTGAACGGTTCTACGACAGTACACTGAGACCTAAATGCAGAATCTTACCAATATTTCTGTTCAATTAATAATCATGATTTAGTCTTCAGTCATTATATACTGTATATTCCGTTTGAGATAAATAAAATACGAATTAATAGAGGCTTTGACAGCTGTCAGAGTTTGACAATAAATTCCAAATTTGAATAGAATGTGGTTAGGAGCATGCCGGCTTCTCATTGGTTGAACTCGAGCGGCATGTTGTGCATCTTACTGTATGCTTTCTAGGTGGACATCTGACCAGGCAGGGTTCAATTTGTATCTTATTGATGGAAAATGAAGGAAAGTCCTGTGGACAGGAGCTTTGGCGCTCTTGTTCAAACTTCGATAAATCGTATCTCCAAAAGTATTGGTTTCTCAGAGTTGGAAATGATATCCATATGTTCCAAATTTGAACTCCATCTGATCTATATTGTCGGATTACTGGAAACCGAGCAGCGTTGAACGAGTTCAGAATCTGGATGGGTGACCTTTACCACGATAACTTTCGAACGAATAGAGATAGCATCACCTTGCAATTTTCAGGGTACGTTGCGCATCCGAATGCGATTTTGTTGTTATTTCCTCAATAACTTTGTAATTGGTTGTAGAATGCCAACGCGCAAAGTTTGGCGTAATTTCGTGAGAATCATATTACATAAAAATAAAAAAAAACAAAAAAAAAAAATTCTGTTTCTCAAAAACTTTCCGTGCGATATCGCTGAAATTTCGCTAGAGATTTCCAAACCTAATTGTACAGCGAAGTGTTAAATTTGAACACGATCAGATCCATATATTGTTGAAGATATTGAAAAAATACTAGAGCCGAGCAGCCTTGGGCGAGTTCAGTAACTGGATGGGTGACCGTTGCTACGATAACTTTTGAACGAAAAGAGACAGCAACTTTCAGTTTTCAGGATAGGTTGTGCAGTTAAGTTCGTTTATGGGTATTGTCGGCCAAATGGTTTCGGAGTTATACACATCTGAAATGTTGTCGTTATTTTATCAATAACTCATCAAAAAATACGAATTTGATCGAATTTAAACTTGGCAAATACTTGTAGAATGCCGACGCACTAATTTTGGCGAAATTTCTTGAGGGTCATATCTTTAGGGAAAAGATTAAAAATATTTCTTAAAAAAAAATGTTTTTCAATAATTTTATATTTTAGCTAGTTCTCTCCAATAGCTCTTTTTGTGTGAGAGTGGAAGGTGTTCATTAATCTTTTGATAGTGTTTTGTCTAGTGGCGTCCCGCAGGGATCAGTCCTGGGTCTCATTCTCTTTCTGTTTTATACGTCTGACCTGCCACGATTGTTGAAGTCTTCATGGGTGCTTTTTGCCGATGATACAAACACGTACAATCATGCATCAATGCAAAAGCCCTGCAAGACGATTTTAGGGCTGTGTCTGGGTGTCACGAATGGTTGTTGCTCCTAAAAACCAGTAAGTGCCACCTGCTGCATCTCAGCAGAAATAATCCCAGATATGAGTATGTGATTGATGGTCACCACCTAGTCCCTCGTTGATAAGCCTAACGATCTGGGTGTCACAGTAGCTCATGATTTGAGCTGGTCGCACCACGTACGGTTGCAACTAAAAAGCAAGACAGATGACCATGACAGATGATCTATATAGCATTTGGAAGTTGCAGCTTGTCAACATGCTGGGCCCTTTATTGCAGCTATGTACACCCTCTGATCGAGTATGTTGGACCGGTGTGTTGTCCATCTTTTAGAAGTGATCGACATCTCCTTATGTCTGTGCAGCGTTGGAATACTAGGATTCCATTTGGACTATGCCACTCGCTTGAGAATGATGGATCTACGAACTTTTGTGGATCGTCGTAATAGGGGTCACCTTATTTTGACATATCGAGCTATGCATGGAATCCTTTGGGTGGGTTTGGAACGCCTCTGCAAAAGAAGCATCACACAACTCCGCGGGCATGCTTATTGTGGGTTTCATGAAGCTTCGATTAGCTTTATCGTGGATTTAATTCGATGGTTGCATCAAAAATGAACTGGGAATCGACATAGAATCACACTAATTTGGCAATTAAGAACTGTCAAAGCTTCGTGAAACCCACCATTATAAATTCGGATAGGAGAATTTCAGGACAGCTCAGCGTCAAAGCTAGTAGGTATCTACCCAACAGGGTCTTCGACAGATGGAATGGTCTACCTACATTGTGATATTGTTTGCATTTTCCTTTATTCGTCTAGCTCTTTTGTTTAGTGCCCCTAAAATCTTTGTACTGAATTTTGAAACAACCTGTATATGAATAAATTTGTCTAGCTCGTGAGTTGAATTTTTACCGTATATCATCTATATCACCAAGTATAGATGTAATGTACTTATAAGCATAACCAGCCACATAATCATAAGGTTACTCATCGTGCATAATATCTCTAGTTGAGCAAATAAAGAGTAATAAGAATTTGTATTTACCTACTTCATTCAATTAGTGCTCAAAAATATAATGATTCATTCAAAATACCCTACTCTACGAGAGCATTTATTAGCTTCTGAATCTACAACTGGGTACGATTTGTTTTAAGACCGTGTTCCCGTGTCCGTAAAATTATCAGGGTTGTATTACGGATATTTGTTATCGCGCTATTTGTTTTTAATATGAAACTAACGAAGAATTGACATTTAAGAGTAAAATAAAATTCTACTGACGTGACAGCGCTGGTTTATTGACAAACTCTAGAAATTGGTTTACTCAGTGTATGGAGAATGCTGGACCTCACCTACCTGATTTTGATCTTCAAAAACTAAGAAAAACAAAACTTTTGGTACAATTATAAAAAACAAATGAAATTTTTTTGATTCACACAATGGATTTCATTAAGTTTTAAAAAGGGGGGAAAAAAGCCCTGTGTCCGGAGCTGCTTTGGCGCTCTAGTTCAATTTTTGACAACCCATATCTCCGAAAGTATTGGTTTCTCAGAGTTAGGAATAATATCAATGGATTCATATAATAGAACTGCACCATAAAAGAAATTAAATTCAAATGATAGTTTATTTATCAAGATTAAATGAACAATCTGCAATAATTTTACCTCGTGGAATGGTTACACTCGGTGCATAGTTTTCACAATTCGAAATATCTAAGGAAAGTATCATCGAAATATCTAGAGCAAGACTGGAGACAATCATAGCAGATTGTCCATTCATTCCTGATATTTGAATAGGAGGCTGACGAACAAATTATTTTAATAGTTCAAAATACAGGGTGAGTCTTTGACCACTGCATTAATTTTAACCAATGATTCCTCTCATCAAATAAAACAGTTTTTTCATTCATCATTTTTCCAGATTCGGCTCAGGTAAAAAGTTACAAGCGTTTAAAGATTTCACAATGTGCTAATACACTCCTGCATATAAATTATCTATGACATTGTTGGCATAATAATAATAAGTCATGGTAACGTGGTTTACAGCTTGATTCGGGATTCCAACGCTCAGGGACGGATCCATAAAAGTAGTGAAATATCTGGAGTTTTCCATTTTAAAACATTCAATGAAGAATATCTCGAAAACGGTGCGTTTAAGGAGAAATGATGAAGAATAATATAATGTTCTAAAACGATGGAATATTCTTGAAATTATCCAAGAAAAACTTTATCTGCTTTCTTTATGCTAATTTCGTTTAGTTTTATGAATCCACGAGTCCATAATTAGAAAAACAGTAGAAGTAGAAAATAACTAATATTTGGAAAATATGTCTCATAGCTATAGGAAACTTTACACCAATATTCATTTTATTCGAAAAAGGGATGTCAAAGCTACAAAATAAAAACTGATTTTTTTTCGAAATTTCAACAGCCTGTATCTTTTTACCTGAGCCGAATCTGGAAAAATGGTGAATGAAAAAACTGTTTTATTTGATGAGAGGAATCTTTGGTTAAAATTAATGCAGTGGTCAAAGACTCACCCTGTATATTAAAAGATTTGTTCAAACAGTGACGTGAAGTCAGAAGCTTTTGCGCGTATGTTCTCTTGTCCATTCTCCTGTATTGGACACTCTTAATCGAATTTACCATGGTAAATTCGATTAAGAGTGCCCAATACAGGAGAATGCTTCTGACTTCACGTCAGTGCTTGAACCAATTTTTTTTGATGATTTTTTAAAAAATTTCTTGTACTACGATCCTCACGAAATTTTGCAAAAATTTTCGCGTTGGCATTCTACAACTGAAAACTATATTTGAATTGGATCGGATTTGTATTTTTTTCAGTTATTGAGGAAATAACAACCAAATTTCAGATTGAAATAACTCCAAAACCATTTGACCAATTATGCTAATTATCGCACTTAAATGTCGTATTCAGATGCGCAATCTACCCTGAAAATAGCAAGTCGCTCTTTCTTTCCGTTCTCAAGGAATCATGAGATACATAATATTTTTTCGTAATTTTTAAAAAATTTTCTAGTGCTACGATCCTCACGAAATTTTGCAAGAATTTTCGCGTTGGCATTATACAACAAAAAACAATATTTTAATTGGATCGGATTTGTAATTTTTTCAGTTATTGAGGAAATAACAACCAAATTTCAGATTGATATAACTCCAAAACCATTTGGCCGATTATGCTAGTTAACGCACTTAGATGTCGTATTCAGATGCGCAATCTACCCTGAAAACAGCAAGTCGCTATTTCTTTCCGTTCTCAAGGAATCATGAGATACATAATAATTTTTCGTAATTTTTTAAAAATTTTCTAGTAGTACAGTGCTCACAAAATTTTACACACGCCTTCATGTCGATATTCTACAACTAGTTACCAAGCTTCAATTCGATCGAGTCTATATTTTTTAAGTTATCGAGGAAATAATATTCCTGATGGGTAAAACTCCGAATCCGTTGGGCCGATTATGGCCAACAGCGGACTGAACTCTCCCATTCAGATATGCAAGCTATCCTCAAAATTGCAAGTCCATATCTCCTTTCGTTCAAGAGTTGTCGAGGCAACGATCACCCATCCAGCTACTGAACTCACACAGGGCTGCTCGGATCTTCAACAGTATAGATCCGATCATGTTCTTGGTACTTGGTAGTAGAGTTAGATTATGAAGGTTCTCGCAAAATTTCAGCGATGTCGGACCAATAGTTTTTGATACATAGAAGTTTTTCAATAATTTTCTATGATTTTTTAAAAATTTTCTAGTGATACGATCCTCACGAAATTTTGCAAGAATATTTGCGTTGCCATTTTACAACTAATAACCATGTTTGAATTGGATCGGTTCTGTATGTTTAGAGTTATTGAGGAATTAAGAACCAAATTTCAGATGGCTAACTCCAAAAGCGTTTTGCCAATTATGGCAATAGACAAACTCAAATGGCGCATTCAGATTATCAACCAAACCTGAAAATTTCAAGTCCCTATCTCTTTCCGGTCTTAGGTTATCGTGAAGTAAATAATATTTTTCAACAATTTCTTCTAAATTTTCTAGCGATACGATTCTCACAATATTTCACGAACGTCGTTAAGTTTATATTCTACAACCAATCACCAAGTTTCAATTCGATCCGATTAGTATTGGTTGTAGACAAAATTATTACTCGGAAACCATTGGACCGATTATGCCCATTAACGAACTTGTTCGTCGTATTGGGATAAGCCACCTACCCTGAAAATTTCAAATCGCTATCTATTTCCGTTCTCAAGTTATCGTGGCAACGGCCGGCCGTTTATTGAGACCATTTTCGGCGAAAAATTCGAAAATTATAGACATTTGGGCAAAATGATAACTCGATGTTCCCCAGAACATTTCGCGCCATAACGCGATGTTCCCCAGAACATAAGCGCAAAAATACAATTGAATATGTCTTACCACTAACACATTCATTCTGTATTATGATTTAGAACCTTAACTCAAGAAAGAATATTTGATGCACAAATGCAGAACCATATTTCAACATTTTTTTGCTAGCAACATTAGAAAATAATGTATATAGGAACAGGTCTCACTGCTTAAGGAAGTAAAAGGTAATATTAACCTCGGTTTGTCAACAAGCAGTAATTTATTTTGATGATTCCATTATGTTGTTCTTTCCTATTGCCTTCATAAACTAGATCATTATAATGATCCAATTCTAAATCTTCTGAAACATCATCCCCAATATTTGCACATAGTCAATATTATTGTTGGTATCAAAACAGCCTTGTATACAGGGTGTTTCACGAATTATTGTACAGGCTTTCAGTGCAGATGCAGGACATTTTTGTAAGTCTAAATCAGTGTTCGAATTATGTCCTTACTGTATTCGTTTAAGAGATACAAGATGTTTTATGTATTTTATCAAAAATTTTCAATCGGCATAACTCTTGAATGCCTGCATGAATCTTCATGAAAATTGCGGACAGAATTTATTTCGACCATGGATTCTTGATCGGTGAGTCGAACCAAATCGTTCAAGACCCTTTTCATCCAAAAATTTTAAAATTACAGACATATGGGCAAATTGATAAGTACTCTGTTCCGAGGAACAAGAGCGCCAAACATGAAGTTATGCTGCCGCACCCTGTATTGATAGGCAAACAAATTCAAAGCAATGAATACATTTCTTTCTCAGATACCGTCATTTCGTGGACATCTGCGCCAATTGATACTTTATAGTCTCGGTTCCGGTATATAAAATAAATACCCTCCTCACATTCGCGGCGCAAGACCTAAACAATGTTGGCATTGGGCAAGGTACATTTCTCGAGGCCCTCTGATGGTGCAAGAAGAAAGGAGCTATGAGACTCAAGGCCCTTTGCACCGTGGGCGGTGGCCCACACCGCCCACGCTTCACGCCGTCTCTGCTTCCTCTGTTATTTAATAATGATAAAGAATATAATACATGCGAGATACAAAATTCATTGATACATCGCAAATAGGTTGCCTGGCTAAATCGTGTACGGATGCTGTTAAATCACAAAAATTTTAATTAAATATTTCCCCCATTTGTTATTTGTAGGAAAATTTTAAAAACCACTGACGTGAAGTAAGGAGCATTTGCGCATGTTCCATTGTCTATTCACGCCCTCCATACTGAAATATAAAATTTTTGAAGAAATTTTTATTTTTTTCGGTGATACTAAGTATATTCACTGTGAAGTTAGGTTTTGAAGGCTCTCACAAAATTTCAGTGATATCGGACAGATAGTTTCTGTGATAAAGAATGTTTTCAATGATTTTTAAAAAAATATCTAGTGATGCGATCCTGACGAAATTTCGCAAAAATTTGCGCGTTCGTATTCTACAACTAATTACCACGTTTGAATTGGATCGGATATGTATTTTCTGAGTTACTGAGGAAATAACCACAAAATTTCAGATGGGTATAACTCTAAAACAGTTCGTCCGATTATGCTTATTCACGAACGTCAATTGCAAGTCATCTCTTTCAGTTCGCAAGTTATCTTGGTAACGGTCACCCATCCAGATACTGAACTCTCCCAACAGTGTTCGGTTTCCAGTATTCCTTGAATAACTTAATCAATATAGATCCGATCGTGTTCAAATTGAGAACTTGGTTTAGAATTAGGATTTAATTTTTTTTCTCCTGTATTGGACACTCTTAATCGAATTTACCATGGTAAATTGTCCAATACAGGAGAACAGACAATACAGGAGAACAGACAATAGAATTCACCATGGTAAATTCGATTAAGAGTGTCCAATGCAGGAGAATGGACAAGAGAACATACACGCAAAAGCTTCTGACTTCGCGTCAGTGCTTTTTTGTGCAATACAGTCAGCAAATAATCCTCATAATATGAGACGAAAATGGTCATCTCATAGGACCCCATTCCTTGAAGAAAAATTGATGGGTATAAGGTACTTGAATTTTTTGGAGAACATTTTGCTACAATTGATGGAGAACATCAATCCAGTGAACTATGGCTGACAAGTTGCGGGACACTCTGTATAAGAAATTATAGGATAGGGTGACCAGATTATTTCTGGTGGCATGACGGACGTACCTGTGCAGCCTAAAAAAAGGTCCTACTTCCGCGTGCCCGACAAAAAAAAGGTCCTACGCGATTGCCCAAATTCTGAAACACCTGCACTTCAGGTCCATAGTGATACTACAAGATTGCGAAAATATTGCGGCTCTGACTTTGACGGACACAATGACGGACGCTTGTCAATGACGGACATCGTGTACGAATGACGGACGTCTGGTCACCCTATTATAGGACTTTATATTTGCGTCAATGAAAATGATTGTCATGTTACGGTTAATGGAGTTCGCTATTGTGTCATGCTGGAAAGTAATTCTTGATCAGACATGGAAGGACCCGACATCAGTGATATGTGGTTTCCACAAGATAATGCCACATTCCGCATAGATCAGGCAAGTGATCTATTGATATTCAGTAACCGTGTAAGCTTAAGAAATGGTCCTGTCGAATGGCCATCTCACTGGTGCAATTATTATTTCTATTTATGGGGTTACGTTAAGTCGTTGGTTTATGCCAACAATCCAACAATATTTAGTAGCTCCGGGAAAATATCGAGACCGAAATTGCCAACGTTCTTGCCGATATGCGTGAAAGAGTGGTGGATTTAATTAGCCTCAAAGAATATATTACTGCAGACGAGCTATTGGGTTTTTGATATAGTATGGAATTCAGATACACTGTAAGTTCCAAAATCAACGGTTTTGTGCCTGTGCTGGCATAAAAATATAGTAACCAAGCCTTAATAAAACACAACTGACTCTCCTAACTCGCACAAGCTCCTAGTAGCTTCTGAGTGGTCTCTATGGGTAAGACAACGGAGGGTCAGTATAATCATGTGGATAACATGGGAGCTCAGAGCTCTGTCAGACTGGATTGCTATATCACACCTCTGGTATTTTCTTTCTAGGTTCATTTCCACGCTTCTTACGATTGCTAGTATTTATGCCTGAAAGACGATCGGATATGAGCCTAACGATAGTGAGAATTTGGTTCCTGCCCCATTTACTCCAGAGCCAGATCCTATATTCGCTTTTAAACCATCTGTGTACCATTAAATGGCATATTTTTTAAGAACTTGGGTGGTGGATTTCATGTCCCAATCTTTCTTCCTACCTAGCACGTAGAGTGTTCTTTTCGATGCTTACTTTCTTAATCATTTCGTAAGTAGGAAGATTGGCTGATGAAATATACCTGGCAAGAGAGGACCAGGTTTTCTAGCTGGTTTTTAATACTCTCATTACCTGTTCCTTTCCTAGATATTCTGAGAATGGCTTCAAGGGCCATTTTGTCTATCACAATGTGAAAGAGTGTGAGATTTGTGATAATCTCAAGTGCCCTAGTAGGACAGCTTCCTATAGCTCCAGTGACACACACACAGGCAAGCCTTTGACAACTTTGACAAATCAAGGTCCAAGGCCCAAGGTCAGGCTTGACCCGGGTCAGTTTAGTTGAATTTGTTGGGAAAGCTACAGGGTACTGATGAAGGCCAAGAAGCCAGAAACGCGTCTGCTCTTGCTTTCTCGGCAGATCAATGAGCCCCCTGGGGTCTATTTGATTTGTGAAATATATGCATAAGTATATTTATTATACGAAGCCATTCAGGAAGGACCCGATTAGCAGGAACGCTCTTGACTTGTTGATTTTTTAACAACGGTATCGCCATTATTCATTATTATGTGTATTTCTAGAACGATCGATGTATAATATAGACAAAATATGTTGGTAATTATAGTGGAAACTTCATATTCAATTATTTTCTGTGGGTGTTGAAAAGGGTCGAGTCATATATGTATAAGAAAAGTTTCCTGTATATATCTGTTGTAAATAAGACGATCTTCCAGGTAGAAAACTTCGAGCCAAAGAAACGCTTTCAATAGTATACAAGTTTATTACTCAGTAGTTTATAGACACATACGAGTATACTCAACCGAGAGTAAAAAAATTGGTTCAAGCACTGACGTGAAGCCAGAAGCTTTTGCGCGTATGTTCTTGTCCATTCTTCTGTATTGGACACCCTTAATCGAATTTACCATGGTAAATTATGTTGTCCATTCTCCTGTATTGGACAGTTAATTCGAATTTACCATGGTAAATGTCCAATACAGGAGAATGGACAACATATTTTACCATGGTAAATTCGATTAAGAGTGTCCAATACAGAAGAATGGACAATAGAACATACGCGCAAAAGCTTCTGACTTCACGTCAGTGCTTGAACCAATTTTTTTTTCGTGATTTTTATAAAATTTTCTAGGGGTACGGTTCTTAAAATTTTTTTTTCGTCATTTTTTTCCAATTTTCTAGGGTTACGGTTCTTACAAAATATTAAACACGTCTTTATGTTGATTTTCTACTACTAGTTACCAAGCACCAATTCGATCGAATATTTATTTTTTGAGTTATTAAGGAAATAATATTCCAGGTGGGTATAACTCGGAAACAGTTAGACCGATTATGCCCGAAAACGAACTCAACTCTCCCTTTCGGATACGCAACCTACCCTGAAAATTGAAAGTCCCTATCTCCTTTCGTTCGAAAGTTATCGAGGCAACGGCCACCCATCTACTGAACTCACACAAGAATGCTCGAATCTCCAACAATATTTAACCGATCGTATTAAAACTTGAAACTTGGCAGTAGAGTTAGGTTATGAAGGCTCTTGCAAAATTTCAGCTATTTCAAACGAATAGTTACTGATATATAGAATTTTTTTTTTGATTTTCAATGATTTATTAAAAATTTTCTACGAATGCTTTCCTCACCAAATTATGCGAACATCTTTGCGTTGGCATTCTACAACTAATAACCATGTTTGAATTCAATCGGTTCAGTATTTTTCGAGTTAATGAGGAACAAAAAACCACCAAATTTCAGATAATTTCAGATGGCTATAACTCTAAAACCGTTTGGCCGATTATGCTCATAAACAAACTGAAATGTCGCGTTCTGGTGCACATCCTAATCTGAAAAATTCAAGCCGCTATCTCATTCCGTAATCAAGTTATCGTGACAACAAAAATATCTTTTAATAATTTTTTTTTAATTTTCTAGCCATACTATTCGCACAAAATTCCACAAACGTGCTTAGGTTCATATTCTACAACTATTCACCGAGTTTCAATTCAATCGGATGTATATTGGTTGAAAACAAAATTATTACTCGGAAACCACTGGGCCGATTATGCCCATTAACGAACTTGTCCGTCGTATTCGGATGCGCAACCTACCCTGAAAATTTCAAGTCGCTAGCTCTTTTCGTTCTCAAGTTATCGTGGCAACGGCCGGACGGCCGGACGGACAGAATCAAATTTGACGTCGAATTCTTCATTGGGGAGTCGAACTTAATCGTTTGAGACCATTTTCGTCAAAAAATTCGAAAGTTACAGACATTTGGGCAAAACTATAACGCGATGTTCCCCAGAACATACGCGCAAAAATTGGTTCAAGCCCTGTGGACAGGAGCTTTATTGGCGCTCTTGTTGAAACATTGACAAATCATATCTCCGAAAGTATTGGTGTCTCAGAGTTGGGAATGATCAATGGATTTTTATAATAAAACGGCACCATAAAAGAAACTAAATTGAAATAAGAGCTCCAAAATGTGTCTATTAAAAAAATAACTTCGAAATTATTGGTTTCTCAGAATTGGGGATATTTTATTTCATCATAAAAATCCATTGATATCATTCCCAACTCAGTGAAACCAATACCTACTTTCGGAGACATGATTCGTCAAAGTTTGAACAAGAACGCCAAAGCTCCTGTACAATCGGCTTTCTCACTTTTTGTACCATATTTTCTGACACCGGTTGTCGCTTTTTCCGATCTTCCGTTGCATGCTCCACCTTAAAATGAAAGTTCCCGATGTACCAAATTCAAATTGCGGGTAAGATTGAAGGATTCAAAGTTACCTTATATTCATGCGTCTCCCAAGTAGTTGAAATTAAGAATTATAACAAATATTTAATATTTACGAATGAACATTTTAAAATGAAACTGGAGACGACCACAGACAGATGAGTTTAATGTGGCAAACTTCATATTGGTAAGTTGCGTTCAGTATCTTGGAGTTGCGTCCAACTCATACGTAAAAGTTGGGCGCAAGTCCAAGATGACATATGTAAACACAGATCATACGATAATTCATAGATAAAATAATTAGAACATTTTGTGAAAACATAGAAGTACGATGTATTATTGAGATTTTGAAAAATCATATCTCCGAAACTATTAGCTTGTTAGAGTTGAAAATAATATCAATGGATTCTTATGTTGAAACTGCTTCTTAAAAACATTTGAATTAAAAATTTGTAATGTAAAAAAAAATATTTTTTTTTGTTACTCCGAAACCACCCAATAAGGAACCTAACCGAGATATTCATCTCCTAAACCTACTCTGAAAATTTCAACTTTCAGGCTCATTCCGATCGAGAGTTATCGTGTTAACGGCCGGACGGCCGAACAGAATCGATTTTGACCATGGATTCTTGATCAGTGAGTCGAACCAAATCGTTTAAGACCATTTTCAGCAAAAAATTAGAAAATTACAGACATTTGGGAAAATTGATAAGCACTCTGTTCCGAGGAACAAGAGCGCCAAAAATCGATCTAGAAAAAAATATATTCAAACCTAAAGTATAAAAATCTGCAACGATAAATATTTATGATAATAGATACGTTACTAAGAACAGAAATATTTCACAGATAGTCACAAGAGTTGATATTTTTTAAAACATATTGTTCTCTATGTAGATCTTTCCTAATTTTTCGAATGAAAACTTGATAAAAAAAATTTAAAGAGACTCTCGGTATGTGGTCTCGGTATCGCCTAAAATATTTTTCAAAACGTCTCGTCTCGGAAAAGCGAGACGAGCCGAGAAAAATCTCGCTCTCGCGTGAAGCCCTAAAAATGATAGCACGCTATTCCTCAGAGAATGCGCGCAAAAACGTTTCCGATACATGTTTTCATGAATAGGTTTTTCACTACTCGAATAAATTCGAAATTAATTGATACGGAACTGACCATGCGTTTACTCTCCTACCAAGCAACCTCCCGCAACAGGACCAGGACCAGACTGAAGATTAATAGACACAACATAATCAACAGCCGCGAGAGTAACTAATGGGCGGTCATAGGTTGAACCTGTTCTCAATGAAAATGAAAATTCCGCACTGACCGCACTGAACATCGCAACTGGCAATTATATGGTCATCAAACCTGATCTCGGTCTTGTTCTTGTCCATTGACGGTGACTGGGTTAAGGACGCACGCGGGCTAGAAGTTTGTTTTGACGTGACGCGATTTTGCAGGATTTGGTGCGAAAAATGGGAAGACTGGACGATGTAAACAGATGCAGTTGGTGTCCTGGTTTCAGGGCAAAGTTTTGGACCAATCGGAACTCTCAGACTGATCCATGGCCGAAGCCACAAGTGGCAGGTGAGTAACTCGCTTGAAGGACCATTAATGGCTCATTTTCATTTGGTTAACTATTTCTAGTAACTAGTTCGAATTACTAGACTGTCAGTGAATTAGCTGATACCACTTGCAAGCAATTGAGGAGCAACTTTTCAAAACGCATTAAGTCCAAAAACCATTTTATTGGGAATCAACGAAAAACGATTTTTTCTTCCACCCTGGCTTATAATTTGAGTACGTCGAGTTTGTTTGATAGAAATTTACATCTAAAGGTAATAACTAATCTCATTTAAATCAATATTAATCAGATATACACAGAAAATGTAAAAAAAGTTTGGACTTAATGCGTTTTGATTCATCTCATTGTATATAATGCGTTTTGATGTGGTTGAAATTGAAAATAATACTGTTTGTTGCGATTTTTTATACATTTAGAGAAAACAGTCTGCACAGTTAGTGTTGGCCTGTAATCTAATTAACATGAGCAAATCGATAAAAAATGTTTTTGGTTATATTTGATCTGTTTTAAAAATGCAAACGTAAACATAATTCATTGCGATGCGGCTTACATACTTTGGATTTGAATTACAGAGGGACATAATGCCATTTGGAAGATTTTGTTTACATAGGGCTATAGAGCAATAGAAATCATTTCCGAATCCGCTTCAAACTCAATTTCGCCCAAATTGGACATAATGCGTTTTGAAAATTTACTCCTCAATTTCAATGTGATGATAATTCGGCTTCAAGGTGTGTGTGGAATTTGAGCGGAATCTGACAAATACTTTCTGAAAAATTTTTTTTTTGAGGAAATATTTTTATTTTTTGGCGCTCTTGTTCCTCGGAACAGAGTGCTTATCAATTTTCCCAAATGTCTGTAATTTTCGAATTTTTGGCTGAAAATGGTTTTAAACGATTTGGTTCGACTCACTGATCAAGAATCCATGGTCAAAATCGATTATATCCGGCCGTCCGTCCGTCCGGTCGCTAACACGATAACTCTCGAACGGAATGAGCTGGACAATTGAAATTTCCTGAGTAGGGTCGAGGGATAAATATCTCGGTTAGGTTCGTTATTGAGCGAAATCGGCCTGATGGTTCCGGGGTAAAGAAAAAAAAAATTTTTCTTTTACATTACAACTTTTGAATTCAATTTTTTTTAAATGCAATTTTACCATAAGAACCCAGTGATATCATTTTCAACTCTAACAACATATACTTCCGGAGATAAGATTTTTCAAAATTTCAATAATACATCGTAGTTCTATGTATTCACTGTCTGTGTTCACTGTTCATAAATGTCATCTCATCTAGCTATTAGAGTCATGTCAATTCGTAGTTTGAAAACAAGTATCCGATTCTTGAATTTGTGATATACAAGACTGTTTTGAAACCGAAAATAATATTGACTGGTTGCATATTGAATAATTTACGTATAAATTCGGGTTGATGTTTCAGAAGATTTAGAATTGGATAATTTTAATGGTGTAGTTTATGAAGGCAATAGGAAAGAAGAACATAATGGAATCATCAAAACAAATTACTGTTCGTTGATCACTGAGGTTAATATTACATTTTACTTCCTTTAGTAGTGAGACAAGTTCCTATATACAGTATTTTCATAATGTTGCTAGTTAATATATTTTGAACTATTAAAATAATTTGTTCATAAGCCTCTACATACTCAAATATCAGGAATAATTGGACAATCTGTTATGATTGTCTCCAGCGTTGCTCTAGACATTTCGATGATACTTTCCTTAGGTATTTCGAGTTGTGAAAACTATGCACCGAGTGTAAGTTGCAACAACCCATTCCACGAGGTTGAATCATTGCAGAGTGCTCATTCTCATTTAATCTTGATAAGTAAATTTAATGACAATTTTTGAAGCATTGTAGATTGTTCTTTTTTGCGCTCTAGTTTAAATGATAATTTTTGAAACATTTTTTTAAACGCCACTTTTTGGCGCTCTAGTTCCTCGGAACTGAGTGCTTATTAATTTGCCCAAATGTCTGTAATTTTCGATTTTTTCGATGAAAATGGTCTCAAACGATTTGGTTCGACTCACTGATCAAGAATCCGTGGTCGAAATATATTCTGTCCGGCCGTAGGCACGATAACTCTCGAACGGAATGAGCTGGACAGTTGAAATTTTCAGAGTAGGTTTGGGAGATAAATATCTCGGCTAAGTTCGTTCCTGGGCAAAATCGGACAGTTGGTTTCGGAGTAAATAAAAAAAATTTTTTTTTTTACACAACAAATACCAAATTAAATTTTTTTCAATAAGCAGTTTTACCATAAGAATCCAACGATATCATTTTTAACTCTAACAAGCTAATAATTTCGGAGATATGATTTTTCAAAATTTCAATAATAAATCGTATTTCACAGAATGATATATTATACTATGTATGAATTGTCATAATGTCAACATGACATTATCTAATCAATCGAAGAATTATGAGAATAAAGTGTATTCCGAAATGTGAGCGAAGTGAGATAAATCTCAGAGTAGTGAGACTGCTTTTCATCCATAGACATAGAATGCAAATAGAATGTAAATATTGAAAGCATAATTCTGTAGTTCGAGAGAGGAGAAAATTTGGTGAACGTAGATCAGGAAATTTTTGATCGATTACAAGGTATTTTTTCATTATTACTCTTCTTTCATAAATGTTTTATGAAATATCTACTATTTGTAGGTACTTTAAACCTGTTTTGGGCAATTTTCATACGAAACTTGTTGGCGCTCTAGTTCCTCGGAACTGAGTGCGTATCAATTTGCCCAAATGTCTGTAATTTTCGAATTTTTCGATGAAAATGGTCTTAAACGATTTGGTTCGACTCACTGATCAAGAATCCGAGGTCGAAATCGATTCTGTTCGGCCGGCCGGCCGTAGGCACGATAACTCTCGAACGAAAGGAGTTAGCGGATTGAAATTTGCAAGGTGGGTTTGGAGCATAAATATCTCGGACGAGCTCGTTAATGGGCGAAATCCATCAGGCGGTTTCGGAGTTATGGCTGATTTTAGTAAAAATATTTATTTTATGAATATTTCCGAAACCGATCACTCGATCTATCTAAAATTTAGCATCAAATTGTAGAATCATGACCTTTATACGCGTGTGAAGTTTTGTATTGACCAGATTACCGCAAAGTGTCAAAAAAAAATTTTGAAAATTTAAAAAAAGTTTTTCTACAATAACTCTCGAACGGAATGAGCTAGGTAGTTGAAATTTTCAGAGTAGGTTAGGGAGATGAATATCTCGGTTAAGTTCGTTATAGGGCAAAATTGGGCAGATTTAATTCGATTTCTTCCATGGTGCAGTTCTCAATCTCAGATTGCTTATTTAATCATGATAAATAAACTATTATTTGAATTGAATTTCCTTTATGATGCAGTTCTATCATAAGAATACATTGATATAATTCCCAACTCTGAGAAACCAATACTTTCGGAGATATAATTTCTCTGTTTGAACTAGAGCGCCAGAAAGCTCCTGTCCACAGGGCTTGAACCCATTTTTTGAATTTAATTTCTTTCATGATGCAGTTCTATCGTAAGAATCCATTGATATAATTCCCAACTCTGAGAAACTAATATATCGGAGATATAACCTGTCTGTTTGAACAAGGGCGCCAAAAGCTCCTGTCCACAGGGCTTGAACCAATTTTTTTAAAAAGGTTCGTAATAATCCCGGTTTCAAAAATCGTTTCATTGTTCTCTAAAATAGGCAACTTTTGTATTATTTAACCAAATTCGTATCAATTTTCATATACAGTTTTCGAGATACCAATAGTGGTAAGACATAAATAATACGGACTGTATTGGGGCCAATTTCTTAAGCTTATCGACAACCCTCATATACATTAGTTACTTACTTAAATTGCCAGCTTACTAATGAAATAAGGAAAGTTAAGAAAAGTAGGCTTTTTTATGAAAGTATTTTGAAAATACATGTTTTGCATTTAGTATTTTAAATATATAATGGAAAACTATTTGGTGTTTTGTAATTGAAATTAAAAAGTACTTGCATTTTGTATTTAAATACATTTTGTAAACTATTTTGCACATCTCTGCCCAATTCATGGCTTCCTATCAGCATAAGCAAAGATATCGGCCATTTTTCTATTTTGTTTGAATTTCTTTTACTTGTATAAATAAATGAAAGAAAAAATTTGATTTTCTCAGATGAAACCGAGAAAGCGGCGGAATTTGAAGAACAGCCCAAAGAAGATATCCTTATTATCAGAGATATAGATCCTTGCATCGAAGAAAATGGAATTAACCATTTCACCGACAAATATGACCTTATGAGAAGAAATATCGAACCTAAACTGGTGGTACGAAGAGGACAATCGTTCAAATTGATCTTGAAACTGAGCAGAAAATACGACCCAGAAAGAGATGGGATTTCGCTTATCTTTACAGCCGATGGTAAGAATTATTTACTTTTGCTTGAGTGATAAATCGATCAGGATAACAAGCAAGCATGATCCTTCTCGGATAAAACAATATTTTTGTCCCAAGTTGTAGCCTGTTCCCCATAGTAACTGAAGCAGCGCGAATCATTTGACACTTGTCATCATGAAGAACAACTTCTCACAGTATTCCCCAGGGCAAACCGTTTGAGGACTCTCTATGTAATATCTGTGGGATGTCACTGGACTCATCCCCTGTTGTGGATGTTTCGAAGAGATACAGAGCTCTTGAAGACCTCCCAGCAATATTACAGTGAACTTCTTAAAACATTCACCAGGGTGAGCATTTTGGGAACTTCTTCATGTTTTACCTTTGAGATAGTACTGGGCTCATCCCCTGTGGCGGACAATTGGAGCTCTAGGCGACCGTTCATCGATATCGCGATATTACAGTATATCCATGAACAAGCAGTTTGAGAACTTCCCTAAGGGATATCTTTGAGATATCTTCTGTGGATATTCATAGAAGCTATAGAGCTCTTGGCGACCTCCTAGCGATATCGCAATGAACTTCTCAAAATATTCAACAAGGTGAGCAGTTTGAGGACTTCTCCATGTGATATCTCTTAGCGAACATTTGGAGGAGATAAAGAACTCTGGGCGACCTCACAGAGATATATCAAAAAGCCTCACAATATCTTGGAAAGAGTTCACCGAGATATCTTCGGGACGTCTCTAGGTTGCCTGTGTGTGCTATAATTATTTTTAAAATTTATTTATATTATTTTGATCTTTTTAACAGATGAGGATAAGACCAGCTACGGTCAGAAGACCTTAATCGCTGCTCCACTTCTCAGAAAACCAGATAAGTCATTCATATGGAACGCAGTGGTAGAGCACGAAGGGGAAACATCCATCTCAGTTAATATATTTACAGACCCAGAAGCAGTTGTAGGTAGATGGAAACTTGACGTAGACACCAAAATCATTGATGGAGGAGCCTATTGTTATTGTTGCGAGAAAGAGATATACCTCCTGTTCAATCCTTGGTGTAAAAAAGATAGGGTGTATATAAGTTCTGATGATTGGAGGACAGAAACTGTTCTGAACGACACCGGCATTATATGGAGAGGTACTTTCAGCAGGATGAAGCCTGTAATTTGGAAGTATGATCAGTTTGAGAGTAATATTTTGGATTGCGCGTTGTACGTGTTGCATGAGATCGGCTTGGTGAAAGGTACGCTGGGCATGTATGTTTTTTTCTCAATATTTGAATATTCGCTATATTTCAGGTGCAAAGAGGGCAGATCCAGTGAAAGTGACCAGAGCTTTGGCTGCCGCTGTAAACTCAGCAGATGACGATGGAGTAGTCATGGGAAATTGGAGCGAAGACTTCGATGGTGGTACACCTCCAACCAAGTGGATTGGTAGCAAAGAAATCCTGAGGAAATATTACAAGAAGAAGAAACCAGTGAAATTTGGACAGTGTTGGGTGTTTTCTGGAGTTCTAACTACAAGTAAGTAGAATTTCTTATAAGATGATTTTCAAGAGAATTGATTACTGTCATTTTCATATCCCTAGATTTTGTTTTAGGAACATTGAGAAACCAGTTGTTTAATATAGGTTCAATCTTTTTGAACGATGAACCAAAATTGGTTCAAGCACTGACGTGAAGTCAGCAGCTGTTGCGAGCATGTTATATTGTGTATTCACCTCTATTGGACACTGTTGATCGAATTCAGCATCGATATACATATACCGTTTTCTCAGCTTTTATAAAATATATAATTATATAAATATGAATTCTTAGCATTTTAATGACATACTTGAGTACCGAGAGAATCGTCTATGATCACAGAATTTCTTAAACTGACATATGTATTCTATTGGAATTGAAATTCCGTGAATATCTGATATAAAAAACCTTATGCCTCAAGAAAATTCAGGATACGATATTATCGCAATTCCGCGAAAATTACTGGGTCGGCATTCTACAAGTATAATTACATAGTTTTAATTGGATCAGATTTGTATATTTTGAGTTATAAAGGTGATAACAACAAAATTTCAGATTGATACATCTCCAAAACCATTAGGCCGATTATGCATTTTAACTAAATCAAATGTTGCATTAGTATGCACAACCTACCCTAAAATCGCTGTCTTTCTGTTCTCAAGTAATCGTGAGATTAATAATATTTTTGGCGCTCTTGTTCCTCGGAACAGAGTGCTTATCAATTTGATCAAATATCAAATGTCTGTAATTTTCGAATTTTTGGCTGAAAATGGTCTTAAACGATTTGGTTCGACTCACTGATCAAGAATTCATGGTCAAAATCGATTTTGTCCGGCCGTCCGAAAAGTGATAAATTTGAAAATAAGGTACAAAATTAGTGCATAATTTTTCCAAACTTTTTCCGTAATCAGATAACTCTTATCTGTCATTTTCCAATTTTGTTCTGCTAACTTTACCGTAAAAAGAAAAACCGAAATTTCACGATAATCCGAATAGCTGGAGTCCCCTTTTTTGGTTTAGATAGGAGTACTAAATTAATGCACATTGATTTCTTCAAATACTTTTCTATTAAGAGGTGGGTTCTGCTAGCTTAACGTAAAGCTAGCAGAATCCAGTGTCTTCTCGGTATACAAAAGAGTATCAAATTTTTAAATAAAGTACAAAATTCAAAAACTAAAGGTGGTTCTGCTAGCTTTACCGAGGTGTATAATATTATTAATATAAGGTTTGCATGATGACGTTCAGCCATAATTCTGATATTCTTCTGATATTCTTATCGATATTTATTAGCAAAACAAAGATAATACTAAGTATCGTAGGAGTACCTATACAAGGATTTCTACTCAATTCTCATTATTTGCATCCGGAGGAGTGAGGTAATGAATATATGATTAAGTGTAACATTTGAATTGAGGCATATTATGCAAAATAATATGACACATTTCGATTCAGTCAAGCGTTGTTGCAATGAATAATAAGATATGCACTCATTATGGGACATCACATCAAAATTCCAAGAAAGTATCTCTGAAAGCCATAACATTTACGTCCAACATACGCCTAGCTTTTATGAGTCATTCACAGATATGAAATTCTATTGATAGATGCAGAAAATAAAAGATCTGGCGACCTTCGTTTACCAAAATCAATCAGTTTGAAGTAATGGACCGTTAATATCAACGAATATAATATTGTTCTATAGAAGTCGAACAACAAAGTCTCAATTGCGATTCTTCAAGCTTGAGATTGTTTACGATACATAATACTGATTACATATGCGGAAATTCTTGAGACCAGGTAGTACTTATTTGTTTGGGATGTGATGTATTGCAAATGGAAATCGTACATAAAGAATGTGATGATTAATATTTTTACGGTTGTTTTCCAACAATGGCCAACTCATTGAGATAAAAAATTCATGAGTGATTGTAGACTATTCTGTCCAAGATTGAATTTGAATTAGTTAGTAGTTACACGTTCCAAAGGATAGGCACGGAGCCTATAATCCTTCGAAAAGGTTTATATATCTCTTTTTTGAACATATTCGAATAAACACTTAAGGAATAAGGTAGACGCTCACTTAGGCGAAGCGTCGCGAACGGAGGAGGCGCGTCGTTTTTCGTCCAAGAAGTCAATACTTGAGGAATACAAGACTTCGCATGCATATTATTATTATTATTATTATTATTATTATTATTATTATACTGATCCTCCTGGGTCTTCCACAAGGAGACCCCTCATAAGCTCTAAGAGCTTGCCCTGAGTTAGGAGAACCAGTTGTGTTCTGTGTAGGCTTTGTTACTGTGTCCTTACGCCACCTTAGGCACAGCACTGTTAATTTTTGACCCAACAGCGAATGGTGGCGATTACCGTGACTAGAAAATTTCTTTCCTAGCCTCGGAATTGAACTTGGGGCTTCCGCTCCCAAGTCAATTACTCTACCACTGAGCGCAAGCATTCAAAAGAAGAATCAAGAAATGCATAATCTTATGTGAACCCCATGCAACAGAATGATATCATATATTTTGTAAAGGGTTATGAATGATGTATATATCTATATTAGACATAATTTCTTTTCTGTTACATTTGGAATTTTTTTCAATATTTTTGAATTGTGCGACGATTATGAAATTAAAATTACTATTATTATTATTACTAATTAAACGTACTTGTCATACGGTCTGCTTTAAACAGTTTTCATACAACTATGAAACAAGACACAGGAACAAATCTACCTTAAATAAAAACATCCGTTCAAACTATGGAAGAAGAAGACCAAGCTTCATAGGACCACAACTTCATAACGAACTGCCAAAAACTAATAGATTATCTAAGGCGTTCCATTCTTTAAAAAAAAACTTGAGAATTCATCTTGAAAATTGTTGAATTCATTTTAGTCTTTACTATAAATATAAATATTAATTAATGTATAAGAAATGTATATCTGTGTTATCAACTTATGTTGATTAACAGAGTATTGTCAATAAATTATTAATAATAATAAAAAAAAAACAGACTGATGTACCCACCTTTTTATTGTTCCACCACTGTCGTCGAAAAACATTCAAGAGTTCGAATGTGTTTAAATACAAAATTTTATGTGCCTTCTGGAAAAAATGATATGTATCAAACTAAGATTTACAAAATGTTTAATTCAATGAAATTTTATCTCATTTGCGGATTGTGAATCATTATACAGGGTCTCTATAAATGATTGTAACATCACAGAGAAATATTCTTATTTTGCCGCTTCATAATATACTGTTCACATTCACGATTCCATCCACATAATTTATTTTCTGACAATACAATTATCAAGGCTGACAATTTCAAAGGCCTGTAAAATAGTAAGGATCCTTATCGAAGAGCGGCATTTATAAAGACACTGTATTATAATTTTTTGCGTCCACGTGAGAGGAAAAACCTTTTATAGGATTACCCTAAGAGGGTCTGCACTGTCAGGAGTGTGAGACTCCAGTTTTTATTTGGTTATTCCCTAAAAAACCTCTCACACATTTCCTGGAGTAGTTCTTCGTTCTGCCCTCACAGAGTCCCTTAAAAAAAGAGACTTGCACAGTTGCCTCCCTGCGTTATTATTATTTTTTTTTTCCGCTCAAGAGGAAAAACCACCCTGAGAGGGTCCGCTTCTCTCAGGAGTGTGAGACTCCAGTTGTCGATTGGTTAATCACTAAAAAACCTCTCGCACCTTCATTGGAGTAGTTCTTCATCCTGCCCCTACAACGTCCCTTGACAAAAGAGATGAGCTGCAAGTCCCAGTTGATGGGACCTGGTGACTCGAAGTGACCCGAGCAACACTGGTTTCTGTATTCCGTGTGCCAATTCCTCGGTCAGGCATCTACAGGCCGGAATCATCAGCAACTCTGCCACGTAGTTCGCTCTCATTCCACCTAGGCATCCTATGATTAGAACGACAATCCTAACTTTATGCCTTGGGTACAGTATTTCCAGTTCGAACATTAAATCTTTGTATTTCTGCCTCTTCTGTTCTTCTTTCATTACCACATTATTTCCAGCGAGGGAGGAAAATTCGACGACAAACAATTCCTTGAGTTTGTCCAGCATGACTATTTCTGGCTTTATGGCGTGGATCTGGCGAGTTGTTGGAATCGCATAGGTCGAGTAGATGCGAGCACTGTCATTTTCAACAACTGCTTCAATCTTCAGAGGCATATATGGTAGCACTGGTTCGTTGTCTATACCATAAACCTCTCTCAGATGGAAGTAGAGAATTTGGAGTGCCACCAGCCCTAAATAGGAACGCTCCTTGGTTCCTTATTTCATGATGAGCTATCATTTTCAGAAGCGGGTCTTTGCTTCTCAATATCCTTGTTGCAATTCCCAACGCTTGCTGATGGTGTTGGTATTCCAAACTTCGCAAACCTCTGCCTACCTGCGTTCGTGGAAGGTATGTCCTTTAAATCGACCAGTTGGGATGCAAGCTACGATTCATGTTCATCACTTTACGTTGGTTCTGTCTAGCTCGAGAATTTCATTCACTGTCCAGTTAACTATGCCGACTGAGTAGGTGATTATCGGTATTGCCAAGCTGCTTGTAGCTGATACTTCATTGTTCCCGGACAGCTGTTACTTCCATATATCTCGGATCTTCTTTTTGTAGCTAGCTGTTAAGGAATCCTTGATTTGGGTTGTCTCCAGTGCTCCTCGTTATTTCATCCCAATGAATTCGTATGTTTCTTCCTCTTCGACGTATAGAATGCTTATTTCCCCTTCTAGGTCGATGTTCGATCGTTCTTCCTCTGCTTAGATGAAAAACAGCACAATTGTCCAGACTGAATGACATTCCTATTGCTGAGGTGTATTCGGCAACGATATTCAGTAGTTGTTGTATTGCTGCCTTGGATGAAGCGTACAGTTTTAAGTCGTCCATGTAGAGGAGATGTGAGATCAGATGTTCTCTTCTGCCTGGTGGTCCGGCCTTGTACCATATTCTGCTTGCACTCATTTCAGTTATTAATGGTAGAAGTGTTATACAGGACAATAACGGGCTTAGCGAGACTCCTTGAAATACGCCTCGCCTGTATAACCCATCCGGTATAAGTGGTCCGACCTTCGGATCGAACGGCAAACTTAGTCCTCCATAACGCCATGATGTTTCCCATCGCATGGACTATGTTAGGGTGGACTTTGCGCATCTTTAGCAGCCGTATTATCAAGCTGTGCGCCGATGTGTCGAATGCTTACGCGTTATCCAACCACGATGTACGTAGGTCGCGCTTGTAGTGCCTCGCATCTTGACAAATGCTCTTGTCTATAAGGAGGTTGTCCTCGCACCCCTGTAATCCTTTCCTAGCTCCTCTCTGTTCGTGGATTTGATTCCACACTGGTCCAATTGATTCCAGAATCCGATGTTGAAGAATACTTGTGAGAATTTTATACAGTGTGTTGAGACACATGATTGGGCGGTAGTTGTTTGGCTGTCCTAGATAACCTGATTTCGGTATCTTCCATCAGTAGTTCTGAACGCCATCCAGTCTAGGTTCCTTGAAATCCTGCTTGTTCTTCAAGGCATTTCTAATCTCTTCGGACATTTATGATACATTGGTTCCAAGATGCTTGCTGCCTTACGGTTCTCATCTTCTTGTCTAGCTTATTCAATCTTGACCTATGTTTGTCCTCCTTAGTTGTTGTTCTTCCTGGTGGGCACAGAAGTGAAGCAGCAGCTTTCACTGCACCTACGACATCTTCTAGCGAACATTCCTCCTTTTAGGTGATCGTTGATTATAATATTCATCGCGGCTAGATCTTCAGCCGGGAGTCTCGATTTCAGCCTTGTGGTCCTTAAGTTAGGATTCCCTACTACACCCTCAAATGCTTCCCTTATATTGACCAATAGCTCTGGAACATCTCTCACCTGCTCCATGCCCGGTGCTGCGACTTCTTGACATCGCAATCCAGGCCTCACAGGTTGTATGTTTGAGGCATCTCTCACTTGCCCCTCATCCTGTTCTTCCCTCCTTTGATTCGTCAGGTGCTGCTGTTGGTTTGGAGTATCTCTAGCCTGTTCTTCAGCTTGTTCTTCTATCCCCCCTGACTCTTGATGCTGCTGCAAGATTCCCCTCTTCTTGAGATGGCTCACCTGGTCTCGCAGGTTTGCTGCATCATGAAGTTTAGATCTGGCAGATTCTCACACCACAGACCATGCAGTCTACCAATATATCCCCTTCTTTCTGGCGATCTTTGGTATAACACAGACAGTTGTTCGTGTTGCTCAGGTGTCCACTTGTGGCGTCTCCTTTGTGCGGCCTTGTTCCTGTTGCCGGGTCCGACTACGGGTTGCTCTTGTGAGCGCTGATTCCCTACGCGACCGACAACTTGTTCTCTCTCCTCCTCGATCTCCTCATCAGAAGCTTTAATTTCTTGTATGACAGGCGCCCGCCACCTCGGCATCCTGCCGTTGTTGGTTCGCATGCTGTCACGTCTAGCACCAACACCAGACGTGCCCTGGTGATCGCCAGGCAGCAGATGTTTTCCGAGGCTCCATAGATAGTAATTCATCATCAGTTGAGAGTGACCGGCCCTGCGGGTTTGTCACACCCGTATGCTACTAAGTAGTGCCCCCTGCGGTTTTGCATTTTATACCTACTGCCAGGTTTAGCTAGGATACCTCGGGTTTGCTAAGCCCGTACTCTGAGACACATCCCAGAGCCCCTGAGTTACCAGAGTCCCCTATTATTGTTATTATTTTATTTTTTCTACAGTGGCTCATAGCTTTGTGCTACGGTATTATTATTATTATACTGTATCGGGCAGATGGTTCATGTTCATCAGCTTTCTTGTGGATCTGTCGAGGTCGAGAATTTCATTCTCCGTTCAGTTAATTACCCCGATAGAGTAGGTGACAATCGGGAGTGCAAAGCTGTTCGTAGCAGTCACTTTTTTTCTCCGCACAGCTGTGATTTCCATATATCACTGAGTTTCTTCTTTTTGAAGGTGTCGAATGTTATTTTCCCCTTCTAGCCCGATGTCTTCTCTTACTTCTTCCGTTCTTCATTTGTTTAGATGAAGAACAGTATTCAGTAGTTTTTGTAGTGCTGCCTGGAACGAGCGTACAGTTTTAAATCGTCCATGTACAGGTGATGTGAGATCAGGTGTTCTCTTCTGCCTTGAGGCCTGGCCTTGTACCCTATTCTGCTACCCCCCAACTCAGCGGTTAATGGTAGGAGTGTTATGCAGAACAATAACGGGCTTAGTGAGTCTCTTTGAAATATGCCTGGCCTGTTTCTCACCCAACCCGTATAATGCTGGCCATACACGGTACGGTACACCGGATAGGTCTACCTGCGCAGGCGTTCCTGTGCAGGTTGACCAGATCATTCATCATTCAATCTTCAAAATTAAAGTAAGGTCCAATAATGCCATCGCGTCATCATTGTCAATCGATGCCATTGCAAAAAGAACTCAAGACCTCACCGGAACATCCCCATACACGTTACTGACGTTTGGTTCACCTGCGTAGGCAAACCTGTACATGTAACCTCTCCAGTAGACCGAAGCGTGTAATGGCTTACATTAGTGATACGACCTTCCGATTGGACGCCCAACTTAGCGACATAATATTATCCATCACATGGACGATGTTAGGGTGCATTTTGAACATCTCTAGCAGCCGTATTATCAAGCTGTACACCGATGTGTCAAATGCTTTTGTGTAATCCAACCATGATTTTATAATTATTAGTATGAGTTTCATTAGCATTAATTAAATCATTGGACATGATGTATATTTAGTTTGCAGAGCCCTCGGTCTACCAACCAGAACAGTCACAAATTACTCTTCTGCGCATGACACTCAGGGTTCCCTAACTGTCGATTACTTCCTGAATCAAGAAGGAGACCTAGTAGAAGATCTGAATTCCGATTCTGTTTGGACCTTCCATGTTTGGAACGAGGTCTGGATGTGTAGATCAGACGTGGATGAGAAATTTGATGGTTGGCAAGTTATAGATGCCACACCTCAAGAGCAAAGTGAAGATATCTATCAAGTGGGACCAGCATCTGTCGGCGCTATCAAACATGGTGACGTCTTAAAACCTTATGATAACGGTTTTGTATTTGCGGAAGTGAATGCAGATAAGGTGAGGAAATGTGTTTAGGTTTTGCTATCAGAACTTACTCTTTTGGGTAGCGTTCTATTGAAATAACAAAAATCGGAGGTATTTTTTTGTCATATTCTGTGGAATAGCGTGCTATATGTCAAAATGTCTGTAATTTTCGATTTTTTTTGTCAAAAATGGGTTCAAGCCCTGTGGACAGGAGCTGTCTGGCACTCTAGTTCAAACAGACAAATTATATCTCCGAAAGTATTGGTTTCTCAGAGTTGGGAATTAAATCAATGTATTCTTATGAAAGAACTGCATCATAAAGAAAATTAAATTCAAATAATAGTTTATTTATCAAGATTAAATGAGCAATCTGAGAATGAGAACTGCACCATGGAAGAAATCAAATTAAAATAGCTGAAATGAATTTGACTCTTTCTTATAGAACAGGATGAAATGTACGAGTATGAACACAGATCATATAATAAAGCTCAGATAGAATAATTATAGCATTCTGTGAAAACATAGAAGTACGTACGATTCATTATTGAAATTTAGAAAAATCATATTTCCGGAAGTATTAGCTTGTTGGAGTTGAAAATGATATCGATGGATTTTAATGGTGAAACTGCATCTTAAATAAAAATTACAGACATTTGGGCAAATTGATAAGCACTCAGTTCCGAGGAACTAGAGCGCCAAAAGGTGTAATTCCCTTTCCGGGATATGAGCCCGCCTCCTCTCGCTCCGAAGCTGAAAGCGTAGACCGACCGGCTATCGGGCTCCTCGTATGATCTTGTCGATCTCCGGTATTAGAATAAAACGTCGGTACTTACTTGGGATATATATATACTTAATTTTCACTTTTCGGCATAAAATCGCCACATGGGGGTTTATTTGACGGTTTTTTACCCTTGTCTCGTTGTCGATTTTGAAGTTTCTCGAACCAACCATTAGCAAGGAATAGGACAATGTCATGTCTCAGGAAAATGAGTTGACACTATGACAATTCATACATAGAATAATTATATAATTCTGTGAAAACGTAAAAATACGATTTTTGATTGAAATTTTGAAAAATCATATCTCCGAAAGTATTAGCTTGTTAGAGTTAAAAATGATATCATTGGATTCTTATGATAAAATTGCTTATTGAAAAAAATTTAATTTGGAATTTGTTTTGTAAAAAAAAATTTTTTTTGTTACTCCGAAACCATCTGTCCGATTTTGCCCAATAACGAACTTAGCCGAGATATTTATTTCCCAAACCTACTCTGAAAATTTCAACTGTATAGCTCATTCCGGCCGGACCGGACGGCCGGCCAGACAGAATGAATTTCGACCACGGATTCTTGATCTGTGAGTCGAACCAAATCGTTTAAGACCATTTTCATCGAAAAATTCGAAAATTACAGACATTTGTACAAATTGATAAGCACTCAGTTCCGAGGAACAAGAGCGCCAAAAATGGTCTCAAACGATTAGGTTCAACTCACTGATGAAGAATTCTAGATTTAGTTTGATTCTGTACGGCTGACCGTCGCCTTAATAACTTCGAACGGAAAGAGATTAGTGACTTGAAAATTTCAGTGTACGTTGCGCATCCGATTGCGATGGTTAAGTTCGTTAATGGGCGTAATGGGCCAAACGGTTTCCGAGTACTAATTATGTTTTCAAACAATACATATCCGTACGAATTGAAACTTGGTAACTAGTTGTAGAATACCGATACAAATATATATGTAAAATTTCGTGAGGATCGTATCACTAGAAAATTTATAAAAATTATTCTAAAATATTCTGTATCTCACGATAACTAGAGAACGGAAAGAGATAGCGACTTGCAATTTTCAGGGTATGTTGCGCATTCGAATGCGACATTTAAGTTCTTCAGAAGGCATAATCGACCAAACTGTTTTGAAATGTTGTTGTTATTTCCTCAATATCTCAAAAAATACGAATCTGATCTGTTATCTGTTATTAGTTGTAGAATGCAGACGTACAACTTTTTGAAAAATTTCGTGAGGATCCTATTTTAGAAAAATTTTAGAAAAATCATTGAAAAAAGCTTTCGAATATCTCAGAAAGTATCCGTCCGATGTCGCTGAAATCGATGCGAGAGTCTTCAAAACCTGAATTTGAACATAATCGGAACAATATTATTGGAGATCCGAGTAGCCTTGAGTGATTGCAGTAGCTGGATGGGTGACATTTGCCACGATAAATTTCGAACGGACAGATATAGCAATTTGCAATTTTCAGGTTGGTTGCGCATCTGAAGTTCGTTGTTGGGAATAAAAGGCCAAACGGATTCGGGGTTTAACCTACTCATCTTGAATTTTGTTGTTATTTCTCTATATCTTAAAATATATAAATCCGATCCAATTAAAACTTCGTAATCAATTGTAGAATGTGCTAATTTTTACGAAAGTCATCTCACTAGAAAAAAAATTATTCGAGCCACCATTTTATAATCGAGTACCAAATATCAGCTCGTTCGACTTCGCATATGGCGTGAGTAGCAGAGCTGAGCGAAAACATTGTGCTTAGTATTTGAGAAAGTACTTGAAGCCTTTTTGTGCTCCTGAGCACTATTTAAAACCAGTTCGTACTGCTTAGTAATTCAAGCGCTTCAAGAAAAGGCTTAGTGCTTAGTATTCCCTTAAGTGCTCCCGAGCACTTTCGAGGATTACTAAGCACTCAGCCTTTCTGAAATCTTGTCCTAACACAAATAGACGCTGATTTACAATGGTAAATTGCTTATGATTACAATCACAATAGAAAATAATGCTATCCGATTTCTGCAGATTTTATTTTTTTCATTTTTATTGAGTGCTTAGTGCTTAGGGCTTGAAGCACTTTTCTTCAGTGCTCGGCACAGCTCTGGACTGAGTAGACAATGGAACATGTTCTAAAAAGCCTCTGACTTCATGACCGTGCTTCTTAATGATTTTATTTCATTTTTCAGATATATTGGCGATACACTGGCCCAAACAATCCACTGAAACTCCTACGCAAAGACACGCAAGCAGTGGGCAAACTGATTTGCACCAAAGCTCCAGGTGCTTACGAGAGACTCGACATAACTCACATCTACAAACATCCAGAAAAATCCTACAAGGAGCGGCACACTATGTTGAAAGCACTACAGCAATCGAAAAACATGTTCGCCAGATATTATCTGAACGAAGATTTCAACGATATACACTTTGATTTCATCCTTAAAGATGATATCAAAATAGGAGAACCTTTCAGTGTGAATCTCACGATGACGAACAAGCATGAAACAAAAAATTACAAAGTCCAGGTCCTCTTAAGGGTGGACGTCATGGACTATACTGGAATTATTGGCGATACGGTGCAGAAGAGGAATTTTGATGTCGATGTTAAGGCTAAGTCGTTGCACGAAGTGTCTTTAGAGGTCAATTACAGCCAGTATGCTAAAAAACTTATGGATCAAGCTACATTCAAGATCTTGTGCCTCGCCAACGTCGAAGACACTAATTTTGAATATTACGCGGAAGACGATTTCAGAGTTAGAAAACCTGATATAAAGTTCTCGATTCCAGAGAAGATCATAGAAGGAAAAGAAGCTACTGTTGTGGTTTCTTTAGAGAATTCACTGCCAGTACCCATGAAAAAAGGGGAATTTACAGTTGAGGGTCCTGGATTAGACAGACCTGTCAAAATAAGGGTTAGGTCAACGGTGCCACCAGGTGAAAAGGCTGTAGGAGAGTTCAAATTCACGCCTCCTAGGAGTGGTGTTTACAGTATTGCTGCAAAGTTTGTTTGCAGGGAGATGGATGACTGTGATGGATATAAGGTCATAAAGGTGCAATATTCTCCAGTTGACATGAATCTTTCTCAATAAGAATGAGAAACCCTGCTCTAGTTCACAGACTATTGTATACTTCTGTTGATTGTCTCGTAGGTGTTTTGTCAAATTGAAATTTTGCAGAAAATTGATAAGCACTCTGTTCCGAGGAACAAGAGCACCAAAAATGGAAAAAAAACTGGTGTACGTGCAATGTGCAAAAAACTTTACGAATTGCGACATCATATGTAAATATGAAAAAATAAGTTTGGCTGAAAGTTTAATTTTTGGAGCTCTTGTTACTGGTAACAGAGTGCTTATCAATTTGCCCAAATGTCTGTAATTTTCGAATTTTTGGATAAAATGGTCTCAAACGATTTGGTTCGACTCACTGATCAAGAATCCGTTGTCGACACCGATTCTGTCCGTTCGTTCGTTAACACGATAACTCTCGAACGGAATGAGCTAGACAGTTGAAATTTTCAGAGTGGGTTTGGGAGATGAATATCTCGGCTAAGTTATTGGGCAAAATCGGCTTGATGGTTTCGGAGTAACGAAAAAAAAAAATTTTTTACATTACAAATTTCAAATTAAATATTTTTTAAGATGCAGTTTCATCATATGAATCCATTGATATCATTTTCAACTCTAACAAGCTAATACTTTCGGAGATATGATTTTTCAAAATTTCAATTATACATCGTAATTCTATGCGAATGCGAATTCTATCTGTCTGTGTTCTATCTGTGTTCACTGTTCATACATATAATCTTATCTACCTATGACAGATATTTCAAATATATTGATTTCTGCTTTAACACAGTATGATTGAATGCAAAATGAACAATTATAGGATATTATAATTACTCCTACCCTATATGCCCTTGGATAATCCATATGACGATGAAAATATATCCAGAATATCTTCAGTGAAAACAAAACTGTAATATTGGCCAAGTTTCAATTGATATCAGTATAATAATAATAATAATAATAATAATAATAATAATAATAATAATAATATAATATAATTTTCAGAGGATATTTGAGGAATGAATGTCTCGGATAAATTCGTTATTTAATTTTAATTTAGTTTAGTTTATGATGCAGTTCTATTATAAGAATCCATGGAAATAATTCCCAACTCTGAGAAGCCAATAATTTCGGAGATGAATTGTCAAAGTTTGAACAAGAGCGCCAAAGCCAAAGCTACTGTCCACAGGGCTTTCCCACATTTTAATTTTTAACAAATATAGGGCACTTTCTTTTTCGGTGCAAAATCTTCTATGAAATGGGGTGTCTCTCAGGGAATTGCAATTATTGGTACCTACGTTCTCCAACTCTTCTATCATAAAAATCGGATTTTATATATTCGATGATCTCTTCATCGTCAGAAAGTAGTATATGATTAATAATTGTCTCAGAAACACAACATAATCAAGACAAGCAAGCTACAGATCACTGCCTATATTTATTATTCACCAGAAATTCAACACACATCAAAACTGCTTATATTGTAAACGCTAATTTTGACATCACTAACCCGGAGTTAGCGATTTAACCCTGCCGTTTTGCAGGGTTAAATATTTAGATTTTAAAGTTAGCGTTAAGCTAAAACTCGTGAAGTTGCAAGACAAATTATAATCGATTCAACCCTAGAGTAATATTCAACCCAGAGTTAATTAGGATAACATTCAGGCAGCTGCATTGCCCCTATAGTTATGTGGGTTATCCTAATTAACTCCGAGTTAAATGTTATTGATAATATATTCTGCACCTTCATGAGTTATAGCTGTATAACCCTGCAAAATGGCACGGTTAAATTGCAAACTCAGGGTTAATAATGTCAAAATTGACGTTTCCCATATAAAAACATGTGAATAATACATGTATATAGTGATCATTAACTTGCTTGTCTCTTCTGTGGTGTTTTGAGACAATTATTAATGGTATACTACTGCCTGATGATGATGATGATGATGAAAAGATGAAAAAGAAGTGTTGGAGAATGTACCAAACATGCATTAGATACAATTCCCGCGGAGAGACGATGCATTTCATGCCTCAAAAAAGGAAATGTTTTATATTTATTGAACTAAATTGAACTTCCAGCCAAGCATATTTCTTTATATTTACATATGATGTCGCAAAATAATACATTATCGCTATTCGTAAAGTTTGGGCTTTCAATGTACAATTTCAATAGACATTGTCATAAAATAGACAACAAAAGATAAACAATAGTCAATAGTCAATAAAGTAAAAATCAGAAGAATTGTCATCGCTTGAGGAACAGATGTTTGACAGAAATCTATTCAGATCTCAGAATGGCAATAAATCCGTTGTAACTTCTGAATAGCGCTACCTACAAAAAAGAAAATGAAAGATCTACCATGTACCGGAAAATGGTAAAAAAAATTGAATCAGTGCATACCTACACCAGTTTATAGACATCTTACCCCCAATCACCTTAAATCATATAAAACTATGGAAATATTTGATCCATGTAAAGGCCGGACCGGCCTTTACATGGCCGTAGCGTATGGACCATACGCTACGTTTTGCACAACCTTTTACCTGCGCAGTTCAACACGTTGCAGGTAAAACGTTGCGTGTAGACAGCAAAATTACGCAGCTTTGAAAACGATATCTCTGCATCGTGTGGACGCACTAAAAATTGCTACGTTTTCATTCCGTCTTGAGACTGCACAGACAAAAGGTTGTGCAAAACGGAGCGTATGAACCGGTCTTAAGATACACCGGGTTAAATGTAACCCAAAATTTAGATAATTTGTGTGAAAACTGAGTGAAATTTCAGAGATTAACTACTGAGCAGATGCAACAGGCAAAAATTATAATCAAAATGTTCAACCGTATTTTGAATTTTCTTTTATTCTTGAGTCAATAGGTCACACTTTCTCAACAAACTAGGCAAGTGTTAATGCGGTGTTTAAAGTATTGAGATAGCCTGGGAATTCGATTGAGGCGAGTGTAAAATAAAGAACAACTTAAACATTATGAGAATAATTAATTGAAAAAGATTTAATCAGTATATATTTGGCTCAAATATTATGTCGAAATTAAAATGTCCTCTTTTATGAATTTTTGGGGTAGGTAAAAACAAATTAACTTGATTTGCGGGGGAGGCTTCTTACGGATGTAATTTCTTACCATAGTCTGAAATAATAGAAAATAAATTCAAATGAATAAATTCTGGGGCAAGTGTAACCTTTCACTGGTTACACTTGATAACGTGTAAGATTCATAAATCGCCCGCTTGCCTCGCCGCGTGCCTCTGACGTCGACGCTACATTATATTTGTACCTTAAATGTCGTCAATTCGTCCACACTGAACTAAAATAAGAAGCTGATATCATAGTGAAACTATGATATAGATGGCGCCATAATTGCATCAAATTAGCGCAGAAATGTAGATAGGTTACACCATAGACATAATATTAGACTTATACTATCACATAATATATCGCGCCATAATTGCATCAAATTAGCGCAGAAATGTAGATAGGTTACACCATAGACATAATATTAGACTTATATAGTGTAAGGGTTACACTTACCTCGAATTTACACTTACCCCGATGTACCTTACGTCAGAAATATTCCATTTGATAGTTGAGCTGTACCTCAAGTTCCAGGTGGAGCTTCGTTGTCCATAAATTTTCTCGGAAATAGCATCATGTATGCGATAAATGTACCAACGATGTTCATATAACTCTTGAAATAGTGGTTTTTGCTCCACTTTCTGCATATGTTCTAATGCCAATTGCTTTCTTCAAGTATTTCTTCAGTATTCATCAGTATTATGAATTAAATATAATCCTTCTTTTCACTCGTGTCAGCTATTTGATTTTCTAGAACGAGTCGAAGTGTTGGTTTCCAACGTACCAGATCTTTTGATTTTTTTACCTGCACAACGCATACCTTTGAAGGATACCAAACGATTGTGATGCTGATAGACAGTTTCGAACTATCTATATAGGTTTCTGCCTTTATTTTACATGACATGCTTGACGATCAGTAGTGTGCTCATAATTACACAGCATTTTGCTACCCATATGTGCGAAAAAATTATATAGCTTCATTTTATTTCCCGCCTTAAATTTGCTCGAATTCATGAATTGACTTACCATTTCTTACTCTTGTAACCGTTTTCTGTATATGTAATCTTGACCGTTTAGCTATTTTCAAAACCAGAATTATATTATGGAATAAGAAATTTGAATGCAACACTATATCCTTGAGAGATAAAAAGAATCTATACAAAAAAGTACCAAAAACTCAGCGTTTATATCTTTCCCTAGAGAAAACAATCGATATACAGAAACACTAAAGGTAGGGACAAACTGATCCAACGTACGCAACGCATTATGACGTCTGGACCCTTGAATTTACATGCTTAGAAACATACTTATCCCGCGCTACCCCACGCAACGTTGCGTATGATAAATAGGTATGCTTCTAAGCATGTAAATTCAAGGGTCCAGACATCATAATGCATTGCATACCATGTCTACCTTTATTGTCAACTATGACTGGTGAAAGCTGAGCTCACTCAATTTGAAATAAGCCATGTCATTTTTAATGTATATGTATATCATTTGGAACGTATTTTTCCTATGTATGTATTATAGTTTATTTTATTTAACGAACATGATATTTTTTTAACACTTAATTTGCAGTTTCATTTATCTACTTTAATGTTGATGAAATATGATACCTGTGGACTAAACCATAATTGACAATTAGTTGCATGATGAAATATTCAATCTAAAGGAGAAAACTCCCTGTAGGAAACACAGATTGGAATATTGCAACTTGCATTCAACTCGCAGTTCAAAACTCGCAACAATGTACCACTGAATGCCAGTCCGTAAGCGTATACATTCATACGAGTACATGTTTCAAATCTTTCTAGGTCAATGAGGATGTAACGGCTTGACAAAATTCAACAAATATGCAAAGGATATCCACTAGGGTGTCCCGTATATCTTAAATATCTTTTTGGCGCTCTAGTTCCTCGGAACTGAGTGCTTATCAATTTGCCCAAATGTCTGTAATTTTCGAATTTTTCGATGAAAACGGTCTTAAACGATTTGGTTCGACTCACTGATCAAGAATCCGTGGTCGAAATTAATTCTGTCCGGCCGTCCGGCCGGCCGTAGGCACGATAACTCTCGAACGGAATGAGCTAGACAATTGAAATTTTCAGAGTAGGTTTAGGAGATAAATATCTCGGCTAAGTTCGTTACTGGGCAAAATCGGACAGATGGTTTCGGAGTAACAAAAAAAAATTTTTTTTTCACAGAACAAATTCCAAATTAAATTTTTTTCAATAAGCAGTTTTACCATAAGAATCCAACGATATTATTTTTAACTCTAACAAGCTAATACTTTCGGAGATATGATTTTTCAAAATTTCAATAATAAATCGTATTTCACAGACTGATATATTATTCTATGTATGAATTGTCATAATGTCAACATGACATTATCTAATCAATCGAAGAATTATGAGAATAAAGTGTATTCCGAAATGTGAGCGAAATGAGAAAAATCTCAGAGTAGTGAGACTGCTTTTCATCCATAGACATAGAATGCAAATACATAGAATGTAAATATTGAAGCATAATTCTGTAGTTCGAGACAGGAGAAAATTTGGTGAACGTAGATCAGGAAATTTTTGATCGATTACAAGGTAATTTTTCATTATTACTCTTCTTTCATAAATGTTTTATGAAATATCTACTATTTGTAGGTACTTTAAACCTGTTTTGGGCAATTGTCATACGAAACTTGTTGGCGCTCTAGTTCCTCGGAACTGAGTGCTTATCAATTTGCCCAAATGTCTGTAATTTTCGAATTTTTCGATGAAAACGGTCTTAAACGATTTGGTTCGACTCACTGATCAAGAATCCGTGGTCGAAATTAATTCTGTCCGGCCGTCCGGCCGGCCGTAGGCACGATAACTCTCGAACGGAATGAGCTAGACAATTGAAATTTTCAGAGTAGGTTTAGGAGATAAATATCTCGGCTAAGTTCGTTACTGGGCAAAATCGGACAGATGGTTTCGGAGTAACAAAAAAAAAAAATTTTTTTCACAGAACAAATTCCAAATAAAATTTTTTTCAATAAGCAGTTTTACCATAAGAATCCAACGATATTATTTTTAACTCTAACAAGCTAATACTTTCGGAGATATGATTTTTCAAAATTTCAATAATAAATCGTATTTCACAGACTGATATATTATTCTATGTATGAATTGTCATAATGTCAACATGACATTATCTAATCAATCGAAAAATTATGAGAATAAAGTGTATTCCGAAATGTGAGCGAAATGAGAAAAATCTCAGAGTAGTGAGACTGCTTTTCATCCATAGACATAGAATGCAAATACATAGAATGTAAATATTGAAGCATAATTCTGTAGTTCGAGACAGGAGAAAATTTGGTGAACGTAGATCAGGAAATTTTTGATCGATTACAAGGTAATTTTTCATTATTACTCTTCTTTCATAAATGTTTTATGAAATATCTACTATTTGTAGGTACTTTAAACCTGTTTTGGGCAATTGTCATAAGAAACTTGTTGGCGCTCTAGTTCCTCGGAACTGAGTGCTTATCAATTTGCCCAAATGTCTGTAATTTTCGAATTTTTCGATGAAAACGGTCTTAAACGATTTGGTTCGACTCACTGATCAAGAATCCGTGGTCGAAATTAATTCTGTCCGGCCGTCCGGCCAGCCGTAGGCACGATAACTCTCGAATGGAATGAGCTAGACAATTGAAATTTTCAGAGTAGGTTTAGGAGATAAATATCTCGGCTAAGTTCGTTACTGGGCAAAATCGGACAGATGGTTTCGGAGTAACAAAAAAATTTTTTTTTTTCACAGAACAAATTCCAAATTAAATTTTTTTCAATGAGCAGTTTTACCATAAGAATCCAACGATATTATTTTTAACTCTAACAAGCTAATACTTTCGGAGATATGATTTTTCAAAATTTCAATAATAAATCGTATTTCACAGACTGATATATTATTCTATGTATGAATTGTCATAATGTCAACATGACATTATCTAATCAATCGAAGAATTATGAGAATAAAGTGTATTCCGAAATGTGAGCGAAATGAGAAAAATCTCAGAGTAGTGAGACTGCTTTTCATCCATAGACATAGAATGCAAATACATAGAATGTAAATATTGAAGCATAATTCTGTAGTTCGAGACAGGAGAAAATTTGGTGAACGTAGATCAGGAAATTTTTGATCGATTACAAGGTAATTTTTCATTATTACTCTTCTTTCATAAATGTTTTATGAAATATCTACTATTTGTAGGTACTTTAAACCTGTTTTGGGCAATTGTCATACGAAACTTGTTGGCGCTCTAGTTCCTCGGAACTGAGTGCTTATCAATTTGCCCAAATGTCTGTAATTTTCGAATTTTTCGATGAAAATGGTCTTAAACGATTTGGTTCGACTCACTGATCAAGGATCCGAGGTCGAAATCGATTCTGTCCGGCCGGCCGTAGGCACGATAACTCTCGAACGAAAGGAGCTAGCGGATTGAAATTTGCAAGGTGGGTTTGGAACGTAAATATCTCGAAAGAGCTCGTTAATCGGCGAACTCCATCAAGCGGTTTCGGAGTTATGGCCGATTTTAGTAAAAATATTTTTTTATGAATATTTCCGAAACCGATCACTCGATCTATCTAAAATTTAGCATCAAATTGTAGAATCATGACCTTTATACGCATGTGAAGTTTTGTATTGACCAGATTACCGCAAAGTGTCAAAAAAAAATTTTTAAAATTTAAAAAAGTTTTTCTACAATAACTCTCGAACGGAATGAGCTAGGTAGTTGAAATTTTCAGAGTTGGTTAGGGAGATGAATATCTCGGTTAAGTTCGTTATTGGGCAAAATTCCAGATTTAATTCGATTTCTTCCATGGTGCAGTTCTCATTCTCAGATTGCTCATTTATTATTTAAGATGCAGTTTCACCATTAAAATCCATCGATATCATTTTCAACTCCAACAAGCTAATACTTTCGGAGATATGATTTTTCTAAATTTCAATAATGAATCGTACGTACCTACTTCTATGTTTTCAAAGAATGCTATAATTATTCTATCTAAGCTTTACTATATGATCTGTGTTAATACTCGTACCTTTCATCCTGTTATATAAGAAAGAGTCAAATTCATTTCAGCTATTTTAATTTGATTTCTTCCATGGTGCAGTTCTCATTCTCAGATTGCTCATTTAATCTTGATAAATAAACTATTATTTGAATTTAATTTCCTTTATGATGCAGTTCTTTCATAAGAATACATTGATTTAATTCCCAACTCTGAGAAACCAATACTTTCGGAGATATAATTTGTTTGTTTGAACTAGAGCGCCAGAAAGCTCCTGTCCACAGGGCTTGAACCCATTTTTTAGTTTGCGAAACGCATACCCGCTTATTATATTTATTAGTCTATTACTTAGTCAAGTACAGAATTACAACATCCTACCTTAATTTTATCCCCTGGCGACTTAGCTTCAAAGTTTTCGAAAATAGCTGGTAAACCTATTTCCTAACTTTACCTGAGACCATCGCTTAAATACATTCTATATGATAAACTTTCTGCAACCAATAAAAATAATACAATATATCGGATTTTTCCATTTTACTGTTTTTCATCTGCGGTAATCAAACAATGATACTCTAGCATTAATTTAGCAGCTCGTTCAGGTGTGTCATTAACTGCTTTTAAGCTAAAAATTCTCTTGTTAGTTTCCATATGCGTACTCGTACTTCGCGTTTTCATTCCACAATGACACACTCTCTTGCAGGAAAATACTGTCAAGTTTCAGTCGCGGGAATAAATCTTTGCTCGTCACTGAATAGAACTCAATCAAAGATTTCCCTGAAAAAAGTTACCAAACGTAAAGAGAGCCAGACATTTCTTCCTTGGATGAAACATATCTCTTTCCAGAAGCTTCAAAGGTTTCCTGTAAATTTTCTACAATGTTCGTTTTCGTCTGCTCATCATTATCATCATCAAAAATTGAAATGACGACTATTTCCTCTGATAAGTCGTTTAGAGTCGCTTTAGAAATTAATTTATCGGTTTTCATAAACTCTTAAGGTTTTTAGAACAACAGAATTGATAAGGTGCTTTTTCCGCCAATCTGCCGAAAACTATCGAATATTGAATTAACGGCAACAGGAATGTGTACAAGGGTATATGGTGTTATTCCATATTATCCCGTCCCTATTATCTGCCTGCTTTGCATTTATCCGGGTCAGGAGGTCAAATTCCTTCACATTTTATAAAAATTTTTTCGGAAACTGCTTCGACATTTTTTCCAACTCGTTCGAAATTTTTACCAACTCCTTCGAAATTTTTCCAACTGCTTCGAAATTTTTTCCAACATCTTCGAAATTTTTTCCAACTCCATCAAAATTTTTCCAACTGCTTCGACATTTTATCTAGCTCCTTCGGAATTTTTCCAACTGTGTTGAAAATTTGCCAACTCCGTTCAACCAAGGGGGGGGGGTCATCCCCCCCTTAGGCCCGTGCCTGAACTTCTGAACACCATTAGGAACAGCCTGCTTTGGTAGGTATCCTTGCTTTTTCACAGAATATAATACACTCCTGAAGATTTACACTGTCCATTAACAGTCAACTTAACTTATGTGCGTATGTAATACGCGAGAACTTGATGAATAAACGGTAATTTTACACCTGTTATTTGGTGTCTTCATCAATTGAATACATTTTTTTGTATTGCTTCTTAATTCCACTGTCATCCTCAAAACTCAAAATGATCCCGGCTCATTACTCGACAAGCCGAAATAACCTGGCAATAACAGAAGGCATGCGGCGCTTCTGTGACTCAACTTGTATGAACTTCTTCTTCCAAATAAAATAAAAAATGGACATACAAGAGGCGAACTGTGGCTAATTGCCAATAACTAAAGAAGACACACGGTCACGGTGAAATATTCATTGATTTTAACCATCAACAAATATTCCGCGTGACCCGTGCTAGGTCACCTAATCGCTCAGTTTCCAACAAAGAGGAAAGCGTCATTCAAGGACAGACATGAACTGCGGTTTCATGGTTGTTACCAATCATCAGCGTGACATAGCACTCTGAATGAACAACGGAAGGAGTTCTAGGAAACTTAATTCCATCCGTTGCGAACCGGTAGGTAGAAAATCCCACCAGCGGCACCTATGTAAATCCTTACGAACTCCGACCCTCCGACTGGCGATGAAGAAATGGTTTTGGGTCCAAATGAACAAAACATGCAAGAGCCTATGCGTTGAGAAATTAAAACTTTGTAAAACAAGGGACACCCTAATATCCATCCCACAGAACACATGTAGTATATTTACTTAATGATCCATCCCACATAACTGACAGCAGCGAATCCAGCGCACACTACCGCCATCTAGGTACGTAGATATATCACATTTACCTTTTCCCATGAGACAACTTCCCATAAAAGTACATAACGTGAGCATGTGGGAGACTGATAGACCGCATTATTGGGTTAGAATCATTCTCTTGGCGGGAGATATTCAAATTTTCCAACATGGCACGTTATTTAGAAGGGAATGTTAGTACAGAGACTTCAAATATTGGGTACGTTGTAATATTCATGATTTAAATAGCAATAATTTCTATTTTCATAAAATAGCCATAAGTAGAGTACCTACCGTGATACCTATTTTCGAAAGAAAACGCTCTGTGCATAGACTCTGTGCTTTTATTCAGTTTCGATAGTCCCGATTTAAAGGACCCTTACTGACGTGGGGGTTTTAAAGGGCTTCAAAGAACTTTAAAGAGCACGCTTGGGTTTGGAAGATATAAAGGAAAGACATTGGGTTATCGAGCTCTCTTGTCTTTTGTGTGTGCAACAACAAAGAAATCGTTCCACAGATTGAATCATTCCTCTGAATTGTAGTTGTAAGTTTCACAAATCACTCTCAAGTAAATCCTTTGCATTGATAATGAATATTAGAGGAAAAGGTGCGGTAATGTGGCCCCCGACTTTGTTCTTTAAGTTTTATTTAAAAAATATAGGACTGACAAACTTCAAAGATACAATATAGGACTTCTTATTAATTTGTCTATACATGTCTGACTATGAAATGAATGAAACGCGCACAGGATAGCAAAAATATTATTTATTCTTAAGTTAGTCGAATTTGGTATCTTGAGAACAAGTGATGGTTATGTGACCCCTGGGGGGTCACATTAAATGTATTGCACAACTAAAAATTAACGGCAAAAATCACAAATATAGGTCACCTTCAGAACCTCCACAGGCTGCATGAGCCCATAAATCGCAACTTTGACACTGTACCCATGGCTCTCCAGGTCTGTCATTGCAATTAATGGTGTCGCAGAACATACACGGCACGGTCGCGTACAACCAATGTGAGGGGGCCAAATTACAACTATTGAGAATATTTAAACAAACGTACCATAAATAATAAGTCTAATTTTGTATTTACCTTTTAATTCCCGTAGAAGAACATTTCAACGTATCCAATGTCCGAACACAATAGCCAAAACACTCTATTTGTAGACAATTACCGAATTAAAATCACAGCAGTTTAAAGTTTTACCGATAACGAGTTTCAACTGGTTCGAATGACAATCGAACGTGACAGGCTCTGGTGGATTTCTAAGGTACTAAATACGTATCATGCCGCGAGCATCCCGTAGCGCATAAAACATACCAGATGGCGTTGTTCAAACATTAAAATACTGAAGGGGGCCAATATGTCTGCAGGGGCCACATTACCACCTTTTCCTCTAACCCTGCTTCTATATGTGTTTACAAAATCTCTATACCACCTTGCTTACAATTTGGTACTCCTTCTACCCCATTTGTGCTTACATTACCTTTGTTTTATTGTGCAATCTTGTCCGCAAATCAGAGTTTAGGTACTACAAGTACTGAATAATTATCCTATATATTTGTATGTTCATATTTAGGTACATGGGGGAACCAATGCAATTCTGGTGTTTGCTATAAATATTGAATGTTAAGCTTGATCATCGGTTTCTTTATGTGGCTAAAAGCATTCTGTCCGCATCTGTTGTGTCTGATTGTCAGTACCTATATGTGTCCTAGGGCAACATTCTTCATGCGGTGGGACTCTGTAACTTTATGTCGATATTCTACAACTAATTACCAAGCTTCAATTCGATCAAGTCTATATTTTTTGAGTTATCGAGGAAATAATATTCCATAATGTCGGACGAATAGTTTCTGATATAAAGAATTTTTTTCAACGATATTCAATAATTTTTTAAAAATTTTCTAGTGATATGACCCTCACGAAATTTTCACATTGTCATTCTACAACTAATAACCATGTTTGGATCAGTTTGGTATTTTTAGAGTGATTGAGGAAAAAACAACCAAAATTCAGATGCGTATAACTCCAAAACTTGTTGGCGATTATGCCTATAAACAAACTCAAACGTCCCATTCAGATGCACATCCTAACCTGAAAATTTCAAGTTGCTATCTCTTTCGGTTCTCAGGTTATCGGGACATAAATAATAATCTTTAATCGTTTTTTTTAATTTTCTTGTGATACGATTCTCACAAAATTCCACAAACGTCTTTAGGTTTGTACTATACAACTACTCACCAAGTTTTAGTTCCATGTATTGAACACTCTTAATCGAATTTACCATGGTGAATTCTATTGTCTGTTCTCCTGTATTGGACACTCTTAATCGAATTAACCATGGATAAAGGAGAATGGACAATAGAACATAGGCGCAAAAGCTCCAGACTTCACGTCAGTGCTTGAACCATTTTTTTTTCGTGTGAAGTCAGGATTGAAAGCAATGATGAAAAAATTAACACATTATTGTCTACCTTCAATTCTTCTTTAGGAGAAGAATACATATTTATTCTTGAAAAATATTACTGGAATTAATGTCATATTTAAATAATCAAAGTTAAGAAAATTATAAGTTTAGATACTAACATATTGAATGAAATTCAATAAAATTCCAGTAATATTCAATTACTTATTCTTAACCAATAAATGTCCATTGATAGATCTAAAGGTGATGAGGTGAAACATAAAGATATATTCTCATTAGTGATAGAAAAACTGGCCTAAAATTCCTCTCTACCCTTCACGAGATTTAATATCCACAAATGAGCCTCTCACCTTACAAGATCAGAAAGTGTGGTTAATTTAAAGTTAAGTTTTGAAGCCTTCAGCAAAATTTCAGCGATATCATATTAAAAATAATACATAACCTTTCAAAAGTCCCCTCTCACGAATATACTCCTCTGAAGGCACGTGATGGATCTCTTGAAGAAGAATCGCCTTCTTTATTTCTCAAAGATATTCACTCTTGTTCATAGAAATCCCTTCAATATTTAGTTGCCTCCTCCTAAGGAGGATCTCTTTCTAAACCAGGTCTGACCGCTAATGTAGGGCTATCATCTCCCATAGATTTGTGATGAAATAACACGATTTTCCCAAGAACATACGTGCAAAATTATGTCATCATGACATTCATTTTTTTGAAGGTTCTCGTAAAAATACGACCATAGACAACATATCATACGACGATTCGCATCCAGCTACCGAACTCACAAAAGGCTGCTCGGTTCTCCAACAATATGGATCCGAACGTGTTCAAACTTGGAACTCTGCAGTAGAGTTAGGTTCTGAAGGCTCTTCCAAAATTTCAGCCATGCCGGGCGAATAGTTTATGATATATAGAATTTTTTTCAATTATTTTCAATAATTTTTTTGAAATTTTCTAGTTATACCATCCTACGAAAATCTGCAAGAATTTTCGCGTTGGCATTCTACAACTAATAACCATGTTTGAATTCAATCGGTTTTGTATTTTTCGAGTTAATGAGGAACAAAAAACAACCAAACTTTAGATGGCTATAACTGAAAACCGTTTGGCCGATTATGCTTACAAACGAACTCAAATGTCGCATTCAGATGCACAACCTGACCTGAAAATTTCAAGCCGCTATCTCCTTCCGTTTTCAGGTTATCCTGTCATAAATAATATTTTTTAATAATTTTTATAAAATTTTCTAGTGACACGATTCTCACAAAATTTGACAAACGTGCTTAGGTTTATATTCTACAACTATTCACCAAGTTTAAATTCGATCGGATTTATTTTGGTTGAAAACAAAATTATTACTCGGAAACCATTGGGCCGATTATACCCATTAACGAACTTGTCCGTCGTATTGGGATGCGCCACCTACCCTGAAAATTTCAAGTCGTTAGCTCTTTCCGTTCTCAAGTTATCGTGGCAACGGCCGTCCGGCACCACAGAATTAAATTTCACATTTGGGCAAAATGATAACGCGATGTTCCCCAGAACATACGCGCAAAAAATTGGGGGTTGTACCTGTGTTCCGAGAGGGGTTGAAGGTAGGGTTTGTTTACATTTTTACGAAGAAGAATTACCATTACAAATTTTAATTTGATATTTTTCGGGATTTTCCATAAATATGTACAGTACCTAAGCAAGATATTGTCTAGACTCTAGATTTTGACCACGTATTCTTGATCAGTGAGGCGAAACAAATCGTTTAAGACCATTTTCATCTAAAAATTAAAGACAAATTGATAAGCACTCAGTTTCGAGGAACAAGAGCGCCAAAATTGAATTTCCAGCTGATACTCCATTCTGTCCATTCCATCGGCAAAATTCTGAATACACATTCTAAGCAATTACTGATGAGTGATGAAGAAGTCTGTTATGTATATGATGAATTTTGCAGATCGCACTTATTCTATGCAATTACTGATGAAGAACTCTGTTGTGTTCTTGCGACGGATTCTGCAGATCGCACTTCTATGGGCAACTTGATTCGTATACCAGTTTATAGATGGCGCTCCCAGTATCACATTCAAAATGTGTAACTGAGCTTGATGAATTATTATAGGTATGAAAGTTTATTTGCCCTCCTTAGTATCCAAATGCTTCTTTTTGGCGCTCTTGTTCCTTGGAACAGAGTGCTTATCAATTTGCCCAGAGTTCTGTAATTTTCGAATTTTTGGCAGAAAATGGTCTCAAACGTTTTGTTTCGACTCACTGATCAAGAATTCGTGGTTGAAATCGATTCTGTCCGGCCGTTCGTCCGTCCATTAACACGATTACTCTCGAACGGAAGGTCGTTATATTTAAGATGCAGTTTGATCATAAGAATCCGTTAGTATCATTCTCAACTCTAACAAACTAATACTTTCGGAGATATAATTTTTCAAAATTTCAATAATTAATCGTTATTTTATGATTTCATAGATGCTCTAATTATAATTTGCTGATGTATGTAAATCCAACATATTATGAGGTCAGTAATTTTAGAAGCTCTTGTTCCTCGGAACAGAGTGCTTATCAATTTGCCCAAATGTCTGTAATTTTCGAATTTTGGATGAAAATGGTCTTAAACGATTAAGTTCGGCTCACTGATCAAGAATATGTGGTCGAAATCGATTATGTCCGGCCGTCCGGTCCGACCGGCCGTTAACACGATAACTCTCGAACAGAATGAGCTAGACAGTTGAAATTTTCAGAATAGGTTTCGGACATAAATATCTCGGCAGGTTCGTTATTGGGCAAAATCGGTCGGATGGTTTCGGAGTAACAAAAAAAAAATTTTTTTTTTACATTACAAATTTCAAAATAAGTTTTTATCAAGATGCAGTTTCACCATAAGAATTCATTGATGTCATTTTTAACTTTAACGAGCTAATACTTTCGGAGATTATAATATGATATGTGTTGATACATGTCAACTTATTTTCCTGAGACATGATATGTCAAATTTTGATATTTAATGCCCATGGTTAATCGATATGATGATGGGAATGGTAATGGTGAGTTAATAATATTGAGTTCAGAATATCTCCAGTAAAAACAAAACTGAAATATTTGCTAAAGTTTCAATTGATATAATATAATTTTCAGAGTGGATTTGAGGAATATAAAGTGTGAAGTTGTGATATCCAAAGCAGAGGCACAAGTATACATTTTAATGCAACAAACTTTATTAATTTAATGGTATATTCTTCTTCAAAAAATAGGACGAAAACTTCACTTAAACACATATCCGGAAGGTCTTGTTTTCCATACATCAGACTTGTTGAAGTGAATTTACAAAAGACAATGAATTCTACGGATATAAGACTGGTAATTATTTTTTTGTGAAGAAAAGTAACGCAAGATTTCGTAAAATGTTCCAAGAAAAAAATTGGTTCAAGCACTGACGTGAAGTCAGAAGCTTTTGCGCGTATGTTCTATGGTCCATTCTTCTGTATTGGACACCCCTAATCGAATTTACCATGGTAAATTATGTTGTCCATTCTCCTGTATTGGACACTCTTAATTCGAATTTACCATGGTAAATTCGAATTAAGTGTCCAATACAGGAGAATGGACAACATAATTTACCATGGTAAATTCGAATTAAGTGTCCAATACAGGAGAATGGACAACATAATTTACCATGGTAAATTCGATTAGGGGTGTCCAATACAGAAGAATGGACAATAGAACATACGCGCAAAAGCTTCTGACTTCACGTCAGTGCTTGAACCAATTTTTTTTTTCGTGATTTTTTTAAAATTTTCTAGGGGTACGATTCTTAAAATTTTTTTTTTCGTCATTTTTTTCAAATTTTCTAGGGGTACGGTTCACACAAAATTTTAAACACGTCTTCATGTTGATTTTCTACTACTAGTTACCATGCACCAATTCGATCGTCTATTTATTTTTTGAGTTATCAAGGAAATAATATTCCAGGTGGGTATAACTCGGAAACCGTTAGACCGATTATGCCCAAAAACGAACTCAACTCTCCCTTTCGGATACGCAACCTACCCTGAAAATTGCAAGTCCCAATCTCCTTTCGTTCAAAAGTTATCGAGGCAACGGTCACCCATCTACTGAACTCGCACAAGAATGCTCGAATCTCCAACAATATTTAACCCATCGTATTAAAACTTGAAAATTAGCAGTAGAGTTAGGTTATGAAGGCTCTTGCAAAATTTCAGCAATTTCAAACGAATGGTTACTGATATATAGAATTTTTTTTTTTAATTTTCAATGATTTATTAAAAAATTTCTACAAATGCTATCCTCACCAAATTTTGCAAACATTTTTGCGTTGGCATTCTACAACTAATAACCATGTTTGAATTCAATCGGTTCAGTATTTTTCGAGTTAATGAGGAACAAAAAACCACCAAATATCAGAAAATTTCAGATGGCTATAACTCTAAAACCGTTTGGCCGATTATGCTCATAAGCAAACTAAAATGTCGCGTTCTGGTGCACATCCTAACCTGAATATTTCAAGCCGCTATCTCATTCTGTTCTCAAGTTATCGTGACAACAAACATATTTTTTAATCATTTTTTTTTAATTTTCTAGCCATACGATTCGCACAAAATTTCACAAACGTTCTTAGGTTCATATTCTACAACTACCCACTAAGTTTCAATTCGATCGGATTTATATTGGTCGAAAAAAAAATTATTACTCGGAAACCACTTGGCCGATTATGTCCGTCGTATTGGGATGCGCCACCTACCCTGAAAATTTCAAGTCGCTAGCTTTTTTCGTTCTCAGTTTATCGTGGCAACGGCCGGACGGACAGAATCAAATTTGACCTCGAATTCTTCATTGGAGAGTCGAACTGAATCGTTTGAGACCAATTTCGTCAAAAAATTCGAAAGTTACAGACATTTGGGCAAAACTATAACGCTCCCCAGAACATACGCGCAAAAAATATGGCTTCCCCCTGATATTATCCGTCACTGACTTGACATGTGTCATTTGTTGTCCATCTCATAGATGCCCGAAAATCTAAGGAATATACAAATTTTCACTCACTTCCCTCCATCATTCTGAAAAAATAACAACAAATTTCTTCAGAGAATTAACTTCATTTCGAAGACAGAGCATTTCCGGATATAAAATATGAAGATGATCTTTCACAAAGTGAAATATTTTCGTCAGATATTGAGTCAAGTATAAATATTTCAAATATAAGTTCACGAATTGTTTCAACATGAATTCGACTCGGGATCAATACGTTGAAGAATTAAAAAATATACATCATTTCAGTATCATTTCTTTCGAAGCAGTATTTGAATGTGGCGAAATGAATTCTGAACTGGGTATTATAGAACTCTTCATCATATATGTTTCATTTACCAGAAATATGCTTCCAGATGGCGCTTCCAATTCATTATACTTGACGCCTTCTATGTTAAAACTATTTATATGCCAAGAATCAAATTATTATTTGCCATCGATGTGCTGCACATCGATGGACCTTCTCCCAGTCCGAAACATGGAATTGTAATATTCCGCGTGATTTGGGGGAAGATCCTAACCTAACCATTCTCGCAAACATGGGTTTCTTTCGGCAGTAGCCTTTTCTTGTCCCTTAACAACGAAAGTCCTATATAAGAAATTCAATTTTGTGAACATTTTAAATTTGAACTTTGAAGTTCTGAAGTCTGAGGGTAAGACGTAAGAATTCAGTAAGTTCACATAGTCTCTAATCCAGAATGAAAATAATTATTTCATTTCCCTCATGGCATGGTCATAATCCGCCGTATTCACAAAGCATTTACTACGTTTACATGCACCTTCTCGATCCGTTTTGAACCAATGCGCATGTTTTGATGCGAATTAGATGAAATATGGTTTGAGAGTTTACATGCCTTATCTGAAACTAGTTTTCTGTAATTCGGCTTTATTCTAAGCTCGCGTAGCCAACATGGGAAGATTGAAAAAAATTAAAAATGGAAATTAAGAAACGAAAATCATTCTAAATATCTTAAAAAATGATGAAGAACACCATAATTTCGCAAGGAATTAACCTTTTCTGGGTGGTTACAAGTGATTGAAAGAGCAAATCGTGAAAATGAATCCAGAAAATTGGCAGAAAATGATTAAAGATTAGAAAAAGTTACCTCGAACAATATATTATATCATTTTAATCTCAAGAGATCTATTTCGATCTTCCAGCTTAGGAATTACGATTAACGTAACCCCAAAGCAGGTTCGTTAGATTATCAGATTTGTCAAACTAATAAATTTGGTGTTGGTAATTCTGAAATTTGTTTCTCTTAAAACTACTCTCAATGCGTATTTGGTGTATACATGCACATTAAATCGGTTTGGGAAAACTCAATCCACCCTTTCAAATCGCATTTACTAATTCGCATTTGAGTAGTCAATTCGAATTGAAAAAACGTTTACATGCGTTTTCAATGCGCATTACGGAATACGCATTGGCTTAAAACGGTTCGAGAGGATGCATGTAAACGTAGTAATTGTTAAGTGTTTGAATCTCCGTTAAGTCCTAACTGAGGTCCTCAGTTAAGGATAAATATGAATCGCAACCTCAGTTAACGTATTTAACGGTGGTGAAACTGGCCTGTTTCACGTTATTTTTCACGTTAACGGAGGTTGCGATTCTTATTTATCCTTAACTGAGGACCTCAGTTAGGACTTAACGGAGATTGAATTATTATCCCCAGTTTATCCTTAACTGAGAACCCCAGTTAGGAGTTAACAGAGATTGAATGCTTTGTGAATACGGCGGAATATATGATATATTGTGGCAATTGAAGGGTGGAGGTTGTGCTTTGCGCCCTCTCCCCTCTATAAACATTAGGTTTCAGGAACCTTTCAGAAGTAGGTTTAGTAATTGTAAAGACAAGTACATTTGTATTTTGAATAGTTGCGATATTCTATTTAGGGTAAAATAATGGATAATTGGGTAATGATGAAAATAGTCTTTTCATCAGCTTGAGCGGATATTTAGATTTCATTCCCAATAGAAATTAATTGGAAGGTGAGTTCATGAAAATTTATGACTATTTTCATTGTCAAAACATTTTGGGAGTGTGGAAATTTGGGAAATAAGAGTGGCAGAATTTTAGAAGTTTATATAATTTGTTATCATTGAAGGATACTGTGGGAGGTATATTCATTATTAAATGGTTTATTTCTGGGTTTTCTCACCCAAACTCTGAAAAATATTAGTAAAATAAAAAAATGGGTTCAAGCCCTGTGGACAGGAGCTTTCTGGCGCTCTAGTTCAAACAGACAAATTATATCTCCGAAAGTATTGGTTTATCAGAGTTGGGAATTATATCAATGTATCCTTATGATAGAACTGCATCATAAAGGAAATTCAATTCAAATAATAGTTTATTTATCAAGATTAAATGAGCTATCTGAGAATGAGAACTGCACCATGGAAGAAATCGAATTAAATCTGGCCAATTTTGCCCAATAACAAACTTAACCGAGATATTCATCTCCCTAACCTACTCTGAAAATTTCAACTACCTAGGTCATTCCGTTCGAGAGTTATTGTAGACAAACTTTTTTTAAATTTTCAAAATTTTTTTTTGACACTTTGCGGTAATCTGGTCAATACAAAACTTCACATGCGTATAAAGGTCATGATTCTACAATTTGATGCTAAATTTTAGATAGATCGAGTGATCGGTTTCGGAAATATTCTTAAAAAATATTTTTACTAAAATCGGCCATAACTCCGAAACCGCTTGATGGATTTCTCCCATTAACGAGCTCGTCCGAGATATTTACGCTCCAAACCCACCTTGCAAATTTCAATCCGCTAACTCCTTTCGTTCGAGAGTTATCGTGCCTACGGCCGGCCGGACAGAATCGATTTCAACCTAGGATTCTTGATCAGTGAGTCGAACCAAATCGTTTAAAACCATTTTCATCGAAAAATTCGAAAATTACAGACATTTCGGCAAATTGATAAGCACTCACTTCCGAGGAACTAGAGCGCCAACAAGTTTCGTATGACAATTGCCCAAAACAGGTTTAAAGTACCTACAAATAGTAGATTTTTCATAAAACATGTATTAAAGAAGAGTAATAATGAAAAATTACCTTGTAATCGATCAAAAATTTCCTGATCTACGTTCACCAAATTTTCTCCTCTCTCGAACTACAGAATTATGCTTTCAATATTTACATTCTATTTGCATTCTATGCCTATAGATGAAAAGCAGTCTCAATACTCTCAGATCTCTTACTTCATGTTCCGTTCCGAAATGTAAGACTTTTCTGAGAAAAACTAATTTCGGAGCAAACAACTGAGATTTTTCTCACTTCGCTCACATTTCGGAATACACTTTATTCTCATATTTCTTTGGTTGATTAGATAACGTCATGTCTCAGGAAAATAAGTTGACATTATGACAATTCATACATAGAATAATATCATTCTGTGAAATACGATTTATTATTGAAATTTTGAAAAATCATATCTCCGAAAGTATTAGCTTGTTAGAGTTAAAAATAATATCATTGGATTCTTATGGTAAAACTGCTTATTGAAAAAAATTTAATTTGGAATTTGTTCTGTAAAAAAAATTTTTTTTTGTTACTCCGAAACCATCTGTCCGATTTTACCCAGTAACGAACTTAGCCGAGATATTTACTACCAAACCTACTCTGAAAATTTGAACTGTCTAGCTCATTCCGTTCGAGAGTTATCGTGCCTACGGACGGCTGGACCGGCCGGACAGAATGATTTCGACCACGGATTCTTGATCAGTGAGTCGAACCAAATCGTTTAAGACCATTTTGATCGAAATATTCGAAAATTACAGACATTTGGGCAAATTGATAAGCACTCAGTTCCGAGGAACTAGAGCGCCAAAAACCGACCCACTAATTTTCCCGGAATTTCGTGAATATCGTATCCTGGAGTTACTTGAGGAGTAAGGTTTTTCGTATTTCAATTTCAATAGAATACATATGAACGAATTAAAAATTATGTGATCATAGATTATCTCGTTACTGAAGTATAGTACAGGGTCTTTATAAATGATTGTAACATCGCAGTTGGCTTTGAATAATTCTTTGCCGATCTTCGCTAAGGATCCTGATTCCTGACTATTTTAGAGGTCTTTGAAACTGACAGCCTGGTTATTGTATTGTCAGAAAATAAATTATTATTATTATATAAGTATTATTATTTATTGTCCTCAGTGACTCTTTTGCGAAAACTATCCTAACCTAAAATAACCTGAATTTGACAGGTAAGGAAGATATGTTAATTATTACTATTATTAGTTAGAATAACGAGCTTCAAGTTCAACTAAATACCTGTTCCGAGTGTTTGAAAAGTTGAATTCAGGTTATCTTTATTTTTGAATATGCTTTATGATCAGTGAATCTTTTGCAAAAACTAACCTAAACTAACTTCAATTTGACATGCAAGGAAAGTATGTTAATTATTAGTTAGAATGTCGAGCTTTGTTCAACTAAATACCTGTTCCGATTGTTTGAAAAGTTGAATTCAGCTTTTCGTTCAGGTTATCACAATTTTTGAATATGCTTTATGGTAGTTGTGATCATATGTCATCAGTGACACTGACTCTTTTGCGAAAACTAACCTAACCTAAACTAACCTCAATTCGACAAGTAAGGAAGGTATATTAATTGTTAGTTAGAATAACGAGCTTTGTTCAACTAAATACGTGTTCCGACTGTTTGAAAAGTGGAATTCAGGTTATCTTTATTTTTGAATCGATATCTGTATGAAAATAATGAAACTATGCTAAACTTCCTAAATTTACAAAAATATAATTCGACTTACCTCTCGTCAATGTAAAAGAGACCACTTCTATTTTACTAATCACTACATGTAAGAACAGGAGGTGAATTAACCACTTTTCAACATTCATTTTTGGGCGCATGTTCTAGGGGAACATCGTCCTATCATTTCGTCCAAATGTCTGTAATTTTCGAATTTCGAGCTGAAAATTGGCTAATAGACTAATTCGGACTCCCTGATCACGAATCCGGTGTCAGATTTTTGGGTGCCGTATGGCCGGCCGGCAGGCCGGCCGTAGGCACGATAACAGGAGCACCGAAGGTCCTATCGACTTCAAACTTTCAGAGTAGGCTTCTGATCAAAATGCGACGGTTAAGTTCGTTAACGGGCAAAATCGGCCGGACGGTTTAGGAGTTATAGACATTTAAAATTTTGAGGTTATTTCCCTGATATTTCAGGAACTAAAGAAGATGTTGAATCGAAACTTGGTAGTCAGTTCGAGGATATAAACGCGCAACTTTTGGCAAAATTCTGTTATGATCGAAAAGTTGGTAATTTTTAAATAAATATTTCTTTTAATTTTTTCGAAAAAAAAATTTTTTTTTCGTGAACTATTCATCAGATTGCAACAAAAACTTGTACTAACGTCAATTGTAGTATTTTGCAACATTGTGCAAAATTTTGGCTCTATACGATTTCAAGTTCGGGAGATATAAGACAAAATGTGTCAAATTTCCTGGGTCTCTCTCAGTATTTTCATCGATTATTATATAATAATCAATAATATTAAGGTATTCAACATGATACTGCTTTTTTTCTTTACTGGTCAGTACGGGCCCCAAGGAAGATGAACATGCGCCCAATAGCTCCTGTCCACAGGGCTTGAACCAATTTTTCCTAATTCCATTCAATAAATTTTGGAGGGTTTCTTTTTTCATGCGGAATAATTGAAAAAATACAATTTCATTATCCGCCATATTCACAAAGCATTCAATCTCCGTTAAGTCCTAACTGAGGTCCTCAGTTAAGGATAAATTTGAATCGCAACCTCATTTAACGTGAAACAGGCATGTTTCACCGAGGTTGCGATTCAAATTTATCCTTAACTGAGGACCTCAGTTAGGACTTAACGGAGATCGAATTCTTTGTGGATACGGTGGATACGGCGTATTCACAAATACGGTCACAAATACGGAAATATCTTTCAAGCCAGATATCTCCTGGGTCTAGCCTGAAGTGCAATATCCTCAATTTGAATAGTGCTTTCACAACTGGAACTATATTTGAATGCCATACATTTTTGAGAAATTCCAAAACGGCACAATTCTCGTCATTGAATAACATTTCTTCAAATAATTGTAACATTTGCATGTCGTTCATGATTAACAAATGTAAGATTTTCACAGCAAAAAGTATTTACTAGGGTTAACAGTTGACGTTTTAGTGACATCTTCAGATTACTGTATGCACATTTGTACAGCATTATTTGAATGCTTAAGTTATTGAGATATAGTTTTTGTTTCAATATATACAAACTTGCTGTGTTGCTCTGTTATTATTATCCTCCAATAGCACCCTATCACGAACATTCCTAAACTAACTGCACAGTTATATATTCTTTCCAGCTCACTGACCAAATTAACATCCCTACTTTCCTACTTCCATCATTAACATTTTTATTGTTCACTGCAATGACGTCGTTCACTGAGTATCTAGTCCTCGTTCCTAAAGTCTATAGTTTTGTAGATGTGGCACAGACACCTCCAGTAAGTACTATAATCTCCATTGGATTGTCTAGCTAGACGGATCACAATATCAGGTTCATTATGTTGGATTTTTTTTTCATTGAGTATCTTGCTAACAGCTCTGAATGAGATATTTCAATTTCCACTTTTAAAATTAATATTTAAGGTAGCTTTTCCAAATTGGAGTTCTATGCCGCATTCATTGGGGACTTCCAGACCCTTCAGTAAATTTTTCAGTACCCAGTGCACAACATTGTCGTGTCTTGCGGTGCACTACTCACATGATAAGCAGATTCGACGTTGTTACATCGATTTCTGCCTTTGGTTTTTCTGCTAGAGATGGACCCAAGGCCCACTTCCTCTGCTCCACCATGCAATAGCGAGTACCGCCAACTGTCCATGTACTTGTACTAACGTCAATTGTAGTATTTTGCAACATTGTGCAAAATTTTGGCTCTATACGATTTCAATTTCTGGAGATATAAGACAAAATGTGTCAAATTTCCTGGGTCTCTCTCAGTATTTTCATCGATTATTCTATGAACTCTTTGAATTCCACCGAAAACAAATTCAAAGACATAAACATAAAGAATCAAGTCATAGTTTAGACGTCGAAAGAAGGACGATGTTGATCGACTTGAAAAGGTACCTATTTCAAGAAATGCAATAATGAAATGCTTAATTTATGGATATAATATTATCTAAGTATTGTTGGGATCGGGCAGTTGGAAAATGAAAAACAATTATTATGATCACATTCTACAGGAATTGATACTAAATAGAAGCTAGATGAAGATTATTGTAATGGAAAATTTGTGTTCCAGAATGAACATGCGCCCGATAGCTCCTGTCCACAGGGCTTGAACCCATTTTTTCAACCTGATCTCTAATCAAAAAGCACAACACTTGTGACAGGTAGTTACCTACAGAATACTAATGTTTACTCTTTTGGTACCTGATCATAAAAGCATTACCCCACCTAAATAATTGTGCTTTAACGATTCATAAAATGCACTGAACATTCTTATTCTTCCTTTGGCAGTTTTTCTGAACAGTCACATTGGGTTGAATATTCTTGAAATGCACAAAGGTGCGTTTATACAGCAAATGAAATAAAATATGAAACGAATTGAAATAAAATATGAGTTAGGGGCTTAAACGATTGGTTTATACAGATGAGCTTAAACAAAATAAGAATGAACCAATTAAATCGCAGCTTTTTGATAATGGCTTCTTTGTTTTATGCAAGTTCCCTAAATTTAACTCTTTGAGCATGCACATTGACATTTTCCGAACAAAATGATCTCTAGTTCTTATTTCTTATTTTACGTTATGTTGCGTATGAACTCTGAAATATACACGTTTAACTTTCCTACTTTATTTTAATTTGTTCCTTATTGTATTTTATTTGCAATAAAACCAGCTTTAAAACTAGGATTGATTCATTTTATTGCCGAAATTAAATAGTTCCCTCAGTTTGATGAACTTTTTTCAATGCAATGAGGATTAGGATCTAATAAGGAAATTATATATTCCCGAAGAAGGATTGTTATTTTCATATATATTGAATATATTTATTTATCGGGATTAGATTTGTATTTGTCAGGTTACAGTTTGTTCACATAATGAAAAATGCAATACCTACAAATATATGAAAAAAAATATATATTTTTAATTTTTTTTTGCGGTAGATATTCTCCTAAAAATTCAAGCAATTTATTGACGCATGCGAGGCACTATTATGTCAACTCCTAAGGTGGATTTTATTAAGAACATGAGAAATGGAACTTAAACAACTTTATTGAAAAACTTACAGAATCCTCCATATTTAATATCGAGTATATCAACAATATATATTTCTAAAACATATGAGTTAAATGAACAAACAAAAATATATTCTTTCTACATATTCATGAAAAACCTTTTATAAAATTTATAGATATATTAACACTACAACTCTTATCTTCCTATATCTTCGTATCATACCCCCAAAAATTAAAATTTTCTTAGTCGAAATATAATAGTTAATAATTTGTTTATGATGAAAATACCAAAACCAATCTTCAAGAAAGAAAATTTTCTCACCCAAAGCATTTCGACTAATAACCTGTGCTATCTTAAATTGTAGGTGCTCCAACCCTGTTTGATTTGCTTTAATGTATGTGTTCAGTTCAAACAAGTTAAAATGTTTCTTCTTCTTCCTGTAGCCTCGCTATATCGACCTTGTTCAAGAAGTAATAGGTGGGTTGCCTTCCTTTCAAGTCTTTCGCGATTCTTTTAGCTCCTGCCTTTATTAAAACTCTACTTAAGGTTTCCATTTTATCTACCCCCATAGCATAGTGGAGGGCTGTTCTTTCCAACTGAAAATATCACATATTATGAGCAAATAATATGGATAATAGGATATTTAATAATTGAATCGGTCAATATTTAATCGAAATCCATAACAATGAGGAATGTAATTGATAAATAATGAAAATGCTCATATATTTTGGTGCTTTCAATATAGCATACAGTATAGTATACAGTAAATAAATTATAATAAAAAATAACTTTTTATACAGGTTATCCCCTGTTCGAGTGCCTATTAGACGTTTCTGGAGAACTGGGCCTATTTGAAAACAGAAAATTGAGATTATGATATTGTTCAATATTCTCAACTGAGCTGAAAGATTTTTGAAACCTATGTGCACTTAAATTCTCTAGAATTTTTTTTTTCATTTTTTCGTCTTTTAATTATGAATGACTCGCTATTTGAATTTTTGCATAAGTCCAAATAGTTTTCAAAATATCAAAATATATCTATGGTAACTTCTATGTTAAGATTTTATTAATTTGACTCTACGTACAACATAAATTATGAAAATATCAAATAAATGTTGAATTTAGGAGCAAAATCATATAAGAATATTATCATTATTTTTCCCCGTAGAATCCTACGCAACCATGGAAAAATAGGATTCCAATTTGAAAAACAAAAGTTATGGTCCTATTTTGTTAACGATTTTCGACACAATATTTAAAACGCCCTGTAATGATCTTTGTAAAATTTAAAAAATGGACGACATTTCCACTTCTACTTCGAAAATGTGAGGCCTGTTTACGCTTAGGATGTTGAGGATAAGAATAATAAACTAATAAACATATATATAAAACTGACTAAGCGTACGCATTCTTTTATTTTCAGTTTTTTTTTGATATTCAGAAAACTATTTTTTAGCCTAATGTTATAGTATCGTTATGTTATATCGAACAGAAAGTCATTCAGAATTGAATACTTAATTACATATGAGATGAAAATTTTTTTTTGAGAAAATTAATTTATATTCCCTGTATAACCGGAAGTGCTTAGATTACAAAAATATTTTGGGTTAGGAGATAATATTGAACAATATCATAATCCAAATTTCAAGATTTCAAATAGGCCCATGGTAGATCATTGAATACGTGAAGAAGAGGAAATTAATTGATAGAGTATTTACATTTGGCGAAACAGTTTTCAAAAATGCAGTTCAACACCGAATAGTGGAATAATGGAAAGTCCCTAGCTACATGTTTTTATATCCAATTATCACGGGAAAGGAAAGAGATAGGCAAATAAATTAGTTAGATTTCCTGTTCAAAATTAAAAAACGTTTCATTGTTTGCCACCAGTTAGGAAACTCTGTGTCTGTATATGTGTACACACAAGATAGAGCATATGGTATATTTTTGAATTTTTAACGTATATGTATACTCTTGCAAAGCATGTATTTACTATACTTGCTACTTGATTTCCGAGAATTCTTCTTAACTTCTGGAGAGTTCTAGAAAAATGTACCTTAATTTACTCAGAGGTATTCAGATGTTTGAAAGAAAATATTAACTGCTTAATAATGACCAAACCCCACTTAATAACTCGTTACATTCTGAATGTATTACTTGACTTCTCCCCTGCACATGTATCTACTTTTAAATATCCCAAGAGCGTAGCCAAGGGGGGGGGGGTTTTGGGGGTTCAAACCCCCCCCGAAATGTTATTTTTCTCTTAAAAAAAGTGCAGAAAGTGACCCTTACACCCCCCCGCCCCCCCCCCCCCCCCCCCCCCCCCGAAATTAATTCATATTTAAAAACCCCCCCCGAAATTAATTCCTGGCTACGCCCTTGTGAGGAAATATATATCGTTCATCATAGAATTAAGGAACGAATATCTCGGAAGACTTCGTGGTTGGGTAGAATTGGTCTATTGGTTTTGGATTATTAATTTTTGTCACTCTTGTTGAATTTCAATTCTTATATGATGTTTGAATTTAATTTCTGCTATTATGAAGTTCTATCATAAGAATCCATTGATATAATTCCCAACTCTTACCAATACTTTCGAAGATATGATTTGTCAAAGTTTGTTTTAAATTTAATTTCTTTCATGATGCAGTTCTATCATAAGAATCCATTGATATAATTCCCAACTCGGAGATACAATTTGTCTGTTTGAGCAAGAGCGCCAAAAAGCTCCTGTCCACAGGGCTTGAACCAATTTTTTATGATGCAGTTCTCTATCATAAGAATTCATTGATATCATTATCAACACTGCGAAACCAATACTTTCAGAGATATGATTTACAAAGTACTACTCGTTACTAGTTTGACAAGGGCGTTAAAGCTTCTATCCACAGGGCTTTCCAACATTTTTGCGCGTATGTTCTGGGGAACAACGCGTTATAGTTTTGCCCAAATGTCTGTAGCTTTCGAATTTTTTGACGAAAATGGTCTCAAACGATTTAGTTCGACTCCCCAATGAAGAATTCGACGTCAAATTTGATTCTGTCCGGCCGGCCGTCCGGCCGTACGGCCGTCTGGCCGTTGCCACGATAACTTGAGAACGAATAGAGCTAGCGACTTGAAATTTTCAGGGTGGGTGGCGGATCCCAATACGACGGACAAGTTCGTTAATGGGCATAATCGGCCCAGTGGTTTCTAAGTAATAATTTTGTTTTCAACCAATATAAATCCGATCGAATTGAATCTTGGTGAGTAGTTGTAGAATATGAACCTAAGCACGTTCGTGAAATTTTGTGCGAATCGTATGGCTAAAAAGTTTAAAAAAAAATTATTAAAAAATATTTTTGTTGTCACGATAACTTGAGAACGGAAAGAGATAGCACCTTGAAGTTTTCAGGTTAGGATGTGTACCAGAACCCGACATTTCAGTTTGTTTATGAGCATAATCGGCCAAACGGTTTTAGAGTTATAGCCATCTGAAGTTTGGTTGTTTTTTCTTCCTCATTAAGTCGAAAAATACTAAACCGATTGAATTCAAACATGGTAATTAGTTGTAGAATGCCAACGCGAAAATTCTTGCCAAATTTCGTGAGGATGGTACTTTTAAAAAATTTCAAAAAAATCATTGGAAATTGAAAAAATGGGTTCAAGCCCTGTGGACAGGAGATTTCTGGCGCTCTAGTTCAAACAGACAAATTATATCTCCGAAAGTATTGGTTTCTCAGAGTTGGGAATTATATCAATGTATTCATATAATAGAACTGCATCCTAAAGGAAATTCAATTCAAATAATAGTTTATTTATCAAGATTAAATGAGCAATCATGAGAATGAGAAAAGCACCATGGAAGAATTCAAATTAAATCTGGCCAATTTTGCCCAATAACGAACTTAGCCGAGATATTCATCTCCCTAAACTACTCTGAAAATTTCAACTACCTACCTCATTCCGTTCGAGAGTTATATCTATATGTCTATGGATGAAAAGCAGTCTCACTACTCTCAGATTTCTTACTTCATGTTCAGTTCCGAAATGTAAGAATTTTCTGAGAAGAACTAATTTCGGAGCAAACAACTGAGATTTTTCTCACTTCGCTCACAATTCTTCGATTGATTAGATAGTCTCAGGAACATCATTTGACATTATGACAATTCATATTCATACATAGAATAATATCATTCTGTGACAACGTTGAAATACGATTTATTATTGAAATTTTGAAAAATCATATCTCCGAAAGTATTAGCTTGTTAGAGTTAAAAATGATATGAGTGGATTCTTATGATAAAACTTTTTATTAAAAAAAATGTAATTTGGAATTTGTTTCGTAAAAAAAAAATTTTTTTTTGTTAGTCCGAAACCATCTGTCCGATTTTGCCCAATAACGAACTTAGCCGAGATATTTATCCCCCAAACCTACTCTGAAAATTTCAACTCTCTAGCTCATTCCGTTCGAGAGTTATCGTGCCTACGGCAGGCCGGACCGGCCGGACAGAATGAATTTCGACCACGGATTCTTGATCAGTGAGTCGAACCAAATCGTTTAAGACCATTTTCATCGAAATATTCGAAAATTACAGACATTTGGGCAAATTGATAAGCACTCAGTTCCAAGGAACTAGAGCGCCAAAAAAGAATTCTATATATCAGTAACTATTTGTTTGAAATTGCTGAAATTTTGCAAGAGCCTTCATAACCTAACTCTACTGCCAAGTTTCAAGTTTTAACACGATCGGTTGAATATTGTTGGAGTTCGAGCATTCTTGTGTGAGCTCAGTAGATGGGTGACCGTTGCCTCGATAACTTTCGAACGAGAGGAAATAGGGACTTGCAATTTTCAGGGTAGGTTGCGTATCCGAAAGGGAGAGTTGAGTTCGTTTTTGGCCATAATCGGTCAAACGCTTTCCGAGTTATACCCACCTGGAATATTATTTCCTTGATAACTCAAAAAATAAATATTCTATCAAATTGAAGCTTGGTAACTAGTAGTAGAAAATCATCATAAAGACGTGTTTAAAATTTTGTAAGAACCGTACCCCTAGAAAATTTGAAAAAAATTACGAAAAAAAAAATTTAAGAACCGCACCCCTAGAAAATTTCAAAAAAATCACGAAAAACTAAATTGGTTCAAGCACTGACGTGAAGTCAGAAGCTTTTGCGCGTATGTTCTATTGTCCCTTCTTCTGTAACCAATTTCTTGAACCAATTTTTCTCTTCTTAGTGCTTGTAATATCTCAGGAACATGACACTCCAATCAAATACATATAGGATACTATATCGATGGAAATGATAGATGTTGATGATCAATTTGAATTGTCTAATTATGTATGATCCTCATTTGATTTTTTGCGCGCATGTTGTTGAGAACAGTGTGCTGTAATTTTGTCCAGATGTCTGTAATTTTCGAATTGTTTGCCGAAAATGGTCTCAAACGATTAGGCTCAACTCACTGAAATTCGAGGTCAAATTCAATTCTGTTCGGGTGTCAGTTGGCACGAAATTTTCCGAACGGAAAGAGAAAGCAACTTTCAGTTTTCAGGGTTGCTGCGAACTCACCTACAATTTACATACAACTACAACTCATTCAAACTTGAATCGCAGGTTATTTATATTTTGAGAAAATAGGCTTACCATGATCTCTATTATTCTATGAATTTTTCTCTTATCTGTTATCCATATAATCAATACATTTATTTTCATACTGTTTTGATTCTGCACAATCATTTTAAGGATTTCTATATAACTGTGGTCACTGTGGAACATAATTTCATCTTGTTACACACATTCAATCAATAATTTTCTTCAGATATTACTTACGTCAATTCTAAGTTTGTGTCCGCAAATCAAAATTTGGTATTTTCAACAAATAAATTTAACACTTCATAGTGAAATATCAATTATAAGTATCATTCCATCTTTTCAATCGTACTGTGAAATAACCCAATTACTGTTGAAGAGTAATTTTGTTTAACTACAATTTAGCTCAAATGTAGCGAACTACGGAGCTATGTAAACATAATCAAACATACGCGTCGAAATAGAAATACTGGATAAATTAGAATATAGCGTAATAATTATTACATTTCTGTGCATGTCTCGGTTAAATTAGAATAATTCGAGGTTGTCAGATTGTTTTCCTCGATTGACTAATCGATGGTTTTGATCAAGGTTTTACCACAGATTAACTGTGGTTAATCTGTGGCTTTACTTATGTAAGAAACTTAGGTTTTGATATTATCGAAATCCTTTGTGACACCTGAATAGGTTACGTGCAGTTGTGACAGTTGACACGACATCGGAGGACCAACAAAACAGGAATTAGCGCTGTTATTGGTTGTTTTGCTCATATTCTCGAAATTTTTGAATATTATTTCAAGTTAAATGCTGTTTACGAATTTTATTCAGTGTAATGAATATTTCATAAATGTTATTTGTTTCATAAAAGGGGTAAATATTGCGAACACATAGTATTTCACAGGTAAGAATGCTTGTGAGGGTGGTCCGATAAGTACTTAGCCTACAAAAGAAAAAACAAAAATTTTGGTTAAATTCAGTACGATACACTTGATCCAGCGATGCTCCAACTTCTTTAACCAATCTAAAAAATATGTTTTCTCGAGGTCTGCAAAGTAGCGCTCCGTGGCGGTGAGAACCTTGTCATTCGACTGAAATTTCTGCCCGGCGAGTTACTTTTTCAAGATTGGAAACAGAAAGAAGTCGCACGGGGCCAAATCTTGTGAATAAGGTGGATGGGGCAGCAGTTCGTAGCCCAATTCGACCAATTTGGCCGTGACGAGGGCGGAGGTGTGCGCCGGTGCGTTATCATGCTGGAAGAGCACTTTTTCTTCGCCATGTGGGGCCGTTTTTTCTTCAATGCGGCGTCGAATCAGCCTAATAGTTCGGCATAGCATAGCCCTGTGACAGTTTTGCCCTTGTGCAGGTAGCCGATGTGGGTCACACTTTGTGAATCCCAGAAAACTGTGGCCATCACTTTTCCGGCCGATGGAACAGTCTTCGACTTCTTCGGAGCACATTCGCCGGGTGAAGTCCACTGTTTCAACTTTTCTTTGGTCTCTGGTGTGTCCAGTGGATCCAAGTTTCTTCGACTGTCACGAAACGAAGAAGAAACTCCTTCGGATTTTGCTTAAACAGCGTCAAACACTGCCCCGAAGTGGTCTCACGGTTGCGCTTGTTGTCCGGAGCAAACGCGGCACTCATCGGGACGACAGCTTTCTCATAACCAAAATTTCATGCAGGATATGACCCACGCGATTTTTTGAAATGCCTACTGTCTCAGCTATCTCGCGCACCTTCAATCGGCGGTCTGCCAATACGAGATCGTGGATTTTTTTCACGTTTTCCTCCGTGGTAGCCGTTTTCGGGGCACCTGGACGTGGCTGATAAAAAACCGACGTGCGACCACGTTGAAACTCCTTAAACCAATTTTTGACGGTTGCCATCGAAGGAGAAGAGTCCCCGTACACAGCATCCAAACGCCCTTTGGTTTCGCTGCGCCATTTGCCTTCCAAAAACAATAATCCAATCACCGACCGTTTTGCTCTTTTTCCATTCTTCTAAAATCCGCGGACACTCTCGCTTCCACACGCTGCCGAAACGAAACTGCGAGTCCGATCCGGCTGAAATTTCGACAGTAGCCGTCTACAAGAATGTACTGGCGCCATCAGGCGGTGAGGCTGAGTACTTATCGGACCACCCTCGTATATCTTCTTGATCCGAACAGTTTGCTCAATTCCATGTTTTCAGGTAACCTCTTTCGACTAGTCAACAAGTGCTATTTGGACCAACTTTTTTCAGCAGTCTCCGAAAATTATGTATGGGGTGTCATTCGATACGGAATGGCATCTAGATGATTTTTGAAAAAAATCAAGTTCCGCTTGCAAAAATTGTAAAAGTTATCAACAATTAACTAAAAAAAAAGGGGGTTTTAGTTTTTTGTAAATATCTCAAAAACTAATAAAGATTTTTCAAATCTGAAAAAAGATTCAAAAAGAGGAGGATATTTCCAAAAAAAAAGTATTGACTCCCGAAACTGTACGATAAATATTTATAATTTTTCCAGGGGGATGAAAATACGGCCGAAAACGGGTACTCTGGCTTGGAGAAGCCCCGTCCACTTCGGGCACTTCAACAATAAACATTTTTCAAACATAGTAAATATGAAAAAAAAAAATTTAAAACATTCCCCAGGTAGCACACTATATTGGCGGAGTATCGATTTTATATTGGCCCAATATAGATACATAGATTCATAGTAAATCTATATATCCCCAATATTGGCCCTATATTGGAATTTCAATATATATCCAATATTGTGACTTGTTGCTACCGCCAATATTGGCCCTATATTGGCGATAAAAAATTTGTCAATATTGTAAATGAGGACGACCTCCAATATTGGCCAAATATTGGGATTTCTATATCTGGCCAATATTATGAATTAGGGCTGCTTCCAATATTGGTCAAATATTGGTATTTCTATATTGGACCAATATTGAGAATTAGTACTGCCTCCAATATTGGCCCAATATTACAGTTTCAAGATCTAGCCAATATTGGGAATTAGTGCTGCATCCAATATTGGTCAAATATTGTGATTTAGATATTGGGCCAATATTGTGAATTAGTATTGACTCGAACATTGGCCCAATATTACATTTTCAGGATCTAGCCAACATTGTGACTTCTTCCTACCGCCAATATTGGCCCCAAATTGGCAAAACTATATTGGCCAATATTGGATATGAGTACTGCCCCCAATATTACCCCAATATTGGGATTTCTATATCCGGGCAATATTATGAATTAATGCTGCATCCAATATTGATCGAATATTGAGATTTTCATATTGGGCCAATATTGTGAATTAAAAGTGCCTCCAACATTGGCCCAATATTACAGTTTCATGATCTAGCCAATATTGTAACTTGTTGTTACCGCCAATATTGGCACCGAATTGGCTAAACTATATTGGCCAATATTGAATGTGGGGTACTGCCTCCAATATTACCCCAATATTGGGATTTCTATATCCAGCCAATATTATGAATTAATGCTGCATCCAATATTGGTCGAATTTTAAGATTTCCATATTGGGCCAATATTGTGAATTAGTATTGCCTCCAACATTGGCCCAATATTACAGTTTCATGATCTAGCCAATATTGTTACTTGTAGTTACCGCCAACATTGGCACCGAATTGGCAAAACCATATTGGCCAATATTGAATATGAGTACTACCTCCAATATTAACCCAATATTGGGATTTCTATATCTGGCCAATATTATGAATTAGGGCTGCTTCCAATATTGGTCAACTATTGGTATTTCTATATTGGACCAATATTGAGAATTAGTAGTGCCTCCAATATTAGCCCAATATTACAGTTTCAAGATCTAGCCAATATTGTGAATTAGTGCTGCATCCAATATGGGTCAAATATTGTGATTTAGCTTTTGGGCCAATATTGTGAATCAGTATTGCCTCGAACATTGGCCCAATATTACATTTTCAGGATCTAGCCAACATTGTGACTTCTTCCTACCGCCAATATTGGCCCCAAATTGGCAAAACTATATTGGCGAATATTGAATATGAGAACTGCCCCCAATATTACCCCAATATTGGGATTTCTATATCCGGGCAATATTATGAATTAAAGCTGCATCCAATATTGGTCGAATATTGAGATTTCCATATTGGGCCAATATTGTGAATTAGTATTGCCTCCAACATTGGCCCAATATTACATTTTCAAGATCTAGCCAACATTGTGACTTCTTCCTACCGCCAATATTGGCCCCAAATTGGCAAAACTATATTGGCGAATATTGAATATGAGCACTGCCCTCAATATTACCCCAATATTGGGATTTCTATATCCGGCAATATTATGAATTAAAGCTGCATCCAATATTGGTCGAATATTGAGATTTCCATATTGGGCCAATATTGTGAATTAGTATTGCCTCCAACATTGGCCCAATATTACAGTTTCATGATCTAGCCAATATTGTAACTTGTTATTACCGCCAATATTGGCACCGAATTGGCTAAACTATATTGGCCAATATTGAATGCGGGTACTGCCTCCAATATTACCCCAATATTGGGATTCCTATATCCAGCCAATAATATGAATTAATGCTGCATCCAATATGGGTCGAATATTGAGATTTCCATATTGGGCCAATATTGTGAATAAGTATTGCCTCCAACATTGGCCCGATATTACAGTTTCATGATCTAGCCAACATTGTAACTTTTTGTTACCGCCAATATTGGCACCGAATTGGCAAAACCATATTGGCCATTATTGAATGTGGGTACTGCCTCCAATATTACCCCAATATTGGGATTTCTATATCCGACCAATATTATGAATTAATGCTGCATTCAATATTGGTCGAATATTGATATTTCCATATTGGGCCAATATTGTGAATTAGTATTACCTCCAACATTGGCCCGATATTACAGTTTCATGATCTAGCCAATATTGTAACTTGTTGTTACCGCCAACATTGGCACCGAATTGGCAAAATCATATTGGTCAATATTGAATATGAGTACTACCTCCAATATTACCCCAATATTGTGATTTCTATATCTGGCCAATATTATGAATTAGGGCTGCTTCTAGTATTGGTCAAATATTGGTATTTCTATATTGGACCAATATTGGGAATTAGTAGTGCCTCCAATATTGGCCCAATATTACAGTTTCAAGATCTAGCCAATATTGTGAATTAGTGCTGCATCCAATATGGGTCAAATATTGTGATTTAGATATTGGGCCAATATTGTGAATTAGTATTGCCTCGAACATTGGCCCAACATTACATTTTCAAGATCTAGCCTTCATTGTGACTTCTTCCTACCGCCAATATTGGCCTCAAATTGGCAAAACTATATTGGCCAATATTGAATATGAGTACTGCCCCCAATATTACCCCAATATTGGGGTTTCTATATCCGGGCAATATAATGAATTAATCCTGCATCCAATATTGGTCAAATATTGAGATTTCCATATTGGGCCAATATTGTGAATTAGTATTGCCTCCAACATTGGCCTAATATTACATTTTCAAGATCTAGCCAACATTGTGACTTCTTCCTACCGGCAATATTGGCCCCCAATTGGCAAAACTATATTGGCCAATATTGAATATGAGTACTGCCCCCAATATTACCCCAATATTGGGATTTCTATATCCAGCCATTATTATGAATTAATGCTGCATCCAATACTGGTTGAATATTGAGATTTCCATATTGGGCCGATATTGTGAATTAGTATTGCCTCCAACATTGGCCCAATATTACAGTTTCATGATCTAGCCAATATTGTAACTTGTTGTTACCGCCAATATTGGCACCGAATTGGCTAAACTATATTGGCCAATATTGAATGCGGGTACTGCCTCCAATATTACCCCAATATTGGGATTCCTATATCCAGCCAATATTATGAATTAATGCTGCATCCAATATTGGTCGAATATTGAGATTTCCATATTGGGCCAATATTGTGAATAAGTATTGGTCCAACATTGGCCCGATATCACAGTTTCATGATCTAGACAATATTGTAACTTGTTGTTTCCGCCAACATTGGCACCGAATTGGCAAAACCATATTGGCCAATATTGAATATGAGTACTACCTCCAATATTACCCCAATATTGGTATTTCTATATCCGGCCAATATTATGAATTAATGCTGCATCCAATATTGGTCGAATATTGAGTTTTCTATATTGGGCCAATAATGTGAATTAGTATTGCCTCCAACATTGGCCCAATATTACAGTTTCATGATCTAGCCAACATTGTAACTTTTTGTTACCGCCAATATTGGCACCGAATTGGCAAATCCATATTGGCCAATATTGAATGTGGGTACTGCCTCCAATATTACTCCAATATTGGGATTTCTATATCCGACCAATATTATGAATTAATGCTGCATTCAATATTGATCGAATATTGACATTTCCATATTGGGCCAATATTGTGAATTAGTATTGCCTCCAACATTGGCCCAATATTACAGTTTCATGATCTAGCCAATATTGTAACTTGTTGTTACCGCCAACATTGGGACCGAATTGGCAAAACCATATTGCCCAATATTGAATATGAGTACTACCTCCAATATTACCCCAATATTGGTATTTCTATATCCGGCCAATATTATGAATTAATGGTGCATCTAATATTGGTCGAATAATGCGATTTCCATATTGGGCCAATATTGTGAATTAGTATTGCCTCCAATATTGGCCCAAAATTAGAGTTTCGAGATCTAGCCAATATTGTGACTTCTTGCTACCGCCAATATTGGCCCCGAATTGGCAAAACAATATTGGCCAATATTGAATATGAGTACTGCTTCCAATGTTTTACCAATATTGATATTTCTATATACGGCCAATATTATGAATAAATTCTGCATCCAATATTGGTCGAATATTGAGATTTTCATATTGGGCCAATATCGTGAATTATTATTTCCTCCAATATTGCCTCAATATTAGTGTTTCAAGATCTTGCCAATATGGTGACTTGTTAAAGAAGCCACATGGTGAAATATTGATTGATTTTAACCATCAACAAATATTCCGCTTGGTCGAGCTAGAATATTCGTTGATGTTCAAAATCAATGAATATTTCACCGTGTGTCTTCTTTAGTTATTGGCAGTAAGCCACAGTTCACCTCTTTGAATTGTGACTTGTTGTTTCCGATAATATATTGGGTTGGCACGATGTTGTTAGGAAATCCGTTTGTAATAATATTATGAATTCAATCCAAGTTTATATTGGCTCCGAATTGACAAAACTATATTGTATATAAGTACCTCCTCCAATATTGGCCAAATATTGGGATATCTATATCCGGCCAATATTATGAATTAGTGCTGCATCCAATATTGGCCTAATATATTGGGATTTCTATATTGGTCCCCTATTTTGAACTAGTACGTCCTGTAGTATTAGACCAATATTGAAATTTCAAGATCTAGCCAATAATGTGCCTGTTTGAGGCCGCCAATATTGGATCCATATGGACAAAACTAAATCGGCCTACATTTAATGTATATGAGTACTGCCTCCAATATCGGGATTTCAATAGCCGGTGAATTTTGCGGATTTGAGCTGCATCAAATAGTGGTTAAATATTGGGATTTATATATTGGGCTAATATTGTGAATTAGTACTGCAATCGATGTTAGGCCAATATTGAAATTTCAAATCTGAGAATTTTCTAACTTTATCGGGACAATATTGTTAATCAGTACTGCTTCCAATAATGGCCCAATATTGAGAATTTTATATTGCGAAGTAGCACTGCATCCAATGTCCAATCTTGGGATTACTATATCATATACTACTTACTTGATTTTCCAAATTAGGGAAACGACGAACAACAAATTTGGCGTCATTTATAACAGAAATTTTAACAAATGCTTATGATGCTAACAATGAGTACTATGTCAATGATACTTTTGAAATCGCAATAAGAGCTATTAACAAATTTGAACTTAACTATGAAGTTAGTTCTTCTTATTCCTACTGTAGTCAGAAAACTTCGTATTTGAGGGGAAATACTACATTCAACTATTCGGCTGCACATGGGATCAAAACTAAGTCCAATACTATCACTCTATGTAATGGATTCTCAGTTAGAAACATATATATCAAAATTACCATTTAAGTTAACCTTCGTGGATGACCTCATAAAAGCAATACCTCCAAAAGGAACTGACACAATCCTTGAAATTTCAATTAAACCTCAATAAACATATACAATTCAATATGATGATATAATATCTAATATTGGGGTGCGTTTTTGGCGTTCTTGTTCGTCGGAAAAGAGTGCTTATCAATTTAATTGCCCAAATGTCTGTAATTTTCTAATTTTTGGCTGAAAATGTTCTCAAATGATTTGCTTCGACTCACTGATCAAGAATCCGTGGTCGAAATCGATTATGTCCGGCCGTCTGTTAACACGATAACTTTCGAACGAAAGGAGTAAGAGGATTGAAATATTCAGGGTAGGTTAGGAGCGTAAATATCTCCGACGAGTTCGTTAACGGGCGAAATCCACCAAGCGGTTTCGGAGTTATGGCCGTTTTTAGTAAAAACATTTTTTATGAATATTCCCGAAACCGATAACTCGATCTATCTGAAATTTAGCATCAAATTGTAGAATAATTACCTTTATACGCATGCGGAGTTTTGTATTGACCGGCGGCCGTAAAGTGTAAAAAAAAAATTTTTGAAATTTTCAAATTTTGGTTCTACAATAACTCTCGAACATAATGAGCTACGCAGTTGAAATTTTCAGAGTAGATTTGAGAGATAAATATCTCGGTTGAGTTAGTGGGTGCCAGATGATTTTGGAGTAACGAAAAAATGAATTTTTTTAACTTAAATATTTCAAATTTTTTTTCAAGGTGCAGTTTCACCATAAACATCCATTGATATAACTTTCAACTCTAACATGCTAATACTTCCGGAGATATGATTTCTTCGAAATTTCAATAATGAATGTTTTCACAGTATGCTATAATTATTCTATCTATGAATTATTATATGATCTATGTTCATACTCGTACATGTCATCCTATTCTATAAGAGAGTGTCAATTTCAGCTATTTTAATTTGATTTCTTCCATGGTGCAGTTCTCATTCTCAGATTGCTCATATAATTTTGATAAATAAACTATTATTCGAATTGAAATTCCTTTATGATGCATTTATATCATAAGAATCCATTGATATCATTCCCAACTCTGAGAAAGCAATACTTTCGGAGATATAATTTGTCTGTTTGAACAAGAGCGCCAGAAAGCTCCTGTCCACAGGGCTCGAACCAATTTTTTATTTTCATCTACCGTGACATGGTCCAAATTAATCAGAATTCCACTCCGATGAAGAAGTAGATTTCAGTAAGTGAGTGCTTTAAAATGCTAATCAACAAAAAAAATGCAATAAAAATAAGTCACATCTCAGGTCAAATATAATTTGTTTTGCTTTGACAGTTCGATACTACGAAGTACATCCTAAATCATTTAATGAATTTGATTTGCTTGTTATGATGATAACTGGGCGAACTGTAATCTCCAAAAATAGATTATAAAGAGATTTTTTAAATTTAATAATATTGCATATAATAATAGTATAATTTCGTTTTCATTCTATCAATGTTAAATTGAAACGTATATTCTAAAAATCAAAAGAGTTTAATTTTCAGTTCAGCCACTTCGGCCTGTTTATTTACATCCTCGGAAATATAGTGAGACTGGTTGACTGGTAGGATTCAAATACATGTGTTTGCAATAAAACCAGCGAGTAGCTTAGAAAACATCTGTTGTATTGTTGCTCTTCATTCTACAGAGGGTTGAAGGAATATATCCATTTTGAATAGTTTTTATCGATTTTTAAAGCATAACTGTAGAAAAAGAAAGAGAATGTGCCCCAGAGCCCAGAGCAGAGGCGAGATTCTGGCGGTTTTAGTCATTTCATTCGTGGCGTCCGGTCGAAGTGTTTCAGAGGATATTTGTTCAGTGATTCGTTACACTGCAGGTTAGTTCATTCCGTTATTTATTACTGTTTCAATGCATATATGTTCCTTTAATTCAAAGTCTTTGTATATTTGCCTTGAATTTAATCATTGATGATGTTATTTAATATCATAATTTGTTTCATGTCCACTATTTTTCAGAAAATGTATGTGATCTAGCCCTTATCATAAGCGTTTCAAGAAAAATAATGTCTAACAGCTTAGGAATTAAATCTCCGTGGAACGGCCAGATAGGAAACAAAAGATCGGAGAATAAACCAATCTAATTTTGGCAAGTTCGAGTAAGTGAAGTTATTGAATGACTTATCAATTATTGTATTGAGACCATTATTTGAAATGATACATTTTGCCTATATTTCTACTGAAGTGTGGATTAATTACAAATATTTCGATAATAGGAATAGGTTCATCGAAAAAAAGGTGTAGGTATACCTACTAAACTTTTGGATGGTGATGTACCTACATTGTCCAATGTGAATTGATACAGTATATTTTGTCATGAGTGAAAATTACAACCTTATGCTGAAATACTAATTCTAATATTATTAGCTCATACAGATAATTCACATTTCGATTATAGAATCTGTGAGAAGGAATATTCATGACACAACCGACCTTGAAATAATGCAAATTATTGGATTTCCCTTAGCGACTGCTGGAGATAGGGATGGTGGGAGGCTAATGTAGACCAAGTAAGTTTATTGCTTCTGTTGTTTTTCTTTCCTTACTCTAACATAATCTACTTTGCAGGTACCAGTCGAGGAAATCAAAAACGAATAAAAGAAATATTTTGTAAAATAAATGTATGGCCGAATGAAATATATATGTTTTTTGGATACTTCTTCTTAATTGTTCAATCACTATGTCGATATCTCCACTGGAATAATTGCAGCGAGTATAGTTTATACGAGAGAAACACATCTCTTCAAATAATGTGTGAGTGTTCAACCTTTTATTATTGGGCCAGTATATAGAAATTATACTGGGCTATTATATGGAAATTATATTTGGCGAATATATAGAAACTATATTAGGCCGATATTGATAACCTATATTGGCGCTTCATTGTAAGATGTTAACATTATGTTATTGGTCCAATGTAGAAAAACTATACTGGGCCAATATATAATAACGATATTGGGTTGATATTCATTTCCAATATTGGTGCTTTATTCTATAATGTCAACATTTTGTTATTGGCCCAATATTGGTTATCAATATTAACCCAATATAGTTTCTATGTATTGGCCCAATATAGATTCTCTACATTGGGCCAATAACAAAGTGTTGACAAGATTCAATGAAGTACCAATATTGGATATAAATATTGGCCCGATATAGTTTTTCTACATTGGGGCAATAAAAACATGTTGACATTTTACAATGAAGCGCCAATATTGTTTATCTATATCGGCCCAATATAGTTTACATTGGGACAATAACAACATGTTGACATTTTACAATGAACCACTAATATTGGATATCAATACTGGCCCACTATAGTTTCTATATATTGTTCCAATATAGTTTATCTACATTGGGCCAATAACAACATGTTGACATTTTACAATGAAGCGCCAATAGTGTTTATCAATATCGGCCCAATATAGTTTCTCTACATTGGGCCAATAACAACATGTTGACAATTTACAATGAAGCGCCAATATTGTTTATCAATATCGGCCCAATATAGTTTCTCTACATTGGGCCAATAACAACATGTTGACATTTTACAATGAATCGCCAATATTGAATATCAATATCGGCCCAATATAGTTTCTCTACATTGGGCCAATCACAACATGTTAACATTTTACAATGAAGTACCAATATTGGATATCGATATTAGCACAATATAGTTTCTATATATTGGCCCAATATAGTTTCTCTACATTGGGCCAATAACAACATGTTGACATTTTACAATGAAGCGCCAATATTGTTTATCAATATCGGCCCAATATAGTTTCTCTACATTGGGCCAATAACAACATGTTGACATTTTACAATGAAACGCCAATATTGGATATCAATATCGGCCCAATATAGTTTATCTACATTGGGCCAATCACAACATGTTGACATTTTACAATGAAGTACCAATATTGGATATCAATATTAGCCCAATATAGTTTCTATATATTGGCCCAATATAGTTTCTCTACATTGGGCCAATAACAACATGTTGACATTTTACAATGAAGCGCCAATATTGTTTATCAATATCGGCCCAATATAGTTTCTCTACATTGGGCCAATAACAACATGTTGACATTTTACAATGAATCGCCAATATTGAATATCAATATCGGCCCAATATAGTTTCTCTACATTGGGCCAATCACAACATGTTGACATTTTACAATGAAGTACCAATATTGGATATCAATATTAGCACAATATAGTTTCTATATATTGGCCCAATATAGTTTCTCTACATTGGGCCAATAACAACATGTTGACATTTTACAATGAAGCGCCAATATTGTTTATCAATATCGGCCCAATATAGTTTCTCTACATTGGGCCAATAACAACATGTTGACATTTTACAATGAAGCACCAATATTGGCCCAATATAGTTTCTATGTATTGGCCCAATATAGTTTCTCTACATTGGGCCAATAACAACATGTTGACATTTTACAATGACGTACCAATATTGGATATCAATATCGGCCCAATATAGTTTCTATGTATTGGCCCAATATAGTTTTTCTACATTGGCCCAATAACAACATGTTGACATTTTACAATGAAGCACCAATATTGATTATCAATATCGGCCCAATATAGTTTCTCTACATTGGGCCAATAACAACATGTTGACATTTTACAATGAAGTACCAATATTGGATATCAATATCGGCCCAATATAGTTCCTATGTATTGGCCCAATATAGTTTTTCTACATTGGCCCAATATCAACATGTTGACATTTTACAATGAAGCACCAATATTGATTATAAATATCGGCCCAATATAGTTTCTCTACATTGGGCCAATAACAACATGTAGACATTTTACAATGAAGTACCAATATTGGATATCAATATCGGCCCAATATAGTTTCTATGTATTGGCCCAATTTAGTTTTTCTACATTGGCCCAATAACAACATGTTGACATTTTACAATGAAGCACCAATATTGATTATCAATATCGGCCCAATATAGTGTCTCTACATTGGGCCAATAACAACATGTTGACATTTCACAATGAAGCACCAATATTGTATATCTATATTGGCCCAATATAGTTTCTATATATTGACCCAATATAGTTTCGCTATATTGGGCCAATAACGAAATGTTGACATTTTACAATGAAGTGCCAATATTGGATATCAATATCAGCAACATTTTGTCATTGGCCCAATGTAGAGGAACTATATTGGGCCAATACATGTAAACTATATTGGACCAATACATAAAAACTATATTGGGCTGATATTGATATACAATATTGGCGTTTCAGTGTAAAATATCAACATTTTGTTATTGGCCTAATATAGATAAACTATATCTGGCCAATATATAGAAACTATATTGGGCCAATATTGATATCCAATATTGGTACTTCATAGTAAAATGTCAACATGTTGTTATTGGCCCAATGTAGAGAAACAATATCGGACCAATAAATGTACCATATTGGCCCAATATTGGACCAATATCGGTGTGCTACCTGGGTCAGGCAGCAACTGAATAGATGAATGAATAATAATCCGCTTGAACAAAATTTTTATAATAATTTTTCATTTAGTTATTCAATAGTTAATTAATAACTTTTTTCTGCTTGCACATTTACATTGCAAGTGTGATAATTGCTAAACTATAAGTTTTAGATTATTTTCCTCTCTTGGTGCAATTCTTCAAAGGCTTAAGAATAGAATCCCGTTGGGAAAATTAAAAAATGTTTATTTTTCAATTTTTTATTAATAATTTTCGTTGTTGCAAAATTAAAAACTTAAATCCCTCTGGAAAAATTATAAATATTTATCGTACAGTTTCGGGAGTCGAGACTTTTTTTTAGGAAATTTCCTCCTCTTTTTGAATCTTTTTTCAGGTTTGAAAAATCTTTATTAGTTTTTGAGATATTCACAAAAAACTAAAACCCCTTTTTTTTTAGTTAATTGTTGATAACTTTTACAATTTTTGCAAGCGGAACTTCATTTTTTACAAAAATCATCTAGATGCCATTCCGAATCGAATGACACCTCATACATAATTTTCGGAGACTGCTGAAAAAAGTTGGTCCAAATAGCACTTGTTGACTAGACTACTTATCCTATTTATAATTGTGAATAATCATGATTGATTATAGTGATTACTTTGAAAAACATTCTGAGAGTGATAAAAACTTCTATAGCGATAAAATTTCCATCATTGGTGGGTTAGAACCTCATACTATCAGGAGGTAGAAAGAAGTGTTCAATGAAAATTTCGGAGTTGGATGCTTATAATCAGGCAGCATGTGGATGGGTAACTACGAAATATTTCTATAATGAAGGCTGGCAATCTTAGTTTGATAATTTGCAAAGGTTATGCTCAACAATCATTTTCAAATCAGCGTATATATTCAGGATATTTCACGATAATTATCTTTTTGGCGCTCTTGTTCCTCGGAACAGAGTGCTTATCAATTGACCCAAATGTCTGTAATTTTCGAATGTTTGAAGGAAAATGGTTTTAAACAATTTGGTTCAACTCACTGATCAAGAATCCGTGGTCAATTCGATTCTGTCCAGCCGGTTAGGCTGGCCGTTAAGACGCTAACTCGAACGGAATGAGATAGACAGTTGAAATTTTCAGAGAAGGAGATAAATATCTCTGTTAAATTCGTTATTCGGCAAAATCCGATGGTTTCAGAGTAACGAAACAAAAAAAAAATCACATTACAAATTTCAAAACAAAGTATGATTGAATGCAAAATTACTCCTCAGCTATCGTAGAGTTATGAGGATTATAGGATATTGTAATTTATGGGTGATAATATAATGCCCTTCGATAATCCATATGATGATGGAGATATACCTATACTTTTGTAAGTTAATTAAATTGCGTTCAGAATATCTCCAGTGAAAACAAAACTGGAATATTGGCTAAGGTTCAATTGATATAATATAATGTTTAGATGGGAAGGTTTGAAGTGTAATTCCGCCAAAGGAGCAGAAAAAAAATTCTGCTGGTACCTGCCGTCACGTGTTTCTGCTAGTTGGCTTCTTCAGGACAGGGCAACCAAGAAACCAAGGAAAATATGGAAATGAAACTGAGAATAGGTGACACCACAACAGGAGCGAGCAACCAATTGTGCCTTCAGCTCTAGGACATCCAATTCGGAGGTAAACTATGGCATCGGTACGGAGGAAGCATAAGCAACCTGTGCGATGCGACCTCAACCCGAGGATATGAAATATAGAAATATGGATAATGCGGAGAAGTATTATAAGTGGAAAGGTTTAACGGGTAATTCTGCCAAAGGAACTCTTCACTTTGAAATTGAAAATGTCGAAAGCAGTTTTGAAGAAGCAGAGACAGAGTATCAGGAAGCGCTATACAGAACTGAAATCTGCAACAGGAAAACTACATTCTGTCTTAGGACATGTTGAACTCTCGAGTGAAATTACTTAGTTTCTTATCCTATCACTATATTTTATTAAGGTTTAACAGTGACTCGGGTTTCGTAGTACTACTACATTTTGAAACTGGTGTATTTCAAGTTGTGCAACAAGGTATTTAAGTGTCTTCAGTAGGCTTATTTCATGAGAATTTCGAAAAGTGGGGAATTCCATAGGTACGTCTGTTCGTTTAGAAGTTTTCCTGCCGGCTTATTCAGGTACTTTTATTATTTTTTTCAAATGAACTACATATCACAAAGTAACGGAACTATCCATTACTTTTCATTAAAATTTCAACACTTCATTCTTGATTTTCGTACAAGAAAATAGCATAACTGAATCTTCCAACCAGGTAATATAAGTGAAACACTTCCATAGTAACAACAGATGAAAAATGTTCTTCAACAGTCGCCAGGTCTTTGATGGAATTGTTGAATTCACATAATAACCTCTCAAATTAATTATTTTTCCCAAGAAAATTCACATTGTGAAAAATACGTAATTTCGACGACTTCTATATAGATAGGACAACGTTCCGTAGTTTTCTGACAGGATAATGAGCATAACCTAACATTTTCAAAATATACACGGTGAAATGTGTCAAAATTTCATGGCCAACCGGGAGACTTTATAAAAGTGAATGGAGTTATACAATGTATCAATATTCAACGTCACCACTTCTCGGGCCCTCTATATATCCGAGAAATCGCAAATTACCAATTCTGCGAGATTCTCACACGTCCTTTTTTATACCCGCGCCACGGCTAGTCGTTCAGAGCTGCAGGTATCAGTTATCAAGTTGACAAAAAACTATAACGGACATCCCATTATTACAGATCCGTTGAGAACATCAGAAGGCATCTCCCGAGATAATACGTCTGGGGATATTAAGAAGATAGGGGGCGTAGATGGAAAACAAGAGAAGGTGCGAGCGGCTCCGATATAATTACAGGGCTTGCTACGATATGATGAATTAGTTGTTGTCCCTCAGTTCTCAAATCTCGCATTAAGGAATCAGAACCGCACTCGGTTGTTATGTTTAGTTGTAATGATAGTGTGGCAGGCGGAGGTCGGTGTGAGAGTATATGGATGATACGGTGTTTGTGTATCTGTCATGTATTATTGGCTTATGAAATGGTCGAGAGAAAAAAAGAACTGTGTCTTGGGTTCTCACAGTCTGTTATGCCGGTTCGTCATATTCTAAGATTTCAGTACAAAAAATGTTTCATGGTCCATTAAGATCACTGAGATCTTAAACAACGTCCGACCAAGCAACATGGAGTTACTTATGTATACCTGTTTCGGTTTTTTATATCAATGTTCTCAAAGTTACATTTACTGTTATCGCAACCAAAACTTAAAGTTGCAATAAAGGAACATACATATACATACGTATTTGATGGAATGGAACCTTTCACACAACTTTTCAATATTTTCTGGTCAAAATTCAACATCACATTTAAAAATCTACCAATTATTCCCAGTTACCATCACCAGTGTTATACAGTGTGAGTCAGTTTTTTGTAGCAGGACTTCAATATCAGATAGAAGGCAATTTTTGATCACTAAAAGTTCCCATAAACATAAATATCCTAACCCTCTTTAACGAGATACAGGTTGTGAAATTTGGAGAAAATAATTGTTTTTTTGCAATAACTTTAAAGCGGCTGTTGATATTCTGTTAAAACTCGGAACTGCCATAGTTTTCGTTGAAAATCAACATCAAATATTTCTCAAATATTTCAAACATTTTCAGTGGCGTTGATAGAAGGTCATTCAATAATACAACTCCGCCATCTTGAAAGCCACTGACATTTTAGCAAATATTTTGACTGCTTTGGAATTCTTGAGAATATTCTTCAAAAATGGTACTGATCGATGGCTCTGAACCACACCGGTTTCGAGAAAATCAACTTTAACGTTACCAAGATTGCCAACGGCCGGCCGGCCGGTCATAATCGATTTTGACCACGGATTCTTGATCAGTGAGACTGACGAAATCGTTTAAGACCATTTTCGTCCAAAAATTCTAAAATTACAGACATGTGGACAAATTGATAAGCACTCTGTTCTTAGGAACAAGAGCGCCAAAAATGAGTCGAAGCTTCTCTTGAAACAATGATCTCCCATAAGGAGTATTCAATGAATTTACTCAGAGATAATATTGTTTTGTTAAGACGAGTAATATATGAAATCTTTGTTTTCCTATTTGCTGCCCAATAATCAGTTTATTCTTATCTTTTTGAATAAAAACTGGTTATTGTTGAAATAAAGTATTTCTCCATAATTTCTCTAACCAACAAGCTCAAAAACCTATCTTAATTACGAAGATCTCAAAAAATATCTGGAAAAAATAAATTATTCAGAGCTGAAGCCAGGATCGAACTCGTGATAAGATACCTACCTGTCAATCCCTTTTCTCAGTTAAACGAGAGTACCTAAATCGATTTCGGCGCATAAATCGACAAGGTACAGGTCCCAAACGTTTAGTTTCGACTCACTGATAAAGAATCCATGGTCAAACTCAATTCTCTCCATCCGTGTGCACGATAACTCTTGAACGAAATGAATTAGAGAGTTGAACTCTGCAGAGTAGGTTTGGGACATAAATATCTCGGTTAAGTACGTTAATGAGCAAAATCCGCAGTGTTGCATCGGAATTAGAGCATATTTTATTCCAATAACTCGAAAAATACTGATCTGATCGAATCGAAACACTGTAGTTATTGTTGACGAAGACATATTCAAAATTATAGAAAAATATTCTGTATCTCAGATATCAGATATCACTAAAATTTAGCAAGAGCCTCCAAAACCTTATTTTACAGCCAAAGTTCTAGATTTACACTGGATCGGATTTATATTGGGAAAGTATTATTTATTCCTGCCAAGTAGCCCTTGCTTAATGCAGTACCTGGATGGGTAATCGCTCTGGCTATGAATCTGAACAAGCGTGCCAAAGCAAACTCACATCTCGTCAGTGTGATTCCAATTTTTTTCATGTATGAAAATTCAAATTGAAGTATACCTATCTATTCGTAATTTCATCTCTCTATTGCCGTAATTTTTTTTGGTTCTTATTATCAGTACTGGTACTTTTTATTAACTTGCAGGTCAATAAATTAGTTTTCCCTTGAGGAATATTTTGTATTTAAAATTTTTATGTCTAATCTTTACCACACCGGGCGCACACTGGATTATTGTTCGAGATCAAAGGAACATCCGATTCTTTCAGAAAAAAGCTTGGACACGCCGCGATTGCCGACGGATGGAGTATTTTAATCGAATTTTTGAAATCTATACAAATTATACATATTTCAGGTAAAGTTGCACGAAACCAAATGTTCATTACTTGATAAAATGATAGATGTACTGATCTTCGAATAGAAGAGTACACCATTGAATACAAGGGTACCTATTGATTATTCGAATTCAGAAAACTAATATGCAACTTTTTGAATCCGTTCAAATTCACTTAGATCTTAGTAAGAGGAATCTTAAGGTGAGTTTATATATAGGAAACGAAACAAATTGAAATAAATAAGGAATAAAAATAACAACTGAAGATGGAACTTTCATCTATATATCTTATTTTGTTTGCAAAAAGACAAAAGCTGGGATTTTATTGGTTTATTCTTAATTCTTATTTTGTTTATAGTCATCTGTATAAACCACCTATTTTGCCCTTAATTCATATTTTATTTTAATTTGTTTCATATTTGATTTTGATTTTGATTTTGATTTAATTTTCGAATAAACTCGCCTTTAATCTATTTAGGCTTTTATTTTTCTCCATTACTCATTTGCTGTAACTAGAACAAATAAATTGTCACAGCCCTTTTTTACTTCAATATCTCGATATAACTTGATTAACCCTCTAGGCTACTTACATGTACATACTTCTCAAAGAGAAAGAGCCTTAAAAACAAAGAACTTTATTGTGTTTGCTCAGATGCTAGATGATATACTCGTATCTATTCGGTGGTTTCAGATCACAAAGTCCTTACTTCGGTCCTGACCTTGACGCGAAAATGGACAATGAAGAAGGATGTTACACTTCTTTAACCCGCAAATTGATCTCCTTCACTGTTACCACAGAGCGGTTAGAAGGATATTCTACAGAAAATCATTCATTGCTTGAGTTAATGAGAATTGCTGAGGATGAAACAAATACGTTCTTTATATTGATGAGCTTTTGAACGATATATTCCCAAAAATAGTGACTAAAAATAATGAGAAATCTTGGTCGATATGATATTCAATTAGTACCTACTCATGAATTCTTCTTTAGACGAAGTTCAAATTGACTCGATATCGCATATAAGATATCGCGTATAAGATACTGCAAACGCGAGATGCGCAGAGATACTTGTAATCTGAAGAGATGCAGTAAATATGAGAAAGCCCTGTGGATAGGAGCTTTGGCGCTCTTGACAAATCATATCTCCGAAAGTATTGGTTTCTCAGAGTCGGGAATGATATCAATGGATTATTTATCCAATGAGTAATCTGCAATGCTTCAAAGCGTGTCGTTTGAAAAAAAAACAACAGTGCCAAACATTATTAATCCGAAACCACCAGACCGTTTCTACCCAATAACGAAGTTATCCGAGATATTTATTCCTCAAATCTACTCTGAAAATTATATTATATCAATTGAAACTTGGCCAATATTCCAGTTTTGTTTTTACTGGAGATTTTCGAAACCCAATTTTATTAACTTATCAAAGTATATATTTCCATCATCATATGGATTATCCAAGACAACCTCAGCTCTCGTAGATAGCTGAGGGTCATTTTGCAATTCAATCATACCTTGGATTTAACTTGGAGGTAATTTATATCAAGAATTTTGAATAGAACTGGTCCGGCCGGCCGTCAGCTCGATTACACTCGAACGCAATGAGTTAGAGAGTTTAAATTTTCAGTCTAGGTTAGCAGTCCGCCGAATTATAGCCATTTGAAATGTTGTTTTCCCAATAACTCGAAAAATACTGATCTGATCGAATCAAAGCACGGCAATTAGTAGAAAAAATAAATAATAGTTTAAAAAAACTAAAAAAACACGCTTTTATAGCTAACCGAACTAAAAATTAGAAAATAACTTTTAATTTCAGAGAGTTTATAATACAGTAGTAGAAGATCGAACAATCAATCAGAATTTATCACCTCAAAATAAAATTATAATAAAGTTTAAGTTATTAACAAAAGAATTCAATTCAGAGTAAACAGCGTGGGGTGCTTGATAAAGTAAATGTAGCAACCATTCTATTGGCAACTATCTATGAGAAGAGAGTTATGAAAAGTAGTAAAATGCACCCCACGCTTTTTACTCTGAATTGAATTCTTTTGTTAATAACTTAAACTTTATTATAATTTTATTTTGAGGTGATAAATTCTGATTGATTGTTCGATCTTCTACTACTGTATTATAAACACTCTGAAATTAAAAATTATTTTCTAATTTTTAGTTCGGTTAGCTATAAAAGCGTGTTTTTTTAATTTTTTTAAACTATTATTTATTTTTCATTTTTTAGTTCGATTTATCAATTAGTTATTTGTTGACATGTGGTATTGAAATGTCTCACAAATTATTTCGCAATCTCATCATTTCATTCAAAATTTTATTAATCCTGGCGGTCCCAATAAGGATAATGGGAAACTGTTAGAACATTTTAGAACTGTTAGAATATGAGCCCAAAATGATATATCGCATGCGACAAATCGCCTTGCGATAGACAGGCTCCACTCTGTGAGATTTTGTACATGAGATACAGATAGTCCGCCGTATTCACAAATCATTCAATCTCCGTTAAGTCCTAACTGAGGTACTCAGTTAAGGATAAATTTGAATCGGAACCTCAGTTACCTAAAGTGAAAATCAACGTGAAACAGGCCAGTTTCACCACCGTTAAATACTTTAACTGAGGTTGCGATTCAAATTTATTCTTAACGGAGGACCTCAGTTAGGACTTAACGGAGATTGAATGCTTTGTGAATACGGCGGAGTATCTGTCTGCGCTTGTCGCTCATGCGATATCGCATCAGTATGAACTGCACCTGAAACATCACGTTGCAAATTGGCGGAGGTGCCCGGTATGAGATAATAAGCTATAAATAATAATCAATTTTTGTGGATAATAAGGATAATGGGAAACTGTTATCAAATTATTGCATTGTCATCGGTTCTTGATACGTATGCAAAGTTTCAAATTAATCAGACTTCTGGAAACTGGTGAAAATTAAGTTCAAAGATTCCGTTACATACATACATAGTCAGATACAACCCAAGCTAATAAAAGCGTGTTAAAATTGGTTCAAGCCCTGTGGACAGGAGCTTTTTGGCGCTCTTGTTCAAACAGACAAATTATATCTCCGAAAGTATTGATTTCTCAGAGTTGGGAATATCAATGGATTCCTATGATAGAATTGCATCATGAGAGAAATTAAATTTAAAAAAAGTGTCGCTCTTGTTCCTCGGAACAGTGTGCTTATCAATTTGCCCAAATGTCTGCAATTTTCGAATTTTTGGCTGAACATGGTCTCAAAAGATTTGGTTCGACTCACCGATCGAGAATCTGTGGTCGAAATCTATTCCGTCCGGCCGGCCGGTCCGTAAATATCTCGGACGAGTTCGTTAACGGGCGAAATCCACCAAGCGGTTTCGGAAATATGGTCGTTTTTAGTAAAAAACATTTTTTATGAATATTTCCGGAGCCGGTCACTTGATCTATCTGAAATTTAGCATCGAATTGTATAATCATGACTTTTATATGCATGCAGATTGCCGTAAAGTGGCAAAAAAAAATATCAAAAATGTTTTAATTTTGTGTCTACAATAACTACAATAACAGAATCAGCTAGGCGGTTGGAATTCTCGGAGTAGGTTGGGGGGATAAATATCTCGGTTGATTTCGTTATTGGTCCGAATCGGCTTGATGGTTTCGGAGTAACGAAAAAAAAATTTTTTTTTACATTACAAATATCAAATTCAGTTTTTTTAAAGATGCTGTTTCAGTCTAAAAATCCATTGATATCATTTTCAACTCTATCAAGCTAATACTTTCAGCGATATGATTTCTCGAAATTTCAATAATGTATCGTATTTCTATGTTTTCACCTCGGTTTTCACAGAATTCTGTACTTAATTATTCTATCTAAGAATTATTATATGATCTGTGTTCAACAAGTGTTTGAACAAGAGCGCCAAAGCTCCTGTCCACAGGGCTTTCCCACTTTTTTATTCTGAACTATTGTTTCAAAAAATATGAATTTTATTCCATAGGTATCGCCCAACCCTGTATAACGTATGTGAGGCCAATTTTGAAGTAAGGTTTGGTAGGCCGGGCTATGATCGATGGAGAAGTAGTGTATTCTGATGAAAATAATCACACCTAACCTATACTCCATTCACTTTTATAAAGTCTCCCGGTTGGCCATGAAAATTTAACACATTTCACCATGTATATTTTGAAAATGTTAGGTTATAGTCATTTTGCTGTCAGATAACTACGCAACGTTGTCCTCTCTATGAAGAAGTCATAGTAAAAAATTATTTTCACATTGTGAATTTACTCCGGAAAAATAATGAATTTGAGAAGATTTTGTGAAATCAATAATTCCACAGTCCTGGCGACTGTAGAAGAAAATTTTTCCTCTTTTGTTACTAGAAATAATTCACGTATATAAACTGGTTGGAATATTCAATTATGATATTTTCCTGTATGAAAATCGAGAATGTTGGAATTTAATTGAAAAATAATGTATAGAGTAGTCCGATTACTTTGTGATAGTTCATTTGAAAAAATAATGAAAGTACCTGAATAACCCTCTAGGAAAACATCTAAATGAACAGACGTACTTATGGAATTCCCCACTTTTCTCCAGAAGACATTTAAATACCTTGTTGCACAACTTGAAATACATCAGTTTCAAAATGCAGTAGTACCTACTACGAAACCCGAGTCATTCTTATACCTCAATAATATATAATGATAGGAAACTAAGTAATTTCATTCGAGAGTTCAACCTGTCAGAATGAAGTTTTCCTATTACAGATTTCGGACCTGAGCACTTCTGCTTCTTCACAACTACTTTCGGCATTTTCAATTTCAAAACGAAGAGTTATTTATCATTCGTAGATAATGGTATGTGATGCTATCTTGTCTAAGATTGAAGATTATGTTATGATTATGTTGAGTTTGAGAGTAGAAATTGGCAACGTCTCGGCGAATTGTTTTGAACTTGACGATATTTCAGCAGTGCCAACCTGCCTGTGTTCTAGTTACAAAAATGTGATAGACCTAAATCATGGCCACCCGGGAGACTTTATAAAAGCGAATGGAGTATAACACATCACTCAATAAGTCCATTCATTCGAGCCAAATTTCTTTCCGGATAGCATTTTTTTCACGTCTGCGAACAGGTAGTAGTCGCTGGGGGCCAAATCTGGAGAATACGGTGGGTGCGGAAGCAATTCAAAGCCCAATTCGTGCAATTTGGCCATCGTTGCGTTCGACTTGTGACACGGTCCCTTGTCTTGGTGAAAGAGAATTTGTTTCTTCTTCATGTGTGGCCGTTTTTTGCCAATTTATTCCTTTAAACGCACTAATAATGCCATGTAGTACTCGCTGTTGATTCTTCTTACTTTCTCAAGATAGTCGATGAACAAAATTCCGTGCGCATCCCAAAACACATAACCTTACCAGCCGACTTTTGCGCTTTTGGCCGCTTTGGACGTGGTTCTCCGGCTGCAGTCCATTCAGCTGACTGCCGATTTGACTCTGGAGTGTGGTGGTGGATTCATGTTTCATCCATCGTCACATACCGACGCAAAAAGTCCTTTTTATTCAGGTTAAACAGCTCCAAACAGCTCTCAGAATCATCGACACATTGTTGATTTTGGTCCACTGTGAGCAAACGCGGCACCCACTTTGAAACATCTTTCTCATGGACAAATGTTCATGCAAAATAGTTGTCACACTGCCTTCTGATATCTTCAAGGTGTCAGGTATCTCACGCAATATCACTTTTCGGTTTTCCAAAACGATTCGGTGGACTTTTTTGATGTTTTCCGGTGTAACCACCTCAATTGGCCTTCCAGAGCGTTCAGCAGCGTCAGTGTCTTTAAAAATGAGCAAACCACTTCTCCACCGTTTGCCTCGATGGAGCAGAGTCCGGATAACACTTATCAAGCCGCATACTTTGGCTGTGATGGTAATTTTTTACCCATCAAAAAGCAATGATAAATCAACACACGAAATTGATTTGGATTCATTTTTTTGAAAAACTCAAAAGTAGCGTCACTTGAACTTCTGTAAGTAGTAAACTAATCGTCCGAATGTCATGAAATTTTGACAGCTTTCTTTTTAAGGTTAGTACTTTCTACCAATCATATGGATTATTATTTATTAAATAGCAACGCCATCTATGTGTCATCCTACGGACTTATTGAGTGACGTGGTATATGTTAAAATTTGCAATGTTTTCCGTATTCGTGGTATTCCTACGTCCGGGATCAACCTCTAAATTCCTTCGCAAAACCATCCCCGATGCCAAAAGTAGGCAATTATGGGAAACGTCGATTTAAAGCGCCATTAAAATGTGATATCGAGTGTGAAATCGGTGAGAGGCCGATAGATCCTTCTCGCGGTCCACAATATCATATTAGTTGATACAATTAGTGCGGCAAAACGCTTCCATCGGTCGGGGCGAGGGGGCCTAGCCCCAGGCGGGCGGTTTCTTTGTTTCACACCTCAGAGTCCGAGCGGGCTCGCCTTACAGGCAGTTAATTAGTTTCAGCATCTAATTATCGAGTCGAGTTCGGTTTTCGTGTTCGCGTTATAAATAACCGGGTCGGCCATTACAGGCGAAGCCGCGAGAGCGGCCCCTTTCAACGTTTAGTGTCGAAATCATTACTTAAGTGTAAACTAAAGGAAGGCAATTACCCGAATGTATAATTCATTTTTTCACCGTACGGAATATATTAGACCAGTGAGATGATGGTCGTGGATGCTGGACGATGGACTGAGGGGATTAGGTGGGATGCCTTTTTGTTGGACAGAGTTGCGGTTCGGATTTTCAACACGTACGGGTTTCAACACGAGTGTCATATTTGATCTTTTTTTTTCTCTTTAAAATTCGGGGAGTCAAGCTAATACAGTGAAGACTGAAGGTTTCGCACAAATTTCATTCTACTTTAGTTCGTCTCAAAAAATTCTCGACTGTATCGTTTTGGCTGTCCTAATTCAAGCATATTTATATCGCTATACTGTGTCCCATAATTTATTCAATTTCCTTTTCTTTTTTGGTGCTCTTGTTACTCGGAACACAGTGAATCAATTTGTCTGTAATTTTCGAATTTTTCGCTGATAATGGTCAAACGATTTGGTTTGACTTACTGGTCAAGAATTCGTGGTCGAAATCGATTCTGTCCGGCCGGCCGTCCGGCCATCCGTCCATCTGTCCGTCCGTTCACACGATAACTCTTGAACGGAATGAGCTAGACAGTTGAAATTTTCAGAGTAGGTTTGGGAGAATCTTGGTTAAGTTCGTTATTGAGCAAAATCGACCGGATGGTTTCAGAGTAACGAAAAAAAAAATTTTTTTACATTACAAATTTCGAATTAAATTTTTTTTAAGATGCAATTTCATTATAAGAATCCATTGATATGATTTTTACTCTAACAAGCTAATACTTTCCGAGATATGTTTTTAAAAATTTCAACAAAACATCGTACTCCTATGTTTTCACAGAATGTGAATACTATCTCTCTGTGTTCATACATGTAATCTTATCTACCTATAACAGACATGTCAAATGTATTTCTGTTCCAACAAACAAAGTATGATTGAATGCAAAATGACTAATTATAGGATATTATAATTACCCATACCCTATTTGCCCTTGGATTATCCATATGATGATGGAAATATATAATTTAGTAAGTTTATTAAATTGGGTTCAGAATATCTTCAGTGAAAACAAAACTGGAATATTGGCTGAGTTTCAATTGATATGATATAATTTTCAGCGTATATTTGAGGAATGAATATCTCGGATATGTTCGTTATTTTATTTTAATTTAGTTTCTTTCATGATGCAGCTCTATTATAAGAATCTATTAATATTATTCCCAACCCTGAAAAACCAATAATTTGGGAGATGAATTGTCAAAGTTTGAACAAGAGCACCAGAGCTCCTGTCCACAGTGCTTTTACACTTTTTTTGGCGCTCTTGTTCCTCGGAACAGAGTGCTTATCAATTTGCCCAAATGTCTGTAATTTTCAAATTTTTGCCTGAAAAGGGTCTTAAACGATTTGGTTCGACTCACTGATCAAGAATCCATGGTCAAAACCGATTCTGTCTGGCCGTTAACACGATAACTCTCGAACGGAATGAGCTAGACATTTGAAAGTGTCAGAGTAGGTTTAGGAGATAAATATCCCAGTTAAGTTCGTTATTGGGAAAAATCGGTCAGGTGGTTTCAGAGTGACAAAAAAAAATATTTTTTTTACATTACAAATTTTAAATCAAATTGTTTTTAAGATGCAGTTCCATCATAAGAATCCACTGATGTCATTCTCAACTCTAACGAACTAATACTTTCAGAGATATGATTTTTCAAAATTTCAATTATTCTCAATTCTATATGATTTCATAGAATACTCTAATTATAATTTTCTAATTTATATGTATAAATCCAACATGAGATGGGTCATAGACCTACGTGTTGAATTATTTACGAAAATTTTCGAGAATTAACGCACATAAGCCAAATTAAAAAAGTGGGAAAGCCTTGTTGACAGGAGCTTTGGCGCTCTTGTTCAAACTTTGACAAATCATAACTCCGAAAGTATTTGTTTCTCCGAGTTGGGAATGATATCAATGGTTTCTTGTTGAATTTATTTTATTTTATGATGCACTTCTATCATGAGGTTCATAAGATTGTTATCATTCCCAACTCTGATGAGAAACCAATACTTTCGGAGATATAATATGTCAAAGTCTGAACAAGAGCGCCAAAGCTCCTGTCCACAGGGCTTTCCTGCATTTTTCTAATTAAGAGAAAAACATTTGCATTTGCCAGGTATGTTTGGGGCATCAATATCACGGTTAATTTATATATGGGTACTGAAGCCCCGGTGTTTTTCAAACCTTACAGTAGTACAAGAAAAATATAGATTAAAATACCAAAAAATGCTTAAAAACTGTTCATTTGAAAGCTGAAATATATATATAACTGTTGTAATGCTTATACCAGAAATATTTATCAAAATGTTCTTCAAATAATAGTTGGTGAATTATGGAGGAGAAGATAGTGATAATAAAAAAAAAATCAGTGAGACAAAAAGAGAGAATCTGTGTATATTGAATAGCAAATAATGTGTGTAAGTTCTTAGCGACACTCCCGAATAATCCTTCACAGGGGATGATATAGGTATGCATTGATGAAGGCAAATTTAGATGAGTCTATATTCTCAAATTCAGTAGAAATCATTGTAATGAAGTAACACGACATACCTACAAATTATTATTCTTTAGAAGTTTCTTTTCATGTACCTAATCCCCATCCCTACCGCACCCTGTTTCAACTACACTCCGCACCAAACACCCTTATTGCGTACACAATACAGGGGTGGAAAAGCTGTAGTACAGCTTTCTACATGCGGAGATTATCCGCATTATGTGATGCGGATGCCGCTTATTAAATGTTGATCTCCAGACCTAATCGCCCTAATTTAAGGGGTGTTTTCCACCCCGGATTACTCACTTTATAAATCCCCCAAGGGGTGGCGAGAGATGACACTGTATGATTGTTCTATTTGCTCGTTGACTCTATAATCGTGTTTGAAATGGAAGATTTCGCCAGGGCGAAGCCAAGAGGAGTGACGAAACCACAGAATGAGACTTCTGTAGGTTTCTACTATTCGTGTAATTCTGTATTGAATCAATTGATGAATATAAGCTATGTATAGGCTTTTAAATGGATTTCAACGTGGAATTCGAAATTTTAGTTTTAACTGTTAACCTGAAAAAATCTTTCAAGTGGTTTGTTAAATTTAGATCTCCTATATTACTGTTAAGATCAACCCGGAGTACGCCCCTCTTACCATTTTTCTGGACTGTTCCAAAAGAAATCCCGACCTGCCCAAGTGTCAAACTCAATGCTTGACTTGTGGCAAAACATAAAGTGACCAAATATGAAGTTTAAGAGGGTAGTAATGAAACTTTTAGGGTTTGTAGAAATCTAGTTTTTTTAAGAAATAATAATGGCGTGTAAAGTATTATATTCAAAATTATATCAAAACAAAGTATAGAGAACAAATATGGCACAGTTCTACTTTATACATACCACGCGGCAAACATGTCAATGTAGTCAGTTCATAAAAAAATGTGAGAAAGCCCCGTGGACAGGAGCTTTGGCGCTCTTGTTCAAACTTTGACAAATCATCTCCGACATTATTGGTTTCTCAGAGGTGGGAGTGATATCAATGGATTCTTATGATAGAACTGCATCACACAGGAATTTAGATTCAAATAATAGTTTATTTATCAAGATTAAAATGCAATTCTTCGATGCTTTGGTGCTTCAAAAATTATCATTTAAAAAAAATTAACAATCTGCAATGCTTCAATGCTTTAATGCTTCAAAAATTATTATTAAAAAAAACAACAAACCCAAAAATTATTAATCCGAAACCACCAGAGCTTTTCTACCCAATAACGAACTTATCCGAGATATTCATTACTTAAATCTACTCTGAAAATTGTATTATTTCAATTGAAACTTAGTCAATATTCCAGTTTTGTTTTGTTTTTACAAAGTATATATATATATTTCCATCATAATACGGATTATTCAAGAGCTATCCATGTTAGCTGAGGTTGTTTCATTGTTCATTTTGCATTCAATCATACTTTGTTTTCTAGAACAGGAGGTATTTTATATCAAGAATTTTGAATATAACTATAAATAAATAGAGCAATATACTCAGTTTGAAATGTCTCTTATCTGTAGACAGACACAATACCTTATATTTCTCTATGAGATGACAATTACAGAACACTAATATATGACAATGATGACACACAATATACCTTACCTAGGGTATATTCTGTGTGATATGTATGAACACGGATCATCAAATTCATATTTACGATGACAGCATTCTGTGAAATCATAGACATACGATTTAATGTTGAAAGTTTGAAAAATCATATCTCCGAAAGTATTTGCTTGCAAGGGTTGACAGTGATATCAATGGATTGTTATGTTGAAACTGCATTTAAAAAAAATGAACTTGTAATTTGTAATGTAAAAAAAAAATTTTTTTCGTTACTCCGAAACCATCTGGCTGATTTTGCCCGATATCGAACTTAACCGAGATATGCATCTCGCATACTTACTCTGAAAATTTCAACTATCTAGCTCATTCCGTTCGAGAGTTATCGTGTTTACTGCGGGCCGGACCGGAACGGCCGGACAGAATTGATTTTGACCACGGATTTTCGATCAGTGAGTCGAACCAAATAGTTTAAGACCATTTTCATCGAAAAATTCGAAAATTACAGACATTAGGGCAAATTGATACTCACTCTATTCCGCGAAACAAGAGCGCCAAAAACAGCATTTAGAAGTTTCAAAACTCTATTTTGTGGAACTTCGGACAAAAAACAATCAGAGCTACGATTTCTTTCTGGGTTTTCTCTCCCAAACTCTGAAAAATATCTATAAAATAAAAAAATTATTATTTTGTGATTTGCTTCTGCGATATTTGTCAGAAGCAATCAATTGAACAATGTTGCCTAACAAATAACAACGAAACAACACAAACGAATTGATTGCTTCTGACAAATATCTTGTGTTTCTTACGCAGAAGCAAATCACATAGATATATTTTTTAAAGTTTGGAGAGAATACCCAGAAAGAAATCATTCAATGATGAATATACCTCCCACAGTATCCTTTAATGTTTACTTAATACAAAATACTTGCAAAATATTTGCAAAGTTTTAGCTTTATTCTTCTCTGTCTCAGGGTTTGAAAAAAATGTTTTTCGGTGAACCACCAAACTGACCAGATGGCCTGCTTCAATTTCTTCTTTTTGTGCGTATGTTCTGGGGAACATCGCCTTATCATTTTGCCCAAATGTCTGTAATTTTCGAATTTTTCGCCGAAAATGGTCTCAAACGATTGGGTCGACTCCCTGATGAAGAATTCGAGGTCAAATTTGATTCTGTTCGTCCGGCCGGCCGTTGCCACGATAACTTGAGAACGGAGAGAGCTAGTGACCTGAAATTTTCAGGGTACACTCTAAGAAATTTTACAACACCGGCCAACACCCGCTAACACCGGCCTGATTTCCTTAGAGGTCCTGATCTTTTCAGTGTTATTTCGCACCATCCGAAATAACACCGACTTTCAGGTGTATTTTCTGCCATTATAAGTAATCAGCTTTCACACCAGACCGATTGAGATTTATCATTCGGATGAGTGTGAGGTAGCACTAGATCAATGGGGTTTAGCACTAGTTCGGTGTGAATTTGCACAAGTACCGTAGTGCATTTAGCACTGGTTTAGTGTGATTTAACTTTAGTGCAGTGTGAATTTGCACTGACCTAGTGCTTGTGCAATATCTTGTTCAGTGTTATTTAACACCGAATCAGATGTGTTTTAAACCCTCGGGGTGTAGGTATTATTTAGTTGAAATTTACACCATTTTCGGTGTTTTATATGATATTGTTCGTTTTATAATTTGAAACCCAATATCATATAAATCACCGAAAGGATAGGAAAAGGGTAGAAAAAACTCTTTAGTACATATTAATTTATTATTTCAAAGATTATTCAATAGACAGTATAATTTTTTATATATAATTTGTGAAAATACAATAAAAAATATTTTTTTATAGAAATATTTAGTGATTACTGAAGCTTAAAGAGATAATCAAAACTGTCGACAAACCAATCGAACTTTTGAGGCAGCACTTTCTGGTCCAACACGACACAAAATTCTTCCAGATCAGGTGTCAATGATATAAAGCTGGCAGTTTTTTTCATTTTCGCCAATTGTTTCTTCTGATGGTGAGGGTTACTGAAATTAAAACATTTATATATTAATCATATATAATCATACAATTCGAATCGGTGCCTACAAAATAATGTGAAGCTGGCAGGTCTTTATATAATTGAAAGTTGTAACTTTTCAACGTGCTTAGGACCGATAATTGACTATCAACGCTGGTTTTATTCGATATAGATATCAAAAATTCACTCTTATCTGAAATAAAATATCCCGGAGAATAGGTTTTTGCGACAGTGTGATATACAATTAAGATACGCAATATTATGAAAAAAATATGTTCCCTTAGACTACCTACTACAAAAAACACTCACCTGCAAGTGCTTCTTAATAAATCTTATTGATAGTTCACAAAAGGTTAGATGAATAAGCCCCATTTGTTTGAAGAACATTACGAAAATAAATTTCAATAAAGAAACTGTAATAACATTAAAAATAAATATGAAATTTGAACTAATTCAGATAATTGCACTTTTCAAATAAAGAAAATTGAGTGAAATATTTTTCACTGACAAATGTAAAATTTCAAAGTCGGCGATGGACGAATTTGTAAATCCAATCGACCAACCAACACAAATATCTCATCAAAATTTTCGGGAAAAATTGATGTAATGTGGATACCCAATTACGTAGGCACCCATAAAAATTAAATTGAACATTCATATGTACTCACTTGCAAACAGTATTATTTCCAAACTTCCTTCGACGGCCAAAACAAATTTCTCATTATTCTCATAAGTCATAACGAATATTCTTGATGCACTTCGTTTTTCCAGATTCTCACTTCATAATGCATAATGAACCAACTTATCGTCTCCAAGGCACAAAATCAACGCTATACAACACACTGTAGTCTCCCATGGAATTACGTGTTGTATTAGAACTAGTCAGAGTCAGAAGTATTGCGACATAACCAATCCCTGCACATTGTTGCCGGATATAATTATATTCTGATATTTTAAAAACAATCCTTTGGTTTCGCAAATATCCATTTTCCAAAATTCGATGTTTCCAATTTTGTGTACTTGAGACGATTTTTTTATGGAATGGTGCAATGAGTAGCGATTTGTTCAAACCTGCAATGTAAAATTATATCATACTGCATACTCACTTTGAAGTCATTTTCTATCAGAGTATTCATGATATACTTACCACAACAATCCATATGTTTATTTTTCGTGACTAAATATATCTCTTGATTGATAGGTAACTACAAATATTCAACTATTGTTGTACTACGAAATCATTAAATAGCAGAAAATAAATTTGTGAATCATTGAGAGCGTGGAAGAATTGATTTTCATAGTCAAGAAAGGGATACAGTGATATTTCCATTATTGATTCGAGTGTTCCGAAATAACATCAATATTATTTGTGAGAATTCCCCATGGAAGGGCACGATTCTTCCTGTCATCTTATAATTATTAATTCTTCACAACTATCGGCGATTTACTTATATTTAAAAGACTCAGCAGGGATATCTGTCTTTCGATAAGGAATACTTGGCAACTACGTAGCAATGAATAAGTTGACGAAATAAAGTATAAGGTTCTTTTGATATTCCTGGTGCGAATTTGGATAGTTTGTTGGTCGAAAAGCACTTGTTGGTACTTTCGATGATTTCACATGTTTCAAAAGTTATACTTGGATATACATAAAGTTGATAACTGAGTGTAAAGTTTGGTAATTGGATTAAATCTCTGAAATCGTTCTTTCACATTTCACCATGCAGTGCTCATTTTCACCCAACATATCACCTATCTGACTTTTGTATGAAGAATTGGCATTAAAACTTGATGTAAACTGTGAAATTTCAAATAAATTTTATTAATTCTTGATACTGGATCTGTTTGTGATATTTTCTGTCATAAATTACACTACTGAACACAATATGATCATAATAACGAAAATATTGATAGGAATGTGACATTCTAGTTGTAAATTGCATCGACAATATTCTTGATAGTATGAAATCAACATTCACACTGAGATTTTTTTTAGAGTGTAGGTGGCGCATCGCAATACGACGGACGAGTTCGTTAATGGGCAGAATCGGCCCAATGGTTTCCGAGTGATAATTTTTTTTCAACCAATATGAATCCGATCGAATTGAAACTTGGTGAGTAGTTGTAGAATATAAACCTAAGCGCGTCTGTGAAATTTTGTGAGAATCGTATCACTAGAAAATTTTAAAAAAATTATTAAGAAATATTTTTTATGTCTCGTTAACCTGAGAACGGAAAGAGATAACGACTTGAAATTTTCAGGTTAGGTTGTGCATCTGAATGTGACATTTGAGATTGTTTATAAGCATAATCGGCCAAACGACCAAACATCTGAAGTTTGGTTGTTATTTCCTTAATAACTCGAAAAATACTAAACCGATCCAATTTAAATATGGTTATTAGTTGATGAATGCCAACACGGAAATTCTTGCGAAATTTTGTGAGGATCGTATCACTAGAATTTTTTTTAAAAATCATTGAAAATCATTGAAAAAAATTCTATATATCAGAAACTATTCATCCGGCACGGCAGATATTTTGCGAGAGCCTTCAGAACCTAACTCTACTACCAAGTTCCAAGTTTGAACAGGATCGGATCTATATTGTTGGAGATCTGAGCAGCCTTGTGTGAGCTCAGTAGCTGGATGGGTGACCGTTGCCTTGATAACTCCCGAACGAAAGGAGATAGAGACTTGCAATTTTCAGGGTAGGTTGCGCATCTAAATGGGAGAGTAAAGTTCGCTGTTGTCCATAATCGGCCCAACGGTTTCGGAGTTATTTAATATTTTTTTTAAAATTTGCTAGTGATACAATTATCACAACTCAAATGTCGCATTCAGATGCACAACCTAACCTGAAATCTTCAAGCCGCTATCTCGTTCCGTTCTCAGGTTATCGTGACAACAAAAATATTTTTTAATAATTTTTTAATAATTTTGTAGGGATACGATTCTCACAAAATGTCACAAATGTGCTTAGGTTTATAGTCTACAACTATTCACAAAGTTTCAATTCGATCGGATTCATATTGGTTGAAAACAAAATGATTACTCGGAAACCATTAGGCCGATTATGCCCATTAACGAACTTGTCCGTCGTATTGCGATGCGCCACCTACCCTGAAAATTTCAAGTCGCTAGCTCTCTCCTTTCTCAAGTTATCGTGGCAACGGCTGGCCGGCCGGACGGACAGAATCAAATTTGACCTCGAATTCTTCATCAGGGAGTCGAACCCAATCGTTTGAGACCATTTTCGGCGAAAATTCGAAAATTACAAACATTTGGGCAAAATGATAACGCGATGTTCCCCAGAACATACGCGCAAAAAAATTATTGAAGAGAATTCTGTATATCAGAAACTGTTCGTCTGGCATTGCCAAAATTTCGTGAGTGCCTTCATTAGCTAACTATACTGCCAAGTTCCAAGTTTGTGCACGATCGGATCTATATTGTTGGAGATCCGAGCAGCCTTGAGTGAGTTCAGTAGCTGGATAACTCGATAACTTTCTATCTAAAAGAGATAGGGATTTGCATTTTTCAGGGTAGGTTGAGCATCCGAATGGGATAGTTAAGTTTGTTGTTGGGCATAATCGGCCAAACGGTTTCGGAGTTATACCCATCTGGAATATTATTTTCTCGAAAACTCAAAAAATACAGACCCGATCGAATTGAAGCTTGGTAGCTACTTGTAGAATATCGACATGAAGACGTGTGTGAAGTTTTGAGAGGACCGTATCACTAGAAAATTAAAAGTTGGTTCAAGCACTGACGTGAAGTCAGGAGCTTTTGCGCGTATGTTCTATTGTCCATTCTCCTGTATTGGACACTCTTAATCAAATATACCATGGTGAATTCTATTATCCGTTCTCCTGTATTGGACACTCTCTTAATCGAATTTACCATGACGAAGCTGATTTTGTCCAATAACGAACTTAACCGAGATATTTATTTCCCAAATCCATTCTGAAAATTTCAACTGTCCAGCTCATTTCGTTCGAATATATTAGACCAGTGAGATGATGGTCGTGGATGCTGGACGATGGACTGAGGGGATTAGGTGGGATGCCTTTCTGTTGGACAGAGTTGCGTTTCGGATTTTCAACACATACAAGTTTCAACACGAGTGTCATATTTGATCTTTTTTCCCTTAAAAAGTCGGGGAGTCGAGCTAATACAGTGAAGACTGAAGGTTTCACACAGATTTCATTAAATACTTTAGTTCGTTTCGAAAAATTCTCGAGTGTATCGTTTTCGCTGTCATAATTCAAGCATGTTTATATCGCTATACGGTGTGACGGTGTCCCATAATTTATTCAACTTCCTCTTCTTTTTTGGCGCTCTTGTTACTCGGAACAGTCTGTAATTTTCAAATTTTGGCTGAAAATGGTCTTAAACGATTTGGTTCGACTCACTGATCAAGAATCCATGGTCAAAACCGATTCTGTCCGACCGTTAACACGATAACTCTCGAAAGGAATGAGCTAGACATTTGAAATTTTCAGAGTAGGTTTAGGAGATAAATATCTCAGTTAAGTTCGTTATTGGGAAAAATCGGTCAGGTGGTTTCAGAGTGACAAAAAAAAAATTTTTTTTTTACATTACAAATTTCAAATTAAATTGTTTTTAAGATGCAGTTTCATCGTAAGAATCAACTGATGTCATTCTCAACTCTCAAAATTTCGATTATTCTCAATTCTATATGATTTCATAGAATACTCTAATTATAATTTTCTAATGTATATAAATCCAACAAGAGATGAGTCATAGACCTACGTGTTGAATTTAATTACGATAATTCTTGAGAATTGACGCAAGAAGCCAAATTGAAAAGTGGGAAAGCCCTGTGGACAGGAACTTTGGCGCTGTTGTCCAAAATTTGACGAATCATAACTCCGAAAGTATTGGTTTCTCCGAGTTGGGAATGATATCAATGGATTCTTATTGAATTTATTTGATCTTATGATGCAGTTCTATCATAAGATTCATAAGATTGGTATCATTCCCAACTCTGATGAGAAACCAATACTTTCGGAGATATAATATGTCAAAGTTTGAACAAGAGCGCCAAAGCTCCTGTCCACAGGGCTGAACGGGTGGATGGGTGACCGCTACCTCGATAACTTTCTATCTAAAAGAGATAGGGGTTTTCATTTTTCAGGGTAGGTTGAGCATCCGAATGGGATAGTTAAGTTTGTTGTTGGGCATAATCGGCCAAACGGTATCGGAGTTATTCCAATCTGGAATATTATTTTCTCGAAAACTCAAAAAATACAGACCCGATCGAATTGAAGCTTGGTAGCTACTTGTAGAATATCGACATGAAGACGTGTGTGAAGTTTTGAGAGGACCGTATCACTAGAAAATCAAAAGTTGGTTTAAGCACTGACGTGAAGTCAGGAGCTTTTGCGCGCATGTTCTATTGTCCATTCTCCTGTATTGGACACTCTTAATCAAATATACCATGGTGAATTCTATTATCCGTTCTCCTGTATTGGACACTCTCTTAATCGAATTTACCATGACGAAGCTGATTTTGTGCAATAACGAACTTAACCGAGATATTTATCTCCCAAATCCATTCTGAAAATTTCAACTATCCAGCTCATTTCGTTCGATAGTTATCGTGGTTACGGTCGGAATGTCGAATGGACAGACAGCCGGGCAGAATAGATTTTGACCACGGATTCTCGATAAGTGAATTTTACCAAAACGTTTAAGACTATTTTCAGGCAAAAATTCGTAAATTACAGACATTTGGCAAGTTGATAAGCACTGTGTTTCGATGAACAACAGCGCCAGTCAGGAGCAATCAGGATAGTGTGGAGAAGTATTTTAAAATAGGAAAGTTCAACTGGTAATTCCGCAAAAGGAGCAGGGAAAAATCATTTTGCTGGTACTTGTCGAAACGTGTTAATGCTCATTGACTTCTTCAGGACAGGGTAAACAAGAGAGCAAGTAAAATATGGAAAGAAAATTGAATACAGCTGACACCACAATAGGACCGAGCAACCAATTTGTGCCTTCAGATCTAGGACCTCCAATTCGGAGGTAAACTATGGCATCGGCATGGCAAGGCACTATCTCGATTTTCACTTCAGTTTTGGGCGATACCTGCGCAGTCAATTCTTAAAGTTGACTAAATTTCCTACAATACGAGACTAAACCAGTTAAAACAACTTTGAGGATTTGAGGAATGAATATCTCGGATGAGTTCATTATTGGGTAGAATCGGTCTGGTGGTTTCGGATTAATAATTTTTGGCAATCTTGTTTTTTTTAAAACACTTTTTGAATTTGGTTTGATTTGATGAATTTCTTTGATGATGCAGTTCTATCATAAGAATCCATTGATATCGTTCCCAATTCTCAGAACCCAATACTTTCGGAGAAATGATTTGTCAAAATTTGAATCTTGTCCACGGGGCATTCCGACATTTTTTCCAGAATGCAGTCCACTCATAAATATTTTCGTGAAACGAAAGTAATGTGAAATTTAACGATATTTCCTTCACGAAGTTTTATAATGTATATCAATAATGCTTTACTGTTTGTAGGAACGATGTTTCCCAAACGACGGTGTTCAATGATACCAGATAATCCTTCCTAATTTTTCAAAAGCTTCTGTAATACCTCTTATTCTCTCAAAACATACAGGACAGATCGGTGCAATTTCCATGTGTCACGGATATGATCGATCGCAAGATAAGGGTGACAGCCCCGCCACCCTGCGAACTCATCCTCGCACTCCAAAACGCACCCCCTACGTCACCCGGTCATGTTTCGCTGTGTAAATAAGCGATCTATTTAATGCTAATGATGGCAAATCGGAGCGGAGGGGTGGCCGTGCGGATATTTTTGTTTGGACATGTGGCAGCGTTATTAATTGTTCCGCCCGATCCATTTGTCTCGTTGTTTTCTGCGCGCATAAATTATGCGATATTAATCTACGAATTTCAATGAGGCACAGAATGGTGCACTCTGCGAATTATCTCCGCTAGATAAATTACGGCGTAAAGTTGGGGAAGAACTGCTAGTGTTGTATGGTGCAAATTGGCTTTATTTTGAATGCGTTTGAAGAATAGAATCATGAACAAATCGGTGCACGATCCCGCTCATCTACAAAAGTGATTGGAAAAAAATATTTCTCGCTTTTGCGATCGTACCTTTTATACAAGGTGATTCACGACGGCCGTTCGTTAGAATATTTCAAAGATAGACTCGAGATAAACACTTGAAATTTTATAGTTAAGCTTTGTTAGGAGATATGAATTCTTGGAAAACATTTCAGATTACTTCATCTTGTAGATTTTTGAATGAAAATTCCAAATTTTCTAGCTTCTATCAGAAGATGTACCAGTGCTTCTCCTCCGTTAATTCAAAATTCCATTGAACATACAGGGTGTTTCTATTTCAATTTCAAAGTCAGTCATGACAAAAACTTCAAAACAAAACTAATTTTTTTCAAATCAGAACTCATCAATTGCTTGTGCTTATCAATTTGCCCAAATGTCTGTAATTTTCGAATTTTTGGCTGAAAATGGTCTCAAACGATTTGGTTCGACTCACTGATCAAGAATCCGTGGTCGAAATTGATTCTGTCCGGCAGTCCGTTAACATGATAACTCTCGAACGAAAGGATTTAGAGGATTGAAATTTCCAGGGTAGGTTTGGAGAGTCCTAAATATCTCGGACGAGTTCGTGAACGGGCGAAATCCACTAAGAGGTTTCGTAGTTATGGCTGCTTTTAGTGAAAAAAATTTTTAAAATATTTCCGAAACCGATCACTCGATCTATCTGAAATTTATCATCAGATTGTAGAATGATGACCTTTATACACATGCGAAGTTTTGTATTGTAAGTGTCAAAAAAAAATTCTTTCAATTTTTAAATTTTGTTTCTACAATAACTCTCGAACAGAATGAGCTAGGCAGTTGAAATTTTCAGAGTAGATTTGAGAGATGAATATCTCAGTTGACTTCGTTAGTGGGTAAAATAGGCCGGATGGTTTCGGAGTAACGAAAAAAAGATTTTTTTTTAACTTACATATTTCAAATTCATTTTTGCGCGTATGTTCTGGGGAACATCGCGTTATAGTTCTGCCCAAATGTATGTAACTTTCGAATTTTTTGACGAAAATGGTCTCAAACGATTTAGTTCGACTCCCCAATGAGTTATAGCCATCTGAAATTTGGTTGTTTTTTGTTCCTCATTAAGTCGAAAAATACTGAACCGATTGAATTCAAACATGGTTATTAGTTGTAGAATGCCAACGCGAAAATTCTTGCAGAATTTCGTGAGGATAGTATTCGTAGAAAATTAAAAAAAATCATTGAAAATTGAAAAAAAAAAATTTATATATCAGTAACTATTCGTTTGAAATTGCTGAAATTTTGCAAGAGCCTTCATAACCTAACTCTACTGCCAAGTTTCAAGTTTTAACACGATCGGTTAAATGTTGGAGATTCGAGCATTCTTGTGTGAGTTCAGTAGATGGGTGACCTTTGCCTCGATAACTTTCGAACGAAAGGAGATAGGGACTTGCAATTTTCAGGGTAGGTTGCGTATCCGAAAGGGAGAGTTGGGTTCGTTTTTGGGCATAATCGGTTAAACGGTTTCCGAGTTATATCCACCTGGAATATTATTTCTTTGATAACTGAAAAAATAAATATTCGATCGAATTGAAGCTTGGTAACTAGTAGTAGAAAATCATCATAAGGACGTGTTTGAAATTTCATAAGAACCGTACCCCTAGAAAATTTGAAAAAATGACGAAAAAAAAAATTTTAAGAACCGTACCCCTAGAAAATTTCAAAAAAATCACGAGAAAAAAAAATTGGTTCAAGCACTGACGTGAAGTCAGAAGCTTTTGCGCGTATGTTCTATTGTCCATTCTTCTGTTTTGGACACCCTTAATCGAATTTACCATGGTAAATTATGTTGTCCATTCTCCTGTATTGGACACTTAATTCGAATTTACCATGGAAAATTCCTAATAATTATCACCATTCTCTGTCTGTTTTTGTAATACTAATATAGAGCACTTAAATTGTGGACCTCAAGATGGAGGCAGGCGCCGCAGAAAGTAGTTAAAATAGAGGAAGGTGTTTTTTATGTATTATATATCTGATAGGTCCAACAAAAATAATATAAATATTTATAATTCAAAAACTAACATCAAGCTTCTTCCATGAAGTACTCCTGCATTCATTGCACTGGCTCATCTACATGGTTACTTTGAGCTACTTCTGGTACCTGCGGAGGCGCTTCCGACGTCACAGTCAGCGGAGGGGCCTCTGGCATAGCAGCCGGCGGAGGAATGCTGCTTCTGGTGGTAGCTGGTGGAGGAGCGGCTGGAGGGTTCGCAGGGGTAGAATATGCCCCACCACGGGCATATCTGCTACCTCGCCCGCCTCTACCTCTCCAACCTCTTCGACCTCTACCTCTTCCCCTTCCCCTATACTGCCACCATAGCCTTTCATCTCTAAGCTGAAATTAAAAACTATATTATTATATCTACTAAATTCAACCTGACATCCGGAAAAATATCGAACTACATGTGTTTTATATAGAGTGTGAGTCTTTATGTTGTACATTAATTTCAACCACAGATCCTCTCATCAAATGAAACACTTTGTTCATTTACCAATTATCCAGGTTTGGCTCAGGTGAAATATTGCGAGCTTTCAAATATCTGATAATGTGCTAATAAACTCCTGATCTTTATTTACCCATACAATATCAGAAACTGTTACTGAAATCTGTATAGTAAAACAACAAAAATTGAATTGAAAATTGAATATTCGAGATTTTAACTGATAGAATAACCATAATTAACAGTAGGCATCATTCACAGAAATCGTATGTGGAACAATTCCTATGGAATCTATGGATTTTATGTCTATACATCCGTTCGCTATTTTCATGCAGCATTTTCAAACTGTATACCAGGATTTAGTATATTATGACAATCGAGGAGAATCAATAATCTATATCTTATGAACGAAAAGTAAGTGCGAGGACGTGGATATACCAAGACCTATCCTAGGTCAGGAACAGCGATCAATCAAAATAAGGCAAATTTTCAAATTTTTATCATATTAGATATCATCCAACGTTGAATATCTCAAAAATGATGCGTTTCATAAGAAATGACAAAGAATAATTTAATTTCCTAATATGATTGTTAACTCCTATAATGACTCAGAATTAACTTTCTCTATTTCGGTATCGTCCATTCCAGCACTGAAAACAGTGCTGGAATAAACTCATTCCCGCATTGTTTCTAGTTATATTTTTCGTTTTGTGGTAGTCAGCACTGACATTCGATCCTATCAAATTTCAACACACGTCAATTGACAATACAATGTAATCTGGATATAGTGAAATAATTGTTGGGGAAAACTTTTATTTTCATTAAAAAATATGGTACTAGAGATTTCCTTCTTGCTAATTTTGAATCATTCATGCTATTACGAAACTGTTTTAAATCTGATCTCCATCCCTACGTACGTATCAAATTCAAATTCCGTAATCTGTCAACTTTCGTAACAGTCACACCAACTACCAAGATACAATACAAAAGTCACTAGGATGTATAATCCAAATTTTTCATTAAATTTCAAAAGTATTTTACAAAACATGCCTGGAATAGAGAAAATTTTGTCTAATACTCGTTGCAGAAGGCAATTCCAACACTCATGCGTTGGAAAACTCGCTCCTTCGTCACTCGTTTTCGAATTTCGCATTCGTGTTTTAATAGGAGCCCATTCTGCAATTTGTTTTAGAATATACTATTCTCTGTTTCCCTTATACTAATTTTATTTAGTTTTATTAAACCGTGAGTCTATAATTAGGAAAAGACCACACTAATATTCATTACATTCTGACTAACCATATGAAAATTACAAAAGAAGAACAGTTTGAGCAGCCTGTATCCTTTTACCTCCAGATACTCTGAATGTCTTCTTATATCCAACAAAGCATGTCACTGATGACTAAGGGTATAATTTCAACCCGTACTGGAATGTAGAAATTGATTGCATGCTTTAGTAACGCTTCGTCTTTGAAGATGGAAACTTTATTTCCGAAACATATATCAGAAGACAAAAACTGTAGTTGACAAGAGTGTAGTTACTTTTGTAGTGTTCGTATGAGTAAACTTTTTCACTTGCGTGCGTAATGGGATACTTACAACTCTTGTTACGTAATATACTATTTTGGGTGGCCGATGGGCATAGGCCTGTCCTAGCGAATGCCGTTATCACATGGACTATATTATTCGCTTTAACTCAATTATCAAACTGACCACATTTTATATATCAATTTGCAGATGACATGATTTCAAAAATACCAGCTGACAAGGTGGAATAGACTTTGACAAGGTAGGGCTGCGATAGGCTATTCAAGCGTTTCATTGACAATGGTCATAAGAGAGTCTACCTCGGGAAAGTACTTTATGAGTTTATAAGACCACAGCGATGTGGAGGGAGACGTAGCAGACGTGGAAAGCAGTCAAACGTTTGGATCCTTTCCATTTCTATAAGGTCTTGGGGAAAGGCTCACAAACTCATGAGAGGATCATATGATATCAAAATTGTTGGGTATAATCGATAATACTCACGTTTTTTGGCGCTCTAGTTCCTCGGAACTGAGTGCTTATCAATTTGCCCAAATGTCTGTAATTTTCGAATTTTTCGATGAAAATGGTCTTAAACGATTTGGTTCGACTCACTGATCAAGAATCCGTGGTCGAAATTCATTCTGTCCGGCCGTCCGGCCGTACGTAGGCACGATAAATCTCGAACGGAATGAGCTAGACAGTTGAAATTTTCAGAGTAGCTTTGAGGGATAAATATCTCGGCTAAGTTCCTTATTGGGGAAAATCGGACAGATGGTTTCGGAGTAACACAAAAAAAAATTTTTTTTTACAAAACAAATTCCAAATTAAATTTTTTTCAATAAGCTGTTTTACCATAAGAATCCATTCATATTATTTTTAACTCTAACAAGCTAATACTTTCGGAGATATGATTTTTCAAAATTTCAATGTAAATCGTATTTCTACGTTTTCAGTGTTTTCACACAATGATAGAATTATTCTGTGGGTATTCTATGAATTGTTATAATGTCAAATTATTTTCGTGAGACATGACGTTGTCTCATTGTCATTCATTCCAGCAATCCTATAAATATGAGAATTCTAATTTAATATGATACTTTTTGTTGGTTGATATTTTCATGCCGATGGTCAATCCATATGATGATGGGAATGGTAATGGTAAGTTAATAATATTGAGTTCAGAATATCTCCACTAAAAACAAAACAAGAATATTGGTGAATCGGAGTAGATTTGAGGAAAGATATATATTATCGTTCATCATAGAATTGAGGAATGAATATCTCGGATGAGTTCGCTGTTGGGTAGAATTCGTCTATTGGTTTTGGATTGATAATTTTTGGCACTCTTGTTGAATTTAAATTCTTCTACATGATGTTTGAATTCAATTTCTGCTAAGATGAAGTTCTAAATTTCAATAATGAATCGTACTTCTATGTTTTCACAGAATGCTATAAATATTCTATCTAAGCTTTATTATATGATCTGTGTTCATACTCGTACATTTCATCCTGTTCTATAAGAGAGAGTCAAATTCATTTCAGCTATTTTAATTTGGTTTCTTTCATGGTGCAGTTCTCATTCTCAGATTGCTCATTTAATCTTGATAAATAAACTATTATTTGAATTGAATTTCCTTTATGATGCAGTTCTATCATAAGAATACATTGATATAATTCTCAACTCTGAGAAACCAATACTTTTGGAGATATAATTTGTCTGTTTGCACTAGAGCGCCAGAAAGCTCCTGTCCACAGGGCTTGAACCAATTTTTTAAAGAAAAAATTTGAAAAAAATGACGAAAAAAAAATTTAAGAACCGCACCCCTAGAAAATTTTAAAAAAATCACGAAAAAAAAATTGGTTCAAGCACTGACGTGAAGTCAGAAGCTTTTGCGCGTATGTTCTATTGTCCATTCTTCTGTATTGGACACCCTTAATCGAATTTACCATGGTTAATTATGTTGTCCATTCTCCTATATTGGACACTCTTATTTCGAATTTACCATGGTAAATTCGAATTAAGTGTCCAATACAGGAGAATGGACAACATAATTAACCATGGTAAATTCGATTAAGGGTGTCCAATACAGAAGAATTTTTTTTTCGTCATTTTTTTCAAATTTTCTAGGGGTACGGTTCTTACAAAATTTTAAACACGTCTTTATGCTGATTTTCTACTACTAGTTACCAAGATTCAATTCAATCGAATCTTAATTTTTTTAGTTATCAAGGAAATAATATTCCAGGTGGATATAACTCGGAAACCGTTAAACCGATTATGCCCAAAAACAAACTCAACTCTCCTTTTCGGATACGCAACCTACCCTGAAAATTACATGTCCCTATCTTCTTTCGTTCGAAAGTTATCGAGGCAACGGTCACCCATTTACTGAACTCACACAAGAATGCTCTAATCTCCAACAATATTCAACCGATTGTGTTAAAACTTGAGACTTGGCAGTAGAGTTAGGTTATGAACGCTCTTGCAAAATTTCAGCAATTTCGAACGGATAGTTACTGATATATAGAATTTTTTTTTGTTTTCAATGATTTATTAAAAATTTTCTACAAATGCTATCCTCACCAAATTTCGCAAAAATTTTCGCGTTGGCATTCTACAGCTAATAACCAAGTTTGAATTCAATCGGTTTAGTATTTTTCGAGTTAATGAGGAAAAAAAACCACCAAATTTCAGAAAATTTCAGATGGCTATAACTCTGAAACCGTTTGGCCGATTATGCTCATAAACAAAATCAAATGTCGCATTCAGATGCACAACCTAACCTGAAATTTTCAAGCCGCTATCTCTTTCCGTTCTCAGGTTATCGTGACAACAAAAATATTTTTTAATAATTTTTTTAAAATTTTCTAGCCTCACGATTCGCCCAAAATTTCACAAACGTGCTTAGGTTCATATTCTACAACTATTCACCAAGTTTCAATTCGATCGGATTTATATTGGTTGAAAACAAAATTATTACTCGGAAACCACTGGGTCGATTATGCCCATTAACGAACTTGTCCGTCGTATTGCGATGCGCCATCCACCCTGAAAATTTCAAGTCGCTAGCTCTTTTCGTTCTCAAATTATCGTGGCAACGGACGGCCGGACGGCCGGCCGGACAGAATCATATTTGACCTCGAATTCTTCATTGGGGAGTCGAACTGAATCGTTTGAGACCAATTTCGTCAAAAAATTCGAAAGTTACAGACATTTGGGCAAAACTATAACGCGATGTTCCCCAGAACATACGCGCAAAAATCAACCTAAATTCGTTCGATAACTGTTTCCTTCGAGTTACTATGTCAATAGAAAATAAAATTAAATTGATCGGAACTGGTACTGTCTTTTCGATTGGATATGTGACTTTTTTCCTACGGTAACTGGTTGACTGCTACTTTAGATGATGCTCCAACATTTTTGATACATCTCTTGATTATGGTTTTTCTATTGGATGAGGTACAAGTCTGTGAAATGGTACTGTTCTATCTGGATACTCTATCTTCTTTTCTACATGAACTAGGTTAGGATGGTCAATCAATAATTTGACTTTAGGTATGGGAGATCTCCAGTTACTAATTACAGTTGTGGTAGCAGAACTTGTACGGGTAGGGTTAATCAACAAAAACTTTGTAAGAAACATGTAGAATTTCATCAACAGGATAGGGTTGATGTACTGGGATTTCTACCTTAACTGGTATTTTTACTGGGTTACTGAAAAGTAAATGTATTTTTAATGCCATTGTATTAAATGGAAAACAATTTCTTTTGTTCATCCATATTTCTGCGTTTGATTATTTTATTATTATTTACAAAATGACAGATTCTCACAGGCGATAGGCGTCATAGAGATAATGTATAAAGATAAAAGAGGAACATGAAATTCATGAAAGACAGATATGTGAATGACATTACTCATACGATCTATGGAAAGCACAAAATATAATTCATTAAATAATATACAGCCTCATCAAAAATCAAGAACTGTTGAATACTCATTTAGTCGAGTCATACAGTTGTCCAGTACATCACGATCCTTAGAATATTACGATATTTCAGCAATACCTTCACCAATATAGATCCGATCGAGTTCAGATCTAGATCTTTACCGTAAAACCAGGTTTTGAAGGCTCTCGCAGAATATGTCTGTCGGATAGTTTCTGATATACAGAATTTTTTTAAATATATTTTATTCAATTTTCCAGTCTTGCGATGCACACAAAATCCTGTATAACTCTTCGTGTCAGTATCTTTCAACTAAATCACCCTTTAATTTGATCTGATCAGTCTTTTTCGAGTTATTGAAAAAACAAAATTTCAGATGGCTATAACTCTGAAACCACTCGGTGGATTTCGCCCATTAACAATCTTGGCCGGCGCATTTGGACTACAAACCTACTCTGGAAATTTCAACTCTCTAACTCGTTGTGTTCGAGCATAGACACTCTGTTCACCTGAACCTGACTCACCCTATATAGTAAGATTGAGTTGTGGGTGGGCTATGTTAAGATCATTCATCAAATACAAGAGGTGAAACCTCATTCAGGCCTATTCACTATCTATGTACATTTATCAATGTTGACTTGAAGTCAAGTTAATTTACCTCATTTTCATAACAACATTGACTTGATTTCATATTCACTAACTCATGTTGAAACCAAAGTCAACAATAAGTCAACATTGACAAGAAAACTCAATATATAAATCTGACAACTGCGTAGTAGTTCTTAAGTTTCATAATATTCTATGTTTTATCAGTTGTACTCTTTGATTTACTGTGTATTCTAACCTACAAGTCGAATTCAAGTGAATAACCGGAACAGTGCGCTTAAGACCAATCCCTTGCTAAACATAACCGATCAGTTATAATAGCAAGGGATTGATCTTAACCGAACTCAATTCAATTCAATTTATTGAGAAAAAATCACATACAAAAAAAACAGTTAACTGTTCCGGTTATTTGCTTAAATTCGACTTAAGTTTTCGAATTATTCAAATAATCTGGAGTTTTTAGAGGCGGGAGAAAGTACGGAAGGAACACTTTTTTGAGAAACGTTTAATTTGATATAAATATAGTACAGTTTATACAAATATATACTAGTTGATAATAATATTAATTGGTAAATGGCCCCAACAGGAAAAAACCCAGTACTCAACAATTAAGAGCCCTCATCGCTTTTATTGAGAGCAATGAGGTGCTTAGATATGGAAGAGGTGAGCCTAGTGTGAAATAAGAAGCCTGGAGTAATTTAGCCAAAACACTTCTTTGGAAATGCAAAAAAAATTGTTTAAGTGGCCATCAGAAAATGTAAGAGGATTTAATGCTTGTGGCTTTTATTTGATGCAAATCCATATTAACTCAATAAAAAATTATATACGATTTACACTTATTTATTCAATAGTGTGACGCGTTTCGTCGACACAGCGACTTCATCAGACTACATCATTTAAATTCTTAACAAGTTATTATCTCCCTATACCTAAATGACATGGACACAGAATCATTTAAAACTAATTACATGAGAAACTTATTTAAAACAAATTACATAACAGACTTATTTAAAACTAATTACATGAGATTTCACTGCTGGTTTCTTTGTACACATTAACAATAATTCATTCCTAATGCTTTTATAAATTGAATCTCTATTTGAATAGATTGAGTAACGGTGAAAAATTTAGATCTAATTGTTCATTAACTAAATTACCCGTATGTTTTTCCCTATTTATTTCGACCATTTCCCAGTAATTGAGTTGCGCACCTTTATTCAAATTGTGTAGAATTTTGAAATCTGGGTTAAACTTATGTCCTTCTGCTTATAAATGATTCGAATAATTTGAATTAATTTTGTTGTTTTTGTAGCTGTGATGATGTTCCTTTATTCTTATGCCAAAATTTCTACCAGTTTTGCCTATATATGATTTGTCACAACTCCCGCAATTTAATTGATAAACACCGGATTTATCTTCTTTATTCCTTTTCGATTTATTGTTTTTTATGAGTTTGGCAAGGTTATTATTTGTCCGGAATGAGATATTCACCTGTTGGTTTTGAAGAAACCTTTTAAGTTGTTGGTTGACTCGGTGTACCAAAATATGTTAAGCTATTGAATATTTTATTTTTATCCTTAATTTCTGGAAATACTAAACTAATTGTTTTTCTAAATTGTTTTTTCGTCAACATTTTTCTGATTAACTCTGTGTTATATCCATTGTTCACCGCTATTTGTTCGATAATTTCTAATTCTGTACCATAATTTTCTTCGGATAATGGTATATTAATTAGCCGGTGTAACATACTATGAAATGCCGCGACTTTATGTTCGAATGGATGGCACGAGGATCGATGAATGATTGTATCCGTATGGGATGGTTTCCTAAATATTGAAAAATCATGTTGATTGTTTTTCCGCGTTATTGTTGGATCCAAAAAATTAATTGCACCATTATTTTCCATTTCTATTGTGAATTTGACATTTGGATGAATGCTATTGATGAAATCTACAAATATTTTCAGTTGCCGGTCTGTTCCTTTAAAACACGCGAGCACATCATCTACGTATCTAAACCAATATACGAATTTGGAAAAAATAGGATGTGTTTTAGCGATGGCTTCTAGATTGTCCATGAATATTTCTGCCAAAAGGGGGCTGAGCGGATTCCCCATGATGAAATTTTGATTCAAACCGGTTTCTAAAAGCTGGAGTATTTCGGACTGAATCACTATATTGACTTTGTTTTTCTCTAATAAATCCCTAACTATTTTCACTGTATCCTGGGGTGGAATACTAGGGAAAAGGTTAACAACATCGAAAGACACTAATTTTGCATTGGCCGGTAGGGAAATATTTTTAATTTTTTCTACTAGATCAAGCGAGTTCTTGATCGAAAAAGTTGGTACGAAGTTACAATAATTTTTAATCGGGTTTATTAGAAAACGCGAAGCTTTAACTGTTGGTGCTGAAATGTACGAAACTACTGGTCTAATATTTCTATCCGGTTTATGAAGTTTGATAAACGAGTACAATTGCGGGACTTGCGGATTACTGAGAATTAGTTTAAATTTTGAATTTTCATCTATTAAATAATGTATATCTTTCAAATTGTTCTTTAATTCTCGTTGAAATTTTTTAGACGGATCCCTATTAAGTATTTTATAATTTTGAGTTGCTATGAAATTTTCCGTTTTGTTAATGTAATCGTCCTTGTTTATTGCGATAACAGTATTTCCTTTATCGGCTTTTGTAAAAACAATATTATCCGCGGCGCTTTTCGATTTCAATGTTTTCACGATTTTCAATTAAATCAATTAAATATCAAGTGGCACACTTTATTAAAAAACAGGAACTTTTTGAAAACGGTAATCCAGAATTGAAAATCGTGAAAACATTGAAATCGAAAAGCGCCGCGCAAAATTACTTTAGTTTCAACGGTAAGATTTATACTAGCGATGAAGGACTTATCATGGGGAATCCGCTCATCCCCCTTTTGGCAGAAATATTCATGGACAATCTAGAAGCCATCGCTAAAACACTATTTTTTCCAAATTATTATATTGGTTTAGATACGTAGATGATGTGCTCGCGTGTTTTAAAGGAACAGACCGGCAACTGAAAATATTTGTAGATTTCATCAATAGCATTCATCCAAATGTCAAATTCACAATAGAAATGGAAAATAATGGTGCAATTAATTTTTTTGGAATTAACAATAACGCGGAAAAACAATCAACATGATTTTTCAATATTTAGGAAACCATCCCATACGGATACAATCATTCATCGATCCTCGTGTCATCCATTCGAACATAAAGTCGCGGCATTTCATAATATGTTACACCGGCTAATTAATATACCATTATCCGAAGAAAATTATGGTACAGAATTAGAAATTATCGAACAAATAGCGGTGAACAATGGATATAACACAGAGTGAATCAGAAAAATGTTGACGAAAAAACAATTTAAAAAAACAATTAGTTTAGTATTTCCAGAAATTAAGGATAAAAATAAAATATTCAATGGCTTAACATATTTTGGTACACCGAGTCAACATCTTAAAAGGTTTCTTCAAAACCAACAGGTGAATATCTCATTCTGGACAAATAATAACCTTGCCAAACTTATAAAAAACAATAAATCGAAAAGGAATAAAGAAGATAAATCCGGTGTTTATCAATTGAATTGCGGGAGTTGTGACAAATCATATATAGGCAAAACTGGTAGAAATTTTGGCATAAGAATAAAGGAACATCATCACAGCTACAAAAACAACAAAATTACTGGGAAATGGTCGAAATAAATAGGGAAAAACATACGGTTAATTTAGTTAATGAACAATTAGATCTAAATTTTTCACCGTTACTCAATCTATTCAAATAGAGATTCAATTTATAAAAGCATTAGGAATGAATTATTGTTAATGTGTACAAAGAAACCAGCAGTGAAATCTCATGTAATTAGTTTTAAATAAGTCTGTTATGTAATTTGTTTTAAATAAGTTTCTCATGTAATTAGATTTAAATGATTCTGTGTCCATGTCATCTAGGTATAGGGAGATAATAACTTGTTAAGAATTTAGTATGATGTAGTCTGATGAAGTCGCTGTGTCGACGAAACGCGTCACACTATTGAATAAATAAGTGTAAATCGTATATAATTTTTTATTGAGTTAAATGTAAGGCGATTATTTGCGTCCTTTAATTACCGGCAGTTTATATGCAGAGCTCCTCTACCGAAATCATAGTTTGTAAGATTACAAAATGCATTCTCATTTCATTTTATGAATATATCTTCAATTAAATATTGAACTTACTTTTGTAATTCTTCTCTTATAAGATAAAAAAATATTGAATAATCCATATATATATAGTAACAACACTAATTACCACTGTATTTATTTTGGTTCAAGTCAACAATTTATATCTTGGCAAGTGCTTCGAAGGACTTGCCTGGAGTCAATTGACATTTGTCAACATATATCTATACAAATCAACTTAAATTATGGTTAGTGAATACAAAAACTATGTACATGTTGATATTTGTAGATTCTTGACTTCGTCTTGACTTGAAGTCAACAATTGATATGATTTCAACTGATACAGAATAGGAAAAGTTGACTTTAGGTTGATTCATATGAAATTTGACAATCTAATGTCAAATAATCAACGTTGACTTCCAAGTCAACCTTTAGCGAATAGGCCTGATTGATTCATCTCAGTATAGAACAGTAATTGAGCATGAGTATAAACACAAACATACAAAAATAAACAATAGAATGTACTACACACAAAAGTTTTGTTTACAATGAATTGAATATATTTACAAGGGTTTCTCAATAATTATTCTGTTCTTGGTTATCTTCACATACCTTTTCAATTCATGGAAAATTGAATTACAATTATTTAATACTTACATACTCTCGAAACAGCCTCATCATATCTCGTAACAATCTCTGCAATGAAATATTTGAATAAATAAAATGTTCAACGGAGCTCAAATTCAAAATGCTTGCTGCTTTTTTCAATTAATTCTGTTATACATCCAAGCACCAAATGCAAACTATATGCGTCGGGCCGTTTTAGAAATATTAATACGAAAATATAAAATTCAATTTCAAACAGGAATAACTCTGAATAATCTTGCCAATTTTTGAGTAATTCGTTCTATTGCTTTGTACTTGAGAAATTTCAACTCAATGATGAATTGTACAATAAATTTCTGAAATATTGAATTGTTTATGTTCCAACGTTATGCCTATAATAATACAATTTTCCATGTATGTCGTATTTTACATGTAAATACCAAATTACAAAAACAATAAACTAAATATATGTAGTGATGCTTGTGACAATAAATCTGCAATTCCGTATTTCAGACTTTTTCTAGTAATTGATAAAAGTTTTCTACTTACTTCTGACATGATGGAAGAAGGTATACACGAATGATACAATTATTCAAGGTACGGACCCGTTATTAAAATGTGTTGTATCAACATATTTATGTTATTGAAATATCTCGTACTTCATTTCATATGTACCCGCACAATCTGTCCTTGTTCACTTTTCCTTATACTATCACTGCACGCAGGCCCGCCGCTAGCTGTTTCATCGCCCGCGTGCAATACCGATTATGCCGCCCTACGGCTACTTACTATGAGTTTCGTCAAAAAAGGATAATTATTAATGTTTTTTCATTAAGGTGGAAAAAAAGAATATCAACTTAACGAAGATCAAGAATCCGTGGTCAAAATCGATAAGAGACATGTCATATTTATTTCGGGTTCTATTCAAAATTCGTTGCTCATCATGATATAAAATATCTCCTGTCCCAAAAAATTAAGTATGATTGAATGCGAAATGACAAATGAAATAACCTCAGCTAGTTTCGGATTAATAATTTTTAGCACCCTTGTTTTTTTTTAAATTACACTTTTTTATGCGCATGTTCTGAGGAACATCGCGTTATCATTTTGCCCTAATGTCTGTAATGTTCGAATTTTTTGCCAAAAATGGTCTCAAACGATTAGGTTCGACTCACTGGTTAAGAAAACGAGGTCAAATTTGATTCTGTCCGGCCAGCCGGCTGGCCGGCCGGCCTTCCGTTGCCACGATAACTTGAGAACGGAAAAATAAAGCGACTTGAAATTTTCAGGGTGGGTGGCGCGTCCAGATACGACGGACAAGTTCGTTAATAGGCATAATCGGTCCAACGGTTTCCGAGTGATAATTTTGGCATCAACCAATACGATTGTGAAATTTTCTGAGAATCGTAACACTAGAAATTTTTTTAAAAATTATTAAAAAATAATATTTATGTCACGATAACCTGAGAACGGAAAGAGATAGAGACTAATAGCAATTTTTAGGGTAGGGTGAGCATCTGAATGCGACATTTAAGTTCGTCCGGACGGGCCGAAGCCAAATTTTTGGGTGGGAAAAGCATTGAAAATTTTACAACTGTGCACGAAGGATTCCAAAAAAATTCCAATTCCGGAACACAGATCATATAATAATTTATAGATAGAATAATTGTACAGCATTCTGTGGAAACCATAGACTTAATAAGGTCTATGTTGGAAACATAGAAGTAGGTACGATTTATTATTGAAATTTTGAAAAATCATATCTCCGAAAGTATTAGCTTGTTGGAGTTGAAAATGATATCCTTGGATTCTTATGGCGAAATTGCATTTAAAAAAAAATGAATTTGAAATTTGTAATGTAAAAAAAAATTTTTTTTTCGTTACTCCGAAACAATAACGCCGATTTTGTCCTATAACGAAATTAACCGAGATTACTCTGAAAATTTCAACTATTTAGCTCATTCCGTTCGAGAGTTAACGTCTTAACAGAGGGCCGGCTGGATCTGTAATTCGAAAATTACAGACATTTGGGCAAATTGATAAGTAATCTGGAACAAGAGCGTCAAAAAAAGAGCAAACTGCGTACTCACATATTTACGTTGCAAAATTCAATAGAAATGAAAGCTTTTTAAAATGCCGCCCGACAGTGACAAACAGCTCAAATTGGTACCAGGAAATATTCCAACTCCATTGAAGTTTTTTCAACTGCTTCGAAATTTTTTCCAACTCCTTCGAAAATTTTCCAACTATGTTGAAAATTTGCCAACTCCGTTCAACATTGGAGGGGATCATCATCCCCCGTGGCCCGTGGGTACCTTACCTACGCCTGCTAACTGAGAAGAAAGCTCAGAGGGGATTCCCCTTCGCCAGTCCTGCTTTTCATAGAATGTCAGGCGACTTTTGGATTTGCATCTTAGTTTTAACGGATTCCAATAGATGGCGGTGTTAACGTGATTCGGTCGGTGTTTCTCCATGCGATGACATTTCCTATACTTAAGGACCTTAAAGTGGGGTGGTTATTATGACAATGACTTGAATTACGTGATGAGTCGCTCGATTTGCCGCCCCCCTAGTCGTGCGCCCGGGTGCGGTGCACGCTTTGCACGCCCGCTTACGGCGGGCCTGACTGCACGGAGAAATTTGTAAAAACTTATTTGTAAATATAATTACATAAGTAAAGGTGAATGAGAGTTATTAAAGTCAATAATTGTTAATTATGTTAATGTTACTGTCCAAAACTCTCCACGAATGTGAGGAACATATAAAATATACAGCTCCACAAAAGTTGAAGAAGTTCAGAAATTTTTAGACTGTTTCAAAAGTCTCCATTTGCTCGTATGTTTTGAGGAACATCGCGTTATTATTTTGCCCAAATATTTGTAATTTTCAAACTTTTTGCCGAAAATGGTCTCAAACGAGTTCAACTCGCTGAAATTCGAGGTCAAATTTGATTCTGTCCGGCTGGCCGTCCGACCATTGCCACGATAACTTGAGAATGGGAAGAGATAGCTTGAAATTTTCAGGGCCAGTGGTGCGTCCCAATACGACGGACATTAATTAAGTCGTTAATGGGCATAATCGGCCTAACGGTTTCCGAGTAATTATTTTGTTTTCAATCAATACAAATCCGATCGAATTGAAACTTGGTGGCAATCATATCAATAGAAAATTTTAAAAAAAATTATTAAAAAATATTATCTCATGATAACAACGGAAAGAGATAGTAACTTGCAATTTTCAGGGTAGGTTGAGCCTCCGGCAACATTTGTTAGTAGGCATAATCGGCCAAAACAGTTCGGAAGTTATACCTATCTGAAATTTTGTTTTTATTTCCTCCTGAACTAAAATATGACACCAATCTAATTCAAACACTAGAAAATTTTTAAAAAATCATTGAAAATCTTTGAAAAAAATTCTATATCTCAGAGACTTTCCGTCTGATATCGGAAACATGAAGCATGAAAACATAACTTTACATCTGGAATAATATTTTGTCGATAACACAAAAACTATAGATTCGATCGAATTGAAACCTATTTAGTAGTTGTGGAATACTAACGCAAAGATGTTTGTGAAATTTTGTAAGCGTCGTCTCACAAGAAAATTTAGAGAAAATTATTGAAAAATATTATTTATATCGCGATTAATTGAGAATGAAAAGATATAGCGAAATGAAAATTTCAGCGTATAGGTGGCGCGTCCCAATATGACGGACAAGTTCGTTAATAGGTATAATCGACCTAACGGTTATTTAGAGTGGGTTGTGCATTCTATTCTAATGCGAAAATTGATTTCGTTAAAAGGTTTAATCGGCGCAATAGTTTTGGAGTTATATCAATCCGAAATTTGGTTGTTATTTCCTTCATGACTCAAAAAATACGAAGCAGATTGAATTGAAACATGGTAATAGTTCTAGAATACGGACGCAAAAATGTGCAAAATTTCGTGAAGATCGTATTACTAGAAAATTTTAAAAAAATCATCGAAAAAAATTCTTTGTATCAGAAAGTATTTGTCCGACATCGCTGAAATTTCGCGAGAACCTTCAAAACCTGAGTCTAAAACCAAGTCTCAAGTTTGAACACGATCGGCTTTCTATTTTTGGAGATCAGAGCATACTTGGGTGAGTTCCGATATGTTCAACGGAATTTAAATCTAATACTCAGTTGAAAAATTAAGGCACGAGGATTTATTCAGTATTTTTTTTGGTATTAGATATTTAATGCATGTCAATGCCGATAGAATACATATGTCAGAATTAAAAATTATATGATCTAAGACGACTCTCTCATTACTCAAGTCCATAAAATGGTACGAAATGTATATTAATATCTTATAAAAGCTCAGAAAATGGTCTATATCGATGGTAAATTCGATTAAGAGTGTGCAAAAGAGGCGAATGGACAATAAAATATGCGCGCAAAAGCTCCTGACTTCACGTCAGGGCTTGGACCATTTTTTCGTCACCAATTTTGTAAATATAAGACATCTTAATGTTTACTTACCTATCTAACTCATTCGTTAGCCCATTTCATTTGAAGTTTCACAGGTTCAGGTGAAATTTTATTTTTAGGATTTGTAGTTGAAAATCAATTCGCTCAAAAAATTCAAAAAATAAAGTTCATTAAACAGTATGGCCTCCTCGAACCTCAACCACAGCCTGACAACACCTTTGCATACTTTCGATCAGGTTGTTGAAAGCCTCGATCAATTTCTCTCCAGAGTTGCGGTAAAAGCCGTCTGAGTTCTAGAAGTGTATGTGGAAGCGGTTGATGAGAATCCAAAGCTCTTTGTAGCTGGTCATGCGTGTTCAATAAGATTGAGGTTTGGCGACCGAGGGAGCAGGGTCAAATGTAGAATACCATGGATATCCAGAGCTTCATCGACAATTCTTGCACGATGGGGTGGCGCATTATCGTCCAAAAATAAGAAATTTGGCCCAATAGCAGTATGAAACAAAGGAGCAATATTTATTAATGATGTACTCTATGTAAATCTGCGCATTCATGGTAGCATCAAGCACCAACAATACTGTATGTCCATTGAGACAAATACTTCCCCCAACAGTAACTTAACCTCTGAACGGATGCACTTCCTGAACCGATCTGCGATTTCTGGTCACCAGAGGATGGGTCCATACACGAACACGTGGACTATCTGAAAACCGTCCCTATCTGAACTCATCTGTGAACAATACAGACCTCCATTCATCGTTCCAATGCACGTGCTCATTGGCCCATTCCAATCGAAGTCGCATATGATTTTGAGTTAGAGTAATTGAGCTGACCAAGATGAGTGAATCACCCTGTATATAGTTATCTGATTAATATAACACTTTGCATGCATATAAAGGTTGTTATTCTACAATCTGGTGCTAAATATCAGACAGATCGAATTAGTAGTTTCGGAAATATGCAGAGATATGGCTCAAAAAAACCATAACTCTGAAACTACTCTGCGGGTATTGTCCATTAAAGAGTTATTTACGCTTCAAACCTACCTCTCTAACTCATTTCGTTCGAGAGTTATTGGCGGCCGGACGGATGGACATAATTTGATTTGACCTCGAATTATTCATCAGTGAGTCGAGCCCAATCGTTTGAGATCATTTTCGCCAAAAAATTTCAATATTATAGACATCTGGGCATTGCGGCAAAGCGCGCAAAATTGGCGGAAGGAAGGAACATTCATTCGATTTATAAATTATTTTTTGATTTTCGAAGCAAAAGATACATCTTCTTTCCATTCTTCAAGATGGCATAGAGGCTATAACCCTGATCTATGCATGGTTTCCTGTGATGCTTCTTCGGAACCTCTTTCAGTTAAACCTAAAATTCTAGGTGTTTTTCCGCGCAGCTAGCATAAGCCGATGTTTTTAACTATAGGAAATGTGGTTCATTTTGCTCCCTGTTTGAATAAACCCCGTTGGAATATCAAGGAGGCTGATTGGGTTCAATTCGCGAAAAAAGTTGATAGTGACATGAAATGTTTTCGACCAACTTATGAAAATTACTCTAGATTTGTTTTTTTGGTAGTAAAAGTTTCAGCTGACAAATTCATTCCGAGGGGTTTCTGCCAAGAGTATATTCCTGGTTGGTCAGGTGAAGCAGAAAACTTATATAAGGATTATCAAAATTACCCATGTAATGAAAAATGCAAAAAGCTAATAAATTCGATAAATGAAAGTCGTATATAAATTTCACACATTCGAGTAGGAGTACATGGGGATGTTTTGAGGAAATTAGGAGAAGCTACTACTCTAACATTGCAATCTTCTAAAATTGATCCTGAATTGATTGCTCGTTGACTAGTTAATGTTTCCATTCGGTTGAAATTTCAAGAACAAAAATCAAAAATATGAAGTATAATTTGCATAAATTTAGGATATCATCTTCATCTGTAGATTGTATCTCGAATCCGTTCAACTTGGATGAATTAAAGCAGCAGTTAAATGAACAAAATCTCGAAAAGCAGCAGGATTTGATGGAATTTATCCTGAATTCATCAAACATTTGGGCAAAAGGGCCTTGTACTGGTTATTATCATTCTATAATAATATTCTGAATAGTGGAAATATTCCAAAAGAATTCCGCAAAGCGAATGTCATAGGAATTTTAAAACGTGGAAAGAATTCTTCTGATCCTAGCAGTTATCGACCCATTAGTCTGTTGAGTATTCCTTCTAAAATTTTAGAAAGATTGATTGTTCTTAGTATTGAATCGTCTGTAGAAGACATTTTACAGAATTGCCAGGGGGGCTTCAGGAAAAATATGAATTGTTGTGATCAGGTTCTTAGTCTAACTACATATATCGAAACAGGTTTCAATAATAAAATGAAAACAGCATTTGTGGATTTGTCAGCAGCATATAACACGGTATGGAAAGATGGTTTGATTTTAAAACTTTATACTCATTTAAAGTGTGGAAAATGGTTCTTTTACTCGAAAATATGCTGACAGATAGAAGGTTTCGTGTTTTTGCTGATAATAATAGTAGTAATTTCAAAAATTTTAATAATGGTAAATCATTAAAGGATACTGTGGGAGGTATACTCAGTATTAAAAGGTTTCTTACTGGGTTTTCTCTCTCCAACTCTGAAAAATATCTATAAAATAAAAATTAATTATTTTGTGACCTGCTTCTGCGTAAGAAACACAAGACACTTGTCAGAAGCAATCAATTGAACAATGTTGCCCAACAAACAACAACGAAACAACATCAACGAAGAAACAACTATATCGTAACGTTTCGGAGTCTATATCAGACTCCTTCGTCAGACACTTAACGAAAATCTTCAGAATTATGTGTCTGACGAAGGAGTCTGATATAGAAGCCGAAACGTTACGATATAGTTGTTTCTTCGTTGATGTTGTTTGTTGGGCAACATTGTTCGATTGATTGCTTCTGACAAGTGCCTTGTGTTTTTTACGCAGAAGCAGGTCACAAAATAATTAATTTTTATTTTATAGATATTTTTCAGAGTTTGGGAGAGAAAACTCAGAAAGAAACCTTTTAATATTGAATAACGGTCTCCCTCAAGGTTCAGTTTTAGCACCTCTTCTTTTCAACTTATATCTGTGTGATATTCCTGCTACTTCCTCTGAGAAATTCATATACGCTGATGAATGATGATATTGCCTTTGCATTTCGTCATTCTGATTTCCAAAGTATAGAACATAATCCATCTGCAGATTTAGAAATCCTGAAAAATTACCTATTTCACTGGCGTTTGTGTCTGAATCGAAATAAAACTGAGGTTTCTTGCTTTCAACAAAAATATAGAACATTGAGTGCAACAAGTGGGAAGGTTTAACGGGTAATTCCGCTAAAGGAGCGGAGAAAAATCATTCTGCTGGTACCTGCCGACTATAGCTGAAGGCACAATTGGTTGCTCGCTCCTGGTGTGGTGTCAACTATTTTAACTATTATTTCCATCTTTTCCTTGGTTTCTTGGTTGCCCTGTCCTGAAGAAGCCAAATAGCAGAAACACGTGTCGGCAGGTACCAGCAGCATGATTTTTCTCCGTTTTTTTTGCGGAATTACCCGTTAAACCTTTCCACTTATTATATTTCTTCGCATGATCCTTATTTTTATTGAGTGTAACTTTCCGTGATTCTTTCTTGAGACATAATTTTTATCCTAAATACCTAGGAGTGAAACTGGATCCCTCTTTGAATTTCAAAGCCCATTTGGATGACTTGCGTCTGAAGTTGAAAACAGGCAATAATATTCTGCAGAAATTAGCTGGTAGGTACTTCATGGGGTGCTGATGCAGCTACTCTTCGAACGGCAGCCTTAGCTTTGGTTTTTTCTGCCGCTGAATATTGTTGCCTCGTCTGGTTCAATAGTGCTCATACTCCAAAAATTGATGCACAGCTGAATTAATCTAAAGGATCATCACTGGAAATATTAGATCTACACCTATTCATTGGTTGCCAGTTCTTCCAAACATTGTCCCGCCCCACATTCGCAAGCAGACTGCTGTTTCAAATTCTTGGAATAAATTTCATTCTTTTCCGAATTCATTTCCGATTCTCTCCTACATTCCAGACAATAAGATTCCCAGATTAAAGTCATGAAACCCTTCATGGTCCAACTGTTTTTTCAATTTGAATAAAAGTGTCAAGGAAGTTTGGCGGTCTGAAAGGATTTCTTGCGATTTATTCAGCAAATATTTGATTTCTGATCCTTCGAAAAGAGTTCCAGGGTTTGATCTTCAAAGGAAAATATGGTCTATTCTGAATCGTTTAAGAACAGGTCATGGTCGTTGCAACAGTCTGTTTTTCAGATGGAACTCAGTTGAGAGCCCCAGTTGTGAATGCGGGGAAGCAGAGGAAACCATAGATCATTTCGTTAATAATGGTCGCATATATAGATTCAAGGATGGTTTTAGGGCTATTCATAATGTTTCTGAATCATTTTTAGAATGGGTAGCGAATTTCAAATCTATTTAATAAAATATAGAATATTCCAATTTTAATTTGTTCGTTTTCTCCTTTTCCAGATTGTGTTTCTGCTACCTTGGAGAAACTTATTTGCTTGTTGAAGGAAGAAGCGATAGTAAAGAAAAAATATGCCCTTCAATATTTAATATTTAAGCATATTTTGTTAACAATTTCAATTTTCATAAATCACCACACTAACGGGGATATAGGGTTTTTTTCCTGAGGTTTTGCTCTAAGATCTAGTATCATATATCGAATTCTATGGTACCCCGTTACATTAACCTCTGCTAACACGATTCTTGATAATCCCAATTCAGTATTTAGGTGGATGGTTTTCTTCATAAATTCCAGTTTGGTATAACTCTTCGAACTCACATTGTTATACAAAATATCGAACTCAAAAAGGAAACAGGAATCGTGATATATCGAGCTCTCGTGACTGAAACGGCAGAAATATATGTTTCCTCCGATATGTGTATCATAAAAAACCATACCGATAATGACAAACGAGGCCGCGTCTTTTCTGTGTCAAACGCTATCGAATGTCTAATAAATATACAGAAACCAAAAATCAGGTACGAATTAGAGGACGGCATTTCTGAATACCAGTCATTCCAATGACACGCCATAATTCTCGAGGAACAAATATACCTATAATTTGACCAATCGCGGAGAATGGCACAATGTAATCTTTAACAATGTAATCTACCGATTTTGATTTACGGCACCAAGTTTCGCCTCCTCTGATCTTGATAAAATCATATTTTATACTTTCAAGACTCGCGGTAATTAGCTTTGAAGGAGAGCGATTTTAGTTGCGATTGCGGAACCGCCTATTCTGTATTATTGCCCAAGAGGTACGCGGATCATGGCTTAGTTCTTAGTTACGCAAAAATCATTAGATATTACATTAAATTTGGCTTTTATCATACGCTGGTTTTATAATTTCAGGGGTTAGATAAAGTTTGGGATAAAATTCATACTCCTTGTATCAGAAATGAGCTGGAAAATTTTCTAGATATTTTTTTACATTGCAAATTTCAAATTTAATTTTTTAAGATGCAGTTTCATCATAAGAAGCAATTAATATCATCTTCAACTATAACAAGCTAATACTTTCAGAGATATGATTTTTCAAAATTTCAATAATACATTGTATATGTTTTCACAGAATACGAATTCTATCTGTCTGTGTTCTATCTGTGTTCACTGTTCATACATGTAATCTTATCTACCAATAACTGACATGTCAAATGTATTTCTGTTCTAACAAAGTATGAGTGAATACAATATTACCAATTATAGGATATTATAATTACCCCTACCCTATATGCCCTTGGATCATTCATATGATGATGGAAACATATAATTTGGTAAGTTTATCAAAGTGGATTTAAAATATATTCAGTGAAAACAAAACTGGAATATTGGCTAAGTTTGAATTGATATACATAATATAGTTTTCAGAGTAGATTTGAGGACTGTATATCTCGGATAATTTCGTTATTTAATTTTAATTTGGTTTCTTTTATGATATTATAAGAAGCTATTGATATATTATTCCCAACCAATAATTTTGTAGATGTATTGTCAAAGTTTGAACAAGAGCGCCAAAGCTCCTGTTCACAGGGCTTTCTCGCTTTGTTTGTCTATGCTATGTTTTTTTTTCTTCTATGCTTTAAATAACATAAGTCAGTCTCCACAGTTTTGTCTTCATTTTCCCCTTGAACATAATGATTTGGGGTAATTGGAGACATATAAAATACATATCCCAAAAAAGTGGAAAGTCCTGTGGACAGGACTGACAGGAGCTTTGGCACGCTGTCCAAATTTATAGCCAGAGCTGTCACCCATCCAGGTACTGAACTCGCCTAAAGCTGCTTAGCTCCAGAAAAAAATATAATATCTATCTCATTATTTCCAGAAATATATATCCGATCGAGTTTAAATCTAGAACTTCAAATAAGCTGAAATATTTTTATCTTTAATATCGATTCTTTCTTCAAATTAAATACGCATTATTTTGAAACTGCAATCATTTATGAATGAACCAAGTCATCTCCATTAAAAACATATTTTTCTTTTCTTGAAACTTTGAATGATAATTAATATTAAAACCCATATTGTAGTCATCGCTTGAACAGTTTGTGTTGATCCTAACCAAAAAAATGAGTTCAAGCCCTGTGGACAGGAGCTTTCTGGCGCTCTAGTTCAAACAGACAAATTATATCTCCGAAAGTATTGGTTTCTCAGAGTTGGGAATTATATCAATGCATTCTTATGATAGAACTGAATCATAAAGGAAATTCAATTCAAATAATAGTTTATTTATCAAGATTAAATGAGCAATCTGAGAATGAGAACTGCACCATGGCAGAAACCAAATTAAAATAGCTGAAATGAATTTGACTCTCTCTTATAGAACAGGATGAAAAGTACGAGTACGAACACAGATCATATAATAAAGCTTAGATAGAATAATTATAGCATTCTGTGAAAACATAGAAGTATGATTCATTATTGAAATTTAGAACTTCATCTTAGCAGATATTGAATTTAAACATCATAGAAGAATTCGAATTCAACAAGAGTGCCAAAAATTATCAATCCAAAACCAATAGACGAATTCTACCCAACAACGAACTCATCCGAGATATTCATTCCTCAATTCTATGATGAACGATTATATATATATCTTTCCTCAAATCTACTCCAATACACCAATATTCCAGTTTTGTTTTTAGTGGAGATATTCTGAACTCAATATTATTAACTTACCATTCCCATCATCATATGGATTGACCATCGGCATGAAAATATCAACCAACAAAAAGTATGATATTATATTATAATTCGCATATTTATACGATTGCTGGAATGAATGACAATGTTATTAACTTACCATTACCATTCCCATCATCATATGGATTGACCATCGGCATGAAAATATCAACCAACAAAAAGTATGATATTATATGAGGAGTAACTTTTCAAAACGCATTATGTCCAATTTGGGCGAAATTGAGTTTGAAGCGGATTCAGAAATGTTTTCTGTTGCTCTATAGCCCTATGTAAACAAAATCTTCCAAATGGCATTATGTCCCTCTGTAATTCTAATCCAAAGTATGTAAGCCGCATCGCAATGAATTATGTTTACGTTTGCATTTTTAAAAGAAATAAAATATAACCTAAACATGTTTTATCGATTTGCTCATGTTAATTAAGTTACAGGCCAACACTTACTGTGCAGACTATTTTCTCTAAATGTATAAAAAATCGCAACAAACAGCATTATTTTCAATTTCAACCACAACAAAACGCATTATATACAATGAGATGAATCGAAACGCATTAAGTCCAAACGTTTTTTACATTTTCTGTGTATATCTGATCAATATTGATTTAAATGAGATTAGTTATTACAATTCCAATTGATTTTCACAGGTTTTAGGTCCGGGGTTATTACAAAATCAAATTTCTTAAAAAAAGGCCAACTAGTTTCAACTTTATTTCAAAGTCTTCTTCAGGGCTCTGAAATGGAGAACCGAGAACTACAGTACAGTAATAAACTTCATGCACAAAATTATAAATTACAATTCACTTCAAAATAAACAAACAAGTATACAATATTGAAGTGAGGAAACAAGTTCGGTGATATGATTCTATAGAAAAAAAAAAAACTTTAAATTAACTTTTGACTCACATTCTTCTCTTTGTTTGATTTCGTCGTCAGGGATTTGAATTTTGGAAATGTCAACAACTACTTCCATGGGATACTGTCAAAAGACTGAGTTGGAAATTTCCATGGGTTTTAGGATTGCGCAGATTACAACAGCGGCGGCACATATTGGGGATACAGATAAACTCCTATCTGTCTTTGATCTTTTCAATTAAATAATAGTATGCAGTATTCAGATTTTCAATGTCTGTTCTCTTATTTATTGAATTTTTGTTCTGTTTGATGGATATCATCTCCTGTAATAGACGCTTTTTTAAATTTTTTTGTTTGCTTAATATTTCCACTGAGCCTGGATCGAAATTAAAGGAGTGAAGGGAATTTTTTACATGTTCAGCTAAAGCAGTGTTATTTTCTTTCTTGTTTTTAAGTGGATTAAGTATATTCAGGGAGTCTCTCTTATGTTCAGAAATCCTATCCTTCAAAAAGCGTCCAGTTTGTCCAATGTATGTTGATTGGCAATCATTGCAAGATATCTTATACACAATATTACTGATAAATTCTTTAGGAGTGGTACTTTTTGTTTTTGTGAAAAACGATGAAATTAGCCCGGTTTGAAAACCACAAGAAATTCCTATTAAACTGTAAGAATCAAAATGTTTACCCTGTTCACGTTCAACATTCAATTAATTATAGTTTACTTTTGCATGAGAATAATAATATTGCCAATAAATATAACATAATTGTGAATACATTCAAGAGTAGGATATTGAAATTAGAAATATCTGTCATTCATTGGAAATTAAATTTATTTAAAAAACAAGTAAATATAATGAAATCAAAATTAGCTGATAAATTGTCTGAAAATATAATGCAGATACTTATCGCAAAAAATGAATCTCTTTTAAAGCAGGAGTATTCGAGGACAAAGAGAAAACAAATGAAAAAATTTTCAAACTTAAAGTCTACTTTTTTTAATGTATGTGATAGTGTAAGAAGTGAGGAGGAATGGTTCGTGAATTTGACAGATATAGAGTTCCCTACAAATATTAAATATTTGCTCAGTTTAGGAGAGAAGTTCAATCTACCTTATGCAAATACCTTACATCCCTTAAAAGAAATAATTGTAGATATAGAATACATCCTTTCAAATTTTAACGATGAAGATAACACAAACTTAGTTCGTAATTCACTGATAAATGTAATCACTAACTTTATTAGATCAAAAGACCACAAAACAAACAAATTAAACAACGTCTTGATAAAATGGATTGGGGAGACAAAACAATTTCTTAAAACTCACAACAATATAATCATAACAAAAGCTGATAAAAGTAAAACAACAGTGGCCATTTTTAGGCAAGAATATGATGAAAAAGCTTCGGATATTTTGAGTGATATCACAACTTATTGCAAAATTAACGAAGATCCAACCAAAACTGTTCAGGCTAAACTCAATAAAATTATAACAAAATTATACAAAGACGAAAAAATTGGAGAAAGTACTTACAGAAACTTGAAGTGCAATAATGGTTTATGTCCCAAGATCTATTTCTTGCCAAAAATTCATAAAGAAAATAACCCACTAAGGCCAATAGTCTCATACATTGGAAGCCCCTTATATAATCTCAGTAAATTTTTGGCTAAACTTTTAAATCATGCTTTCGAGAAAGATAATAGATATACAAAAAACTCCTTCGAGCTTGTCGAGCATTTAAAAACTGTCACCATTCCAGACAACTACATACTAATTTCATTAGATGTTGTATCCCTTTACACTAATGTTCCGCTTGACCTGGCAATAACAATAATTGAAAAAAAGTGGGAAAAAATCGAGCCTCACACATCTTTGTCAGTTCATGATTTCCTACAACTGTTCAGATTCTGCATCGAAAATAGTTATTTCATATCAGGTCATACAATTTTCAAACAAATTTTTGGACTAGGCATGGGGAATAATTTAGCACCGGTAACATCTGACATAGTAATGGTGGAGGTGCAGAATTTGGCGATTGAGAAATTGACCTTTGAGATACCATTTTTTAAGAGATACGTTGATGACATTGTCACATCTATTCCTTTCAATAAAAAAGATGAAATACTAACAGCATTTAACAGCATTCACCCCCGCTTGAAATTTACCATAGAATTAGAAACACAATATAACACACTACCTTTTCTAGATACATTACTAATTAGGAGAAATAACAAAATAATAACAGATTGGTATCAAAAACCAACATTTTCTGGCAGAATACTGAATTTTAACTCAAAACACATTATGTCACAAAAAATCAACATCATTAATAACTTGAAACATCGAGCACTAAAACTCTCTGACAACGAATTTCACAATAAAAACATCGTCAAAATTCAGTCAATCCTAGAGAAAAATGACTATCCCACCAAATTCATAAAGAAAATTCTGAACAGAAAAGAACCTGAGCACTATGAAGAACCACAAGAAGAAAAGGAGAACAGAAACTATTTCAAAGTAACTTACGTAGAAAATTTAGCAGATCAAATCAAGAGTAAATTCAACAAAGTTAATATAAACATCGCATTCAAATCCGATAATTCAGTAAAAAAACTTTTCACAAAAACAAAAAGTACCACTCCTAAAGAATTTATCAGTAATATTGTGTATAAGATATCTTGCAATGATTGCCAATCAACATACATTGGACAAACTGGACGCTATTTGAAGGATAGGATTTCTGAACATAAGAGAGACTCCCTGAATATACTTAATCCACTTAAAAACAAGAAAGAAAATAACACTGCTTTAGCTGAACATGTAAAAAATTCCCTTCACTCCTTTAATTTCGATCCAGGCTCAGTGGAAATATTAAGCAAACAAAAAAATTTAAAAAAGCGTCTATTACAGGAGATGATATCCATCAAACAGAACAAAAATTCAATAAATAAGAGAACAGACATTGAAAATCTGAATACTGCATACTATTATTTAATTGAAAAGATCAAAGACAGATAGGAGTTTATCTGTATCCCCAATATGTGCCGCCGCTGTTGTAATCTGCGCAATCCTAAAACCCATGGAAATTTCCAACTCAGTCTTTTGACAGTATCCCATGGAAGTAGTTGTTGACATTTCCAAAATTCAAATCCCTGACGACGAAATCAAACAAAGAGAAAAATGTGAGTCAAAAGTTAATTTAAAGTTTTTTTTTTTCTATAGAATCATATCACCGAACTTGTTTCCTCACTTCAATATTGTATACTTGTTTGTTTATTTTGAAGTGAATTGTAATTTATAATTTTGTGCATGAAGTTTATTACTGTACTGTAGTTCTCGGTTCTCCATTTCAGAGCCCTGAAGAAGACTTTGAAATAAAGTTGAAACTAGTTGGCCTTTTTTTAAGAAATTTGATTTTGTAATAACCCCGGACCTAAAACCTGTGAAAATCAATTGGAATTATAATCACATAGGTCTCAACTTCATTAAAATTAGTTATTACCTTTAGATGTAAATTTCTATCAAACAAACTAGACATACTCAAATTATAAGCCAGGGAGGAAGAAAAAATCGTTTTTCGTTGATTCCCAATAAAATGGTTTTTGGACTTAATGCGTTTTGATAAGTTGCTCCTCATATTATGATTCTCATATTGATACCATTACTGGAATGAATGACAATGAGACAACGTCAAAGTTGACATTATAACAATTCATAGAATAGCCACAGAATAATTCTATCATTGAAATTTTGAAAAATCATATCTCCGAAAGTATTAGCTTGTTAGAGTTTAAAATGATATGAATGGATTCTTATGGTAAAACTGCTTATTGAAAAAAATTTGGAATAAGTTCTGTAAAAAAAAAAATTTTTTTTTTGTTACTCCGAAACCATCTGTCAGATTTTGCCCAATAACGAACTTAGCCGAGATATTTATCCCCCAAACCTACTCTGAAAATTTCAACTGTCTAGCTCATTCCGTTCGAGAGTTATCGTGCCTACGGCCTGACGGCCGGACCGGCCGGACAGAATGAATTTCGACCACGAATTCTTGATCAGTGAGTCGAACCAAATCGTTTAAGACCATTTTCATCGAAAAATTCGAAAATTACAGACATTTGGGCAAATTGATAAGCACTCAGTTCCGAGGAACTAGAGCGCCAAAAATGCCTGGTTATATGTTACTTAAGTAAAGCAATTTTGCTATTGAACTCTATGCCATAATTCTTATCCTTAGATGGAGGTTACACCGTCAATCTGGGTATTAATGCATATTAATGTGCTTCGTTAATTCGCACAAGTCTTATCGTGATCAAGATTACGGACTGAACTGATGCGAGATTGACCGTGTAACCTCTGTCTAAGACGGAGGTACATGTAAAATGGTTAACTCAATATTATATAGATGTATGCTGGATCAAAATAGGTAAAAATGACAATCTGAGATTTCTGATCCAGTTGGTACGTTTTTTGGATATTATCATGGATACCATACTCATCTGTGCTAATAACACGGGTTATCTTCCAGCATAATTATTCAGGTGTCACATGATATTCCGCCAAAGGCTCTTCATAAAACAATGAGACAGAGATAAGAGATTTTACGTCCCATGCGCCATGAGTTATGACAATTTTGAGTGGAGTAAAATAAACCCAGCTATTTTAAAGAGTTACGAGAGTTAACTTGGAATCGAAAACTCCGGCATTTTTGAACAACAGACATACAGTAAAATATACACAACTTTTCGGCATTCGAACGCTATTTAGTAAATAATACTCTACGGAGTTTATATTCCAACGCCACCAAGACCCAACCAAGTTGGCCCAATCAAAAATCATACCATATCGTTGTGCCAAGTAACAACAACATGAAATATAGAGAAGATTGCGGATTTTCATTTCAGAGGGAGTGTATCTTGACTCTGCTAGGCCTTTTTGTTGGGTGCTTGAAAATCTTCAGACGACAAATGTTGAGTCTGACACGAGAGTGATAAACATTTTCTCTACTAAGTCACTATACTAATTTTCCTTGATAAGTAAGTTGATTTGTTACTGCTGAAAAAAAAATTATTATCCCCTTCTATTAACTACAAAACCTGACCACAACTTACATTTTTTCTTTCATATTTCTGGGTTAAACTATTTTACTGGAATACAGCCAAAGTAAATGTCTATTCTTTGAAATATGTCCATTTGTACCATATTTAACTCATCTCGACCCGGGATAGTTTCGATTTAAATAATTTTTTAAACAGAACAGAATGAAATTGGATCTTCTCAGGTTAATCTGACAGATTGTCGGACACATATCATATGTTTATGTAAAGATCATAGAATAGCATGAAATTCATGAAAGACAGATATACGATCTATGAAGAGCACAAAATATAATATGAAATCATTTATAGCCACGTCAAAAGTAAAAAAAAATCTGTTAAGAATTTGTTTGGTTGAATGTAAAAACAGTGGACCAGTTGGCCGCAATCTTTATATTTTGAATATTTTGAAATTTCGGCAATATCTTCACCAATATAGATCCGATAGAGCTCAAATCTAGAACTTTACTGTTTTTGATGACTCTCGTAGAATTACAACGATATCTGACGGATAGTGTCTGGGATACAGAATTTTTTCAAAAATTTTGCAGACATGTGATCCTGACAAAATTTTGCGTAAGTGTTCGTGTCGGTATTTTCCAAATAATGACCGTGCTTCGATCAGATTAATATTTTTGGAGTTACTGGGAAAACAAAATTTGAAATGGCTATAATTCTGAAACCACTCGATGGATTTTGCCCATTAACGGACTTAGCCGGCGCATTTGGACTACAAAGCTATCCTCTACCTCATTGAGTTCGAGCGTAATCGTGCCAACGGCCGGCCGGACAGAATCAATTCTGACCTCGGATTCTTGATCAGTGAATTTTGAAAAATTCTTCAAATTTCGAATATTCCCAAAGCAGTATTTACCATAACAGCCGACGAAACCGATTCACCAAATATTTTATGTATTATATTTTAAAACCACGTGCGTTAAAATAACTTGTTTCTATTGTGTGTTTATACACTGCTATTACATAGATGGTGCCATAGCATAGAGGGCAGTTGCATTGGCAAATTAGACATACTCTTTCAGTTAACTATTTTATTAAGTAATCATTAAAGGATACTGTGGGAGGTATACTCATTATTCAACGGCTATTTTCTGGGTTTTCTCTCCCAAACTCTGAAAAATATCTATAAAATAAAAATTAATTATTTTGTGATTTGCTTCTGCGTAAGAAACACAAGATATTTGTCAGAAGCAATCAATTGAACAATGTTGCCTAACAAACAACAACGAAACAACATCAACGAAGAAACAACTATAGCGTAACGTTTCGGAGTCTATATCAGACCCCTTCTTCAGACGCTCAACGAAAATCGAGAGAATTATTTTGTTGATAGTTATTTGGTGAAATTCAAGAATTGTCACATTGACAGTATTTCAAAAACCATAGCTAACATAGTTTTACTTCGCATAGAAATTTCCAAGTTCCAACTCCTTTTTCAATAAATTTAGCCAAATATGGTCAATACCAATTGAGCAATTTGCAAAATTGCATTCTCTGTTCAATAAAATACAAGTTGACTCCTTAAGTTTCCTTTTCATAAAATCAGGTTCTGTCATTAGAATCTTTGTATTACTCCAATCCATCATGTGATCTCCTTGGATTGTACATACATGTTCTGCTATTTTTGATTTCTGTAATGTTCTGCTATTTTTGATTTCTGTTCATGTTCTGCTATTTTTGATTTCTTGTAAGTTGAATAGCTACATACCGCGGTTTCATCCTTATTAGGAATCATCAGTGGAGCACAATTCAACGCTGATGAAATCAACACTACGAAGTAACCGGTTTAAAGAAAACCAGCATTCCCGTGTGAGTAGAATTTAGACACAAGTGACACCTGGAATTCAATCAACCAAGCTCCTCGCTGTGACTACCCAAAACTACAGATCTCTACGTATATTCTTTTCCCCTATGTGGTAATCAGCAAGTACTCGGATTCGAGTCTCATGCAATTGACCAATGGGGAGCGAAAACGCCCTGGTTAATACAGAAATCAAAAATAGCAGAACATGTATGTACAATCCAAGGAGATCACATGATGGATTGGAGTAATACAAAGATTTTAATGACAGAACCTGATTTTATGAAAAGGAAACTTAAGGAGTCAACTTGTATTTTATTGAACAGAGAATGCAATTTTGCAAATTGCTCAATTGGTATTGACCATATTTGGCTAAATTTATTGAAAAAGGAGTTGGAACTTGGAAAACTATGTTAGCTATGATTTTTAAATACTGTCAATGTGACAATTCTTGAATTTCACCAAATAACTATCAACAAAATAATTCTCTCGATTTTCGTTGAGCGTCTGAAGAAGGGGTCTGATATAGACTCCGAAACGTTACGCTATAGTTGTTTCTTCGTTGATGTTGTTTCGTTGTTGTTTGTTAGGCAACATTGTTCAATTGATTGCTTCTTACAAATATCTTGTGTTTCTTACGCAGAAGCAAATCACAAAATAATTAATTTTTATTTTATAGATATTTTTCAGAGTTTGGGAGAGAAAACCCAGAAAATAACCGTTGAATAACTATTTTATTATCGATGTCAGCATTTGCCCCTGGCCACATTTACCCGGATCGACCTTATCTTGTAGACTCCAGACTTATTATCTTTGTTTTTCTTTTTCATCAATATTTTTGATAAAATTAGCTAAATTAGTAGATATGTATATGAAAGCTGCTGGAAGTTTCGTACAAAATAATAGGGAATATCTTCAGAAATTCTATTAATGTAGGTGATTCGAATACATTTCCTTGGGAGGAATTTCCAATTCCTTTTCTTTACCTTAGCATGTCTTGTTTTCTTCAATACTCTTCATTTCATCTTTGAGAACGGTAGGTTACATACTACTTCCTTCTAACCTCACATTGAATTGTATTCATTCATCATTTTGTTGTATACTTTCACCTGGCCTGATGATGGTTTAATAGTAAACCGAAATAGATCACCTAAGAGTAAATAAACAAAAACAGTGTGTTTTTGCGCTGATGTTCTGGGGAACATTGCGCTATCATTTTGCCCAAATGTCTGTAATTTTCGAATTTTTCGACGAGAGCCTTCAAAACCTAACTTTACAGCTAAGTTCCAAGTTTGAACATGATCGGTGAGATCCGAGCAACCTTGAGTTAGTTCAGTAGCTGAATGGCCGTTGCCTCGATAACTTCGAACGATAGGAGATAGGGACCTGCAATTTTCAGGTTAGGGAGTTATACCCATCTAGAATATTATTTTCTCGATAATTCAAAAATTACAGACCCGATCAAATTGAAGGTTCGTTAATTGGCATAATCGGCCAGATTGTTCTGGTGTTATACTCATCTGAAATTTTGTTGTTATTTCCTGTATAACTCTAAATATATAAATCTGATTCAGTTAAAACTCGGTGATTACTTGTAGAATGCCGACTCTCTGATTTTCGCGGAATTTCGTGAATACCGTATCCTGGAGTTACTTGATGCGTCAGTCTTTTCTTCCAATAGAATACATTATGTCAGAATTAAGAATTATGTGATCATTAAAATGGTATGGAATGTATTCATATATTATAAAAGCTGAAAAAATGGTATATATCGAAGATGAATTCGTATTAGAGTGTCAAATACAGGTGAGTAGACAATAGAACATGCGCGCAAAAGCTTCTTACTTCACGTCAGTGCTTGAACCAATTTTTTTACATATTTCCTCTTCACCTACTTGTAGGATCTTGTGGGCTCCTCATGTTGAATTAGATCAGATATAGACCATGCCGCAGTGTGGTGAAAGAATGGTTGTCCTTGAATAAGGAAGTTATAGACCAGGGTCGATAATTTTTGAAACCGAATAAAATTATAGTAGAATGAAACCCATTGTAAAAAGAAGAGAATATAACAAAAATTATAGGAAAAATAATTTACGGGCGATCTGAGGTCGGGAAGGGGAAGGGGGCGAGTTTTTAAGGGTAAAAAACGGTTTATCTCGATTTCCGGCAAAACTACAAGTCCTATAGGGAAAAATTGAATGCCAAAGTTGTAGGTAATAAAAAGATCTACAACTTTTGTTCTTACACTTTTTTCACATAACCTCAAAATTTATGTGAAAAATTCAAATAACCACGTTTTTGGTTTTTAATTTTTATCTGTTACAAAAAAAAATATTTTTTCACCAAATTTTGTAAAAGCTTACCTTTTCATGTCCCAAATACACTGTAATTTTTTGGATTTGAAATATTTCAGTTTTCACCTTAATTTGACTTAATATCGAAAAAGCATCCTAATTTTCAATTTAAAATTCTCATGTCAAAATATCTGCTTTTTTAAAAAAGTGGGTGGTCTTTCTATTCGTTAAAATCTCTACTTTCTGAAGGTCTAAAAAAAATATACATTACTATGGTAAATTCTCCCAGAAAATGCTACGAAGTAACAGGCAGTAAGGCGCAGACCCTCATAGCCCCTTCCTCACTTCTCTATGAAATAACTTTTGATGGGCTAAAATGATCCGTAGGTCACTCAGGTATACAAGTTATCTCAAAAGACCAATAAATAGGCATCTACACATATAATTTAGAGAAGATTGTACAACTTTCTCAAAATATTGTGGATATCTTATTAAATAATAACTTTATTAACTTAGCATTTTCCGAGACAATTTACCATAGTAATAAATATTTTTTTACACCATCAGAAAGTAGAGACTCCAATGAACTAAAAACCCACGTACTTTTTTAAAAAAGCAGATATTTTGACGGTAGAATTTTTGATTGAAAATTTGGGTGCTTTTTCGATATTAAGTTAAATTAAGGTGAAAACAAAAATATTTCAAATCCAAAAAATTACAGTGTATTTGGGACATGAAAAAGTAAGTTTTTACCAAATTTGGTGAAAAAATATTTTTTTTTGTGAAAGATAAAAATTAAAAACCAAAAACGTGGTTATTTGAATTTTTCACATAGATTTTGAGGTTATGTAAAAAAAGTGTGGAAACAAAAGTTGTAGATATTTTTATTACCTACAACTTTGCTCTTCAACTTTTCCCCATAGGACTTGTAGTTTTGCCGGAAATCGAGATAAACCGTTTTTACCCTTAAAAACTCGCCCTCTTCCCCTTCCCGACCTCAGATCGACCGTAAATTATTTTTCCTATAATTTTTGTTATATTCTCTTCCTTTTCCAATGGGTTTCAATCTACTATAATTTTTGTTCACTCTTTATCATTTTTAAAGGCTTCGACCCTGGTCTATTAGTGGGAATTTAAAATTTGAATAATTATTTATTGAAAATTGCTGTTCATCAAGTAAAGACCGATCAATGAAATATTTATGTATATCCGCCCGCAATTGCATTATTAAATTGTGTTTGCAATCCATCTCTGTAGATTATACCCGCGAATTAAGGCCATAAATGAGAGATTAAAATTCTTCAGGTTGACATCTAAGGCGGTACGACCATAAATAATGCATCTGTGTATTTCGAATTACCACTTTATATTAAGTCGCTTATAAAACAGGTGCCGGAATGGAATTAAGCCATTAAGGGAAGTGAACATCGATTCACAGGGATAGATCGAACGATCGATTAAATATTTGATTAACATTACCGGCTGTCTTGTAAGGAGCTAACACGAGGGAAATTTTGATGCTTATCTGCGTAAGGGATTTGAATAGGGTGATGTTTCACGGCATAGTTGCATTCGTCGAAGCGTTAAAGCTTTTTTACCCAAGAAATTGAAATGAATATTATATACAGAGTGAGTCTTCAAGTTGTACATTAATATCAACCATGGATTCCTATCATCAAATGAAACATCTTTTTCATATACCATTTTTCCAGATTCAGCTCAGGTGAAAACTTATAAGCGTTAACGATTTTACAACGTGCAAATCCACCCCTGAACTGTCTTTAACTGTTGAACACATAAAGACTACAGGATTCAAAATAGTATAATTGTGTGAAAGTTGTATTATCTAACGCTCGAAATTCAATGCAGTGTCCAATGCAGGAGAATGGACAATATAATTTACCATGGAAAATTTTATTGAGAGCGTCCAATACAGGAGAATGGACAATAGAACATACGCGCAAAAGCTCCTCACTTCACGTCAGTGCTTTAACCAATTTTATTTTCATAATGATTTTTGAATTTTCTAGGGGTACGGTTCTTATGAAATTTCAAACACGTCTTTATGTCGATATTCTACAACTAGATACCAAGCTTCAATTCGATCGAGTGTATATTTTTTGAGTTATAGAGGAAATAATATTCCAGGTGGGTATAACACTGAAACCGTTGGACTGCTTATGCCCGTAATCGACACACTTCCATTCGGATACGCAACATACCCTGAAAATTGCAAGTCACTATCTCTTTTCGCTCGAAAGTTATCGAGACAACGGTCACCCATCCATCTACTAAACTCACACAAGGCTGCTCGAATCTCCAACAATATATATCCGGTCGTGTTCAAACTTGGAGCTTGGCAGTAGAGTTAGGTTTTGAAGGCCATCCGGTCAATTTTGCCCAAACCTAGTCTGAAAATTTCAACTGTCTAGCCCATTCCGTTCAAAAGTTATCATGTTAGTTAATCCGGTCGCACGGCCGGACAGAATCGATTTTGACCACGGATTCTTGATCAGTGAGTCGAATCAAATCGTCCATTTTCATCAAAAATTATAAAATTACAGACATTAGGGCAAATTGATAAGCACTCTGTGATGCGTTTCGTCGATGTAGCGACTTCTTCAGATATAATTCTCAACAATTAATGATCTTCTTATACATTCTATATGTATATGATGTTATACATATACAGTGTCCCCAAAAATCTCGGAACCATATAAGAAACTATTTTATTACTAGCTCTCAGAAAATTTCATTCTTCATATGAGCTGGTGCATCCAATTAGAATAATTACGAGCATAGAAGTTACTTCCTTAACTAACACATGGTGGCGAGCGCGTTCCACCATATTTGTTGCATGTGCCTGCCAGTCATCAAGCTACCATTACGTGAATCTTGTCGCGAACCCCCTACCGTCGAATGGCGAACCCCTTGGGGTTCGCGTACCCAACTTTGAGGAACCCAGAGCTAGACAGTTGAAAATTTCAGAGTAGGATTGGGAGATAAACATCTCGGTTGAGTTCGACTTATTATCTGAAGAATTTTCTCCCTATAACTTTGGAAGAAGTCAAACGATCTATAGCAGGCCTTAAAGATGGAAAATCTCCAGGGCCCGATAACAGCAGAAGTGATTTCCTAAAACTGCTCAACGAAGGAGATTTGAAATGGCTCACGAATATCTTCAATGTAGTATACTCTACTGGAGTTATACCAGATATTTGGCTTAAAGCTACATTCGTGAACATTCCGAAAAAATCAATGCAAGGAGTTTTGAAAATTTCCGTACCATCAGTCTTATGAGTCATTCTCTCAAACTGTTTCTGAAGATAATCCACCAGAGGATACACACAAGACGTGCGAACAACAGATAGGACCAACTCAATTTTGATTTCGAAATGCATTGGGAACACAAGAAGCACTTTTGACTTACAGGTTTTGTTCCAACGGACCCGAGATGTGAATCACGATGTGTACGCGTGCTTCATCGACCACTTAAAAGCTTTTTATAGAACTATCCATAACAAAATGATGGAAGTGCTAGAGTCTGTCGGGCTGGAGGAGCAGGACTTGCGAATTATTGCCAATCTGTATTGGAATCAGGCCTCTTCGGTAAGAGTTGAGAACGAGGAATCCGACATAGTCCTTATAAGAAGAGGAGTTCGACAAGGATGCGTGTTGTCACCACTTTTATTCAACATAATAATATACTCCGACTACTCTCGAAGACATCGACGGAGGCTTGGTTGTTAATGGCGAATGTATTAGTAACATAAGATAGGCAGATGACACCGTTCTTATATCGAGTAACATGGATGGGCTTCAGAATCAAATCGACAAAAACTAGTACCTACAAGTTAGCGAATGATATGGACTGTACTTAAACGTAAAAAAACCAAATTCATGATCTTATCCAAAAATAAACATCTGACTGGTCGATTAACTGTCCATAATGAAACCATCCAAAGAGTACATAATTTCGCTTATTTGGGATTTGTGAAAAGGCGTTAACTTGAATATTTAGGCCACATTCTGAGAAATCCTGAGAGATATAGTATTTTACAGCTCATACTCCAGGGTAAAATACAGGGTAGATGAAGTGCTGGCCGAAGAAGAATTTCATGGCTGAAGAATCTAAGAGTTTGATTCAATACATCGACTGTGGGTTTGTTTCGAGCAGCTGTCGATAAGGTACGTATAGCCATCATGTTAGCCAGTATCCGGAACGGATAGGCACCAGAAGAAGAAGAAGTTCGATATTGGGCAAAATCGGCCATGTGGTTTCGGAGTAACGAAAAAAATTTAACAAACTAATACTTTCAGAGTTATGATTTTTCAAAATTTCAATAATTATTCTTAATTCTATGATTTCATAGAATATTCTAATTATAATTTGTTGATGTATGTAAATCCAACATTAGGTGAGTCATAGACCTACGTTATGAATTTAATTTTTTATGATGCAGTTCTATCATAAGAATCCATTGATATCATTTCCAACTCTGAGAAACTAGTACTTTCGGAGATATGATTTCCCAAAGTTTGAACAAGAGCGCCAAAGCTCCTGTCCACAGGGCTTTTCCACATTTTTTAGTAACATTTTGGGATATATTTGCATGGTAATGTCACTTTACTCTATAGTGAATTCAGAATATCGACTGATTCCCGCTCAGCCGCAAGGCACTGATAATAATGGTTATCTGCGTACTCAGTCTAATTGAATCCACCAACTTTTATGAAGAATTACATTTTCTGAGCTATTAATAAAACAGTTCGTCATATGGTTTCAAGATTTTGACGGACACTGTATTTGATGATATGATGTACATCACAATAGACGACTTGGACATATAATTTTGTTGTTCTTCTTCTTCTTAGGACCCATTTAAAACTAGCTACACAATCTTGAACTCCTAGTTATTTGCAACAAATTGAAATAATTCATTGCTACCGCTATTATTAATTTATTCCATCTTCAAATAGATTGAGTAACGGATAAATATTCAGACCTATTAGGTATTAAACTAATTCCCTTATGTAGTTTTGTATTTATTTTCACCAATTCCCAACAATTCAGTTGCGCACCTCTATTCAAATTGTGTACAATTCTGGAATCTGGGTTAAAATTATACCCTCGAAATAAATGGTTAGAATAACTCGATTCAATTTTGTTGGTTGGTACTGTTAATAGTGTGTTGTAGTTCCTTCATTCTTGTTTCGAAATTTCTACCTAGTTTTCCCATATATAATTCATCAAATTGGGATAAATCCTGCAAATTCAACTGATTTTTCTTCTTCAAAATGTTTGCATGGTGAAAACTAATAATTTGGTTTCTTAAATGTTTGAGTCAAAAGAGATGTTCAGACAGTGAGAAAAAATGTGGAGATCTGTAATTAAATAATCAGCAATAGGTTGAAATCAATGTGCCTACCAGATCATGTGCATACATCCAACCCTCCGCTGTATCATTTCCTCTTAGTGAGCAGTGACCATCTCTTACCCAGCCTGGCCATCCCCCGTTCCTTCAAATGGTTAGGAGTATACTTGGTATTCTGCTTAGTCTACTTGGCGGAGTTTTCTTCTTCTGACCCCAACAGAAGAAGTACCAGCCTGATACTGATATCCTACACCTACACCCTCATTTGGATCCTATCGTAGAATCAAGGCTGTTGAAGGTACAATTGAGTCTCATACCTTTTCGGTTGATGAGATGCACTCTCAAGAATTACAACTTCTTTTCGAAGACATAGCTCACACAATGGATGAAGTGTCTTTCTTCCTCAGCAGCAAGATATAATTCGTATTATTTCCATTTCATTCCCTTCCCCGCCTACAACGATTCGATAAAAATTGGTTCAAGCACTGACGTGAAGTCAGAAGCTTTTGCGCGTATGTTCTATTGTCCATTCTCCTGTATTGGACACTCTTCTTAATCGAATTTACCATGATGAATTCTATTGTCTATTCTCCTGTATTGGACACTCTTCTCAATCGAATTCACCATGATGAATTCTATTGTCCATTCTCCTGTATTGGAGACTCTTCTTAATCGAATTTGCCATGATGAATTCTATTGTCCATTCTGGACAATAGAATTCATCATGGCAAATTCGATTAAGAAGAGTCTCCAATACAGGAGAATGGACAATAGAATTCATCATGGTGAATTCGATTGAGAAGAGTGTCCAATACAGGAGAATAGACAATAGAATTCATCATGGTAAATTCGATTAAGAAGAGTGTCCAATACAGGAGAATGGACAATAGAACATACGCGCAAAAGCTTCTGACTTCACGTCAGTGCTTGAACCAATTTTTTTTTTCGTGATTTTTTTAAAATTTTCTAGGGGTACGATTCTTAAAATTTTTTTTTCGTAATTTTTTTTTTCTAGGGGTACGGTTCTTACAAAATTTTAAACACGTCATTATGTTGATTTTCTACTACTAGTTACAAAGCGCCATTTCGATCGAATATTTATGTTTTGAGTTATTAAGGAAATAATATTCCAGGTGGGTATAACTCGGAAACCGTTAGACCGATTATGCCCAAAAACGAACTCAACTCTCCCTTTCGGATACGCAACCTACCCTGAAAATTGCAAGTCCCTATCTCCTTTCGTTCGAAAGTTATCGAGGCAACGGCCACCCATCTACTGAACTCACACAAGAATGCTCGAATCTCCAACAATATTTAACCGATCGTATTAAAACTTGAAACTTGGCAGAAGAGTTAGGTTATGTAGGCTCTTGCAAAATTTCAGCAATTTCGAACGAATAGTTACTGATATATAAAATTTTTTTTTTTTATTTTCTATGATTTATTAAAAATTTTCTACGAATGCTATCCTCACCAAATGTTGCAGACATTTTCGCGTTGGCATTCTACAACTAATAACCATGTTTGAATTCAATCGGTTCAGTATTTTTCGAGTTAATGAGGAACAAAAAACCACCAAATTTCAGAGAATTTCAGATGGCTATAACTCTAAAACCGTTTGGCCGATTATGCTCATAAACAAACTGAAATGTCGCGTTCTGGTGCACATCCTAACCTGAAAATTTCAAGCCGCTATCTCATTCCGTTCTCAAGTTATCGTGACAACAAAAATATTTTTTAATAATTTTTTTAAAATTTTCTAGCCATACGATTCGCACAAAATTTCACAAACGTGCTTAGGTTCATATTCTACAACTACCCACCAAGTTTCAATTCGATCGGATTTATATTGGTTGAAAACAAAATTATTACTCGGAAACCACTGGGCCGATTATGCCCATTAACGAACTTGTCCGTCGTATTGCGATGCGCAACCCACCCTGAAAATTTCAAGTCGCTGGCTTTTTTCGTTCTCAAGTTATCGTGGCAACGGCCGGCCGGACGGCCGGCCGGACAGAATCAAATTTGACCTCAAATTCTTCATTGGGGAGTCGAACTTAATCGTTTGAGACCATTTTTTTCAAAAAATTCGAAAGTTACAGACATTTGGGCAAAACTATAACGCGATGTTCCCCAGAACATACGCGCAAAAACGTTTGTTGTGGGATAAATCCATTGGAAGTCCAATCCCAAATCGATACAGATCTCACGAAATTGACGATACCTTTCCACGTTTCCAAGTCCACCTTGTCCCTACCGATACATCGGTATCCCCATTGAAGTAATTGGTTTTGTAAAAGTGCCATGTATTTAATCTTGATAACCTGGCATCGGGATGGCTCCCTATGGAACCCTCGCTCACAGAGATGGCCGAGGCCGATGGGTTAGCGCTGTCGGAGGGATTAGCTCTAATTGCGTACGACGGATAAGAGATTTTCAATCGCACGTGTGAGTATACTTTTCGTTGCTATGTCATTTAGGGCGATATGTATGAGGACGCATCTTTTATATTCGGCGTTGTAATTAATTTTCATTGAGTGTTTTTTGTTGAAATTGACGATTTTTGAGTAATTGTGTACAGGTAGGTATCTGATCTTGCTGTAATTAAATGAATATGGCAGTCTTGCCACTAAATACTGTTCGGTAATATTGTTCTCATTGTCCAGCAATGACGGCACGTTGTGTAGGTTCTCTTACAAAGCATGACCGTAGTTTAGAAGAAGAAGAATATTCCTTACTGTTGATCATAGTAATCACTGACTGGTAAGTGATGTTCACACTGTGGAGATCGGGGGGGTGAAACTTCGCCTTCTGTGGTCCTTACCAACCCAATAAGATGGTGGCTTCGGCATAAACCGAAGATGGCGTCCAAGCCGCCATCTTTGTTGCTTCGGATTAGTACTTAGCTTTCAATTCTTATATGTTAGTGTTCTGTGGTGGAGATCCTTCACGACGAGATGCTCGGGAGACTGGAGTAGCATTAAAGCAGATGAGGAAATGCTGACAACGAAGTGAATGTTTTGACAAACATTTTGAAGAACGACTTCAGACTTCAGCATGCCATAAATATAACGAACATATAGTGCCTCCTTTACCGAGGGCAATGAACAGCAGAGTTCGATACAGAGCTGTGCCTATCACTGAAGAAAAGTGTTTTGAGCCGCACTAAACACTCAATAGAAATTGGTTCAAGCACTGATGTGAAGAAAGGAGCTTTTGCGCGTATGTTCTATCTATTGTCCTGTCTCCTTATTGGACACTCCAATTTATTTTTAACTTAAACTTTTGTGGTATGTTCTAGGAGTACGGTTCTCACAAAATTTTAAACACGTGTTCATATCGATAATCTACAACTAGTAACCAAGCTTCAATTCGCTCGAGTCTATATTTTTTGAGTTATCGAGGAAATAATACTCCACAATATAAACCGTTGTACCGATTATGCCCGTAAACGAACATTACTCTCCCATTCGGATACGCAACATACCCTGAAAATTGCAAGTCCCAATCTCCTTTCGTTCGAAAGTTAACGAGGCAACGGTCACCCTTCCTTCTACTGAACTCACACAAGGCTGCCAGAATCTCCAACAATATATATCCGATCGTGTTCAAACTTGGAACTTGGCAGTAGAGTTAGGTCTGACGAATAGTTACTGATATATAGAGATTTTTTCAATAATTTTCAATAGTGTTTTGAAAATTTTATAGTAATACGATCCTAACGAAATTTTGCAAGAATTTTTGCGTTGGCATTGTAAAGGGTTTTCCAATAAGAGGTGTTATTTTGAATAGCCCGCTATTTCGGTAGATGTCACTTTTGAAGCTGTCATTTTTTGACATTTGACAAGTAGAAACTACGCCATTAATAAAAATGGAACGATAAACGCTTCAAGAACGCATTGAAATTATTAAAATTCACTATAAAAATGGTGAAAATTTGGCAGAGACAGTTCGTAAAACTCGAACATTTTTGGGTCGTCGTGAAGCACCTTGTCGGACCGCAATAAAGAAATTGGTGGAAAAATTCGAGCTGTTGGAACAAGTTAGTTATGTGAAGAATAAAACCCGTGCACGTCACTCAAGAACAGTCGAGAATATGGCTGCTGTAGCCGAAAGTGTTGAAGAAAACCCAGGTTTGTCCATTCCTCGTCGTTCTTTGGAATTAGGCATTCCACAAACGTCATTACACCGTATTTTGCATAAAGATTTGGGTCTTAAGGCTTATAAATTTTAGTTAACACAATAACTCAAGCCGGCCGATCATCAACAACGTACTGTCTTTGCTGATTGGGTCGTTGAAATGCATGAAAATGATTCCATCGAAAAATCATCTTGAGTGATGAGGCCCATTTCCACCTCGGTGGCTTCGTCAACAAGCAAAATTGTCACATCTGGGGCTCGGAATGCCCAAGAGTTATTGTTGAAAAGCCTCTCTATCCTCAACGTGTGACTGTTTGGTGCGGTTTATGGTCCGGCAGAGTCATTGGACCTTACTTTTTCGAAAATGAGGCTGGAGGAACAGTTACGGTGAATGGATTGCGCTATCGAGAGATGATTAATGATTTTTCATGGCCGTAATTGGATGGTATTGATCTGGACAACGTTTACTTTCAACAAGACGGCGCTACGTGCCGCACAAGCAACGAAACCATTGATCTTTTGCGGGAAAAGTTTCCGGACCGTGTTATCTCTCGAAGAGGTGATCACAATTGGCCACCGAGATCTTGTGATTTAACACCTTGCGACTTCTTCATTTGGGGCCACGTGAAAGAGAGGCTATCGAGGACATAGGGCAGCGATTTGGTTATGAAAAATTTCATTAAAGGGATACGGTCCTGTAAGCGTTGTCGTGGTGGTCATTTGCCTGATGTTATTTTCCACTTGAAAAATGGCATTTTTCTTTGAATATCAAAATAACACCTCTTATTGGAAAACCCTTTAGTAACCAGAATTCACAGAAAATAATACTCAAGTTTCATGCATTTAAAATTTCACGCAATACAAATTAAACTAATAGTTCCTTGATATCAACCTGTGAAAAAATCGAATAAACTGAGAATGTTTAAATGGTTCACAGTTGTACCGAGCATATCTTCCTACAATTCAGGTTCACGGAGGGTAAAAAATTCATCGGTTTCTCCATTTGCACCAAACGAAGAGCGCGCTATACAAATTGCCACTGGGCAGAGTTCTTTCAACCCCTGCTGCTAATCTACCGATGCGCTCATACATATTTATTTTCTCAGGTCTCCAGAGTACGATGAAATATTCCCGCTAACCCTTGGTTGGAAGAGCTATGAAATATGTTACGTACATTAATGGTTTTATCAATTTTAGCATGTGCGGAGGTGGAGTATTCAGGAATTCCTGCCTTGTATTAGGGAGCGATTATTTCAAGCAGTATTCGAAGCGAAAACATGTCCGACTCGACACTATTTTTGTCAGGTTTTTGGAAAAGATGATATGGAAACAGAGTTGGATAAATCTCTCAGGAGTCTTGGGTAAGCACAGGCTTGCTTTCAAAGTGGATTCATTGAAAAATGAACGAAACTCTGTGATTTCCGTTGGCCAAATCATGAATCGTTTTGTGTAGTGAATAGCACTTTAGAAAAATGTTGCGTGACCAGATAGGTCAAAAGCACTATAATTTTCGACAAGATGTAAAACTTACTGGAATGAATCATTGGATTAGAATTGGCCCATAAGCTTAATCCAAATTTCTTAAAAAGCACTGACGTGAAGTAAGGAGCTTTTTGGCGCTCTTGTTCTCGGAACAGAGTGCTAATCAATATGCCCAAATGTCTGTAATTTTGGAATTTTTGGCTAAAAATGGTGTTAAACGATTCGGTTCGGCTCACTGATCAAGAATCCATGGTCAAAATTGATTCTGTTCGGCTGACCGTCCGTCCAACCGTTAACAAAATAACTCTCGAACGGACTGAGCCAGACAGTTGAAATTCTCAGAGTAGGTTTAAGAGATAAATATCTCAGTTAAATTCGTTATTGGGCAAAATCAGCAGGGTGGTGTCGGAGTAACAAATAAAATATACTTTTTTCCATTACAAATTTTAAATTCAATTTTTTTGAAGATGCAGTTTCATCCTAAGAATCCATTGATGTTATTCTCAACTCTAACAAACTAATACTTTTGGAGATTTGATTTTTCAAAATTTCAATAATTATTCTCAATTCTATATGATTTCATAGAATACTCTAATAATAATTTCCTGATGTATATATATCCAACATGAGATGAGTCATAGACCTACGTTTTGAATTTAATTACGAAAATTCTTGAGAATTCACGCACAGAAGCCAAATTGAAAAAGTGGGATAGCCCTGTGGACAGGAGCTTCGGCGCTCTTGTTCAAACTTTGACGAATCACTCCGAAAGTATTGGTTTCTCCGAGTTGGGAATGGGATTCTTATTTAATTTATTTCATTTTATGATGCAGTTCTATCATAAGATTCCATTGATGTCATTCCCAACTCTAAGAAACCAATACTTTCGGAGATATAATATGTCATTGTCAATGTTTGAACAAGAGCGCCAAAGCTCCTGTCCACAGGGCTTGAAACAATTTTTTTTCGTTCCATTCTCTATACAGAGTCGATCGAGCTGAACCTCGGCACTCGATTGTAAAATGGTGGCTCGAAGCTCTATGCTCCATTTCAGTGGATTCAAACGGATAGTTTCTGAAATATAAAATTCTTGAAGACAATTTTTTCTTATATTTTTGTAAATGATACTTGCGATCCTCACGAAATTTCGCAAAATGAGTGCGTCGGCAGTTTACAAGTAATTACCAAGTTTAAATTGGATAGGATTTGTATTTTTTGAGTTATTGAGGTAATAACAAGAAAATTTCAGATCGGTGTATCTATCCTAAGCCGTATGGCCGATTATGCCCATTATCGAACTCAGCTGTCGCATTTGGATGCCCAATAGATTCTTATAATTATAATTTGCTATCTCTTTCCGTTCAAAAGTAATCGTGGCAACTCGTCCAGCTATTGAATTCGCCTAGGTCTGCCCGGCTCCCAATATTTTTTCAATATCTCCAATAATATTGATCCGATCGTGTTCAAATTTAGAACTTGGCTGTAAAATTATATTTTGGAGACTCGCACATTTCAGCGATATCGGACAGATAGTTCCTGAGATATAGATTTTTTTTTCATAATTTTTTTTCAATTTACTAGTGATACGATCCTCATAAGATTTCGCAATAATTTGCGTAACGGCATTCTACAACCGATTATCAAGTTTAAATTGGATCAGATTGGTGTTTTTTGAGTTATTGAGTAAATAACAATAAAATTTCAGATGAATATTGCTCCAAAACTATTCGGTTGATTATGTAAATTAACTGTTGTATTCGGATACGCAACCTACCCTGAAAATTGCAAGGCGCTATCTCTTTCCGTTCGAAAGATATCATGGTAACGGTCATCAATCCGGATACTGAACGGCCCAACACATCTCGATTTCCAGTATTTTTCCGATCGTGTTCAAATTTGGAACTTGGCTATAGTAGAAATTAGAAAATGGCAAAATTTCAGAGATATAAGCTTTTCTGGTTCTTATGACAGAAAAAAAATGCGCAATCAGGGTGTTTTTCTTTTAACGTCAATTGTAACTTGCTGTTTTTCACGCCAATCGTACAATTTCATTCAATTGTGTTGAAAATATACTTTCGAGGCAGGGTGTTCTTCATATCACTGCACAATTGTACGCGATTGAAGTGATTTGTACCACAAACAAAGCATTAACTAAATGGGTACCTTGGATGGATTCTCATAATGTAAGTATTTGTCCGAAATTTTCATTCAGGGTGTTTTTCTTTTAACGTCAATTGCAACTTGCTGTATTTCACGCCAATCGTACCATTTCATTCAATTGAGTTGAAAAATATACTTTCGAGGCATACATCATTGAAAATAAACCATTACCATACAGGGTGTTCTTTATATCACGGCACAATTGTACACAATTAAAGTGATTTGTGCCACAAACAAAGCATTAACTAAGGTACCTTGGATGGATTCTCATAATGTAACAATTTTGTATTTCCTGTGATATATGGACATGGCGCATGGACAACTATACGTCGTGTGTTCGCGCGTCGGAAAACCATCATCTTTGTTTATTTACGCACCACAAAATAAAACAAAAAATATAGTTTATCAGAAAGCTTTAAATTGACTAAGATACTGTATCATTACTGTGTGTGTCTGTCAAGAACAAATTGAAACCTAATAAATAGCCAGTACTTCAGGAAAACTCTGTTTGTAAGTAAGCAACATAATGTGCAATTAATCGAAAATAATAATAAAACTTCATTCATACCGAGCATTTTTTTTTTAATAAGGTGGTGCGAAGTTCACCGGGCCAGCTAGTTTTTGGCGCTCTTGTTCCTCGGAATAGAGTGCTTATCAATTTGCCCAAATGTCTGTAATTTTCGAGTTTTTGGCTGAAAATGGTCTTGAACGATTTGGTTTGACTCACTGATCAATAATCCGTGGTCGAAATCGATTCTGTCCGGCCAGCCATCCGGCCGTTAACACGATAACTCTCGAACGGAATGAGCTAGACAGTTGAAATTTTCAGAGTAGGTTTGAGGGAAAAATATCTCGGTTAGGTTCGTTATTGGGCAAAATCCGTCTGATAGTTCGGAGTAACGAAAAATAATATTTTTTTTTTACATTACAACTTTTGAATTCAAAAATGTTTTAAGATGCAGTTTCATCATAAGAATCCATTGTTATTATTTTCAACTCTAACAAGTTAATACTTTCGGACTTTCGGAGATATGATGTTTCAAAGTTTCAATAATACATCGTAAGTTCTATGTATTCACAGAATGTGAACACAGAATCTGTCTGTAATCACTATTCATAAATGTCATATTTTCTAGCTATTAGAGATTGTCAATTCGTAAATCGTATTTGTTATTTTGTCTTGGAATACAAGTATTCGATTCTTGAATTTGTAAATATATACAAGACTGTTTTTATGTAGTTTATGGAGGCAATAGGAAAGAAGAACATAATGGAATCATCAAAAGAAATGACTGTTCGTTGACCACTGAGGTTAATATGTACTATTTGAATTTTTGGAACGCTTCGAACACGTCGACAACACTGTTGTTATGGGTGATTTCAATATTTGTGAATTGCAAAACTTTCACGAAACTGGTGAATCATCAAAATTAGTACTCAGGTACAGATCATTTGTAAGCTTCTGTAATTTCACCCAAAATAATTTCATTAAAAACTGCAATGGCAGGTTGCTGGATTTGGTGCTTGCGCCAGAAAATTTGAAATGCGGAGAAGTACAAGATTCCGAACCGTTGGTCGGAGTTGACTCGCATCACCCGAGTCTTACTGTGAGTTTGGGCGTCTGTTGTCGATCTGAGGTGAAATTTTTCCCTGGTGTTAAACGTTTCAATTTCCGCAAACTTGACAACCGGAGGTTTGTGGAGCTATTTCGTGAAGCGGGTTGGGATTTTTTGACAATAACTTCTGGTAGTGACTTAGCTTGTGAGCGGTTTAATGCGGTAGTTCAGAGTATTTTTTCTGAGTGTTGTCCGCTCATAACTCGTAATGGTCCCAGATATCCGTCCTGGTATACAAAAATTCTGATCATTAATATAAAAAGAAAAAATCATTACCGTCGAATGTATAATCGAAGAAGATCCTTATTTTATCTTGAACGTTTTAGAACTATGAGACGGGTTGTTAAAGGAGATATATGTTTGGCATACTCTGAGTTCATAAAAAAATCCGAAGAAAGTATGGTGACAAATCCGCGAGATTTTTGGTCATATTTGAACTCTAAAAATAATAAAACTCGTATTCTTGGAGTTATGTTTGATGGTGATAAGAGGTTCGACAACCCGAAAGCAATTGTCGATGCCTTTGCAGATTGTTTCAATAGTGTATATGAGGGTTCAGAGGGTGAGGGATCGGATTTCAGTGCCGATGATCGGGGAGATCATTTCATGAATTCTTCTGGATGTCTGCATATTCAGAAGATTACAGGTGAACAAATTCTCGGGGCAGCCAGGAAACTTAAAAATAAGCTGACCTTTGGTCCTGACAATGTTCCTGCTAGTGTAGTTAAAAAACATATAGGTTTGTTCTGTCATCCATTGTCCCTTATTTTCAACATAATATTAAGACCAAACAATTTCCTGCATTGTGGAAAACCTCTAGTGTTTGTCCCGTGTTCAAATCGGGCAAGGTTGCAGATGTCTGAAACTACAGACCCATTGCACTTATATCTGTGTTTTCAAAGTTATTTGAGATTGTTCTCTATGACCTGATCTATTCACATGTACACAGCAGTTTATCAGAGTTTTAGGCTTGTTTCACATGCATACGGTTCCATTCGGTTCGGTTCGTTTTCGGTTTCAACCGAAAACGAATGAAGGCCTTTCACACATATACGGTTCATATTAGGTTTTATGTTATCTTCCGACACGGGCTCACAATTCCAATTTTTCCGCGACGTCAGATTCATCAAAGCCATTCAAAATTGAACACATACATCTTTGAATGCATCCTACGTCTTTAATTCATCTTTATATTTTTCGGAAGTTTTGTCCCGCAGCACTGGTTTAGATTTACTGCAGAAATCAGTCGATCCACATTTGGTAAACCATCATTTTCTCATGAATACTGAGATAGCAACAATATCCCGAAAATATGTATGTTTATATTTCTATATTTGAACAATTCGTGAAAAATTGAAAGATATCTGCTCGATTTGAGGTTAAAACCACACAACGAGACAGAAAACATATGTAAATATTTATTACTTTATGGTTAAAACCGAAACTAAACCGTATTCGTGTGAACGCCCCGGTTGATCTGTATTCCCTACACACGAATCAAAACCTGATAGAAACCTATTCGTGTCGAGGGAGTATTCGGTGCTGTACGGTTTCTATTCGGTACCGAATCTAAACCGGAGCACCGTTTCACACTTGTCGCCAGCGACCGAATTGGAACCGAAAACGAAACGAACCGAATGGAACCGTATGCATGTGAAACAAGCCTTATGCGGTCGAGGAGCACGGTCTCGAATCTCTGCACCTTCACTCAGTACATTTCGGGCTCACTGGATAATCACAGGCAAATTGATGTAGTTTACGCTGATTTCAGCAGAGCGTTCGACAAAGTATCTCATAGACAGCTCTTGAGGAAATTGTCGAGGTTCGGTATTTCTGATGACCTTACGTTGCTCTTGAAGTCTTATCTGGATGGCAGACGGTTGTATGTTGAATATGAGGGAGTTAAATCTTACTATTTTATAGCCTGCTCTGGAGTTCCACAGGGTTCCAACCTGGGGCCTCTACTATTCCTCATGTTCATCGACGACGTCTGCAGTATTCTAGTATCGTTGAGGCTTCTTTTCGCAGATGATCTAAAATTATTTAGGGAACTTACCAGTATAGCTGATTGTCATATCCTGCAGGACGATATCCGGCGCTTGTCTGAATGGAGTGGTATGTTCAGTATGTTCAGTATGTTATTGCTTGATAATTTTTCCATGTTACTTACACCTGTAATTGGGCATGTGCCTGTTGGATGTAATAAATTTAAATAAATAAATAAATAAATAAATAAATATTACCTTTTACTTCTTAAGTAGTGAGACATGTTCCTATATACAGTATTTCCATAATGTTGCTAGCAAAAAAATACTGAAATATGGATCTACATTCGTGTATCAATCATTTTTTCTTGAGTTAAGGTTCATTATACAGAGAGGAATGTGTTAGTGGTATGGACTATTAAATTTTAAATTATGAAAATAGGTATTTTATTAATATATTTTGAACTATTAAAATAATTTGTTGGTAATCCACTACCTTCTCAAATATCAGGAATAAATGGACAATCTGCTATGATTGTCTCCAGCCTTGCTCTAGAGATTTCGATGATACTTTCCTTAGGTACTTCGAGTTGTGAAAACTACGCACAGAGTGTAAGTTGCAACAACCCATTCCACGAGGTTGAATCATTGCAGATTGCTCATTTAATCTTGATAATAAATTTAATATATATATATTCTTTTTAATGACAATTTTTGAAGCATTAAGGCATTTAAGCATTGTAGATTGCTCTTTTTTGCTAATTTTTGAAGGATTTTTTTTAAACGACACTTTTTTTAAATTTAATTTCTTTCATGATGTATATCTATCATAGGAATCCATTGATATAATTCCCAACTCTGAGAAACCAATACTTTCGGAGATATAATTTGTCTGTTTGAACAAGAGCGCCAAAGAGCTAATGTCCACAGGGCTTTTTTAATAAATATTTAAAAATTTTCTAGTGAAACGATCCTCAGGAAATTCTGCAAAAATCTTTGTGTGGAAATTCTTAATAAGAAGCAGAATTGGTTTGAGAGATTATTCAATCAAGGAAATCAAAAAATCAGAAACCCACGAAAGCCCTAAAAACAAATCACCACCCAAGAGAGAACCCAAGATAAATAGGAAGTTGAGAACTGGCTCTAATAGATTGAATCTGGCTGCGAGATCCTTAGGTTAGAGATATGTAACACAATTTAAAATTTCTTTTTTTTAATTCGTACATCCATTGATTACAAGAGAACACGAATCCATATATAAGAGAATATCAAGAGGGTAAATATGATACAAAAATAATCGAGAAAATCGATACTTTCAAGTAAAGTAAATTTAGTATATTTCATGTCAACATTAGGAGCATCACAAAAAACTTTGATGAATTACTGCTGGTACTAGATACCCTTTCAGTTAAATTTGATATAATAGTGTTATCGGAAACATTTCAGATAAATAGCTTAGAAATTTTCAATATTACTGGATATCGAACAATTTACAACGAGGGGAAATTCAACAGGAATGACGGGGTCTTGGTATAAGGGAAGAAATAGAATTTACGTATAATTAAATACCCTTGGGCGAAAGCATGTCAATAGAAGTAAATATAACTGGACAAAATGAGCTTACGCTGACGGCAATTTATAGATCGCCCGATACATGTGTGTATACCTTTAATAAAGATCTTTATGATTACTTGGAGAATAAGTGTCAGGTGAAAACACACATGCTGATCGGAGATATGAATGTCAATTTGTTCGCACATGATGAATTTGTTGACGAATATAAGAATATTTTATATTCTTTCGGTTTCATGTCCATCATAAATAAATGCACCAAACCTGACGGAACTTCCTGTATAGACTTGGTTGAGTCCCAGATCACCTACGGGATAATTGGATGGGGTGGTACGTATAACAACCACATCAAGCCTTTAGAGATCATCCAAAAGTGGTTTTTGAAATTAATTCATAAAAAAGGACGTACTTTTCCAAGCCAGAGGTTGTTCGAGGAGTCAGAAGTACCAGATGTAAGGCAATTGTACGCTTTAAAGGTTTTATTCAACGTCATCTCAGGGAGGATTCCCATCTCAAAACTACATCATCATTACACTACTTACCCACCCCCTAAGTGTAACAAAATTATAGGCCAAAGAAGTTTTAGATATCTTGCACCGAAAATGTTCAATATAATCCCTGATCATCTAAAAAATATGCCAAATATCAAGAAATTTAAGAAACGATTGAAAACTTGGATGAACAGTGGATGTAGACAATGAATACACAGATTAATAAATAATTCATGAACAAAAACAAAGGAAAAAAAGAAAACCTACATTCATACATAGCAAAACAACGACGAAAGAAAAATACCTGATGATGACAAAAAGACTCGAAGGCGACAGAGAAAAATGAAACTGTACCCGATGATGACAAAAAAAAAACCTTCCCTTGGATATCATGCGTTATATTTATCTTTTTGCGGAGAATATTGATATTTATGTTTTTTTTTAGTGTTCTTTCAACGTTCATCCTCATGGAACATTATCAAGAATTATAATTATTTTTTAATTTTAGTCACAAACAGGTTGTAATCTAATTTCACCTCTGTGATGTATTCTGTTTATTTTTCGAAATTAACTTATTATTATTATTATTATTAAATGTACTATATCCAAAAACAAAAAATACCTTCAATTTAAGAACCAATACGGCATCATTGAGCATCGTGTATAGTATTTTTATTCTACGGTGTAAGATTGGCATAAAAAGAACATTTCAATTATGAATAGTATTCCCAGCTGGGGAGAACATCTACAATTTGACGCCTAGCTCTTCGGTTTTATTCTTGGTTTGTCAACGAATTCGTCACTTGCTCTTTGCTTATACTCTATTTTGTTTGGAAGTCTGTTTATGGAAAATTTAGTGTGGTGCAAAATATTGTTAATTTTGGCCATATTGTTGGCGAACAATATAAGTAATAGCCATTCCTGAGATGGGTAATCACGGGTTTTTGAACTTTGAGTGTCTTGAGAGATGTGTTTAATGTCCATAAACAGTTTTCATTTTTATTTTAAATACATAGTAATAGGACCCTATGCGTTTCCATTGCCCTTTTGAAACTTTTTTATGTTATTTGAATTGATCAATTTGTCGATTTTTTCGCGCATGTTCTGGTGAACAGCGTGCTATCATTTTGCTCGAATTTCCGTAACTTTCGAATTTTTGGCAGAAAAAGGTCTCAAACGATTAGGTACTACTCACTGGTGAAGAATTCGAGGGCAAATTTTATTCTGTCCGGCCAGCCGGCTATTGCTACGATATCTTGAGAATGGAATGAGATAGCAAATTGAAATTTCAGGTTGGTGGTACGTCCAAATGTGACGGACAAATTCGGCCAACATAATCGGCCAACGGTTTCTGAATACAAATTTTGGTTTCAACCAATACAGATCCGAACAAATTGAAACTTGGTAACTACTGACATGAAGACGTATAAGAATTTTGTGAGGATCGTATGACAAGACAATTAAAAAAAAATATCAAAAAATATTATTTATCTCACGATAACTTGAGAACGGAGATATATTGCAATTTTTAGGGTAGGTTGAGCATCGGTATGGGACATTTGAGTTCGTTACAAGGGCATAATCGGCTAAACGATTTTGGAGTTATACCTATCTGAAAATTTGTTGTTATTTCCTCAATAACTCAAAACATACCGAACCAATCTAATTCAAACATGGTAATCACGTGTTGAATGCTGAGCCGCAAATTTTATGAAATTTCGTGAGGATTGTATCACCAGAAAATTAAAAAAATATCCTGACGTATCCTGCAATTACTTGAGACGTAAGTTTTTTCGTATATTATTGGATATTAATGAATTTCAATTGCGATTGAATATACAGTGCGTTTCAAAAAGTGCGCACCAAGGGGAAACTTTCTCGCCTGTATATTTCTTGGAATTTTGGTTTTCGGGAAAATTGGTGCTCAAGAAATGATGATTTCTGACATATATGTCATTGATCCTGTTACTCAGCAAACCTGTCAAAATTGAAATTTTTTTAGAAAAATGACCCAAAGGCGTAGAAATCAGAACAATATCAAAAAGTCTCTGAAAGAAATGTTGCTCAGAATTTCATTTTATACCAAACTGTCGAGTTTCATAGTGAAATTCCAAAATTTTTAGACATTAATATTTTGATGACAGCACGCTAGAGGGAGCGTTGGGCTTTGCGGAAATTTGAAAAATTATTCGGAATGTAATTCCAATGAAACTGACATTATCACTATTCAAATAAAGTTTATATCAATTCAATGTTTCTCATAAATTATGATTACCTATTGATTACTATCGTGAAAACTTCACAATCTTGGTGCAAACCGAATTATACTTGAGACATGAAATGCGCAAAGAGCTAATATCTTGCTAATTATTCTTGGAACATCAAAAGAAATTAAATTCTTCGATTTCACATCTGAAGAAGAATTCTCCAATCATCTGAAATCCCTTGTGAATTTATCAACTCAAATACCACTAAAAACGCAATACAGACCTCATCTAAGACAAAGATACCTGTGAAAATATTAAAGTGTAATCGATTTGACAGGCGCATAGAATCATACACTTACAAATTATTTATTTATTTAATGCGCCTCTCAACTCGATTTCATTTTCACAGGTAACTTTGTTTTAGATGATCCCTGTATTGCGTTTTTAGTGGTATTTGAGTTAATACATTCACAAGGGATTTCAGAGGATTGGATAATTCTTTTTCAGATGAGAAATCGAAGAATTGAATGTCTTATGATATTCCAAGAATAATTAGCAAGATATTAGCTCTTTGCGCATTTAATTTCTCTAGTATAATTCGGTTTGCACCAATATTGCGAGGTTTTCACTATAGTAATCATAATTTATGACGAATAGTGAATTAATATAAACTTTATTTGAACTGTGATAATGTCAGTTTCATTGGAAGTGCATTCCAACTAAATTTTCAAATTTCCGCAAAGCCCAAAGCACCCTCTAGCGTGCTTTCATCAAAATATTAATATCAAAACATTTCGGAATTGCACTATGAAATCTGACAGTTTGGTATAAAATAAAATTCTGAGGAACATTTCTTTCAGAAACATTTCGATATTGTTCTGATTTGTACGTCTTTTGGTCATTTTTCTAAAAAAATGTCAATTTTGATAGGTTTGCAGAGTAAAAGGATCAATGACATATATGTCAAAAATCATCATTTCTTGAGCACCAACTTTCCCGAATACCAAAATTTCAAAATACCATACAGGCAAGAAAATTTCCCCTTGGTGCGTACTTTTGAAACGCACTGTATATGTCAGAATTAAAAATGTATCGATCTCATTACTCAAGCTAAACATTAAAATGGTAAGAAATCTTATAAAAGCTGAAAAAGCGTTCTATATTGATGGTAAATCCGATTAAGAGTGTCCAATATATGTGAATAGACAATAGAACATGCACGCGAAAGCTCCTGACTTCATGTCAGTGCTTCAACCAATTATTTTGAAGCAGTGTAGCTCGATGGATCGTTGTCGGATTTATTTCCAGTTGGATGAATTTCCCCTCAGTACCTCAGGAGAACATCTTTGGTAGAGAAACATTTCTTCAATGCACAATATCCGACTTCTTCGACCATACTGTAGATCTACAGTGTATCTAATATGGAGGACAGAGACAAACACCCCAGCAACCCCATTCTATAAGCTCCAGCATCTCCAGAAAAACACCCTCGGGGAAAAACTCATCCTCCGATTGTGAAACAAGCCTCATGCCTTCGATCGCATGGATGCAAATGCGCCAAAATGAAAGTGGAGCCCGGAAAATTGAATTTTAAAATGGCGCACCTTGTGTCGCCCGCAATATCGAAGCGGGACAACAAAGTAACTGTCAATTTCGTCACTGGCTGTGTACGTAGACGGTTTTTGTTTGTGTAAACATGCACATAGAGAGAAGGGTCTCCCCGAGTAATGGCAGGCCAACATCTGTGGTCTATGGCATCGAAACGGAACCTTGTAAAGTACGCATATTAATGACGTCATTTGCATGTAACACGTTATGCGGTGTGTGTGTTGACACAGCCGTTACCTCTGGTTCGCTGTCAATCATACCGCGATTGTCCTCTTGCTGTTTGCTGCTGCAGATTGTGCAATTAGATCGGGCATTGTGGGATGACGGGAGGTCCTTTGAGGTTCAGCGCGGTGTTTGATTTCAATGAGAAAGTTCAGGAAGGCAATTCGCATAGGATGGACTTGAATGGGTTTAAAAAGATGGTACGGCATTCAATTGAACAATTCCATTTGTGATTTGGAACGGTTTTGGTATATTATTTCCGTATTAGCGATTCAAGGGTAGGTTGCGCCCTCTATAAACATTAGGTTTCAGGAACCTCCAGAAGTAGTTGGAGTGATAAATTGTAAAAACATTCCAGGATATTTGTGTAGTTTTGGTATATTATTTGGGGAAAAATAATGGCTAATGATAAAAATTTGGGAAAGCCCTGTATACAGGAGCATTGGCGCTCTTGTTCAAACTTTGACAAATCATATCTCCGAAATTATTGGTTTCTCACTGTTGGGAATGATATCAATGGATTCTTGTGATGGAACTGCATAATGAAAGAAATTAAATTCAAAAATTTCCATTTAAAAATCAATAAGAGTGCCAAAAATTATTTATCCGAAACCACCAGGCCGATTCTACTAGATAACGAACTTATCCGAGATATTCTTCAAAAAATGTTATACCCACCTTAAGTTTCTTGACAGAATCAGCCCTTACATTTTTTCGGTGTTGTTCAGATACACACTGTATATATAGGTAGATAATGAACACAGATCATATAATAATTCATAGATAGAATAATTACAGCATTAGGTAAAACATAGAAGTACGATTTATTATTGACATTTTGAAAAAAAAAAAAATTATCTCCCAAACCTGCTCTGAAAATTTCAACTGTCTAGCTCATTTCATTCGAGAGTTATCGTGTAAACGGCTGGCCGGGCAGAATCGATTTCAACCACGGATTCTTGATCAGTGAGTCGAACTAAATCGTTTAAGACCATTTTCATCCAAAAATTCGAAAATTACAGATATTTGGGTAAATTGATAAGCACTCTGTTTGGAGGAACAAGAACGCCAAAAATAGTGTTTTCATCAGTCTGAGCGAATATTTAGATTCCATTCCCAATAGTAGAAACTAATTAGAAGTTAGGTTCATGAAAATTTATGAATATTTTTTCTTGACAAAACATTTTTGGAGTGAGGAAATTTGGGAGAATTTTAGGAGTTTTTGATTTGTGTTTACAAACATCGGCCCTTTCAGCCGATACAATTGGAAGGAGTGGAAAAATTTTAATTGATGAAGGATCAGCCATAATACCTGCATTTAGGTGTTCTTGCAAGGCTGGTTTATGAGGAAATCTATAGAAAATGTTACATCATAATTGTTTAAGTGAATAATTTAATAATGAACTGTTTTCCACTCCATATATGGTAATTATTCTGTCACGATATTGATCTGTAACTGAATTGTACAATAAATGTATCGGTATAGGTAAGTGAATTACTTACACAGCTGGCACTACAGGGTATTCCTAAATAGGTGTATCAACGGTCAACTGTAGATTTCTCATGAGAAAATAACATTATTTTTCTCTTCCTCCGGGTATTCGTTTCAAAGATACAGGTTGTCAAAAATTCATGTTTTTTTCAGTTTTTCGCTAATATCTCAGAAACCGTTTGAATTACAGAATTGAGTTTTTCTACACACATTGCCACTAATAATAGCTACTTCCTTGCACCTTACTCGGTTTTACCAGACATGCCAGTGGCAGAGATATTGAATTTGCACAAAGGTTTTACCCCCCAACTTTTACACCATTGGACACATTTGCATTTGTACAGCAAATTCTCATGCACCAATGTGTTTTACATAAAAATGGATCTCCTGGTTCATTGCTCTAAAGTGAACCGTTTTAGAGAAAACTGGCATTTTATGATCACAAACAATGTGCTAACGCATTGTAAATTTCTTGTAATTGGAAAAATTAGTAGTGATAATTTTAACAAGTTTATTAATTTCAACAAAATTTGATCACTGGGTTTTTAAGTTTAAATTTCAAAGTTATTTCTCATTATTTTTAGCGACCATTGTTGACTTGGCAGTTTAGCGATCATTTATTTCAATGGTAACTGTGTTATTGTCATACTGCTTTAATTTAATTTTTGATCATAAAATGTCAGTTTTCTCGAAAACGGTTCACTTTAGAGCAATGAACCAAGAGTACCTTTTTTTATGTAAAACTCATTGGCGCTTCAGAATTTGATGTGCAAATGCAAATTTGTCCAGTGGTGTGAAAGTTGGGGGGTAAAACCTTTGTGCAAGATCCAATATCTCCGCCACTGGCACGTTTAATAAAACCGAGTAAAGTGCAAGAAAGCACTCAACTCAATTCTGTAATTCAAATGGTTCCTCATATATAAGGAAAAAACTGAAAAAAATATAAATTTTTGACACCCTGTATCTTTGAAACGAAGACCAGGAAGAAAAAAATGGGAAAGAAAAAAAAAATGTTATTTTTTCATCGGAAATCTACAGTTGACCGTTGATACACTAATTTAGGAACACCCTGTATAGGTACTTTGCCATTAAATATTTTAATGTCTTGTACAGTGCTTCGTTTATCTATTTATGTATATATTGATAGATAAATTAAATATATGAATTACGTTCCCTGGAAACATTCATTACCATATTATCCTGAACGTTTGAAAGAATACCCAGATAACAAAGCTATATAGGTATAAGGTAGTTCAAAGCACTACAATATGATTAAGATAATATAATGTAGAATTTATATACAAAGAACAATGAACGCAATCGTTTGATACCATTTTCAGCAAAAAAAAAAATGGTTCAAGCACTGACGTGAAGTCAGAAGCTTTTGCGCGTATGTTCTATTGTCCATTCTTCTGTATTGGACACCCTTAATCGAATTTACCATGGTTAATTATGTCGTCCATTCTCCTGTATTGGACACTTAATTCGAATTTACCATGGTAAATTTGAATTAAGAGTGTCAAATACAAAAGCTTCTGACTTCACGTCAGTGCTTGAAGCAATTTTTTTTTCGTGATTTTTTTTTTAATTTTCTGGAGGCGCGATTCTTAAAATATTTTTTTTCGTCATTTTTTTCAAATTTTCTAGGAGTACGGTTCTTACAGAATTTTAAACACATCTTTGTGTTGATTTTCTACTACTAGTTACCAAGCTTCAATTCAATCGAATATTTATTTTTTGAGTTATCAAGGAAACAATATTCCAGGTGGATAACTCGGAAACCGTTAAACCGATTATGCCCAAAAACGAACTCACTTGAAACTTGGCAGTAGAGTTAGGTAATGAACGCTCTTGCAAAATTTCAGCAATTTCAAACGTATAGTTACTGATATATAGAATTTTTTTTTTTTTCAATGATTTATTAAAAATTTTCTACAAATGCTATCCTCACCAAATTTCGCAAACATTTTCGCGTTGGCATTCTACAACTAATAACCATGTTTGAATTCAATCGGTTCAGTATTTTTCGAGTTAATGAGGAACAAAAAACCACCAAATTTCAGATGGCTATAACTCTGAAACCGTTTGGTCGATTATGCTCATAAACAAACTCAAATGTGGCATTCATATGCACAACATAACCTGAAATTTTCAAGCCGCTATCTCTTTCCGTTCTCAGGTTATCGTGACAAAAAAAATATTTTTTAATAATTTTTTTAAAATTTTCTAGTCATACGATTCGCCCAAAATTTCACAAACGTGCTTAGGTTCATATTCTACAACTATTCACCAAGTTTCAATTCGATCGGATTGATATTGGTTGAAAACAAAATTATTACTCGGAAACCACAGGGCCGATTATGCACATTAACGAACTTGTCCGTCGTATTGCGATGCGCCACCCACCCTGAAAATTTCAAGTCACTAGCTCTTTTCGTTCTCAAATTATCGTGGCAACGGACGGCCGGACGGCCGGACGGACAGAATCAAATTTGACCTCGAATTCTTCATCGGGGAGTCGAACTAAATCGTTTGAGACCAATTTCGTCAAAAAATTCGAAAGTTACAGACATTTGGGCAAAACTATAACGCGATGTTCCCCAGAACATACGCGCAAAAACGATAACGTGACCTTCCCCACAACATGCGCGCATTATCATTTTGCCCAATTGTCTGTCAATTTCGATTTTATTGCCGAAAATGGTCTCAAACGATTGGGTTCGAGTACTTGATGAAGAATTCGAGAACAAATTTGTTTCTGTCCGGACGGCCGTCCGTTGCCAAGATAACTTGAGAACGAAGAGAAATAACGACGTGCAATTTTCAGGGTAGGTGGTGCGTTGCGATACGACGGACAAGTTCGTTAGCGGGTATAATCGGCCCAATGGTTTCCGAGTAATAATTTTGTTTTCAACCAATACAAATTCGATTGAATTGAAACTTGGTGAGTAGTTGAAGAATACAAACCTAAAGACGTTTGTGAAATTTTGTGACAATCTTATTTCTAGAAAATTTAAAAAAATATATTGAAAAATATTCTTCAAGTCACGATAACCTGAGAACGGAAAAAGATAGCAACTTGCAATTTTTAGGTTCGATTGTGTGTGCAACTGAATGCTACGTTTGAGTTTGTTAATAGGAATAATCGGCCATACGGATTGAAGTTATACCAATCTGAAATTTGGTTGTTATTTCCTCAATAACTCAAAAAATACGGATCCGATCCAATTCAAACATGGTAATTAGTTGTAAACTGCCGATGCAAAAACTCTTGCAAAATTTTGTGATGATCGTATCATTAGAAAATTTTTAAAAAATCATTGAAAGAATTTCTATATATCAGTAACTATTCGTCCGACATCGCTTAAATTTTTGAGAGCCTTCAAAACCTTACTCTACTGCCAAGTTTGAACACCAGTGGATCTATATTGTTGGAGATCCCAGCAGCCTTGTGTGAGTACAGTAGTTGGATGGATGACCGTTGCCTCGCAAACTTTCGAACGAAAAGAGATAGGGACGATCTTTAGTTTCGGAATGGGAGAGCTAAGTTCGTTTTTAGGCATAATCGGCCTAAAGGCTTCGGAGTTATACCATGCACATCTGTAATATTATTTCCTCGATAACTCATAAAATACAGACCTGATCAAATTTGAGCTTGGTAACTACATAGTTGTAGAATGTTGACAAAGAACTTTCGTTAGAACTGTACCACTAAAAAATTTTTTAAAAAATTCCAAAAAAATATTCTGTATCTCACGATAAATTAAGTACGGAAAGAGGTAGCGACTTGCAATTTTCAGATTAGGATGCGCAATCGGCATAATCGGCCAAATTGTTTTGGAGTTAAATACTCAACTGAAATTTTGTTGTTATTTCCTCTATAACTCAAAATATATAAATCTGATCCAATTGAAACTCGGTGATTTCTTGTAGAATACCGACCCACTAATTATCGCGGAATTTCGTGAATATCGTATCCTGAGGTTACTTGTGGCGTAAGTTTATCGTATTTCAATTTCAATAGATTTAAAAAATTGTGTTCATAGACGATTCTCTACTAAAGTCTGTCATTAAAATGGTATGAAATGTATTCATATATTATAGAAGCTGAGGAAACTATATATCGATGCTAAGTTCTTAGTATCTTAGTGTCCAATAGAGGTGAGGCCAATACGCGCAACAGCTCCTGACTTCACGTCAGTACTTGAACCAATGTTTTGAGTTAGGGAAGAAATAAAAACAATATTTCAGATAGGTATAACCCCAGAACTGTTGGGCCGATTATGCCTATTAACGAACCGAAATGTTGCATTCGGATGCTCAACCTAGCCAAAAAATTGCAAGTCGCTATCTCTTTCCGTTTTCAAGTTATCGTGAGATGGATATATTTTTTGAAAATTGAAAACATTAGAATTTTCTAGTTATAAGATTCTAATAAAATTGCACATACGTCATTAGGTGTATCTGGTCAGCAAGAAGTTTCAATTCGATCGGATCTGTATTGGTTGAAAATGAAATTATTACTCGAAAACCGTTGGGCTTATTATGCTCATTAACGAACTTCTCCGTCGTATTGGGATGCGCTATCTCTTGTCGTTCTCAAGTTATCGTGGCAACGGCTGGACGGCCGGACATAATCAAATTTGACCTTGAATTCTTCATCAGGGAGTTGAACCCAATAGTTTGAGACCATATTTGGCAAAAAATTCGAGAATTACAGACATTTAGGCAAAATGATAACGCGATGTTCCACAGAACATGCGCGCAAAAATAGTCGGCAAGAGGGAATTCATTGCGGAAAAAAATGGAAAGACAATTACGTGGGGTCAGTCTGCTAAGATTTAGCGCGCTTGTTCATTGCCAGAGCGGTCACACATCCTGAAACTGAACTCGCCCAAGGCTACTTGGCGTCCAGGAAAACATATTTTCCCCATATTTCCAAAAATATGGATCCAATCGTGTTTAGATCTAGGACATGGCTGTAAAATATGGTTTTGAAGGCTTTTGCTGAATTTCAGCGATATCTGACGCATAATTTAAGACATGTTTAATATATTTTTTTTTTTAATCTTATAGGTACAATAATCACGAAATTTTGCATACGTTTATTTTTCAAATAAATACTGACGTTCAACTAGATCAGTTTGCAGAATTAACTTTATTCTATTCTTCTGTCTAAGATATCCGTGTCATTATTTTTGAACGAATTGCAAATTCGAATGTTTAATTATATTTATTATGTAGGCCTATCAATTGAAACCTCGGCGAGCTATAGAATTATAATACCAAATAACAAGCGCGCAAAACAAAACTGATCCACTGTAGTACCTACTAGTTATAATTTTATTGTATTTCCTCAATATCTCCAACAGTATATATATATATTATCGAGTTCAAATCTGGACCATGGGTGTACCTAGTGAATCCAATCCCGCAAATGCTGGATCCCGCAAATGCGAGATCCCGCTGAAATTCTGCGGGATCAACATTGCGGGTTTTTCCGTGCGGGATTTGCGGGACTCAATATTAAATTTCCTTATTCGACAATGAAAGCGCAAACGTCCCAGAAAAAGAAAAAGTACTTTTTCGTATGTTGTGGTCACTATGAATACGGCATGATACGGTTCAATACAAACATAAGTGCCTGTAAGAATAACTGTCAGTCACTGTGGTCACTATGAATATGGCATGATAATGTTCATTACTAACATGAGTGTATATGAGAATAACTGTCATTTGCTATTGTGAAATTCCGAAATTCATAGAGGTATGAAAAAATGAAATATGCACCTTGGCGAAAAACTGTCTATTGCCTCGCCTGCTTGCTATCCTTGGCTCCTCCTCGGATAGCAATTTGCAGGCCCGACATTAGTAGGCAGTTTTTGTTCATTGGTACATAAAAAACCTCATATGCTGCTACTAAAGTATGTTTTTAATTGCATGAGACCTTATTGCGCGTGAAGAATTCGAGGTCAAATTTGATTCTGTCCGGCCGGCCTTGGCCAAGATAACTTGAGAACGTAAAGAGCTAGCGAATTGTAATAGGTGGCGCATCCCAATGAGACGGACAAGTTCGTTAATGGGCATAATCGGCACAATGATTTCCCAGTAACAATTTTGTCTTCAACCAATACAAATCCGATCGAATTGAAACTTGGTGAATAGTTGTAGAATATAAACCTAAGCATGTTTGTGAAATTTCGTGAGAATCGTATTACTAGAAAATTCAAAACAAATTATTAAGAAGTATTTTTTATGTCATGATAAACCGAGAATGAAAAGAGATCGGCCAAACGGTTTTGGAATTATAACCATCTGAAATTTGGTTATTATTTCCTCAATAACTCGAAAAATACAAAATCGATTAAATTCAAACATGGAGTTATTAGTTGTACAATGCCAACGCAAAAATTCTTGAAAAATTTCGTGAGGATCGTATCAGTAGAAAATTTTTAAGAAATCATTGAAAATTATTGAAAAAAATTCTTAATATCAGTAACTATTCGTCCGACATCGCTGGCATTTTGCGAGAGCCTTCAGAACCTAACTCTACTGCCAAGTTCCAAGTTTGAACACGATGGGATACATATTGTTGTAGATTCGAGCAGCCTTGTGTGAGTTCAGTATATGGATGTATGACCGTTGCCTCGATAACTCTCGAACGAAACGAGATAGGGACTTGCAATTTACAGGGTATGTTGCGTATCTGAATGGGAGAGTTAAGTTCGTTTACGGACATAATCGGTCCAACTGTTTCGGAGTTATATCCACCTGGAATATTATTTCCTCGATATCTTAAAAAATATAGACACGATCGAATTGAAGCTTGGTAACTAGTTGAAGAATACCTGTATTATACAGTTATTATACAATATAGGAGAATGGACAATAGAACATACGCGCAAAAGCTCCTGTCTCCACGTCAGTGCTTGAACCAATTTTTATTAGCATGTTTAATGGTTTGAGGACGAAGAGTATATATTGTTAACAATCCTGCATTTTTGCGGATCTGCGGGATTGATAACTTTCATCCCGCGCTTTTGCGGGATTGAGATTTTGGTGCGGGATTGGATTCCCTAGGTGTAACTAAATAAAATAAGGGTTTGAAGGCTCTTGCGAAATTTCAACGGTATCTGACAGATTGTTTTTGAGATACAAATGTTTCTTACAATTTTTTTAAAATTTTCTACTCTTACGATCCACACGAAATTTCGCATAAGTCATAACTGCCTTGTTTCAGTTCGATCATATCAGTAGTTATATTTCAAGATATTGGGAAAATATGGTTATAACTCCGAAACCACTAGGCATATTTTGATCATTAACGGGCTCAACCGAGATATTTATAACCCAAAACTGCCCTGCAAACTTCAACCCTCTTACACATTTCGTTCGAGAGATATCGTGGACAGAGAGGTGGCCGGACAGAATTAATTTTGACCTCGGATTCTTCATCAGTGATTCGAAACTAATCGTTTGAGAACATTCTAATCATCACACCTAATCATCACATATAAAATACTAAAATTCAACTTTGGTGACCTTAACGAGCTGTTTGCCATTAATCGTGACGAGCGCCTCAGAGGTCACCAGTTCAAACTCATGAAAGAGAACTTCTCTACTAGGTCGAGACAGATCTTCTTACCAAACAGAATATTTGACAGTTGGAACAATCTCAGTGCGATCACTGTATCCTCTCCTTCCACGAACATATTTAAAAATAGAATGGACAGGTTTCTTTTGGAATAGATAGGGTTTATGTTGTGTTATGTGTTTTCTTTTCATTTTGGGAATTATGTTATGGTACTATTATTTTCATTTCATTTGGCATGATAGTAGGCTCATTACAATGTATTCCCTTTGTCTTTGGGCACAATAAGGACTTGTCCCTCTGCCCTTACCATTATATAATAATAATAATAATGATAATAATTCTCAGCCAAAAATTTTCAGACATTCGGGCTAAATGATGGGCACTCAGGAAAACAAGCACTCCGAAAGATACAAGGGTTTGTTAGGTGCTATATGCAAGCCCGTAAGCGAACATGCAATTCTCACTTCATTTTCCTACTACACCAATTAATCAAACATGAATAGTTATTTATGTACTAAGGATGAAAAACTGTCTATTATAGTCGAGTCTGCAATTTGCAATCCGAGGTGGAGCCGAGGATAGCAAACAGGCGAGACAATAGACAGTTTTTCGCCGAGGTGCATATCACATTTTTTCGTCGACCCCTATACATATTTTTACGAACTTCGGACCTCTTAAATAATTTCAAAATAGCAAATGACACATACACATATGAACCGTATCCATAGTGACCACAGCACTGACAGTTATTCTTACAGACACGTATGTTTGTAATGAACCGTATCATGCCGTATTCATGGTGACCACAGCGGACGAGAAAGTGATTTTGCGGACGAGGAAGTAATTTTGCGGACGAGAAAGTACCTGCCTTCAATAATGATAGATTTTACGGCCGCAAATTAGTACGTAAAATATCACTTTTCATAGAGGTCGACGAAAAAATAGTTTATCATCATGCGACAATAACGAGCTTAAGATTGAAGACTAGAAAGGTAGTAAGGACCAAATCCGTGATCATTTCAGATACAAGAAAATCAATGACATTGAAATAAACTTCTATAAACTATTACAACCCACAATCACGTAGAGTATTAAACATTCAGATGATGTCCATTCTTTAATTCTCAGTTTTTATTCCAAGATGCACGATGTTAACAGCCATCTGACAAGCTCTCGAGCGAAGATTCGATGAAAGCAGTCCGGGATCCATTAAAATAAAGAATTTTGTATAGTTTAACATAAATTAATAAGCATTAACAGCAGGAGAAGTTGGTATAGAAGAGCATGGAATGTGTCAGGTTTCATTGTTCAACTTTCGAGCTTGTCATACGTAAAATTAGTTTCTGACAAGCAGAATGGTGAATTGGAATTTACATAATTTGATGTCGTTTGTATAATTTTGATTCTGTGAGGATGAGAATCATCTCATGAAGAAACGATTTTTCACTTAGCATGAGAGCATTTCAGAGTCCACAGGTGCTCCAAAAGTACCTATCTTCTCTAGATAGTCCCAATTTCATCTTCAGATTATAGTTCGAATAAGAGAGTAGGATCAAATTCGGCATTTTGGATTGAGAATTTTTCTCATAGATTATATGACTCCAGATGGGTGGAAGAACACCATATTTGAGTATACCAATTACACTGTTTATTCTTTGAAATACTTGATTGAATGAATTGATGAATTTATCTGCAGTACTGATATTCAGCCCCTTCGTGGACCAATAATTCTCAATTACTAAATCTTACAATGCAATTGGTGCTGGATGATGGTGCGATACCCCTGCAGTGATATCACACCATCGTCCAGCTCAAAGTGGTATCATATTCTCCATTCACTTTTATAAAGTCTCCCGGTTGGCCATGAAATTTTGACACATTTCACCGTGTATATTTTGAAAAGGTTAGGTAAGGTTAATTTTCCTGTCAGATAACTACGCAACGTTGTCCTCTCTACATAGAAGTCGTAGTAATTACGCATTTTTCACAATGTGAATTTTCTTGGGAAAAATAATGAATTTGAGGTGATATTATGTGAATTCAACAATTCCGAAGACCTGGCGATTGTTCAAGAAAAATTTTCAACTGTTGTTACTATGGAAAATATTTTACGTATATAAACTGGTTGGAAGATTCAGTTATGCTATTTTCTTGCACGGAAATCAAGAATCAAGTGTTGAAATTTTAATGAAAACTAATGAATACAGTAGTCCGTTACTTTGTGATAATTCATTTGAAAATGAATAGAAGTACCTAATTATCCCGGCAGAACTCGTAAACGAACAGACCTATGTAATTCCCCACTTTTCGAATTTCTCAAGAAATGAGCCTACGGAAGACATTTAATTACCTTGTTGCACAACTTGAAATACACCAGTTTAAAAATTTAGTAGTCACTGTTAAACCTTCATAAAATACATATAGTGATAGGATAGGAAACTAAATAATTTCATTCGAGAGTTCAACATGTCCTAAGACAGAATAAGGTTTTCCTATTGCAGATTTTAGTTCTGTATAGCACTACCTGATGTGTACTTTGTCTCTGCTTCTCCAAAACTGCTTTCAGCATTTTCAATTTGAAAGCGAAGAGTTCTTTATTATTCGAAGATAATGATATGTGATAATATCTTGTCTAAGATGGAACATTATGTTGATTGTTGAGAGTAGAAATTGGCAACGTCTCAGAGAATTGTTTTGACATTGACGACCTGCCTTTGTTTTAGTTACAAAAACTTGATAGACCTAAATCATGGCCAACTGGCAGACTTTGTAAAAGTGAATGGAGTATATCTCATACATAGACATGAGCAGGATCGATTACAAGTACTTTGCTGCTGCCCTTAAGAGAAATTGGGACTTTGTGTTTGTGTATGTCAACTGTCTCCAGCGGTGAACCCACTATTAGGGCTGTAACGAATAAACTTCTGGAAATGGAATCAAAATATGATGTATTTTTCAGTAGATATGAGGAACACCTACATACATATTTAATGAGGCACTACAAAATTAAAAGGAATATGAGCCGAAATAAAAGTAGTGAAGATTGAAAAAAGTTAAAACTGAACAATAGAATGCTTGTTTACTGGAAGTGAATCCATATTAACTCACTGAAAAATTACATACGATTTATACTACTTTATTTAATATTGTGACGCGTTTCTTCGACACAGCGACTTCATCAACAGTAATGATCTCCCTATACCTCGATGACCTGGACATGAAATCCTTCTACTACCTACTACTTCTTACGACTTATTTTAAACTAATTACTTAATCATACACTGCTAGTTATTTGTAAATATTTACAATAATTCATTCCTACCGCTATTATAAATTAATTCTCTATTTGCATAGATTGAGTAACGGAGGAAAGTGTTGAACTAATTGTTCATTAACTAAATTATCCGTATGTTTTTCTCTAATTGTTTCCACCATTTCCCAATAATTTGGGTTGCGCACCCTTAATTTTGTTCTTTTTGTAGCTGTGATGATGTTCCCTAAATCATATGTTTCTACCTGTTTCTGGCATTCTGTTCACTTGAACAGAGTGCCTTTCAATTCGTCCAATTGCCGCCCGGCCGTCAGCAGGATTACGTAAAATGGCAAAATCCACCGAGTATGCTTTCAGAGTTATAGCCATTTGAAATTTGGTTTTCCCAATAACTCGAAAAATACTAATCTGATCGAATCAAACCACGGTAATTAGAAAAATACCTACTCGAAGACTTATGCCAAATTTTATCAGGATCGCATGACTAGAAAATTAAAAAAAATTTTTAAAACAATTCTGTGTCTCAGGAACTATCCGACAGATATCGTTCAAATTCTGCGAAAGCCTTCAAAACCTTATTTTACAGTAAAGTTCTATATTTGAACTCGATCAAATCTGTATTGCCGAAATACCGAAATATTCCAACGATCGAGTTGTACTGGCCAACTGTATTACACTCGACCAGCGAAGTTGTCAACAGTTTTCTATTCTGACGTACCTGGAGTGAATTTCATAACTCATTATGCCATAGACAACATATTTAGTCTGTCTATGTTCATATTTATTTTCGTGCGTCTGAGCGGCTGACCGAAGTTTTATTTGACAAGTCGATGCGTCAACAGCATGCCGAAATTCACTTAAAAATCGGTAGAACAACATAATATACATTGCGAATTATTCAGAGCAATTTCATTCCCGAAGAAATTTATTTAATGAAAATTAGGTAAGTACTAAAATCAAACTAATATAACTTATTAATTTATTCTTCGATAATTTTTCAATGCGATAGAATCATTGTCAGTTTCAGAGGATGTTGAAAAACAGTTATTTAAATGCATTTATATCAATATTTAAAACCATTCGTTGGTCAAAGGGAATAAAATATGGTATATTGGAGGAATTTTGATGAATTGAAACAGATATTTTCAGATAACAGATCCTTAAGTAAATTTTTTGTTTTCTACTGAATTGTATATTGTATTGTATATTGATTATACTGATCCTCCTAGGTCTTCCTCAAGGAGAGCCCTCATAAGCTCTCGAAGAGCTTTAGCGAGTGAGGAGAATCAGTTCGTGTTCTGTGTAGGCTTTGTTACTGTGTACTTACGCCACCTTAGGCACAGCACTGTTAATTTTTGACCCAACAGTGAATGGTGGCGATTACCGTGACTAGAAAATTTCTTTCCTAGCCTCGGAATTGAACTTGGGACTTCCGCTCCCAAGTCAAATGCTCTCCCACTGAGCCAACCGCACTACTAATGAAGGTTGAATTTTCTTAATTTCTATTGAAATGATAACTTGCACTACTAATGAAGGTTGAATTTTCTTAATTTCTATTGAAATGATAACTTGCGAGGAAACGGTTATCGAACGAATTTGGGTTGATTTATTCTTAAAATTACGTGAACCGTGGGTATAATCGTATATTATTAGATGTGAAAATTACTGCTATGCAAAATGTTTTTTGTGAATTGTAAACTCAATGTTTCTCATTTGAAGAAAGAATCGATATTGAAGATAGAAATGTCCCTCAATATTTCAGCTTATTTTACAGCCAAGTTCTAGATTAAAACACGATCGAATCTATATTACTGGAAATATTTGAAAGATATTATATTTTTTTCTGGGGCTAAGCAGCTTTAGGAAAGTAGTTCACCTGGATGGGTGATCGCTCTGGCTATAAATTTGAACAGCAAGCTAAAGCCCCTGCTCACAGAGCTTTCCCACTTTTTCCTATTATAAAATTCATCATAACTAACATAAAGTCGCGGCATTTCATAGTATGTTACACCGGTTAATTAATATACCTATATCCGACGAAAATTACTCTAAACAATTAGAAATTGTCAAACAAATAGCGGGAAACCATGGATATGATCCAGAGTTAATCAGAAAAGTGTTGAAGAAAAAACAATTTAGAAAAACAATTAGTTTAGTATTTCCATAAATTAAGGATAAAAATAAAATTTTCAATAGCTTAACATATTTGGTAGACCAAGCCAATAAATTGAAAAATTTTTTCATAGCCAACAGGTAAATATCGCATTCCGAACAAACAATAGCCTAGCAAGATTCATTAAGCATAATAAATCAAAGAGTAATAAAGGATATAAATCCGGTATCCATCAGTTAAATTGCGGTAGTTCTGAATTAAGTCTAGGTAAACATGTAGAAATTTTGGCATAATAATTAAGCACACATAGCTACCAAATCAACAAAATTAATTCTAATTATTCGAATCATTTACTAGCAGAAGTTTAACCCGAATTAACTCAATTATTGGGAAATGGCGGAAATAAATAGAGAAAAACATACGGGTGATTTAGTTAATGAACAATTAGATCTAAATTCCTCCGTTACTCAATCTATTAAAATAGAAAATTGATTTATAAAAGCGGTAGGAATGAATTATTGTAAATATTCACAAAGAACTAGTAGTGTAAGGTTATGTAACAAATTTTAAATAAGTCGTAAAAAGAACCAGAAGGAAGAAGAGGAAGACACAGGTCATCGAGGTATAGGGAGATTTTTAAGAATTTAGTGTGATGTAATCAAATAAAGTCGTTGTGTCGACGAAACGCGTCACAATATCAAATAAATTAGTGAATAACCATTAAAGGATAGTGTGGGAGGTATATTCATTATTAAATGGTTCCTTCCGTTTTATTTTTTAGATATTTTTCAGAGTTTGGGAGAGAAAACCCAGAAATAAACCATTTAATAAATTAGTGTAAATTGTATATTCATTGAGTTATAATGGATTTGCAGCAAGTAGAAGCCGAAATTAAGCATTAATTTTAACAACAATAGAATATACATGGAAAGAGGATAACGTGTCGTGGCTGTGCTTTCGGATCTTTGCAAATAATTCAATGTTGTAGATCATGAAATATGGTATGATGAAGTTGCAAGATTAATCAAGCATTATTTAGGGAAGGAAAAAATTAATCTTGATTTCTCCTCACGCATTTTATTATGTTTTAATTATTATATCATTATCCGTTATAAAAGTTAAATCTTTTTGGGTTAATTAATGAATAAAAAAAATTGGTTCAAGCCCTGTGGACAGGAGCTTTCTGGCGCTCTTGTTCAAACAGACAAATTATATCTCCGAAAGTATTGGTTTCTCAGAGTTGAAAATTATATCAATGTATTCTTATGATAGAACTGCATCATAAATGAAATTCAATTCAAATAATAATTTCTATATCAAGATTAAATGAGCAATCTAAGAATGAGAACTGCACCATGGAAGAAATCAAATCAAAATAGCTTAAATGAATTAGACTCTCTCTTATAGAACAGGATGACATGTACGAGTATGAACACAGATCATATAATAAATCATAGATATAATAATTATAGCATTCTGTGAAAACATAGAAGTACGATTCATTATTGATATTTCAAAAAATCATATCTCCGAAAGTATTAGCTTGTTGGAGTTGAAAATAATATCAATGGATTTTTATGGTGGAATTGAATCTTAAAAAAAATAATTTTGAAATTTGTAAGTTAAAAGAAATTTTTTTTTTCGATACTCCGCCTAATAGGGAACCTAACCGAGATATTTATTTCCCTAACCTACTCTGAAAATTTCAACTGCCTAGCTCATTCCGTTCGAGAGTTATTGTAGAAACAAAATCTAAAGATTTTCAAAAATTTTTTTTTCGCACTTTACCGTAACCTGATACATACAAAACTCCACATGCGTCTAAAGGTCATGATTCTACAATTTGATGCTAAATTTCAGATAGATCGAGTGATCGGTTTCGGAAATAGTCATAAAAAATATTTTTACTAAAAACGGCCATAACTCCGAAAGCGCTCGATGGATTTCGCCCGTTAACGAACTCGTTCGAGATATTTACGCTCCAAAGCTATTATGCAAATTTAAATCTTCTAACTTCTTTCGTTCGAGAGTTATCGTGTTAACGGACCGACGGCTGGCCGAACGGCCGGACAGAATCGATTTCGACCACGGATTCTAGATCAGTGAGTCGAACCAAATCGTTTGAGACCATTTTCAGCCAAAAATTCGAAAATTACAGACATTTGGGCCAATTGATAAGCACTCTGTTTCGAGGAACAAGAGCGCCAAAAATCAGTCATTCACTGATCCATATGATTAACGGACAACTCGCAGATTCCAAAGGAACTTGACAACATACGTACCACTCTGCTGCAAGATGGTTACAACAGACCACAGATCCTAAAAACTTTCCACCGCCACCAATAACGACTCAAGTAAACCGACGACCCTCCTGAAAATATCCCCCACACTGCATTCCGTTCCGGTTATTTCACTAAGGGTGTTACTGATAAAATCAGCTGAAACCTACAAAACCCGGATATCAAAACAATTTTTACTGCCAATAATAAAATTTCACACTTCCTTCGATCCACGCATGGAGCCATAGACTGAAAGGGTAGCGTTGTTGTATAGCCCCGGCAAATTAGTGCTCTAGGCCCTAAAAATTGATCCTGAGCTGGAAATTGTTTTAACCCTTTTTGTCCAGAGTAACAATTATATGAGTTTGTGCCTAGGTTCTGCTTCAGATTTGAGAGCCTAAAAACTTCGAAATTTTCGCACTTTTTTTAGTATTATCTTTATAACTCTAAGAGTACGCATCCTACAGAAAAATGTTTTCTTCTTTGTTTCGAATAACATCATATTTAGCATCTAATGGTGGTTGAAACATCGAAATCGGTTCAGCAGTTCAGCCGCCATCGCCCGTCAAAAATGAGCAATTTTTACAAACTTAGCTCAAAAGTTGACAACCCTCAACTCCTAACACTTTTAGGTCGAAATGGACTGCACCGATTGAAAAATGACATTGAACTAATCTTGTAGGAAATTCAATTGTGAATCAGAGACTTTTTGAAATTCGAAATTTACTCCTCACTTCAGTGCTGAGATATGAATTTTAAACTGAAAGAGTTCGTAGCTCCGAAATTCCGCTAAGGCAGTCCAACGCAGGAAACTTCGTCTGAACTCAATTTTTCATGTATTCTTTTTCAAAAATTTGTATCAAGCCCTGTGAACAGGAGCCTCTCTGAAGGAGCCAAACAGCAGAAACACGTGTTGACAAGCATCAACTACATGTTGTTTTCGTGCTCCTTTTGCGAAATATCCCGAGAATCTCCTCTATTAGGTTTAATAGAGGTTTAATAGAGGTTTAATAGAGGTTTAATAGAGGTTTAATAGAGGATACAGGTTTGTATCTCCTCGTTATCAAATTTTATTATTGTCCTATCAGTCACATCGCATAGATTGCTAATGTTTTCTCCGTGTCGATGCTATAGTTTTCCTCCAAAATGGAGGTACTATCTGAAGAAACTAATAGGTTGTCCGCTCCTGTTGTAATTAATAAATAATAAAAGTTATTAATTTTCTTTCTTAAATAATAATCAATTTTTTTTTATTAAAGATCAAGATAAATGATGAATAATGATTCCTTCATAGTAATTACAAGAGGTAGAAAGAGATAAAAATCATGGAAAATCATTTTCAAGTAGCTTGTGATCATGAGAAAACGGATCAATGGTAATATTATAATAATTTTTTTCGTCAATGTTTAATTAGGCTAAGGTGAATTGTTAATAACAAAGCGAACAATTTTTTAATTTTTACAATAGGAATCTATTCTAAGGCCTATGAAAAAAAGCTCCACGAAAGGAAAACATCTTCAGATTAATAGTTTAACAATTATCGCACTTGAAATGTTAATGTTCGTGCAATAAAAAATTGTTAATTAACTAATGGATAATTGAACTAACTAGTGGCTAATTGAAAAATCGCGATAGAAGTTTTTCGACGGATTATTGTTCAATGATCTATCCTATAGGCGCCTGAATTTTCATATTTAACAAGTTCAAGGCCGGCCTCATACTTCTCTGAATTCATAATCTCAATTCTGGAAGCTTGCAAAATTTAGAAATTAATACTCTGAAAAAACCAGAATGTGTGAGGAGAATAGTGAATTAGTATGCAGTTCGGTGCTTTCTGAATTAATAATATGAATTAAGAGTATTAATTCAGTTTTTTTTTATACAGGAGAAACCCTTTATGGGCGAACCTTAAAAGGAACAGTGTGGGAGTCCATCTTCTCCTGAAGATGTTTACCTCACTAAAACTCCTAAAGTCTCCATCAGGGCGTCGATGGGTGTTTTGAGTTAGTATTCAATACTTTTACTCATGTTGTCTCTCTTTGAGAACTTCTTTTTAATTAATTGGTAAGTGGGACTTCTTCACTTCATTTGATGTCGGTTTCTTCATTGTCCTCCGACAGTTATTAGTGCCAGTTTTGGTCGTTTGATCTTTGATGGGTCTTCTGGGTCATAATTCAGAGCCTCTCTGAGTGTTGTGTTCGTGTGTCGTTCGGTGTTTTCCAGGATCTTCTTGTTCCTTTGTCGTATTCAGAGTGACATTCCGGACATATGAGTCCGGCCTTAATCATATTTATTCATTAAAGGCCAGAAGTGGGCGTGGCTTGTATCCGTTTTCGGGCGTATTTTCAACCCTCTGGGAAAATTATAAATATTGGCCCAACAGTTCTGAAAGTTGGGACCTTTTTTGGAAAATTTCCTCCTTTTTTTGAATCTTTTTTCATATTTGGAAAATCTCGAATAGTTTTTAAGATATATGCAAAGAACAAAATCCCCCTGTTTTCCACTTATGTAATTGTTGATAACTTTTGCAATTATTGCGAGCGGCCCTTGAATTTTCTCAAAAAGTATCTGCATACCATTCCGAATCAATGACACCTCAATCATAATATTCTGAGAACTCAAAAAAGTTCTGCTATATCAAGTAAACAAAATTTTCAAATGGACATATTCTGGAAATTATACAAAATGAGCAATCGAATGAAGACGCAATTCCACTGAACATTCTGAAACCGTCCGTTGCAAATCTATATATTTTTGATCAAATTCAGTTCATCTATTAAGGTGATCTTCTATATGGATATTTTTGAGTTATTGAGGAAATAACGACCACCGTTTGTTCCAGTGTGCCTATTAACAAACTCAAATGTTGCATTTAGATGCGCAGCCTTCCCTAAAAATTGCAAGCCGTTCTCAAGTTATCGTGAGATAAATAATATTTTTTAATACATTTTTAATTCTTTGTTTATATGATCCTCACAAAATTTCACATACGACTTTATGTGGGTATTCTATACAAGAAATTACCAAGTTTTCAAATCGTTGAAAACAAATTTTACTCGGACACCGTTGAGCTGATTGTGCCCATTAACGAACTTGTCCGTCGCATTTAGACGCGCCACCTACTCTGAAAATTTCAAGTCGCTAGTTATTTCTCTTCTCAAATTATCGTGGCAATGGCTTGACGGTTGGCCGGCCGGAAAGAAAGAATCAAATTTGACCTCGAATTCTTCATCAGTGAGTCGAACCTAATCGATTGAGACCATTTTCAGCAAAACATTCGAACATTACAGATATTTGGGCAAAATGACAGAACGCTGTTCCCCAGGACATTTTGAAGGTTTCTTAGTTTACTTCGGAACCGCACAATGACCAAGAATGGGTTCAAGCCCTGTGGACAGGAGCTTTCTGGCGCTCTAGTTCAAACAGACAAATTATATCTCCGAAAGTATTGGTTTCTCAGAGTTGGGAATTAAATCAATGTATTCTTATGAAAGAACTGCATCATAAAGGAAATTAAATTCAAATAATAGTTTCTTTATCAAGATTAAATGAGCAATCTGAGAATGAGAACTGCACCATGGAAGAAATCAAATTAAAATAGCTGAAATGAATTTGACTCTTTCTTATAGAACAGGATGAAATGTACGAGTATGAACACAGATCATATAATAAAGCTTAGATAGAATAATTATAGCATTCTGTGAAAACATAGAAGTACGTACGATTCATTATTGAAATTTAGAAAAATCATATCTCCGAAAGTATTAGCTTGTTGGAGTTGAAAATGATATCGGTGGATTTTAATGGTGAAACTGCATCTAATGTAATAAAAATTACAGACATTTGGGTAAATTGATAAGCACTCAGTTCCGAGGAAGTAGAGCGCCAAAAAGTGTAATTCCCTTTCCGAGTTTTGAGCCCGCCTTCTCTCGTTCCGAAACCAAAAACCCGACGGCGTAGACCAACCGGCTATCGGGCTCCTCGTACGATCTTGTCGATCTCCGGTTTTAGAATAAAACGTCGGTACTTAACTGGGATATATACTCTTAATTTTCACTTTTCGACATAAAATCGCCACATGGGGGTTTATCTGACGGTTTTTCACCCTTGTCTCTCTGAGTCGATTTTGACGTTTCTCGAACCAACTATTAGCAAGGAATTGGACAATGTCACGTCTCAGGAAAATAAGTTGACATTATGACAATTCATACATATAGAATAATTATATAATTCTGTGAAAATGTAAGAATACGATTTATTATTGAAATTTTGAAAAATCATATCTCCAAAAGTATTAGCTTGCTAGAGTTGAAAATGATATCATTGGATTCTTATGATGCTTGGATGCTTATTGAAAAAAATGTAATTTGGAATTTGTTTTGTAAAAAAAATTTTTTTTTGTTACTCCGAAACCATTTGTCTGATTTTGCCCAATAACGAACTTAGCCGAGATATTTATCTCCCAAACCTACTTTGAAAATTTCAACTGTCTAGCTCATTCCGTTCGAGAGTTATCGTGCCTACGGCCGGCCGGACGGACGCACCGGCCGGACAGAATGAATTTCGACCACGGATTCTTGATCAGTGAGTCGAACCAAATCGTTTAAGACCATTTTCATCGAAAAATTCGAAAATTACAGACATTTGGGCAAATTGATAAGCACTCAGTTCCGAGGAACTAGAGCGCCAAAAATTGGGGCCAGATCTGAAAACAAAATATTTGGAGTTACAATTTGTATTTTTTTCTGCTGTATGCTCATTTATCTCTGAGTCACCCAAACATTTTGAGATTTGTTTCATATCCATTAATTTTTATGAGTAGTGTAGTAATAAATTGAATGAAATGAGTGATATATTTGTCCCCCTTCTCTTCATAATATGGAGGACGTTAATATGACTACACATATGATCGATAAATTCACATTAACCTGAAATCGAACAGTAGAAATTCCAAAAACAAGTACTATTCCATAAAAAAACGACACAACCTTTACAGCAGGCTGATTCGAGTTATTTATGCCATTGACAAAAGCAATAATTACAGATATATGTAAATCGCGCAGGTGAAAACAAGGACCATAAACTATCATAGAATTTCATGAATAAATAATGAATAAAAACTCAATGCTACCTGTGCGCACACAGGAGTGATTATTGTAGAGGTGTCTCAATTTTATTGACTAGATTTATGGTCGAGTTATGGCCTCAGCATCAGGTTTTGAAAGAACAATCGGCCAGACTGTCGTATAAAATCGCTCTGGCGACGCCTACAAGTTACTGAATAAAGTGGTTTATGAAATATTATAAACGTAACGTGCCACACAGGATGATTAAATTTATTGGAGGTATTTCGGAACATTCGATAGGTACGAGGTTTTAATGACTTACGGTTGATAATTTAGTCTTTTATGAATTGGGATTGAATTATCTTATCTGTTTTATCCGCAACTTTGGACTTACTCTTAAAATCATACAGTTTCACTTTCACAATTGTTGATATAATATGAGAATATAGAACAATTTACAGTGAAACTACATAAACGTGCTGACAAAATGTACGCGAATTTCTGTTTCTCGAAACTATGATTAAATAACATTATTTATTTCATTGTTGGTACATCCGCCCGACTGCAGGCGCGATTAGTTTCGAACGAAATATGCAGTGTAGGTTTGGATTCCAAATGGTTAATGGGCAAAATCCGTCGAGTCGTTTCGGAGTTATAGCCATCAGAAATTTTGTTTTCCTAATAACTCGTAATATACAGATTTGATCCGATTAAAACTTGGTAGTTGCTTGAGAAATTCTAACACAAAGACTTATGTGAGGTTTTGTGAGGATCGTATGACTAGAAAATATATAATAATAAAATATCTAAAAAAATTGTGTATTTCGTAAGCTATCGACCACGAGGCGATAGTGCTAGTTACTGATAGACTAATGACACACGGTGAAATAATCGTCGACTAAACATCGATTCAAACTAGTCACGTCATTGCCCAAAGCGTCTCCACAGAGGACACACACAGGGCAGATACATACCGGTTTCACGCTTGTTAGCCATCATCAGATTACCATAGCCACTGAGCAATAATCGAATGAGCTCTACGAAACTTAAACCTTATGAGGACGCTATAAATGACACGCAATCTTACCAGCGCCACCTAGGATGATCCTTGAGATGCAGGAACCGTTGCAATCGGATGCGTCACCCATTCTGAAAATTTCAAATTGCTATCTCTTTTCGTTCTAAAGTTATCGTGGCAATTGCTGGCCGGACATAATCAATTTCGCCCTCGAAATAGTCATCCGCGAATTGAACCTAACCATTTTGACAAAAAAATCGCAAATTACTGACATTTGGTCAAAAGGATAACCACGCTGTTCACCAGCAAATGCGCGCAAAAAAACGAAAATGAGCGGGAATCGATCAAGGTACCTTCAGCTTAAGAGTCCGACGATCTAACGTCTGAGCTATAATCTGCGTAAACAGATTTACGATGGAAGGTGAATATGAATGAATTTCATTAAATACCTTCGATATCTTTTTTCAGCTTACTAATTTAAGATAAAAATATCATCATGGTACATATAATTTCACGGTTTTTATCACTCATCTTCACTTTTTGCAAAGTTTGTCGTTCGAAAACGGTCCGTATCGGCATATTTTGTGTAAAAAATTTTGAACCTCGTCCATTCTAATCCCACCTGACAGATATCGAATTTATGATTGGCCAAAAGAAATCAAAATGCTGTCGAAAAATACCACCTTTTCTTACGTTGATTTCGAATATAATCGTTTCGAAACGGAAAACCCCACATACTTAATTGAGCGAATCAATCTTTCGACATAAACTTGCCAGCAATTCCTACTTTGGAGCACAGGTCCGAAGAGATCCATATCACGTCAACGTTCGACCATCGATTTTGTTGCAATTCGGGATCCGGGCGTGAAAAAAATTTATTTTGTAAATCCTTCGAAAACGGTAAAATATATCGAAGTTTTGTCTTCAGCTTCCGCTTTCTACAGTCCCAAACTTTCGGTCACATGTTTGCGATCGCCCTCGGAATGTCCCGTAAGCTTTCAAAAATATGTATTCCCAAAATTGCCGATTTAGGTACTCCACTTGTGGGATTTTTTTTTAATATATGGTCTTTTTCCAAAAATCGCCACTATAGTCTGATCGACAACCATCCCCTTTCCCTCCGAGACCTCAAAATACCCTCTTTTTCCATCATCTTTCCTCGAGACGTCCCCATAATTTCACAAATTTTCAGATACTGAACTCGCCCAACGCTTCTTGGTTTTCAGTATTTCTTCTATAACTCCTACAATATAAATCATATCGTGTCAAAATTGGTAACATTGATGCATAATATATTTGCGCGCATGTTTAATATATTTTTTTTACGACAACATCGAAAAATTTTAAGTGTAAATTGAATCATAAGAAACTACGTATTGTATCGAATTTCATTTTGCATCAGTTGCTAGGCAACAAATGCGATATGAAATATTTCGTGTTCGATCTGTTGTTTTCGATAACGAAAACTAAGGTGGCTTAGAAAATATTACGCCGAACGCCAAATGTCATCAGTTTGTGCATCACAAATAATTTCTAAGATATTTCCAAAAAAACAGATAATTAATATGGAGAGTGATAGTGATAGTGACTAGGACTTGACACATCCAAGTATAACAGAAGCAACAAATTGAACAACACTAAATTTATTACACTTCCAAGAAAATATACAAACGGGCTTATAACCTATTTTTGGAGTGGAAAGGAGATCAAATCGCAAAATCATTTTCCGATAACGTTTTAATGGCTTAATTTGGCGACTTGGCCGAAAAATTCAACAGTTCCACATCATGAACACAATGCTGCGAACGACTCTCAGTATTCATAATAATATAGATATTGCAAAATACTCAAAATTGAAAGCATTACTTAAGCAACAGTCCGACGGCTACGCACCCAAAGAGTCAAAGATCTTTATAGGAAAAGACATCAATAAATTTATCAAAGCAGCCAGTTGAGATGTATTTAGCGACAAAAGTAAGTTTTATATAGCCATATAATGAAATATATATTATTTCAACTGTTATTTGATTTCCTAAACTATAGATAGTGAATTTATTTTGTGAAGAGGTCCCTATGCATGTTTATATATTTTCAACTTTCAGATTTGATAAAGGCGCCCGTAACGTTATTGTTTATACATAAAAGTGGGAAAGCCCTGTCGAATTCAAGATTCGGATCCTTGTTTTCCAACAAAAAACATTTTCAAAGTACCTACGAATGATAAACAAACTAGAACAGAAATAAGTTTGTCTCTTATAGGTAGATAAGATGACAAAATTTTGAAAAATCATATCTCCGAAAACGTTAGCCTGTTAGAGTTTAAAATAATACCAATGTATTCTTATGGTGGAACTGCATCTTAAAAAAAAATTGTATTCGAAATTCAAATATACCATCGAATTCAGGAACTCAGAAACTGTTTGGCCGATAATGCCCATTAACCAACTTGTCCTTTGCTTTTGGATACGCAACCTACCTTGAAATTTTCAAGTCGCTATCTCGTTTCGTTCGAAAGTTATCGTGGCAATGGCCGGCTGGCGTTTAGGCCAAATGTTATCATGCCGTTCGCTAGAACATGCGCGAAAAAAGCTAAAAAGCATCACGATAATGTATTTGGACATTACTTTTCAACCGAAATCATTGATTCAATGTATTGTTATTGATTGTCTAATATGATTATATCAATTTCCCCGGAGTGTTAATTTCATTGCCAGAATTTGAGAACTGTATGCATTCTGTTGATGACCAGTGACATTAATTCAATGTCATGAATCAACTGCTAAAAAAATCATTCCGAGAGGTTACCGCCAAGAGTACATTCCTGGTTGGTCAGTAAGCCTGGAAAGAGATATTACAAGTATTAGGAAAAATATCGGAACTTTGCATACTCACCTGAACACCCAATTATCATCAAGAAGGGTGGAAAAACGGACGCGCTAGATATTATCCGAGTTCAATAAAAAAGCACGAAATAACTCCCTCAGAGAAAACGTGATTGTAATTCAGGACATGCTGAAGCAGAAAGTTAATGCATTAGGAAGCAGGCTCCAACGATACAACGAAAGAATTAAGAGGTATAAAAGTAATCAACTCTTCTATAAGAACCAAAAACATTTTTTTCGTCAGCTTGAAAGTGAAGTCTCAGAAGAACAAGAGCCGCCTAACCGAGGAAGAAATCCATGATGACAGCATCCAATGGGTCAAAGACACCGAAAAAGAGTCACCAACGTATCGGATGGATGACAACCATTACGGAGGAAGACATTAAGGCCACACTAAAGAAAACCAACAACTGCTCTGCCGCCGGCGTCGACAAAATACATAATTATTGGTGGAAGCACTTCGTGGTGACGCACAAACACTCCTTGAAGAAGCTTTTCCTTGAAGTTGCCTACAAAATCCCGAATTCACTCTCTGGATCTCACACATGCTGCCGAAAAGCTTAAGTCTATACTATCGTTGATAATCTTGACCAATGGACTGGTCGAGAAACACCTGGTGGAGAACACTGTCAGATTAGAACTTGATAAAGACCTCATAGGCACAGGACAGAAAGAGGTCATACTTGCAAATGTAAAATTCGTGAGAAAATTCCTGGCATCCGTCTGAAATTCCTTGGCGATTAGATTGCCCGACCCTATAAGGTGATGATAAAAAAAAGTTTCAAAAAGTACGCACCAAAAGGAAATTTTCTCGACTGTATAGTTTTTTAAATTTGGTTTTTCGGGAAAGTTGGTGTTCAAGAAACGATGATTTTTGAAATATATGTCATTGATCGTGTTACTCTGCAAACCTGTAAAAATTGACATTTTTTCAGAAAAATGACCAAAAGACTTAAAAATCAGAACAAAATGAAAAAGTTTCTGAAAGAAATGTTGCTCAGAATTTCTTTTTATACCAAACTGCAAAATTTCAATTTCACAGGTAACTTAGTTTTGGATGAGGTCTATATTGCGTTTTTAGTGGTATTTGAGTAAAAAAATTCAAAAGCGATTACAGAGGATTGGAGAATTATTTTTCAGAAAATCGAAGATTTTAATTTTTGTTGATGTTCCAAGCATAACTAGCAAGATATTAGCTCCTCGCGCATTTCATTTCTCAAGTACAATTCGGTTTGCACTAAGATTGTGAGGTTTTCACTATAGAAATCATAATAATTTATTAGGAACATTGAACTGATATAAACTTTATTCAAAAAATTATACAGGCGAGAAAATTTCCTCTTGGAGCGTACTTTTTGAAACGCACTGTTTATTGTAAAATGTCATCTACATATTGATATATAAAATGTGGTCAGTAGGATAATTCAGATAATGCAAACAATATAATCCATGTCGAAACGACATTCGCTAGTACTTCCCTTCGGACACTCTAAAATAATTTCTTTATAATGGGATCCTTTTAACAAAAAATAGGTGGCTAAAACAAACTCTATCAACTGTATGAATATTTCTCTTGGAATATCTGTACAATTACTTAAGTGCAGACAATTTATATCCATGGTATCGGTGGTTATCTTCATAGAAATTGTTCGATACTGAATCGAGTTTTCAATATTTTTTATTTTTAGTGTATTCATAAGTATTGATGGGTAATACATATTTGAGAGGATTTACTTCCATATTGAAATCCCTTCTTGATTCCTTACTTTCCTATCCCCTCCACTGAACAAACACACTTGAGTTTCCGCATAGGACAACGCACGTTTCGCTTATCCTCACGGTTCTACGCAATTTTCCAAAGAGAAAAGTCTCGGGGTTCTACACAAAACTGTCAATTAGTTTAAGTACGCTAATAGCTAAGTGAAAAAGGACACATCGTAGTTTATAGTTGAAGGTGAAAAAGGACACGTTTAGTCTTAAGTATCAGAAGATTGGTGGAAGATGTGAAGAGACGAATTCCAGGGAAACCAGGTGAGTCCCTTTCCTTTTTGGACTTCCTGTCATATATATTGATCGTTCCTGGTGGGTGGTATTTTCTCTCTAATTTCTGAACTTGTACGGGGAATATTTTCCCTACATTTTATTATTCCTAAAACTGTGTAGCGGAGCAATCCAAAATTCCATCTAATTAAAAGGAGACAGTCCAGTATAAAAAAACTAAATAAATAAGTTTGGATGGATCCGATACAGAAATATTAGTGAATAGGGAGACGACGTTTAAAGAAACCACCTTGTGCTCAGGGACAAAACAACCCCAAAAATGGTGACAATTTTCGAATTCCAGAATAGTAATCAACAAAAATTAATTCTGAAGACTTTCGTTTGTTGTCTGACGAAGGAGTCTGATACAGACTCCGAAACATTGCGAAATAGTTGTTTTATAGTTGATGTTGTTTGGTAATTGTTTGTTAGGCAACATTGTTCGATAGATTGTTTCTTATAAATATCCTGTGTTTCCAACTTAATACACAAAATAATATTTTTGCGCGTATGTTCTGGGGAACCTCGCGTTATCATTTTGCCCAAATGTCTGTAACTTTCGAATTTTTTGACGAAAATGGTCTCAAACGATTTAGTTCGACTCACCAATGAAGAATTCGAGGTCAAAATTGATTCTGTCCGGCCGGCCGTCCGGCCGTCTGGTTGTTGCCACGATAACTTGAGAACGAAAAGAGCTAGCGACTTGAAATTTTCAGGATAGGTGGCGCATCCCAATACGAAGGACAAGTTCGTTAATGGGCATAATTGGCCTAATGGTTTCCAAGTAATAATTTTGTTTTTAACCAATATAAATCCGATCGAATTTGAAACTTGGTGAGTAGTTGTAGAATATGAACCTAAGCACGTTTGGGAAATTTTGTGCGAATCGTATCGCTAGAAAATTATCAAAAAATTATTAAAAAATATTTTTGTTGTCTCGATAACTTGAGAACGGAAAGAGATAGCGGCTTGAAGTTTTCAGGTTAGGATGTGCATCAGAACGCGACATTTCAGTTCGTTTATGAGCAAATCGGTCAAACGGTTTTAGAGTTATAGCCATCTGAAATTTGGTTGTTTTTTGTTCCTCATTAACTCGAAAAATACTAAACCAATTGAATTCAAACATGGTTATTAGTTGTAGAATGCCAACGCGAATATTCTTGCAAAATTTCGTGAGGATAGTATTTGTAGAAAATTTGAAAAAAATCATTGAAAATTGTAAAAAAAAATTCTATATATCAGTAACTATTCGTTTGAAATATCAACATAAAGACGTGTTTAAAATTTGGTAAGAACTGCACCCCTAGAAAATCTGAAAAAAATGTCGAAAAAAAAATTTTTAAGAACCGTACCCCTAGAAAATTTCAAAAAAATCACGAAAAAAAAAATTGGTTCAAGCACTGACGTGAAGTCAGAAGCTTTTGCGCGTATGTTCTATTGTCCATTCTTCTGTATTGGACACCCTTAATCGAATTCACCATGGTAAATTCGATTGTGATTTTTTTGAAATTTTCTAGGGGTACGGTTCTTAAAAATTTTTTTTTCGACATTTTTTTCAGATTTTCTAGGGGTGCAGTTCTTACCAAATTTTAAACACGTCTTTATGTTGATATTTCAAACGAACAGTTACTGATATATAGAATTTTTTTTTACAATTTTCAATGATTTTTTTCAAATTTTCTACAAATACTATCCTCACGAAATTTTGCAAGAATTTTCGCGTTGGCATTCTACAACTAATAACCATGTTTGAATTCAATTGGTTTAGTATTTTTCGAGTTAATGAGGAACAAAAAACAACCAAATTTCAGATGGCTATAACTCTAAAACCGTTTGACCGATTTGCTCATAAACGAACTGAAATGTCGCGTTCTGATGCACATCCTAACCTGAAAACTTCAAGCCGCTATCTCTTTCCGTTCTCAAGTTATCGAGACAACAAAAATATTTTTTAATAATTTTTTGATAATTTTCTAGCGATACGATTCGCACAAAATTTCCCAAACGTGCTTAGGTTCATATTCTACAACTACTCACCAAGTTTCAAATTCGATCGGATTTATATTGGTTAAACACAAAATTATTACTTGGAAACCATTAGGCCGATTATGCCCATTAACGAACTTGTCCTTCGTATTGGGATGCGCCACCTATCCTGAAAATTTCAAGTCGCTAGCTCTTTTCGTTCTCAAGTTATCGTGGCAACAACCAGACGGCCGGACGGCCGGCCGGACAGAATCAATTTTGACCTCGAATTCTTCATTGGTGAGTCGAACTAAATCGTTTGAGACCATTTTCGTCAAAAAATTCTAAAGTTACAGACATTTGGGCAAAATGATAACGCGAGGTTCCCCAGAACATACGCGCAAAAATATTATTTTGTGTATTAAGTTGGAAACACAGGATATTTATAAGAAACAATCTATCGAACAATGTTGCCTAACAAACAATTACCAAACAACATCAACTATAAAACAACTATTTCGCAATGTTTCGGAGTCTGTATCAGACTCCTTCGTCAGACAACAAACGAAAGTCTTCAGAATTAATTTTTGTTGATTACTATTCTGGAATTCGAAAATTGTCACCATTTTTGGGGTTGTTTTGTCCCTGAGCACAAGGTGGTTTCTTTAAACGTCGTCTCCCAATTCACTAATATTTCTGTATCGGATCCATCCAAACTTATTTATTTAGTTTTTTTATACTGGACTGTCTCCTTTTAATTAGATGGAATTTTGGATTGCTCCGCTACACAGTTTTAGGAATAATAAAATGTAGGGAAAATATTCCCCGTACAAGTTCAGAAATTAGAGAGAAAATACCACCCACCAGGAACGATCAATATATATGACAGGAAGTCCAAAAAGGAAAGGGACTCACCTGGTTTCCCTGGAATTCGTCTCTTCACCACTTCCACCAATCTTCTGATACTTAAGACTAAACGTGTCCTTTTTCACCTTCAACTATAAACTACGATGTGTCCTTTTTCACTTAGCTATTAGCGTACTTAAACTAATTGACAGTTTTGTGTAGAACCCCGAGACTTTTCTCTTTGGAAAATTGCGTAGAACCGTGAGGATAAGCGAAACGTGCGTTGTCCTATGCGGAAACTCAAGTGTGTTTGTTCAGTGGAGGGGATAGGAAAGTAAGGAATCAAGAAGGGATTTCAATATGGAAGTAAATCCTCTCAAATATGTATTACCCATCAATACTTATGAATACACTAAAAATAAAAAATATTGAAAACTCGATTCAGTATCGAACAATTTCTATGAAGATAACCACCGATACCATGGATATAAATTGTCTGCACTTAAGTAATTGTACAGATATTCCAAGAGAAATATTCATACAGTTGATAGAGTTTGTTTTAGCCACCTATTTTTTGTTAAAAGGATCCCATTATAAAGAAATTATTATAGAGTGTCCGAAGGGAAGTACTAGCGAATGTCGTTTCGACATGGATTATATTGTTTGCATTATCTGAATGATCCTACTGACCACATTTTATATATCAATATGTAGATGACATTTTACAATAAACAGTGCGTTTCAAAAAGTACGCTCCAAGAGGAAATTTTCTCGCCTGTATAATTTTTTGAATAAAGAAAAAAAAAAACGAAAAAAAAAATTGGTTCAAGCACTGACGTGAAGTCAGAAGCTTTTGCGCGTATGTTCTATTGTCCATTTTTCTGGACACCCTTAATCGAATTTACCATGGTAAATTCGATTAAGGGTGTCTAATACAGAAGAATGGACAATAGAACATACGCGCAAAAGCTTCTGACTTCACGTCAGTGCTTGAACCAATTTTTTTTTATTTTATAGATATTATTCAGAGTTTGGAGAGAAAACCCATAAAATAACCATTTAACAATGAATGTAACTGCCAAAGTATACTTATGTATATACAAATGATTACCTAGAGCACTGTTTATTTTCGACCTAACAGTAAATATATGTATTAGAATGGGTCCTTACTCCACCACAGACACAGTCCTATTTATTTTCGAACCAACAGTGAATGTAATAAATATTTGGGCGAAACTATTCGTTTGAGACCATTCTCGGCTAAAAATATGATCAGTTTTCTTTGGACGTTTGTTTTTAAAGTCGGATTTATATTCTTGGAAATATTGGGGAAATAATTTTTTTCTGGAGCTAAGCAGCTTTGGGCGAGTTCAGTACTTGGATGATAATAATAATAATTATAATATTTTTTGATCCTCTAGATTGAAACTACAATATGGGACGAGTCACTGACAAAAGAAAAGTATGAAAAATCAACAAATTAAGCTGTAATAGGTATACAAATCGTAATGAAGCCCATTATGATTCAGATAATTTTGAATGCAATAGAGACATTTCACTATTAACATGTTTCTTATAGTACGTTTAAAGACATATATATTTTCTATTTTCTTGATAGAATTGGGCAGCCTATCATATAAAACAACACCCATATTAGCAGGATCATGCTCGAATATCGTGAGACTATGACCAGTTTTATAGAGAGATTCTCATCATGTCTCTTAAAATAATCATGATGATCACAGTTCATTTGAAATTTCCTAAGTTTTGTTTAACAAATTTTACAATTTCCATGATTTATATGCAGGGCAAAGTGAGAAATCAATTAGTAATAAACAACTGCTTACATGGTGCATATCTCCGTGCAAGCGACATTGTTCGCACCGCCCTTTTTTGTATTCGGAATACACTTATGCTTACTGATAAACATCCCCAGAAAATAATACCATACTTTATTTTGGAATATATATGGGCACAGTAGTACATCTTCATTATATTAAAATTTGTTAATTCCCTCTATCTATATAGAGCGTAGCAAGATGCCGATAAACTACCGCATATCGAGTCCATGTAGCCATCCCATCCTAAATTATTCTCAAGAAATATGCCTAAGAATATGGTCTTATCAACTTGTTGAATACTTTTTCTTGTCTTTTTTATGAGAAAAGATTCCGAGTAGTGTTTAGTTCTAGGCGTGAAATATATAAATACTGTTTTATCTATGTTCAGGTATAAACGATTTTCGTTGAACCAGTTTATAAATTTATTGAACATTTCTCGAGCACATGTTATTAGGTCTTCTTTGTTTTTTTCACTACACAAACAACTTATATCATCCACAAACAATTTAATTAGATTTTTGTCATCTATATTTGGCAGATCATTAATGAACAGTATGAACAACAATGGACCTAGAACAGAACCCTGCGGAACGCCAAACTCAATCATTTTTTAATCTGATCTTACTCTACCAACTTCAACTATTTGAGAGCGGCCAGTTAAATAGGTTCTCACTAGATCACTGATTTTTCCTCTCAACCCGTAAGACTTAAATTTTTCAAATAATAATTGGTGCTCAACTAGATCAAACGCTTTACTGAGATCCATAAAAATACCTAGAGTTTTCATATTATTATCTACGCTGTCATATAACCCCCTCATAAAATCATAAATGGCCGTTATCGTCGACTTCCGATATGATTTTATCGAATAATATTTTCCCCACCACCGTATATACAGGGTGAGTCTTTGACCACTGCATCAATTTTAACCAAAGATTCCTCTCATCAAATGAAACACTTTTTTCATTTACCATTTTTCCAGATTCGACTCAGGTAAAAAGTTACAAGCGTTTAAAGATTTCACAATGTGCTAATACACTCCCGCATTTAAATTATCTATGACATTGTTGGCAGACGAGAATAAGGCATGGTAACGTGGTTTACAGCTTGATTCGGGATTCCAACGCTCAGGGACGGATCCATAAAAGTAGTGAAATTTCTAGAGTTTTCCATTTTAAAACATTCAATGAAGAATATCTCGAAAACGGTGCGTTCAAGGAGAAATGACGATGAATAATATAATGTTCTAAAACGATGGAATATTCTTGAAATGACTCAAGAAAAACTTTATATGCTTTTTGGGCGCATGTTCTAGGGGAACATCGTCCTATCATTTCGTCCAAATGTCTGTAATTTTCGAATTTCGAGCTGAAAATTGGCTAATAGACTAATTCGGACTCCCTGATCACGAATCCGGTGTCAGATTTTTGGGTGCCGTCCGGCCGGCCGGCCGGCCGGCCGTAGGCACGATAACAGGAGCACCGAAGGTCCTATCGACTTCAAGCTTTCAGGGTAGGTTTCTGATCAAAATGCGACGGTTAAGTTCGTTAACGGGCAAAATCGGCCGGACGGTTTAGGAGTTATAGACATTTAAAATTTTGAGGTTATTTCCCTGATATTTCAGGAACTAAAGAAGATGTTGAAACGAAACTTGGTAGTCAGTTCGAGGATATAAACGCGCAACTTTTGGCAAAATTCTGTTATGATCGAAATGTTGGTAATTTTTAAAAAAATATTTCTTTTAATTTTTTCGAAAAAAAAATTTTTTTTTCGTGAACTATTCATCAGATTGCAACAAAAACTTGTACTAACGTCAATTGTAGTATTTTGCAACATTGTGCAAAATTTTGGCTCTATACGAATTCAATTTCTGGAGATATATGACAAAATGTGTCAAATTTCCTGGGTCTCTCTCAGTATTTTCATCGATTATTCTATGAACTCTTTGAATTCCACCGAAAACAAATTCAAAGACATAAACATAAAGAATCAAGTCATAGTTTAGACGTCGAAAGAAGGACGATGTTGATCGACTTGAAAAGGTACCTATTTCAAGAAATGCAATAATGAAATGCTTAATTTATGGATATAATATTATCTAAGTATTGTTGGGATCGGGCAGTTGGAAAATTTTTTAATAAAAAAATTTGTACCGACGTTAAATCAAGCATTCTACACGAGTGTGCAAAATTTCAGTTCGATACGATCTCAATTCCAGAAGATATTGCTTAAAATTCACATTCCAGCGTGTTTTGACGTTCTATGGTCACAGAAAATCGTCACAAAAATCTATTTACCTCATTTGACGGCTGTTTGTCAAATCAATTAATTCCAATAATTGATGTCAGATTTCCTACATACCAAGTTCAAACACATTTTATTATATGGAAAACACTTAATATGATCACGTTCTACAGGAATTGATACTAAATAGAAGCTAGATGAAGATTATTGTAATGGAAAATTTGTGTTCCAGAATAATATTAAGGTATTCAACATGATACTGCTTTTTTTCTTTATCTTATGCTAATTTCGTTTAGTTTTATGAATCCACGAGTCCATAACTAGAAAACCAGTAGGAGTAGAAAATAACTAATATTTGGAAAATATGTATCATAGTTATAGGAAACTTAACGCCAACATTCATTTTATTCGAAAAAAGGATGTCAAAGCTACAAAATAAAAACTGATTTTTTTTCAAAATTTCAACAGCCTGTATCTTTTTACCTGAGCTGAATTTGGAAAAATGTTAAATGAAAAAAGTGTTTTATTTGATGAGAGGAATCTTTGGTAAAAATTAATGCAGTGGTCAAAGACTCACCCTGTATAACAGATACAAGAGCGATGAGCCTATAGTTTTCAAGCCTTTCAGGATCACCCTTTTTGAGAATTGGTATTATTTTGGATAATTTCAATAACCCCGCATAAACACATTGAACAATTATCAGATTTACCAGGTGAACCAACGGGGCTGCTATGAAATCTGCACATTCCTTTAATACTTTGGTATTTATTTCGTCTGTACCGATACTATTCGATTTTTTGAGATTTTTAGAGCATAAACAACCGACCCCCCAGCCGCAGGCGCAAGAAACATCGAATCGGTGATGTTTGATGTTAAATCACATTCTACTGTCATTTGCGATATTTTTTGCGCGTATGTTCTGGGGAACATCGCGTTATAGTTTTGCCCAAATGTCTGTAACTTTCAAATTTTTTGACGAAAATGGTCTCAAACGATTTAGTTCGACTCCCCAATGAAGAATTCGAGGTCAAATTTGATTCTGTCCGTCCGGCCGTCCGGCCGGCCGTTGCCACGATAACTTGAGAAAGAAAAGAGCTAGCGACTTGAAATTTTCAGGGTGGGTGGCGCATCCCAATACGACGGACAAGTTCGTTAATGGGCATGATCGGCCCAGTGGTTTCCGAGTAATAATTTTGTTTTCAACCAATATAAATCCGATCAAATTGAAACTTGGTGAGTAGTTGTAGAATATGAACCTTAGCACGTTCGTGAAATTTTATGCGAATCGTATGGCTAGAAAATTAAAAAAAAATTATTAAAAAATATATTTGTTGTCACGATAACTTGAGAACGGAAAGAGATAGCGGCTTGAAGTTTTCAGGTTAGGATGTGCACCAGAACGCGACATTTCAGTTAGTTTATGAGCATAATCGGCCAAACGGTTTTAGAGTTATAGCCATCTGAAATTTTCTGAAATTTGGTGGTTTTTTGTTCCTCATTAACTCGAAAAATACTGAACCGATTGAATTCAAGCATGGTTATTAGTTGTAGAGTGCCAACGCGGAAATGTTTGCAAAATTTGGTGAGGATAGCATTTGTAGAAAATTTTTAATAAATCATTGAAAATAAAAAAAAAAATTCTATATATCTATACTATTCGCTTGAAATTGCTGAAATTTTGCAAGAGCCTTCATAACCTAACTCTACTGCCAAGTTTCTAGTTTTAATACGATCGGTTAAATATTGTTGGAGATTCGAGCATTCTTGTTTGAGTTCAGTAGATGGGTGACCATTGCCTCGATAACTTTCGAACGAAAGCAGATATGGACTTGCAGTTTTCAGGGTAGGTTGCGTATCCGAAAGGGACAGTTGAGTTCGTTTTTGGGCATAATCGGTCTAACGGTTTCCGAGTTATACCCACCTGGATTATTATTTCCTTGATAACTCAAAAAATAAATATTCGATCGAATTGAAGCTTGGTAACTAGTAGTAGAAAATCAACATAAAGACGTGTTTAAAATTTTGTAGGAACCATACCCATAGAAAATTTGAAAAAAATTACGAAAAAAAAAATTTTAAGAGCCGTACTATTAGAAAATTTAAAAAAATCACGAAAAAAAAAATTGGTTCAAGCACTGACGTGAAGTCAGAAGCTTTTGCGCGTATGTTCTATTGTCCATTCTTCTGTATTGGACACCCTTAATCGAATTTACCATGGTAAATTATGTTGTCCATTCTCCTGTATTGGACACTTAATTCGAATTTACCATGGTAAATTCGAATTGAGAGTGTCTGTATTGGACACTGTATTGGACACTTAATTCGAATTTACCATGGTAAATTCGAATTGAGAGTGTCCAATATAGGAGAATGGACAACATAATTTACCATGGTAAATTCGATTAAGGGTGTCCAATACAGAAGAATGGACAATAGAACATACGCGCAAAAGCTTCTGACTTCACGTCAGTGCTTGAACCAATTTTTTTTTTCGTGATTTTTTTAAATTTTTTTATTTAACTCAATTGGAAAATTCACGAAAAAATTATTGAAATAGTCTGCAATATTTTTAGAATCCTCAATTATTCCACTGTTTGTCCTGGATGGGTGACCAGTCTGGCTATAAATTTGAACAGTGCGCCAAAGCTCCTGTCCACTAAACTTTCCCACGTTCTACAACTGGAAGTTACTTGACAAAAGTTGGATATAATCTCATTTGCAACAAAAAAAGTCAACTCTTTTTGTGAGACCTTATAGTTCGTCAGATAAACCAATAAAACCATTTGAACCCCTTTTTCTGAGATGGCGGACGTGGGACAAGAGTTGTAACCCTACAAACTCATCTAAATTGAACCCCCCCATGATATCTAAAAAATGGAACAGCGTCCTCTGACAAATGCAACCCCAAATGTAACTTTTCAATGGACTGGGAAGTGTCCGCACAAGGTATTTCATAGATTTGCCTTGCCACCCATATCTTCGAATGCCTTCGATTCATGTAAGACAAAATGGCGTTGCAATTCGAATTGTGCACTCGTATTGTAATGTAAGATATTCCGCAATACAGACGCCGCACGCCGTGGTCACAAACGTATTCCTTTGAATGCAAGGAGGCAAAGAGGGTTTCTCAATCCACCAGAGTAATCGCGTCAAAGAATGCTTTCTTTGCAGCTCCCATTAATCCATACAAATGCAAATCACTCGCAAAAAAAACGCAGTAACTGGCTGCTAATTTCAGACACTGAAACGCTGAATATCCAGTGCCATTAAACGCGCGCCTCCGCAAGGCCGTAGCGTTAAAAATACGTCTCGAACACAATGCATCATATCGAAGAACAATACTCAAAGGCTTTTTGTTCCAGACGTAGCAAGAAGCCAATTCCGAAAAGACCTTTTTGTGAGTCATTGGCGAAACGACTCACAGTGGCGAAATGGCCGTAATTTTTTAAAACAAATTAGCGGCAGAGCTCGCCGCGGACCATAAAATTAATATATTACCCGACTGTAGATCATCGAGGACGTTTAAGATGCTAACATCTCGCAAAAAGTCTTCGCAATTCCATTCTTGAGTGTCCCTGATGAGTTGGCAGCCGTAAAAGAAGCTCACTTCGCTTACGCAAACACCTATAACGCACTCAATATTTCAAATTAGCATACTGATGTATACTGGGTGACGAAGAAAGTACAATATCATCTGGGCTGCCAGATATACAGGATGTTCCATATGATAAGATAAGATTCTTTATTGATGTCTCATACAATTATGTATTTACACACGTCTATAGGGAAAAAAAATATATCTCAAAATTCCTGCGCTGCAACACATCCAGACATATCCACTGAAATATTCATAACAATCATAAATTACTTGATCGGTTAAAAATGTTTTCAGAATTCTGCGGAATTTCCTGATATCATATGTTCTTAATTGGGACGGTATTTCATTCAGACCTGTTTGCGAATTGCTAAAAACATTGCTATTCAAGTAATATTGCTATCCTCCTCATTTTTAGCAATATGCCTATGATATTAAGTAGTCTGTTCAGACTGTTATAGCAATTTATCAATTTTCTCCAAGCACTAGTGCTATCAAGTAGTTCAAAATTCATTGATTTGAGAGCTGACAACATTGTATTTCATGACTTTTATGTGAAATAGACGAAGAATTTAACCTTATATGATAAACATTTCGTCAATTTTTCGGTGGATATTCTTAATTCCTAATCAAATATATGAAATGTCAGGAAGGCGAAAAACTAAATATGTTATTTTTGGCGCTCTAGTTCCTCGGAACTGAGTGCTTATCAATTTTCCCAAATGTCTGTAATTTCCGAATTTTTGGTTGAAAATGGTCTCAAACGATTTGGTTCGACTCACTGATCAAGGATCCGAGGTTGAAATCGATTCTGTACGGCCGGTCCGGCCGGCCGTAGGCACGATAACTCGCCGCACACGCTGATTATCCGAAAACCGTCCATATCTCGAATCATATGTGAACAATACAGACCTCCATTCATCCTTCAAATTCATGTGTTCATTGGCCCATTCCAATCGAAGTCGCATAAGATTTTGAGTTAGTGGAATCCTTCTCAAAACTCGTCGATAATATAGATCAACCTCTCGAAGTCTTAGACGAACTGTTCCATTCGAAACCAAAATACCAGTAGCGTTCAAAAGGAGCTGTTGCATGATCCCACAATTACTCAAAGACTCTCTAAGGGTAGACACAGTAAGAAACCGATCTTGTGGAGGACTGGTACATCTTAAGCGTCCACTTCTCGGTCTTTAGATCACGTTTCCGGTTTCTCGATACCAATGGACGAGCCGGTAAACTACGCTTTCACTAATTCGACAGAAATTCGCAACATCTCTCTGATTACGTCCCTCCTCGATCATACCAATAGCCCTATTGGCTTCATCCGCACTAAGTTTATGTCTAGGCATTATTGCAAAACAATTTTTCAGATTTTGGATCAATGTTGATCGTAAGAACGTAAAACAATAACTGATACAAAATTCTCAGAAACGCAGACGACAAGAACTTGACCGAACCTGAAAAAGTTATCAAATTATCATAAATGAACATTTGGTGGACAAGAATCAGCAACTTTTGAAACGGTCAGAAAACTTCTGAACTTCTTAACTTTTGTGGAGCCGTATACCGGGTGGCCCACCACATACGCGGAGCTCGTTTTGAGGGAGTAAATAAAGATATTTTGAGAATATTTTTTTGTGATGTGTTCAGGGTGTTCAATCGCATAATTTATAATTATTTTCATACATACAGGGTGTTCTAAAACAAAGATGTACCCCAAAGTTACATTTAATCAAATATAACACCCTATATTTGACCTCAAAAATGGAATGGCAAGCTCAAATTATGATGAGTTTCTTCAGATCACTTTATACCTTAGAAGCAGCATTCACGAGAAAAATTGACAATATGGAGTGTTTTTAAATAGCAATATATGAAGAAACCAGTTACGCCAGCAATACAGACAGGCTACTTTTCTACTTTCTATACAGAAAAAAAAATTAACTCTGGAATATACAGAGTGATCATAATCAATGTTCAAACATCAACTACAAATAATGGTCGAAAATTGCTAAGAAACTATCAAGTTTAGGTGTAGGAAAACCTTGTGAAGATAGTTTCGAAATTAATGTTTGCGTTCAACGAGGTATGGAAATAACGGGTGTACAGAATTTTAATTTCTGTCAGTATTACACTGTTTGTGAATATAAAATTCAAGACATATTCAATTGGAGTGTAATAAAAGGGTCGAATTTGCCATGGTAAATTAGATTGAGAGTGTCCAATACAGGAGAATAGACAATAGAACATGCGCGAAAAAGCTCCTGACTTCACATCAGTGCTTCAACCAATTTTTTTTTTCGTAATTCTTTAAAAATTTTCTAGGGGTATGGTTCTCACTATATTGTGCACACGTCTTTATGTCGATATTCTACAACTAGCTTCAATTCGATCGAGTTTATATTTTTTTGAGTTATCGAGGAAATAATATACCAGGTGGAAGTAGCTCCAAAACCGTTGAGCTGATTAACCCCAAAAACGAACTTAACTCTTCCATTCGGATAAGCAACCTACCCTGAAAATTGCAAGTCCCTATCACATTTCACTCGAAAGTTATCGAGGCGACGGTCACCCATGTAGCTACTGAACTCACAAAAGGTTGCTCAGATCTCCAAGAATATAGATCCGATCGTGTTTAAACTTGGAACTTGGCAGTGGATATAGAATTTGTTTCGAAGATTTTCTAGTCATACAATCCCCATGAAATTTCGCAAGAATTTTCGCGTTGACATTCCACAACTAGAAACCATTTTTGAATTGGATCGGTTTCGTATTATTCGAGTTATTGAGGAAAGAACAACCAAACTTCAGATGGGTATTCGATCGAGTCTATAGTTTTTGAGTTATCGAGGATATAATATTCCAGGTGGGTATAACGCCGAAACCGTTGGACCGATTATGTCCAAAAACGAAATTAACTCTCCCATTCGGATGCACAATCTACCCTAAAAATTGCCAATCTCCTTTCGTTCGAAAGTTATCGAGGCAACGGTCACCCGTCCAGCTACTGAACTCAAACAAGGCTGCTCGGATCTACAACAATATAGATCCGATCGTGTTTTGAGTTTTGATTGCTCTTGCAAAATTTCAGCGATGTCGGATGAATAATTTCTGAAGAAATTTTCAATGATTTTCAAAAAATGTTCTAGTAATACTATCCTTACAAAATTTCGCAAGAATTTTCGCGTTGACATTCCACAACTAATAACCATTTTTGAAGTGGATCGGTTTCAGTATAATTCGAGTTATTGAGGAAAGAACAACCCCACTTCAGATGGGTATAACTCCAAAACCATTTGACCGATTATGCCTATAAACAAACTCAAATGTCGCATTCAGGTGCACTACCAAGGTCCACTACCAATCTCATTCCGTTCTCAAGTTATCGTGGCAACAACCGGACAGGTTCAAATTTGACCTCAATTTCTTCATTAGATAGTCGAACCAAATCGTTTGAGACCATTTTTGGCAAAAAATTCGAAAATTATAGACATTTGGGCAAAATGATAACTCCCCAGAACATGCGCGCAAAAATAGTTTTTCAACAGATATTAGATAAATAAATATTTTCAAGGTCCAATAACCATGCAAAAGATTCGTCTTAGATGGTTGTAGAGGGAAAATTAATAGAAAATAAAATTACAGTTCCTTACAGCCTTTATTATCCGGTAGGAGGAGATTACATTATACAACTTTTGTGAAGAATGTAATAATAAGTTTTGAAAACAAAAAAGAACAGAGACTCCTCCACTTAGGGGCCTCACTGGTTGTAGAACGGTCTGTTTGATAACGAAGAAGAGCAATAGCCTAGCTAGAGAACTCTGGATCAAACATTGCAGATATCTATTATATTACTATACATACCGCCGTATTCACAAAGCATTCAATCTCCGTTAAGTCCTAACTGAGGTCCTCAGTTAGGAATAAATTTGAATCACAACCTCAGTTAACGTGAAACGGGCCTGTTTCACCACCGTTAAATACGTTAACTGAGGTTGCAATTCATATTTATCCTTAACTGAGGACCTCAGTTAGGACTTAACGGAGATTGAATGCTTTGTGAATATACGGCGGATAGAGTTTAAATTATCAAGATTCCATCTAAAATTGGCACAGTTAGTTGATTTCCTATTGTAGAAGATTTCAGCAAAAAGCATGTTTCTATAATAACTCTGAGAAGAATATCCTGGTCGTCCAAATTGAAATTGAAAGAATGTCTTGTTCCGAGTCAAAGCTCCACTAATGTAGTTCTTTGATAAGACATCGTTTTGAATGACGGCTTGTGGTTTGAAACTCTGTTGGTAAGATGTGCCAATGTAGCATTTCAATGCATAACATAACATAGCACAAAAATTAATTCTGTAAATGATGTTTGATTTAATATTAATTCAGAATATGGGAGACATACCGGCTGTATAAGGCTGGCCTTAAAAGGGAAGGGAGTTATTTGAGTCTTCCAACCAAGTGAAATTAGTATCAGGAACTAAGGAATGAATTAACCAGAGAACATATTGAATAGAGTCTTTCGGAATAATGGTAAAGACATTATCAACTAAACTACCAAAGAAGGTAATATAAAGTTCAATTTACTCTGAACTTCTGACAGAATTAAGTGCATGGCTATTGTTGGTCATATATATGAACAAGGAGACCCCATAGGGCAACTCGAGATTTGTTTGTAGAAAAGAACTTTGAATTTGTTTCAAGTGTAGTTACGTCAGTTTCATGGATCTTTTCTACAAAAGAAATCTCGAGTTGCCCTATGGGGTCTCCTTGTTCATCTATATTTGCAACACTAGGCATGCAATTCATTTTGTTCAGAGTAAATTGAACTTTATATTACCTACTTTGGTAGTTCATGTTGATGATAGCTCTACCATTATTCCGAAAGACCATCAATTTTAACTACTTACATCCTTTACATCAGGAAATTAATATTATTAAACAGGCTAAGCAGAGAAACAATAATCATTGCAGAGTCGACTTTAAAAAAAAAAATGGGTTCAAGCCCTGTGGACAGGAGCTTTCTGGCGCTCTAGTTCAAACAGACAAATTATATCTCCGAAAGTATTGGTTTCTCAGAGTTGGGAATTATATCAATGTATTCATATAATAGAACTGCATCCTAAAGGAAATTCAATTCAAATAATAGTTTATTTATCAAGATTAAATGAGCAATCATGAGAATGAGAAAAGCACCATGGAAGAAATCAAATTAAATCTGGCCAATTTTGCCCAATAACGAACTTAACCGAGATATTCATCTCCCTAAACTACTCTGAAAATTTCAACTACCTACCTCATTCCGTTCGAGAGTTATATCTATGTCTATGGATGAAAAGCAGTCTCACTACTCTCAGATCTCTTACTACATGTTCAGTTCCGAAATGTAAGAATTTTCTGAGAAAAACTAATTTGGGAGCAAACAACTGAGATTTTTCTCACTTCGCTCACAATTCTTCGACTGATTAGATAATGTCTCAGGAACATCATTTGACATTATGACAATTCATATTCATACATAGAATAATATCATTCTGTGACAACGTTGAAATACGATTTATTATTGAAATTTTGAAAAATCATATCTCCGAAAGTATTAGCTTGTTAGAGTTGAAAATGATATGAATGGATTCTTATGATAAAACTGCTTATTAAAAAAAATTTGATTTGGAATTTGTTTCGTAAAAAAAATTTTTTTTTTTGTTACTCCGAAACCATCTGTCCGATTTTGCCCAATAACGAACTTAGCCGAGATATTCATCCCCCAAACCTACTCTGAAAATTTCAACTCTCTAGCTCATTCCGTTCGAGAGTTATCGTGCTTACGGCCAGCCGGCCGGCCGGCCGGACCGGCCGGACAGAATGAATTCCGACCACGGATTCTTGATCAGTGAGTCGAACCAAATCGTTTAAGACCATTTTCATCGAAATATTCCAAAATTACAGACATTTGGGCAAATTGATAAGCACTCAGTTCCGAGGAACTAGAGCGCCAAAAAATCAATTCCTGGGTTATCTCCTCAGTTCATGTTTGTTCTAAGTAAGGAGAATATAAAAATCATTGATTACTTTGAAGACACTCTGAATAACTTAGTGTTCAGTTCATCTCAAAGACAGAATTCCGAGAAAGTTCCAATCAAACATCATTTACAGAATTAATTAATGTTATTGCGAGAAATGTTACATTGGCACTACCCAGCAACATCTCACCAATTTAGTTCCAAAACACAAGTCGTCATGTAAAACGATAAAAGCGATATATAACCAGAGAACATCATTAGTTAAGCATTGCGTCGAAACCAGACATTCTTTTAATTTCAATTTGGACGACATAGTCATTCATCACAAAGAAGATAATTATAGAAGAAGTATAGAAGGCTTTTTGCTGAAAGGTTCTACGTTAGGAAAGCAACAAACTGTATTAATTTTATATCGGATCTTGATAATATAAGCTCTATACAGGGTCCGAGGCCGCCACACTGACACGGGCAAGGTTCCATTAGGGTGTCACAGTTCCGGTTGTTAAACTGTCCTCCGGGTCTTCTGATGGAGGTTAGGGATGGTTTAAGCCAGGGTTGAGTTTCCTTATTTTGCAAATATTGTAGATACCAGTTGAGATAGAGCAATGAAATTCGATGGTTTGAGTGAGCAGCTCGTGTACTTGGAAACCCTGGAGAAAAAAGTTTTTGTAACCCCCACTAAAACAAATGGTAGGGGGAATAGTGAATTAGATTCCAAAACTGCGATCTGGACCTTACATTTGGTATATCGTTGATACTTGGGGCTCAAGCGGTTACAAAGATGTTATCAAAAGAATGCCAAGAACACACAACATTTTCGATAACAGGGTAGAGCACTACATACATATCGCTGTTTTCAAGCTTCATTTTGCCATATTGAAAATTTTTCTCTTGCGAGTGTCCTTCGGGACCATAGTATCCACATTTTCTAGATATTAAGGAGTATACATGGTGTTCCATCCCACAAATTTTCAATGAGATACCCTATATACTTTGTCATTTTTGAATTCTACGACAAATTTGTATGCAAGTTTGTGAGGATAACTTTTTGGCGCTCTTGTTACTGGTAAGAGAGTGCTTATCAGTTTGCCAAATGCCTGTAATTTTCGAATTTTTGGCTGAAAATGGTCTCAAACGATTTGGTTCGACTCACTGATCAACAATCCGTGGTCGAAATCGATTTTGTCCGTCCGTTCGTCCGTCCGTCCGTTAACACGATAACTCTCGAACGGAATGAGCCAGAAAGTTGAAATTTTCAGAGTAGGTTTGGGAGATGAATATCTCAGCTAAGTTTGTTATTGGGCAAAATTGGCTTTGAGTTGACGGTTGCGTATTGAAATGTTCTCCATTACTTCACTTATTACAGCTACTTCAACAAAGCCTAACGAGGTTTTAGTTACATTTAAGATTTAAACCAAGAAGCACGCAAATATCAAAGTGGGTATCTACTTCGAAATTTCAAAAATTCGCTGACATTTTCTACTTTTAGGCCTTGTGCGGGTGAACTAAATGATGTGTTGAATTTTCGAAATAATTTTTCTATCGTTTCTTGTGCTTATCGTTAGTGGAATTTTGAGTAATCATTAAAGGATACTGTGGGAGGTATACTCATTATTAAAAGGTTTATTTTCTTGGTTTTCTCTCCCAAACTCTGAAAAAGTTGATAGCTATTTTGTGAAATTCACAAAATAACTATCAACAAAATAATTCTAAAGATTTTCATCAAGCGTCTGACGAAGGAGTCTGATATAGACTCCGAAACGTAACGATATAGTTGTTTCTTCGTTGATGTTGTTTCGTTGTGTTTTGTTAGGCAGCATTGTTCAATTGATTGCTTCTGACAAATATCCTGTGTTTCTTACGCAGAAGCAAATCACAAAATAATTAATTTTTATTTTATAGATATTTTTCAGAGTTGGGAGAGAAAACCCAAAACAAACCTTTCAATAATGAGTATACCTCCCACAGTATCCCTTAATGATTACTTAAAACAAAGGTATGGGCCTTTTTAAATCATCCTTTTCAGAAAATTGGAAGAATTATACAAGAAATTGTCACACACAGAAAACAGTCTAACTTTCATGTGCAGATGCAGGGACAGTAGAATAATTCCCAAGTTCCTAAGAATTAAATTACCTTTCGATAGTTTTAGTTGCCACAAAATTACGGACAGATTTGGTCATGCTTTAGTCAGAGAAAGAGTAAGTTTTCGAAGACAAAATAAGGTAAGACTAAGTCAATATATTCTAAGGTTAGAAGAAGAAATTTTTAATAATTAGTCAAAGAGTGATTCAGACCATATCTTTTATTGTGTTGATATTCCATATAAAAATGAATATAAAAAAAGTAGAGCATCAAATTTTAATAAATTCAATTCTCTGTTCAATGAAAAACAAAGACAATCCAACAAAAATGCACTTAATAACAACTTCGTCACTAAAACGGTTATAAATTTATATATATAATTATTATATATATATTATATATTATTAATATAATATAGTTTGAATGAAAGTGAAAAAAGAATCTTATCGAAGGGACTAAATTTTGCAGTGACAACAAGAAATGTCCCCATACTAGACATTATTTCATCTTTTGAGAAAACAGCTCAAAAACTTCCAACTGAAAAGTCAAACGAATTCAGAGTTTTGAATAAAATGTTACTAGAGAAGCCTATCAAAACATCTTCAAACCTAAGTTGTATGGAAAAACAAGCTATAATCTCACTTAAAAAAGATAACAATATTAAAATCTTACCTGCCGACAAGGGAAACGCTACAGTCATTTTGGATTCAAATGAATATCATAATGAACTTTTGGATATTGTTAACGATAAGAACAATTATACCAAAATCAAAAAAGATCCCACTTCTATAACAGAAAGAAAAGTCAAAAACATTTTATCAAAGCATTCAAAAACCCTTACGTATAGACAGAAAAAAGAACTCATGCCATCTTACAGTAAACCACCACATTTATATAGTCTTCCAAAAATACACAAACCTGTAATTCCACTGAGACCAATAGTAAGTTCTATTGGATCTCCATGTCAAAATTTAGCGAAATATCTACTTCAATTTTTAAACCCTTTAACAGGAAACAAAGAAAGTTTTTTGAAGAACAGCAAACACTTTCTTGAAAAACTACAAAATTCAAATTTAAACCAAAATGACATTCTAGTGAGCTTTGATGTTGTCAGTTTGTTCCCCAATGTTCCTGTCGATAAGTCGCTTCAAATAGTTCGAATGAAATTAGAAAATGATGACTCGATAATTAAAGATTCAAAATTTAATGCCAATGATATTATGGAAATGCTTGATGTTTGTTTGAATACCACCTATTTCCAACTAGGAGATGTTTTTTATCGACAAAATTTTGGAATGGCAATGGGTTCGCCTTTATCACCTGTCATGAGTAATATATTTATGGAAAATTTTGAAGAAAAATTTGTGGATACATATTTCTTGATACCAAAAGCTTGGTGGCGATATGTTGACGATATATTTGTAATTTGGCAACATGGTAGAGAAGAGTTAGGCAAATTTTTCGATTTCATAAATTCAAAGGAACCTACAATAAAATTCACTCTGGAAATAGAGAAAAATAATCAGCTTTCTTTTCTGGATGTTTCGATAATTAAGTATCCGAACCATTTCGAAACGAGTGTCATCAGGAAGCAGACACATACAAATAGATATTAAAATTTCTATTCAAACCATCAGCTTAGTGTGAAAAGAGGTGTTATTAAAACACTTTATGATAGAGCGAACCTAATTTGTTCTACTCTTGAAATTCGAAATAATGAAATTGATTTCATCAAAACATTTCTTGAAGAAAATGGATATCCGAGACAATTCATAAATACATGTATCATGAATTTCGATAGAAGAGCAAATAATCAAGAACAACAAAATAATCAAGAAGTAAAACAGAATAATCAACAAGAACAGCAACCCAATCTGTTGAATGTGATCCCTTATGTTCGTGGCCTTTCTGAAAAAATTAGAAGAATCAGTTCTAAGTTCAATATAAGAACCGTCTTCAAAACACAAAATGATCTTAGGTCTTTATTAACGAAAACAAAACCCATAAATGAAACACAAAAATCAAAAAACTGTGTATATAATATTCCTTGTATTTGGGGTAAATCATACACAGGAGAAACATCAAGACCACTAGAAGTAAGAAAGTCAGAGCATAAGAATAACTTGACAAATAGAGACATACAGAAATCAAAAATAGCAGAACATGTATGTACAATCCAAGGAGATCACATGATGGATTGGAGTAATACAAAGATTCTAATTTCAGAACCTGATTATATTAAAAGGAAACTTAAGGAGTCAACTTGTATTTTATTGAACAGAGAATGCAATTTTGCAAATTGCTCAATTGGTATTGACCATATATGGCTAAATTTATTGAAAAAGGAGTTGGAACTTGGAAATTTCTATGCGAAGTAAAACTATGTTACCTATGATTTTTAAATAATGTCAATGTGACAATTCTTGAATTTCACAAAATAACTATCAACAAAATAATTCTAAAGATTTTCATTAAGCGTCTGACGAAGGAGTCTGATATAGACTCTGAAACGTAACGATATAGTTGATTCTTCGTTGATGTTGTTTCGTTGTGTATTGTTAGGCAACATTGTTCAATTGATTGCTTCTGACAAATATCTTGTGTTTCTTACGCAGAAGCAAATCAAAAAATAATTAATTTTTATTTTATAGATATTTTTCAGAGTTTGGGAGAAAACCTTTCAATAATGCAAAAACAAATCAATTTTATCTGCGAGTGGGGGCTTCTTACGGATATCATTTCGTACCATAGTCTGAAGTAACAGAAATAAATTCAAATATACTCTGGAGCAAGTGTAATTTCTCACTGGTTACACTTGCATATTTCAGCATGGGGCAAGTTTAAACCACAACATTAGCACGAACACAAATAATAATTGATGGAAAAAATACTTTTAAGTATTTTAATTATTTTATCAATAGTGCCAACAATCTTAATTGAAACACTGGGAGTTTGCGAATTATGAAAATTCAAAGCTAAGCCAATAATACGCAATACCCGAGGTCGAAAGTACGAGCATTACTCAAGGGATTATGAGTCAAGGTTAATGTTGTCAATTCCTCCACACTGAATAGTAGGAAGCTGATGAAGTGAACCTATCACATAATACAGGATTTTTGTAAATGAATGTAACATCGCAGTTGGCTTTGAATCATTCTTTGATTCTCTTCGCTAGGGATCCTGACTATTTAACAGGTCTTTGAAATTGACAGCCTTGATAATAATTGTATTGTCATAAAATAAATTATTTGGATGGAATCGCGAATGCGAACAGTATATACAAGGTGAGTCTTTTAGTTGTACATTAATTTTAACCATATATTCTCATAATCAAATTAAACACTTTTTTCGGTTACCATTTTTCCAAATTCGGCTCAGGTAAAAAGATACAGGCTGTTGAAATTTCGAAAAAAAAATTAGTTTTTATTTCGTAGCTTTGACATCCTTTTTCCAAATGAAATAAAAGGTGTGAAGTTTTATATAACTATGATACATAATTTATAAATATAAGTTTTTCCCTACTTCTACTGGTTTTCTACTTATAGACTCGTAGATTCAACTAAACGAAATTAGCATACATGAAGCAGATGAAGCTTTTCTTGAGTCATGTCAAGAATATTCAATCGTTTTAGAACATTAAATTATTCCTCATCATTCCTCTTTGAACGCACCGTTTTCGGGATATTCTTCATTGAATGTTATGAAATGGAAAACTCCAGAAATTTCACTACTTTTTTGGATCCGCCCCTGAGCGTTGGATTGTCGAAGCAAGCTCTAAACCACGTTACCATACCTTTTTCTCGTGCACCGTTAATGTCAGAGATAATTTATATGCAGGAGTGTATTAGCACATTGTGAAATATTTAAACGCTTATAACTTTTTATCCGTGCCATTTGGAAAAATGGTAAATGAAAAAAGTGTTTTATGTGATGATAGGAATCTAAGGTTAAAATTAATTTACAACTTTAAGTCTCAACCCTTTTATATGAAGCGGCAAAATAAGAAAATTTCAAAGCCAACTGCGATGTTACAATCATTTATAAAGACACTGAAGAAAGAATGTAGAAGAAATGTGTATACGTTACACTTACCCCGAATTTATACTTATCCCGAATTAATACTTACCCCGATGTACCTAATTGAAAAAAAAGTGGGAAAGACCTGCGGACAGGAGCTTTGGCGCACTGTTCAAATTTATAGTCGGAGCGTTCACCATCCAGGTACTGAACTCTTTCAAAGCTGCTTAGCTCTAGAAAAAACAAATTTCCAAGAATATAAATCCTAATCCTAAAACAAACGTCCAAAAAAAACTGATCATCTTTTTGGCCGAGAATGGTCTCAAACGAATAGTTTCGACCCAAAGACCCCATACATTCATTGGTGGTTCGAAAATAAACAGGACTGTGTCTGTGGTAGCGTAAGGACCCATTCTACTACATACATTTAATGTCGAAAATAAACAGTGCTCAAAGTGTAATCATTAAAGTATACTTTGGGAGTTACATTCATTATTAAATGGTTTATTCCTTCATGGGTTTTCTCTCCCAAAATCTGAAAAATATTGAATTGCTACTGAGTTAGAAACACAAGATATTTATCAGCAATTTATCTAACAATGTTGCCCAAGAAACAATTACGAAATAACATGAACGATAAAAACAACTATTTTTTAACGTTTCGGAGACTATATCACACTCCTTCGTCAGACACCAAACGAAAGTCATCAGAATTATTTTTTCTTGATAGCTCTTCAGAAATATCGAAAATTGTCGCCATTTTTGAGGTGGGTTTATCCCTGAGCACAAGGTGCTTTCTTTGAAAAATGAAAAAATTAAAAATAATACATAAACTTTCAAAAGTCCCCTCTCACAAATATACCCCTCTGTAGCCACATGGATCTCTTGAAGAAGAATCACATCCGCTAATTTTCGAAGTTATTCACCCTCAGAAATCCCTTCAATATTCGAATTAAATAAAGAAAATGTCGTTGCTCATAAAGCCAGGAGGGTTTTTTCAAAACCAGGTATGATCAAGCGATGATTATTCAGAACTTCAGATGGTCGAAGACCGCTATAGGACCCTTATGTAGGGCTAACATCTCCCATAGATATATGATGCTTTTCTCGTAGTAATTATTTCAATAAAAATGAAAATAACATTGATTGGAACTGGTACTGTCTTTTCAAATGGATATGGAACATTTTTCCTAAGGTAACTGCTATTTTAGATGAAACTCCAACATGTTTGATACATCTACTGGTTACGGTTTCTCTACTGGGTGAAATGGCACTGTTTTGTCTGGATACAATATCTTCTTTTCAGCATGAGCTGGGTTTGGACAGTCAACAGATACTTTGACTAGGTAGGTTCTTCAACAGGGTAGGTTTGGGGTACAGGAACTTCTATCTTATCTGAGATTTTTACTGGGTTACTGAAAAGTAAATATATTTATAATCCCCTTCTATCAATAGAGAGACACCTTCCTTTTGTTCCTCCATATTTCTGGGTTAAATTATTTTATTATTATTTACAAAATGACAGATTGCCACAGGCGATAGGTCTCAGACAACTGTAATGTCAAGATCATAGAGGAACATGAAATTCTTGAAAGATAAATGATAATGAACTTACTAACTTCATGAAATAATTTAGATTCAAAAATCAGAAACTGACAATTTGTTTGGTCGAATGTATATAGAGTGGACCAGTTCACCCCGATACTTGGAATATTTGGGTATTTCGGCAATATCTTCGCCAATGTAGATCCGATCGAGTTCAGATCTATAGAACTTTAAAATAAGGTTTTGAATGCTCTCGATGAATTTCAACCATATCTGGCGGATAGTTTCTGAGATACCGAATTTTTTCAAGTATTTTTTTTATTTTCAAGTCAGGCGATCCACACAAAATTTTTTATAAGTCTTCGTGTCGGTATTTTTCAACTAATTGCCGTGCTTTGATTCAATCAGATCAGTATTTTTCGAGTTATTGAGAAAACAAAATTGAAATGGCTATAACTCTGAAACCACTCGGTGGATTTTGCCCATTAACAAGCATATCCGGCGCATTTGGATTCCGAACCTATCCTGAAAATTTCAACTCTCATTGCGTTCTAGCGTAATCGTGCTGACGGCCGGACAGCCAGATGGACACAATCAATTTTAACCTCGGATTCTTGATCAGTGAGTCGAAACTAATCGTTTAAGACCATTCTCGGCCAAATATTCGAAAATTACAAACATTCGTACGAATTGATAGGTACTCTGTTCATAGAACAGCGCACCAAATATAAAATTATTCCTAAAAAAAAATTAAAAAACATTTCTTGAAAAATAAAAGCAGGCGAAACAATAGACCGTTTTTCGCCGAGGTGCATATTACATTTATTCGTCGACCTCCACATATTTTAATTTATTTCTTACCTCTTAAATAATTTCACAATAGCATATGACACATACACTTATGTTTGTAATGACCCGCATCATGCCGTATTCATAGTATATATATATATATTCTTTTGAACTTGAGCATTACAATTTGTTTTTTATCTAACAATAAAGCATGTGTATGAAAAAAGTGTTAGCAGAGGTTAGTGTAACGGGGTACCATATAATTTGATATATGATACTATGAGCTTAGGGAAAAAACCTCAGCAAAAAAACCCTATCTCCCCGTTAGTGTTGTGATTGTGATGAAAATTGAAATTGTTAACAAAATATGCTGAAATATTAAATATTGAAGGGCATCTTTTTCTTTATTATCGCTTCTTCCTTCAACAAGCAGAGAAGATTCTCCAAGGTACCCGAAACCCAATCTGAAAAAGGACTACGGGAGAAAACGAACAAATTAAAAATGGAATATTCTATATTTCATTAAATAGATTTTAAACTCGCTACCCATTCTAAAAAAGATTCAGAAACATTATGAATAGCCCTAAAACCATCTTTGAATCTATATATGTGACAATTATTAACTAAATGATCTATGGTTTCCTCTGCTTCCCCGCATTCACAACTAGGACTCTCAACTGAATTCCACCTGAAAAGCATGCTGTTGCAACGACCATGACCGGTTCTTAGACGATTCAAAATAGACCATATTCTCCTTGGAAGATCAAACCCCGGAACTCTATTTGAAGGATCAGAAATTAAATCTTTGTTGAATAAATTGCAAGAAATCCATTCAGACCGCCAAACTTCCTTGTCACTTTTATTCGAATTAAGAAAACAGTTGGACCATAAAGGGTTTCGTGACTTCAATCTGGGAATCTTATTGCCTGGAATGTAGGAGATAATCGGAAATGAATTCGGAAAAGAATGAAATTTATTCCAAGAATTTGAAACAGCAGTCTGCCTGCGAATGTGGGGCCGGACAATGTTTGAAAGAACTGGCAACCAATGAATAGGTGTAGATCTAATAGTTCCAGTGATGATTCGCATAGATGAATTCAACTGTGCATCAATTTTTTGAGTATGAGCACTATTAAACCAGACAGGGCAACAATATTCAGCGGCAGAAAAAACCAAGGCTAAGGCTGCTGTTCGAAGAGTAGCTGCATCAGCACCCCATGAAGTACCAGCTAATTTCTGCAGAATATTATTTCTCGTTTTCAACTTCAGACGCAAGTCATCCAAATGAGCTTTGAAATTCAAAGATGAATCTAGTTTCACTCCTAGATATTTAGGATAAAAATTATGTCTCAAGAAAGAATCACCGAAAGTTACACTCAATGTTCTATATTTTTGGTGATTGTTCAAATGAAAGCAAGAAACCTCAGTTTTATTCGGATTCGGACACAAACGCCACTGAAATAGGTACTTCTTCAGAATATCTAAATCTGCAGATAGATTATTTTCTATACTTTCGAAATCAGAATGACGAAATGCAAGGGCAATGTCATCAGCGTATATGAATTTCTCAGACGAAGTAGCAGGAATATCACACAGATATAAATTGAAAAGAAGAGGTGCTAAAACTGAACCTTGTGGGAGACCATTATTCAAATTCTTGAATTTACTACTATTATTATCAATATAAACACGAAACCTTCTATCCGAGAGCATATTTTCGAGTAAACGAACCATTTTGCCACACTTTAAATGAGTATAAAGTTTAAAAATCAAACCATCTTTCCATACCGTGTCATATGCGGCCGACAAATCCACAAAAGCTGTTCCTGTTTTCATTTTACTATTGAAACCTGTTTCGATATAAGTAGTTAGACTAAGAACCTGATCACAACAATTTCTATTTTTCCTGAAGCCCCCCTGGCAATTCTGTAAAACGTCTTCTACAGACGATTCAATCCTAAAAAGAATCAATCTTTCTAAAATTTTAAAAGGAACACTCAACAGACTAATGGGTCGATAACTGCTAGGATCAGAAGAATCCTTTCCACGTTTTAAAATTCCAGTGACCGCAGCGGACGAGAAAGTAATTTTACGGGCGAGAATGTAATTCTGCGGATGAGAATAGTTATTTATGTACCAAGGACGAGAAACTGTCTATTATAGTTGAGTCTGCAAATTGATATCCGAGGCGGAGCCAAGGATAGAAAGCAGGCGAGACAATAGTCAGTTTTTCGCCGACTTGCATATTACATTTTTTCGTCGACCTCCATATATTTTAATGGGTTTCGGAACTCTTAAATAATTTCACAATAGCCAATGACACATACACACGTTTGTATTGAACCGTATCCATAGTGACACAGCACTGACAGTTATTCTTAGAGACACTTATGTTTTTGGCGCTGTTGTTCCTCGGAACAGAGTGCTTATCAATTTGTCCAAATGTCTGTAATTTTCGAATTTTTGGCTGAAAATGGTCTTAAACGATTTGGTTTGACTCACTGATCAATAATCCGTGGTCGAAATCGATTCTGTCTGGCCGGCTGTCCATCCGCCGTTAACTCGATAACTCTCGAACGGAATGAGCTAGACAGTTGAAATTTTCACAGTAGGTTTGAGGGATAAATATCTCGGATAAGTTCGTTATTGGGCAAAATCGGTCAAAAAGTTTCGGAGTAAGAAAAAAAAATCTTTTTTTTTACATTATATCTCTTGAATTCAATTTTTTTAAGATGCCGTTTCATCATAAGAATCCATTCTTATCATTTTCAACTCTAGCAAGCTAATACTTTCGGAGATATGATGTTTCAAAGTTTCAATAATGTATCGTAAGTTCTATGTATTCACAGAAGGTGAACACATAATCTGCCTGTGATCACTATTCATAAATGTCATCTTTTCTAGCTATTAGAGATTGTCAATTCATAGTTGTTATTTTCTCTTGGAAAGCAAGTATTCGATTCTTTAATTTGTGAATATATACAAGACTGTTTTGATGTAGTTTATGGAGCAATAGGAAAGAAGAACATAATAGAATCATCAAAAGAAATTACTGTTCGTTGACCACTGAGGTTAATATTACCTTTTACTTCCTTAAGTAGTGAGATATGTTCCTATATACAGTATTTTCATAATGTTGCAAAAAAATACTGAAAATGGATCTACATTTGTGTATCAATAGTTTTTTCTTGATTCAAGGTTCATTATACAGAAAATAATGTGTTAGTGGTATGGACTATTAAAATTTAAATTATGAAAAGAGGATAGTATTTTTTTAATATATTTTGAACTATTAAAATAATTTGTTCGTGATCCACTACGTACTCAAATATTACGAATAAATGGACAATCTGCTATGATTGTCTCCAGCCTTGCTCTAGACTAGACATTTGCATGATACTTTCCTTACATATTTCGAGTTGTGAATACTAAGCACCGAGTTTAAGTTGCAACAACCCATTCCATGAGGTTGAATCATTGCAGATTGCTCATTTAATCTTGATAAATAAATTTAATGAAAATTTTTGAAGCATTAAGGCATTGAAGCATTGTAGATTGCCCTTTTTTTATAAGATAATTTTTGAAGCATTTTTTTTAACGACACTTTTTTTAAATTTAATTTCTTTCATGATGCATTTCTATCAGAGGAATCCACTGATCTAATTCCCAACTCTGAGAAACCAATATTTTCGGAGATATTATTTGTCTGTTTGAACAAGAATGCCAAAACACTCCTGTCCACAGGGCTTGAACCAATTTTTTAAATATCCATTTATTATTGAACCATATCATGCCGTATTCATATAGTGACCACAGCGGATGAGAAAGTAATTTTGCGGGCGTGAAAGTACTTGCCTTCGATAAAAGTCGCAAATTAGTATGTAAAATGTCAATTTTCATAGAGGTTGACGAAAAAAATTTTTCTTTGGAATTTTTATATTTCAGAAACTATTTGTCAGATTCTGCTGAATTTTATTTTCCCAGTATTTCCAAAAATACAGATATACAAAAGAACATGCTCCGGACTTCTTCAGTGCTTTTCAAGAATGTTTCATTTAATTACGTATCTCAACAGATTTCCTTCATCTCTCCAGTATCTTATTTCGCTTTAAAGATGGACGTAGCATTCTCTCTACCACCCAGTATATCTGGAACGGGAACAAATAAAGGGTGACGGCTAAGAGCACAGAGATCGGCGATTTCCATTACTGGTAGCGGACGCAGAAGGCGGAAAAATGTCCCGAATGGGCCATTGTCACGATTACCTGTGAAATTACTTTCAGGATTTGTTGTCGTATTGACTATGCCATACAGGAGTGGAAGTGGCAGAAAAAAAGATCCATCTTGTATGGGTTGTAATTTCAGTGCCGCTGTATCGCGGCGGACAGCCAACGTACCTTCGTTATTCTTGATTGCCTTTTCAATCTTCGACAAAGGACAACTCCTGGACTTAAATTAAGTGGAAGTGAAGAATTAACTTGAAATGGAGTTAATAATTTCTTATTACTCGGATGGCCGCGGTGCTTCAGGGAGAATTTTCAATTTTGACTGGATATTATTCCATTCCAGATATTTCCTGGTTCTCATGCGTGCTTGTTTCACCATGAAAAGTGAGCTATCGTTTTGCCAAATGTCCTTTTTGGACGAAAATGGTTTTAAGAATTGGGTTCTACTCATTCATGAATAAATAATTCGGGGCCGAATCACATCCGTCCAAAAGCACGAAATCTCTCGCACGGAATCCGTCGAAAATTGCTGGGTATGTTCGAGAAATAAATATCTCGTTTGAGTTCGTTGGGCGAAAACCACCGGGTGGTTTAGGAATTATGGCCACCTTATTTTTTTGCCCGCCTGTTCTGGGGAACATCGCGTTATCGATTGGATCCATATTGTCGGAAATATAGGGAAAACATTTTTTTCCTGGACGCCAAGCAGCATTGGGCGAGTTCTGTTCCAGAATGAGTGACCGCTCTGGCAATGAACAAGCGCACTAAAGTTTAGCAGTCTGATTCCACTTTAGTGTTTTTCCGTTTTTCTCTGCAATTAATTCCCTCTTTCCGACCATTTATGGGCGCATGTTATGGGGAACATCGAGTTATCATTTTGCCCAAAAGTCTGTAATTTTCGAATTTTTGCCGAAAATGGTCTTAATCGATTGGGTTAGACTCCCTGATGAAGAATTTGAGGTCAAATTTGATTCTGTCTGGCGAGCCGTCCGTTGCCACGATAGCTTGAGAACGGAAAAAGATAGGAACTTGAAATTTTCAGGGAAGATGGCATATCCCAATACGACGGACAAGTTCGTTAATGGGAATAATCAGACCAATGGTTTCCGACTAATACATATCCGATTGAATTGAAACTTGTTGAGTAGTTGTAGAATACAAACATAAAGATGTTCATCAAATTTTGCGAGAATCGTATCACTAGAATATTTAAAAAAAATTTTTGAAGAACATTATTTATGTCACGAAAACCTGAGAACAGAAAGAGATAGCAATGTTTAGGTTAGATTGTGCATCTGAATGTGACATTTGAGTTCGTTAACAGGCATAATCGGCCAAACAGTTTTGGGCTATACCGATCTAAAATTGCGTTATTATGTCCTCACTAACTCAAGAAAAACGAAACCGATCTAATTCAAACAAGGTTATTGGTTCTAAAATGCCAACGCAAAAATTCTTGCAGAACTTTGTGAGGATCATATCACTCGAAATTAATATAAAAATCACTGAAAATCATTGAAAAAAATTCTATATATTAAAAACAATTCGTCCGACATCGTCCTAACTCTACTGTCAAGTTCCAAGTTTGATCACAATCGGATCTATATTGTTGGACATCCGAGCAGCCTTGTGTGAGTTCAGTAGCTGAAAGGGTGACCACTGCCTCGATAACTTTCGAACAAAAAGAGATAGAGACTTACAATTTCCAGGCATCTGAATGGGAGAGTTAATTTCATTTTTGGGCATAATCGGCCCAACGGTTTCGGAGTTATACCCATCTGGAATATTATTTCCTCGATCATTCAAAAACTACGGACCTGATCGAATTGGATCTTGGTAACTAGTTGTAGAATATTAACATAACGACGAGGGTAAAATTTTGTGCGAACGGAACCAATAGAAATTTGTAAACAAATTACGATAATATAATCCGCCGTATTCACAAAGCATTCAATCTCCGTTAAGTCCTAACCGAGGTCCTCAGTTAAGAATAAATTTGAATCGCAACCTCAGTAACGTCAAAATTAACCTGAAACAGGCCTGTTTCACCACCGTTAAATACGTTAACTTAGGTTGCGATTCAAATTTATCCTTAAATGAGGACCTCAGTTAGGACTTAACGGAGATTGAATGCTTTGTGAATACGGCGGATTATATTATCGTAATTTATTTACAAATTTCTATTAGTTCCGTTCGCACAAAATTTTACCCACGTCGTTATGTTAATATTCTACAACTAGTTACCAAGATCCAATTCGATCGGGTTTCCTCTATATCTCAAAATATACAAATCCGATCCAATTAAATGATTACTTGTAGCCGACCCACTAATTTTCGCGGAATTTCGTGAATATCGTATCCTGGTGTTACTTGAGGCATAAGTTTTTCGTATTTCAATTCCAATAGAAAACAGATATCCGAATAAGTTAATAATTTTGTGATCATAGACGTTATCGTATCCTAAAATTACTTGAGACGTAAGTTTTTTCGTATATTATTAGACATTTAATGAATCTCAATTCCGATGGAATACCTACTTCAGAATGAAAAATTCTGTGATCTTAGATCCTGTTCACTCCAACTGCTTTAGAATTTTTCCAACTGCTTTGAAAATTTGCCAACTCCGTTCAACATTGGGAAGATGACCCTCCCCAACCCTTAGGGGCACGTCCCTGGTAATGGTTATTCCGTCCGTAGAACTTCCATTTGAAAGAAACCCAGAATATCAAAACTTCTTCTCGGAAATTAAAACTTATCTATTTATATTATTAAAAGAGAGGAGCAAACTGCGTACTGACATATTTACTTTGCTAAATTCAATAGAAATAAAAACTTTTTAAAATACCGCTCAACAGTGAGAAACATCTCAAATTGGTACCCGATGGTTTCTTTTATGATATACTCGCTTTGGGATAACGTAATATTATGCTAAATATTATTTTTTGCTGGCTACACACATTGTGCTGAAAACTATTGAATGTTGAATTTACGGCAACAGGACTGTGTACAAGGGTACATGGTGTTATTCCATGTTATCCTGTTCTTATTATCTGTCTGCTTTGCATTAATCCGGTCAGGCGGTCAAATTCCTTCACAATTTATAACAATTTTTTTCTTAAATATTCCAACTCCATTGAAGTTTTTTCCAACTCCTTCGAATTATTTTCCCACTCGATTGAAATTATTCCAACTAGGGAATCCAATCCCGCACCAAAATCTCAATCCCGCAAACGCTCGGGATCAAAGTTATCAATCCCGCGGATCCGCAAAAATGCGGGATTGTTAACAATATATATATACTCTTTGTACTCAAATTATCAAACATTCAAGCACTGACGTGAAGTCACGAGCTTTTGCGAGTATGTTCTATTGTCCATTCTCCTGTATTGTATAATAACTGTATAATACAGGTATTCTACAGCTAGTTACCAACCTTCAATTCGATCGAGTCTATATTTTTTGAGTTATTGAGGAAATAATATTCCAGGTGGATATAACTTCGAAACAGATTATGCCTGTAAACGAACTTAACTCTCCCATTCAGATACGCAACATACCCTGAAAATTGCAAGTCCTTATCTCCTTTCGTTCGAAAGTTATCGAGGCAACGGTCATCCATCCATCTACTGAACACACACAAGGCTGCTCGAATCTCCAACAATATGTATCCGATCGTGTTCAAACTTGGAACTTGGCATAGAGTTAGATTCTGAAGGCTCTCGCAAAATTCCAGCGATGTCGGACGAATAGTTACTGATATATATATAATTGTTTTCAATAATTTTCAATGATTTCTTAAACATTTTCTAGCGATACGATCCTCACGAAATTTTGCAAGAATTTTGCGTTGGCATTGTACAACATAACCATGTTTGAATTCAATCGGTTTTGTATTTTTCGAGTTATTGAGGAAATAACAACCCAATTTCAGATGGGTATAACTCCAGAATCGTTTGGCCGATCTCTTTCAATTCTCAGTTTATCGTGACATAAAAAAAAACTTCTTGATAATTCGTTTGGAATTTTCTAGTAATATGATTCTCACGAAATTCACAAACGTGCTTAGGTTTATATTCTACAACTATTCACCAAGTTTCAATTCGATCAGATTTGTATTGGTTGAAAACAAAATTATTGCTCGGAAACCATTGGGCCGATTATGCCTATTAACGAACTTGTCCGTCTCATCGGGATGCGTCACCTACCCTTAAAATTACAATTCGCTAGTTCTTTCCGTTCTCAAGTTATCGTGGCAAAGGCCGGCCGGACAAAATCAAATTTGACCTCGAATTCTTCATCGGGAAGTCGAACCCAATCGTTTGAGACCATTCTAGGCAAACAATCGAAAATTACGGACATTTGGGCAAAATGATAACGCGATGTTCCCTAGAACATACGCGCAAAAAGGTCTTATGCAATTAAAAACATACTTTAGCATAGTAGCATATGAGGTTTTTTATGTACCAATGACCAAAAACTGTCTATTATTGTCGGGCCTGCAAATTGCTATCCGAAGAGGAGCCGAGGACAGCAAGCAGGTGATGCAATAGACAGTTTTTCGCCAAGGTGCATATTTAATTTTTTCGTCGACCTCTACATACTTGAATTACCTCTATGAATTTCGGGCCTGCTAAATAATTTCACAATAGCAAATGGAAGTTATTCTCATATACACTTATGTTTGTATTGAACAGTATGATGCTATATTCATAGTGCCCACAGCGACTGACAGTTATTCTTACAGGCACTTATGTTTGTATTGAACCGTATCATGCTGTATTCATAGTGACCACAGCGGACGAAAAAGAACTTTTTGTTTTTCTGGGACGTTTGCGCTTTCATTGTCGAATACGGAATTTCAATATTGAGTCCCGCAAATCCCGCAATCTTGATCCCGCAGAATTTCAGCGAGATCCCGCATTTGCGGGATCCAGCCTTTGCGGGATCCAGCATTTGGGGGATTGGATATTCTAATTCCAACTGCTTCAAAATTTTTTCCAACTCCTTCGAGATTTTTTCCTACTCCTTCGAAATTTTTACAAATTTGTTGAAACTCCGTTCAACACTGGGGGGGGTCATCCCCCCATCCCACCCCTTAGGTCCTTGCCTGACCTTGATGGGTAACCGCTCTGGCAATAGATTTGAACAAGCGCGCCAAACCTCCTGGCCTTGAGTACTTTTCCAACTAGTTATTCTCTCAATTTATCGGCAAATATCTTCCCGAATCGACCATGTCTGCGTGCCTGATCGTCCAGTGTATCTGGTAGCAAAATCGAAATCGTTGTAAAATTTAAATTATCTGTAATTTGACTTGGACTACTGAATATTATTTCTTCACACCATCATACGCAATTATTTCTTCTGCTTAAATGAATTTCTTCGCTTCCGTCGGTGAGGGCTTTGTCGGTTAATCCGTAAAATTGTGTTCTCTTATGTGGAATGAATGCATTCGTGAATTAGTGTCGCCGCTGCGAAGAAGCTGATGTAAACCCGGAAGAAATTTTACGCATGTGGTAGGTATGTTTCTGTGACTGTTTGAAAGTGATTTTTTTTTGAGGAGAACCATGATATATCTCAGAAGATAGGGTTATTTCATCGATGTGCGGTAGCGCTAGCCAATATATTTTTTGCTCTCAGTCATTACTTCCACTAGTTAACCGGCCTGTTATTTTATTTAAAAAACCATCCACTTTCATCATTCGGAGCTTGTATAAGAAAGTATTGGTCAGAAATTCATGGAACACAGACAATTCAGATGTTACCCGACACTGAAACTCAAAGCTTTTTGCGCGCATTTTCTGGGGAATTTTCGAATTTGGCGAAAATGGTCACAAACGATTGGGTTCGACTTCCCGATGAAGAATTCGAGTTCAAATTTGATTCTGTTCGGCCAGACGGTCGTTGCCACGATAACTTGAGAACGTTAAGAGCTAGCGACTTGAAACTTCCAGGGTATATAGGTGGTGCATCCCAATACGACGGACGAATTCGTTAATGGGCATAATCGGCCCAATGGTTTCCGAGTTACAATTTTGTTTTCAACCAATATATATCCGATCGAATTGAAACATATAGTTTAGAATATAAACCTAAGCACGTTAGAGAAATTTTGTGAGAATCGTATCACTAGAAAATTTTAATAAAATTATTAAAAAATATTTCACGATAACCTGAGAACGGAAAGAGATTGCGACTTGAAATTTTCAGGTTAGGTTGTACATCTGAGAGTGACATTTGAGCTTGTTTATAAGCATTATCGGCAAAACGGTTTTGGAGTTAAACCCATCTGAATTTTTGTTGTTATTTAAAATTAAAATAATAAATAATTCGAAAAATACTGATCCGATTCAAACTTGGTTGCTAGTTCTAAAATGCCAGCGCGAAAATTTTTACAAAATTTCGTGAGGATCGTATCACTAGAAAAATCAGAAACTATTCATCCGACATGGCTGAATTTTTGCGAGAGCCTTCAAAACCTAACTCTACTACCAAGTTCCAAGTTTGAACACGATGGGATATATATTGTTCTAGATCTGAGCAGCCCTGCGTGAATTCAGTAGCTGGATGGGTGACCGTTGCCTCGATAACTCTTTTTTCGAAAGGAGATAGGGACTTCTAATGTTCGAGGTAGGTGCGCATCTGAATGGGAGAGTTGAGTTCGCTGTGGACCATAATATTAGGCCCAACTGTTTGGAAGTTATACTCATCTGGAATATTATTTCCTCGATAACTCAAACTAGTTGTAGAATATCGACATGAAGACGTGTGTAAAATCTTGTGAGGACCGTACCACTAGAAAATTCTTAAAAAATCACGAAAAAATATTAAGTATCTTACGACACCTTGAGAACGGAAAGAAATAGCAACTTGTAAGTTTTCAGGGTAGATTGCGTATCTGAATGCGACATTTGAGTTCGTTAATTAGCATAATCCGCCAAATGGTTTTGGAGTTATATCAATCTGAAATTTGATTATTATTTCTTCAATATCCAAAACAATATGATGCCGATTCAATTCAAACATAGTAATTAGTTCTAGAATGCCGACGAAAAAATGTTTACAAAATTAGGAGAAGATCTTATTACTAGAAAATTAAAAAAAAATCATTAAAAACAAATTTATAGTATCAGGAAGCAGTTGTCCAATATCGCATCGATGAAATTTTGCGAGAACCTTCGAAACCATGAATGTCATGATGACATATTCAATTATAACATAAATTTTGGGTCGATTCATAATAGATAGTGAAGCATGTATCTATGGGAGATGATAGCCCTACATTAGGATCCTGTAGCGGTCTTCGAACATCTGAAGTTCTGCATAATCATCGCTTGGATTGGACAGACCTGGTTTTGAAAGAGACCCTCCTAACGCCAGGAGGGTCGATATTTTCCTTTTTGAAATCAAATAGTGAAGGGAATTTCTAAGAACAAGAGTGAATATCTTTCCGAAAACTAGCGGAGGCGATTCTTCTTCAAGAGATCCATGCGGCTACAGAGGAGTATAAATATACTCCTCTGTAATGCTCTCTAACAAATGTGAGAGGGGACTTTAGAAAGATTATGTATTATTTTTTATGATTTTTTATATCAAAAACTACTGGCAAGTTCCAAGTTTGTACACGATCGGATCTATATTGTTGGAGATCCAAGCAGCCTTGTGTGAGTTCAGTAGCTGGATTTTTGATTTTCAGGTTAGGTTACACATCCCAATTGGAGAGTTAAGTCAGTTTTTGGGCATAATCGGTCCATCGGTTTCCTCGATAACTCAACATTTGTTGAGTTATCGAGGCTGTAGGCTCGATCGAATTGAAGCTTGGTAACAAGTTGTAGAATATCAACATAAGGGCGTGTGTAAAAGTTTGTGAGAACCGTACCCCTAGAAAATTTTTATTATTTTACGAAAAAAAAATTGGTTCAAGTACTGACGTGAAGTCAGGAGCTTTTGCGCGTATAGGAACTATATTTCCTGATAATATTATCACATCTACTTACCGCTAAAATAAAGAGAATTATTTTCATGTAAATAAGAATATACATACCTATTTCAATGTAATTGAATTTTTTGTATATTTTGAGCTTTAATTTTGCCTAATTTATCTCCTACTTAACAAAATAGCAATGGTAAGTTAATACAACTTTATATATCTTTGGGGCGATACGAAGTTCGCCGGGTCAGCTTGTATCTTATAAAAGCTGAGAAAACGGCTTATATCGATGATAAATTCGATTAAGCGTGCTTGAACGAATATTCTTAATATCTTTAGTTTATGAATTTTTAAGGTTATTAAAATAAAATACTGTGTTCTGTAACTTTCATGCATTTAGTCTCCCACGGAAATTTCGGAAACTTTGTTGAGTAGATGATAAACTTCCTGGAAAACCGAATGAGGCATGGGTTCGCATAATGGAGATCATTAGTCGAAGTGTAGAATGGCACTTCACACCCAATCGACCAATAGTGATCCAATCAATTCTTACCTCTTACATATCAGCTGTCGCGCCTGTAAACAACAGCGTTGTTCTTCTTGTTGTATTCCACGAGTTTGTCAACTGTAATATGTTGGCGGGTCCTTCATTCTACATATTCAAATTCCGCCGTCGTCCCTTGTTTTTCACAGTCTTCGACCAAACCACGTATTCTCTCCCTGAATCCAAAAAATACCGCACCCAATATTCCAATTTCGTCCGCAAATTCCCGAAGATCCAACTTGATCCGACCGCATTTTTTGCAGCCTCACATGTACGGATCCCGATATTGCGCTAGACGTGGCGAATAATATAATATATTCAGGGTTGTGATTATACATGTGAAATACAGATGTCGCACAGGTGTAACCACGTCGCTTTCAATTTCCAGAATCCCTGTGGTTTTTAAGGAGCCCGGCAAGAAAATAGGAGATCTAATGCTCTGGACTTAGTCGACTAAGTTACGTGCCACCTGTTATAACGAGTTTTCCGGAGGCAGGCATTACTGGGGTGGAGTAACAGTGGAAAAATAAATTTCTGGGGTAATTAGATGGATGTTTTGAGGAATGAATGTTTTGTTTGAAGGTATGTGGTGAAATTCAATTATCTCGGGCAGAGTATGGTCTCATAAATGGATGCAGTCAACTGGAATCATTTGATGCTTCGTTTTGCGGGGGATTTAGTAAAGGGATATTAGTTGTACATATATACATTTGAATATTTATGTCCCCCTATGATGTTCTATGGGTTATATTGCCATATACGCAGTTATCTCAGGAATAGAACACAAAGAGTTTCGGTTAACACTGGTGACAGCATTAGCCGAAGATGAAATTATTGATATGGATATACCTCAATGCAGTAAACTGGGTCCTCTACTCTTTGTCATATACACAAATTATTTGCCTGCAGCTTTGTTCTTTCCCATCTTAAGTACGATCAATCTGCTGTTGTTTGTTGATTATGCAAATGTCTTAGTACGTAATAAAGACTTAAAGACAAGCATCGAGCAAACCCAGGTGGTTCTCTATTTAAGTTGGTCGAAGCACGTGAAGAAGATTATGGCTAAAGGAAAAAGCTTGATTTTCATGATTTTCAGATGTTTTCATGGCTACTCACCTACCGTTTGTTCTATGATCTATTCGACTTATATACGGCCTATTCTTGAATTCGCCGTACCTGCCTGGTGCCACAACCTCAAGTCAGATATTGAACAGTTAGATTCAAAGATGGCCACTCGTATACCCTCAATTTCAGTACGTCCAAGTTATAAGGAAATATTAAAAATCCTTGGGCTGACATCCTTCCAAGATTCTCGTCCGAGGAGCGACTAGATCGTGAGCTTCAGAATAATGAAAAAGATCTTTGGAACCAATTTATCAGATTTCTTCATCTACAACACCAATAACTTGAGAAGTCACGCATATAAATTGCGTAAAGAAAACGTCAGAACAACCCGCCAGTACTTTTTATCCAACAGAATATTCTCCACATGGAACAATTCACCTGTGGATGTGATTGAAGCTACAAGCGTGAATAAGTTTAAGAACATATTCGACCAGTGAGCAAGGCCTTCTTCCGTTGGCTGATCGTTCTTTTATTTTTTAAGCACTTTTTTCACTATTTTGTACTTGTTTCACTTTTGCTGTTTTGCATATTTTCTATAATTTCAATTTTGCATTTTGAGCGGAAACAGGCTTTGTCTCAACTCTACCCATCTACAATAATAATACTAATAGTAGACAACCCAAATCAAGGATGCCTTAACAGCTAGCTATAAAAAGAAGCTCCGAGATATATGAAAATCACAGCTCTCCGGGAAAAATAAAGTGTCTGTAAAGGTAGGATTCGGATCTCGGCAGTTGCGACCCAGCAGTCGCGACGCGGCAGCCGCGCCGCAGTCGCGGCACACCGCTCTGAAGGGATTTGCATGCAACGCTTTCTAATGCAAGCGACTCAGCAGCGCTGCTGGGGGGCGTGTCCTGCACGCGACCACGGCATCGCCGCCAAGCCGCTTCGGAAGCAGTATAGTCGCGCTGCTCGCTCTTTACGTTAGTGAAAATGGCATTGTTTACTGATGAAAATGACGAGTTTTTAGTCGAATTAGTAGCTAAAAATCCGCCGATTTACGATTCCAGACTCACAACATATAAGAACAACATTGTCTAACTAAGTACGAATTTAAATTGTGTTTTATTAGGTCTGCAGTACTTCCTGAATTTCTCTTCGTTTAAATTGAAGTGGCGTTTTATGAGGATGTTGTAGCTACCTTCATCAACTCTGGATGTACAGGCACAGGCCTAAGGGAGGGGGGGGATGAACCCCCAATGTTGAACGGAGTTGGCAAATTTTTAACACAGTTGGAAAAATTTCAAAGCAATTTCGAAGGAGTTGGACAAAATTTCGAAGAAGTTGGAAAAAATTTCGAAGCTGTTGGAAAAGTTGGAAAAATTCGAAGGAGTTGGACAAAATTTCGAAGGAGTTGGAAAAAGTTTCGCAGCAGTTGGAAAAATTTCGATGGAGTTGAATAGATTTTATTCCTCTTCTCATATGAAAGCAAGAGCAACATTACTTCATCATCCTCTTCTTCATCCTCCATCAATCGCAACAAGAGTTCCAGTTTTCGTTTATTCAAGTTTTCAGACATAGTTCAGTTTGGAAACGCACAACTGTTCACATTAAATTCTGCTTGACTACTGCACGGAGCAGTCGGATCGGAATCGCTGCCCAGGCCGCGGTCGCTGATATCCGAAAGCTCGTGGCAGCGCTGCACAGCAGTGGTAATGGGTCGCGGCTGTCGGTCGCGGCTGCCTGGTCGCGACTTCCGAGATCCGAATGCTACCTTTACGAACAACTTGGCAGTCCCGATAGTCACCTACTCTTTCAGGGTAGTTCACTAGACAGTGAATTAAATTCTCGAGCCCAACAGATGCACACGTAAACTGATGACCATGAACCGTAGCCTGAATCCCAACTGCAGTTGGGATTCAAGCATGCTCGATACAAGGAGTATACCTCCCACGAACGCAGGGTTTTGCAAAGTTTGGTATACCAACACCATCAACAAACGTCTGAAATGGCGATAAGGATATTGAGAAGTGATAACCCACCTCTGAATGGTGGCTCATCGTGAAATTAGTAATCAAGAAGCTTTCCAATTTAGGGCTGCCTAGAGAGCTTTGGAGAAGCTCAATATAACTGACATATACATCGATCATCACCATGAGGAACATCTATCATGCCAATAGACCAAAAAAGAGTTGGCATAGAGATAAGACAGATACAACTGAAGACACTACTCGAAGATCAAATGACTAAACACCTGCACTCCATATATTTCAGGAGTTTGAAATAGCAGGGCCTGTCGGATAAATTATCCTTCGCCTTTTTGAAATCAGCTGTGCTCAAGTAGGAAACGGAGGGATTTGTAATGTATTGTCAAGATGAAGTGATATATATATAAGATGGTATAAAAAGAATATCATGAGAGTGGACTCTCCAACAACGTGCAGAGCATGCCATATAGCCAGCAGGAAACTGTTAAGCACATCCTGTCTGCTTGCAGAATCCATGCTCCATCAGGATATGTGGAAAGACACAATGTGGCACCCAGAATTCTCTACTTCCACTTGAGAGAGGTCTATGGTATAGAATAGACAACGAACCAGTGCTACCATATGTACCTGGAGATTGAAGCAGTTTTTGACAATCACAAAGCTCGCATCTACTGTTACTATGCTATTCAAACAACTCGGCAGATCTACGCCATAAAGCCAGTTATAGTCCTATGGAACAAAGAGCTCAATTAATTGTTTGTTATCGAGTTTTCCTCCGCTGCCGAAAATAATGTGGTGATGAAAGAATAACAGGACAGGAAAAACCTAAGGATTTAATGTTCTAACTGGGTATCCTGTACACAAGGCAGATAGTTAGGATGGTCGTACTAGTCATAGGATGCCTAGGCGGCTTGAGAGCGTGGCCGAATTGAAGATTATTCTGGCCTGTAAATCTCTGGCCGAGGATTTGGCGCGCAAAATGCAGAAAGCGGTATTGCTCGGATCCTTTCGAGTCATCAGGTCCCATCAACGGTGAAGGCCCCTTGCAGCTCATCTCTTTTGTTAAGGGACGCTGTAAGAGCAGGACGGCGAACTACTCCAACGAACGTGCGAGAGGTTTATTAGTGAGTAACCAATCAACAAGTGGAGTCTCACACTCCTGAGAAAAGCGAAGTCTCTCAGGGTTAGCCCAAAAAAGGTTTTATTCTTGAGCGGAAAAACAAAATGGAATAATGGTGCAGTCAAAATGGGCATCTTCTGAAAATCAATAAAACTGAATGTGATTTCTTCGAAACTATTCAATCCAAGGAAAAGTTCCTTGCAACTATTAATTCCAACGATTTGGCAGTTGGCCATACAACATATATGTGAGCTCAGTAAAAGGCTCAATCGTGTTCTGTGATAAGAGTATTGTTCCAGCGAATAGACGAGGAACTCTTGAGATTTGTTTATTTCACAAATTTCGATTCCCCGTAGAGGTATGATATTGTCGTTTAGAATAGCAGCGGTGACGGTAGTGAGATATACTCCAAAAATCTGCTTTGAGGTCCATGATTGGTCTGAATTATCTAGAATCGTGAAGGGGAAGATTTAGACAAAATAAGATTCCTATATGTTTTGGATTAAATAATTTGGAATACGTTCTTTCCTTGAGAAATTACTTTGAAGATCTACGTAATATGAATAGAACACGACGAAAAATTCTCTTCCACTTTTCTATATACAAACGAAAATTTCCTGAACATATTCTATCTCAGAATTTTTTGTTTCAACTTTTCAAATTTTCATATTGGAACCTGGCTGTTCCTCTATGTTTGTTTTTGTAGATTTCTCATTTCTTTGTAATAATGATTTCGAGAATGAAGTTCTTGTTATTGTTGTTGTTGTTATTGTTATTACCAGGCCATACGAACGAACTATTCAGTCAGGGCAATTCAGAATTCAGTTGAACTTATCGAATCTGAAATTTCTTTTTCTTCTTTCCTACAGCCATCGGCTTGTTTCACATCTCATGTTACCTCCTGTGGTGCCGATTACCGGATATCCTACCATCTATTCGGAAGGTGCGTCATGCACGTGTCCATCTGACTACATCTGAAACTTCGCATTCCTATCTGATATCTCAATTTCATCTGTGATCTCTTAATAGTCGGTGGTAGGCAGACAACACATATTTTAGGAAAGCCTGAAATTTCTTTCCCCAGTTATTCTATGGTACCTACGATATATGAAATAGGGGATAGCTAAGCCGAGTCGCGCTAGCTTCAGCGTCCCTCAGGTATGATAGGTCTGATAATTTCACGATCTAAAATTTTTTCTAGTGAAGCTGCCATTTTGATATGTCAAAATTTACTATTATTGTTACTTAAAACTGAAATGGCAGAAGACTACCACGGTTATTACGTCACGGCAGAAGCTTTGAAACTTTTGAAAAAAAATATTTTTTTTTGAGTATTTTATGAAACTTGAAATTCATATATGTTATTCTTGACAGCATTATAAGCTCATGTTTTTCAAGGCAGTAGGTTCCGTCAGTTGCTTCGACTTGGAAGACAGTAAAATCCTTTCGTTTGCGTGGGTATTAAATAGGTATATTATAGTCTATTCAAATCTATTGAATCCGCTTACTATTCCATAAACTATTATGAATATAAGAAATAATATTATTGATATAAATGAACAAGCATATTAACTGTTTAATGAAATTTAGAGAAATTTTTGAAGGTAAAAATAAATAATTGTCAAAAATGACAAAATTTGTATCTTATGTAATGTGAAATTTAAATTATGAAATAGTTTTGTTACATTTAAGTTACTTCTAAAACGATATAATTATCACCTAAAGAATTCTCGATCAAATCGCTGATGACACATGGCAGTGGATCTCCATCAAACCATTTCCCTATATTTCATTAAACGACAGTTAATATGTTTGTTCATTTATATCAATCATATTATTTCTAATATTCACAATAGTTTATGAAATGGTCAGCGGATTCAATACATTAAAATAGACTATGATATATTTTATACCAAAGCAGACGGAAAGATTTTACTGTCTTCCAAGTCGAAGCAACCGACGGACCCTTCTACCTTGAAAAATATTGGCTTATAATACTGTCGAGAATAAAATACAGGGTGAGTCTTTAAGTTGTAAATTAATTTTAACAATAGATTCTTAGCATCGAATGAAACACTTTTTTCATTTCCGGCTCGGGTGAAAAAATACAGGCTGTTGAAATTCCGGAAAAAAATCAGTTTTTATTTTGTAGCTTTGACATCCAGTTTCTGAATGAAATAAATGTTGTTGCGAAGTTTCCTATAACTACGATACATATTTTTCAAATATTAGTTTTTTCCTACTTCTACTGGTTTCCTAGTTATAGACTCGTGGATTCATAAAACCAATCGAAATTAGCATAAAGGAAGCAGATACAGTTTTTTTTGAGCCACTTAAAGAATATTCAATCGTTTCAGAAATATAAATCATTTTCATAATTTCTCCTTAAACGCACCATTTTCGAGATATTCTTTATTGAATATTATAAAATGAGGAACTACAGAAATTTCACTACATTTGTGGAACCGTTGCTGAGCGTTGGAATCCCCCATCAAGCTGCTAACCACGCTACCGTACCTTTTTCTCGTTCAACATTAATGTCATAGATAATATATGCAGGAGTGTATAAGCACATTGTGAAATAATTAACATTTTACCTGAGCCAAATTTGAAAAATGGTAAATGAAAAAAATTTTTCATTTGATGAGAGGAATCTATGGTTAAAATTAATATACAACTTTAAGACTCACCCTGTATATGATTTTGGCTGTGAATTCCTCCATAACTGTGTGAATGTTGACAGGGATTAATGAAAAACACACTCGAAAAAAAAACATTCTACTTGGCTATAGATTTAGGCCAAAAGCCATCATCAGGCCAGCTGAAAATTATGCAAAAATGGACATTCACATCTAAATAAAATACAAATAAACATTATCTCCAACATTTTGTGTCCCTTCTATTATTCGCTTCAATTATTGTTAATCATTGTCGAGAGGTTAGAGATGTGTGATCTGAACTCCCCTTCAGCTATTTGTTAATATTTTGAAAAAAATATATAGAACAGGTGCAGATAGAGCGGTAGCTTCTTCTTTTGGCTAAATCAATCTATTTAATAAATAGGTACAACCCCCGATAGAAACAAATAAATAACGAACAAACTGTGTCAAAGAGAAGAAGACATCACACCCTGGAAAACCTCTTGATCAATAACAAGATGAGGTTGAGCAACGAACAATGCAGTGGTATTGCAAAGTTACTTGAGATCTGAATGCTCTTCCTTTTATATAGGAATGACAACCCGTTCAGCAAAGAAAATATTCACTGAACACATAAAGAATCGACCAAATGCGGCGTTAGGTAATCACCTGATAGGACTTAAACATAAGACCACAGTAGAGAATTTGACAATCCTACAAAAGAAAAACGATTATCATAAACGGTTACTACTTGAACAATATGAAATTCTAAAGAACAAACAGAACGCCTATTAAATGAAATCTCAGAATTTACTGATAGAAACCTATTTAAGTCGTTACAGCCGTTCACATAATAATTCTGTTATCGTTGTGTGTATTTAGCGCCTTTCAGGTGTGTCCATCATATGAAGACCATGAATAATACACACTTATTATATGTTCCCTGCCGTTCGATATCTCGCTCATCTTTGACACCTACAGTTTCTTCCTTGTATATTTGTTGTTGTCGAGGGTTGTACCTATTTGTTGAATACATTGAATTGGTCATAAGAAAAAGCTATCCCTCTATCTGTAGGTACCTGTTCTATATATGTTTTTCAAAATATCCACAAATTCTATTTTATAGCTGACGGTGAGTTCAGATTACACATCTCTAACCTCTCGACAATGACTAACAATAATTAAAGCGAATAATAGAAGAGAGATAAAATGTTGGAGATAATGTTTATTTGCATTTTAGATGTGAATGTTCATTTTTGCATAATTTTGTTCTGGGGAACATCGCGTTATCATTTTGCCCAAATGTCTGTAATTTTCGAATTTTTTGGCGCAAATGGTCTAAACGATTGGGTTCGACTACCTGATGAAGAATTCGAGGACAAATTTGATTCGATTGATTGCCACGATAACATGAAAAGGGAAAAAGATGGAGACTTGAAATTTTCAGAATAGGTGGCGCGTCCCAATAAGACGGACAAGTTCGTTAATGGCCATAATCGGCTTAATGGTTTCCGAGTAATGATTTTGTTTTTAACCAATACAATTCCGATCGAATTGAAACTTGGTGAGTAGTTGTAGAATACAAACTTGAAGACGTTTGTGAAATTTTGTCGGAATCGTATCACCTAAGAACCGAGAGAAATAGCGACTCGAAATTTGCAGGATAGGTTTTGCATCTGAATGCGACATTTGAATTTGTGACATTGAGCATAATCGGCCAAACGGTTTTGGAGTTATATCCATCTGAAATTTGGCTGTTATTTCCTCAATAACTCGAAAAATACAAAACCGATCCAATTCAAACATGGTTATTATTTGTAGAAGGCCAATGCGAAAACTCTTGAGAAATTTCGTAACAATAAAATTTTTAAAAAATCAATGTAAAAAATTCTGTATATCAGAAACTATTCGTCTGACATCACTGAAATTGTACGAGACCCTTCAGAATCTAACTCTACTGCGAAGTTCCAAGTTTGAACACGATCGGATTCTTATTGTTGGAGATCCAAGCAACCTTGTGTTAGTTCAGTAGCTGGAAGGGTGACCTTTGCCTCAATAACTTTCAAACGAAAGGAGATAGGGACTTGCAATTTTCAGGGTAGGTTGCGTATCTGAATGGAAGGGTTATGTTCGTTTCTGAGCATAATCGAACGGTCCAACGGTTTCGGAGTTATACCCAACTGGAATATTATTTCCTCGATAACTCAAAAAATATAGATTCGATCGAATTAAACCTTGGTTACTAGTTGTAGAGTATAGATATAAAAACATGTGTGGAATTTTGTGTGAACCATACCTCTAGAAAATAGAAAAAACATTGGTTCAAGCACTGACATGAAGTCAGCAGTTTTTGCGCGTATGTTCTATTGTCCATTCTCAAGTATTGGACACTTACCATAGTAAATTCGATTAAGAGTGTCCAATACAGGAGAATGGACAATAGAACATACGCACAAAAGCTCCTGACTTCACGTCAGTGCTTGAACCAATTTTTTTTCGTAGGTTGCCGATCCCTGGTTTAGGCATATTGCGCTTTGTTGACGTACACTCAATGAAATGAATGATCTCTCATCCAGCCAAACTACGGACGAAGACGGTCGATGAAGGAGTTTTCACGTTCGGCCAGGAGTAAGTAGGCATCATTTTCGATGGAGTGAACCTTCGATGCAGTGAACTTTCGATGAAATGCTTCTTCGATGAATTGAGCACTACTTCCTTTAAAAAAGTTTGTTGTATTTTTGAAAATTCGCTTCTCCTTCTTTTCCCCCAGGATGTTAATTTTGGTTCGAAATTACGTCCTTTTAAACCTATCACTACCACGAGCTATCTGAATACGTAGGACCTTGCCAATTTTAGCAAGTAGACATAAACGGCTGAAGAGCCTTTGAATAATATAAACATCTATTGAAATCACGGAGGAGCTACCATCCTTAAGGTCACCTGAAAAAAGCGCATATTTCAGGATACTAGGAATGTCCATTGAAGAGAACTAAACCGTCGGATGAATTTTCAATTTGCTGTAGAATCTGAGAAGTTTTAATCACCGTGAATTATCACGAAATATGCATTCCTGGAAAATACCAGAATGTACCTCAACAACTTACCTTCGATGTTAATTTCGACGCCCAAGCAGTAGCAGTAATAAAAACGCGTCAAGCAGCTGCAAAATGCTTGGACGTTAACTGAAATTCATGCATTTCGAGAGATTAGAATACGCTTTCGTGTGATGAGCGGTTTCTTTGAAGTCCACCGGTAATTGGCAATCGCTCCTTGGGCGCGCAGGGCTGCACTATTGCAATATTTCATCACCAAAACGAGAATGACCAAATTTGGTTTTCAGTAAAATCGATGATTAATACAAAATTTCACGAAATAATCTGCAGCAAATGTGTTCTGGACGAGTGATTAATTTATATTAAAGAATGATTCAAGCACTGACGTGAAGTCAGGAGCTTTTACGCGTATCTTCTATTGTCCATTTACCTCTATTGGACACTCTTAATCGGATTTACCATCCAATTATACCGTTTTCTCAGCTTTTATAAGATATCAATACATTTCGTACCATTTTAAGCACTTGAGTAATTAGAGAATCGTGTAAGATTAAAGAATGTTTAATTGTGACATATGTAATCTAACCGAATTGAAATTCATTAAATATCTAATAATATACGAAAAACAAAATACTGCATAAATCCTCTTGCCGTATTTATTCAACAGAGTATTATATTTAAATTTCTTCTAAAATATCGTAACTCACCCAAGTATGCTCGCATCTCCAACAATAAAGATCCGATCGCATTCAAACTTGCAACTTGGTTGTTGACTTAGGTTTTGAAGGTTCTCGCAAAATTTCAGCGGTATCGGTCGAACACTTTCTGATATACAGAATTTTTTTCAATTATTTTCAATGATTGTTTTAGAATTTTCTAGTAATACGATCTTCAGAAAATGTTGCATTCTAGAACTAATTACCATGTTTTAATTGAATGGGCTTCGTATTTTTCGAGTTATCGAGGAAATAACAACTAAATTTCAGATAGATATAACTCGGAAACCGTTCTACCGATTATCCTTCAAATGTCGCATTAGGATGCACAACCTACTCTGATAATTGCAAGTTGCTATGTCTTTCCGTTCTCAAGTAATCATGAGATAAATCATATTTTTCAATAACTTTTCAAAAATTTTCTAGTGATACGTTCCTCACAATATTTCACAAACTTCTTTGCGACGATATTCTACCACTACATATCAGGTTTCAATTCGATCGGATCATCAGTTTTTGAGATATAGAGAAAACAATATTCCAGATGGGTATAACTGCGGAATCGTTTGGCGGATTATACACAACAATGAACATAACTCTTCCATTCGGGTGCGCAACCTACCCTGAAAATTGCAAATCATTATGTCTTTCCGTTCGAGAGTTATCCTGGCAACGGCTACCCATCCAGATACTGAACTCACTCAATGTTGCTCAGATCTCCAACAATATAAATCCGATCGTGTTCAAATTTGAATCTTGGCCGTAGGTTTTGAAGCCTTCCGCAAAATTTCAGCGATATCAAGCGGATAGTTTTTGAGATATAGATTTTTTTTCAGAGATTTTCAATAATTTCTAAAAATTTTGGGTGCTACGATCCTCACAAAATTTCGTAAAAATTTGCGTGTCGATATTTTACAAGTAATTGCCATGTTTGAATTGGATTGATTTCATATTTTTTGAGCTAAGGAGGAAATAAAGACAAAATTTCAGATAGGTATAACTCCAGTATTATTTGGCTGATTATGTCTATTAACAAACTCAAATTTTGCATTCACGGACATAATCGGCTCAATGGTTTCCGAGTAATACTTTTATTTTGAAGCAATACAAGTCCGATCAAATTGAAACTTGGTGAATAGTTGTAGAATGCAAAACTAAGGACGTTTTTAAAATTTTGTCGGAATCGTATGACTAGAAAATTAAAAAAAATTATCAAAAAATGTTATTCATGTCACAATAACCTTAGAAGGGAAAGAGATACCGACTTGTATTTTTCGGGTATGGTTGCGCATCTGAATGGGACATTTGAGTTTGTTAATAGGCATAATCAGCTAAACGGTTTTGGAGTTATACCCATCTCAAATTTGGTTGTTATTTCCTCAATAACTCGAAAAATAAAAAGTCGATCCAATTCAAACATGGTTATCAGTTGTAGAATGCCAGCGCGAAAAATCCGTGAGGATCAAATCACTAGAAAATTTTTAAAATATCATAGAAAACTATTGAAAAAATTATTATATATCAGAAACTATTCGTCCGCTATCACTGAAATTTTGCGAGAGCCTTCAAAAACTATACTGCGAAGTTCCAAGTTTAAACACGATCGGATCTATATTGCCTTGTGTTAGTTCAGTAGCTGGTTGGGTGAACGATAGAATTGAAGCTTGGTAACTAGTTGTAGAATATCGACATAAAGGCGTGTGTGCAATTTTGTGAGAACCGTACCCCTAGAAAATTTTATATCGAATCGAATTTACCATGGTAATTTCGATTAAGAGTGTCCAATACAGGAGAATGGACAATTGAACATACGCGCAAAAGCTCCTGACTTCACGTCAGTACTTGAATAAATTTTCAATTTTTTTTTTAATTTCTAGTGATACAATTCTTACAAAATTCCTCCTATGTCTTTGGGTCTGTATTCTACTACTACTCATCAATTTTCAATTCGATCAGATCTTTATTGGTTGAAAACAAAAGCATTGATTGTGCTGATTTTGCCCATTAACCAACCTGTCCATCATATTGAGACGTGCCACCAACCCTGAAAATTATTAATTTCCACTACGTAAACTAGCCGTTTTAAATGGCCCCATACAAAATAATCCAAAGGATTCAAGTCAGGTGATCTCGCAGGCCATAGCTCCTGCCCACGCTGACCAATCCTTCTCCTATTAAAAGTTTTGTTTAACCAGGTGACAACATTTCTTCCAAGAAATGTGGTGGTGCACCGTCGTGTAGAGGAGAAGGGACTCTTTTTGGGTTGTATGCGTTATGTTTGGTGTGGTTTAGGACTATCGGTGATGGGTCTGGTGCTTAGCCGATATTGTGAGGTTTTAAAAGAATATTCATGGCAATTCTGTGCAAGGACAAGTCAGTTAGAAATAGCGTTGTTTGCGAGTTGGAGTGTCCGTACCGTGGCCCTGGGGTTAATTTTGAAATTCATGTTACCCGTTACGGGCATTGACGTTATGCGTATGAGCAAACGAGAAGGGATTTAACTGCTGGAGGTTTCGTCTGAGAGGATTGGACTTTGGAGGTGCAGGTTGCTATTCCTCCATAGAATCCCCTTGGGAGTATCCACTCATGTGCTGATTTAAGCTGCAATATCTCCTGAACCAATGGTGTTGAAGAATGGATTTGTTGCTGAGCCGATATTGTGAGGTTTTAAGAGAAATTTCATGGCATTTCTGTGCACCAACAGGTCAGTTTCGAAGAAATGGTGTTATTTCCGAGTTGAATTGTCTGTATCGTAGTCCTGGGGCCAATTTATAAACAACTATATTTGGAAGATCTATATTATATCACGTTCGGATTTGGAGAATAGGTGCAAGCAATTGTGATCCCAACGGGGATCCCATAACTGCATTTTTTTATTTCGATCTACGGTAAAACTAATAGCCAGACTGTATCGATAGCCAGATTTGTTAAAGGGACTGGAAAAAATATAAAAAGCACTGACGTGAAGTCAGTACTATTTGGTGCGTGTGTTGACGTTGGCTAATTTGAATTGAATTATGAGTTAATGAAGCTCAGTGGATAGAACGAGCTGTAGATCTACCCATAGGGTAGTGGATACCATATACTGTCGGGTCATAAATTAAGAGTGCTTTGTCTAAGCTGGCATAAGGATAGAGTAACAGAGCTGACAAAGAACACAACTGACTTAACTTAGTCGCACAAGTTCCTAGGAGTTTCTGAGGTATCTCCTTGGGGAAGACTTGGGAGGGTCAGTATAATCATAACCATGTTTATAGCACGCGTGCCAATTGCAGATTGACTTCATAATGAAAGAAAAAAGGCTAAAAGACCAATGTAGTGGGATCAATCTGCTTTGGCGCTTATGCTGTAAAGATTATAATGATTTTACTGACCCTTTCCTTAGTCGCACAAGCTCCTAGGAGCTTCTGAGTTATCTCCTTGATGAAGGCTTGGGAGGGTCAGTATAATCATCATGATCTTTACAGCATAAGCGCCAAAGCAGATTGATCCCACTACATAGCTCTTTTAGCCTTTTTTCTTTCATTATGAAATCAATCTGCAATTGGCGCGAGTGCTATAACCATGATTATGATTATACTGACCCTCCTAAGCCTTCCTCAAGGAGATACCTCAGAAGCTCCTAGTAGCTTGTGCGACTAAGGAAAGCCAGTTGTGTTCTTTGTCAACTTTGTTACTCCATCCTTATGCCAGCTTAGACAAAGCACTCTTAATTTATGGCCCGACAGTGTATGGTGTCCACTACCCTCTGGGTAGATCTCCAGCTAGTTCCATCCAATGAGCTTGAAACACTCATAATTCAATTCAAATTAGCCAACGTGAACACGCGCGCCAAAGAGTACTGACCTCACGTCAGTGCTTTTTTATAGTTTTCAAGGAATATTTTTCCGTAATTCCTATTGTTCTTCAATTTTTCGTTACCAAAAAGTGACGTCGTCAATATGTATTCAAAATTCAATGCAAGCCCTTATTTATATTATTGCCATGGATAGATCATAAAATTCTGAATTCAGTAATACGCCATTTGGGTCAATAATTCTCGAGATATTTATTTTTTAAATTTGAAAAAAATAAATGCGAATCTAGCTTGGAACTCGGAACAAACATTTTGGAGAGTTTCAGGCTGTATTGCTCTTATTTCGTCCTGAATCCTGTGTTTCAAATTTCTCTAACTTTGCTTTTGATATAAACCCATGAGAAAAAGTCTAATAGAGTCAGATCTGAAGACCGTACCAGCAATTCAATAAATCCTCGCCGACCGATGCACCTGTTCGGGAACACTTCGTTTGGGTAATCACGTACATCTTGAAAACAATGGGGTGGAGCAACATCCTGTTGAAACCACAGCGATTCATTTGATAGATCTGGATCTGCATCATTCGAAAAAAAGAAAGACCACTATCAGAATCATGTCATCCCGTGATAAATCCAAATATTTCGGACCTGTTAACGGTCCTTCAATAAAGACAGGCCCTATCACCCGGTTCCAAATAGTTTCAGCTCATATACATTTTAGTTATATGATCATCAGGAAACTTTTCAAAAATTTGCGCATCGGCATTCTACAACTACTTACCTTGTTTGAATTGGATCGGATTCGTATTTTTTTCGAGTTATTGACGAATTATCAACAAAATTTCAGATAGGTATAACTCCGAAATCGTCTAGTCGATTATGCCTAAACTCAAATGACGCATTCGGATACGCAACCTAGCCTATTTCAAGTCGCTATCTCGTCCCGTTCTCAAGTTATCGTGAGATAAATAATATTTTTTAATAATTTTTTTAAATTTTCTGGTGATCCTCACATACGTCTTTATATGTCGGTATTCTATAACTATTTATCAAGTTTCAATTTGATCAGATATCCGTATACATCACAATCGATGATTTGGACATACAGTCTTTCTGTTCTTCTTCTTTTTTCTTGAGTTTTACCAGGCTATTGCTTGTCCGGAATGAGATATTTACCTGTTGACTCGGTATGCCAAAATATGTTAATCTGTTGATTATTTTATTTCCATCCCTAATTTGTGGAAATACTAAACTATTTTTATTCGCACACGTTCTAGGTAACAGCCTGTTATAATTTCGCCCAAATGTCTGTAATTTTCGATTTTTTTGCCGAAAATGTTCTCAAACGATTTGGTTTGACTAATTGATGAAGATTTGAGGACAAAATCGATTCTGTTTTGTACCGACTTGAAATTAACAGGGTAGATTGCGCATCCGAATTGAGTTTGTCAATGGGCATAATCAGCCTAACGGTTTCGGAGTTATTTGTTGTTATTTCCTCAATAACTCAAAAAATACATATCCGATCGAATTGTAACTTTGTAATTAGTTTTATAATGCTGGCCCGCTGAGTGCGAGATTCCGTGAGGATTGTATCACTAGAAAAAACAAATTCTTCTAAAATGTTTATATTTCAGAAACTATCTCTCAGATTCCGTTGAAATTCCGCAAAAAGCTTCACGCCGGGATTTTTCGATCGATTACCGGATTTCAGCTATTGCGGCTTTTTATTTTTGGCATTATTTTAGTTTAAAATTTGAATTCAGTTGATGCCCAATGTATTGTTTCACGTGTTAACACTACCTTTATTCATTTCGTGAGGGTGTGTGAGCCGTGAATTCAACATGCGCGCAAAAGCTCCTGACGGAACATTTTTCTTATTAACTCACATGCATTGTTTACCGCTATTTGTGGGATAATTTTTAATTCCTTATAATAATTTTCTTCGGATAAAGGTGAAAGATACTACGAAATTTTGCGACTTTGTGTTCGAATTGTTGACACGAGGAACAATGAATAATTGTATCCGTAAAGGATGGTTTCCTATATATGTAGAAATAATGTTTGTTGTTTTTTCGCGTTAATGTTAGATCCAAAAAATTAATTGCTTTATCATCTTTCATTTCTGTTGTGAATTCAACATTTGTGTGAATGCTATAAAGGAAAGCTACAAATGTTTTTAATTTGAGTTAATATGGATTAGCATCAAGTATAAGCCGTAAGCATTCAATACGGATGTTGACACAAGTTACAAATTCATCTAAAGTTATGTTTAACACGTTCAAGATTTTTCTTAAAAACCTAAAATTACATTTTGAGAACCTAATTATTCTTCATTAATTAAATAAAATTAATTTAAATTACCTTATTTATTGCCTATCACGCGACTGCGAACACCCATCAGAAAGCGGTGACGTCACTAACCGGGAACCGGCCAGCATTACTATCATAATCAAGCTAAACGTATCACCGGTGAGCTATTTCTCTCGATAATTCGTTCAAAGACAACATAAAAAAGGCCACAAGACTTACTGAATACTGAATAATGACTACCCAAAGAATTTTCTTAATAGGGTGGGGATGAAATGTTTGGTAGACAGAAGGGACCAATGGGACAACATGTGACCACTCTGTTCAATAAGGATGACTTCAAACTGTCTCTATACACGACTAAAAAGGTGAGGAACATATTTTCCAATTCTAATGTGGTATATTCTATACCGTGTGAATGTGGAAAAACCATACATTGGCCAAACAAGATAATACACAAAAAGAAGGGAAGCACAGCACAAAAGTGACTATAACAACGGAGTAAAACAGGATAAAACCGCTTTGCCTACACATCATTTTTCCACGGGACACTCTTTTAGATTTGATGAAACAAGTATACTGGACTATGAACGGAATTGGGTATAACGAAATATTAGTGAGATATATTCATTAACAAATATTCAAACCATATTAATTTCAGGACAGACGTTCAGAACCTGAGTCAGAATTACACCAACATAACAAGATATATGACCTAATGTTGCGAGTTCATTACATGATAAGGGATGTGAAATCGTCAACATTTCACATTTCAGTGACGTCATATTTTAGAATTGAGACGCTAAAACGCGCCTTAATGTCAAGTTGGGATGGAATGATGGTGGCGTTTATTTTATTTTGTGTTATCAAAATAAATTATGGTTAGGTTTAGATGTATGGAACATTCTTCGTTTTGTTTTTCACCATATTTACTTCATGTTACCTGTACTATATGACTGTGTAGTAGGAAATGTTAAACACGATTAATTTGGAGGTGAGTTTTTCAATGAAGAAAGGAAGCTCCACCTAACCTAAAAACTTTTTGTACTTTCAGTCGTTAAAAAAAAAATCAAAGTTTATTTCGAAACGTCGGCAATAAATAAGAAGTGTTTTTTTACTTTTGTCCCCACAACCCACTAAATTCGACAGATTAAGTAATGTATATTCAACACGGTATTATTTTTTGTACATGACATTTGGATAGACACTGCCTGTAGGAGATTTACAGTATTTTTTTCCAAGTGGGACAACGTCTGGAACAATTGCCAAATAATCTGAGTCCAACCCTGTACGGGGAGACAAGAGTGCGCGTGACCACGGAAAATGGGTCTACAGGACTGATTTCGCTGCTTTTGAACCAGGAAATTTGCTATGTGGTCATTACTCTGACGATCTCATAGCCGTCTCACATCCGTGTAATGAATTTTCACTCATCTCCTTTTGCACTGGTAGTCATAGAATTACAGGAATACTTAATGGAGAGATGAACTCAAGTGCTTTCCAACAACTACGTACCTAGAGGGAGACCTTCCTTTTCTACTATTATTTCCGACACGGCCAACTGAGACTTCCGGTTTGAGCGGAAATCGCCATTTTCAAAAAAAATATCCATTATCTCGGAAAAATCGAATTTTTATGGGAAGTACTTTGAGTAAACTTGTTTGAAATAACAATTTAGTAGATCCATGTGCCAAATTTCAGGTTGGAAAACAATCAAAGATATTTTTTTTTTCATAACTCTTTGAAAATTGAATAATTACGGAAGGAATTTTTTTGATGACGAGACGACATTTGTGTCAGCATGAATATGATTGTGGCTAGTAAATTTCGTTTGATCTCTGTTTCTCGACATTTGTTTGAATTTTCCCTCCAAAGTAGTTTCATTCTGGTGCAAAGTTGCTCCTGTTCGTATTTTCGCCATTACAATATTCCAATTTCACATTCAATTCACATCCGAGAATCCCAAGAATGCAAAACCTACCTGCTAGATTTTTGATTGAAGTAGAAAAATGTCGAAAAACTGAGTTCAAAGAAAATTTTCTATGCTTTTAATGCTGACACAAATATTATCTAGTAACCAAAAAAAATTCCGTTCGGTAATTATAAAATTTTATAAGCAAAAAAGGGAAAAAAACTGTTCACGGTCTTCCGACCTGAATTTTTGCATATTGATCTAATTGTAAAAGTTCAAATTTTCCGAGATAGTCAACATTTTTGTTTGAAAATGACAATTTTCGCTCAAACCGGAAGTCGCAGTTGGCCGAGTCTTATGTCATTTCACACAAAAAATACTGTGCTAACGGCAATAATAGATATTTTATTGACATCGTTCTAATTGGCACAATAAAATTTCTTCTTAGATCAATGAATTATTTTTGAAGTAATTAAATTCAGATAATCCATTGAATAATATGTTATCATTCAGTTTTAGTCAGAATAATATTGAAATAAGGAAGAAGTGCATATCCGTTAAATAAGACTTCTATTTGAATGAATCGATCAGAATAATATTGAAATAAAAAAGAACACTATTTGCTTTGAATACAACCTATATTTGAATGAATTGATTCATTTCATTCAATAGCTAAAAATAGTAACGGAACAATAACTAGATTTATTCCAATGAAGCCTATGATGGATTCAAAAATAGTAAATAAAGTAGGTATGCAACCAGCGTAGCGAGCGAAAAGCTACGAAGACGACTGCATCAAGACAAGACGCGACAGGATTTTGATTTAGTATTTACATTTAGTTGCGTGTTGCGTGTGTGTGTTACTGCGAACAAAAAGTTTGAAAATGGAAGAGCTATTAAATAAGTGGGGAATGGAATCCCTAGTTCCACATTTTCAGGGTAAGTACCTTCATATTCATATAAAAATGTCTCAAAGCCTTCCGTTTTATTGTGAATGTGTGCCATAAACGAAAGACAATCTAATAATTGTACTTATTCTACCGATAGTTGCTAGGATGTTAGTTATTTCACTATTTCAACCTATTGGGTACACGTATTGAAATGATATTTGAATAACAATCTATATAACAAAAGCTATTTGTACTCCCATTGTGTAATTTCAATTTTCCTCCTTTTCTTTTTTGTTCGAACTTATAAATAATTTCTGAAATCTCTTCTGAATATATTGATCAGCATTATAATATATCTTCATTTTTAGCCAACGACATATCATTAGATACTTTAATGATACTTAAAAAGGACGATATTAAAGAATTAATTCCTTCTATGGGGTTAAGATCAAACTTTTGGAATTATAAATGTTTAAATGAAGTCAGTTTGGATTATCATAATGACATTTTTAACCAAATAAAATGGTATGAAAAAAATGGAATAAGATTTAATATAGGTGATGTGGTAATGTCTAATGAGGGTATGCTTCATTACTATCAAATCAGGCATATACTTTTTGATCATTCAACTAATATTTGTGATTTTATTTGTGAAATTTAAACTTAAATAAGTCAAACTTTCATTATAGATTATACATAGTCGAATCAGCTGACACGTGGACAAAATTTTAAAACACGACGAAATTAGTTCTCGTCCCACAGTTATCCACTACTTACAGAGTTTGATGTTAGTAAAAATTTTATCAAGTCTCTAACATTCATTCTATTTTCAAACAAGGTTTTGCTTATGTAGTTTTTTGAGGTTTAGAAAATCGAAAAGAAAAATATCCCTTAAGATCCCTATTTAATATTGTCGCTTATTATTACAGTACCATAACTATGTTCAAATTAGAGGAAATAAGTTATTGTTTTGTTATGAATATTAGTATGTTACTGTTTACTTATTGTTATTGTGTTCTTGAGACAACATTTATGATTTTGTTGATAAAATAATAAACAAATATAAAACATTCAAAATAGTTTTATTTGATACATCTTATCATTCAATCAATAAATTAAAGAGTTAAATTAACAATAATAAACTTTCAATTCAAATATAGTAAAATATTTCTAACAACTGCATCATATTGATTCAATTGATGTAGTTTCTTTCTCCAATATGAAGTTTATTTAAATCAAAATCAAGTATTCATTCTTTTAATTACTATTAAAAGAAAGGTAGTTTACTAACTACCTTTCAAGAAATTACATCTTGTTTCAGTTTTAATATATCCTACATTTAAAACAATCCAAATGTATAGTTATTCAATAATATATTTATTTTCCTGAAATATTATAGTTAATTGATAGAAAAAAAGTTGTGTTTGTTTTAATTGTATTCTCTCATTGAAACTAACTAACGCTTTTCTTGTCCCAATTATAGCATTTCATTGAATACTTTTACTGCTTAGATAAAATCAATGAGACCTATAATTGAATCAAAAATAGGCACCATTGGCATAGGAAGAACATGATAAGCATTGAATTAAATATAGTTATCATTCAGGAATAGGGAATACAGTATATCATTGATTCAATGGTTATGCCATTGCTTCTACTAACAGTGTTTTTTGCGTGTTTGTATCATTTTTGATGCACTAACTTTTTGTACATAATAAAATTCGGAAATGTCAATATAAAAGAAAAGTCCCTCTTGGTGCGGAGTTGCTGGGAAGCACTGTATCAGATTTCCCTAGTGATATGCAGGATCTAACATTTCTTGGTATCCTAAGCTGATCAATTCTAATGTCATATCCGGACGATTGAAATTGGCTCACTGGGCAAAAGAGCCTGTATTTTTCCTGCGATTGATGGTTTGGAAATGTGATTGCAGATCACAATATGTGAAATACTCATTTCAGTGTTGCAGCTAATGAATGCCACAATGTGTAGTTTTTAAGGACATTTCAAAACCCTCCACTCATTAATTACACTTAAATCTAATACAATACGTCTCACACTTATTTTAGGTGCTCTTGTTCCTCGGAACAGAGTGCTTGTCCATTTGCTCAAATGTCTGTAATATTTTAATTTTTGGATGAACTCCAAGAATCCGAGGTCAAAATCGATTATGTCCGGCCGGTCCGGCCAGCCGTTAACACGATAACTCTCGAATGCAATGAGCTAGACAATTTTGAGAGTAGGTTTGGGAGATAAATATCTTACTTGAGTTTTTTATTGGGCAAAATCGACCTGACGGTTTCGAAGAAAAAGAAATATTTTTTTTACATTACAAATTTCAAATTCAATTTTTTTAAGATGCAGTTTCATCATTAGAATACATTGATATCATTTTCAACTCTGAAAAGCTTATACTTTCGGAGATATGATTCACTAGCGCCTGCATAATACTCACAGCGTCGGTACGAATTTCCATTTCCGGAGTGTTGAATGCCGCGATATTAGCTTGCACAATACTCAGTACATCGCTTTACTTAAGTGCAGAACGGAAGACGGGAGTGTTAGGTGACATCAGTAAAGCTGCGTATATATTACGCACGGCAAACCCTCGAACATTGATACGCGAGGCGGCCTCTCGCGTTTTAGACGGGGATGTCTGGAGCGGCAACCCCGTCTGCATAGCGCGAGGCCACCTCGCGAGCCAATGTTCTACTCGACTGTTCGAGGGTTTGCCGAGCGTAGATTACATACAGCTTTGCAGAGCCCAGTTTATGATGCAGTTCTAACATAAGAATTCATTGATATCATTCCCAACTCTGGTAAACCAATACGGAAATAGTATTTGTCAAAGAACAAGTGCATCAAAACTCCTGTCTACAGGGCTTTCCCACTTTTTTACAAACAGCGTAATACTGACTGAACTGTAAATTAATAAGCAATGTCAAAATGTAATCTCCAGGTCTTTGAGATCTGCGAAGAGTCCGATGTTCCTTCAAAACGGTAGTAATTTTTTCGACGAGTCCGCCATTTCGTACTAAAAATGGGTTCAAGCCCTGTGGACAGGAGCTTTCTGGTGCTCTAGTTCAAACAGACAAATTATATCTCCGAAAGTATTCGTTTCTCAGAGTTGGGAATTATATCAATGTATTCATATGATAGATCTGCATCATAAAGGAAATTCAATTCAAATAATAGTTTATTTATCAAGATTAAATGAGCAATCTGAGAATGAGAACTGCACCATGGAAGAAATCAAATTAAAATAGCTGAAATGAATTTTACTCTTTCTTATAGAACAGGATGAAATGTACGTGTATGAACACAGCTCATATAATAAAGCTTAGATAGAATAATTATAGCATTCTGTGAAAACATAGAAGTACGATTCATTATTGAAATTTAGAAAAATCATATCTCCGAAAGTATTAGCTTGTTGGAGTTGAAAATTATATCGATGGATTTAATGGTGAAACTGCATCTTAAATAAAACTTTAATTGGAAATTTGTTGCTTAAAACAACCTACTCTGAAAATTTCAACTGCCTAGTTCATTCCGTTCGAGAGCTATTGTAGAAAATTTTTTTTTCATTTAATTTATTAGAAAAAAGCTCTCTTTCATATTTTCTCAACTAACATATTTCTTGAGTGAGTGAAAATGTGAAATGATTAATGATTTAATGAAACCATAAAATGCTCGAACATGCAAGCATCGCGAACTTGCTTAATTCTCGAAATCAAACCATCTCTTAAGCTAAGCCATTCTCTAACGGCAACTCCAAAATGCGGAGGAACTCCATCCAGTTGCAACTAACTACTGCGTATTAAATTGAGAGGTAACTCTTCAATGTGGTCCTGCAGGTTATTCGAAAGGAATTCATAAATTGTTCTCAGTTTAATCTTAGGAGTAGAAAATGTAGGTCACAATCAGAATTGTTAATAATTCCCAACCAAACCTCCCTCAATTATTTAGTTTCAGTTTTCCAACAAGCCTATAATGATATGCGAAATAATTTTTGAGTGTTCACTCTTTATTCAAGAAAGGAGCTCAGTTGAGAAAAAAATTAAAGTGTGCTTGGTTCTCATATTGAATGAGGAATTCAAAATAGATGTTTATTTTAAACAAAAACAGTCGCATAACATTTTTTCTTCAAAAATGTCCAGTCACGTGTTAGTACGGACCCCACTGCTAGGACAAAAAACATTGTTTCGATCGTAAAACTTACTAAAACCTTGAAAATTGACGTCTACGAAATTCCATTCAAATATCTCCAGCCGTTTGACAAAAATTAATAAATTAGATTTTTTCAAATCAATTTGAACGTAAATGAAGCTTTTCCCGAATATGGTTAATTAAGCAAATTCATATTATTTTTCAATTTTCTGTCGCCTCCTGGATATTTCATCTTTCAACCTGTATAGCTGCTCTCTTCTGAATTGAATCCACAGTATTCGGAGTATGATATGGGAAACAATAAATATTTAACACCTGTGTAGGATTGTTGTCCAACAATGGCAAATTTGAAGTTGCTTCTCTTTTGCCACCTTCTACGCCAAAAAACCCACTAATCCAATCCCTCGGACGATGAAGAAGGAATTCCCCACAATGACGAAAAACATCGGACCAAAAGCGTGATATCACTCCGAATTAGATACCGACTGGAAGGATTATTGACCTAATCTCTTCAATCAGTGCAGAAACAATAAAGTCCCCTACGGAGTCCCAGAAAAGTGCTGAACGTGTCCGGGCCAGGGATCAGGCCGTCCGTCAGACCAGATAACGGCCGAGTTTGACCGGAAACGTGCGCCCCATCCCAAGAGCGGCGTCATCTGCTCATCCCGCTCCTGATATCTCTTTATTTATCTATCAGCGCAAAACGTCGCTCTCGGAATCGGCAAGTGAAGGAAGTGCTTCAGGGGTTAGAATTCTGCAACTTGAGGTCTATGGGGTTGGGAATAGGGACTATCCAGAAAAGTTTTCGAAGGAAATCTTCTATTATTAGCAACGAACTTATTCGATGAAGTTTGTCCACGTTTTTCGGTCTCCGAATTTTTCATTTAATCATCCATGAAAACTTAGAGTTTTACCAATTTCGACAGTGATTTCTCGAAATAATTTCAGAATCATTAAAAAGAAAGGGAAACACTTGACTGAAGTTTCACAAGATCACAGATCACAGCCTAATAAAAGCCATGCATAAAGAATGTCAACGCTAGAGCTTCACACGAGACGAGAGTAGGCGAGAGTATAAAAAATTTCGTCTCGCTCTCGCCAATTCTCAAAAAATTAAAGGCGAAAATTCAAGTGGCGATTTTGTCGCCGAAAACCAGCGATTTTGTCGCCCAAATGAGTATACTGTCATTTGGACCGTTTTGGGCGACGTCGTCCGTGTCGCTGGATTAATCCAGCATTCCAACGACAACTGATGACATACCTCTGACAGCAGTGACAGCCGCAAAAATTAAAATTGGTTCAAGCACTGACGTGAAGTGAGGAGCTTTTGCGCTCATATTCTATTGTCCATTCATCTCTATTGGACAAATTCAAATGAAAGTAGATAATATTATCCTATCTAATATGTCTTCGACCAGAAATTACCATTGTTGTGTGCCCAAATGCAATTCATGGGCGAAAAAAATGCCAAAATGTATAGGTTTTATTCTGTCCAACTTCCTGTGAAATTTACTAGTATAGGTTTGTGTATTCAATTCTTACCTCCGGAAAACCAAATATAAATATAATTATTGAAACTGCGTTAGGAAGATAACTAATAGACCAAAGAGTACTCAACTTGGAACTACATCATCGTCAAACAGAGTACAAGGAGGTACCTCGAAAGAGAACTGAGGAAGGATGTATGGATGACTTGCTGTGTTGAAAAACCTCATTCAGAAGAAGAAATAAGTATCACCCAAGCACCCTTGAGTTAGTTGAACAGCAATAATAATTTTAGTAGTATACTTGGTTGTGTACATTGTTAACAGACCACCTAACACTTGTGCCATTGATATATTCGGGTTATCTACAAAGAGTGATATCTTGAACAGTGACAGTGCTTTGAAAAGTTTCACAGGCATAAACAATTTTGATATTTTCAATTGAATAGAAGAGATGGTCATCAAAACTCTTGGAAACAAAACAAAAAAAAAGCAATTTTATTATACCTCAAACATTACACTTATTGTTAATAATTATTTTCACATAATAAATATGTATCATATCTTGAAAAAATCATTTTAATTATGGATAACTGTTATACCACAGCTTTATCTGGATCAATTAGACACTATATGTATCCTCATAAATGAATTAGAACAGCATGCACCTGAACTTGAATTAAAACATCAGTAATATGTTTACACCTGCTCCATGCTGCGACTTTACAAGAATATACCATACTTTTTTTTTAAGTTTACCGTTCTCCACATTAATATGGGCCATCAATTTTATGTGATTCTGAATTAAGGGCACTACTTTGTAAATATAAGGAACAAATGTCTATAAAAATGGGACCACAATTTGTTTTGTCATACATGATCTACATTTAGAACCTCTTAGTCTTCTCCTTCTACAAGGATGCTAGAATTAGGAGTTGAAGCTCCTATATGTACTCCAGAAATTGCATTGTCTTGGAAGTTCCCATTTGTTTTTCTTTTGCGATTTAATACATTTATATAATTATTAGAGATAACTGTAGTACTTCCGGAACTCATTTTGTACCTAAATATGTATTTAGTTGTAATATTTAAATTCAATTAGGTTATGTTTCTGTCAGTTCAAAATAATCTGTCGTGGCGATTTTGTCGCTCCATGAAATATAGGGGAAGGGAAATTTCGAGCGACAGTCGCTGGTTTTGAACGAAAAAATCGTCGAAATTTTGGGCGACAAAATCGCTGGTTTTCGGCGACAAAATCGCCACATGAATTTTCGCCTTAAGTCTCGTTGAAGTCCCGTTGTCGACTTGTTATCAGTTGTCTCGTCTCGTCTCGCTTACTTCTGAATAACGATAATAAATATTATAATGTATAAACGAAATGGTGTATAATAATGAATAATTTTGTAAAGCTACATTTATTACGCTCTTATATAAAAAATATTTGTACATGTACATATTATTTTTAATTTTAAACACTGATAATTTCATCTTTTAAATTACTCGATGACCAAGAATTCAAACATAATCACGCTTGCATCACATCACCTTTCATTTTCACCGTACATGATGTACGTGTTTTTGCCATGATCATACCTGCTGTGGAAAATAGTCTTTCAACAGGTACGGATGTAGCCATTAATAAATCATCGGCCATCTTGGAAAGTGTAGGAATAACTTTTTTATCACTCTCCACCACTGTAAAATATTTTGATTCCTATTGACTCTTTCTAACAGCAAATATCCTTCAAACTCAGCTTTCCAATATTTCGAAAGTTTCGTTGATGTTTTAAAGAGGCTATCGATGTCGATATAATTTTTAATAGGATTGAACAATTTGGTATAGTTTTCAAAGAATACCTTCCCAGTGCGTAGATGATTGAGAGTGTTTGGCGTATTCCTCATAACACTTTTCGAAACATTGAATAGCTTCATTTCTTTACCAGTTTCATTATACATAGTTCCACAGATGTATACATTAATTATTCACATCTTCACTACAATAAGGAGCACAAGACAATAAATGTTCAGATAGAGACGAAATTTTCAAAGCATTGAGATTGAAGGGCAATGAAAGTTGTCCGTTAAGTATTGAATTCATTATGGCATCAGTTTTTATGGTTGTGAATTCTATTTTTTCTTGAAAAATAATCTCAATTACCGGAAGGTCATAACGAATTAATAATCTAAAAATCGAGTATTTCTAAATCGATGTGTAATGTAGACAAAATATATTGGTAATTATAGTGGAAACTCTTCATATTCAATTGTTTTCTGTGGGTGTTGAAAAAAGTCGAGTAGTAGGTATATAAAACTTCATACGAAAAACCAAAAACGAGACTCTCGTGTTGCGCTGTATGTGATCTCGGTATTGCCTATAATATTTTTGATAAGACGAGAACGAGACGAGACGAGAAAAATCTCGCTCTCGCGTGAAGCCCTAGTCAATGCCGTATTTTCTCATTCTGAGGGCCAGTTTCTCAATAGCGAGTTAACTCGAGGTTGCGGGCAACCCTAGTGTTACGCGTTCATGAATATCGCTAATTACATGCGTAACTCTTTGATATCGTGGGATCACAAGCAGAACCATGTAAGTCCAAAAAGATAATTCCTAGTAGAATTAAAATGAAGATTTGAATTCAACTGTAAATAATGTATTTGGCATAAGATGATTTTAAACCTGTGAAAATCAAGGACAATAGGTGCTTAAGTTATAATAATAATAACTTGAGGATCGTTTGTCGTAGAATTTTCCTCCCCCGTAGAAAATAATGTGATGTGATGAAAGAAGAACAGAAGAAGGAAAAATACAAGGATCTAATGTTCGAACTGAGGATCCTGTATCCAAGGCGTGAGTTAGGATGGTCGTACTAGTCATAGGATGCCTAGGCGGAATGAGAGCGAACTACGTGACCGAATTGAAGATAGCGTTCAGAACTACTGATGCAAGAACTTTTCAGCAACTCACCAACACCTAGCTAGATTACTCAGTGGAATAATAAGTCACCGCTTGAGAATTCCTTCATGGTTGGTAGGGCAGAACTGTACTGATACCGAAATCAGGTGATCTAGCACAGCTAAACAACTACCGCCCAATCAAGTGTCTCAACACGCTGTATAAAATTCTCACAAGTGTCCTTCAACACTGGATTCTGGAGCTCATTGGACCAGTGTGGAATCAAGTCTACGAACAAAGACTATAGCGGAAAGGAGTACAGGGGTGCATGGACAATCTTCTTATAGACAAGAGCATTTGTCAAGATGCGAGACACTACAAGCGCGACCTAGATACATCATGGTTGGATTACGCGAAAGCGTTTGACACATCGGTGCTCAGCATAATAATACGGCTGCTAGAGATGCTCAAAATCCACCCTAACATTGTCCATGTGATGAAAAACGTTATGGTGCTATGGAAAACTAAGTTCGCCCTTCGATCCTACGGTCGGACTACTTGTACCGGATGGTTTAGATACAGGCGAGGCGTATTTCAAGGATACTCGCTAAGCCAGTTATTGTTCTGCATAAGACTAATACCATTAACAACAGAATTGAGGGCAAGCAGAATAGAGTACAAGGCCGGGACACCAGGCAGAAGAGAACATATGATCCCACCTCTGCTGTATATGGACGACTTGAAACTGTACGCTCCTTCCAAGGCAGCACTATAACAACTACTGTATATCTATGTCGAATATACCTCAGCAATAGGAATATCATTTGGTTTGGACAATTGTGCTGTTTTTCATCTAAGCGAAGGAAGAAATGAAGAAACAGGAGGAGACATCGGACTAGAAGAGGAAATAAGCATCCGACAACTCGAAGAGGAAGAAACTCACCTAATTTCTTGGAATGAGGAAAAGAAGAGCGCTTGAGACAACCCAAACAAGTATGCCTTAACAGCTAGCTACAGAAAGAAGCTCCGAGATATATGGAAATCACAGCTGTCCGGGAAAAATGAAGTGTCTGCTACGAAAAGCTTGGCAGCACCTATAGTCACCTACTCTTTCGGGGTAGTTCTCGAGCTCGACCAATCCACACGTAAAGTGATGAACATGAACTGTAGCCTGCATCTCAACTGCTAGATACAAAGAGTATACCTTCCACGCACGCAGGGAGGCAGGGATTCGCAAAGTTTGGAATACCAACACCATCAACAAACGTTGGAAATGGCAATAAGTATATTGAGAAGTGATGATCCGCTTCTGAAAATTGTGGCACATCATGAAATTAGGAACCAAGGAGCTTTCCTACTTAGGGCTGGTCATAGAGCTTTGGAGAAGCTCAGTATGACTAGCATATCCATCGATCATGAGCTAGCAGGAACACCTATCATGTCAACAGACTAAAGAAGATTGGCAGAAAGATAAGACAGACACAACTGAAGACACTACTCGAAGATCACACGAGTAAACACCTGCACTCCGTATATTTCAGGAGTTTGAAAGATCCTCTCAGGGTGAGACTGAGATTTTTCCTCTCAAGCGAAAAAAAATAATAATTGGGTCTTTATTTGTTATAAACATAACATAAGGCCGAAGTCTAGCCGAAAGCTACCCCACTTGAGGCCTGAAAAATTACAGAACTAAAATAAAATACATTTTCTCCATCAAACTAAGGCCACAAAAATTGATTTTAAATTTTGACAGTTTAAAAAAAGCAACGAATACTCGGTGTGCACCTTCACAGAATTGAAGGTACAAGAGCACTGAAACATGGCTGATCCGAATCTAGCCAACATGAGTCTTCGAACATGCCTTATCGCAACATCATGGACATCCCGTCTAAATACCAATAGAGAGGAATGGAAGTATGCAAAAATCGAAAAACCATAACAGACATTTGAAATTTGAAAATATTTCTGACTCTCAGTCACCCAATGCTATTTATGCTCTCCTCAATTTCACTGTCATATTTCCTCAAGCAAAAAATGAACCTGCAACAAGAATTTAGCATTTTCTATAATCTATAGTCTATAATTTTGGACAGATTCAAGACAAGGATAGAAAAGTATCAAGCCGTATTTCAGTATGGACAGCACCAGAGACTCACAAAGATATCTACGTGAGTAAAGGTAAAATATCTTCGTCAGTATAAATGTCGTAAATACTTTTTCAATAATAGAGAGACATACCCCCGGTTTCTGAAAGGCTGATCAACACAAATATTAACTAATCAGTGATCAATCTCTTGTTAACCCTCATCTGAGTTGCGCAAAGCGCAAAACCTCGGACTGATTTGACATTAACAGATCTGTTAACTATGACCAGCCTTTCAGAAACCCGGGGGTACTCTCTAAATCTTAGCTGATAATCAAAAATGAGTCCGAGTTGTCTACAGCAGCTTGAGGATGGAATCGGCTCATCACCTATCTTGTTCACAACCGACGGAAGCGAAGATCCGGGAAAGAGGGCTATATAACAAGCACTGACGTGAAGTCAGGAGCTTTTGCGCGTATGTTCTATTCTCCATTCTCCTGTATTGGACACTCTTAATCGAATTTACCATGGTAAATTGTCAAATACATGAGAATGGACAATAGAACTTACGCTCTGCTGAACAGCCTGATTCACAAGAGATGTATGGAAAGAAAGCTGTATCTGAGCATCATCACTATAAACAAATTTGACAACTTGATACATATCTGCAATATAAATTAGGAATAACAGGGAAATATGAGTGGAACCCAGTGGAACTCCCAATGTAATTGGGCTATATTTAGAGCAGGTATTCTTCAGATGTACCGTCTAATATCTACCGAATAGATCTAAAAAATTCCAAAGAAGTGTCATCAAATCTATAGTAGCTCAATTCAGCACAAAGCAGTTCATGGTCCAAGGTATCGAACGCCTTCGCGAAATCTAACAAAGTTAGAATTGAGGCATGTATCATGGGTTATGTTCAACAGAAGAGTGGTAGTACTGTAACCTCTCCTGAAACCCGACTGCTCGACTGTGTGAATACCGCTCTCTGTAACATATTCATAAATCTGGTGGAACAATATGTTTTCAAGTACCTTCGATATAGCTGGCAGCACACTGATCGGGCGAAGGTCACCAAACTTTTCAGGATTTTTGACCTTATGTAACGGATATACAATAGAGTACTTCCAAGCCGTCGGATAATAACCACACTCAATGCAAACATTGAAAATACGAGTATGTATAATAGTAGGGGAGCCCACGAAGCTAATTCGGGATTTACTCGAGCGTCATAGAGAGCTATTGGGTTGTCAAGCTTACATGATAAGAAGAAAAAAATGTTATATAATATATACCCGTTCATCGGTGGGGTGAGCGGATATAAATTTTCAAAAATGTAAAAAAAAACCGTTACGTGGACATACTCGAGAGCGTCAGATATTGATAGCATCTGTGTCCTACGTATTTTTAAAAAATTGGTTCAAGCACTGACGTGAAGTCAGAAGCTTTTGCGCGTATGTTCTATTGTCCATTCTTCTGTATTGGACACCCTTAATCGAATTTACCATGGTTAATTATGTTGTCCATTCTCCTGTATTGGACACTTAATTCGAATTTACCATGGTAAATTCGAATTAAGTGTCCAATACAGGAGAATGGACAACATAATTAACCATGGTAAATTCGATTAAGGGTGTCCAATACAGAAGAATGGACAATAGAACATACGCGCAAAAGCTTCTGACTTCACGTCAGTGCTTGAACCAATTTTTTTTTTTATTTATAATATCATTTAAATTAATATTGTAGGACGATACTTTAAAATTTCTAAGCTATACTGACTTACAGCTAAAATATTATAAAGAAAAGAAGCAATTGGATAGTCTAACTATCATTTTAATAAAATGATGCATTTTTATTGTTCAAATAAAGATATTTTGTTAACTTACAAGAATTTCTTCATTCAATGGTATTTCAAAGATCTAATTACAGTTTTAAATATAAAATAAGTGTCCAATACAGGAGAATGGACAACATAATTTACCATGGTAAATTCGATTAAGGGTGTCCAATACAGAAGAATGGAAAATAGAACATACGCGCAAAAGCTATCTATCATTTTCTTCAAGTTTCACGCCCCAAAAAGGCCTAAATCGTCAGTTTCGCTTTCGAAAATTTCCGACCCCGTCTCTCGAATTAATTCTGACGTTTCTCGGATTGACTTTTTGAATGGAAAATCGTCGGACTCAAAACCTCCGAAACTTGTATCGAATTAGTATATTTAGGCTCAACCTAGAAGAACGAAATTTGGGAAAAACACAAATCGATTCGTCTTCTTCGACTCGACGGCAAAAGTCCGGGTCGAGCGATCGTTTCTTCGGAGCCTTACGCTACACCAAATCGGTACTACTGAACTCGCACAAGAATGCTCGAATCTCCAACAATATTTAACCGATCATATTAAAACTTGAAACTTGGCAGTAGAGTTAGGTTATGAAGGCTCTTGCAAAATTTCATGAATTTCAAACGAATAGTTACTGATATATAGAATTTTTTTTTTTTATTTTTAATGATTTATTAAAAATTTTCTACAAATGCTATCCTCACCAAATTTTGCAAACATTTTCGCGTTGCCATTCTACAACTAATAACAATGTTTGAATTCCATCGGTTCAGTATTTTTCGAGTTAATGAGGAACAAAAAACCACCAAATTTCAGAAAATTTCAGATTGCTATAACTCTATAACCGTTTGGTCGATTATGCTCATAAGCAAACTGAAATGTCGCGTTCTGGTGCACATCCTAACCTGAAAATTTCAAGCCGCTATCTCCTTCCGTTCGCAAGTTATCGTGACAACAAAAATATTTTTTAATAATTTTTTTAAAATTTTCTAGCCATACGATTCACACAAAATTTCACAAACGTGCTTAGGGTCATATTCTACAACTACCCACCAAGTTTCAATTCGATCGGATTCATATTGGTTGAAAACAAAATTATTACTCGGAAACCACTGGGCCGATTATGCCCATTAACGAACTTGTCCGTCGTATTGGGATGCGCCACCTACCCTGAAAATTTCAAGTCGCTAGCTCTTTTCGTTCTCAAGTTATCGTGGCAACGGCCGGCCGGCCGGCCGGACGGCCGGCCGGACAGAATCAAATTTGACCTCGAATTCTTCATTGGGGAGTCGAACTTAATCGTTTGAGACCATTTTTTTCAAAAAATTCGAAAGTTACAGACATTTGGGCAAAACTATAACGCGATGTTCCCCAGAACATACGCGCAAAAAATGGGTTCAAGCCCTGTGGACAGGAGCTTTCTGGCGCTCTAGTTCAAACAGACAAATTATATCTCCAAAAGTATTGGTTTCTGAGAGTTGAGAATTATATCAATGTATTCTTATGATAGAACTGCATCATAAAGGAAATTCAATTCAAATAATAGTTTATTTATCAAGATTAAATGAGCAATCTGTTCTTTATTTATAGTAAATATTTTAGAAGTTAGACGTTAGACATTAATTTCTGAAATAAATCTATGTATAAATATATCTTTGTTTATTATAAGAATATTGATATTCATTGAAAAGAAATATTTTTTTCACATAAATAACATTTATTTATTATAAATAATTCGTTATTGGATGAAAATAAACCTTATTGATGTAGTGATAACCTTCATTATCTATGAATAAATCGTATATTAATAATTAATATATATTAATTTTTCACCAATATATATTTATTTTTAAAACTCAAACAAATCCTTTATTTAGGTCAAATGAATATTTTTTACGCCATATATAAATAAGGGGTTCATATGAATAAATTTTATTATTTATAAATAAACTGTTCTCTCAGTGTATGAGGCGTGAATAAACAATAGAAGATGCGTACAAAACCGCATAAATTAATGTCAGTGCTTTTCTCAAATTTGTTATAGAACAAGTAATACCCACTCTCATCTCATACAGGAAAAATAAAAAGAACACTTCAGAAGACAACAGAGAATAAAAATAGTTCAAACAGACAAATTATATCTCCGAAAGTATTGGTTTCTCAGAGTTGGGAATTATATCAATGTATTCATATAATAGAACTGCATCCTAAAGGAAATTCAATTCAAATAATAGTTTATTTATCAAGATTAAATGAGCAATCATGAGAATGAGAAAAGCACCATGGAAGAAATCAAATTAAATCTGGCCAATTTTGCCCAATAACGAACTTAACCGAGATATTCATCTCCCTAAACTACTCTGAAAATTTTAACTACCTACCTCATTCCGTTCGAGAGTTATATCTATGTCTATGGATGAAAAGCAGTCTCACTACTCTCAGATCTCTTACTTCATGTTCAGTTCCGAAATGTAAGAATTTTCTGAGAAAAACTAATTTGGGAGCAAACAACTGAGATTTTTCTCACTTCGCTCACAATTCTTCGACTGATTAGATAATGTCTCAGGAACATCATTTGACATTATGACAATTCATATTCATACATAGAATAATATCATTCTGTGACAACGTTGAAATACGATTTATTATTGAAATTTTGAAAAATCATATCTCCGAAAGTATTAGCTTGTTAGAGTTGAAAATGATATGAATGGATTCTTATGATAAAACTGCTTATTAAAAAAAATTTGATTTGGAATTTGTTTCGTAAAAAAAATTTTTTTTTTTGTTACTCCGAAACCATCTGTCCGATTTTGCCCAATATCGAACTTAGCCGAGATATTCATCCCCCAAACCTACTCTGAAAATTTCAACTCTCTAGCTCATTCCGTTCGAGAGTTATCGTGCTTACGGCCGGCTGGCCGGCCGGACCGGACCGGCCGGACAGAATGAATTCCGACCACGGATTCTTGATCAGTGAGTCGAACCAAATCGTTTAAGACCATTTTCATCGAAATATTCGAAAATTACAGGCATTTGGGACGTGGTCATTAGAATATGCAAAAAAAATCGCCATTTAGAAATACTCAAGCGCGTCAGATTAAGATATATATGGTTCATCAATATGGCCTAGACGTGCTGTCTCCTAATCTGACGATTGTCTGGAGGGATTCGCTAAATCTGACAATAAAATTTTTTTTTTTTAATTTTTTTAAATCATTGCACTTAATTAATCGAAAAGCTCAGGAAATAGCGTGCAACTGAAAAAGCTTATGTTGTTTTGAGGAGAATATTTATAAAAATAATAATTATACAAAATTTAATTTTTAAGGGTATTTTTTTTTAATCATCTTCATCCGTAGAATCCTCTTCCGGAGTGGGACGGAGTGAGAGAGCAATAGATAGAGAAAGAGTGAGAGGAGAATAGAAACTCGGAGAGGGGAATATAGGCATGGCATAGCTGCACGCATTCAACTTTATCAATTAATTTTTATTACTTCGGCTTGTGAACATCGTCAGATTATATATTTTTCGTAATTCTTGCATTATTCCCTTCAAAATAAAAAAAAAATTTACCACGCTCGAGAATGTCAAGATGTCGTTTTTTTTTACAACTTTGTAACCCTCCTCCTTCTTTACGTCACTCTCAAATTGTCAGATTAATGGAATATACACTTTTTAGCATGTAACAAACTCGCCCTACCTTAATCTGACGCGCTCGAGAATTTCCGATGATCAACTTTTTTTTACTAATCTGATGTTTTATCCTTGACGGGCGGCCATATATATATGGCTCATATTTGGTGGAAAAACTTAACCAGGTACAAGGTATCCCCCCATATATTAATCTGCCGCGCTTCAGTAAATCCCAAAATCCCCGCTTGGGCTCCCCTACTATAACATAACTATAAGTCGCAGCAGTTGAATTCGGAGATACTAGAACTCGGGGATTCAGGGTCTAGCTTCAGTGGAGATGAGAGTGGATTCGATTCCAAAAGGGAAACTAGTAAATGGGCACCAGGCAAATTTAATTCTCCCAGATAGCCCAGCGTAGTGTAATAATTCCTGAATTTACCAAAAGAATATTCACGCTAAAGAGAAATAATTTATTTCAGCAGCTTACAACCCAGATATTTAGATTCAACAAAAAAACACTGTGAAACCCTGAATAGGGTGCAGCGGAAGTTGTACGTAGATATTCTGCCTTGATTCGAATACGCGTCGGTTGAGCTCAGGCGCATCCACGTCTTTATCTATGATCATATATGATTAACACAAATCTTTCCCCAATTTCCGGTTTACAACAATAATTATTTATATAATCTGATGATTATGTTCAGGTCGTATATAGCATTTATGAGATATATTTTGGGATTTATTTCCAATAACTTGCGTGCTGGCTATTCCTATTCCGTCAATCCACCGAGGTATCCTGGTGTCCTCGTCTATGCCTATTTCTGAACGTAGTATTACGTCGATGGTCTCGCAATACTGTCCTCTTTCCCTCGGTGCTTGTAATCTGCAACCCCGGATTGGATGTCCCACAACGTTGTTTACCGACCACCTCGGGATCTGCAACCCTGCGTTGGCTGTCTCACAGCGTTACTTACTGACCACCTTGTATAGAATCAAATGCCTCAGTTCTACTCTTCCTAACATAAAAACCCTGATGACAGAAGAGAAACCATAAGAGACTCCTCTCAGATAAGAAATAGATGAATCTCCCCAATGCATAATAATTTCGGTTATCAGAATATCAAACAGACAAGTTATTCGTTGTTATCCAATATTTATACACTTCGTACATACCCTGATAGTCGGGGTTACCTTATATAAGTTCGCTTCAAAATCAAATCTGGCCGTGCCTCCACCAAATAATTCTTCAAATACACAGCAATGTTCTGGATACAGAAAAATGATTACAACATGAATTGTTTCTATTAGAAATGACGATAATAGAACATTTAACACATACCTGTCAAAGTCGCCAAGAACATTCACGTGGTCAACTTGGATTTGCAAAAGCTCTTTAAATCCTCTCTCAAGATAAGTGAAGGTTACCAAAATCAAACCAATATAACCCTCACTAAATTAATTCGATTTTCGAAACTAAATTCAGCTAAGAAGATTCGAATAATTCTTACAAAGATTCGAAAATGCGTATAACCAAATGCTTCCTCCACTGAACTTCCACAAAATGGAAGATCTTATCTCACCGACGCCGACTCTGACAAAATTTCAGAACGTCAAAACGAAACAATATTGCTAATCCATCCGGTTGTCTGAACACAATTCCTTATCCGTCGCTTGGCACTACCGAGACCCAACCTCAAATTCATTGTCAATACAATCGACAAATTTATCGCCAGCAAAACATAAACAAACCTCTGCCTAGATCAAAAAGGAACGTTACATATGCGTCGAAAAAGGAAGTATAACACCAAGCAACATCTTTTTATTTAATTCAAGCGGAAGCGCCGTATGAATCTCGATATGAACTTATGGGTAAAGTAAATTTAATTTGTTGAAAAAATGGTATCAAAAGCTTCGATTATACTCCGTGTCTCTACTGCAAAAAAAAAGGAATGCAGTCAGGGGATCTCCGTGAGTAACGAAGTTCCTTACGCATTTTCTTCAACTCCGAATGTAATAAAATATAAGAAAGTACTGACGTGAAGTAATTATTCTTTGGTACGCGTGTTCACGTTGGCTGAATTGAATGATGAGGGTTTCATGCTCAGCGGATAGAACGAGCCGGAGATCTATCCAGAGGATAGTGGACACCATTCACTCAGAAACTTTTAGTTGAAGAATACGTGGCCAAACTTAATTCTGCCCTTCCAGCCGTCTGTCCGTGAACACGATTATACTCGAGCGAAATGAGTTGAAACTGACAGGGTTGGTTTGGTGTCCAAATTTTGGAAAAATTGGGAAAATCCGCCAAGTGGTTCTGGAGTTATAGCCATCTGAAAAGTTGATTGTCCAATCATTTGTAAAATACTGATCTGATCGAATCGAAACCATTAGTTTTAAAATACCGTATCGTATGAGTATGAAAAAAAAATCCGCTCAGAAAATATTCGTCAGATATAACTGATATTTTGCAAGATCTTTCAAGCACTCATTTTATAGATTTGGACTCGATCAGACCGGTATTGTTGGAACTATTGGGAAAATATGGTTTCTCTGGAAGCCAAACAGCCTTGGGATTTTTCAATAATTGGATGGGTTCCCACACTGGCTATGAATTTGAACAAGCGTACCAGAGCAGACTGACCCCACGTCAGTGCTTTTCGAATTCTTTTCTTTCAAATTTATTGACAAATATAATATATGAGTTAAGAAAATAGGATAACGTGAATAAGTATATTTAAATGGAAAAGTATAACGGTTAATTCCGCAAAAGGAGCAGAGAAAATCTGCTGGTACCGGCCGACACGTGTTTCTGCTAGTTGGCTTCTTCAGGACAGGCAAACAAAAAGCCGATAGTTTCCACAACCTTGGAGGTACTATAATGAAGCGATACTTTTTTATGGGTACAACTGATTAGCTGAGGCTTACCACAGAACCTCCAGGTAGGTGCTTAAAGCTGGCCGTCCACTAGGTCGGAAACGCAGCGCGGCGCGGCGCGGGGCGGAAATGTAGACTCTCGTTCACTGTGGGGCGGTCGGTCAGGTCGGAAAAATTTTCAGGACAGTTCTCGCTTGGCAGTCGATATATGCGTATCACATGAGGTATGTCTTCTGACGACGAGGACTTGTTCGTGTTTGCTGCTGCATTGGAAGCTGAAGAAGAGGAAGCAGTGAGGAGAAAGAGGAAAAGGATATGGGTTCATGAAATTAATACAAAAAGAAAGGAGCTTGGAGAATTTCATCATCTATTTGATGATATCCTGAGGGACGAAAATAAATACTTCAGGTACTTCAGGATGTCGCCAGAAATGTTCTTCAAATTGCTGCAACTTTTGAGGCCAGAGATTGAAAGGCAAAATACTCAATTTCGGGAAGCCATTTCTCCTGAAGAAAGACTGGCGACGTGCCAGGTACCGTAGATATCATATTTCACTAAAATATTGTTTTTACGCGTATGTTCTGGGGAACGTCGCGTTATCATTTTGCCCAAATGTCTGTAACTTTAGAATTTTTTGCCGAAAATGGACTCAAACGATTAGGTTCGCCTCCCTGATGAAGAATCTGGGGTCAAATTTGATTATGTCCGCTGGCCGGCCACCGTTGCCACGATAACTTGAGAACGGAACGAAATATCGAATTGAAATATTTTGGGTAGTTGGCAGGTCCCAATGCGTCGGAAAAGTTCATTACTGGGCATAATCGGCCTAATGGTTTCCGAGTACAATTTTTTTGTCAACCGTTACCAATCGGATCGAATTGAAACTTGGTGAGTGGTTGTAGAACGTAAACATGGACACTAATGAGCAATTTTGTAAGGTTCGTATCATTAGAAAATTCTAAAAAAATTATTAAAAAATATTATTCATCTCACGTTAACTTGAGAACAGAAAAAGATAGCGGCTTGAAATTTTCAGTATATGATGAACATATATGCAAAATTATTATCTATATCATAATAACTTGAGAATAGAAAGAGATAGGGAATTGAAATTTTTAGGGAAGGTTTCGCATCCGAATGTGACATTTGAGTTATAGGCATAATCAGACAAACGGTTTTGGAGTTACGCTAATTTGAAAATCAAGACTGTACAAAAAACGTCCTATAGAACATGCGTGTAAAAGCTCCTGACTTCACGTCAGTGTTTTTTTTTAATATTTGGTTTTCTCAATTCGCTAAAATTCAAGGTACGTTGAGTGGGTGCATTTCATTATAATGTATGTATCCACAGATTCTGACAATATAATACATAGTTGAAATATTATGAAAAAAAAAAGTGTAAAAATTAATTCATATAATCTATAAAAATTACAGACATTTGGGTAAATTGATTAGCACTCAGTTCCGAGGAACAAGAGCGCCAAAAATATAACATTTGTAACGACGGACTCACAGAAATCGAAACGAAAGTGACCGAGTCATGCCGAGGTCGGAATATTTCCGCTGCGCCCTCCGTCCATTGGGTCGGCGACGCGGAATTCATGAAACCGCGCCGCGCTCAAGAAGTTTGGATAGATCCCGAGCGCGGAGATTTTTCGACTTCTCCGCGCCGCGCCGCGCTACCGACCTAGTGGACGGAGCTTAGTGTATTTTGGTTCAAAGTTCTAGCGCACATTTCCGCCGCGCCGCGCCGCGTTTCCGACCTAGTGGACGGCCAGCTTTACACAACTAGTTCTACGAAAACGTTCTGCTACTATGCGTTAAATCGCTCACTAATGCCCTGTGAAATCTTTGGTACTGCCCATCATTGGTGCCTCATTCGACTGCAGACCATTATCGTTAAGGTTTAAACTGGTCCCGAAAACGGCAGATATTGAGACATTGAGGTATGAGAGGCATGAACACATGACTGTTAGAGTAATGGATCTGGGGGCTATGGTCTATTAGGGAATTCCGTTTGTTACATTCCTCTCGTGACTCAAACCATAAACGTTATGTCACTGAGGCATGACATAATCCAAGACAGCAAGATACACCATATGCTGCAGCGTGTGAATGAGACGACGCTAGGGACAGGCTTAGTCCAGTCATTCACTGCACGAGAAGATTGGTCAGAGTTGAGCCGAACGGAAACCATGCTCTTCGTCGGGAATCTAATTATTAGATTCAGCAAACTCTCGTATGTCTTCAGTAATTATGGTTTCAAGGACTTTGGAGACCACCGATAAGGGACTGATAGGGCGGTAGTTTGAAGAGGAAACTTTATCCCTATTCTTAAAAAAAGGCGTAAAAAATGCCGAACACAATTGTGAAGGAAGAGACGATTCAAGCAGAGATCTTCGAACTAGACGATAAAGTGGTTCCGCAAGTTCACCGCAACATCGAGAAGGCACGTAATTTCATAATTACCGGGAGCTGCAGAGACGTTCAGGTTAGAATGATATTTCTCAATGATGCTTGCAGAAAGGGGTACATTGTCGAGAGATATGAGCAAGAAAGGCAAAACTGACTTGTATTGTTCAGTGAACTGGGAAGAAAAAGTCTCTTCGATAACATTAGCGGACTCAAAGTAGTCACTGCACAGTCTTCCAGACGAATTCCTCTCCAGGGTACATAACTTGCCATCTAAAGAATTACGGATATATTTGAAGATTTTTTTCTCTTTCCCTCTGACACCAAGCAGTCCTAAAACCTGGCTTTAACAGACCGGATTGAAGAGGTCAAGTGATTAGAGTAATTGCGATGGTTGAGAAAATCGGTATTAGATCTACTCCGGATAATGCTGTCATAAAGAATTTTTATCCACGGTTTCTAGGATTATGTATCACTGATATGGGACTGAGTTATACCCTCGAATAACCATTCAACTGTTGAAATCTCGATTGTTGACATCATTCGATAGTTACCATCACAAATTCTTCCTCCGCTTAAAAATAATGAGCATTTTATCAGAAATGATACGTGTTACGACGAAGTTAATGGCATCTGTAAACAAATTGTTTTCGAATTCTGAAGTACGCGTTTATGCACTGCACCGCGGATTGTATTGCAGTACATCCAAACGTACACAACTGTCCCGCAAACTTGACAGCAAAATAATAATCATTTCACCCGACATTTTTATGTCGAGGTACATCACCCAAAAATACGCCATCTCAGACAGATTAATATGCGCCAGTCTTACCTTGACTGTAAATCTTCCAGGACCACCCTTCCGAGGGATCATCCCTTCCAAGCCACCCTTCTCATGAAAATGTAAAATGCGAACCCATCCGAATGGCTTGACCACGTTCTTATGCGATTTCTGGATTCAAATCCTTAGTTTATGGAAGTGTTATTACCCCAGCTCGCTGTCAAAAACATACTGCCCTCTCCATCTGCATTCAAGGACCAACTCGTAAAACGTATTTGTGCAGCCCTCTAAAAACCGAATCAAGCCAGCATTGAGTAATGGCGATCGCGTTTTGTTTCGTATATGCATATAGATATGGAGGAGTATCAGTTGGCCATGGTTTATATCGTATAATATTGTCGTAAAATGGCGTGGTCGCGTCTTTGGAAATAATCTTATCTGGTGTATTGGGATTGTGGATCTATTGCGTCCGTTAGGTTTCTTGTAATGGTCTCGGAATGATGGTGGAGCATGATGCTGTGGAACATTTGGAGGTTAGGTAAATTTTCTTATCGTAATAACATCTGGAATCAGTCTGTTACAGGTTCCTTGGCCAATTCGATATCGGTGGACCATGCGAACATATTTCAACAAAAACGATTTGGGACCTATTTCACGTTGCTGTATCAATAACAAGATCCAATCAAAAAAAATATAAAAGTACTGACAGGGGTATCAGCGCGCTCCTTCATTAGACGATCAATAGATTTCACTGATTTGTATAACGCCATACAATACTGAAGTTTATGGTAATCAGGGATCTGTCATATAATATGTAAAACAATTATTTCAATTGGGTATATTCGAAAATGTTTCGAATAAATACGGAAAGGAATTGAACTTTCGTCACTTTTTGATGTGGATTTATGAATTTTTGCTCGCATGTTCTAGAGAACGGCATTCTATCATTTTACCCAGATGTCTGAGATTTCCGAGGGGTAAACTGCTAGGAATTCTGGTGTACAAGAATGTAGAATTCCAATGGAATCCTAAGAATTCCTATTGAATTCCGCGGAATTCCTATTGAATTATGAGTGCTTCCTATTGAATTCCTATTAAATTCCTATTGAATTCTTTGGAATTCCGCATAATTCCTATTGAATTCCGTAAATGCCTATGGAATTATAAAGAATTCCCATTGAAATACTAAGAATTCCTATTGATGTGAGAGCGCGAAACCTACGGAAAATCAAGTAAACAACTGCAAATAGTTGGTTTGAACCGGATTTTAGCAGTTAGTAGTGGAGGCCTTTCCCTATATGCGGAGAGAATTGTTACAATATTCTTAAATTCTTGGAGTTTTAAATATTTCACCTCTGATAAAGATCCAGTAAAGAAAACGAAAATAAATAGCGACTTGCATATTTCAGAATAGGTTGCGCATCCGAATGCAACGGTTAAGTTTGTTAATGGGCATAATCGGTCAATCTGTTTCAGAGCTGAAATTTTGTTTTCGGATAACGCAGGTCCGATCGAATTGAAACTAGTAGTAGAAATTAGTTGTATAATGCCAACACGAAGACCTAAGCTAAATTTAAAAAAGTAATTAAAAAACATTTTGTATCTCAGGAACGATATCGCTGAAAATTTGCGAGAGCACGATCGGAAATATATTCTTGGAGATATTGAAAAAATATTGGAAACTGAGGAGCGTTGGGCGAGTTCAGTATCTGGATGGATGATCGTTACCACGATAACTTTCGAATGGAAGGAGATAGTAACTGCAATTTTTGGGGTAGGTTGCACATCGGTAGGTGACAGTTATGTTTGTTAAAGGGCATCATCAGCCGAACGATTTTGGAGTCATACCCATCTGAAATTTTCCTCAATAACTCTGAATATAAAAATCCGCTCCAGTTTAAACTTGATAGTTACTTATATTATGCTGATGCACTGATTTTTATCAAGTTTCGTGAATATCGTACCACCAGAAAAATAATTGATTTTTTTTTTCAAAAATTTCATATTTCGGAAATGATCCGTCAGAATCCGGTTACAGCCTACTAGACCTCATTTGCAACGAATTGAGTCGAGTGAACCATGGTACGAAAATCTATGGTTACGAAGATATCGCAATTTTTCAACATTTTGGAAATTTTCTGCTTTGTTATTGAGAATAATTAATTTTTGTGAAAACTACTTGAGTATTAATCGAAAAAGTAGAATGAAATTAGTGCACAAATTCAGGAAAAATCTTCCTTTTTGTATTAGCTTTTCAAAATGGCACATATGTCAATATTTGCTTGACGAAATCCAAAAATTTGGCCGGCGGAGAACCACTCCATTGAGGCGTATTTTATTCCAGGGACACAACCCATAAGACAATGGAATATCATCATTACTCTGAGTTAATTGAGAATTATTTCAATTTCCATTCGAGAAATATTGTGAATTTCTTATTATTCGTACTAGTTCTACTCGTAACAAGCAACTAATAATCACGTTAATCACAAGTAGGTAAAGGAGAAGATAAGGGGGATAACCAAGTGTCGAAAAAGCCTGTTACCTGCTCGGATTTCCGGCTATATTTTTTGATTTTGTGAGGAAGTTTTTTCACTTATTTGTACGCAAAGTTAATTATTAATTTTTCGCGAAATACGTAATTCTTTCATGAAAATTTAATGGGAAAAACAATTGATGCCACTTCAGATTCTTTATTTTTCAGGCTATTCAAATTTTTGGTGAATGATTTTCTCTGAAAATGATCCTCAACTCATCAGCTTTCAAAAAACTTTACTTCCATATTCAGAGTTGAGTAGTTTCCATAAAATTAATTGTTTTCGATGGTAAGTCGAAAAACCTTGAAAAGTCAAAATATCAATATGTTTCAGTAACCATAGACTTTTGGACAATGGTTCACTGGACTCAAATTATGTCTAGTATAACCCCGTTAAAGGATCATAATTGTGGCCATATTTAATCAATAACCGGTCCAATATAGTGCCCCGATACTTCCATAGTTTTTGGTTTGTCGGCTTATTCCATGGATTCAAGAAACCCTCGAAGAAAATATTCAGACAGTGTTGAATTAAGCTTTCTTGGAGGAAAATTATTGATAGGACCACTTCTTTAAATAACTTTCCCAGCAAATTGTTCCTTCAATGAATCGTTGGTTCCGTTTGCGCCACCGAATGTGCTGTCTATATGCTGCCTACCACCCAAAACCACGATCCTGAAACACCACCGGTTCAGGAGATATCGTCGCTTACACCCGCGCATACGTGGAGCGCCTTGACAGAATTCCTACACACAAAATACCACCTCTCCCATACTAAAACTACTAGTTATAACGTTTTCCTTCTGCTCATGTGCAGGTTGGTTTCTCTATGTTGGTTTTAGCCTCTGTAATATAGGTATATATTCTTTTGACTGAGAGCTGTATATGTGTTAGCAGAGGTTGGTGTAACGGGGTACCATACAATTCGACGTATGATACAAGAGCTTAGGGAAAAACCTCAGCAAAAAAACCCTGTCTCCCCGTGAGTGTCGTGATTTGTAACTATTGTTCACAAAATTTACTGCAATTTAAAAATATTGATATTTATTTCTTCAATATGGACTCCTTCGTCAAAAAACGGAGAGGTTTCTCCAAGGTACCCGAAACTCCTGAAAAATGAAAAGACAAGAGGAGAAGAACGAACAAATTATAAATACTACATAACCTTTCAAAAGTCTCCTCTCACAAATATAATTCTCTGTAGGCGCATGGGTTCTCTTGGAGAAGAATCACCTCCGCTAGTTTTCAAAAATATTCCTTCTTGTTCTTAGAAATCCCTTCAATATTTGAATTCGAAAAGGAAAATGTTGCTCGTAAGGCCAGGAGGGTCTCTTTCAAAACCAGGTCTGACAGTCCAAGCGATGATTATTCAGAACTTCAGATGTTCGAAGACTGCTACAGGGCCCTTATTTAGGGCTATCATCTCCCATAGATAGATGTTTTACTTTGTATCGTATAAAATAATGGAAAAATGAGCCGGAAAAATTTACGATGTCCATATAGGTTACCTCTGTTTAGGAACTGGGTTCCAAAAACACCTAATATTTTAAGAGTTATTGAATTTTTCTAGTAGGTGCCCAATAAGTTTCTCACAACCTTAGAGTCATCAGTCCACACCTCAATAGGCATCAAATTTTAACTCGATCGAATATACAGTTTTGGAAATATTGAGCTTTGACGGATTTCGCCCATTCACAACACTAAAATACGCCAGTTGAGTTCGTGATTGACGAACTCAATCAAACCAGTTGTGAATCTAAACCATGATTCCTTAAAATAATGTGTTTCAGTACAATATTTAGAATGGATATTTTTGAGTTAAAAAAAAATTGGGTTAAGCACTGACGTGAAGTTGGGAGCTTATGCACATGTTCTATTGTCCATTCTCCTGTATTGGGCACTCTTAATCGAATTTACCATGGTGAATTCAATTGTCCGTTCTCCTGTATTGGACACTCTTGATCGAATGGTAAATTAAGAGTGTCCGATACAGGAGAACGGACAATTGAATTTACCATGGTAAATTCGATTAAGAGTGTCCAATACAGAAGAATGGACAACAGAACATGCGCATAAGCTCCTGACTTCACGTCAGTGCTTGAACCAATTTTTTTTTCGTAATTTTTAAAAATGTTCTAGTTGTACGGTCCTCACAAAATTCCACACACGTCTTCATGTCGATATTCTACAACTAGTTACCAAGCTTCAATTCGATCGAGTCTATTTTTTTTCAGTTATCGAAGAAATAATATTCCAGGTGTGTATAACCCGAAACCGTTAGACCGATTATGCTCAAAAACGAACAAAAACGAACCCTTCCATTCGAATGCGCAACCTACCCTTAAAATTCCAAGTCCCTATCTCCTTTCTTTCGAAAGTTATCGAGGCAACGGTCACCCATCCGGCTACTGAACTCACACAAGCCTGCTTGGATCTCCAAAAATATAGATTCGATCGTGTTCAAACTTGATAGTAGAGTTATGTTCTGAAGGCCTTCGCAAAATTTCAGTGATCGACGAATAGTTTCTGATATATAGAATTTGTTTGTCAATGATTTTTTTTAAATGTTCTAGTAATACGATCCCCAAGAAATTTTGCAAGAATTTTTGCGTTGGTATTCTATAACTAATAACCATGTTTGAATTGGATCAGTTTAGAATTTTTCGAGCTATTGAGGAAATAACAACCAAATTTCAGATGGGTATAACTCCAAAACCGTTTGGCCGATTATGCGTAATAAATGCAAACTCAAATGTCGCATTCAGATGCACAACCTAACCTAGAAATTTCAAGTCACTATCTCTTTGACTATCTCTTTCGTGACATAAATGATTATTTTTAATATATTTTGTTTTAATTTTCTAGCGATATGATTCTCACAAAATTTCACAAAAGTCCTTAGGTTTGTATACTACAACTACTCACCAAGTTTCAATTGGATCAGATTAGTAATGGTTGAAAACAAAAATATTACTATTAACGAACTTGTCCGTTGTATTGGGATGCGCCACCTTCCCTGAAAATTTCAAGTCGCTTTCCATTCTCAAGTTATCGTGGCAATGGCCGGCCGGACAGAAACAAATTTGACTTTAAATTCTTCATCAGTGAGTTGAACCTAGTCGTTGAGAGCATTCTCGGCAAAACAATTCGAAAATTAGAGACATTTGGGCAAAATAATAACGCGATGTTCCCCAGAACTCACGCGCAAAAAACTCATCAAGAACAGAATTATAGCACAATCTTCACTAATTCGTGAACAAGATGCCTGACAATGCCCTGCTTGAAAACTCGTGACATTCTAATATTCAACTCCTCTTACTCATCATTCCGTGATGTGAATCCAGACGAGCAGGTCCAGATTACAAAAAAAAAAGATCCGTGGACATACACAGACATAATTTGTACTAATCAACGTCGTGAGCACGGTTTAATAAGCATACAATGGGTGATAACAAGAAATTGTTGGAAAAATCTATTGCTACGCTCGCGCTGATAAAATATCCACAATAAACTTGATTAGCTCAACAGTAGATGAAAACTTGAAGAGCCAAATTTGGCGTAACTAACCGGTTCTCTATTCAAAAAGGCAGCTGAGGTATTAAGCGGGTATTTATGATCGCTTGTTTTGGAAAAAGGTTGAGACAGGGGTGGATTTACCCTGAGATGATTTTTACTAACTACTAGAAAAAAATAGAACTTTATATACGAATTTCATGTCTGCATTTTGGTTTATTCTCTTGAAACATTTTGATTTTTTTCATTGCTCCTCCTCTTAAAATGAACAGATCTGATGAAATGCTTAGAGGATAATCAGAGGGTAGTGGTGGCGAACCTAGCAACGTGATAAGAGACAATTGTAATTTTCTGGCACGCCCACATAAAAAGGTCCGCCACCACTGTCGAAGGGCATAACCTGATATTTTTAAAAGGATGCATGAATTTATCTGCAAAACTTCCGGACTGTAAGACACTTACCCCAGGTTTCTGAATTCGTAGGTATCGTTGAAAGATACTCTATCCGCCGTATTCACAAAGCATTCAAGCTCCGTTAAGTCCTAACTGAGCTCCTCAGTTAAGGATAAATGAGAATCGCAACCTCAGTTAACGTGAAAATTAACATCAAACAGACCTGTTTCATCAACATTACATGAGTTAACAGAGGTTGCGATTCTTATTTATCCTTGACCGAGGACCTCAGTTAGGACCTAACGGAGATTGAATGCTTTGTGAATACGGCGGTATGTGAAGTTAATTTCTATGGGATCATTGCGCAGTCCTCGTCTTTTGGTCTACGCCTCATATAAAAAGATTCAAGCTGTTGAAATTCACAAAAAAATCAGTTTTCACTTTGTGTCTTTGTCATGGTTTTTTGCACCGGTGTCCTATAGATATAAACTCGCGGATACATAAAACTAAATACAACATATAACATAAAGAAAGCAGATCAAGATTATCTTGAGTCACTTCATGAATATACAATCATATTTTAAAATTTAAATCATTAGCAGAGGTCAGTGTAACGGCGTACCATACAATTCCATATGATACAAGAGCTTAGGAAAAAACCTCAGCAAAAAACCCTATCTCCCCGTGAGTTTTATGATTTGTAAATATTGAATTTGGTGCTAAATTTCAGACAGATCGGAGGAGTAGTTCCGGAGATATTCAGAAAAAAAGATTTAGCTTACAATGGCACAACTTCGAAACTAATAGGCGGATAGGCATTAACGAACGATATTTATGCTTCAAACCTTCCTGCAAATTTCAACTCCTAACACATTTATTTCGAGAGTTATCATGCTAACGGCCGAACGGACGGACAGACAGAATTTGATTTGACATCGGTGAGTCGAACCCAATCGGTTTAAACCTGGTGGAAGAAGCCCACAGAAATACACAAAATTCTATAGATTTTTCACATGATAACCTCCTAGATCTCCATAATACCAAAACATGCAGTTGATTCAACCTCAAGAGCAGGCCCGCCGTAAGCGGGCGTGCAAGGCGTGCACCGCACACGGGCGCACGTCCACGGGGGCGGCAAATCGAGCGACTCTCGTAATTCAAGTCATTGTCATAATACCCACCCCACCTTAAGTATAGGAAATGTCATCGCATGGAAAAAAAACCGACCGAATCACGTTAACACCGCCATCTATTGGAATCCGTTTAAACTAAGATGCAAATCCAAAAGTCGTCTGCCATTCTATGAAAAGCAGGACTGACAAAGTTAGGGGAATCCCCTCTAGCTTTCTTCTCAGTTAGCAGGCGTAGATTTAGATTAGGTACCCACGGAGGATGATGATGAACAGAGTTTTCAACACAGTTGGAAAATTTTCGAAGAAGTTGGAAAAAATTTCGAAGCAGTTGGAAAAACTCCAATGGAGTTGGAATATTTCCTGGTACCAATTTGAGCTGTTGTCACTGTCGGGCGGCATTTTAAAAAGCTTTTATTTCTATTGAATTTAGCAACGTAAATATGTGAGTACGCAGTTTGCTCCATTTTTGGCGCTCTACTCCTCGGAACAGAGTGCTTATCAATTTGCCCAAATATCTGTAATTTTCGAATTTTTGGATGAAAATGGTCTTAAACGATTTGGTTCGACTCGTTGATCAAGAATCCGTGGTAAAATCGATTCTGCGTCCGGTCCGGCCCTCTGCTAACACGATAACTCTCGAACGGAATGAGCTAAACTGTCGAAATTTTCAGAGTAATCTCGGTTAAGTTCGTTATTGGACAAAATTGGCATAATAATTTCGGAGTAACGAAAACAAAATTTTTTACATTACAAATTTCAAATTAAACAAATTAACAAGCTAATACTCTCGGAGATATGATTTTCAAAACAATGATTTTTCAATAATAAATAGTTCTTCTATGTTTCCAACTTATACCTTAATAAGTCTATGGTTTCCAGAGAATGCTGTACTTAATTATTCTATCTATGAATTATTATATGATCTGTGTTCTTAGATGTCATCTTATTTTCCTATGAGAGATAAATGTCAAAATTATTTCTGGTTCGTTATTCTTGATATAAAATACCCTTCCTGTTCTATAAAATAAAGTATGATTGATTTTTTTTGCAGTCCTTCGTGCACAGTTGTAAAATTTTCAATGCTTTTCCCCCCCAAAAATTTGGCCTCGGCCCGTCCCTGACAAACTCAAATGTCCATTCAGTTGCTCAACCTATCCTAAAAATTGCTATTAGTCGCTATCTCTTTTCGTCCCCAGGTTATCGTGACATAAATAATATTTTTTAATAATTTTATGATTGTGTTGCGATTTTCAGAAAATCGTATTTGTGTCAGTATTCTACAACTAGCTACCAAGTTTAAACTCGATCGAATATGTATTGGTCATGCCAAAATTATCACTCGGAAACCGTTGGGACGATTATGCCCATTAACGAACGTCCATCGTATCTGGAGGCGCCACCTATCCTGAAAATTTCAAGTAGCTATCTTTTTCCGTTCTCAAGTTATAGTGGCAACGGAAAGCTGGCCGGACAGAATCAAATTTGACCTAGAATTCTTCACCAGTGAGTCGAACGTAATCGTTTGAGACCATTTTTGGCAACAAATTCGAACATTACAGACATGCGCATAAAAAAGTGTAATTTAAAAAAAAACAAGGGTGCTAAAAATTATAATCCGAAACTAGCTGAGGTTATTTCATTGGTCATTTTGCATTCAATCATACTTTATTTTTTAGAACAGGAGATATTTCATATCATGATGAGTGACGAATTTTGAATAGAACCAGAAATAAATATGACATGTCTCTTATCGGTAGATATGATGACAGAATCGATTTTGACCACGGAGCTATTTTTCTTTTTTTCCACCATAATGGAAAAACATTAATTATCCTTTTTTGCGCGTATATTCTGGGGAACATCGCGGTATCATTTTGCCCAAATGTCTGTAACTTTCGAATTTTTTTACGAAAATGCTCTCGTACGATTTGGTTCGACTCCCCGATGAAGAATTCGAGGTAAAATTTGATTCTGTCCGGACGGCCGTCCGGCCGTTGCCACGATAACTTAAGAACGGAAAGAGCTAGCGACTTGACATTTTCAGGGTAGGTGGCGCACCCCAATACCACGGGCAGGTTCATTAATGGGCATAATCGGCCCAATGGTTTCCGAGTAGTAGTTTCGTTTTCAACCAATAAAAATCTAATCGAATTGAAACTTGGTAAATAGTTGTAGAATATAAACCTAAGCACGTTTGTGAAATTTCGTGAGAATCGTATAGCTAGAATATTAAAAAAAATTATTAAAAAATATTTTTTATGTCACGATAACTTGATAACGAAAAGAGATAGCTATGATATTTCCTCAATAACTCGTTATTAGTTATAGTTAGTTATAGTTATTAGTTGTAGAATGCCAACGCGAAAGTTCTTGCAAAATTTCGTGAGGATCGTATCACTAGAAAATCTGATTTTACTGCCAAGTTCCCAGGTGGAACACAATCGGATCTATATTGTTGGAGATCCGAGCAGCCTTGTGTGAGTTCAAAAGCTGGATAGGTGACCGTTGCCTAGATAACTCTCGATAGGAACTTGCAATATTCAGGGTAGGTTGCGCCTCTGAATGGGAGAGTTAAGTTTGCTGTTGGCCAAAATCAGCCCAACGGTTTCGGAGTTATATCCATCTGGATTATGAATTCCTCTTAACTCAAAAAATATAGACTCAATCAAATTGAATCTTGCTAACTAGTTGTAGAATATCGACATAAAGACGTGTGTAAAATTTTGTGAGAACTGTACCGATAGAAAATTAAAAAAAATTACGAAAAAAACAAGCACTGACGTGAAGTCAGGAGCCTTTGCGCGTATGTTCTATTGACCTATCGCCTGTATTGATCACTCTCAATAGGATTTACCATGGTTCAAGCACCGACGTGAAGTCAGGAGCTTTTGCACCATGGTAAATTCGATTAAGAGTGTCTAATACAGGAGAATAATGGACAATAGAATATACGCGCAAAACCTCCTGACTTCACGTCAGTGCATTTTTGACAAAACTCAGAGTCGTGGGGCGGCATAATCGGTATTGCACGCGGGCGATGAACCAGCTAGCGGCGGGCCTGCTCAAGAGTTGCTGTTTACTGCTCAATTTCACAGTAAAAACGATTTGGGCGCCACCTACAACCCTAAGTATATTGTACTAGCAGAAGCTATGTGTCGCCTAATTTGTTCCAAATTTATTCTGGATTAAGTGAATTCACGAGGGTTGTAGACATCTTAAATGAGGCTTGTGATGTGATGTGTCTCACGATGGTAAGCTGATTATTTTTCAGTACAGATTTTTTTCTTTGAGTATTAAAAAATAGTGTGACTCTCCAGGCATGCTGAAGCAAACTTAGCAACAAATCTCTGCCGATTCATTTGCGACCTTCACCCTTTCCGGACACATCCCAAAGTCCGCACCTGGTGCAAGATATTAACCGGGTCTTTATTTGTAGGTCTGAAAAATCCTATTCATTGCATTGTATCCAAGTCATTAATCATACAGTTTGTGTATGGCAATATAAACAAGTCTTTTTTATGTCATCGGATACCTGACATATTCGAATAATACCGTGTTTATCATTGCCATCATCACCAGAGGGCTCAGCTTTAATACCGTGGAATGCGCCTCTTCTTCTTCTCTCAGCGGTGGTGGGTGGCCTGCTTACTTGTAGTAAGCCATATTTTACAATCTTGTGCGTATAGGGGATTAATTCCACAGTGGCGTTGTGGGTTTTTGGCTTCTATTTGTGGGTGGATCAGTATTGAAAGCTACAAATTAAAGGAATGATTCATATCATAGAATTGAACATTTGATTCTTGAAATTTCTATTTCGAAAAGTCTTCTCATCTTCACTACCACCTCTTCATTAATTCTGAGAGTAGATTATTGTGTTGAAGAAATGAATTCCGTGTTTAGAGTTTTGTTCCTCATTTAAAAACACCGCAAATTCAAAAATCAAGTAGGTTGACAGTTTGCTCATTCAAGTAAAGAAAATGTTCTCTTCTTCATCTAAATATATTATTTTTAAATTTTGTACCAGAATTTTTCAAAGGTCTTGGGCGGAGAATAGAATATCGCAGTTACGAATGAAATTGTTGGTGAAACAGATATAATTTATCTCGAGTTCAGTACATTGATTTATTGTCGAGAAATAATTGTAGGAACATTAGCGGGCTCTAGCGTTCGTGGTAAATTAGTGGATACATTCACTAGTTTGTTACACATTAAAATTGGTTCAAGCACTGACGTAAAGTCAGGAGCTTTTGCGCACATGTTCTATTGTCCATTCTCCTATATTGGAATTTACTATGGTAAATTCGATAAAGAGTGTCCAATACAGGAGAATGGACAATAGAACATGCGCAAAAAGCTCCTGACTTCACGTCAGGGCTCGAACCAATTTTTTTAATCGTAATTTGTTGTATATTTTCTAGTGGTCAATCCTCGCAAAATTCAACACACGTCCTTCTGTTGATATTCTACACCTAGTCGTTGATTGAAGTATTAGTTATACTTCAATCAACGACCTAGTTACAAAGCTTCGATTGGATCGAGTGTTTATTTTTGGCGCTCTTGTTCCTCGGAACAGAGTACTTATCAATTTGCCCAAATCTCTGTAAATTTCAAATTTTTGGCTGAAAATGATCTTGAACGATTTGGTTTAACTCACTGATCAAGAAGCCGTGGTCGAAATCGATTCTGTCCTGCCGTCCGTCCAGCCGTTAACACGATAACTCTTGAACGGAATGAGCCAGACCGTTGAAATTTTCAGAGTAGGTTTGAGGAATAAATATCTCGGGTGAGTTCGTTATTGGGAAAAATCGGTCGAATAGTTCCGGAATAAAGAAAAAAATATTTTTTTTACATTACAACTTTTGAATTCGAATATTTCTAAGATGCAGTTTCATCATAAGAATCCACTGTTATAATTCTCAACTCTAACAAGCTCTAACTTTCGGAGATATGATGATTCAAAGTATCAATAATACATCGTAAGTTCTATGTATTCACAGAATGTGAACACAGAATCTGTCTGTGTTCACTATTCATAAATGTCATCTTTTCTAGCTATTCGAGATTGTCAATTCGTAGTTTGAAAATATTTTCTCTTGGAAAGCAAGTATTCGATTCTAGAATTTGTGAATATATAAAAGACTATTTTGATGTAGTTTGTGGAGGCAATAGGAAAGAAGAACATAATGGAATCATCAAAAGAAATTACTGTTCGTTGACCACTGAGGTTAATATTACGTTTTACTTCGTTAAGTAGTGAGACATTTTCCTATATACAGTATTATCAATAAATAATATATACAGTAGTTTCAATAATACATCGTAAGTTCTATGTATTCACAGAATGTGAAACCAGAATCTGTCTGTGTTCACCATTTATAAATGTCATCTTTTGTAGCTATTAGAGATTGTCAATTCGTAGTTAGAAAATATTTTCTCTTGGAAAGCAAGTATTCGATTCTTGAATTTGTGAATATATACAAGACTGTTTTGATGTTTATGGAGGTAATAGGAAAGAAGAACATAATGGAATCATCAAAATAAATTACTGTTCGTTGACTACTGAGGTTAATATAACCTTTTACTTCCTTAAGTAGGGAGACATGTTCCTATATACAGTATTTTCATGATGATGCTAGCAAAAAAATAGTGAAATATGGATCTACATTTGTGTATCAATCATTTTTTCTTGAGTTAAGGTTTATAATACAGAAAAGAATGTGTTAGCGGTACGAACTATCAAATTTCAAATTATGAAAAGAGCGTAGTATTTTATTGATATATTTTGAACTATTACAATAATTTGTTCGTAATTTACTACCTATTCACATATCAGGAATAAATGGACAATCTGCTATGATTGTCTCCAGCCTTGCTCTAGACATTTCGATGATACGTATTTCTGAAAACTATGCACCGAGTCTAAGTTGCAACAACCCATTCCACGAGGTTGAATCATTGCAGATTGCTCATTTAATCTTGGTAAATGAGTTCAATGCCAATTTTTGAAGCATTAAGAAATTGAAGCATTGTAGATTGCTCTTTTTTATGAGATAATTTTTGAAGCATTTTTTTAAACGACACTTTTTTTAAATTTGATTTCTTTCAAGATGCATTTCTATGTAATCATTAAAGGATACTGTGGGAGGTATACTCATTATTGAACGGTTTTTGTTTGCTGGGTGTTCTCTCCCAAACTTTGAAAAATATCTATAAAATAAAAATTAATTATTTTGTGATTTGCTTCTGCTCAAGAAACACAAGATATTTGTCACAAGCAATCAATTCAACAATGTTGCCTAACAAATAACAACGAAATAACATCAACGAAAAAACAACTATATCGTAACGTTTCGGAGTCTTGTCACAATTGTGACAATTCTTGAATTTCACAAAATAACTATCAACAAAATAATTCTAACGATTTACATTAAGCGTCTGACGAAGGAGTCCGATATAGACTCCGAAACGTTACGATATAGTTGTTTCTTCGTTGATGTTGTTTCGTTGTTGTTTGTTAGGCAACATTGTTCAATTGATTGCTTCTGACAAATATCTTGTGTTTCTTACGCAGAAGCAAATCACACAATAATTAATTTTTATTTTATAGATATTTTTCAGAGTTTGGGAGAGAAAACTCAGAAAAAAAAAGAAAAAAAAAACTTTTCAATAATGAGTATACCTCCCACAGTATCCTTTAATGATTACTTAAAACAAAGGTATGTGCCTTTTTCAATCATCCTTTCCAGAAAATTGGAAGAATTATACAAGAAATTGTCTTAGTGACAATTCTTGAATTTCACAAAATAACTATCAACAAAATAATTCTAACGATTTTCATTAAGCGTCTGACGAAGGAGTCTGATATAGACTCCGAAACGTTACAATATAGTTGTTTCTTCGTTGATATTGTTTGTTAGGCAACATTGTTCAATTGATTGCTTCTGACAAATATCTTGTGTTTCTTACGCAGAAGCATATCACAAAATAATTAATTTTTATTTTATAGATATTTTTCAGAGTTTGGGAGAGAAAACCCAGAAAAAAAAAATTTCAATAATGAGTATACCTCCCGCAGTATCCTTTAATGATTACTTAAAACAAAGGTATGGGCCTTTCTCAATCATCCTTTTCAGAAAATTGGAAGAATTACACAAGAAATTGTCTGTGACAATTCTTGAATTTCACAAAATAACTACCAACAAAATAATTCTAACGATTTTCATTAAGCGTTTGACGAAGGAACACAGGATATTTGTCAGAAGCAATCAATTGAACAATGTTGCCTAACAAACAACAACGAAACAACATCAACGAAGAAACAACTATATCGTAACGATTCGGAGTCTATATCAGACTCCTTCGTCAGACGCTCAATGAAAATCGTTAGAATTATTTTGTTGATAGTTATTTTGTGAAATTCAAGAAATGTCACATTGACAGTATTTAACAATCATAGCTAACATAGTTTTACTTCGCATAGAAATTTCTGAGTCTCAACTCCTTTTTCAATAAATTTAGCCAAATATGGTCAATACCGACTGAGCAATTTGCAAAATTGCATTCTCTGTTCAATAAAATACAAGTTGTATTATTATTATTATTATTATTTTTATTTTCAATAAATTACAACTTGTATTTTATTGAACAGAGAATGCAATTTTGCAAATTGCTCAGTTGGTATTGAGCATATTTGGGTAAATTTATTGAAAAAGGAGTTGGAACTTGGAAATTTCTATGCGAAGTAATACTAAGTTAGCTATGATTTTTAAATTCTGTCAATGTGACAATTCTTGAATTTCACAAAATAACTATCAACAAAATAATTCTAACGATTTTCATTGAGCGTCGGACGAAGGAGTCTGATATAGACTCCGAAACGTTACGATATAGTTGTTTCTTCGTTGATGTTGTTTCGTTGTTGTTTGTTAGGCAACATTGTTCAATTGATTGCTTCTGACAAATATCTTGTGTTTCTTACGCAGAAGCATATCACAAAATGATTAATTTTTATTTTATAGTTATTTTTCAGAGTTTGGGAGAGAAAACCCAGAAAAAAAAATTTCAATAATGAGTATACCTCCCACAGTATCCTTTAATGATTACTTAAAACAAAGGTATGGGCCTTTCTCAATCATCCTTTTCAGAAAATTGGAAGAATTATACAAGAAATTGTCTGTGACAATTCTTGAATTTCACAAAAAAACTATCAACAAAATAATTCTAACGATTTTCATTAAGCGTCTGACGAAGGAACACAGGATATTTGTCAGAAGCAATCAATTGAACAATGTTGCCTAACAAAGTTTCAATTGATATTATATAATTTTCAGAGTAGATTCGAGGAGTGATAAGTTCGTTATTTAATTTTAATTTGGTGTCTTTTATGATGCAATTCTGGAAAACCAATAATTTCGGAGATGAATTGTCAAAGTATGAACGAGAGCGCTAAAGCTCCTGTTCACAGGACTTTCCCACTTTTATCACCTCGCTTTGATTACTGTGCTAGTTTATTAGCCTTGCTACATTCTAACTGTACCGATTCCCTACAAAAACTGCAAAAAAGGGGAAATGCATCTTGAAATGTGTGGTAGATATACGCCTATTAACTCAATGCTTTCCATATTGAATTGACTCTCTGTTAACAATACACTGTTTCTGTTCATCACTTTCGGAAAAAAATCGAAAATTGCATTCATTTGGGTGAAATGATATTCCCCAGAACATACAAGCAAAATACGTTCGAACATGTAATAGTGAAGTCATAAATCGTTGAAAATATTCAGAAAAAGAAGGTTCGTTTGCCTTATGTCTCTGTACGAAATTTCAAACAGGTCCAAATATATAATATATATTTCTCCGTAAACTTTTTATGGGAACCCCTGGTTGTACACTCAGTATAGTTGAATGCAATATATTGAAATGAAAATTACTAAGAACATAGAAAGGGTCAAATTGCTTATCCCACTCGAATAACCTCTATTGGAGATGAACTCAATCAAATTCAAGGCGTTCAATTCCATGCATTTGTTACGCCCCTGGCTATTCCATTCATGCAATAACATGGTATTAACCCTGTGAAAGCACCGATATATTCAAAATTTTTATTGCTGGAACGTGCTACAAACAGAATGGGATATTCTGCGCTTATAAAAAGAGTAGTTTTGTGCACAGATCATCTGCTTATTTTGATGATTGTTGCTTCCTTGTGTGAACCAAGGCCACCGGCGTAGAAGAGATTAGAAGGGATTCGAACTAGGGATGGCGATTCTTTCGGAAAAAATCGATTTTTGAATCGATTCGAATCGACAGTTGAAGAATCGATCCACAAAAAAATCGAGGTCCAAAAATTTGATTTCCCCAAAATCGATTTTTTGCGCGTATGTTCTGCGGAACATCGCGTTATCATTTCGCCCAAATGTCTGTAATTTTCGAATTTTTCGCCGAAAATGGTCTCACGACGATTGAGTTCGACTTCCTGATCAAGAATTCGAGGTCAAATTTGATTCTGTCCGGCTGTCCGTTGCCACGATAAATTGAGAACGGAAAGAGATAGCGACTTGAAATTTTCAGGGTAGGTGGCGCATCCCAATAGGACGGATAAGTTCGTTAATGGGCATGATCGGCCCAAGGGTTTCCGAGTAATAATTTTATCTACAACCAATACTAATCCGATCAGATTGAAACTTAGTGAGTAGTTGTAGAATATAAACTTGAGAACGCTTGTTAAATTTTGTGAACATCGTATCGCTAGAAAATTTTACAACAATTATTAAAAAATATTATTCACGTCACAATAACCTAAGAACGGAAAGAGATAGCGACTTAAAATTTTGAGGTTGAGAATCTTGATGCGCCATTTGAGTTCGTTTATAGTCATAATCGGCAAAACGGTTTTGGAGTTATACCCATCTGAAATTTGGTTGTTATTTCCTCAATAACTCGAAAAATACGAAAACCGACCAATTCAAACATGGTTATTAGTTGTAGAATGGCAACGCGAAAATTCTCGCAAAATTTTGTGAGGATCGTATGACTAGAAAATTTTGAAAAAATCATAGAAAATTATTGAAAAAAATTCTACATATCAGAAACAATTCGTCCAATATCTCTGAAATTTTGCGAAACCCTTCAGAACCTAACTCTTCCACCAAGTTCCAAGTTTGAACATGATCGGATCTATATTGTTGGAGATCCGAGCCGCCTTGTGTGAGTGCAGTAGCTGGATAGGTGAGCGTTGCCTTGACAACTCTCGAACGAAAGGAGATAGGGACTTGCAGTTCTCAGGGTAGGTTGCACATCTGAATGGAAGAGTTGAGTTCGCTGTTGGCCATAATCGGCCCAACGGTTTCGGAGTTATACCCATCTGGAATAATATTTCCTCGATAACTAAGAAAATATAGACTCGATCGAATTGAAGCTTGATGACTAGTTGTATAATATCGACATGAAGACGTGTGTGAAATTTTGTAGGGACCGTACCACTAGAAAATTTTTAGAAAATTACGAAAAAATAGTATGTATCTCATGATTCCTTGAGAACGGTAAGAAAAAGCGACTTGCAGTTTTCTGGGTAGATTACTCATCTGAATACGACATTTAAGTTGGTAAACTAGCATAATCGGCCAAATGGATTTGGAGTTATATCAATCTGAAATTTGGTTATAATTTCCTCAATAACTCAAAAAATACAAATCCGATCCAATTCAAATATGGTTATTAGTTGTAGAATGGCAACGCGAAAATTTTTCCAAAATTTCTTGAGGATCGTAGCACTAGAAAATTTTTAAAAAATTATTGAAAAAAAAATTGGTTCAAGCACTGACGTGAAGCCAGAAGCTTTTGCGCGTATGTTCTCTTGTCCATTCTCCTTTATTAGACACTCTTAATCGAATTTACCATGGTGAATTCTATTGTCTGTTCTCCTGTATTGGACACTCCGAATTTACCATGGTCAATTCGATTAAGAGTGTTCAATACAGGAGAATGGACAATAACCATACGCGCAAAAGCTCTGACTTCACGAAAAAAAAAATTGTTCAAGCACTGACGTGAAGTCAGGAGCTTTTGCACGTATGTTTTATTGTCCATTCTCCTGTATTCGACACTCTTAATCGAATTTACCATGGTTAATTCGGAATTTCTAATACAGGAGAACAGACAATAGAATTCACCATGGTAAATTCGATTAAAAGTGTCCAATAAAGGAGAATGAACAAGAGAACATATGCGCAAAAGCTTCTGACTTCACGCCACTGTTTGAACCAATTTTTTCATAGTTTCACTTACAATATAATTCCACATCATGAAATACAAGAGACCAACATGGTGATTGATTGTTTATTATTTTCAGAGGGAAAAATGTTGTCTTTATAGAGTAAAATTAAATTATTGTCCGTATCATATTGAAGACTAAAGATCATTATCAGGTTGCTGTCTGGGACTAATTCTAGGAATCACAATATTTGTTCCAATATTTCATCAACTGCATCAGGAGAAACAACTCGTGTCCAAATTCCGAACACAAAAAATCGAATTTCGATTTTATAGGGTGGAATATCGATTCACTGGAACGATTCTATACGATGTATCAATTTGAAAAATGGATTTTTTTGGCCCAAAAAATCGATTCTTCGATTAATCGATCTCATATCGCCATCCCTAATTCGAACACAAACTTCCTTCACCGTATGAACTTGATTTCTCACCAATAATAGGTTTGGTGGTAAATTTGTGAATCCAGATTATCTTTTATGATGTTTTAGGTTAATAAGTTAGATTAATAATTTTCTGAGTTGGAAAATGTTGTAACCTGAATTTGTATTATATTATATGATGTTTTTATGTGCATCCATGATGTTTGGAAAACACTGCAAATTCCACACAGGTGAAATTTTATTTCTTTTGAAATTGCTTCTACTGCGTTAGAAAAATTAGATATTTCTCAGGATCCATATATAGAACAATGTTGCCTAATTAACAGTAACGAGCGTTAAGATTGAAAGTGATTGGTCTTGACCAATATTTTAGGTTACTCGCCTAAATTGGACTATTGAATCCTTGGTTTCCTTTAAATGTCATCAGAATCTGTCATCTGAATATTTGTATTACTCCAATCTATTATGTGATAGATTGTACATAATATAGTGCGCCTCAAAATTATATAGCAAATTTATTTTCTCAGAAGAAAAATAATTGGCAACAAAATTCTGAAACAGGTCAATTTTTGTTTCACTTTTCCCAAATTTTTATGCATTTTTGAAGGATTTTTGTTGCACCCTGTGCCATCCCCATCAACCCTCTAATTTTTTTGAATAGGGAAAGTGGGTCCTGTGGTACTTTTTTGGCAAGGTCTTTGTATGTTCTTTAAAGGCGTGCAGAAATTTTCAAGAAAAGATTTTAGTTTTATGAAAAATAGTTAGTTCAAAGAGGTCTTCAGTATGTGCAATTTGTCATGGCTCATTTACTTTGAGACGATGGTACCTGATGAAATTTGTCACCGAATGAAAGTCTAACATTACAGTTTTGTTCATGCACAACTTTCAACCCCTACGAACCCTTTAATGGAGAAAAAACATGGGGGCGCGAGGGGGTTGAAAGGGGTTGAAAGTTGTGCATGAACAAAACTGTAATGGTCGACTTTCATTCGGTGAGAAATTTCATCAGGTACCATCGCCTCAAAGTAAACGAGCCATGACAAAGTGCACATACTGAAAACCTATTTGAACTAACTATTTCTCAAAAAAGAAAAATGTTTTCTTGAAAATTACAACACACCTGTAAAGAAGATACAAAGACCTTGCCGAAAAAGTACCACAGGACCCACTTTCCCTATCAAAAAAATTTATAGGGTTGATGGGGATGGCACAGGGTGCAACAAAAATGCATAAAATTTGGTATAAGTGAAACAAATATTGACCTGTTTCAGGATTTTGTTGCCAAATATTTTCTTCTGAGAAAATGAATTTATTCCATAATTTTGACGTGCACTGTATACTTCATTTAGTTTTATAAAGTCTCTCCGTTGGCCATGATTTAGGTCACGTTTTCCTAACTAAACTGACGCAGGTTTGCACTCCTGAAATATCGTCAATGTCGAAACAATTGTTTGAGACGTTGCCAGTTTCTACTCTCAACATAATGTTCCATCTTGGACAAGATAAATATTATCACAACCGAAAGCAATTTTGAAGAAGCAGAGAGAAAGTATCAGGAAGTACTATACAAAATTGAAATCTGCAATAGGAAAACTTCATTCTGTCTTAGGACATGTTGAACTCTCCAATGAAATTAGTTAGTTTTCTATCCTATCACTATATTTTGTTAAGGTTTAACAGTGAGTCGGATTTCGTAGTACTACCTACTACATTCTGAAACTGCTGTATTTCAAGTTGTCCAACAAGATATTTAAATGTCTTATGTATGTATTAAGTTTTCCTGCCGGGTTATACCGGTACTTTTATTCTTTTTGGCGCTCTTGTTCCTCGGAACAGAGTGCTTATCAATTTGCCCAAATATCTGTAATTTTCGAATTTTTGGCTGAAAATGGTATCAAACGATTTGGTTCGACTCACTGATCAAGAGCCTGTCCGGCCATCCGTCCGTTAACACGATAGCTCTCAAACGAAAGGAGTAAGAGGATTGAAATTGGGAGGGTAGGTTTGGAGCGTAAATATCTCAGACGAGTTCGTTAACCAGCAAAATCCATCCAGCGGCTTCGGGGTTATGGTCGATTTTAGTGAAAACATTTTTTATGAATATTTCCGAAACTGATCACTCAATCTAGCCGAAATTTAGCATCAAATTGTAGAATCATAACCTTTAGATGCATGTGTTGTTTTGTATTGATCGGGTTACCGTAAAGTGCCGTAAAAATTTGAAAATTTGAAAATTTTGTTTCTACAATAACTCTCGAACGGAATCAGCTAGGCAGTTGAAATTTTCAGAGTAGGTTAGAGAGATAGATATACCGATTTTGTTTGCTATTGGACAAAATAGGCCACAGGGTTTCGGAGTAACGACAAAAACAAATTTTTAACTTACGAAGATGCAGTTTCACCATTAAAATCCATTGATATAATTTTCAACTCCAAAAAGCTAAAACTTTCGGAGATATGATTTTTCGAAATTTCAATACTGAATCGTACTTCTATGTTTTCACAGAATGCTATAATTATTCTATCTATGATTTATTATATGATCTGTGTTAATACTCGTACATGTCATCCTGTTCTATAAGAGAGAGTCAAATTCTTTCAGCTATTTTAATTTGATTTCTTCCATGGTGCAGCTCTCATTCTCAGATTGCTCATTTAATCTTGATAAATAAACTATTATTTGAATTGAATTTCCTTTATGATGCAGTTCTATCATAAGAATACATTGATATAATTCTCAACTCTGAGAAACCATTACTTTCGGAGATATAATTTGTCTGCTTGAACAAGAGCGCCAGAAAGCTCCTGTCCACAGGGCTTGAACCATTTTTTTTCAAGTGAACTATCACAAAGTAGCGTACTACTCTATCCATTATTTTTCATCAAAATTTCAAGACTTGATTCTTGATTTATGTACAAGGAAATAGCATAACTGAATCTTCCAACCAGTTTATATATGTGAAATATTTCCAGTAACAACAGAGGAATAATTTTCTCCAACAGTCGCCAGGTCTTTGGAATTGTTGAATTCACATAATATCTTCTCAAATTCATCATTTTTCCGAAGTAAATTCACATTGAGAAAAATACATAATTTCTACGACCTCTATGTAGAGAGAACAACGTTGCGTAGTTATCTGACAGGAAAATCACTATAACCTAACATTTCCAAATATACACGGTGAAATATTGTCAAATTTTCAAGGCCAGCCGGGAGACTTATAAAAGTGAATGGAGTATACATTAATGTTCTGCTAGTTATGATTTTTGTATGTCTCTATTCCTTAAGTAGCTCTTATGTTCCATCTTTCTTGCCCCTAGTGATGATTCTCCTGTACCTTTACGATTTGCCACAAATAACGGGTCTTCCCATGGGAACGCCCCATTTTCAAATTGACATTACTAAATGTATGCCATTTAATCATGGAAAGGTACACGCTTCAACAACGTTTAAAAATGATCCAAATTTATTATTAAAAATCTTGTTACTCTAAGTTCACGTGCTTGACTTTAATTTTTGGTCATTATAAACGTCCGGATAAAAGAACAATTGAACGTTTAGTGAAGAAGTTTGAAACTAATTTTACATTTCAGGATGTTACAGTGCCAGTGTTACAAATAAATACAAGAAGTGAAGAGAATACTGCTGCAGTACGTGAAAGTGTTCGTGAAGACCAAAATGTATCGATTTCTCGTCGTTCACAAGAACTAGGTATCTCCCAGACGTCTTATTTAACCCAAGAACTGAAACCAAATGATCATTTAAAGCGTCGTGTATTCAGTAATTGGTTCTTAAAAAAATAGAAAATGTTGCAGATTTTCATAAGAAAAACATTTTCAGTTGATGAGGTTCATTTCTGGTTAAACGGTTATGTTAACAAGCAGAATTGCCGTATCTGGAGTGGTGAAACCTGAAAAATATAAAAAACTGCCATTTGATCCTAATAAATTTACTGTTTGGTGCAGGTTTTATGCTGGAGGAGTCACAGAACTTAATTTTTTTTTCAACGAAGCTCATAAGGCTGTAGTTGTCAATGGAAATCATTATCATTCAAAGTTGACTGATTTTTTATGGCCTGAATTGGTTCGTCTTGATTTGTAGAACACGTGGTTTCAACAGGACGTACAACATACGTTTATAAGATGTGTAACTGTAAGAGGTAAGCGTGAATGCATGAGTAGCCTAATGTCAGAATCACCGAAAAGTAGTGTGAGGAAGAAGGGCTTTACTTCAATCCCTCTAAAACCCTGTTGAAACTCTTCACTAGGAGGTAAAATCTGGATCTCAGAGGTCTTAAATGGCCAGACTGGAGAAAACATGTATACAAAATTATGATGTCATTCTGTGCCTTAATCATTTCACTGACCACTTCACAGAACTGGAGTTGGCGATCGGGATCATCCTCATTCAGTTTCTGAACCAATCGTATCTTATAAGGATGGTATTTATGTTGTTTCAGGATTCTCATGATTATTGTGCGTGAAACAACAGATACATCCGACAATTTTCTAGTACTCAAGGTCGAATCCATTGCTATATGATCTAATACAGCCACGTGCCTCGCTTCGTCTCTTTCATGCACCCTCTTTTTGTTTCCGACTGAACCAGTAGCGTCAGATTTGGCAACCAGTTACACAAAGGAAGCAGCGGGTACATTTTTTCCAGGATCTTGTTGATTAAATAAAGCCGCTGTTGTTCGCGCAAAGTCATTATTTTCTCCACCCCTTCTTCTACGGAATACACCATTTTAATTCTACTACAAATTTACAATCGCTTTGACACACTCGGAAAGTTCTTAAAAATTCACGATAGACTAAGGTAAATCAAAAACATGATCCGCCTACTTTTCTGGACAAGAAATTAATACTTTTTTGGACAAAAACTTAACAACATAACTACTATATATACATTTGAAATGTGTCGAATACAAATAATATGCTGGAGATAAATTCCACATTGCCTCTTTGACTATTTTTGCTGTTATTTCATTACCGATAGATATTTTGAAGTGAAATTTTAGAGTCAAATAGTATTCGATACGATCTTCAAAATTAGTTATCGCAACACCCCTCATCCGTGTAAAAGATCAAGGGGTTGTGCTCACCCCCGTTAGGAGGTTGAAGTTACGGGGATGAAAAAAGTGGAAAAGTTCTTCCCCCTTGAATCAGAAATTGATGTGTCGGAGCGATTTTCCACATTTTTATTCTAAAGTCGGAAAATCGGAGGGACGCTGTACAAGAACTACTAGAAGGAACATGCGAGAGGTTTTTTAGCGAGTAACAAATCAACATCTGGAGTCTCACACTCCTGAGAGAAGCGCACCCTCCCTGGTCGGTCCTTTTGAAGGTTTTTCCTCCCGAACGAAAAATAACATCCCACTGTCAGTCAGCATGAAATAAAGCAAGAAATACATTCTTCTCAAGGGTTTCACGATGCTTTGACATCTCTTAATTGCCAAATCAGCGTAATTCTGATTCGCAGTTCTTTATGTCATATGATCCTCTTAAGAGTTTTGTGAGCTTTTCCGTATTATTATACATATTCTTCAGCGTTTGGTAGAGAAAACCCAGAAAGGAACCATTTAATAATGAACATGTTGATGGATTCTGGAACCAGTCTCGCAAGTTACTAACAATTAATGGAAAATAGTTAGCTATCCAAACCCATTTAATAATGAATGTACCTCCCAAAGTACCCTAATGATTACCTTTGAATTTAAGTATATCCGCAATGAACTTGCTCACCTCCACCTCAGATGTTGGGGAGTTGAACATCTGGCTTATTTAAATTGGCCAAACCATACAGTCTATGAGCCTGACTATAATAATATTCTGAGCTTATTTTGCAAAGATTGTATTGATATATCCACGAGTTTTTGAGATATTCACCCAAACTTTCCCATATCCAGTCTATAAGATAGTACTAATACGTTCAAGGTTATTTTCTTTTTTATCGAAACAACTATGCGGAAACGGTTATCGAACGAATTTGGGTTGTTTCTTTCTTAAAATTACGTGAGACGTGAGTATTTTCGTATATTATTATATGTAAATATTACTGCTGTACAGAATGTTTCTTGTGAATTGTCAACTCATTGTTTCTCACTTGAATAAAGAATCGATATTGAAAATATAAATTTCCCTCAGTATTTCAGCTTATTTTAAGCCCAAGTTCTATATTTATGCTCGATCGAATCTATATTGCTGGAAATATTCGGAAGATATTATATTTTTTTCTGGAGCTAAGCAGCTTTAGGCGAGTTCAGTACCCGGATGGGCGACCGCTATGGTTATCCATTTGAACAGTGTGCCAAAGCCCCTGTCCACAGAGCTTTCCCACTTATTGAGTGCTTAGTACTCGACAAACCGCTGGTAAAAGCTAACATTAAAAATTGGTTCCAGCCCTGTTGACAGAAGCTTTTTGGCGCTCTTGTTCAAACAGACAAATTATATCTCCGAAAGTATTGGTTACTCAGAGTTGGGAATTATATCAATGGGTTCCTATGATAGAACATCATCATGAAAGAAATTTAATTAAAACGAATTTTGACACGTTATATCTCCTAAAGTATTGGTTTCTCAGAGTTGGGAATGATATCAATGTATTCTTATGATAGAATTCAATTCAAATAATAGTTTATTTGGCAAGATTAAATGAGCAATCTGAGAATGAGAACTGCACCATGGAAGAAATCAAATTAAAATAGCTAAAATGAATTTGACTCTCTCTTATAGAACAGGATGACATGTACGAGTATGAACACAGATCATACAATAATTCATAGATCGAAAAATTATAGCACTCTGTGAAAACACGAACAACGAAGTACGATTCATTATTGAAATTTCGAAAAATCCTGTCTCCGAAAGTATTAGCTTGTTAGAGTTAAAAATAATATCAATGGATTTTGATTATGATACTGCATCGTAAAAAAAATTGAATTTGAAATTTGTTAGTGAAAAAAAAAATTTTTTTTGTTGCTCTGAAACCATTCTGCCCAATAACAAACTCAACCGAGATATTTATCTCCCAAACCTACCCTGAAAAATTCAACTGCCTAGCTCATTCTGTTCGAGAGTTATTGTAGAAACAAAATTTAAAACTTAAAAGTAATTTTTTTGACACTTTACGGCAACCCGATCAATACAAAGCTTCGCATGCTTATAAAGGTCATTATTTTACAATTTGATTCTAAATTTCAGACAGATCGAGAGATCGGTTTCAGAAATATTCATAAAAAATGTTTTTACTATAAACAACCATAACTCCGAAACCGCTTGGTGGAATTCGCCCGTTAACAAACTTGTCCGAGATATTCATGTTCCAAACCTACTCTGCAAATTTCAATCCTCTAACTCCTTCCGTTCGAGAGTTATCGTGTTAACGGACGGCCGGCCGCTCGACGGCCGGACAGAATTGATTTCAACCACAAATTCTTGATCAGTGAGTCGAACCAAATCGTTTGAGACCATTTTCAGCACAAATTCGAAAATTACAGACATTTGGGCAAATTGATAAGCATTCTGTTCCAAAGAACAAGAGCGCCAAAAATGATCTCGAACAGCATTCGGTAATAATTAATAATATTACCCCATTTTGAAATCCCAAATAATAAAACTAGGAAAATATATACCTCTGGCAACTTCAGTTCGTAAATCCGAAGCACCCTATGAAAAATCCTCCGCCTCAAATCTTCATTTTCAATATACCCAGCGAACCTCCAGACAACTTCTGCATTAATATTCCCTTCGTTTTGCGAACTAATAACCGAAGGCTCTGCAAGAATAAAACAGGCACAGGAAACTTGAGAGCGCTATAAAATAGGAACTTCGGGGGTGTGTACTTAGTTAACGAATAAACTAATTTGGAAGAAGTATCGTTTCTCCAAAGTTCAAAATGATGGTCCCATTTCGGCGTGGGGAGGAAACTTCATCATAACGATCGGATAATTTGAGTATGTCGTATCTTGAGGTTGTTCTTTTCACACTGTAGCCAGCTCCTCCTGCTCCTCCAAGAGAAAACGTCAGTGGCGGCTCGTTTCGTGGAGAGAAGTATTTCGATTGGGTTCTTCCAAGGTTTCTTGCTCTTATTTCAGGATCGAATTTTGTTTGACACCTTGTTGTATTGAATTATAATATATACTCCATTCACTTTCATAAAGTCTCTCGGTTGGTAATGATTTAGGTCTATCAAGTTTTTGTAACTAAGAATAAGGCAGGTTGGCACTCCTGAAATATCGTAAATGTCAAAACAATTCTCTGAGACGTTGCCAATTTCTACTCTCAACAATCAACATAATGTTCCATCTTAGGCAAGTTATTATCACAGATCATTCTCTTCGAATAATAAAAGAACTCTTCGCTTTGAAATTGAAAATGGGAAAGTAGTTTTGAAGACGCAGAGACAAAGTATCAGGAGGTGCTATACAGAATTGAAATCTGCTAGAGGAAAATTGCATTTTGTCTTAGAACATGCTGAACTCTTGAATGGAATTACTTAGTTTCCCATCCTATCACTATATTTTATTTCGAAAATAGTGTATTTCAAGTTGTGCAACAAGGTATTTAAATGTCTTCTGTAGGCTTATTTCTTGAGAATTTTCCAAAAGTGGGGAATTCCATAGGTACGTCTGTTCGTTTGGAAGTTCACCTGCCGGGTTAGTCAGGTACTTTTACTCATTTTTCAAATGAACTATTATACAAAGTAACGGACTACTGTATCTTTTATTTTTCAATAAAATTTCAACACTTGATTCTTTATTTCCGTACAAGAAAATAGCATAACTGAATCTTCCAACCGGTTTATACGTGGAATATTTCCATTGTAACATCAGTTGTCTTCAACAGTCGCCAGTTCTTTGGAATTGTTGAATTCACATAATATATTCTCAAACACATTATTTTTGCCAAAAAAATTCACATTGTGAAAAATATGTAATTACTACGACTTCTATGTAGAGGGGACAACGTTGGGTAGTTATCTAGCTGGAAAATGAGCATAACCTAACATTTTCAAAATATACAAGGTGAAATGTGTCAAAATTTCATGGCCAGCCGGGAGACTTTATAGAAGTGAATGGAGTATAGGTAAACTACTGGACCCGACAGATGTCATCGTGCTCGAACTTGACTGCTATTAACGGGTTCAGGAGATGTTTTTGAATCCAACAATAAAATTTGAATCGCCTAGCTTGAAAAATTATCTTTCTCAATTTCAGTAACTTTCTCAGGGTGAATTCTATACTCAATATACTTAATTTAATTCTCAAAAAAACTCAAAATTATTTCAATGACTGACTTAACTTATATTTCAGCTCTTTCTTGCTTCTATATCTCCTACTTTTCAACGATAAATATGTTGATCTATGGAAACTTGATATACTACGTGGCAGGGCTTACTTTTCCTCCACTTAATATGGATTTCCATTTATATTTTCATTTAATTCAGGTGGTTTTTGGGCGCATGTTCTAGGGGAACATCGTCCTATCATTTCGTCCAAATGTCTGTAATTTTCGAATTTCGAGCTGAAAATTGGCTAATAGACTAATTCGGACTCCCTGATCACGAATCCGGTGTCAGATTTTAGGGTGCCGTATGGCCGGCCGGCCGGCCGGCCGTAGGCACGATAACAGGAGCACCGAAGGTCCTATCGACTTCAAACTTTCAGGGTAGGTTTCTGATCAAAATGCGACGGTTAAGTTCGTTAACGGGCAAAATCGGCCGGACGGTTTAGGAGTTATAGACATTTAAAATTTTGAGGTTATTTCCCTGATATTTCAGGAACTAAAGAAGATGTTGAATCGAAACTTGGTAGTCAGTTCGAGGATATAAACGCGCAACTTTTGGCAAAATTCTGTTATGATCGAAATGTTGGTAATTTTTAAAAAAATATTTCTTTTAATTTTTTCGAAAAAAAAAATTTTTTTTCGTGAACTATTCATCAGATTGCAACAAAAACTTGTACTAACGTCAATTGTAGTATTTTGCAACATTGTGCAAAATTTTGGCTCTATACGATTTCAATTTCTGGAGATATAAGACAAAATGTGTCAAATTTCCTGGGTCTCTCTCAGTATTTTCATCGATATTTCTATGAACTCTTTGAATTCCACCGAAAACAAATTCAAAGACATAAACATAAAGAATCAAGTCATAGACGTCGAAAGAAGGACGATGTTGATCGACTTGAAAAGGTACCTATTTCAAGAAATGCAATAATGAAATGCTTAATTTATGGATATAATATTATCTAAGTATTGTTGGGATCGGGCAGTTGGAAAATTTTTTAATAAAAAAATTTGTACCGACGTTAAATCAAGCATTCTACACGAGTGTGCAAAATTTCAGTTCGATACGATCTCAATTCCAGAAGATATTGCTTAAAATTCACATTCCAGCGTGTTTTGACGTTCTATGGTCACAGAAAATCGTCACAAAAATCTATTTACCTCATTTGACGGCTGTTTGTCAAATCAATTAATTCCAATAATTGATGTCAGATTTCCTACATACCAAGTTCAAACACATTTTATTATATGGAAAACACTTATTATGATCACGTTCTACAGGAATTGATACTAAATAGAAGCTAGATGAAGATTATTGTAATGGAAAATTTGTGTTCCAGAATAATATTAAGGTATTCAACATGATACTGCTTTTTTTCTTTATTTAGAATTGTTTTTCACTCGACGAAATTCTGTTTCTCCTTTGCAAAAAAAAAATTCTTAACCCTATTTGTGTTTTTAGGTTTCCATAGTTTTCCTTTCAAGGAGCTGAAACGCACTACTAGCTGATATTAATCATCAATGCTTAATTTTCAGATATTCATGACTGACAAATGATGGTGACCTGAATTTTGATATGGAATATGCTTCTGGAACCTTGATAACCTTTTGAAAATTTCACTCATCAATATGAATGAAATTTTCAAAATGTAAATTAGAATATGACTAATGTCATATTCTAATTTACATTTTAGTACAGGATTAATAGGAACTCTTTCTCTAATTTGTACTCAAACAATCAAATCTGATAGACATACTTTCCTCAAATAGAACGATTAATATTTAAATTATTTGTAGTTACAATCTGAAATTTAAATTCTGATTATAAAAATTTTTCCATAAATGATCTTACTTAAATTTCGAAATCAAAGTTTGTCTTTTTCCACATTCCATGCTTTTTGCCGCTCTAGTTCCTCGGAACTGAGTGCTTCTCAATTTGCCCAAATGTCTGTAATTTTCGAATTTTTGGCTGAAAATGGCCTCAAACAATTTGGTTCGACTCACTGATTAAGAATCCGAGGTCGAAATCGATTCTGTCCGGCCGGCCGGCCGTAGGCACGATAACTCTCGAACGAAAGGAGTAAGAGGATTGAAATTTGCAAGGTGGGTTTGGAGCGTAAATATCTCGGACGAGTTCGTTGATGGGCGAAATCCATCAAGCGGTTTCGGAGTTATGGCAAATTTTAGTAAAACACATTTTTTATGAATATTTCCGAAACCGATCACTCGATCTATCTGAAATTTTGCAACAAATTGTAGAATCATGACCTTTATGCTCATGTGAAGTTTTGTATTGACCAGGTTACCGCAAAGTGTAAAAAAAAAATTTTAAAAATTTTCAAATTTTTTTTTTTCACAATAACTCTCGAACGGAATGAGCTAGGCAGCTGAAATTTTCAGAGTAGGTTAGGGAGATGAATATCTCAGATAAGTTCGTTATTGGGCAAAATAGGCCAGATGGTTTCGGAGTAACGAAAAATAATTTTTCTTAAGCAACAAATTTCAAATTAAATTTTTATTTAAGATGCAGTTTCACCATTAAAAATCCATCGATATAATTTTCAACTCCAACAAGCTAATACTTTCGGAGATATGATTTTTCTAAATTTCAATAATGAATCCTACTTCTGTTTTCACATAATTCTATAATTATTCTATCTAAGCTTTATTACATGATCTGTGTTCATACTCGTACATTTCATCCTGTTCTATAAGAGTATTGTTTTTTTTTTCAGTCACACCGCTCAGTGTGCAATCGAATGTCATTTGATATATCACAATCCATGTACTATAGTACTGTTTTTCTCAAGTATACTTTAAAAAAACAGTGGAGGGGTGTGGAGCGTAAAGGGTGAGAGATTTCAAATTCAAAAAAGGATCGGGAGACCTGCTTTCGAAATTACATGGATTCATGGATTTCCCTTGATAATTATTAGGGAAAGAATAATGGTAATAAGAGTAATGGAGTTTCGAGTTTCATTTTATGTTGGAAAATAATCCGCCGTATTCACAAAGCATTCAATCTCCGTTAAGTCTTAACTCAGGTCCTCAGTTAAGGATAAATAAGAATCGCAACCTCAGTTAACGTGAAAATTAACGTGAAACAGGTCTGTTTCATCACCGTTAGATACCTTAATTGAGGTTGCGATTCAAATTTATCCTTAACTGAGGAACTCAGTTAGGACTTAACGGAGATTGAATGCTTTGTGAATACGGCGGAATATGTTTTTTATATTTTTGATAATTCAGAAGACCGTAAAACAATGTACACATAAAATTATTCTTTGTTGTACTTAAATTGAGTAAAGAAACTATGATTGTTTTTAATAAAAATTGGTTCAAGCACTGAAGTGAAGTCAGGAGCTTTTGCGCGTATGTTCTGTTGTCCATTCTCCTGTATTGGACACACTCAATCAAATTTATCATGGTTCTAGCGCTGACGTGAAATCAGGAGCTTTTGCACCATGGTAAATTCGATTAAGAGTGTCCAATACAGGAGAATGGACGCGCAAAAGCTCTTGACTTCACGTCAGTGCTTGAACCAATTTTTTTTCGTAATAAGTTCAAGCACTGACGTGAAGTCATGAGGTTTTGCGAGTATATTCTATTGTCCATTCTGCTGTTTTGGACACTCTAAATCGAATTTACCATGGTGCAAAAGCTCCTGACTTCACGTCAGCACTTGAACCATGATAAATTCGATTGAGAGTGCCCAATACAGGAGAATGGACAACAGAACATACGCACAAAGTTTCCTGAGTTCACGTCAGTGCTTGAACCAATTTTTTTTTTCGTAATTTTTTAAAAATTTTCATGCGGTATGGTTCTCACAAATTTTTACACACGTCTTTATGTTGATATTCTACAACTAGTTGGCAAGCTTCAATCCGATCGAGTCTATATTTTTTTAGTTATCGAGGAAATAATATTCCAGATGGATATAACTCCGAAACCGTTGGGCCGATTATGGCCAACAGCGAACTTAACTCTCCCATCCAGATGCGCAACCTACCCTGAAAACTGCAAGTTCCTATCTCCTTTCGTTCGAGAGTTATCTAGGCAACGGTCGCCTATCCAGCTACTGAACTCACACAAGGCTGCTCGGATCTCCAAGAATACAAATCCGATCGTGTTCAAACTTGGAACTTCGTAGTAGAGTTAGGTTCTGAAGGCTCTCGAAGCATTTCAGCCATGTCGGATGAATAGTTTGTGATATATAGATTTTTTTTCAATGATTTTCGATGATTTTTTAAATTTTCTAGAGATACGATCCTCACAAAATTTCACAAGAATTTTCGCGTTGGCACTCTACGACTAATAACCGTGCTTGAATTGGATCAGTTGTATATTTTTCGAGTTATTGAGGAAATAACAACCAAATTTAAGATGGGTATAACTCCAGAACTGTTTGGCCGATTATGCTTATCGAGAAACTCAAATGTCGCATTCAGATGCACAACCTAACCTGGAAATTTTAAATCGCTATCTCTTTCCGTTCTCAGGTTATCGTGACATAAAAAATATTTTTTAATAATATTTTTAAAATTTTCTAGTGATACGTTTCTCACAAAATTCCACAAACGTGCTAAGATTCATATTCTACAACTATTCACCAAAATTCAATTTGATCGGATTTATATTGGTTGAAAACAAAATTATTACTCGGAATCCATTGGGCCGATTATGCCCATTACCGAACTTGTCCGTCATATTGGGATGCGCCACCTAATCTGAAAATTTCAAGTCACTAGCTGTTTTCGTTCTCAAGTTATCGTGGCAACGGAAGGACGGCCGGCCGGACATAGTCAAATTTGACCTCGAATTCTTCACCGGGGAGTCGAACCAAATCGTTTCTGACCATTTTCGTCAAAAAATTCGAAAGTTACAGACATTTTGACAAAATGATAACGCGATGTCCCCCAGAACTTACGCGCAAATCAATTTGCCCAAATGTCTGTAATTTTCGAATCTTTGACTGAAAATGGTCTCGAACGATTTGGTTCGACTCACTGATCAAGAATCCGAGGTCGAAGTCGATTCTGTCCGGCCGGCGTCAGTCCGTTAACACGATAACTCTCGAACGAAAGGAGTAAGAGGATTGAAATTTGCAGGGTAGGTTTGGAACGTAAATATCTCGGACGAGTTATTTAAAGAGCGAAATTTTAATTTGATTTCCTCCATGGTGCAGTTCTCATTCTCAGATTGCTCATTTAATCTTGATAAATAAACTATTATTTGAATTGAATTTCCTTTATGATGCAGTTCTATCATAAGAATGCATTGATATAATTCCCAATTCCCAACAAGAGTGCCAGAAAGCCCTGTCCACAGGGCTTGAACCAATTTTTCATGTATAATTTTGCCCTTTGTAGTGTCACAACCAGCCCCAGGTGTGGGTTTGAAAGTTTAACTCTCCTTTTTTTGGAATTGACCGTTTTTTAAATATTTCTATTAGGTAAGCAAGTAAAATTATTTTTAAAATAAGATTTACTTATTCCAACGAAATTATTATCCAGTGAAATAATAAAACAAATAATTAATTGAGACACTTTATATAATAATAATAATACTCTTTATTTCAAATTATCATGCTACATGACATTGTAAACAATTAGAAGTGAAATTGTGTCAAAGTTACATATCTATCTAGGAAGGTTACTCATAAAAAAATCTTCGACGCTATATGGTTCCATTTCCAGTAGCATTTTATAGATCCTTTTTTTGTATACTTTAATATTAGTTTCTGTTCGGATTTCTATTGGGCAGTGGTTGACATATTTTATTGACTGATATTGTGGCCCCTTTTCCGTTATTGTAAGCCGGTGTGCTGGGTATAAAATCTGTGAAGTTCTTATATTGTAGTGCTGAGTTCTATTTTCAGTATAATAATGTCTGTTGTTGAAAAGAAAAAGTAGATTCGCTTGTATGTGGATAGCAATTATTGTTAAAAGCCCGTTCTGCTTGAATTTACTTCTGCAAGAATCCTTCATGCTGAGAATGATTCGTAGTGCTCTTTTTTGTATATTGAAAATATCACCTATGTTTGAACTCGCTCCATAAAATAGAATTCCATATCTTAATTTCGATTCGAAAGAGGTTTGATAGATTATTTTTAAAGATTTTAAGTCTAAATACTGTTTTATTACCCTCAGCAGATGACAAGCTATTGAAAGATTTTTTGATAACTCTATGAATATGTCTCCAGTTCAAATGTTCATTTATCCATAATCCAAGGAATTTTGTTGTTTTATTAAATTGAATCTTTGAGTTTGACAATTTGAGATATTCTGGGGTGTCATATCCGGCATGATTAGTTTTGTAAGGGTTGATGCGCGTCTTGTCTACATTCATGCTCAATTTGTTTTTGGTAAACCAATTTTCTGTTCCATTCAGAACTGCTTCTGCCATGATGGTCATTTCAGGAAAGTTATTTGCTTTTAATAATATTTATATCGTCAGCATAATTGAGGATTTCGGTTTAATTATTTCATCTAAGCTGGTGTTAAGGTCATTTATGAAAAGAGTAAAGATGATGGGTCCGAGTATACTTCCTTGTGGTATTCCTAACTTTTTGAATTTAGGTTCTGATAGGCACTCGTTCATACCATTGTTTATAAATGTTCTTTGTGACCTTTCTTTCAGATATGAGTGTATGAGTTTTAATGCCGTGCCTCGTATACCCATTTGTTCCATTTTTGCCAAGACGTAGTCATGGCTTAAGCTATCAAAGGCTTTTGATAGGTCTAAAAAGAGACCGATGATCATTTTTGAGTTTTCCATAGCTGCTAGTATTTCTGTCATGAACTCAATAGCTTTATCAGTTGATCTTCCTTTGATGTATCCATGTTGATTGTCGGAGTAAATATTGCAGTTGGTTAAAAAACATCATAGTTGCTTGCAAATTACCATTTCAAATATCTTGGAAAATGCTGGTAAAAGGCTTATTGGCCTGTAGTTCTGATATTCTTTGGGATCATCTTTCTTAAAAATGGGTTTTACCATTGCTTCCTTCAGTTTTTCAGGATATATTCCATGCTTTAAACAGTTGTTGATAATAAATGTTAGTGGGTACTTCGTATGAGTTATGCTAGCTTTGACGACGGTTGTTGGTATTTCATCTATGCCGCTACTGTATGTTTTTTTTAATAATGAACATATGTTTTGGATCTGCTCTTCTGTTGTGGGGTTGAATATTAGACATTCATTATTTCTTCTGATTTCAGTAGTGAAAGGAATATCCTTTGGTCCTTTTATAAGGTTTGTGGCTGACTCTGCGAAGTAGCAATTGAAGTCATCAGCAATATCCTCAATATGAGCTTCAATTGGAATATGTTGTTGATTTTACCTTTTATTTCTATTACAGCTTGCCATAGACTTTTTGTTTTATTATCAGACTTCAATATTTTCTGCTTATACTTATCACTCTTTTCTTTCGTTAGTAGCATATCATATTTTTTTTTGTTTCTTTGTATGCCTCTGTGAAAGCCTTATTTATTGTTTTACGCGTAAGCAGAATGTATAGCAGATTTTTGCATTCAGTTACCTCTGTATTATGTTGATATTGCATATTTGTTTTTTGTAAGGACACTTTTTTTTTGGGGCACGCCATATTAAACGCCGTTGTGAAGCATTGCATGAAGTTGTCCCATTGCTTATCAACTTGCGATTCCTCTACGTCGAATATTGTTTTCCATCTTGCTCATCTAATTGGTTGCATAGATCCTTGATGGTATCTTCATTTATTATCCTTTTGTAGGTGAATATAGGTTTGTTTTGTGGGTTTCTTATTTGCAAGTTTATGATTTGAGCTGTGTTGTGGTCAGAAATTGTTGTTCCTACAATACGTGTATTAGAGTCCTTGATGTTCGTTATTATATTATCTATACATGTTTTGCTCGTTGCTTCTGTTCTAGTATATGACATATGACCATACTGTGGGTTTCATATCATATGAGAGTACGAGTTCACGGAAGGCCTGTTTGTTTCCACAACCATTGTTGAGTAGATCTATATTGAAATCTCCACATAACACCACCTCACATTTCTTACTTCTTATATCAATCTGATCCAAAACCTCTTCCAATTTCTGCAAAAAGTGTTCACAGTCTCCTGGGGGGCGATATTATAGTTACCTTCCTTTTATTGATGTAGATTTCAGCTGCTGCTATCTCTATAATATTAAGAATTGATTCTCCAACATGGTCTTTTCTCTCCACATACTTTATTCCTCTTCGTATAAACACGGCACTTCCACCATGTTTATTGCTCAACCTGCAGTAAGCACTGGCCAGGACAAAGTTTTGGATCCCATAATGAAGAATTTCTTCTTTTGTTTTCCAATGTTCGGTAACACAGCAAACATTTATGTTTTGTATGCTGTTAATCAAGGCTTCTAATTGATTAATTGAATTTCCTATGGATTGACATTCTGATGTATTACCAAAAAGTGGTAGCAGGATCTTTCTGTTTCTTTTGTTGAATTTGTATGTTTTATTTTTTTTGAGTGTATGTTAAACCCTAAGTCTTTAGGGTCGCATTCTCTAAAAAATGTTTGCCTATTATGAAGTTGAATCTTGAAAATAGGACTCCACTAGGCCAACATTCACTATTATATGTATATATCTTCTTTTATATCTGTTGGCATTCCTACCATACAACTTTGGTATTGGATTTTCGTATTTGGTATTTCCAGATCGTTAACAACTATGTGTTCGACGCTTATACTGCTCTTGTCTGATAGGTATTCCTTGATATCTGTAGCTGTAACTGTGTTTTTCACCCTTGATACAAATAACCAGAGTTTCTTATCGTTGTTTGGATTGATTGATTCGAAATTATTTTTTCCAGGCGTTGCGATTCCTCTTCTATTGTATACTTTTCTGGATTTGTTTTTCTTATGTGTTACCATCTGATATTCTGTAGGATTAATGATTTCGTTATGTGATTTATCAAAAGTTAGATTAATTAATTTACTCATAGATTGGACTTGATCAGAATTTAGGTTATCAGTCTGTCTTCTATGAAACACTTTGCTATTTCTGTGTTCTTCTTCTTTCTTCATATCTTGCTGTAGTTTAGATGTTTCTCTAACCTCATTTGACACTTGGCTTGTAGTTTTTTGAAGAGCCATTTCATTACTTGACCTACTAAGTTGGGTTGATTTAGTTCCATCTTTGTCTTGCATGCTGTTGACGTTTGTTGCTTTCACTTTGTTTGTTTTGAGTACTTCTCTGTAACTTTTTACAGTATTTTCCTGGTTTTTATGTTCGCCTTGTTTAACCTTTTCCTTGAGTATGGAAATATATTCTTGAAGTATTATATTTTTTTTCCTGAATTTCCTTGAAAATTCTTTGAGATATTTCTTTTCAATGCTTAATATTTTTACTTGCGTCTCAAAATCCGTATTTTGGCAAAACTGATCGCTTGATATTTCTTCCGTTGCCTCCTCGTATTTGCATGAGGCTGATTCCGAGTTTGCTGCTTGTACAATACATGATTTGTGGAAGTATTCTTGACACTTATATCACTGTACTGGAACAACAACCTTTTTATTGCAATGTATTCATTTAAATTCAGTATTTTTGGATGTCTTCTTCTCACGATCTACCGAGATGTATTCAATCGACGCCATGACACTTGACTATATAACACACATGACTATTTAAAAATTTCACAACCTGCCCCAGTATCCCCTATATTCCATTGATGTAAAATTCACAAATCACAAATTGAGTCAGTGTTGTGAGCAGGAATTATCTATTGCTTTGATGGTGAACGAGAAAAAGGTATAGCACCGTGGCTTACAGCTTCCGAGGCCTTTTGTAGCTCAGGAGCGGATCCATAAAAATAGTGAAATGTCTGGAATTCTCAACAGATTTTATAACACACAATGAAGAATATCTCGAAAACGTTTAGGAGAAATGATGAAAAATACTTCAATTGTCTAAAATGAACATTTTTTCTATGAAAATATATTCTACACGATTTTTTCTGTACAGAATACAGGGATATCTGTATCTTGCAATAACTTAGTACCTATATAATTATAATTGGATTTTTTTAGTTCCGAAACGACTCACTCATGACTATTAATTTCTCAATGAATCATTTCAGAATTATAAAATTTTACCATTTTTCACGGTTAAGATTCGAGAAATTGTTCACCTCGACACTTTCGACCCAATTAATTTTGTGAAAAGAGGAAATTGTATAAGTTACTACCATGATAAATATAGCAATTTGTATGTGGGGACTATTAAATTAACAAATATTTTACAAATTATTTCTGGAGTCAATTAGTACATGCGAATGAGTTTTACGTCTGTAGTTGGTTTCTTAGATATTTAATTGAAGTATTAATGGTAGGTATACATTTCCTTGTAAAATGGGGGAGTTATGAAAATAATTGTTGGGGATTTATGGATAAATAAAATATATTTGTTAGAAGCAAAGAGACTAAAATGATTGGATAATCGGGGCATGCCGCTTTTATTGGATTTTTATTCAATATTTGGTTACTGAGAAAGAATATAGTGTCTTTATAAATGATTGTAATATCGGAGCTCGTTCTGAAACCCTTCATATGCATCCTGTTCAAATTTGCATTTCGAGCCACAGAATTAATAATATACGCATAACCTCACTTTCTGCTTCGTTTACATTGGCAATGATATGTCACTGGAAGATTATTTTTCCTCCCGTCCCAGTTTGGACGAAAAATTTTCATTATGCAAAATAAATTGATTTAATTATTCATATAGTTCGCATTAAGTTTGTAGAAAGTGAAACTTTCAAATAAATGAATTTTTGGATTTACGTTTTTATTACACGTGATTTTGGGTACATAGCATTATTGCTGGACCTTACTCCTTCTCTGGGTTTACAACAGATGAATGATAAATGGTACTAGAATTTTACACCGTTTTAAGAAGTTTTCTTTCAGAAAATATCAAGCTGATGGAATCGACAGTGAATTATTCATTAGTTGGGGCTCAATTCTCCTAAGTCAAGAGATATCATATTAGGGATTGAACAGATATGAATACTCTGTTCCCATATGTTTGAATGGAAGAGTTTTTGAAATCCTATTCAGAATTTTTGAGATGTACGTACTGATAACTGAATGCATACTGTTGAACTAATTTTAATGTTCGAATGCAGGTGACAAATCAATACAACTGGACAAAATACATTGAATGACTGAAAGATATCTCCCAGTTTGGAAGTTGGGCCATTTGTGAGAATTCTAACAATGAATTCACATCAAATGTTCAAAATGTGCTCCATCGTTCTCAAGGCATTATAAATTCAGTTTTTTTCAATACTTTGTAGCAAGTACTCAAGGAGACACCAGACTGCAAAGTTAATTTATTCAGGGACATTTGAGGATTTTGTTCAACTTGTGTCATCACTTCTTCAACAACTTCTTTAGAAACTTGAGGTGTTCCTGTCAATTTTGTTCTAAATCATAAGTCATTGCAGATTTAAATAACTTTGAAACTGAATTTTCGCGAATTTTAAAAAAAATCTTAAAAATTGACAATAATTCAATATTGGCTATCAGTTTAGAAATTCTATCATATAAACAGAACACAAGAAGTCAGAAGTGGGAAATAAATATCCAAAGCCAACTGCGATGTAACAATCATTTATATAGACCCTGTATCATAAACAGTAACTCTAAATATCAGGAGGCTTGGAGAAATATCAAATATCAAAACAAATGAGGAAAAGAAGGATTTTGTTCCTGTAGCCAATGAAATTCCGCTGGAGTGTTGCTGATTCATAATTGTACTGCTTGATGTGGCGGAACTGTCGAAAATTACTAGAATAGTAAACTTGGAAGCAGTTACATATAGTTTCCTCATTATTAGGAATAACGGAGAATTAATAGTCATAAAGTAAATGCGAATTGGATATACTTAAAATGGTTCTAAAACATTAACCACACATTCAGTAGTTCATTGAATGATAATAGATTCCAATGATTGCAGGACGATAGCTGAAATTATATTATGAATCCGTAATTCGTAAAAACAAAAATTTCCATATTCAGAAGAGTTTACATGATAATTCACGAACGGATAATCGTGAAAATCTCTAAAATATAAACATTCCAGGAAGCATCTTTTTCTGTTTCAAAGGTATGGTTTAATTAATTAATTGATTTCCCTAAACTGTCAAAGTAGCGTCATCTATAGATATTTTACGGAGAACCAAGATTAAATGTAGATTAAATCAAATTGATAGCATTGAATAATAAATAATAATGATAATGGGCTCTGAGAGGTGTCCCAGAGTATGGGCTTTGCTAAACCTGGCAGTAGGAATAAAACGCAAAACCGCACGGGGAAACTAATTAGTAGTATACGGGTGTGACAAGTCCGCGGACCCCGGTCACTCTCAACCGATGACGCATCACTATCTACGTAGCCTGGTGATCACCAAGGCACGTCTGGGGTTGGTGCTGGACGTGACAGCATGCGGACCACCAACGGCAGGATGCTGAGGAAGCGGACACCTGTCACACAAGAAATTACAGCTTCCGATGAGGACATCGGGGGGAGAGAGAACAAGTTGTTGGTCGCACAGGAACCAGAGCAAATCCGTAGTCGGACCCGGCAAAAGGAATAACCCAAAAAGGACACCACAAGTGGACTCCCGAGCAACACGAATAACTTTCTGTGTTATACCGAAGACATATATGGGTAGACCGCATGTTCTGTGGTGTGAAAATCACCCAGATGTCAACTTCATGACGCAGCAAAATCTTCGAGACCAGGTGAGGCATCTTCAAGAGTCAGAGGGGATAGGAGAACAAGCTGAAGAGCAGGTTAGAGATGCTCCAAACCAACATCAACACTTGACGAATCAAAGGAGAGAAAAACAGGATAAGAGGCAAGTGAGAGATGCCACAAACATTCAAGACGCAGCACCGGATATGTGAGCATAGAACGAATTTTGAGTTCGTTAGTTTTATAGAAATTTGTGTCGCTACAATCCATTTCTTATCCGTGAATGACGCATATGAGGATTGTAAGTTTGCGTGTCAAATGTTTCTCCAATGGAATACAATTTTATATAACAATTCTGGGTAAATAACCTCATTTTCAACAGTTTCCTAAAAGTGCTTAGTGCTTAGTGCTCGAAAAATCGAATTACTTTTATAAAGTGCTTAGTATCGCAAGCCTTTTGTGAAAACGTGGTGCTTTGTGCTCGAGGCTTGGGACCATTTTTATTTAGTGCTTAGTGCTTACGGCTAGAAGCACTTTTCTTGAGTGCTCATCACAGCTTTGGTCCCAGTTTGGGTGATCGACGATTAATGCGAGTTGGTTCGAGTTTTGAATAATGCATATTGCATTATTCTTATCTTTGAGAGCTTCCTACCACTAGTACACTCTTTAAGATCGCGTCTTCACATTGTACCTGTCAATTCCGATTCAATATCAAATTTGGTTTTACATCATTCTTGTGACATGGTCCTCACGAAATTCAACATAGGTGCATTTTCAAATCTTAGTTCTACAGATGTAACTTCTGGATTTAAGCCATGTTTTATCTATATTTTTTGAGATGTTAAAAATGCAATATTCTCCACATCCGATCCGCGGCACTGGCGACGCCGTTAGACGCCATGTTTTATCCAGGCGTCGCAGCTGGTTTCCCTGCGCGTTCCAAGCCGACTAATTATCATTAGACCATCTAAATGCTAATTAATGCAGCTATTTTCGCTCGGTGCTGGGCTGCGAAAGCGGCCTGTGGGTCGCATGCTAATGAAGTGATCCGGTATAGACCGCGGTAGGATTTGTAGTCCTGGCCAATTCGCCCCTTATGCTCTTGTCGACGCGCCCATTACTATCTGCGTGCTGATTCCTGTTCCGAGGTCCTGCAGACGTCCAGATAGCTTATTTTATTTTTAGCCAAATAGTATTTTCACTCACCCTGTACATTATTATTATTATTGTTATTAGAACGGGGTTGTGAGGCTTGATCCAAATCTTCGGAACTACGGACAATACGATCTTTCGTTTTATTATCCTGCTTATTCAATCCTAAGGACATTGTCGATGATGTTATCATACCTGATGAACTAAGGACGAAAGCAAAACATATAGGCATAAAAATAAAAGAAGATATTTATGTAACTGGCTGACTAATGTGAAGGATGTGCCTGCTTTTCTGAGCATAGCTCCTGAAACCGGGGCTCCAGTATGGAAATTTCCACTCTCATTTCTCCCTCGATTTATTTTTGACCTGTATTCGTTCTTTATTACCGCAACTGCAGAAAAACCTGCAGTGCTGATGGCATTATATTCATGAGAAATTCAAACAGTTTGTCCTTGACGTATTGAAGCTGTAGGCTGGAATCACAGGCCAATTCTATTAGTTGTTCTTCTTCCTCTGTTGAAAGTGTCGATGGTGTGGGCTTTCGATGTGGGTTTCTGATCATATTGCTCCGGATTATCGGGTGAACATAATTATGAAAGAGTGATCGAGGTTTTCTATCGGTTATTCTTGTAGAATACTTTGTAAAGCAAGAAAATAGTCGATTACTTGATCTTCTAATTTTATCTTCCACAAGAGCAACTTCTCCTGATACCCAGTAATTTTATCTGCCAATTGCAGGATATGAGTATTGTTACCCTGCAAAGACTTATTAGGATCATTTGATTTGTTAAATATCTCATAGTGATATGGGGATGTTTGTCAGAACACGCATGGCGCTCACTCGACTCGGTCGCATCGACATGCGACGCCCCTGGTACAATATCGCTACGCACAGTTTGGGAAGCCCTTGGCTAACCCATATGTAAAATTCTTAGGGTAGCCAGCTCTGTGCATTTGCAAACTATGTGCCAATCCATAGAGCCTGAAAACGTGTGTGAAATGTTTTGAGGACCGAACCACTAGAATTTTTTTAAAAATTACGAAAAGCTATTATGTATCTCACGATACCTTGAGAACGGAAAAAAATAGCGACTTTCAGTTTTCAGGGTATATTGAGCATCTGAATGCAAAATTTAAGCTCATTAATTAGAATAGTTGGTCAAAGGGTTTTGGAGTTATATCAATCGGAAATTTGTTTATTACTTCTTGAATAACCCAAAAAATACGATGCCGATTCAATTCGAACATGGTAATTGGTTTTAGAATGCTGACGCAAAAATTTTGTGAAGATCGTATTACTAGAAAATTTTTAAAAAATCATTGTAATAAAATTTACATCAGAAAGCTCTTGTCCGCATTCGCTGAATTTTGCAAGAATCTTCAGAACCATGAATGTCATTATGACATATTAAATTATAACATACATTTTTGGGCCGATTTTTCATAACAAAATGGAGAGTGAAGCATGTATCTATGGGATATGATATCCCTACATAAGGGTCCTGTAGCGGTCTTCGAACATCTGAAGTTCTGAATAATCAACGTTTGGATGCCAGCCTGGTTTTGAAAGAGACCCTCCTGGCCTTAAGAGCTACGACATTTTCCTTTTTGAAATCAAATATTGAAGGGAACAAGAGTGAATATCTTTGAATACTAGCGGAGGCGATTCGTTTTCGAGATATCCATGCGGATACAGAGGAGTATATTTGTTAGAGGGGACTTTTGAAAGGTTATGTATTATTTTTGGCACTCCTGTTCCACGGAACAGAGTGCTTATCAGTTTGCCCAAATGTCTGTAATTTTCGAATTTTTCGATGAAAATGGTCTTAAACATAAATCGTATTTCTACGTTTTCAAAGAATGATATAATTATTCTATGTATGAATTGTCATAATGTCAACTGATTTTCCTGAGACATGACATTGTCTAATTCGTTTCAGCAATCGTAGAATTATGAGAATTATAATATGATATCATACTTTTTGTTGGTTTATATTTTAATGCCGATGGTCAATCCATGTGATGATGGGAATAGTAATGGTAAGTTAATAATATTGTGTTCAGAATATCTCCAGTTAAAACAAAACTGGAATATTGGTGTATTGGAGTGGATTTGAGGAAAGAATATATATTATCGTTCATCAAAGAATTGAGGAATGAATATCTCGAATGAGTTCGTTGTTGGGTTGAATTTGTATTGGTTTTGGATTGATAATTTTTGGCACTCTTGTTGAATTTAAATTCTTCTATGATGTTTGAATTCAATTCCTGCTAAAATGAAGTTCTTTCATAAGAATCCATTGATATAATCCTCAACTCTGAGAAACCAATACTTTCGGATATATAATTTGTCTGTTTGAACAAGAGCGCCAGAAAGCTCCTGTCCACAGGGCTTGAACCAATTTTATTATTAATGTGTTCGTTTTTCTCATCTTATATTTTCAGAGCTATACCCACCTGGAATATTATTTCCTTGATAACTCAAAAAAATAGACTCGATCGAATTGAAGCTTGGTAACTAGTTGTAGAATATCGACGTAAAGCCGTGTGTAAAATTTTGCGTACCCCTAGAAAATTATAAAAAAATTACGAAAAAAAAAATGGTTCAAGCACTGACGTGAAGTCAGGAGCTTTTACCCGTATGTTCTATTGTCCATTCTCCTGTATTGAACACTCTTAATCGTATTTACCATGTTCTTTTGACACAAGTGTGTCCAATACTGGAGAATGAACAATATGACTTCACGTCAGTGCTAGAACCAATCTTTTTTACCTGATTCATTGAATTTGTGTAGCTCAAACCCGAATCTCATCAACTCACACTGGCAAGGATATTTTAGATAACACGAGCTATGTACCTAGCAAATATTTAGGTTCTACCACTTAAAGCTAGATGTGAATAAATGTTTACCTAACATGGCACATGAATTTATCAAGTTGCCCCAAGATTTCAAGTAACCCAGTTTTACGGTACAAAATTTCAAGCAGAACTTTGTGACATTGGGCTTGAACGTTATCACTAATTTTGACTTTAATCTCAGCAATCTGAGGAATCCGTAAATTTTAAGCTATTTGCGTAATCTTTAATAATCACAAAATCTTCTTCCCCTTTCCAGGGTATCTGATTGGTTGAAAAAAAGCCTATTTCCCCTCTGCTATCGCCAGCTATCTGTTTGAGGAATTTCTCGACGATTCGTTAAGGTGGAATAGTCAACAACAAATTAATACAACCGGACGCATCATACAAGTACATATTATATCAATGTGGCAAATATTATTCTGATCTTGCTAGGTATAATTTGTGAACTAGCTCGTTTCCATTATTGTCCAACTTTTGGAAGGAATTGCTTCATAAATCTTAGAAATTAGGTCCATTGTTTCAAACTTTGTTCTATAAATAATACTCGCATCATTATCAACTGCTAACAATCCGACGACTTGTTAGCAAATAGATTTCAAGAGCAGCATCTGTCAGTTCAGACTTTCTATCTTGAAAAATCGTTTCATTTGCGAAGTTAACAGAGCAACCTGTCATAATTCAATGCCCGGAATTGTGTCATGTGATCGCGCAATTGTGATTTGAAGGAGGAAATTGAATTTCTTAAGTTAACGATTTCGTAATGCTGTAGGTGCGAATTGACAAGTTTGTGAGATTTGAGTAGTCACGATTCTCACGATGAGTTCTAAAGAAGTGTTGTAATTAACAAACAGATCATTCGGTTACATCGGTTTCAGTGTTAGTCGTTCTTGGTCGGCATGGTTTATGATCGATCTCCTTAGATTAAGGGGAGGTACCTGAGTACAGTTTTCGAGAATGTATTTAGTTATTTTTTTTATTTGCTTGTAGTTTCTAGTCCAAAGAATATTCTGTATAAGTTTCATGTAGATCGACGAAGATTTGAAGGCTATTCTATGGAGTAAAGAGTCTCAAGCGATCTGCAGATAACTAAAAGACACACCGCGAAATATTCGTCGATGAACCTTAAACAAATATTCATTCGTGCTCTAAGTTAGCCACGTCATCGCTAATGCCCCCCCCCCCCCAAAGAGTACAGTATGGACAGATACTCACCGATTTCATAGTTATTAACAATCTTCGGAGTAACTTAGCCACTGAATGACAAACGAAGGTGCTCTAAGAAACTTATACCCTATAGTAGCGACGTGGTTGAAAGGTAATCTTACCGGTGCCACCTAGGAAGTTTCTTACGAACTCCAAACCTCTGTAAGGTATAAATCGGTGAATATTTGGCCATGTGTCTTTTAGTTATTAGCAATTATGTAGCTACAATCACCTGCGATTGTCTGCAGAAGTAGCACTGAAATCTTTTTTACAGCAAACAGGTATTCAAGGTTAGGATAACTTTGGCGTTCTCCTGAATATTTCGAAGCATCAGTCTATCGGTTATACTACAACAGGTGCGTACGGGGTACAATGGATGTCCCTTGTATTGCTGATTAACGATAAGGCGTAAAAATTATTAAGAAGTACTAACAGGGAGTCAGGACATTGTTCTTCTGTCTATTCCCGCGTTACACACCCCCACGAAATACTGAATGATTTTTTTCTAATTTTCTACGATCCTCATGAAACTGCAAGAATTAGTGCGTCGACATTCCGCAAGTAATTACCAAGTTTGAATGGTATCGGATTTGTATTTTTTGAGTTATTGAGGAAATAACCGTTTGGCATGTTATGCCCACTAATGAACTTCACTGTTGTATACAGATGCACAAATCAACCTGAAAATTGCAAGTCAATATCAATATCGATATCGATATCGATATCGATATCAATATCAATATCAATATCAATATCGATATTGATATCCATACCAATATCCATATCAATATCAATATCAATATCAATATCAATATCAATATCAATATCAATATCGATATCGATATCGATATCGATATCGATATCGATATCGATATCGATATCGTTATCGATATCGATATCGATATCGATATCAATATCAATATCAATATCAATATCAATATCAATATCAATATCAATATCAATATCAATATCAATATCAATATCAATATCAATATCAATATCAATATCAATATCAATATCAATATCAATATCAATATCAATATCAATATCAATATCAATATCAATATCAATATCAATATCAATATCAATATCAATATCAATATCAATATCAATATCAATATCAATATCAATATCAATATCAATATCAATATCAATATCAATATCAATATCAATATCAATATCAATATCAATATCAATATCAATATCAATATCAATATCAATATCAATATCAATATCAATATCAATATCAATATCAATATCAATATCAATATCAATATCAATATCAATATCAATATCAATATCAATATCAATATCAATATCAATATCAATATCAATATCAATATCAATATCAATATCAATATCAATATCAATATCAATATCAATATCAATATCAATATCAATATCAATATCAATATCAATATCAATATCAATATCAATATCAATATCAATATCAATATCAATATCAATATCAATATCAATATCAATATCAATATCAATATCAATATCAATATCAATATCAATATCAATATCAATATCAATATCAATATCAATATCAATATCAATATCAATATCAATATCAATATCAATACCAATATCAATATCAATATCAATATCAATATCACTATCAATATCAATATCAATATCTATATCCCTATCACTATCACGGATAAAGTCTAGTATACAGAATATTTTTTAATAATTATTTCAAACTTTTCTACAACTAGGTACCAAATTTCGATTCGATCGGATTAACGAACTCAACCATCGCATTCGGATGCGCAACCTACGCTTAAAATTTCAAGTCGATATCTCTGTGGGTTTCGAGGCGTGATGCGTTGTGAGGGCCCACGACCTCTTGGCCGTCCACAGTTTCGTTCCAGCTCTCACTGATGAACTTATCAATACGGCTTATTCAGCGAGAGCCTGTCGTACACGCTTTTGACTTCAGCACGAAAGGGTGAACTTGTGAAATTGTGGGTTACGAATTACGATACGTGCTGCTGGTGTGAGGACCCAGAACCTCTGGTTGTTCAGCGTTTAGTTCTGGCTCCCACTGACGAACTTATTACTACGGTTTGTAGTAACCGTCAGTAGTAGTAGGTCAGTGAAGACCTACCCTAGACGCTTTTGACTTCAGCACGAATGTGCCGAAATAATGTCTCCAGTGCGACACTTCGATTTTAATGCGTCACGCACTGTGATGACTGGTGTTCATCAAGACGCGAAATCTACTGGCGAGAACGGCGAAGAGGCAAATGAATCGGAGGGAAGAATGTAGTCACCTACATCTCTTTCCGTTAAAGAATTATCGTGTCAACGGCCTGACAGATTGGGCATCGAATTTTTCATCAGTGAGTCGAATATAATCGTTTGAGGGCGTTTTCGGCAAAAACTTTTAATGACTTTTGGGAAAATGATGGTACGCTGTTCCCTTGAATATGCGCAAAAATTCTATTAATTTATTCACCCACTTTTCACACCCGATGATCTCGAAAGAGTTTTCAAAGTCATGCCAGATGTACATCGAAAACGGCTTGTCCGCTTCAGTTCAAATTTGGATACAATATTTTACAATAGCTTTTCTCATTCGCCACCTACGGATTTTTTATTTGATTGAACAATTGCTTCTCTAGGCAACCAAAATGTTCGGAAATTGCTGACGAAAAATTAATGTTCAATTGAAACGGTCGCAATTCAGTCAAAAACGTAATTTTTAAAAAAATCCTACGATGCGGACTTTCATTTACATTATATTTTAAAAATCCGTTTCGTTTCATTTCTATTTTCAGATCGCACCACAAGCCATGTCAACGAACAATATGTTCGACGCTAACCACAATTACGGTGCCTCCCAGTCAAAGAATTTATTTAAAAAAATTAACAAACATACCTGAGTGTACATATTTTTTAAAGAAAAAACTCTGCCAATCAAAATATATGTTTTTGGCGCTCTTGTTCCGCGGAACAGAGTGCCCAAATGTCTGTAATTTTCGAAGTTTTGGCAGAAAATGGTCTTAAACGTATTGGTTTGACTCACTAAGTAACTTATAATCTTGAAGAATTTTCCAGATTATTGAAATTTTTTACCGATTCACTACGAAACAGTTCATTCTGAAAATCCTCAAATGTCAGCTTTAGAGGAGGTCGGAAAACAAATATTTAGAAACATTTGCATTGATATTCAAAAATAATTAAATTTTGTATATTGGACGTATTTTGATAAACCAAAACAGATATTTTCAAATCAGAGATTATGAAGATTTTTTTTTTGTTTCTCCTGAATGAAGGTTTTATGTGTAAAATTGATTTGAGGTCAATATTGAAATATAATACTGACTCGAAATGCATAATCTATGGTATATATATAATGAAATTATAATCTGCACGATTCAATGATTTCATAGAATTTACTTGTTATTTTTCTACTCATAAGACAGTAAAATATCGCTGAAATTTTGTGAAAGCTTTCAAAATCTTATTTTACAGCCAGCTTCCAGATTTAACTCGATCGGATCTATATTCTTGGAAATATATATTGGGAATTGGTCAAATTTGACTTCGGCCGACCTGATTCATTGAATTCTCTCCAGCACATCAAAAACCAACAACTTCGCTGGTCGAGTGTAAAACCAGTGGACCAGTACATCTTGATCGTTGGAATATTTCGATGTATCGTCAATTTCGTCACCAATATAGATCCTATCGAGTTCAAATCTAGAACTTTACTGTAAAATAAGGATTTGATGGCTCTCGAAGAATTACAACGATATCTGAGTGATAGTTTCTGAGTTACAACTTTTTTTTTTACATATTTTTTTTTATCTCCCAGTCATGCGATCCTCACAAATAAATCTTCGTGCCGGTATTTTTCAACTCACTACCGCGCTTTAATTCGATCAGATCTGTATTTTTCGAGTTATTGCGAAAACAAAATTTCAGATAGCTAGAAGTCTGTAACCACTCAGTGGATTTTGTCCACTAACGAAGTTAGCCGGTGCATTTGGACTCCAAACCTACTCTGAAGATATTCAACTCTCTATCTCATTGCGTTCGATTGTAAACGTGCTGACGGCTGGCCGGACATAATTAATTTTAACCTCGCATTCTTCATCAGTGAGTCGAAACCAATCGTTTGAGACCAGTTTCGACCAAATATTCGAAAATTACAGACATTTGGACGAATTGTTAGTTCACCTGCACAGCGCGACAAAAAGACGGCTTGATGGTTTATTCAATATTTCATGAGGGTGTGTGGGATGTGAATAGACAAAAGAATATGCGCGCAAAAGCTCTTGACTTCACGTCCTACTTTTCTCGATTTTTTTATTTTACTTTAAAATCCCAAAGGACTAATCATCCTTTATATGAAAGGGAAAATACGCCTTGCACTTCCCGGAACCCCAGCATAGACAACCTGGGGAAGGACAACAATCGACGGGGTGGTCCATCCACCTCTGAAATAATCCTTCATCGAGGTCGTAGTGTGTTGATATCTTCAGTCCCATCTGGTTGAACCTAGACGCGGTGGATGACTGATGGTTAAGTCAGTTTAGGTAATTATTTCAGCTATTAATGGTGGTAATACCGGCTAATTGCCTCAGAATAGGCCGTAAATTACGTGGAAGCAATTCGGATTCATAACACATAAGGTCGCATTGTGGAATTTAAACTTTCCCAGGAATAGAATATCAGTCAAAAAAAGGGGAAACCCATTGCTACTCCTATTTCATTTCACACAATGAAATATGATTACTGTTTCTATTAAATTTAAATCCATTTATGTGGTAGTTCAGAATTTACAATTTTGAAATTATATTTTCACAAAAAATACGTTACGTTAGACGTTACCCCGGCTCCCCACGTTGGGTCAACGTTGGCCCCAACACTGTTGGCCCAACGTGTGGATGGGGTAATTTGTATTGGTTCCAACGTTGGCGCCAACGTGTAGACACTTCACGAAGCTAACACGGCCAACGTTGGATCCAACGTTGGCCCAACGTGTGGAACCGGCCTTAGTCCGTTTTTGGAACTAAAGCACTTGTTTGCGGTAAAATACGTAGCGTAAGGCTGGTTTTCCTGTCACGCTGACGGTCGGCGCTGACTGTCAGCGCTGATCGGTCAGCTCGGATCCTTTTAGTATCGCGCTGATCACATAGAGAAATAGAAGGATGCTATTGTCTCTGGCTCACTGAATGTGGAGGCTTGTCGGTGCCAGCTAGTCAGCGGCGCCGACGAGCCGGCGCGTACGTGCGCGTATATAGCTCAGCGCTGACGGCCGTCAGCGCTGCGTGACTCGAAAACGCTTCCTATAGCTACATACATATTGACCCATCAGCGCCGACCGTCAGCGTGACAGGAAAACCAGCCTAAGGCAAAATTATTTCACAAATCAGTAATTGTTAACAAATTCTGTGAATGGTACCTACATAAGTTTTATCAACTGTTTGATAATCCAATAGTCATTTTCCAGGTTTTCTCTACCAAACTCTGAAAAAATAACTTTAAAATAATTAATATTTTCAATCTTTTTTTGTAATTGCTTCTAACTAAATAAAGGAAAGATAATCATTAAAGGATACCTACTGTGGGAGGTATACTCATTATTGAAAGGTTTTTTTCTGGGTTTTCTCTCCCAAACTCTGAAAAATATCTATAAAATAAAAATTAATTATTTCGTGATTTGCTTCTGCGTAAGAAACACAAGATATTTGTCAGAAGCAATCAATTGAACAATGTTGCCTAACAAACAACAACGAAACAAAATCAACGAAGAAACAACTATATCGTAACGTTTCGGAGTCTATATCAGACTCCTTCGTCAGACGCTTAATGAAAATCTGATATAGACTCCGAAACGTTGAACAAAATCAACGAAGAAACAACTATATCGTAACGTTTCAGAGTCTATATCAGACTCCTTCGTCAGACGCTTAATGAAAATCTTTAGAATTATTTTGTTGATAGTTAATTTCACAAAATAACTATCAACAAAATAATTCTAAAGATTTTCATTAAGCGTCTGACGAAGGAGTCTGATAAAGACTCCGAAACGTTACGATATAGTTGTTTCTTTGTTGATTTTGTTTCGTTGTTGTTTGTTAGGCAACATTGTTCAATTGATTGCTTCTGACAAATATCTTGTGTTTCTTACGCAGAAGCAAATCACTAAATAATTAATTTTTATTTTATAGATATTTTTCAGAGTTTGGGAGAGAAAACCCAGAAAAAAACATTTCAATAATGAGTAGGTATACCTCCCACAGTATCCTTTAATGATTAGGTATATTCATTATTAAATGGTTCCTTTCTGGGTTTTCTATCCCTATCCCGTTTAGTTTCTGACGAAGGAGTCCGATAACAAATTTTGTTTATAGATATTTTTCAGATTTTGGGAGTGAAAACCCCGAAATGAACCAATTAATAATTTCCTCAATAGCTCAAGACAGATCCGATCGAATTGGAACTTGAACAATAAATTATAAAATACTAAATCGCAAATTTTTGGAACATTTAGTGAGCATATTATCACTAGTAAAAAACATAAAGATATTTTTCAAAAAAATTAACAATTTTCTTGAAAAACTATACCTGAAGGGGAAGTCCGGGAGAGTTGAACCGCTTTTTGTTCAAAGTAACGTATTTTCTTATGAATGAGTCTTAGTGACTCAATTATTATAAAATAAAGTATCTTATTAATTTAGGCTCACTTATGCATAATTACTTTTTCGATATTATTGTACTAAAATATGTTATATCTATTTGAATGAAAAATGGGATATGAGTCAACTCTCCCCAGCCGTAGGGACACTCGAACCGCAGTTTGGGGAGAGTTGAACATTGCTTTTTAAAGGGAAAAATAAAAACAGTTTCCAGCTTAAATCACTGATATATTAAACAAAACATCACAAAATTAAATTGAATGATGAAGAAACACAGTTCTTATAAAAAAAAAACAAAACTCAACATATTCTTGAATATTCCAAAATCAACATAATCATTAAACATTTTATTAACAAAATTAAACATTTCAGCGTATGCAAAACATCTTCGTCTTTACACTCGGTTTCACTATCATCATTAACATTTTAATCTTTTTTTCCTTTTCTAGATTTCTTTCTCTGGGATTTCTGTTTGAACCTTGTCTAGTTTTCAATGTTTTCTTTCCTTTAGTTTTTACTGGAACGATATTTTTTTTGTCATCTTTCAGTTTAGCATTTTGTTTTGTTTTTATTATTTTCTTTCCTTTCTTATCAGTGCCTTCTTGAACGTTCTTATTAGTTTTATTAGTATTATTTTTATTTTCTGATTCACTATCGCTATTCTAAAAACTCGGTTCTTAATATTCATCTTTTGGTCTTTTATTAAATCATTCCTCGTAACATTGGACCGTAATGCATTTTATTGCAAGATAGTTCGTACCAGGAGTTTTTCTTCAGAAACAGTAAATATTTGTGACTCTTTATACTGACTATTTTTCCTTCAAATTCTTAGTTTACTTCTTTTTATCTATTCCATAATTAATAGATGATTTTCTTAAAGATGCATCCTCTTTTATCTCACATATATAGCTTTTTCCAATTCTGTGACAGTATGCTTTTATCTTTTGCGTGTTGCTTCAAAAGGCTTGTGTCGAAAAGACATTTTTCATGCAATTAACCTGTGAGGGAAAATAAGATTGAACATTGAAAAAAACAAGTAAAATGCATATAGAACTTGCGTGTTAAGTTTTCCGAATTGTTTTTAAATTTAGTAAAAAAAATTTAATTTCAATATAGAGAGAGAGAGAGAATTAACTATATTAGCATGCGACCGAAGTCTTCCAGCCAATTTCAATATATATTAAATGAAACTGCAAATATCATACAAACAATATAGAGGGAGACATGAACCACTGAGCATATCTCCCGCACTCGCCATGGTGCAAGTCTCCCGCATGTACTACTTTGACATTACATTTTACTCACAGAAAAAACGATAAATCTTAGCGAAAAAGTACTTAGCACATCTCAAATTACAATAATCAGGCAGTACAATAGTAATAACACACAATACGTACCTCTATAAATACGGTCGCAATCTCAAAATAACATAAATCAATAAAATTTACTCCGCTGTAACAAATACACTTTTTCGAACCTGAGAGCCAAACAAACTGGCCATTGTACAAAATGACAGCTTGCTGGTTATTGGCGTCCCGTGCTGTACCAATGACCGTCTTGACGTTTCATTAGCGCGAAATTTAAATTGAGTTTTGATAGGTGGTTCAACTCTCCCACCTGAGCAAGTCTCCCGGTTTTCCGGTTTTCCTATATATATTTCATAAACCATTTATCAGATTCCGCAGAAATTCCGTGAAAACCTTCAAGCCAAACTTTATTTTGCCGGTTGAGAAAAGACAGCTTTAAGATTCATGCAGTAGGTATTCCGTGAGGGTAAGGCAATAATTGACAAAAAAAACATTCGAGCAAAAACTGCTGACTTCACGTCAGTGCTTTTTGCGCATATGTTCTGGGGTACACGCGTTATCATTTTGGCCAAATGTCTGTAATTTTTGAATTTTTTGTCGAAAATGGTCTGGAACGATTGGGTTCGACTCCCTGATGAAGAAATCAGGGTCAAATTAGATTCTGTCCGTCCGGCCGTCTGGCCGCTACCACGATAACTTCAGAACGGAAAGAGATAGCGACTTGAAATTTTCAGTGTAGGTGGCGCGTCCCAACAAGTTCGTTAATGGCCTTAATCGGCCCAACGGTTTCCGAGCTTTAATTTTGTTTTGAACCAATACAAATCCGATCAAACTGAAACTAGGTGAGTAGTTGAAGAATGTAAACATAAAGACGTTTGTGAAATTTGGTGGAAATCGTATCTCTAGAAAATTTTAAAAAAATTATTAAAAAATATTATTTATGTCACGATAACCGTAGACCGGAAAGAGATAGCGACTTTGAATTTCCAGGTTAGGTTGTATCTACATTTGAATGCAACATTTGAGATTGTTTATAGGAATAATTTTCCAAACGGTTTTGGAGTTATACCCATCTCAAATTCGGTTGTTATTTCCTCAATAACTGAAAAAATACGAAACCGATCCAATTCAAACTTGGTCATTAGTTGTAGAATGTCAACGCGAAGAGACTTGAGGAATTTCGTGAGGATCGTATTTCTAGAAATTTTTTTGAAAAATCATTGAAAATCATTGAAAAAAATTCTATATATAAAAAACTATTCATCTGACATCGCTGAAATTTTGCGAGAGCCTTTAGAACCTAACTATACTGCCAAGTTCCAAGTTTGAATACGATCAGATCCATATTGTAGGAGATGCGAGCAGCCTTGTGTGCGTTCAGTAGCTGGATGGGTGATCTTTGACTCAATAACTTTCGAACGAAAGGAGATAGGGACTTTTCAGGGTAGGTTGCGTATCCAAATGGGAGAGTTAAGTTCGTTTTTGGCATAATCGGTCCAACGGTTTCAGCTATATATATATATATATCCATCTGGAATATTATTTCCTCGATAACTCGAAAAATATAGATTCTATCGAATGAAGCTTTGTAACTAGTTGTATAATATTGACATAAAACAGTTTGTGAAATTTTGTGAGAACCATACCTACACCTAGAAAATTTTAAAAAAATTACGAAAACAAAATTGGTTCAAGCACTGATGTGAATTCAGGAGCTTAATCGAATATACCATGGTGAATTCGATTAAGAGTTTCCAAAACAGAAGAATGGACAATAGAACATACGCGCAAAAGCTCCCGACTTCACGTCAGTGCTTGAATTTTAAGAATTTAGTACCTATTCATATTATAAACTATTTTCTGACTTTGACCATTTTTGAAATCGAGTTTTATTATAAGTTATGACAAATCTGCATGGGATAACCATAAGTTTCACTCGTTTTTTAAATCAGGGAAATCTATTTATCATTCAATTGATGAGGGTGCCAAAGCTTCTGTTGCACCGTCAGTGCTCTTATAATTTTTTTTAACACCGTACTTACATACCTGAGTTTTCAAGCCTTTCAAATAAACCTCCATAAAGTCCTTATATATGCGTATGAGCCCATCCTGCATTAAAAAATCCTCAATCATCATTAACTATAGGAAAGAATCATCCTCAGGGCACAAGAAGCAGGCACGAGGACCGTGTGAAATGACTTTGCTCCGGTCCAGGTGGGTCATGACTTCACAACCCACCAACAAACAACTCAACAGTTCTCGTATACAGTTGTCGTAACCTTCGTCTGGTCCATTCAACCTCTAAACATGTACAATACCACAGTTTCAGTGTTATACTTTTTAAACAATCCGAGGAAGAAACCCATAAATTTCGATGCTGTTACCTATGGTGACAACTATTAAGGGCCACCAGAGAGGAACCCCCTCTTTCTTTGGGCGACAAAAGCACGCCTTCTGCTTTCGCACAAAGACTTTGGCCCGTTCAAAAGAACGTAACAAATATATTGTATCAACCACAGATTGAATATGGCTTTAATTGACCGTTAAGGGATGTCGTATGGAGGAATTTCTAACAAGGCGATCTCCCCTTGTCTCTTGTTGAATGGTCCCCCGTAGGGATGAATTATCTGGTGGCTCTAGGAACACTGGAATACGGTGCAAATATCCATATATGAGGATGGGATGGGAGGGACACAAGTTCGTTATTTGGTACTCGAGATTTTGATGGGCTGTTGAGAATGACACGAATATTCCCTGCATTTATCGAATTTCAGTATCGTATGGTAATAATAGAAATACTGAGAAAATCACCGAATATTTTACAAGCAGATTAAGCTATTATTTTGTCAGTTATCAACACTGACCAATTTCTTCACATTTTCATTAACTCTGGATTTCTCTTGTACCTATACATTGCTTCTGACAAATATCTTGTGTTTCTAACGCAGCAGTCATTCACAAAATAATACATTTTCTATTTCATAGACATTTTTCAGGGTTCGGGAGAAAAAACCCATACAGGAACCATTTAATAATAATATGCAGTGGTTACAAATTCATTTTTATTTTTTTCATATCTTTATGTGTCTCATGCAAATTGGTACGCTCATGTGGAATACTTTGAAATAATTTTCAATCCTAAGTATTACGTAGTACTTTTCCGATCCTTGGACTAATTGAAAATATCAATCTGAAATAGCAGTCCGGAATTTTATGCACGTATGTTCTGGGGAGTATCGTGTTATCATTTTGCCCAAATGTCTGTAGTTTTCGATTTTTTTGTCGGAAATTATCTCAAACGATTGGGTTCGACTTCCTGATGAAGTATTTGATTCTGTCCGGCCGGTCGGCCGTTGCCAATATAACTTGAGAACGGAAAGAGATAGCGAATTGAATTTTTCAGGGTAGGTGGCGCATCCCAATACACGGACAAGTTCGTTAATGGGTATAATCGGCACAATGGTTTCCGAGTAATAATTTTGTTTTCAACCAATACAAATCCGATCAGATTGAAACTTGGTGAGTATAGTTGTAGAATACAAACCTAATGACGTTTGTGGAATTTTGTGAGTATCACTAGAAAATTTTGAAGATATTACTCTATGTCACCATAACCTGAGAACAGATAGAAATAGCGACTTGAAATTTTCAGTTTTAAGTTGTGGATCAGAATGCGACAATTGAGTTTGTTTATAGGCATAATCAACCAAAGGGCTCCTATTTTCTACCCACCTGAAATTTGATTGTTATTTCCTCAATAACTGGAAAAGTTTGTTGTAGAATGCCAACGCAAAAATTCTTGCGTAATTTCGTGAGGATCGTATCCCTAGAAAATCATTGAAAGAATTCTATTCGCCCGACAACGCTGAAATTTTGCGAGAGCCTTCAGAACCTAACTCTACTGCCAATTTCCAAGTTTGAACACTATCGGATCTTTATTGTGTGAGTTCAGTAGCTGGATGGATGACCGTTACCTCGATAACTTTTGAACAAAAAGAGATAGGGACTTGCTATTTTCAGGGAAGGTTGCGCATCCGAATGGGAGAGTTCAGTTCGTTTTTAGGCATAATCGGTCCAACGATTTCGGAGTTATATCCACCTGGGATATTATTTCCTCGAATGCTACATTTAAGTTCGTTAATTGGCATAATCATCCAAACTGTTTTGGAGTTATACTCATTAGAAATTTTTTTGTTATTTCCTCAATAACTCAAAAAGAACATATCCGATCAAATTGAACCTTGGTGATTAGTTATAAAATGCAAATTTCGTTAGAGTCCTCTAACAGAAAAAAAATTAAAATAAAACAAAAAATTAAAATAAAAAAAATTAAAACTGTTCTTCAAAAATTTTTAATTTCAGAAAACATCTATCACATTCAGCTTAAATTCCGCACAATCCTTCAACCAGCCATTTTGAAATGGACTACTGGATTTCAGCTAGTTCGGCCTTGTATTTTCGGAATTATTTCATTTTAAAATTTGAATTCGATTGATACCCAATGCAGTTTTTTCACGTACTAACGATTCCTTTATTCATACTCAACTTCATGCAGTATTTCGTGAGTGCGTGAGGCATATATAGACAATAGAACATGCGTGTAAAAGCTCCTAACTTCAAGTCAGTGCTTTTCAAGAATTTTTTCATGAATCATATGCCATCAAAATAATTCACGAGTAACTACCCGTATTCAATTTTTTTCTCCATCCGTAGGCATGCCATGAGATTTTAAACTCCATATTGAATGATTTATATTGAAGATTGAACTCCCATGTCAGGCTTTCTACTATTCCATATACAGGATGATATTCGTTATGATTTTCGAAAATATTGGGAAAATAGAGTCCGGCCCTGGTATTTTATACTCTTTTTCACCAGATGTATAGGGCTCCATGTTGTTCTCCTAGATATGGAATTTCATAAATTTGTGATAATTCGTTAGTCAAATGTGGCATTTTTGAAATATAACTCACGATTGGAAATCACCCTGTATAATTCAAAGGAATGGTGGAAGACCACTCATGTGGGTTATTTATGGAACCAGCTAAGTGTCCTCTATCTCTGTATAAAATATGTAAGGTTTATGAGGATTCATCCCTATTAAAGATGAAGTAGTAAAAATACGTCTACTGAAACGTATGTGGATATCAGTATGTCCAGGGCAAATCTGGAACGGAAATCTGAAAATGAATTGGAAACTTTTCCCAGTACAAGTATTACGAAATCTTCAAGGAAAGTCATCTGAAGAACGTCACATACTTCTAAAATATCCTGCCCAAGAATCAATCTAATAAGGTAATCATTAAAGGATACTTTGGGATGTATATTCATTGTTAAATGGTGCCTTTCTGGGCTTTCCCTCCTAAACTCTGAAATATATCTGTAAAATAAAATATGTATTATTTTGTGAATTGCTTCTGCACGAGATATTTGTCAAAAGCAATGTATAGAACAATGTTGTCTAACAAACAATAACGAAACAACATCAACGTTGATGTTGCACGCTCCCAAAAGCTCACTGTTCAAGTATAAATACTAAACTAAAATGGATAAAGAGTTTGGCAAGACAGGATACTTCGTGTTTTACTATCTGTAACTATTTAAATATTGTATTGAAAGATAACTTATCTTATTTGTTTCATAATTCCTTCTGGTATTGTTTCTTGAAAATCTTTCAAGGAATTCAGCAGATATTAATGACAACCAGAGTAATACATTTTCCAACAATTAATAACTTGAACATTTTGAATTTATAATAGTTATTTATGCACCAAGTACGAAAAACTGTCCATTATAGTCGAGTTTGCATATTACATTTTTTCGTCGACCTCCACATATTTTCATGAATTTCGGACCTGTTAAATAATTTCACAATAGCAAATGACACATACACTTATGTTTGTATTGAACCGTATCCATAGTGACCACAGCACTGACAGTTATTCCTTCATACACTTTTGTTTGTATTGAACCGTATCATGCCGTATTCATAGTGACCTCAGCGGACGAGAAAGTAATTTTGCGGACGAGAACGTAATTTCGCGGACGAGAAAGTAATTTTGCGGACGAGAAAGTACTTTCTCGTCCGCCAAGTACTTGCCTTCAATAATATTCGATTTTACGGTCGCAAGGTAGTACGTAAAATGTCACTTTTCGTAGAGGTAGACGGAAAAATAAAATACCAAGCTGAAAACCCAAAATTTCAATTCTGAAAAAAAAATATATGTATTTCCGTTTAAAATACAGAGAAACAAATTCCGGCAAAAGAAATGAAATAATAAAATCCAGAAGAAAGAGTTTGAAGTTGAATTGGAACTCAACTATAAACATCAACTACCAAAAACTATACAGGATGATTCACGAAGACCGTTGGTTAGAATATTTCAAAGAAAGACTCGAGATAAAAACATGAAATTTTATAGTTAAGCTTTGCTAGGAAAGATGAATTCTTGGATAATTTTCAGATTCGTTCAACTTCCGGTTTCACCGGAAATGTTACCAATTCCTTTTCTATATGTTATACCGAGTTTTTTCATTGATTATCAGATTACCCATTAAATTATACATTGTTTTAATGTGTCACTTACATATTATTCTCAGAAAATTCGTGCGAAATCTTAAAAAACTTAAATTTTCCCAAAAAGGGTTTCATTCAAGTTAATATTTTGTAGATTTTTGCATGAAAATTCCTAATTTTCTAGCTCCTATCAGAAGACTTATTAATGATTCTTCATCGTTGATTACAAATTCAATTGAATATACAGGGTGTAAAACATACTATTGCTTTACTTACCGAATATCTCGGGAAATAAGCATTTCAGAGCAAATTATGTTTGTTATTATTAAACTATTATTATGTATATATAAACCTATTCTAAGTCAGGACTGAAGAATTGAAACTTTTTGTGGCCATCACCTTCATCATGGCCAGATGAAGGTTCAATGATTTTAACCATCAACAAATATTCCGCGTGAGCCGAGCTAGGTCACCTCATCGCTCAGTGCAGCCTCATTGAAGGACAGACACGAAACGCGGTGTCATGGTTATTATACTAATCATCAGCGTGACTTAGCCACAATGAACGAAAAACCGAAGGAATTCTAGGAGTTGGGGAACACTGAGCGATGAGGTGAGCACGCGGAATACTTGATGATGGTTAAAATCAATGAATATTTTACCCTTGTGTATTTTTCAGTTATTGGCAAATAGCCACAGTTCACCTTATTGTATGTTCACTGGTTGGTGGTTTATCTAACCACACTAAACCGGGCGTTTTCAGTCCGTAAAGGTTTTATGTAGGTTGACGGCCTTGCAGTCCCTGCTCTTACGGCAAAAGAAGGAACGTCGCTCAAGGTTTCTTCATAGCAGAGGTCGGAGTTCGTAAGGATTTCCATAGGTGTCGCTGGTTGGATTTTCTCTCTACCAGTTCGCAACGGATATAATTAAGTTTCCTAGAACTCCTTCGGTTGTTCATTCATTGTGGCTAAGACACGCAGATGATCGGTAACAACCATGAATCCACGGTTCGTGTTTACCCTTGAATGTCTCTTTCGTCTTTGAGAGAACACTGAGCGTTGAGCTGACCTAGCTCGGCTCAAGCGGAATATTTGTTGATGGTTAAATTAATGAATATTCCACCGTGTGTCCTTTTTAGTTATTGGAAATTAGCCACAGTTCAACTCATTGTATGTTCACCTTTCGAGTTCTATACAACTATCTCGGTGTTGGTCTGAATCATCTATTTGAACTGAACGCTGATCAACACCTTCGCGGACACGCATCTGAGTTGAAGAAAGAGAATTTCAGGACCGTGTAGAGACAGCTTTTTTTGTTGGACCGTGTGTTTGACATTTGAAATAGTGAATTCGGTGTTTGTGAACGTGTTAAAAAATTATTATGACAGTTCGTCTTCTAGTGTATGAGGTCGTGTTAATTAGCTTTTGTTTTTCCCTTTTTTTTCGAGTTGCTCCTTTGTTAGATGATGTGTGTATATTTTGATATTGTTGTGAGTTCAAAGGCATTGCCTAAACTCTGCTCTTATTTGTAATAGTAATAATAATAATCGCGACCTTGACCTCTTCTTCTTATGAAGCTTCCCGTTTGTCTCTAACAAGCCACATCGCGGTGGATTGTTGGCTTCGATTTTCCTAATCAAGTTGCAAGGTACGTATATGGTCTGTCATCTTAAATTAGGTAACTCTCCTAGTCAATGCGTATGATGCATATCACCCCTTTCTGAAATGTCGATACAATAAGTATGAAAACAGCCACCGAAAAATATTCGCAGATGGGTAAAACGAACAGTACCATATGAAGTGCTGTAATTTCTTCCAAAATTAAGATATCACAATGAATAAAAAAAGGAAATGTTCAGAAAAGATGAGGCAACATCTGAGTATTCGCAAACATTATCGTCTGTCAACCATTCACTCCACGGGGTGTTCTAAATAAAGGCATATATTTCATTATTTTTGTTCACCCCTGTATATAACAAAACACGAAGTAACTGAGGACAGCATCTGAACAGTTATGTTCATGAGGAAGCAAGCTATAAATCAGAGAAAAATTGCAAAAATCGGAGAAAGGTTCAAGAGAAAATGAACTACAATTTTCGTAGAGATTTTGTCCGTTCCCCTAATTTTGCCGGTGTGTATATTTTCGAACAAAAAGAACTACCAGACACCCTTCAGGTTTATTTCCTCCACATCAAGAACTTTTACAACCAGATAAAAGAGGAGATATCGACTTATTTATGGATCCGTGGTGAGACGGACACATCAAAGGAAAACTAATAATTACTGCGGTAATAAATGTTTTAATTAGGATTACAAATAGGAATAATAACAGGCGTTCTGCGGCATAATTGCCCAATTGATTATTTATAGTCAGCTTCCACCACTAATGAATAACTGAAAGTGAGAAATTCGACTGGAAGGTATAATGATTTCGGGTAGCTTCATTGAGAGTAATTCCTATGTGGATAAGACTGAATTAAGCGAGAATATATTACGCGAGCTGTTGATGTCGTTACATGAATACGATCGGCTGAGTGGCCTTGTATTCAAATTAAAGCAGTAACCATGCTTAAAGTTGTTATTTTAACCCTAGAATGCGAGACTTATTTCAAAACACGTAAATACCAGACAGCCGTAACTTTACGATATATCACATTATCCAGCAAAATCTTTTCATTAGGAATAATTTCAAGCAGTTTAAGATATAATATATAATAATTAAATATAATAATAATTATATTAAATTAGTCTTCCTGAATTTTTTCTCCCAAAACTTGAAAAATATCTATAAAATACAAAATTAATTATTTTGGAAATTGCTTTTCCGTTAGAAACACAAGATGTTTGTCTGAAGCAATGTATCGAATAATGTTGGCTAGCAAACAATAACCGAACAACATCAACGATAAAAGAACTATTAATTAGTAAGACACCAAGCGAAAATCTTCAGAATTATTCTTCGTTGATAGCTATTCTGAAATTCGAAAATTCTCACTGTTATACAGGGTCTTTCACGAGGAACCTCACCCATATTTATACGGGAAACTACTGAACGTATTTTCATGAAATTCAGCACTTATAAGTACTTCACGATGCTGATGAAATCTAAAATATTTTCAAGGCATGAGCACCTCCGGTTTTTCCGGAAATGACGTCAACTTCCGTTTTTCAAATTAGAACACCATTTTTTCATTGCAGAAATAGATTCCTTAGAAAATTTCAAGTTATTTTGATGTAACATTTTTCAGTTTTGGTTGGAAAATTCTCTCTGAGCGGGAAAATTCGAAAAAAAAATCGAAAATAGAGCTCCGCTGAAACAAGAATAACTTCGAGGTTTTTGGATGGAAAATTTTCATTTTTGGGATTTTTCAAGATGTAAGATTGATGTATCCACTTTAAAAATCGAAAACGCGATTCATGATACAGGGGGTGAAAAAATCGCTTTCAAAGTTAGGGATGACAAAATCAATTTTTTCAAATTAGAACCCCATTTGTTTATGGCAGATATTGAATCTACGTTAAAAAATAATGTGAGTGTATGCATCACACCCTTGCCCTAAAGTGGATATTTTCTGAATTATTCACAAAAAACTGTTTTTCGTCTTGAATTTTCAGCTATTTCTTTTCCCTTCACGCCAAAAAGATGAAATTTTCAGGAGCTGTTACTTAAACCATGTTTTAGATTTTACTACCCTAATATGCAAGAGAAAAAAGTTACAGGTTGTTCCTAAATAGATGGCGAATTTTGATTCGAATTTGTATTGGAAACCTCTTTATTTCAACTAATCGGCCATCGGTTTTCTCTCCAGTGATAAATAAATAATTCCTTATGAACCATATGCAAAAACTACCCATGTTTTACATTCTTTTTTTTTAATGATAGATATCATTAATTACATCTGCCAAATTCCTCTTTATTCAGTAGCATTTTGTGTTTACTATTAATTTGGTGATAATTCGTATTAAGTTATAAAATCGATCACTATGCCTAATTTTACCAATGAAGATTATTTAAATCTCATTCTACTTCATGGAGAATGTAATAAAGTTGTAGTTAGAACGATTCGACTGTTCATTGAGAGGTTTCCTGACCGACCCAGACCAACGAGAGATACCATTAACAGAACCATGACAAACTTGAGAAATGTCGGATCTTTCGTTAAGAAAACTATACACAGAGAAAAAAGTGTAGTAGAAGATGAGAACAACGAAATTACAGTTCTTGCATATTTTCGTGTGAATCCTCAAAATTCTCTCAAAGATGCCGAGATTGATCTGGGATTATCTCAATGGAGTGTTTGGAGAATATTAAAAAAACATAAAATGCACCCATATAAATTCAATAGGGTACAGCATTTGAAGGAAACTGATTTCGTCAGGAGAACAGAGTTTTGCGAAGCTATGATGATTCGATTTCAAGAGAATGAAATCTTTTTGGACTGTATAATTTGGACAGATGAATCTAAATTCACAAAGAATGGTTCTTTCAATAGGCATAACAGTCATTATTGGGATGAAGAGAACAACCACCACTTCTGACAATGGAACTTTCAAGAGACCTGGAGTTTCAATGTTTTTTGCGCCATCAAAAATAATGCAATTCTCGATGTTCACATTTATGATGGGACTTTAACTGGTAAGATAGAACACTACACATGTTTGCATTATTTAAAGAATGTTCTCCCTTAGGAGATAGATATTCTGACATATTGACTCAAATAATTGAGCCGCTAGTACAGAACCATAATGACTTATGGTATCAACAAGATGGCGCGCCTCCACACAATTCACTCAATGTGTCAAATATCCTCTACAGGCTATTTGAAGATCGATGGTTTAGGATAAAAAATATTGTCTACTCAACTCCCCTGATTGATAAAGAGGACTGCATAGAACGAGTCAGAAATGCGTTCAGGTTTGTTTAGATTTTTAGATTCATAGTTTTGAAACTCAATTTGGTTTTTAAACACTTTTGCAGATCTCTTCCTCCCGATGAAATAAGAAGATCAACGCACGAAGCATTCCTGAGACGTATAAATAAATGTCTAGAAATTAACGGTCAAAACTTTGAGCATCTTCTCTAGTTATAACTGCGAGAGTTTGCCATGGTTCTCCTAATAGTAACTTGAAGTCGGTTTCAAGAAGGGGTGAAAAATCTACAGCATGGTTCAAATAACAGTTCCTGAAAATTTCATCTTTTTGGCGTGAAGGGAAAAGAAATAGCTGAAAATTCAAGAGGAAAAACAGTTTTTTGTGAATAACTCAGAAAATATCCATTTTAGGGCAAGGGTGTGATGCATACACTCACATTATTTTTTAACGTAGATTCAATATCTGTCATAAAAAAATGGGGTTCTAAATGAAAAAATTGATTTTTCACGATTTTGTCATCCCTAACTTTGAAAGCGATTTTTTCACCCCCTGTATCATGAATCGAGATTTCGATTTTTAATGTGGATACATCAATTTTACATCTTGAAAAATCCCAAAAATGAAAATTTTCCATCCAAAAACCTCGAAGTTATTCTTGTTTCAGCGGAGCTCTATTTTCGATTTTTTTTTCGAATTTTCCGCTCAGAGAGAATTTTCCAACCAAAACTGAAAAATGTTACATCAAAATAACTTGAAATTTTCTAAGGAATCTATTTCTGCAATAAAAAAATGGTGTTCTAATTTGAAAAACGGAAGTTGACGTCATTTCCGGAAAAACCGGAGGTGCTCATGCCTTAAAAATATTTTAGATTTAATCAGCATCGTGAAATACTTATAAGTGCTGAATTTCATGAAAATACGTTCAGTAGTTTCCCGTATAAATATGGGTGAGGTTCCTCGTGAAAGACCCTGTATACTGTGATATATAGATTTTGGATTTGTGATTTTCAATAATAGGTTTTGTCTTTGATAATAAAAAACACCTTTTGTGTCTTGAAAACTATTCTTAGATTCTCCTGATTTTTTCCGAAAGGCCACGAGCATAAGGGTTCAGGATCAAGAGATTGGGTTGTTGTTCTAGTTTATCATGCTTTTGTACTTGATTAATTGTTGTTTTCTTAGGAGCTTTTCTATCTAAATTCATGATAGATGTATTTATGAATTGCCTTGGGTATCCATCATGTTCAAGAAATTTTTTGATAAAATCAATTTCATTATTTCGAATTTCAAGAGTAGAACAAATTAGATTAGCTCTATCGTAATGTAACAATTTTCGAACTTCAGAATAGCTATCAACAAAAAATTATTCTGAAGATTTACGCTTGGAATCTGACGAAGGAGTCTGATGCACAAAATCAAAAAGCGTTTAACACTAGCATGTACCCCGACCACACCTGGGAAAGTACTTAAAATTTCTTAAAATCTGAGTGGGTTGGATTCTGGATATTCTAGGGTTTTAGGGGTATCTGAAAAAAATATAGATGGAAGAAAATATGTAGGTATTCAACCTGTAACTATGATTTTAACCAAAATTCACTCCAATCCTACAAAAACGTGGAAAAAAAAATTTTCCTCAAAGGTTTTAAAAACTTATTCTATACAATTTAAAATATATACCAGGTGTCCCAGTATAAATGCTCCAATGGATTATCTCAGCCATTTCAAAAGATAATAATTTGAAAATTTTATGATTTTCAATTCGTTCAACGAACCTTCAACTGCGTTACTTTCGGTTTGACCGGAAGTGACTCTGACTTTTTTATCTCAAATAGCACCCTATATATGTTTGGCAATTTTTCAATTCTACTGAAAATTACCTTTCCAACGATGTACCACACTTAGTATATTTTATATTTCATTTGAGGGAAAAAACTTCAATTGAAATTTCGGATTAAAAGAATTGCAGTAGGCTACGATAGTTTGTGTTATCTTGATTTTGACTTATAATCCGTGTGTGCCGATCCATCTATCTTCAAATGGACCGATAAGATGGCCTGCAAGATCTCCATATTTAACACCACTCTCACTCTGTCTCTTTCTATTCCCCCTCCCCAGGAGCGTTGAACGTTTAACGCAACAGTGCTTTTATACCCCCTCCATGGTAACGTTAATCGGTTAACGCAACCTTGTTGGAAGTCGCATTAGAAGTTTCTCTTCAATAATCGTAGAACATTGGTGTAGAAATTATATGAATAAATATTACAACTGACAGATTTTGACTATCATGTTTACTTTTATTCCTATCCCTGATTAACAACCCTTGGATCAATTATTCCGAAATAAAAGCTTAGGGAATCTTCCCTGGATAATACTCGAAATTTCGAATGACGCATGACGAATTAAATTCGAATGAAACTCTCAAGAAAGTAGGTATTTCAATATTCGCTATTTCTTGTATCACCTATATTTTAGCATTCTCTTACCTACGCGTTATACTTTCGCCAAAATGTTTGTTGTTTTGGAATTTTGAGCCGAGAATGGTGGTATCGTGGTATCATCTTTATTGACTAAGAAAATCCTAATCCTAATTTGAAGAAAAAAAGAACATCTTTCTCCAAGATAATGCAAGAGTGTAAACGTGAGCAATTTCAGTGGCTAAAATTGAGGAATTGAAATTTGAATGGATAGACCATAGACCATCCACCGTATTCAGTAGATGACTTCATTTTATTTCAAAATAAAAAAATGGTTCAGCAATGATTTACCTACGTCAAATGAGTCATCGCATATATAAATGCTTATTCTGAGGAAGTACCACAATCATACTTTTCTGAAGGCTTAAAAAAGTTGAAGATACGTCAAAGAACTAGAAGGAGATTATGTTGAAAAATTAAGAAAGATGTACTCATAAAAAATATTTTTTTTAATCATTTCCTTAAGACTTATTGACCTACCCTCGTACCAGTATAAAGAGTACATGAAAACAATTTCCAGCGTGAGTTTCGGAGTTGATTGTTGTTTGTTAGAAAACGAAGAGTCCCACGATAATTCTTCTTCATTCTCCGCCAAGGTAGGCGCTGGGACCTCGAGAGAGGAAGACCCTTTTCCAGTAATACAGGATTAACGTATTAATTTGTGCCTCGCTTGATGACGCTACGTTGCCGCACCACCAAAAGTCTCCCGAGATATGTGGCAGTTTGTCCTTCACACCCATCGGAAGGAGAATCCAGATATGAAGATGCATTTTTGCGCGCATGTTCAAGGGAACAGCGTGCTATCATTTTGCCCAAATTACTATAGTTTTCGGATCTTTTTCCGAACATGGTCTCAAACAATTCGAGATCAAATTCGATTCTGTGGTTGACCGTCTGTTGCCAGGATTACTTTCGAAGGGCAAGAGATTCGAATTGGTCGGTAAGTTCGTTAATGGTCATGATCAGTTTCCTTAATAACTCAAAAAATACGAATCCGAGCCAATTCAAACATAGTGATTAGTTGAAGAATGCCGACGACCAAATTTGTGCCGAATTTCATGAGTATCATGTCACTAGAAAAAAAATGTCTTAAAAAATTACATATATCAGAAAATATCTGCCAGATTCCGCTGAAATTCTGCACAATCCATTGAGACACCATTTTACAACCAAGTACCGCATTTCAGCTCGATTGGTTCTGTATTTCAGCAATTATTGTGAAACTAAAACTGAAATATTCTTTACACAATAACTCAAAAAATTGGTTCAAGCCCTGTGGACAGGAGCTATTGGGCGCATGTTCATCTTCCTTGTGGCCCGTACTGACCAGTAAAGAAAATGAAGAAAAAAAGCAGTATCATGTTGAATACCTTAATATTATTGATTATTATATAATAATCGATGAAAATACTGAGAGAGACCCAGGAAATTTGACACATTTTGTCTTATATCTCCAGAAATTGAAATCGTATAGAGCCAAAATTTTGCACAATGTTGCAAAATACTACAATTGACGTTAGTACAAGTTTTTGTTGCAATCTGATGAATAGTTCACGAAAAAAAAAATTAAAAGAAATATTTTTTTAAAAACTACCAACATTTCGATCATAACAGAATTTTGCCAAAAGTTGCGCATTTATATACTCGAACTGACTACCAAGTTTCGATTCAACATCTTCTTTAGTTTCTGAAATATCAGGGAAATAACGTCAAAATTTTAAATGTCTATAACTCCTAAACCGTCTGGCCGATTTTGCCCGTTAACGAACTTAACCGTCGCATTTTGATCAGAAACCTACCCTGAAAGTTTGAAGTCGATAGGACCTTCGGTGCTCCTGTTATCGTGCCTACGGCCGGAAGGCCGGCCGGCCTGCCGGCCGGCCGGCCGGACGGCACCCAAAAATCTGTCACCGGATTCGTGATCAGGGAGTCCGAATTAGTCTATTAGCCAATTTTCAGCTCGAAATTCGAAAATTACAGACATTTGGACGAAATGATAGGACGATGTTCCCCTAGAACATGCGCCCAAAAAATAATGGTTCAAGCACTGACGTGAAGTCAGGCGCTTTGCGCGTATGTTCTATTGTCCATCTCCTGTATTGAACACTCTTAATCGAATTTACCATGGTGAATTCGATTAAGAGTGTCCAATACAGGAGAATGGACAATAGAACATACGCGCAAAAGCTCCTGACTTCACGTCAGTGCTTTAACCAATTTTTTTTTCGTGAAGTCAGGATAGAAAGCAATGATGAAAAATTAACACATTATTGTCTACCTTCAATTCTTCTTTAGGAGAAGAATACATAATTATTATTGAAAAATATTACTGGAATCAAAGGCCCCCCCCGAAATGTTATTTTTCTCTTAAAAAAAATTTTTTTTGCTGCAGAAAGTGACCCTTATACCCCCAAAACCCCCCCCGAAATTAATTCCTGGCTACGCCCTTGACTGGAATTAATGTCATATTTAAATAATCAAAGTAAAGAAAATTATAAGTTTAGTAACTAACATATTGAATGAAATTCAATTCAAAGTAATATTCAATTACTTATTTTTAACCAATAAATGTCCATTGATAGATCTAAAGGTGATGAGGTGAAACATAAAGATATATTCTCATTAGTGATAGAAAAACTGGCCTAAAATTCCTCTCTACCCATCACGAGATTTAATATCCACAAATGAGCCTCTCACCTTACAAAATCAGAAGCCTTCAACAAAATTTCAGCGATATCATATTAAAAATAATACATAACCTTTCAAAAGTCCCCTCTCACAAATATAGTCCTCTGAAGGCACATGGATCTCTTGAAGAAGAATCGTCTTCTCTATTTCTCAAAGATATTCACTCTTGTGCATAGAAATCCCTTCAATATTTAATTGCCTCCTCCTAAGGAGGATCTCTTTCAAAACCAGGTCTGACCACTAATGTAGGGCTATCATCTCCTATAGATTTGTGATGAAATAACACGATTTTCCCATAACATACGCGTAAAAGATATGTCATCATGACATTCATATTTTTATTTTTGAAGGTTCTCGCAAAAATACGACCATAGACAACATATCATACGACGATTCGCATCCGCTACCGGCGCTACCGATTCGCTACCGAACTCACAAAAGGCTGCGCGGTTCTCCAACAATACAGATCCGATCGTGTTCAAACTTGGAATTCTGCAGTAGAGTTAGGTTCTGAAGGCTCTTCCAAATATTCAGCCATGCCGGACGAATAGTTTATGATATATAGATTTTTTTTCAATAATTTTTAATTATTTTTTTTTTAATTTTCTAGTTATACCATCCTCACGAAATTCTGCAAGAATTTTCGCGTTGGCATTCTACAACTAATAACCATGTTTGAATTCATTCGGTTTTGTATTCTTTGAGTTAATGAGGAACAAAAAACAACCAAATTTCAGAAAATTTCAGATGGCTATAACTCTAAAACCGTTTGGACGATTATGCTCATAAACAAACTCAACTGTCGCATTCAGGTGCACAACCTAACCCGCTATCTCTTTCCATTCTCAGGTTATCGTGACAACAAAAGTATTTTTTAATAATTTTTTAATAATTTTCTAGCGATACGATTCTCACAAAATTTCACAAACGTGCTCAGGTCTATATTCTACAACTATTCACCAAGTTTAAATTCGATCGGATTCATTTTGGTCGAAAACAAAATTATTACTCGGAAACCATTGGGCCGATTATACCCATTAACGAACTTGTCCGTCGTATTGGGATGCGCCACCTACCCTGAAAATTTCAAGTCGCTAGCTCTTTCCGTTCTCAACTTATCGTGGCAACGGACGGCACCACAGAATTAAATTTCACATTTGGGCAAAACTATAACGCGATGTTCCCCAGAACATACGCGCAAAAATCATCAAAATTACGATCAATTATTGAAATCGTGAAAAATCATATCTCCCAAAGTATTAGTTCGTTAGAGTTGAGAAAGATATAAATGGATTCATATGATGAAACTTCATCTTAAGAAAATTGATTTTCAAATTTGTAATGTAAAAAAAAATTAATTCAATGGACGGCCGGACATAATCGATTTTGACCACGGATTCTTGATCAGTGAGTCGGACCAATAAAACTTTTGAGACCATTTTGAGCCAAAAATTCGAAAATTACAGACTTTTGGGCAAATTGATAAGCACTCCGGGGAACAAGAGCGCCAAAACTTTCATTTTTACCCTGTAGCTACGAAACTAGGAGAGATATCAAATTTTGAAAAATTAAATCTCCGAAAGTATTAGTTTGTTAGAGTTGAGAATGATATCAATGGATTCTTATGATGATCATAAAAAAATTGAATTTGAAATTTTTAATGGAAAAAAAATGGGTTTTCTTCACTCCAAAACCATCAGGCCGATTTTACCCAATAACGAACTTAACCGAGATATTTATCTCCCAAACCTATTCTGAAAATTTCAACTGTCTAGCTCATTCCGTTGGAGAGTTATCGTGGTTACGGCCGGACGGACGGCCGGACATAATCGATTTTGACCATGGATTCTTGATCAGTGAGTCGAACCAAAATGTTTTAGACCATTTTCAGCCAAAAATTCGAAAATTACAGACATTTGAGCAAATTGATAAGCACTCTGTTCCTAGGAACAAGAGCGCCAAAACGAAGCATGAACCCTCATGCAGTATTTCGACAATGTGCCTGAGGCCAGAATAGTCAATAGAACATAAGCATAAAACTTCCCGACTTAACGTCAGTGCTTTTTAAGAATTTTTATGATAATGAACGTACGGGAAAATGTATCTAAGTACTCAAAATTCTGCTAATTTGGTCCCACTTTCGAACGAATATGAACGAGGGAGACTGTGTGTGGTCTGGGTGATGAACTATGTGTAATTCGAGCCTCATTAATATATTCACATGTGCGGATTCGCTTCATTTACATTGCTATTTTCTTTCTGCACCAAAAAGAGGTGTGATCATGGGTTCGAAAGGGCAATTTTTAGAAACATGATACTGTTCTCGATTTTGACTGATGTATTTTTGCCTAAGCAAAAGCTTCAAACATACAGGATATTTTCATCGCCTCATTTCGTGATGAGGATGCTCATTTCATTTTATTCGGTTCTTGAATTTCGAATGTATCAACAATCAATATTGTTGGTAAACCTATTTCACACATTTATTTTCAATATTTAGAAACTTTTAATTCTTTATTGCGCGTATTTTCTGGGGAACATCGCGTTATCATTTCCAAAAATGTCGGTAATTTTCGAGTTTTTCGCCGAAAATGATCTGAAACGATTGGGTTCGGCTCCCTGATGAAGAATTCGAGGTCAACTTTCCGTCCGGCCGGCCGACCGTTGCCACGATAACTTGATAACGGAAAGAGATAACGACTTGAAATTTTCAGGTTAGGTGACGCACAAATTCGTTAATGCATAAAGGGCCCAATGGGTTCCGAGTAATAATTGTGTTTTCAACCAATACAAATTCGATCGAATTGAAACTTGGTGAGTGGTTGTAAAACTTATGGACGATTGTAAAATTTTGTGAGAATCGTATTTCTAGGAAATTTCAAAATATTATTGAAAAATATTATTTATGTCACAATAACCTGAGAACGGAAAGAGATAGAAAGACTTGAAATTTCCAGGTTAGGTTGTGCATCGAAATGCGACATTTGAGTTTTTTTTACAGGCATAATCAGCCAAACGGTTTTGAAGTTATCCCTATCTGAAATTCGGTAGTTATTTCCTCAATAACTCGAAAAATACAAAACCGATTCAATTCAAACATGGTTACCTATCCGTTGTAGAATGGCAACGCGAAATTTCGAGGTATTACTAGAAAATTTTCAAAATTTAAAATCATTAAAAAAAATTCCATACATCACAAGCTATTCGTCCGACATCGGCGCTAAAATTTCCAAGTTCCAAGTTTGAACACGATAGAATCTATATTGTTGGAGATCCAAGTAGCCTTGTGTGAATTCAATAGCTGGATGGGTGACCGTTGTCTCGATAACTTTCGAACGGAAGGAGATAGGGACTTGCAATTTTCAGGGTAGGTTGCACATCCGTATGTGATAGTTAAGTTCGTTTTTGGGCATAATCGGTCCATCGGTTTGGGAATATTATTTCCTCGATAACTCAAAACATATAGACTCGATCAAATTGAAGCTTGGTAACTAATTGTAGAATATCGACATGAAGATAAAGTGTGTTAAATTATGTGAGAACTGTACCTCTAGAAAGTTTTTAAAAAATTACGAAGAATAAATTGGTTCATGCACTGACGTGAAGTCAGGAGCTTTTGCGCGTATGTTCTATTTTCCAATACAGGAGAGTAGACAATAGAACATGCGCGCAAATGCTCCCGACTTCACGTCAGTGCTTCAACCAATTGTTGATTATATATGACTCAGTTCTAAGTTGTATTCACCAAAACACACAATTGGAAAATTTCAAAATCAATGATAAAGACCACTTCTTTTCCTGGGACGTAGAGTTTCATTATTTCCGAACACCCCTGTTAAAATCGCCATAGAAAAGTTGAAAGACTGGCTTCCTGGTTTAGGTCTCCCTCAAATAGAAATTAATGAGTACTTGATGTTAACCTCGCTTTGCATGAAGCAAAATATCTTTTTTCTACAAACGTCAAAAAATGACAAGGTTCGCGCATTACAACAATATGCGAATTGACCCTTTTTTTCATTTTCCTTCGTTACCATGACACCGTGCGCGAAGTAGTGTGCGAAATACCTACTTCGCACACTGCATGTAAACTATATGGAATTTTTATATTTTAACCTTTATGGTCCTCGATTTCTCCGGTGAAAGATTTAAAATTACAGAATTGGCCGCATCTGCCGAGTTAGGTGAGGTACTGCTTACATCATCGTCGCTCGAAATTTCCATTATTTCACAGTTGTAAATATCACGCACGAAATTGACGCGAATAAAAAGTCACTCCAAAATAATTATCAAGAACTGTCACTTTGAAATAATGGTCAACAAATGCCATTTTATTTCCATAGTTACAGTAATTACTTGATTTGGAAAAACAGTTTAAGCCAGTTCCATACTATTTTTCATATTAAGCTAAGCATGTTACTTATTTTAGAACAATATTTTTGAAGTTTGTAGAAAAAATTTTGTTTGCATCTCATGCGCGAAATACTTTGGTGATCTCGACTATTTTTTTTAACTCGGCTGCGCCTCGTTAAAAAAAGTCAGTTCTCGATCACCAAAGTAGCATTTCGCGCACTAGATACAAAAATAACTATTTTTTAACGATAAATATTATAAACAAACTTTGCGTACGGCCATGAGTAACCCCCGTTCCCCTTGCTTAGCTAAAGCTAATCTGTTCCTTAGCAAATTATAACATGAAATAAAAAAAAATGGTTAAGGCACTGACGTGAAGTCAGGAGCTTTTACGCGCATGTTCTAATGTCGTCTAGTATCACAGAATTTTTAATTCTGACCGTTGTTGAATATAGGAATTGAAATTCATAAAATATCCCATAATATACGAATTACCGAGTGTTAATTGGATCGGATTTGTTGATACCTATATTTTGAGTTATGGTTATGGAGGAAACAATAACAAAATTTCAGATATGTATAACTCCAAAACTATTTGGCAGATTACGCCTATTAACGAAATCAGATGCCGCAACCGGCTGCAAAACCTACCCTGAAAATTTCAAGTCGCTAAAGGTAGACGCTCACTTAGGCGGAGCGTCGCGAACGGAAGCGCGGCGAGGAGAAGAGTCATTTCTTCGAGGACCGCGCATTGGGACGAAGAGTCAGGTCGTTTATCGGAAGGAATTGAGAGTCCCTTGAATCTTTTCAGTATCATTTGAATTTTACACTCATTTCATATCGTGTGGTCAAGATGAGCCGCTCTTCATCTGAAGACGATCTGTTTGTTTTGGGTTTAATTTCCATCAGTATTAAATAAGAAGAAGATGCCAATAAAAAATTGGTTCAAGCCCTGTGGACAGGAGCTTTTTGGTGCTCTTGTCCATAGGGATTGAACCAATTATTTTTCCTAAACTACGAATTGGCAATCTCTAAAAGCCAGATGACATTTATGACTAGTGAACACAGACAGACAGATACATACATAGAACGATGTATTATTGAAATTTTGAAAAATCATATCTCCGAAAGCATTAGCTTGTTAGAGTTGAAAATGATAACCATGGAATATGAAATTTGTAAGTTAAAAAAATTTTTTTTTTTCGTTACTCCAACACCTATTTTGCCCAATAACGAATTTGAGCAAGATATTTATCTCCCGAACCTACTTTGAAAATTTCACCTGCCTAGCGCATTCGGTTTGAGAGTTATTGTAGAAACAAAATTTAAAAATCGAAAGAATTTTTTTTTACACTTTGCGGCAACCCGATCAATACAAAACTTCGCATGCGTATAAGGGTCATTATTCTACAATTTGATGCTAAATTTCAGATAGATCGAGTGATCGGTTTCGGAAATATTCATGAAAAACATTTTCACTAAAAACGAACATAACTCCGAAAGCGCTGGGTGGATTTCACCCATTAACGAACTCGTCCGAGATATTTACGCTTCAGACCTTGCCTGCAAATTTTAATCCTCTAACTCCTTTCGTTCGAGGGTTATCGTGTTAACGGACGGTCGGACAGAATCGATTTCGACCACGGATTCTTGATCAGTGAGTCGCACCAAATCGTATGAGACCATTTTCAGCCAAAAATTCTAAAAATACAGACATTTGGGCAAATTGATAAGCACTCTGTTCCGAGGAACAAGAGCGCCAAAAATGCGGGTGAGAAAAATAAATCAAAGGAAGGAAACGTACGGTGAATTTCATCACTTCTTTTCCAACTTCAGACAAACGAAAAAGAAATATTTTAAATACTACAGCAAGCATTTCCTACTGAATAATACCGCTGACTGACTATACGGGTCGAGAAAGCAATTTTGACTCTTCTCTTCGCGTGAGACCGCGCACAAACAGCAATCTCAAGAAAATTTTCGAAAAGGTAAATATAAATAAGACTGGCTTTCAAAACATACACGAACATTAATCAACTTCTTGGAAATACATTCGATAACACTCCGGACATGTTAAAATAGGTTAGGTACATATACAGGGTGAGTCTTTGACCACTGCATTAATTTTAACCAAAGATTCCTCTCATCAAATGAAACACTTGTTTCATTTAACATTTTTCCAAATTCAGCTCAGGTAAAAAGATACAGGCTGTTGAAATTTTGAAAAAAAATCAGTTTTTATTTTGTAGCTTTGACATCCTTTTTTCGAATAAAATGAATGTTGGCGTAAAGTTTCCTATAACTATGATACATATTTTCCAAATATTAGTTATTTTCTACTTCTACTGGTTTTCTAGTTATGGACTCGTGGATTCATAAAACTAAACGAAATTAGCATAAAGAAAGCATAGAAAGTTTTTCTTGAGTCATTTCAAGAATATTCCATCGTTTTATAGAACATTATATTATTCTTCATCATTTCTCCTTAAACGCACCGCTTTCGAGATATTCTTCATTGAATGTTTTAAAATGGAAAACTCCAGAAATTTCACTACTTTTATGGATCCATCCCTGAGCGTTGGAATCCCGAATCAAGCTGTATTCATGCCTTATTCTCGTCCGCCAACAATGTCATAGATAATTTATATGCGGGAGTGTATTAGCACATTGTGAAATCTTTAAACGCTTGTAACTTTTTACCTGAGCCGAATCTGGAAAAATGTTAAATGAAAAAAGTGTTTCATTTGCTGAGAGGAATCTTTGGTTAAAATTAATGCAGTCGTCAAAGACTCACCCTGTATATGAACTGAAATATTTAGGTTGCAACAAATGCTACGTCGGGCAAACAACCAGTAACATTCTCACACTGTATAAAGATCATACGGGACTTATTCGGAGCAACAACATTGATAAATCTAACAAGATCTGACAAATCGATAAACTTGCATGCTCAATTTAAGAAAATTCCGTCAAATTGCTGAAACATTCCAATAAATTGTACTTAGGAACACTGAAAGGTATCGAAATGTATAAGAGAAAAGATATTATACTGAATAGGTGATGATCTAACCCCTATCAACAACTCATTGTTCTCATTAATCGGTTTATGCCTAAGGATATCATGAAAATCCATGGTTGAGTGTAGAAATTGATAGCATGCTTTAGTGACGCTTTGTCTCAGAAGATGAAAAGATCGTTTGCGAGACATATACCATATGACAAAATTTGGAGTGGACAAGAGTTTAGTTACTAGCGTTGTGTTGCCATGGTTATTCAGAATGAAATTTTGTGTGAAGTTTTGTATAACAATGAATAAAGACATAAACATAGGCAATCATGATTCAAAAAACTTGAATTTACGTTATTCATCCTTTGCAAAATAGATGGATAAGCTTACCATGACCTGTATTATTCTATGAATTTTTCTCTATTTACCCTCAATTCAATAGTAAATAAAACTTATGAATTATCCATAAATACATTTATTTGTATACTGCTTTCATTCTTTACAATAATTCTAAGGATTTGTCTCATATATGGAACATACTTTCATCTTGTAACACATTCAATTAATAATTTTCTACAGATATAACTCACGTCACATCTAATTATTTTATTTCAACTAGTTGGATCATGTTTGTAGCATAAGAGAACTTGTTATCCGCAAACAAAATTAAGTCCTTTCATGAAACGTTACATAAATTTAACACTTCAAAGTGAAATTTCATTTCCTTCCACCTATTCAACCAAATTATTCTTTTCCTTATAATTCCAATTAAACTCAAATGTAACGAATTACCGAACTATGTAAAGATAAACAGACGAAGACTTGGACATGGAAATACTAGATAAATGCGAATATAACTTAAGAATATTATTAGATTTATGTGCCTGTCTCGGTTAAATTACAGTACATGAGAGGTTGTCAGATTGTTTTCCTTGATTGTCTAATCGACGGTTTTGTTCAAGGTTTTTCTTATCTAAGAACCTTGGGTTTTGATAGCATCGAAAAGCTTTGTAAAACCCGAGTTCCGTTGATTGGCTTGTTGAATTTCACAGAAAAATTGGTTAATTGTGAATTAAACGTATCTTCGTGGAACCTACCGCAAATATAATATGTCTATGGCTTTTGGTCATAGATTGATAGAGTTTATAATTGTTGTTGTTGCTCATAATGAGGTTGGATTATATGATATCTTTTTATTCATTTATATGATGAGAATTAGAATATTGAAGGGATGTTAGAACAGGCGATGATGAAATTTTGTATGATCTTAAAGTGGTTTTGATATCATCGAAAACCTTTGTTAAACCTGAATTCCGTTGATTGGCTTGCTGAATTTGACAGATAAATTGGTTAATTGTGAATTGAACGTATCTTCGGGAAACCTACCGCAAATATAATATGTCTATGGCTTTTGGTCATAGATTGATAGAGTTTATCATTCTTGTTGTTGTTCATAATGAGGTTGAATTATACGATATCATTATATTGATTTATATGTTGAGAAATAAAATATTTGAGGAAAGTGAGAACAGGCGATGATGAAATTTTATATAATCTTATAGTGGATATTAATGCAAATCAAGTTGAAATTTAGTGTTTCAATATTCAGGAATAGTGGAACATTTTTTTTCCAAATGCTGCATTAACATTATTAAAAATCATTTTAGAAGACTCGAGTGAGTAAATAATTTTTTTAAACAATTCCATTGAATTTCGAGCATCGGATGATAAAGCATCTATAATTATACAATAATGAATCCAGTGTGAGTGTCTTTGTTCGGCAGGTAAAGAATTTCCTCGCTTCGATAATAAAAAGGTTAATAAGGAACACATCAATGACTACATCAACCCCAGGAACAAAATATCTATCGATTTCTGGCACAGAAAGTTAGGATTACCATTCAAAAAACTTCAACTTCACTCCTCGGTACATTACAAACTCCCCAATTATACATTAAGAGTTGCGCAATTTAAAATAAAAATTGACCTATTCTAGCATTTTTCCTCAATTATGAATTACAAAAATATGAATTTTGTACGATACATTTTACTGTATTTTCGGAAACACATGAATGGTACCGAATTGAATTGCAAATCGTATATGTACCGTCAAATCTGTAGAGTCAGTTACGTTAAAATTTGAATGTATAGGGTTATGTTCCATCCACCAAGTCTGACAACATCGCTAGTGCCACATTTTAAAAGGCGTGGTGGCCAATGGGCGGAGTTGACGTGTGTGGTCTCTCTCGCGTGAGCACAGCCATCAATCAGCGCCGTGGCAACAGTGGCGACACCGGCTGCAGACAAGCCACTTGATATCACTACAAACTGCCCCCTCTCTTGTCACCGCGGGGCCGCCGGCCACCCACTGGCCACAGAGTGCGGACGCCCGGCCATCGCTGATTATTATCCCCGCGTTTCATTCAATAGTGCCAACTTAACTTCACTCACCGCCGGCGTAACGATAATTCTTTCCGGGATTGAGTGCGTTACGGTGTACAGCGATACCTGTGAACAGGGTGGGAGCACTTGATTAGCTGACGCTGCTGTGGCGGGCGATAAAATGCTTGTATCCCAGACTTTTTTGGCGCTCTTGTTCCTCGGAACAGTGTGCCTATCAAACTGCCCAAATGTCTGTAATTTTCGAATTTTTGGCTGAAAATGGTCTTGAACGATTTGGTTCGACTCACTGATCAAGAATCCATGGTCAAAATCGATTCTGTACGGCCGTCCGGCCGTTAACACGATACCTCTCGAACGGAATGAGCTGGATAATTGAAATTTTCAAAGTAGGTTTGATGGATAAATATCTCGGTTGAGTTCGTTATTGGGCGAAATCGGCCTGATGGTTTCGGAGTAACGAAAAAAAAAATTAAATTTTTTTTTAAAATCCAATTTTATCACAAGAATCCAATGACATCATTTTCAACAAGCTAATACTTTCGGAGATATGATTTTTCAAAATTTCAATAATACATCGTAGTTCTATGTATTCACTGTCTGTGATCACTGTTCATAAATGCAGTGGCGGATTTACAGATTTGCCGTCCGTAGGCTATTCAACACAACACAAATATTTCGATTTCTCTCTAATTTTCGAAATTCGTATTTTGTGTGTGTGTAATATTTTTTTTCAATATGTAAGTCGAGATAAAAAATTTATGAACTAAATTTGCCAATATGCCCCTTGAAATTTGCCGCCCTAGGCTCCAGCCTACTCAGTCTGCATAAATGTCATCTTATCCAGCTATTAGAGTCATGTCAATTCGTAGTTTGAAAAACAAGTATCCGATTATTGAATTTGTGAATATATACCAGACTGTTTTGAACCCGAAAATAATATTGACTGGTTGCATATTGAAATTTACGTATAAATTCGGGATGATGTTTCAGAAGATTTAGAATTGGATCATTTTAATGATGTAGTTTATGAAGGCAATAGGAAAGAAGAACATAATGGAATCATCAAAACAAATTAGGTACTGTTCGATGACCACTGAGAAAAATATTACATTTTACTTCCTTAAGTAGTAAGACATGTTCCTATATACAGTATTTTCATAATGTTGCTAGTTAATATATTTTGAACTATTAAAATAATTTGTTCGTAAGCCTCTACCTACTCAAATATCAGGAATAAATGGACAATCTGCTATGATTGTCTCCAGCCTTGCTCTAGACATTTCGATGATACTTTCCTTAGTTATTTCGAGTTGTGAAAACTATGCACTGAGTATAAGTTGCAACAACCCATTCCACGAGGTTGAATCATTGCAGATTGCTCATTTAATATTGATAAATTAATTTAGTGACAATTTTTGAAGCATTGTAGATTGCTCTTTTTTTTGGGGCTCTTGTTTGAATGATAATTTTTGAAACATTTGTTTTCAAACGCTACTTTTTCAAATTTAATTTCTTTCATGATGCAGTTCTTTCATAAGAATCCATTGATATAATTCCCAACTCTGAGAAACCTATACTTTCGGAGATATAATTTGCCTGTTTGAACAAGAGCGCCAAAAAGCTTCTGTCCACAGGGCTTGAACCAATTTTCATGAATTTTGATTCGGTATAAAATGTTCTCAGTTGGATGTTAGGTTTTGAGGTATACATTCCAGGACCTGTCCAACAGACATATGGTTAAAGTATAGGCAGCTTCGCTTTCGCATTTCTATCTGACATGATCCATATACCTTCGTCAATAGAGGATTCCATTAAATGTCGCCACTACTAGTTTCGGGCCCAAAATGTCTGGAATTTTGTAGGCCTTTATTGATATAATTCAAAGTCAAAACGGAGATTATTTTCAATTTTAAGTATTGCTGAGTGTTCCCGAACAAATAAAACGAAATAAGTATTAATGTTGATATGAAAAATATACAACATCCTAGGGGATTCGACTATTGCACGACTATATGTCATTTTATTATCATAAACGTCATATATCTCAGCATGTTTTATGCGGAAAACACGTTGTTTTGTTTGATTATCGGAAAAAACAAATCGACAAATATTATATCTTGTATAAAATCTCATAAAACGATTGAATAAAGCGTGCCGAATATATGACATTTGACTACAAAATTGCAGATTTCGCAGGTTTGACAAACGTATATGAAAGCCAAATCCTCTAGGATATTGTATTTTTGTTCATATCAACATTAATATTCTCTTTTATGTATTCGGGAACACTCAGAGATCCTTAAAACTGAATTTTATTTCCGTTATTTTATCAATAAAGGCCTACAAAATGTCAGACATTTTGGGCCTGAAACTAGTTGTGGCAACATTGAATGGAATTCATGGAATCCTCTATTACAAAATAAGCTACGATATTATTGCGCGTATGTTCTGGGGAACATCGCGCAAATGTCTGTAATTACTGAATTTTTCGCCGAAAATGGTCTCAACCGATTAGGTTCGACTCCTTGATCAAGAATTCGAGGTCAAATTTGATTCTGTCCGGACGGCCGGCCGTTGCCACGATAACTTGAGAACGGAATGAGATGGCGACTTGAAATTTTCAGGGTAGGTGGCGCATCCCAATACGACGGACAAGTTCGTTAATGGGCATAATCGGTCCAATGGTTTCGGAGTAATAATTTTTTCTACAACCAATATTAATCCGATCGAATTGAAACTTGGTGAGTAGTTGTACTGTTGGAGAATATGAAACTAAAGACGTTTGTGACATTTTGTGAACATCGTACCGCTAGAAAATTTTAAAAAAATTATTTAAAAATATAATTTACATCACGATAACCTAAGAACGGAAAGAGATAGCGACTTGAAATTTTCAGGGTAGGTGGCGCATTCCAATACGACGCATCAGTTTGTTAATGGGCGTAATCGTTCCAATGGTTTCCGAGTAATAATTTTTTCTACAACCAACATTAATCCGATCGTATTGAAACTTACTGAGTAGTTGCACAGTTGCTTAATGCACAGCTCCACCTGCGCATCTGACTCGTTACAGTGTTTGTGTAATAATATAGAAAAAACCAATTGCGTTAAATATCTTGGAGTCCTAGTCGATTGTCACCTTCGCTGGCATGAACAAATTGCTAATGTAACGAAGCGAATACGATCATTCATAAATAGGTTTTACCAGCTTAGAGACATTCTTACCCGAAAAAACCTGGTGATGGTTTACACCTCAATGATTCAGTCAATTATCGGTTACTGTATACTAGTTTGGGGGGGTACGTTTGAAACCACCATCAATACTCTTCAGAAAGCTCAAAACACCATATTGAAGGTCATGCTCAGAAAAAGTAGATTGTATCCCACAAAGGAATTATACGTTACAACAGGAATATTTAATGTAAGATCCCTCTTTACGCTTAGATGTTTGATTTGGACCCACATAAATCGCAATCAGCTGAAAGTCCAAAAATATAAAACAACTAGAGGGGTCACAAACTTACAGCTGAGCATTCCTTTGATGCACAAAACTTTGACTCAAAAATCAATTCTGTTTCTCGGCCCTAAACTTTATAATCTACTTCCCGTTCATTTGAGAGAATCAGGTAGTATCAATAGGTATAAAATCGAAGTGAAAAAGTTCATCAGAGACCATACAGATGTATTTGATATATTTTAGGATTAGGAGGGTCTCTAGTTTCTTGCTCTCTCCTCCTGCTCTTCCAGCAGTCGAATCATTTTCGGTAATGGATTTAAGAAATTCAAAAAATGAGGAAAAACATATAATTATTTGTTTTAATTTACGCATAGTATAGTGCAGTATGTTTCTCTGCTTCTGGGAGATTGGGAAATAAAACGGGCATTGAGTTGCCTAACTGACCGGATCTCTCGGAGCGGACAATGGTTGCATTTGAATTAAATATGTAATGATGGATGTATGTAATGGTTGCCAATGAATAAATATATTTGATTTTTTTTATATATTTGAGTTGTAGAATATGAACCTAAAGACGTTTGTTACATTTTGTGAACATCGTACAGCTAGAAAATTTTTAAAAAATTATTGAAAAATATAATTTACCTCACAATAACCTAAGAACGGAAAGAGATAGCGACTTGAAATTTTCAGGTAGGGTTGCGAATCTGAATGCATCATTTGAGTTTGTTTATAGGTATAATCGACAAAACGGTTTTGGAGTTATACCCATCTGAAATTTGGTTGTTTTTTCCTCAATAACTCGAAAAATACAGAATTGATCCAATTCAAACATGGTTATTAGTTGTAGAATGACTATGCGAAAATTCTTGCAAAATTTTGTGAGGATCGTATGAGTAGAAAATTTTTAAAAAATCATAGAAAATTTAAGAAAAAATTTGTATATATCAGAAACTATTCGTCCGATATCGCTGAAATTTCGCGAGAGCCTTCAAAACCTAACTCTACTACCAAGTTCCAAGTTTGAACATAATCGGATCTATATTGTTGGAGATCCGAGCAGCCTTGTGTGAGTTCAGTATACAGGGTGAGTCTTTGACCACTGCATTAATTTTAACCAAAGATTCCTCTCGTCAAATGAAACACTTTTTTCATTTACCATTTTTCCAGATTCGGCTCAGGTAAAAAGTTACAAGCGTTTAAAGATTTCACAATGTGCTAATACACTCCCGCATATAAATTATCCATGACATTGTTGGCGGACGAGAATAAGGCATGGTAACGTGGTTTACAGCTTGATTCGGGATTCCAACGCTCAGCGACGGATCCATAAAAGTAGTGAAATTTCTGGAGTTTTCCATTTTAAAACATTCAATGAGGAATATCTCGAAAACGGTGCGTTTAAGGAGAAATGATGAAGAATAATATAATGTTCTAAAACGATGGAATATTCTTGAAATTACTCAAGAAAAACTTTATATGCTTTCTTTATGCTAATTTCGTTTACTTTTATGAATCCACGAGTCCATAACTAGAAAACCAGTAGAAGTAGAAAATAACTAATATTTGGAAGATATGTATCATAGTTATGGGAAACTTTACGCCATCATTCATTTTATTCGAAAAAAGGATGTCAAAGCTACAAAAAAAAACTGATTTTTTTTCAAAATTTCAACAGCCTGTATCTTTTTACCTGAGCTGAATTTGGAAAAATGTTTAATAAAAAAAGTGTTTCATTTGATGAGAGGAATCTTTGGTTAAAATTAATGCAGTGGTCAAAGACTCACCCTGTATAGCTGGATGGGTGTGGGTTGCCTCGACAACTCTCGAACGAAAGGAGATAGGGACTTGTAATTTTCAGGATAGGTTGCACATCTGAATGGAAGAGTAAGTTTGCTGTTGGCAATAATCGGCCCAACGGTTTCGGAGTTATACCCATCTGGAATATTATTTCCTCGATAACTCAGAAAATTTTGACTCGATCGAATTGAAGCTTGGTAACTAGTTGTAGAATATCGACATGAAGACGTGTGTAAAACATTGTGAGGATCGTACCACTAGAAAATTTTAAAAAAATAACGAAAAAATATTATGTATCTCATGATTCCTTGAGAACGGAAAGAAATAGCGACTTGCAGTTTTCAGGGTAGATTACGCATTTGAATACGACATTTAAGTTCGTTAACTAGCATAATCATTAATCAGCCAAAGGGTGTTGGAGTTTTATCAATCTGAAATTTGATAGTTATTTCCTCAATAACTCAAAAAATACAAATCCGATCCAATTCAAATATGGTTATTAATTGTAGAATGCCAACGCGAAAATTCTTGCAAAATTTCGTGAGGATCGTAAGACTAGAAAATTTAAAAAAATCATTAAAAAAAAATTGGTTCAAGCACTGACGTGAAGTCAGAAGCTTTTGCGCGTATGTTCTCTAGTCCATTCTCCTTTATTGGACACTCTTAATGATGGAATTTACCATGGTGAATTCTATTGTCTGTTCTCCTGTATTGGACACTACGAATTTACCATGGTAACTTGGATTAAGAGTGTCCAATGCAGGAGAACAGACAATAGAATTCACCATGGTAAATTAGATTAAGAGTGTCCAATAGAGGAGAATGGACAATAGAACATACGCGCAAAAGCTCCTGACTTCATGAAAAAAAATTGGTTCAAGCACGGACGTGAAGTCATGAGCTTTTGCGCGTATGTTCTATTGTCCTTTCTCCTCTATTGGACACTCTTAATCTAATTTACCGTGGTGAATTATATTGTCTGTTCTCCTGCATTGGACACTCTTAATCGAAGTTACCATGGTAGATTCGGAGTGTCCAATACAGGAGAACAGACAATAGAATTCACCATGGTAAATTCCATTAAGAGTGTCCAATAAAGGAGAATGGACTAGAGAACATACACGCAAAAGCTTCTGACTTCACGTCAGTGCTTGAACCAATTTTTTTGATTCACTGTCGCTGTCGTAAGTCTCACACATGTTTCTGTTTCTTTGCCGTCATCTCGTGCAGCCACCCTCTAATTTTTTCTGATATTCTTAGTGGAAGCATTTCAGAATGTTTTGAGACAAAACGCCTCGTATATGAATGAGGCGTATGAAAAGACAATGGAACATTCGCTCCCGACTAGCGGTGTTACACTAGCAGGGCACATCGAAGGATTTCTATGCTCTCGTTTTGCTTTGCTCACCACTCAGTATATTTTGCTCACCTATGTACAGACTACAGTGCATCCGAAATTCGCTGTCCCCTAAGAGTATTTCTGCAATCTGCAACCGTTGGAAATTTTAAGTTAGTAATGTATGGTCTACCTTTCCATGAAAAATTCAAAGGTGCTTTCAGTGTTTTGATATATGTTAAACTCTGGAAGTTACAGGGTGATTTTGAAATTATTGCGTGTTCGGGGATACTGTGTATCTCGATAACCTCTTGTGATATTTTCAAGATGAATACTGCTTTTAATATACATTTTATACGTAGAATTCATTGACGTACAGTAAAAAAAATTCTGGACTATCAGTTTTGAGGTAGGTATACCTCTAACTTTTTTTTAATGGGACACCCTATATTTCATTTCACCATTAAATTACATATTTTTTTCTGATTGAAATAATATATAACTCTTGATATCCGGTGATTCCGTGATGAAAATTAAGGTGGATATTTGGTATAAAATTTTTTTTAAAACTTTCCCTCGGAAAACTTTCATCCCTCCGAAGAATAACAAAGAATAGAAGAAAGGTAAAAGAATGGGTGATGAAGAAAATAAAGCAAAACTTGTAAAATATACGAACTATAAAGAAATAAATTAGGTTAGGGGTACACTGAGAGAACAGTTTATTTATAAATAATAAAGTTTATTCATATTAAATAAACCCCTTATTCATATATGGCGTAATAAATATTTATTTGTCCCAAATAATGGATTTGTTTGAGTTTTAAAAATAAATATATATTGGTGAAAAATTAATATATATATTAATTATTAATATACGATTTATTAATAATAAATAAATGTTATTTATGAGAATTAAATATTTGTTTTGAATGAATATCATTAGTTTATAATGAATAAAGATATATTTATATTTCAGAAAAGAATATTTCTCATATATATAGGAAATTTATTATAAGAAATTATATATTCATAAGAAATAATGAATTTATTGAAGGAGAAAAGAAACATTTTTATTAAATAACGAATTCATATTAATAAATATATATTATTCATGAGATAAAACAATGTTCATTCAATAGTTTATATATAAACTATTGACTTTCATAGAATGAACATTGTTTTATCTCATGAATAATATATATTTATTAATAAGAATTCGTTATTTAATAACAATATTTCTTTTCCCTTCAATAAATTCATTATTTCTTATGAATATATAATTTCTTATAATAAATTTCCTATATTTATGAGAAATATTCTTTTTCTGAAATATAAATATATCTTTATTTATATTTGTTTGGTATACCAAACAAATATAAATTTATATTTAGTAGATTATATTTCATGTAAATAAATAAAATTTATTATAGAATAATTTTATACTTTTGTAAATAACAAGTTTTTCACAGTAAATTAAGGTTTTTTTTTCGAAAAAAAATTATATGTTCCAATAAATATGATTAATTAAATGAAAACTGAGGGGAATGAATAATTAAAATCCATCACATTAGCCTTTTTTATGTTTCATTGGAATGGAACTTAATTAAGTTATGTATTATTGAGTCAATCCACAAATATGTAGGGGTGGTGCATGAAAAATAAAATAAAGGAAATACACAAAACGTTATATTTATTCTATAATGAGAAAACATAACATAGGTTCAACATTAAACTTATAAAAAAAATCAGTCTAGTCTTAGTATACATTCAACAACAAAATGTATTATTTAGTAAATAATGAGAAAAAATACTTAGGAGGTCCAACATTAAACTCTTACAAAATATAAAATCAGTCCAGTCTTAATATGCATTCAACAACAAAACGTAATATTTATTGAATAATTAGAAAATAAACAGGCTCAACATTAAACTTTAAAAAAAAATAAAATCAGTCTAGTCAGTACAGATTCAACAACAAAACGTAATATTTATTGAATAATAAGAAAAAAGTATTTAGGAGGTTCAACATTGAACTCTTGCAAAATATAAAATCAGTCTAGTCTTTACAAGCATTCAACGCAACAAAACGTAATATTTATTAAATAATGAGAAAAAAATAACAGATTCAACATTCAACTTTCAAAAAATCAAAAAAAGTAAAAATATAATTCGAGTCTAACTATACATTCATCAATATTTTAGTATCAGATAATGGAACATAATTTTTCTTAATTATTAAATTCTTATGATTTCAACTCATTTATGTGAAGCAAGAAATAATAAATTTGTCAGAAACATTTAAATGCAAATAAATTAACAATTTGGTCGAATTATGACTAGGTTCAAGAAATTCGCTCTCACATACACTAAATCAAAAATTACACTTATGGCATTGTCTCACCAAAACTTCAGGAACAATTGGGTACATACATGAAATATATTTATTTCCATTAGCTGATTTGTGTATGTGTGTTAGAAAAGGCCAAAAGTCTTCGAGGACATTAACTTTAAAGGTATGGGAAGAATTACAATTTACCTGATAGGTCTGAAAATGTTTATCAAAACCGAAACACAAAATTTCTTTGCAATTTAAACGATAATTTTTATTGTTATATTCAATAGATTCTATAACACAAAACACTGGTTCTCCAAAATTATTTCGACCGTATTGACATACCACTCCTTTCTTATAGAGTACTCCATTGATTTTCAACCAACTCGAATATACTTCTCAAATGGCTCAAACCATTTTCAAACAAAAACTCCTGGAAATCGGACATTCTGTTCACACACTTATCACAAAACTTTTAGTTCGTAGTAACTCACAAATACAGTATCCTAACCATATCATAACTGACTGAAGAAAAGGAAAAGACTGAATTAGAATTAGAAGATTTTCAGAGTCGCAATTCGCTATGATGGGGTGGGGTCGGGAACATAAAGATCCGAGCGTAAATAAACACTTATTCAGGTCTAATCAAGATTTATTATTAATAAATAAATGTTGATTAAATGATGATACAACAAATATTTGTTTGACAGAAATAAGGCAAATTTTAACTTGAATAATATTTGTTTGGTAGAAATAAATCATTTTGTTATAGTTAATAATATTTTCGAACATGACTTTTCTGTATTAGATTTATTTCCTATTAATAAACCTTTCTAATAATTAATAAATATTGCCTAAATAAATAATATATTTCTGAGGAATAAACTTAAAATCAAGTGGATCTAACTATTAATAACATTTATTAATAATTAATAAAATTCATTAATAATGAATAAATCTATCCCAAATAAAGAATTATTAATTATTAACCCTAACATTTCTCTCAGTGTAATTCTAACTCGGTGCTTTTTGAAACTGCAAGCATTTTTTTCTCCTAAATGCTCAAGTTTCCGAAAACATAGAAAAGTTAGTAAGTAAATAGGGCTTTTCAGCCATTAAAAATTTGTATAAAAAAAGTTGTATTAAAAAACATCTTAGGTGTTAACTATTTCTACCCCCCCCTATGCATACTTCAAGGTTGAAAATATTCCAAAATGTGTAGTTTCATTGACAATTAATTTTTACCAAATTTCGTGTCTTTTGCTTAACACACAGGGAAAATATTTTTTTTGTTAATCTTCGGAGAGGTCTTTCAAAAAATGTTATACCAAATACCCGCCTTAATTTTCAACACAGAATCAGCCCTTACATTTTATCGGTGTTATTCAGATGTATTCTCAGTGGGGTTCGAACGCAAATATAAAATGCATGACAAGATATCATAGATGATTCGTATCTACCAAACTAGATAGAATACTTTTTCAGACCCCTCAAAGTCACAGTGGAGCCTATAACCTCTGTCAATGAACAAATAAAACAATTGATGTCGTCCAAAGCAAAATCGAAAACTGACTCCCATTTCTTGGTGTCTTGAGCTGATCAATTCTAATTGATCATTGAATGGTTTATTTCTGGGTTTTCTCTCCCAAGCTCTGAAAAGTATCTATAAAATAAAATTGGTTCAAGCCCTGTGGACAGGAGCTATTGGGCGCATGTTCATCTTCCTTGTGGCCCGTACTGACCAGTAAAGAAAAAAAGCAGTATCATGTTGAATACCTTAATATTATTGATTATTATATAATAATCGATGAAAATACTGAGAGAGACCCAGGAAATTTGACACATTTTGTCTTATATCTCCAGAAATTGAAATCGTATAGAGCCAAAATTTTGCACAATGTTGCAAAATACTACAATTGACGTTAGTACAAGTTTTTGTTGCAATCTGATGAATAGTTCACGAAATATTTTTTTAAAAATTACCAACATTTCGATCATAACAGAATTTTGCCAAAAGTTGCGCGTTTATATCCTCGAACTGACTACCAAGTTTCGATTCAACATCTTCTTTAGCTCCTGAAATATCAGGGAAATAACCTCAAAATTTTAAATGTCTATAACTCCTAAACCGTCCGGCCGATTTTGCCCGTTAACGAACTTAACCGTCGCATTTTGATCAGAAACCTACCCTGAAAGTTTGATGTCGATAGGACCTTCGGTGCTCCTGTTATCGTGCCTACGGCCGGAAAACCGGCCGGCCTGCCGGCCGGACGGCACCCAAAAATCTGACACCGGATTCGTGATCAGGGAGTCCGAATTAGTCTATTAGCCAATTTTCAGCTCGAAATTCGAAAATTACAGACATTTGGACGAAATGATAGGACGATGTTCCCCTAGAACATGCGCCCAAAAAATGTATTATTCTGTGATTTGCTTCTGCGTAAGAAACACAAGATATTTGTCAGAAGCAATCAATCGAACAATGTTGCCTAACAAATAACAACGAAACAACATCAACGAAGAAACAACTATATCGTAACGTTTCGGAGTCTATATCAGACTCCTTCTTCAGACGCTTAACGAAAAAATCTTCAGAATAATTCTGTTGATTGTTATTCTGAGATTCGAGAATTGTCAGATTGACAGTATTTGAAAATCATAGCTAACATAGTTTTACTTTGTATAGAAATTTCCAAGTTCTACCTCCTTTTTCAATAAATTCATCCAAATATGGTCAATACCAATTGAGCAATTTGCAAAATTGCATTCTCTGTTCAATAAAATACATGTTGACTCCTTAAGTTTCCTTTTAATATAATCAGTTTCTGTCATTACAATCTTTGTATTACTGAATTTTTCTTTGTATTTTTGAATTGTCAATCAATCATGAATTTAGATAGAAGAGCAAATAATCAAGTGCAACAGAATAATCAACAAGAACAGCAACCCAATATGCTGAATGTGATCCCTTATGTTCGTCGCCTTTCTGAAAAAATCAGAAGAATCGGTTTTAAGTTCAATATAAGAACCGTCTTCAAAACACAAAATGATCTCAGGTCTTTATTAACGAAGACAAAACCCTTTAATAAAAAACAAAAATCAAAATACTGTGTATATAATATTCCTTGTATTTGTGGTAAATCATACACAGGAGAAACATCAAGACCTCTAGAAGTAAGAAAGTCAGAGCATAAGAATAACTTGAGAAATAGAGACATACATAAATCAAAAAAAGCAAAACATGTATGTACAATCCAAGGAGATCACATGACGGATTGCAGTAATACAAGGATTCTGATGACAGAAACTACTTATATTAAAGGGAAACTTAAGGAATCAACTTGTATTTTATTGAACAGAGAATGCAATTTTGCAAATTGCTCAATTGGTATTGACCATATTTGGCTGAATTTATTGAAAAAGGAGGTGGAACTTGGAAATTTCTATACAAAGTAAAACTATGTTAGCTATGATTTTCAAATACTGTCAATGTGACAATTCTCGAATCTCAGAATAACAATAAACAAAATAGTTCTGAAGATTTTTTCGTTAAGCGTCTGAAGAAGGAGTCTGATATAGACTCCGAAACGTTACGATATAGTTGTTTCTTCGTTGATGTTGTTTCGTTGTTATTTTTTAGGCAACATTGTTTGATTGATTGCTTCTGACAAATATCTTGTGTTTCTTACGCAGAAGCAAATCACAAAATAATTATTTTTTTATTTTATAGATATTTTTCAGAGTTTGGGAAAGAAAACCCAGAAAGAAACCATTCAATGATGAATATACCTCCCACAGTATCCTTTAATGATTACTCAATTCTAATTGGTCCACAGAATAATATTAGGTGTTTGAAATTCGGCCAGAAAAACATGTATTATTCGTGTGATGGGTGGTGAGTATAATAATGTGGTTGCCAATCACATAAATATGAGTAACTTCTTCAAATTATTAACTATGTGAAATACTCACTTCACTACTGCAGCTAACGAATCCCCCAATGTATAGTTTTAAATTGAATTTTGAAACCCTCCACACGTTAATTACACTTTGATTCAATAAGTCTTAAACTTTACTTTTACAAACAGAGTAATGCACTGAACTGAAAATTAATAACAAAGTCGAAGTGACATCTCCAGACCTCTGAGATTTGAGGTGAGTTGATGTATATTAACTCTTTCCGGTACAGGAATTCCAGTAGAAACAAAACCCCAGTGGTACAAAGAAATTTTTTTTCATGAAAATGAAAACTAATTAAGTATATTCGGTAGTTATATCACACTGAACCTAAATTAGGTACACAAAAAAATCTGAAGGTAATTGAGAAAAAATTAGACGGTGGTTTATTTTTTTTTGAACCAGTGTACTGATTTGAAAAATATCATTAAACAAAAAAAGGAAACTCAGAGCTGTCTTTATTGTATATTAACGTCCATTTAATGAATTTAACGGCCCTTTCATATGGTTTACCAGAAACTTGAAACTGCTGCTCAGCATATAGATTGGTTTGAAAAAGGATGTTCAGAATGTCATCAGTGATCAATAGATTGAAAGCTTCATAAGGATTCAGCTTTTCACGATCTCTTATGAATTGTGGTAGACCGGCATCGGCAATAAATGGTTCTGGGGGTGATATATTAGTCGGGATATTATCCCAAACTAAAATATTTTGAGACCTATAAATCTGTGCCAGTGTCTCTAATGGCAAATTGTCACTCACATTCCATTCATCTCCATCTGAATCAGATCCTACTAGTTCTACATTGTTATTTGCATCTAATATATTTTGTGGAAAATCCTCCAAGAGTTCTATCATATCGCCTTCCAAGTCGCTGTCATTATCCGAAACATTGTTTGAAGGACTCGAAGCACAATCATTCTCAATTCGCTCAATTTCATCATAAAATTCATTCACAGACATGTCGACCAAATTGAATGATAAAGGTTCCCTTCTTCTATTCATTGCGTTGAAGTACGGTGGTACAATTTTTGAACACCTAAAATTAAGATTCAAAAGTCAACTACTGACGATAAGCAAACACAAAAAAATAGCTGCATACCTTCAGTAAGTCCTGTAGATTATATTTCACTACTTTTCTGAAGAAACTATCCAAAGAATAACTTCCAAACGTATATAGAAAATCGCGCTAACTGATCGTGACGGAGTGGTATGTACCAGGGATGTTGCGAATATTCGCATCCGCATCCGCAAATGCGGAACTTCCGCATAGATTTGGACATCTGCATCTGCATCCGCATCCGCATTAATCAATGCGGATGTTCATGCGGATGCGAATATCATGCAAGTAGCGCTAGCGACAAGAAAGAATTTGGGCGGGTCCTACTGTTTATTAAGTATAATGCTCCTATTTTTAATTCCACTTACTAATATAAGAACCAGTAGGTGTTTAATATAAAATTGGTTCAAGCACTGACGTGAAGTCAGAATCTTTAGCGAGTATGTTCTCTTGTCCATTCTCCTTTATTGGACACCCTTAATCGAATTCACCATGGTAAATTCGATTAAAAGTATCTAATAAAGGAGAATGGACAAGAGAACATACTCGCTAAAGATTCTGACTTCACGTCAGTGCTTGAACAATTTTTTTTTCAATTATTGTTTACAAATTTTCTAGTAATCTGATCCTACCGAAATTTTGCAAGAATTTTCGCGTTGGCTTTCTACAACTAAAACCATATTTGAATTGGATCGGATTTGTATTTTTTGAGTTATTGAGGAAATAACAACCAAATTTCAGATTGATATAACTCCAAAACACTTTGGCCGATTATGCGAGTTAACGATCTTAAAAAATGTCGTATTCAGTTCAGATGCGTAATCTACCCTGAAAACTGCAAGTCGCTATTTCTTTTCGTTCTCAAGGAATCATGAGATGAATAATATTTTTTCGTAATTTTTTAAAAATTTTCTAGGGGTACGGTCCCTACAAAATTTGACACACGTCTTCATGTCGATATTCTACAACTATTTACCAAGCTTCAATTCGATCGAGTCTATATTTTTTTTGTTATCGAGGAAATAATATTCCAGATGGGTATAACTCCGAAACTGTTGGACCGATTATGGCCAACAGCGAACTTAACTCTTCCATTCAGATGTGCAATCTAGAGTTGTCGAGGCAACGCTCACCCATCCAGCTACTGAACTCACACAAGGCTGCTCGGATCTCCAACAATATAGATCCGATCATGTTCAAACTTGGAACTTGGTAGTAGAGTTACGTTCTGAAGGCTCTCGCCTTTTAGCGATATCGAACAAATAGTTTCTGATATATAGAATTTTTTCAATAATTTTCTATGATTTTATAAAAATTTTCTAGTTATACGATCCTCACAAAATTTTGCAAGAATTTTCGCGTTGCCATTCTACAACTAATAACCATGTTTGAATTGGATCAATTTTGTATTTTTCTAGTTATTGAGGAAATATCAACCAAATTTCAGATGGTTATAACTCCAAAACTGTTTTGCCGATTATGCCCATAAACGAATTCGAATGGTGCATTAAGATTTTCAACCATACCTGAAAATTTCAAGTCGATAACTCTTTCCGTTATTAGGTTATCGTGACGTAAATAATATTTTTCAATAAATTTTTTAAAATTTTCTAGCAATACGATGTTCACAAAATTTCACAAACGTCCATAGGTTTTTTTTCTACAACTACTCACCAAGTTTCAATTCGATCAGATTAGTATTGGTCGTAGACAAAATTATTACTCGGAAACCGTTGGCCGATTATACCTATTAACGAACTTGTCCGTCCTATTGGAATGCGCCACCTACCCTGAAAATTTCAAGTCGCTTTTTTTTCCGTTCTCAAGTTATCGTGGCAACGGCCGGCCGGCCGGAATCAGATTTTACCTCGAATTCTTGATCAGGGAGTCAAACTCAATCCTGTGAGACCATTTCCGTCGAAAAATTCGAGAATTACAAATATTTGGGCAAAATGATATCGCGATGTTACCCAGAACATACGCGTAAAAATAGATAATTATGTTTGATTTGATTAAAATAACAATGTTAATAATTAAGTTATCGTTGTTTTAATTCTTCATTAATAGACTTTATTTACATAATATCATAAACATCCGCATCCGCATCCGCATCCGCGGATGTGAGCTTTCAAAACTCCGCATCCGCATCCGCATCCGCGGATGTGAAAAAATCGACATCCGCAACATCCCTGGTATGTACAATATATCCATTCCCTCATGTAGTAACTGATTTCAGTTGAAACAAATGATATCATGTGACTCTATACAACCCAATGAAGGGCCTGCAATAGCGGTGTACAATCTGAACCCGTGTCCGTTTTAAATAAATCACTGGATATCTGGTGGTTCAAATTTTACACCACCGTACGGCGACGGACATAAAAGTGGTGGTTCAAAATTTGAACCACCCAAACGTTAGTGGACACCATTGACTGTCGGTTCCAAAATTAACAGTGCTGTATCTAAGCTGCCATCAGGATAGAGTAACAAAGTTGAAAAAGAACACAACTGACTCTCCGTAGTCGCACAAGCTCCTAGAAGATTTGGTAGGGTCAGTATAATCCTGATCATGTTTATAGCACGCGCGCCAAAGCAGATTGACCCCACGTCAATGCTTTTTTACACTTCTTCTTTCATTGTTAAGTGAATCTGCATTTGGCGCGCGTGCTATAAACATGATTAGGATTATAATGACCCTCCCAAATCTACTAGGAGCTTGTGCGACTAAGGAGAGTCAGTTGTGTTCTTTTCCAACTTTGTTACTCTATCCTGATGGCAGATTAGATACAGCACTGTCAATTTTTGAACCGACAGTGAATGGTGTCCACTATCCTTTGGGTAGATCTTCAGCTCACTCTATCCACTGAGTTGAAATACTCATAATTCAATTCAAATTAGCCACCGTGAACACGTGCGCCAAAGAGGAGGACTGACTTCACGTCAGTGCTTTTTTTTTTTTCAAGTTCCTTTAACAAATATAGCTATCAATACAGTTTGGCTGTTAGCTTTACCGTAGATCGAAAAAAATTGCGGTTATGGGACCTCCGTTAGGAACGCAATTGCCCCTTCTCCAAATCCGAACGTATTTTGATATAGATCTACCGAATATAGTTACTTATGAATTTGCCTCAGGGCCACCATACAGACATTTCAACTCGGAAACAACGCTATGGGTTATGTTGGGAGTACTGAGCGATATTGTGAGGTTTTAAAATAATATTTATGGCAATTCAGTGCAAGGACTAGTCAGTTTGGGGGAACCAAACTGACTAGTCCTTGCACTGAATTGCGATAAATATTATTTTAAAACCTCACAATATCGCTCAGCCCTCACAACAAAACCCATACAACCCAAAAACAGTCACTTCTCTTCTGCGCATGCGCAATCTACTCGCAGCTGAAAGTCCTCTCAAAATCACACACCCTAAAAAAACTCCGATTCTCTAAGACTAGTGGTTCGGGAGATATCGCATCTTTAATCCACGCATGCGCAGACCCTCACCAGGGGATTCTATGGAGTAATAGCATCCGCCACCCCAAAACCCCAATCCTCTCTGACGAAAACTACAGCAGTTAAATGACTTTTCATCTGCGCATGCGCATAACGAAAAATGCCCGGAAAGGGCAGCATGAACTTCAAAAAAATAGGTTTCGGAATTTCAAGCAAAATATTCCACAAAATAGAAGTAATTTCTTGAATTTTTTCATGTCACGTGATCTTCACGAAATTTTGCAAAAGTGTTTGCTTTGGTCTTTTGCATCTAACTACTGAGTTTCTATTCAATCAGATCAGCATTTTTCGAGTTATCGTGGAAACAAAATTTTAAAATTTTTGAAAAATTTTTTGTCACTTTATGGCCATCCGGTCCGTCACAAAAAACTCCGCCGAACGGACGGACAGAATTGAATTTGACCTCGAATTCTTCATCAGGGAGTCGAACCCAATCGTTTGAGACCATTTTCGTAAAAAAATTCGAAAAATACAGACATTGTGACGAAATGATAGCACGCTGTTCCTTGCGGAACACGCGCGCAAAAATTGAATTTGAAATTTGTAATGTAAAAAAAAAATTTTTTTTCGTTAATCCGAAAACATCAAGCCAAGAACTCAACCAAGATATTTATCTCCCAAACCTACTCTGAAAATTTCCACTGCCTAGCTCATTATATTCGAGAGTTATTGTAGAAACAAAATATAAAAATTTAAAAATTTTTTTTTTTGACACTTGACGGCAACCCGATCAATACAAAACTTGGCATGCATATGAAGATTATTATTCTACAAACTGATGCTGAATCTCAGGTAGATCGAGTGATCGGTTTCAGAAATATTCATAAAAAATATTTTTACTAAAAAAGGCCATAATTCCGAAACCCCTTGGTGGATTTCGTCCGTTAACGAACTCGTGCGAAAAATTTACGCTCCAAACCTATGCTGTAAATTTCAAGCCTCGAACTCCTTTCGTTCGAGAGTTATCGTATTAACGGCCGGACGGCCGGCCAGACAGAATCGATTTCGACCACGGATTCTTGATCAGTGAGTTGAACCAAATAGTATAAGACCATTTTCAGCCAAAAATTCTAAAATTTAAGACATTTGGGCAAATTGATAAGCACTCTGTTCCGAGGAACAAGAGCGCCAAAAACCGAAACATATTATTATTGATCGACATGAAAATATCTACATCAATATCACCAATCAACCAATTATCCCACTATCTTTTTCCTGACGCCAATGCCAGCATGACCAAATCAAAATCATTTCGTCGTTAATTTTTTTCCTGTGTGTGGACGGAAAGGTCTATCAGATTGCACGCTTTCTTTTGAAAAGCACGGTACCGTTCACTAATATCATTTTGATGACATGAATCATTATTTCAATGCAGTTTTATTAAGTTCCCACCGAGGAAGTAATTTGGCACCTAAAAAATGGATTATGTGATGTGCACGCCATCTGTGGGCCTAGATTGAGGTTTTATTAGCGAAATTGCTCAATTACTTTTAGGTTGTTGATGAAAGGAATATGCTGAACTGAATTATCAAATTCTGCTCTGGAGCAAATAATCATTTGCTACAGAGCTGAGCCAAAGCATTGTGCTTAGTGCTTGTGAAGCCCTTTTGTGCTCCCGAGTAATGTGCTCCCGAGCACTTTTGAAAACCAGTGCTTAGTGCTTACTAATTCAAGCACTTCTTTAAAAGGCTTAGTGCTTAGTAATCCCTTAAGTGCTCCCAAGCACTTCCGAGGATTACTAAGCACTAAGCCTTTCCGAAATCATGCCCTAACACGAATAGACGCTGACGCGCTGTGGTCGGAGGAGTTAATGTGTACCAGGGATATCAATTGAGGCATGAACGGAACTTGTTAATCATGTAATTATCAGTTGTTGGTTATTAATTCACGGAATGGGACGTGGATATGCGAATATTACGAACTCCTGAAAATTTTTCAGTATCAAAGCATTATTATGAGGATCGTCTATCGAAAAGATATAAGTGAATTGTTTCCGAAAATTGTCGTATGAATTCACAGATTTATCCGATATATTCATATTCAAATTTCCAATGATAAATTGCTTATGATTACAATCACAATAGAAAATAATATTATCCGGTTTCTGCAGATTGTATTTTTGTCATTTTGATAAATTTAAAAAATAGCATTTATGTAATGTTGATCAATTCGACTTAAATTATGGATTAATGGAAAACTGCCCCGAAAAGCACTGAATTCACGTCAGTGTTTTTGGCGCTCTAGTTCCTCGGAACTGATTGGCGCTCTAGTTCCTCGGAACTGAGTGCTTATTAATTTGCCCAAATGTCTGTAATTTTCGAATTTTTCGATGAAAAAGGTCTTAAATGATTTGGTTCGGCTCACTGATCAAGAATCCGTGGTCGAAATTCATTCTGTCCAGCCGGCCGTAGGCACGATAACTCTCGAACGGAATGAGCTAGACAGTTGAAATTTTCAGAGTAGGTTTGGGAGATAAATATCTCGGCTTAGTTCGTTATTGGGCAAAATCGGACAAATGGTTTCGGAGTAACAGTAAAAAAAATTTTTTTTTACGTAACAAATTCCAAATTAAATTTTTTTCAATAAGCAGTTTTACCATAAGAATCCAATGATATCATTTTTAACTCTAACAAGTTTCGGAGATATGATTTTTCAACATTTCAATAATAAATCGTATTTGTACGTTTTCACAGAATTATATTCTATGTATGAATTGTCATAATGTCAACTTATTTTCCTGAGACATGACAGTTTTCTGGCCTGAAAGTTGACGAAAAGCGAATATAAGGGTAGAAAACAGTCAAATAAACCCCCATGTGGCGGTCTTATGTCGAAAAGTGAAAATTAAGAATATATATCCCAGGTAAGTACCGACGTTTTATTCCAATACCGGAAATCGATAAGATCGTTCGAGGAGCCCGATAGCTGGTCGGTCTGACCCGTCGGGTTTCGGAACGAGAGAAGGCGGGCTCAAATCCCGGAAAGGAAATTACACTTTTTGGCGCTCTAGTTCCTCGGATCTGAGTGCATATGAATTTTTATTTAAGATGCAGTTTCACCATTAAATTCCATTGATATCATTTTCAACTCCAACAAGCTAATACTTTCGGAGATATGATTTTTCTAAATTTCAATAATGAATCGTACGTACTTCTTAGTTTTCACAGAATGCTATAATTATTCTATATAAGCTTTATTATATGATCTGTGTTCATACTCGTATATTTCATCCTGTTCTATAAGAAAGACTCAAATTCATTTCAGCTATTTTAATTTGATATCAGTGGATTTTTATGATGAAACTGCATATTAAAAAAAATTGAATTTGAAATTTGTAAGGTAAACAAAATTTTTATTCGTTGATCCGAAACCACTCTGCCTATATTTTGCCCAATAACGAACTTAACCAAGATATTTATCTTCCAAACCTACACTGAAAAAATCAATTGTCTAGCTCATTCTGTTCGAGAGTTATCGTTTTAACGAACGGACGGCAAGACAGAATCGATTGTGACCACGGATTCGTGCTCAGTGAGTCGAACAAAAATGTTTGAGACCATTTTCAACCAAAAATTCGAAAATTTCAAACATTTGTGCAAATTGATAAGTAGGTACTCTGTTCCGAGGAACAAGAGCGCCAAAAGGTTGAAGAAGCACAGGCGTGAGCTTTGGAACGCTTGTTCAAATTTATAGCCAGAGCAGTCACTTATCGAGGAACTGAACTCGCCTCTCGCTTGCGTGGCTCTCAGAGAAAAAAAATACAGGGTGTTTCATCATAAACTGGACAAACGAATACAGCGTGTAGATGACATCGGGAGAATCATTTTTGCCTCATGACATATACCCCGTTTTCGAAGCATAATCGAGATACAGGGTGTTCAAGGTAATTTTTGAGCAATATTCTATCGAGTGTGGTCCGTTATGTGTAACATTTGAAATAATGGTTTTTGGTAACATCTCAGTATTTTTTTATGCTCAATTCTGAAATGATATAAGATTCTGAAAATAGTTTTTAAAAATGGCGGAAAACCTGCAAAGTTCGAATTTTTTTTACGCGGTTGCCAATTTGAGTTTCACTGTATGAATTATCTCCAGTTTTTAAGAAATTCTGTGAAAAAGTTTTTTCAAAATTAGAACACAACTTTTTTTTTACATGTCTACAGCAAAAATAAAATTTCATCCGAAATTGATGAACTTTTCCACGCTTATACTATTCTTCAACCTTAACTAAAATAAGAAAACAGAACCGAAAAATATCGATGGGTTTGTTTTTTATAGCCATTCAAAGTTTCCACTCGGATATCTAACTTATTCGTTTTTTGAAAACTGGTTTGGCTATGAGGGTAAAAAGTTTGAAATTGAACTGCCGAAGCATTCCAGATGGAAATTAAAATTTCTCAAAAAAAAATTTTTTTGTTCATATTTCAATAAAACTCTGGCTGGAATCGAACTAGTGACCTTGCGATAGGAATTACTCTTAGCTCTAGATAGAAATTGAAATTATTCGGAACATATTAATTATCGTTACCTAGCAACAGTAATTCACAGAATTGGACAGTATGTTCGAATTCAACTGAATAATATTTCGTTAGTTTCTTATAAAACATTTCAAATCGAGCAGAAATTAAATAATCAATGTTGGAAATAATTATTTGGTTCAGCGAATCAAGAAATTCAAGAAAGTGAGAGAATATTGTCTTATAGCAAAATTTTCTTGAATATTTAATTTTATATTTCACTAACGCAAGAATATAACACAATAGTAGACAAATTTAACAATTAATTGAACAACTCTGACGAAATTATAGATTATAATTCAGTTTCAAAAATATTCCCATTCATTTGAACACACAGTCTCGCTCTTTTCACCACACTGTTCACCGCTGAACCTATCATTCCTTGATTATGACGAATTTCCTGGGCAGCTGATTCAATTCGTTGAATCGATTCTTCTTTCGATTCTACTGGAGCTCGCTTGTCGTAGACCAGACTTTTCATATGACCCCAGAAATAAAAATCCAGTGGAGTTAGATCTGGAGAACGTGGAGGCCATGCAACAGGTCCAAACCGACTAATCCATCGCCGTGGGTATTGGGAGTCTAGAAACTCGCGTACACTCCTGACTGTGTGCGCAGGACAACCATCGTGTTGGTACCAAATACCTCTTAATTGATTCAAAGGAATATTTTCCATGAGATCTGGTAGAGTCTCTCGTAAAAATTGATAGTAACCATTTCCAGTCAATGTTTCAGGGAGAATGAAAGGTCCGATGATCAATCTGTCCTTCATTCCCGCCCAAACATTGACTGAAAACCTTTTTTGACTATTCATCGAAACCGAAGAATGTGGATTATTGATTTGCCATACCACATTATTTTTTCTGTTAAAAAATCCATCTCTATGAGGAGAATGGAGAATGAAGGTCGCTTCATCGCTGAATAAAATGAGACGTGGAAAATCTCTATTCGCACGCGTTCTTCTTAAAATGAATTCACAGAATTCTTTCCTTTTACTGCAATCACCTTCTTCTAATTTTTGACATCTTTGAAAATGATATGGGTGGTAGTGATTCCTCTTTAGAACTCTCCATATAGTCGATTTACTTTGGTTCACACTGGGGTGATTAGATATCATCTTAGTTGATATTTTAGGATTACTCTCAACCAAATCCAGGACACGTTCATCGTGACTTCGTATTGTATCTTTTTTCTTTCGGTTAAGAGTGCCATCTTCACGTAATTTACGTACTGTTGCCATAAATGTTTTAAAGTTTGGTACTGATCGGCTTGGAAATCTGCGGGCGTATATTTCTATCGCTTTCCTCCCTGAGGAATTCGCTTCATAATAAGCCTGAACCATATCATTTTTCTCCAAGATTGAATATTTAATTTCTGCTCAAATTAAACTGGTTTTCAAGAAACTTGCGAAATAATATTCAGTGAATTCGAATAATCTATCAAATGCTTTGAATTACCGTTGCTAGGTAACGATAATTAATATGTTCCGAATAATTTCAATTTCTATCAAGAGCTAAGAGTAATTCCTATCGCAAGGTCACTAGTTCGATCCCGGCCAGAGTTTTATTGAAATATGAGCAAAAAAATTTTTTTTGAGAAATTTTAATTTCCATCTGGAATGCTTCGGCAGTTCAATTTCAAACTTTTTGCCTCATAGCCAAACCAGTTTTCAAAAAACGAATAAGTTAGATATCCGAGTGGAAACTTTGAATGGCTATAAAAAACAAACCCATAGATATTTTTCGGTTCTGTTTTCATATTTTCGTTAAGGTTTAAGAATAGTATAAGCTTGGAAAAGTTCATCAATTTCGGATGAAATTTTATTTTTGCTGTAGACATGTAAAAAAAAAGTTGTGTTCGAATTTTGAAAAATTTTTTTTACAGAATTTCTTAAAAACTTGAGATAATTCATAGAGTGAAACTCAAATTGGCAACCGCGTAAAAAAATTTCGAACTTTGCAGGTTTTCCGCCATTTTTAAATACTATTTTCAGAATCTTATATCATTTCAGAATTGAGCATAAAAAAATACTGAGATGTGACCAAAAACCATTATTTCAAATGTTACACATAACTGACCACACTGGATAGAATATTGGTCAAAAATTACCTTGAACACCCTGTATCTCGCTTATGCTTCGAAAACGGGGTATATGTCATAAGGCAAAAATGATTCTCCCGATGTCATCAACACGCTATATTCGTTTGTCCACTTTATGATGAAACACCCTGTATATATCTCATTCCATATTTCGATAAAATCATTTGAACGGGATAGTGATAAATGCTTGAAAAGATATCAAGAATGAATCGCAATACAAACTATCCCTTGGGTTTTATTGATGGGCCAAAAATTCAATTTTCATGAAGTACCAAGAATCCAGTAATCATTAAAGGATACTGTGGGAGGTATATTCATTATCAAGAATCCAATTAAAACTTGTATGAATCCTGTGATAGAACCCATTGTGGATATATCGTTAATATTCTCTTCAAACCTGGAAATATCCGTATACCAATATAAGTCTTTACTATATTTGATTGATTTTGACTGACGGTTTTGAATGTCAATTATTTTGAAATTGCTTATGCGATAGAAACACTTGATATTTGTTAGAAGCAATAAACAATGCTTTCGGAAAGTAACGAATAAATTAATTATTGCTGAAACTGAGAGGTTTTTGAAAAAATCCAAATATTGTCAGCTACTTGTCGACCATTCACACTGGGAAAGAGATAAATGACTGCAGGTAATATTTGATTTCTCAGTAACTCAGGATAAGAGTCACTAGTCAACTTTCCATCCATAAAAAAGGGTCAATAATATGATGGCCAATTGTGCCCAACCACACATCGAATCGAGCACACATAAACATTTTCTAGCGACAAGATTCTCACAAAATTTCACAAACGTCTTCGTATTTGTATTCTACAACTTGCTACCCAGCTTCAATTCGATCGGAGCTGTGTTGGTTGATGACAAAATTATTACTCGGAAGCCGTTGGGCCGATTATGCCCATTAACGAAATTGTCCTATTGGGATGCGCCACCTACCCTGAAAATTTCAAGTCCTTATCTCTTTTAGATTTCAAGTTATCGTGCAAACGTCCGGCCAGACCGAATTAAATTTGACCTCGAATTCTTCATCAGTGAGATGAACCTAGTCGGTTGAGACAATTCTCGTCAAAAAATTCGAAAATTACAGACATTTGGACAAAATGATATCGCGATGTTGCCCAGAACATACACAAAGGACAGGATAAATTGCTTTTGAAATTAAAAATCGACAGGTGTGAGGATTTTCCTTAAGAATTATTAACGAGTTACGCTACTTTTTTGGCACGCTGTATATAATAATAATAAAAAACTAAACACTGAAAATAAATAAGAAAATATATTTTGAGGGAATATTCTTTCATCTCTGTAATCCTCTGTATTTTCCTTCGTCTGATGACCGAGCATTTTTCATATTGATATTTCAGATGCGAAAATGGAATCCCGAAGGGTAGGAAATGGCTTGCCTCACTACATGGAACCCTAATGCACATTTCCAGAATTTATATGGTGTGGAATTCGGTACATCTTCCTTGTTGAAAATCTTCCACGAGATCGATAACATCCCCCTCATCCTTGAATCCTTCGAAGCGGGCGTTTATATACGCTAAAATATATCGCGGAAACTTGGGATAGCTATACCGATCTGCAAATTTATAGATTTCCCCCAAACGGTGTTGGTGAAAATCGGAGAATCTACGAGAAGGCTGTCTTCAGATATTTTCTACACCTTGTTTTTTGAATACCTGTAACTACACACCTCATCCTGATTGTGCAAATTCCAAAAATAATTGCGCAAAACATACAATTCAATCTTCAAATGAATAGCATATATAATAGAGATGTTTACGAGATTTCTGCTATTCAGGTCCACTCTGCTCCCTACCACATTCGAATTTTTTACACTTTAATTTGAATTCGATGATCATTTGCCGAACGTTATCAATACATGCAAAACCATTGAATTATGTAAGTGAGCAAGTTTCAGGAATTGGACTGGAATTTATTCTCCTTAATAGCACAACCTCAAAGAAAGAATGAGACAGCGCAAATAATATGAGTCACAAAATCGCAATAAACGAAATAAAACAGAGCTTTCGGTTCACTCGGTAGTGGACGCCCGTGCACTACCGAGTGTGTATTTTGAAAATCGAATTAGTGCCCACAAATTCGATTTTCAAAATACACAAACTCTTGATGAAGAAAAATACTTACATCGAAGGAACATAAGTGAAATGATCCACAGATCCACAATGAACTTCAGAGAGGACGTCAATAATCTCAGCAATTTCTACGACTGTTTATTGGATATTACGTAGATTGGAGGGTGATACCTGATTGGCATAAATTGTGAGTGCGGTTGTTGCTTTCTGCATCTCGTGGTAGCAGTCATCTGTGTTTTGAAGAATTAAAATTAATAGTGTATAGTTACTGTTAGTTGCTGGTTATAGTTATGGTGGGTTTTATTGTGATAACATAACCAGCTGTTATGGCTGAGGTATTTAAATACAGAGACTACTTATTGTGGGAAGACTTCATTCTGTCAACTTGACTTTTAATTTGATGTCAAATACTGTCACTTGTCACTGGATAATTTCGTGTTTATGTTTTATACCATTCTATTTGTGACAATGATTATTTTGTAATGTTGAGCCTTTTTGATGCAGGTTTGTTGACTTTGGTGATGATGTATAGTCTCCCTTAAAGAAAACAATTGAAGGTAAATGAATCAGATGAGTTTGTTGTGATTGTCTTCGTCGATGTATTGTTTGTCTAATTTATTGTTTTTATAGCCTTGAAAAAGAGGACATTCAAATCCTGGAAACATTGGCAGAATTTTGTAATTAGGGAGAATAAATTCCAGTCCAATTCCTGAAACTTGTTCACTAACATATTTCAAATGGATGATAACATTTTTTTTAGTCGAATTAATGTTAGAAACGTTGAATTTTATTGATGATATACGAATAACTTTTTTTTTAAAAACATACATACTTTTTTTTTGATAATAATACAGTGAGCGTCAAGAGTATGGAATAGTGTATTAATTTCCTCCCCTTTCAGGAATTGTGAAGAATGGTTTGATAGGTGAAATTAATTTTTATTTCAGGGAACATTTTCGCGCTATTCTTATTGTTCTACCTTTTCCCGTTACCGAGCAGTGACGACCTCGATTTTTTTTTAAATTGCAAGTCCTTATTTTTTTTGCCATGGATTGATGATAAAATTCTGAATTTAGTAATGCACACGCCATTTTGGTCAATAACTATTGAGACATTAATTTTGAAATAAAAAAAATAGGAAAATATTTAAGTCTTCATCAAATATCTTTTATTACAAAAATGATACTAGTATTTGATACTGGAACTCACAAAAGATATTCTAAACGATGCATCGATGAAATTGGTAGTCGTATCTGAATTTAATGGGAATTAATTTGTTAATTTTTATGCACCCACTGTCAAAAACTAAACTAAAAATTATTTTAAGCACTGAGGGGAAGTCATTTTCTTTTGCGCGCATGTTCTATTGTCTATTCAATTATATTGGACACTCTTAATCGATTTTACCATCGATATGGACCGTTTTCTCAGCTTTTATAAAATATTAATTTTAATGGTAAAATGAGAGACTCGTCTAAGATCACAAAATTTTCAATTCTGACATATGTATTCTATCGGAATTGAAATTCGTTGAATATCTAATAATACACGAAAAACTCACGTCTCAAGTAATTTTAATGAAAGATCGAATTGAATTCAGTAGATATACTATTCGTCAAAGATATTATTTCGATAGAAATGAAAAAGATCAATTTCGGTTACGGGAACCGATCCCGTTATATCATTAATTGCCTTCGAGATATTTTCACAATCTTCTAATTTCAGGATACGATATTCACGAAATTCCGCGAACATTGGCGAGTCGGCATTCTACAAATGATTACCGAGTTTTAATTGGATTTTTATATTTCGAGATATAGAGGAAATAATAACAAAGTTCTTAACAACGTTCTTAAGTTATCGTGAGATATTTTTTATAACAAAATAAAATCTAGAGGTATGATACTTACAAAATTACACATAGGCCGAACCGAATCAAATTTGACCTCGAATTCTTCATCAGGGAGTCGAACCCAATCGTTTCGAGACCATTTTCGGCGAAAAATTCGAAAATAACAGACATTTGGGCAAAATGATAACGCGATGTTCCCCAGAACAAACGCGCAAAAATATCTATGTCATCCCTGTTTGGTAACAGGAAATGGTAGAACAATAAGAATTACGGGAAAACTAAAAAAAATTATTAATTTGACCTCTGGAACCTTTTTTCGCTATTCCTGAAATGGTAGAAAATAAATCCATAATTTTGACGCTCACTATGTATACCTAATATACTAAGTGACATAATAATAATAATAATCATGCATGAAATTGACATATTTATATCACGTCTTTTTGACATGGATACCTATAGCAATCGTTTTTTACAAGCTTATTTGACCGTTCATTTCTATCAATCTTTAAAACACAATTAAATAAATGAATAAAAATATTTTTTGATATAGTCTTAAATTGTATCGAATTTTTAATAACTAAATAATATTAGATTCAATATAAATGGATTATCAACAGAAGACACTAATGGAATATATTCACTATCTTCTAAAGACGTTCGGATCATGAGGTCCACAAATAATCGTTCGAAAAGGTTCCAATAAATTAAACCTTCCACCATGTAATTTTCTACTTTCTATTTGATTTCAAACAGCATTGCAAAATTCATGAAACGATAAGAAGGAAAGTACAAAGCGAACAAAACAAAGATTCTGGAATTTAAATTTAAAGCTTGTGCACAAAGTGACAAAGTTGGTGGACATTTGTGTTTTCCCTCAATGGGCGAGGTGAAAATCGACAAGGGTTTTTTTTTCCATTTCACTGATATCATCGAATTAGATACCTTTTAGTTGAAATTCAATTTGGCCTCAGCTTATTGTGCATTCCTACGCAATATTGGGGAAATCGTTCATTCAAATAGAACGTAATGAAATTAGTCACTAACATACCTACTAGAATATTACAACGAAAATCATTGCTTTTTACCAGAGTGTATGACTCACTAAATATTCCTTATTATTACGAAAGAATCTTGTGAATATTGAACAGAGGCCAAAATGAAACTTTTTTGCCCCCTTATTTGCTGCGGTTACGAAGAAAATCAAGGAAAAGAACTATTATCTTCTACATACTCATATTTTATCTACATCTATCCAACAAATCCCTCTACTATACGAGAATAAATTCCAATTGTCATTATCACGCCGAGTTAATGTAAAGACACAAACATTTCACACTCCTCATCGTTTATACACACCACTTAAATTCTTTGTGCTCCCTATAACCTTCCTCCCGTTCACTGAATTCCCCTCGCTAACTCGCCCCCACTCTACCAGCTATTCTCGTCATTCCCCTAGTTATTATTATTCATACAAAACCCACTGCACTGGCATCTCTGGTTATTTTGTAAGCAGAACAATGTGTTGCCGTCACCCCCCACTTCTTTGTTCATCAAAGGCGGTGAGTTAGCTCCGCCCTCGGGGGGCTTAAGCTCCTCCTATAAACAACGTCAGTCGGAAGTGTCAGAGGAAAGTTGGGGAGTCCTTCAGTCTCATAGTGTATCGCCTCTGTAGTGGTCATAGAGATGTATCAGTGTTGAAATTTGAGACTTTTGACTACTTTGAATTGTTTTGACTTATTTGTTGGTGTTTGTGAACTATTTTGACTGTGTTTGGTGATGTTACTTGGAACGATGCCCGATAAAGGAGTATCAGGGGGACTTTTGGTGCCTACTGTTAAGTCTAGGGCCACCGACTTCTCCATAGCTGCTATCATGTCGAGAGGGTCAGAATCTGCAGAGGAGGAAAGGAGTGAACACCATGACGGTAAATAAGCTCTACCAGACACCAACCAATCCGATAAATATTTCAAACATCTTATTGATTGTTGTCCGTCGCTTGTGTTATTGTACCTATTTGCTGAGCTATGTCCTCTGTATTGGAATAGGTATTTCTGAAGTAATTAATTCGACAAGTCAATCCATCAATCTCTAAAGCCATATCTTTATCGTTTGACAAAAAATTTTGTGAGCAGGTCACTCCAAAGTAACAAGCAAATGAAGATCAGCAACAGCAACCAACAGCAACTTATAAGAAAAAAAAAATACCCGAAATTGCAAACTTCCTTGAGGAAGACCTGTTATATTCCATAGATAATGAACACATTATAATGTTGATATCGATGAAACAGATGTCACGGACACATTAAAAATATACCTAATAGTTATCTTGGGAAATTAATTGAAAAATAGATATTTATTCACTGGCAAGCCACTACATAAGTAATAACAAGTATTACAATTTTCTCAAATTTTCAAAATGATTCTATCGTTACAATGAATTTTCCCATTAGGGACTTGTATACAGGGTGGTCCGCGAGTAACTGTACAACGTTTAATGGTGAATAGCTGGTACCTTGGGGAGCCAGAAAACAACAATCAAATATGGGCTAAGTCTTTTCGTTTCTGAGATACAGGGTGATTTATTGATTTTGGCAAAACATTCAGATAGCTATAACTCCTGAACCGTTCTACGTATTCGCTTCAAATTTGGCACGTGTTGTCATCTCAGGCCATCAAATTGTTCATATACACCGCACCGAAATTGTACAGACCAGGACTAGGAAATTTTGATTTTTACTTCCAGGTCAAATAAAACACCCTGTACATGGAATGCCAAATTTTCGGATTCACCATCGGATTCTGCATAGATTTTCCTGCCAAATTCCGTTTTCCGCGTGAACGGCACACCTCCCGTTCATTTTTTTTTCTCGAAAATAAGATCACACCTCCGAATATTAAGTGGTGTTACGGACCTGCATTTTGCAATAGGAAGCTCATGACATTAAATTCGGTTATAAAAACATTTTTTATATTGAGAATCGAACTGAACATAAATAATAAAACAAAAATTAAAGAAAAAAAAAGAAATTCAAAACACATTTGAATAACTTTCGAAGCAAAACTTTGATTAAAGTTGATTTTCAAAGATTCCCCCGTTTTCATCAATACATTTTCTTGCTCTAAGTCTAAGTTGATTGACAGCTTTTCTAATAGTATTAGGCTGGTTCCGTATCTCGCTACAACTTAATTCTATTCTTTCAATAAGATGATCCCTGCTACGTATTTCCTCAGCATATACTTTCTGCTTCAAGCAACCCCAAACGAAATAGTCTAAGCAAGTCAGATCTGGCGATCGAGGAGGCCAATTATAGGGTCCTCTCCTGCCAAACCAATGCAGCGGGTATGCATTATTAAGATGCTGAATAACGCTATTAGTTGAGTGTGCTGGAGCGCCATCTTGCTGAAAGTACATTCCTCTAAGATTTGCTGGCATCGTTCAGTAACTGTGGAAGTTTATTTCTCAAAAAGTCAAGGTAAATATCTCCGTTCAAACGTGGGGGCAGAAAAGCGGGACCTACAAATTTGTTGTCATAAACACCACACCAAACGTTCACAGAAAATTTGTGCTGCGAGTTGCGCCTCTTTATACCTCTTGGATTTTGTCTCGCCCATAAATGTTCATTTTTAGAATTGAATATTCCATCTTTCGTAAATTGGGCCTCGTCAGTGAATAAAATTCTATTGATCTGCCGAACATTCCTGGTTATCCATCTGCAGAATTGTAGTCTCGCAATTTCATCTCTTTGTTCTAAGGTTTGAACTTTACTCAAATGATATGCATGCATCTTTTCTTTTTTAAGTACACGAATAATTCTTGTTTTAGGTATGTTCAACCTGCTACTAATCCGTCGAGTACTGATACTTTTATTTGATTCGACCACATTCAAAATTTGTTCTTCATTTCCATCTGAAGGTCTCTCCTTTTGGTGGGAAGGAAATTTTCCTCTTTCTCGCAAAGAACGGCTGATATTTTCGAAAGTTTGGTGATTAGGAACTGCTCTACAAGGATACCTTCTACAATATTCTCTCGACGCTGCTCGCCCATTCGAATTGCAGAAACCATAAACAAGTACCATGTCGCAATACTCAACATTCGAAAAACGAGGCATAATTGAAAAACAAATTTAAAAACTAACAACTAGCAACAAAATTCAATTGATATAACAATGACTGTCAAATGGAATATTTCTGTAGTCTGGACATAATATTACGGATTATTTTATTTGTGGTTGCATGTAGCAGAATGTCTATGCGATGCTGGTACGGAAAACAAAGTTTAATAAATATTTTGTTTCGAGAGATAGACAGGTACTCAAATGAATATTGAATTTCTTCATTTTCTTCATAATTTGTGGTTTGTTATTCATTTTCAGTTCGATTCTCAACATAAAAAATGTTTTTATAACCGAATTCAATGTCATGAGCTTCCTATAGCAATAGAATTAAGTTGTAGCGAGATACGGAACCAGCCTAATACTATTAGAAAAGCTGTCAATCAACTTAGACTTAGAGCAAGAAAATGTATTGATGAAAACGGGGGAATCTTTGAAAATCAACTTTAATCAAAGTTTTGCTTCGAAAGTTATTCAAATGTGTTTTGAATTTCTTTTTTTTTCTTTAATTTTTGTTTTATTATTTATGTTCAGTTCGATTCTCAATATAAAAAATGTTTTTATAACCGAATTTAATGTCATGAGCTTCCTATTGCAAAATGCAGGTCCGTAACACCACTTAATATTCGGAGGTGTGATCTTATTTTCGAGAAAAAAAAATGAACGGGAGGTGTGCCGTTCACGCGGAAAACGGAATTTGGCAGGAAAATCTATGCAGAAGCCGATGGTGAATCCGAAAATTTGGCATTCCATGTACAGGGTGTTTTATTTGACCTGGAAGTAAAAATCAAAATTTCCTAGTCCTGGTCTGTACAATTTCGGTGCGGTGTATATGAACAATTTGATGGCCTGAGATGACAACACGTGCCAAATTTGAAGCGAATACGTAGAACGGTTCAGGAGTTATAGCTATCTGAATGTTTTGCCAAAATCAATAAATCACCCTGTATCTCAGAAACGAAAAGACTTAGCCCATATTTGATTGTTGTTTTCTGGCTCCCCAAGGTACCAGCTATTCACCATTAAAAGTTGTACAGTTACTCGCGGACCACCCTGTAGAGATAAACATATTAACACTTTAAATTTGAAGGAACTACCCCTTTAGAAGAGTGTTTAAAAACTATTTTCGGTATTGTATCTATATCTATTAGGCAATCTACCTACATACCTACTTGGATATACATATTTGCTATATCATTGAATTCCATGACTTTTCACTTGCCGGACAACAATTCCAATCTGCAAAGTAATATAAAATATCAATAGGTGCCTATATAAGTATACCTACCTAATAATTTGATCAAGACAATGCATGAAAAACATCTTAGGTGCTTATAAATTTTAACCTATACTTCTAAGTAGGTACTCAATATTTCAATAAATAAATACGAGGGAATATAAACATCCAGCAGAAATGAGAGTACAGTTCAAACAAACCTGTTTCAAAATACACAATTATATTATTAAATTTAGGTAGTGGTACATAATACTTCCTATAAAAAAAATAACAGTATTTTATCAGTCTTATGACTTGAAGAAAATTGTATACCTACCTATATGAATTATTACTATGAACTTACACTTGTTAAGATATATAATATGAAAGGATAATATTGAAAAACACCCAATAAAAACATAGTGAAAATAATAGGTATAGACCAAAGAGTACCTATCATTCAATGGTAATTTACGGTAATTTATCTATGCGATATCCGTGTATTTATTTACCAATGAAACGGTGGAATAAGATATTATGTATTATCATTTTTTAATTAAAAGGACGGTGTTTTGTAACTTCATTTCAAAGGTCTCACTGATCTCACTTAATCAACTCAGATTATTTCATTTATACTACACAAAATGGCGGCATGTTCTCTTGATGTTGGAAACATTTTTATTTACTCACCATTTCAGCTCCGAAGAGTAAATGAGCACGCTGGATATTCCATGCAGTTATGTGATTACTGTATTCCCAATTTCCTATCGTACATTCAGGAAAGTGCCGATGCCAATATTTTGTTAAAAATTAGGTACTGTTTTTGGACCTGAAATACAAAATAGACCCCACAAGAAAAAACCGAGTGGTGTCACATCAGGAGGTTGAGCAGGCCAATCAGTTGGTAAAACTACTCTTAATCGAGGGCTACCCTCGGTAGCACCTACAAGATATCTAGATTTTTTTGCTGGAATAATGCGAAATGTATGGTGTCTCTACTGGTCTCATCGGCTAAGAAACTGAGGCATGACGTGGTCTACCTTTCTTGTAAAGCAAAATACAGAAAGTCGAGCGCAGGCAGGTGGATTTTCGCATTCAAAACTGAGTGGTTTATGTAGTTAGTGAATAGGTGCAGTGCTGTATGAACAGAACTGTATAGGTATAGCTCAAGAAACCAGATATTGATTACCGGAGCAAAAAATTTAGTAAATGATAAATTTCTTAGAAACCTACGATAATCGGGGGATAGGTACCTAAATAATAAACGGAGGTACCTAGTTGATTTATTAATCCACAATGTTTCTCATAATATGTCCTGTTTTAATTGAACTTTAATTGAACATGCGAGAAATTCAATTTGAAAAAAAATATGCAAGCTATATCAGGAGTTTAAGAACGCTCGTTCATTGAATGATAAATAAATTCCTTGATTTTCAATTGAAATTCGAGCTACCTCAGTGTTTCGAAGTATGGACAAAACTCATAGTTCTACTATTATATCCAACATACTCCTACCATTAACATTTCAAACTTATACCAATCCTTGTATTGGGGAATTATGTAGATTGAAGATTGAAAATTTCACGCTTCGAACCTATAGGTTGTACCCTAAGTTGGCGCAATTAATATTTGAAAATTTAGTTAAATGTAGGAATCTGACAACCGAAAAAATCTAAATTTCGAATGAGATTAAAAATTCATATTTACTAATCTTTTGCTCTTAATATTAGGTATCCACCTTGAAACGTAATATGTTTTAAAACATACAATTTCATTTGACGATCTTCTTTGAAGAAAATGAATGTTTGTTTCGAAGAATGCAAGACGCTATATGTACAGACTGATTCACAATATTGTTTGTCCGATCGTATCGAATGCTCATTCCTACCGTCGCATACTTTGTGGAAATCGCTTTTTAAATTCTTCGTTTTTGGCTCTCTGGTTCCTCGGAACAGAATGTTTATCAATTTGCCAAAATGTCTGTAATATTCGGATTTTTCGCTGAAAATGGTCTTAATCGTTTTGTTTGGTTCCACCCACTGATCAAGAATCCGTGGTCAAAATCGATTCTGTCCGGCCGGCTGTCCGTCCGGCCGTAACCATGATAACTCACGAACGGAATGAGCTAGACAGTTGAAATTTTCAGGATAGGTTTGGGAGATGAATATCTCGGTTAAGTTCGTTATTAGGTGAAATCGGCCTAGTGGTTTTGGAGTAGCGAAAAATTAAAAAATTTTTTTTTTAGGTTACAAATTTCAAATTCAATTTTTGTTTAAAATGCAGTTTCATCATAAGAATCCATTGATATAATTTTCACTCTCGCAAGCTACTACTTTCAGAGATACGATTTTTCAAAATTTCAATAATACATTGATTCACAGAATGCAAATTCTATATGTCTGTGTTCTATCTGTGTCAACTCGGCTGCTCCATTCCAAAACACAGTAACTAACATTTTTTCAGAAAATGATATTTCTTAATATTTGGATATACTGTGTTTGGACGCATCTTTCAACCTAGCCCCTTTGCTGATAATTTCAATAGATTTAGAGATATAACATAACCACAACCCAGTATCTGCCCAAATTTTCTCATCTTCACATTTCAAAACACAGCATCTGCTTTTCCCAGAGCAAAACACAGTATATACCAGATACTCTGTTTTGGTAATTTGAAAGACATGATCAGATTCTGCGATTCTGCTCCAGATTTAGTCGAGGAGTATGACAACAGCAATTTAGAGGATAGTATGTAGTAGATTCTTTGGTTGTAGTATTTCTAAACTATTGTGGTGTGTCTAAACTAATAAACGTTAGACATAATTAAACTGTTTTATCTTGAATTCGGTGAAATATAATAAACTGTTATTTATTCAAATTTTGATGCAGATACTCGGATTTGCAACCAGCAAAAATGTTTCATATTCAATACCAAAACCAAGCATGTGCCAAATCTATAGTAACAACTAAAGATATGTACAATTTGATTATGTAGAAAAAATTATACGACGAACTGTAACACGTAACCGTAAAATAAAAAAAATTGGATTAAAAACGTCTCAGGGCCAAACATAAACACTAAATCTCGTTTCCCACACAATTCCATTATTTTCACATACTGTGTTTTGGAATGGAGCAGCCGAACTGTCCATACATAATGTCATCTTATCTACCTATAACAAAACTTTTTTATTCAGTCTCATAGTTAGGCGAATGCATCCCGAATGTGTTGATCAACAAAATATGTTCAAGCTATTACAAAAAAAAACAGCTACCTATTTATTAATGGTTATTCTTTACTTATACTGAGCTGTCCTTATATAACAGATAAGATAAAACAAAATTATTCATCACTACTAAAATTATTTCGATTGGTATTTTATCCGCAATCAAATTTATAATATCAAGATACAAAAATATCTGTGAATTCAATATATATATATATAGAAACCTATTAGTAATTAATATTTGTTTTCAATCCTACCCGTTATATGAGGTAACAACAGTACCTATAAGAAGAGAAAAAAAATTAAAGAGAAGAAAAAAAATAATAAAAAAATTGAATAGAAAAAAATAGCCATGAAAATATTGTGATAAGCTATACATTGGGGATGTATTCGTCTATCTATGAGACTGAATAAAAAATATGTATCTGCTAGATAAAAACTGGACGAAATGGACAAAATTAAACTACAAGAAATCCTTGACACCAAATTTTCGTTATTCTGTATATTTAATATTTTTATTCTCCTCTGTTCGATGCCGATTCTGAAATTATCTCAGCCTGATCCGTCCATTTTCCAGGGTCTCCGCCACGTCTCAGCTCCCCCGAAATCGAAGACGTCCTCGAAGACGACGACGTCGAGGTCGACGTTGAGGAATGTTCCGATTCCGAAACGTTGCGGTCGGTCAAGCCGAAGCTGCTTCGCCACTCTCCGGACGCGTTATCCGAGTGCGGTTCCGAACCGGCCGATCTGGACCGGGAATCCCCGGACCTTCTGCCGGAAAAACCGCTTTCCAAGAAGAACAAGATCTTCTGCAACTGCGACGAGCTGCTGAACGTCGAATGCCACCTGGAGACGAAAGATTTGTGGGATAAATTTCACGATTTGGGTACCGAGATGATTATCACCAAGACGGGCAGGTAAGACAACCTATTGTTTATTGAAATGCCGTTTCTACAGATTTCTAAGATACAAACAAGTCCAGTTTCAGATTGGTTAGGACCACACGGAAACTCAGAATGTATCTACAATATTGAAGTTTCTCGGATATTTCGAAAATTTTCCTAATATATTCTGGACGTAACGGAATGATGATAACAGTGAATACTTTATAGTCCAAGGTTAACGCGAGAAATACTGTTCACGAGTACTGAATTATGCACTAAGAACATATATTCTACAACACTCTTAAAATTATACAATATGAATTATTGTCTCTTCTACAGGTGGAGTATTTAACTCTAATTTTAACGATTCCTCTCATCAAGTAAAACACTTTTTTTATTTACCACTTTAACAGATTCGGCTCAGGTAAAAAGTTACAATCGTTTAAAGATTTCATAATGTGCTTATACACATTGTTTAACCGTTCCACATAGAAAACTGTTACTGAAATCTACTGTAGAACAACAAACAAACTTATCCATCTGATTCAATGAAATTGTTTAAGAAAACTTATTTACTCACCAAATTCTTATAATGCAGCATTAAATAATATTCCACTATTGAAACACTGAACTTTAACTTCAATTTCATTCAATATTCATCAATAATCTATAAGATTATACGTAATTTGATCATTGCTCATTCTTGAAATATTAGTATTGAATATTCCATAAATATCCATTACTCCATCCGTGAAAATCTCAAATCGAATAGTTCAGATGCGATTCCAACTGACAGAATAATCATAACAGTTAGTGGATAACGTTCACATCAAGTCATGGGATTATAGGCTTCATGTAAATATCTACGTTCGCATGCGGCATTGTCAAACTGTATTCCAGGCTTTGGTATGTTATTCAATCGTGGAGCATATAATATTATCAATATCTTGAGGAAAAAAGCACTTGTGGCAACGTAGATATACAGGGTGAGTCTTTGACCACTGCATTAATTTTAACCAAAGATTCCTCTCATCAAATGAAACATTTTTTTCATTTAACATTTTTCCAAATTCAGCTCAGGTAAAAAGATGCAGGCTGTTGAAATTTTGAAAAAAAATCAGTTTTTATTTTGTAGCTTTGACATCCTTTTTTCGAATAAAATGAATGTTGGCGTAAAGTTTCCTATAACTATGATACATATTTTCCAAATATTAGTTATTTTCTACGTCTACTGGTTTTCTAGTTATGGACTCGTGGATTCATAAAACTAAACGAAATTAGCATAAAGAAAGCATGTAAAGTTTTTCTTGAGTCATTTCAAGAATATTCCATCGTTTTAGAACATTATATTATTCTTCATAATTTCTCCTTAAACGCACCGTTTTCGAGATATTCTTCATTGAATGTTTTAAAATGGAAAATTTCAGAAATTTCACTACTTTTATGGATCCGTCCCTGAGCGTTGGAATCCCGAATCAAGCTGTAAACCACGTTACCATGCCTTATTCTCGTCCGCCAGCAATGTCATAGATAATTTATATGCGGGAGTGTATTAGCACATTGTGAAATCTTTAAACGCTTGTAACTTTTTACCTGAGCCGAATCTGGTAAAATGGTAAATGAAAATAGTGGTTCATTTGATGAGAGGAATCTTTGGTTAAAATTAATGCAGTGATCAAAGACTCACCCTGTATATCGATTCAAGGCCCTGGCCATCATCCTAGATCAGCAGCCAATCAACCAAAATAAGGCAAATTCTCAAATTTTTATCAGATTTGATTACATTCAACGTTGAATATCTTAAAAACGATGCGTTTTAGGAGAAATGAGAAATGATTTCATTTTCTAATATGATTGATGAACTTTATCTGCTTTCCTTATGCTAACTTCATTTAGTTTTGTGAATCCGCGAATCTATGACTACGAAACCAGTGGAACTAGGAAAAAACGGTAAATTTAAGAATATGTGCCATAGTTATAGAAACTTCACAAGATTATTCATTTAATTCTGAATATAAATGTCAAAACTTCGAAAGAAATACTGTTTTTTCCCTGCAATTTCAGCAGCATCTATCTTTTTACCTGAGACGAATGTGGAAAAATGAAAAACAACAAAAGTGTTTTATTTGATGAGAGGAATCTATGGTTAAAATTAATGTAGAACTTACAGACTCACCCTGTATATATGTGCATGGATATTTTATTTGATCAATCATTAAACATCATCAAACATTCTATCATGGCATAATAAATCTATTGTTTATCGGCAACAAGTAGGTGTATGAAAAAACCAAATATATGCTAGTGTCCTGATTTTTGATCGTTCCACACTAATCTAGAGACACATGTTTTCCACCAAACAAAAAATTACATAAAATCACTATAAACACATAGTATCAGAACAAAACAAAAATGAATATCCGTGTTAAAACAAACTCGACTACTAAAATCAATAAATTTTATGAATAATACTCCGAATTCCATGAAAATGGTATAAGCAGCAATATCATTAACAATGCTTCTATTTGACATCTCGGTGAAGATCCTTCTGTCAGGCAATCATAACAAATTTATCTAAAGCTTCAAATTATTGGTGTCAACAATAGGTATATATCTGAACTAAACAGGTACCAAACTGATACCATTCTCAATCCCTTTTTGTGGAAATAATCTTATGGTACTTAAATATTCTGGAGTGTTGCTCATAGTTGGGATTTAATGGAGGGAATAAGTTTTAGTAGGTATTTTCTATAAATTAGTTTCAGTTGCTTTTATTGCTCGGTATAGATCCATGGCTTGATTTCTACTTATTTTGGTTTAGAACATTGGTGCCGATTTTAAAAGTGTTGAGTTTAAGGGAACTGTAATGATTGTTTTTGCGCGCATGTTCAAGGGAACAGCGTGCTATTATTTTGCCCAATTGTCTGTAATTTCCAAATTTTTTGCCGAAAATGGTCTCCTACGGTAAGGTTCGATACACTGATGGAGAATTCGAGGTCAAAATCGATTCTGTCCGATTTACGTCCGTTGCCACGATAACTTTCCAACGGAAATAGCTAACGACTTGAAATTTCCAGGGTAGGTTGCGCATCCGAATACGACGGTGGAGTTCGTTAATGGTCGGTCATAATCGGCCAAATGGTTTCGGTATTATACCCATCTGAATTATTGTTTCCTCAATAGCTCGAAAAGTACAGATCCGATCGAATTGAAACCTGGTAATAAGTTGTAGAATGCTGATGCGCCATTTTTGCAGAATTTCTTAAGAATCATATCAATAGCAAAAAAAAATGAGATAATTTTTTTTTATTTCTGAAACGATCTGTCAGATTCCGTTGAAATTCCGAACATATATCCCAGCCCATATTTTACGCAATTTTGAAGAAATTTATACATAAAAGAAATAGTATCTAATAATAAAAATAAGAAATAATTGATGAATTTCATAAAAAAATATTTTCAATATTTCCTTTGACAGTGGGGCCGCAAAAATTGACGATGTGGACCGCGAGTTTGATATCCCTGGTTTAGAACCATAGAAAAATCTAAGATCGAAATAATTTTCTTAACTTCCCAAAAATGCTTTTCTCCGAAACTACTTGCTTTTCCATCAGTATTTAGGCATAATATTTATATTCATACGAGTCCTCATATCATAATATCATCTTCGAGAAATATTCATTTACTCCAATGTAGAAAATGTTTCGCATCATGACTTCAATAACGAACACCAAGTATGCAATTACCTACTATACATATAGGCAATGTATTATACGCACTAATAAAATACTTTTGAACAATCGACGATCGTACCCAATTCCACTTCATTTAATGCTACATAACCTCACATCACACTCCACTTGACGCGAACAATATTAACTACTTTTTTATAGCCTCAATTACGAGAAGGGCACGAAAAAATTTATCGTGATCCGAATCTGTGTCCAATGGGTTCGTTCTTATCGTACATTTTCGTCATTTTCCAATTAGTTTCATACTTTTGATTACTTGTTACCGGTATTTATGAGCGCCTATAATTGGAGATTGCTATATTTGACATCGTGTATTGAGCGCCGTACCAATAATTGAATATTTTACTATATAGGGTGTTAAAAAACAACTGCGAATGATTTCAGGAGGTGATTCCGTGGCCTAAAATTGAACTAGTTTGTTATATAATTTTTTTTTAATTCACACCCCTAGCTGAGACATATGCCTTGAATTTTGATCTACCGAACCAAAATACTCATATCCACATTGTGAGAAAGTTGTAATATACTATACATGGCACATTACAAATATTTTTTCAACCCCCTACGATCTCTACATGGGGTTGAAACCAACAACCCCTTCCATAAATTATTCCATATCTTTTCAGATATGGGTGAAATTTGAAAAGCGAAAATATTTTCGAAAGGAAATTAATTTGGTGAAAAGTTGTATCTGTTGTAGCTTCAGTAGTTTCTGAGGAAATAATGGAAAATCACTTTTTCTATACGGTTGAACCCACGACTCCGAGTTATCTGTGACCCGATGTGATCTAAGTGTTTGCGAATTTTGGTTTGGTAGATAAAAACTGAAAAATCGATTCATCCTTTCAAGGGTTGTATTATAATATAACTCAGATAAGGGTGTGAATTCGAAAGAATTCTTATATAATAAACTAGTTCTATTTTTGGCCAAGGCATCACCTCCTGAAATCTTTCGCAGTTGTTTTTTAACACCCTGTATTGAATATTGCCATTGAAAGATCAATCAATCACCAAATGATAAATTTGAAACATGAGTGAAATTATATTTTATATTGAAAATTGGGATCTGTGTATGGATTAATCTATTTATTTGATTTAACAACCAGTGTTACAAGCTTATATTGACATTTTAGCGTTGGAACATATCTACGATAATAACAGAAGCATAACAATAATAGTTCACTCAAACAAAATGTTGGAACGAGAAAAAAAAAGCGGAGAAGAAAAGGGAAATCAAATGGGAATTCTGGAGATTGGTCAAATTCTGTATTCGAATAAAAACACAAATACATTTTACATTCACAGATTTTATTCTGTTTAGTGAATCTGTCTAAATGACGTCATCTGTCTATATTTTTAGCGACCAAAAATATTATTTATAATTCCTAACTACAATTCATAGGAAGGAAAAAATCGTTTGTTTGGTTACCATCACTGAGTTATTTACCTTTCAGAAAAAGCTTATTTTGTTGTAATAAGATAGCTGTATGGTTGATTTATTTGATAACTCATTTTATCAATTTCAACGTTTCGGAGATGTTGTACCTATTTCTCTTCAAAAATATATTTTCGCTTCTAGTGATGTGATTATAATGAAATTCAGCATAAACCTGAGGTCGTTATTTAAAAAAAAAACTAATACCAAATTCCAACTTGATCGGATCTGTGGTTCGAATTGGAAAAATAGAATTTCAATTGAGTATATCTTTAGAACCATTAGACAGATTTATCCACAATCCTTCCCTGAAAATTTCTTTCTAGGATTTTCTTTAGAGCATTTTCTGCTTTAAACTCGAAAATGATAAACATGTGGGCAAAATGCGTCCTGGTACTAGCACGTAAAAATGGGAATGACAGGAAACCAATTTTATTTTATATTATCAAATATCGATATATTCACACAGAAAGCTTATCTCTTCACCGGCTCTTTCTGAATAGGGTTTACCATGTCGATATGAAAGGGTTGAAATATGATGAAGTACCAGATCCATGTGATGACGTTCCGAAAGATTTATTGCCGATAACCAATCACCTCCTATGTATCGATTGTTTGTTATTAATGGTTCTGTATGTTTAGAAACTCCACCGACATGTGTATGGATATTTGTAACCCTTGTGCTAACAACAATAAGGATTAACAAGTCTGTCTTGACATCTGGACTGACGTGTTTGATAGTTATAAATTATACTCCGGGTATATTCACTCTGTTTGCAAAAATGTGTTTATTCAAATTGAAAAGATCGTATTGTTCGGTTGAAACATCCTGAAATAGCTACTTGAGGTTATAGTGATGTCAATTACAATTTGTTCCCCGATCATCGGTAAAGGAGTTTCATTGGAATATCTATTTGAGAGTAAATGTAAATGAACAACCTGTGAATTCATTGTTTTTCAAAAGATCAAATTCAACTTCAGAAGAATAGATGCATTTCATTTATTTATTTTTAAATACATTGAATGATAAATAATTTTCTGTAATATCGCTACATAATATTTTTCTATATTATATTAGATATTATTCAAATGTATAAATTATCTTTATCATATAAGGGTCATTTAAATTAATCATTCATTTTATTATTTTCGATGTATTATTTGAAAGTTGCTCAAAACATTCTTATGTACCGGGTTTCCTACTATTTTTTGACACCCCCTTTAACTCTGTTACGAATGGAGATACAAAAAAATATTCTGTACAAAAGTTGTAGGAAATCGACTGAATTTTTTCAGGATGTTTTCACGAATTAAACTATACAGGGGGACAAGATATTGAGTGCAATTTCATTTTTTTTAATGAAACACTGTATATATTTTTTATATTTGGCTAGCTCTTTCTCACCTGATTTCGAATAAATAAGCATATGTTAGTTTATCTCTCATATTTTGAGAACTACAGAGTCTTGAATTCTGGGAACCACCTGTCAAACTCAGTAGTCAGATGTCAAGTGGGAGGCTGTGATTAATCAACTACCTCCATTGGTAACAATATTTTCACTTTATGTGAAGAACAATAAAAACAAAGCATTACCAATACAGTTGGTTGATTTATCACTGCCTACCACTTGACAACTGACTATTGAGTTACCAGGTTGTTCCCAGAATTGAAAACTCTGTAGTTCTCAAAATAAGAGAGATCAACCAACACATGCATATATATTCGAAATCAGGAGAGAAAGAGCTAGCCAAATATAAAGAAATATATAGAGTGTTTCAATTAAAAAAAAATTAAAGTATATATATTTTAATTCGTGAAAACATCCTGAAAAAATTCAGTTGATTTCGTACAACTTTTGTACAGAACATTTTATTATATCTCCATTCTTAACAAAGTTAAGGGGGGTCAAATTATAGTGGGAAAGCCGGTACACATAATTTTTACAAACTTACCCAATTCTGGTTGAAGACTGGTTATCTTCTCAATGATTCAGTAGATGATTATTCGTATAAAATATATTTGATTTGATCATACAGAACTAGGTATATTGATGAAATAAGGAAAATGATTCATTAAATTAATACACTAACCAAATAGAGAGTAGTGCTTGCTCCACTTTTCAATATTTTCTTTAATATATTCTGTGGAAACATGTTTTGCACAAACAAACGTTCTGATTTTCATTACTCTACCACAAGCAAGGTGCTATTATTGTCGACACAAACCAAGAACAAAACAAAAAGAACACTAAAAACTAAGAAAAAATCTAACTGAACAATTACAATACTCAAAATACGAGATTTCAGCAAATTGTATGGCTTACAACAAGAAACATGAATAAACAAAGCTTGGAATTTAATTTGAAATGTCGGTTTCTAGTGCCGGCATCTATCGGCGAAAACGGAAGTAGAAGAATATATTTGCATTTTGACATTATTTGGACCGCATTTCGCCCGAAAATATGTCGAAGACTGCCCGCACCATGTATTCTATGCATCTATTACTGAACTAAGCTATTAGTAATAGTTCATTTGGAAATGTTCGAAACGTCTTCATCATCCATAGGTTAACATTTATGAATCGAAGTTTCGCGCAATATTCATATATGCCGAGCGCAGACCAATCACATATTAGCAGATAATTGGGAACATAGATCAGAAATCCTAATCAAAGTTACCTAGATTATGATAATTGTTCGGCGATGTTCCCGTGTCGAACCCATCCGGATGGAAACCATTAAACCCATCAAACATCGGATGATCGATCCTCCTAATCTCATGCAAATTAGTCCCGAACATAATCGAGAATAGAAATTCCAACATCCTCAGATTCGTATTTATCCATTCAACGCCTGTCAACCGTGTCATGTAGACGTGAAAGGACGAGTCTATGTCCAGGCATCTACTCTTCTGGATCGCATCAGCCAGAGATCCCTTCTAGAAATCTGACGTATATGACATTTCGTATAAGTAGCTCAGCGGGTTCTACAAAGGAATCTGCCTAGTAGGTATTTGGGTGTTGACTTCGGATCATTCCGAGCGGATAGTTTGACTGTTTTTGTTAACTGTGGTTCGGGGTTTGTAATACAATTTGTGAAGTAGGTTCTGGCGATATCCAGCTTGTTTACGATTCAATCCGTTGTACCATCAGGCTGAATTAATTTTTCTACCGTGAATTTATCTTCGATGATGTGTTACGGTATCCGTGATCATTAGGTATCCGATTCTTTGATGCCTATGTTATAAACAGACATTTCCTTAAAAGCACTGATGTGAATTCAGGAGATTTTGCGTACATGTTCCATTGTCTATTCACGCCTCAAAGTATTTTTGAGTTATCGAGAAAGCAAAATTCCAGGTGGGTATGACTCCAAAACCGGTTGGCCGATTATGCCCAATAACGAACTTTGCTAACCCATTCGGATGCGCAGCATACCCTGAAAATTGCAAGTCACTATCTCTTTCCATTCAAAAGTTATCGTATAAACGGTAACAAAAGCCTCTCGCAAAATTGCAGCGATTTTTGACGGATAGTTCGGGAGATACAGAATGTTTTTCAATGATTTTCATTAATTTTTTTAAAATTTTCTAGTAATACGATCGCCACAAAATTTTTCAAAAATGTGTGCTTCGGCATTCTACAACTAATTACCATGCTTGAATTGGATCAGATTCGCATTTTTTAAGTTATTGAGGAAATAACAACAACATTTCAGATAGGTATAACTCCAGAACCGTTTGGCCGATTATGCCTATTAACAAACACAAGTGTCTTACTCGGTTGCGCAACATACACTAGAAATTGCAAGTCGCTATCTCTTTCCGTTCTCAAGTTATCATGAGATAAATAATATTTTTTCAAAATTTTCTAGCGATTATCACAAAATTTCACATACGTCATTATGTCGGTATTCTACAACTAGTCACCAAGTTTTAATTTGATCGGATCTGTATTGGTACAAAATTAGTACCTACTCGGAAACCGTTAGGCATATTATGCCCATTAACTTGTCCGTTGAATTTGGACGGGCCACCTACTGTGAAAATTTCAAGTCGCTATCTCTTTCCGTACCAAAGTTATCGTGGCAACGGCCGGCCGGACAGAATCAAAATTCACGTCGGATTCATCATCAATGAGTCGAACCTAATCGTTTGAGACCATTTTCGGCCAAAAATTCGAACATCACAGACATTTGGGCAAAATGATAGCACGCTGTTTCCCAGAACATGCGCGCAAAAATAGATATAATAATGAGTTTTTTGTTCAGATTACGCATGAGTTGAATCGAGTCAGGTATTTGGAACGTTCGTATTTTGTTGAGGGCTATAATTATCGTGTTTCCTGTTTTCCAATTCTTGTTTACGTCGTTTATCGGTTGAAAAGATACCACCTTTCAAGTGTTATGCGGTCGATAATATGGAATGACGAATTCTTCGGATTTTAAGTTAAATTGTGGCTTTTACGTTACAGAATTCGAAGTATGGCATAAATCTGAATATTATCATATGAAGTAGAAATGTCAATACAGGCTGGAGCAAGTATCGGGGAAAACGAAAGAAATTTCGGGAAATTGCGAGATAAATTATATACAGGTTGTTTCAAAAAGCGTGTCTTTTTCAACCTATCAATATAAACCACTGATTATCGCCAGATACGCGTAAGTAAAGCTCTCAGGTTATCTCTATGTTTTATTTAAATTCGAATTTAATCTTCTATGGAAAAGCAATCGTGTGTGATCATTTTTGGCGCTCTGGTTCCTCAGAACAGAGTGTTTATCAATTTGCCCAAATGTCTCTAATTTTAGCTGAAAATTGTCTTAAACGATTGGGTTCGACTGACTGATCAAGAATTCGTGGTCGAAATCGATTCTGTCCGGCCGTTCGTTAACACGATAACTCTCGAACGGAATGAGCTAGAGAGTTGAAATTTTCAGAGTAGGTTTGGGACCTTGATATCTCGGAAGTTCGTATCTGGGCAAAATGGTTTCGGAGTAACAAAAAAAAAATTGTTTTACATTGCAAATTTTGAATTTTTTTTAAGATGCAGTTTCATCAGAAGAATACATTGATATTATTCTCAACTTTGACAAGCTAATACTTTCGGAGATATGATTTTTCAAAATTTCAATAACAGATCGTAACTTCTATGTTTTCACAGAATGCCAATTCTATCTGCTTGTGTTCTGTTTGCGGTAGGTCCAGTTTGAAAGATAATTCATAAGTCATTAATTTCCAATGAAACTGAAAGTGTATTTTTGGAGAGTTTGGTTGATGTAAGTATGTAAACCATTTGAAATTGGGATTCGCTAAGTTCATAGGCAGAGTTTTTTGGTTAATGAGTCGAAAATGAATGATGCAAGGAAGCCGAACATAATTTACGAGTCATTTTCTTATTACGGAAGATTTAGAACGGGATTTAAAACTAATGTGCAGCTAGTTATTCCTTAGTAACACTATTCAAGATTTCCTAAATAAGTATTCTGGTTTGAGTTCTCTCTGGACTGATTACATTAGATTTGTTTCATAACTAAAAATGGCTATTTCATTTGCTCAATTGTTCAGAATAACTTCTGATAGTTTTGAAACACTTGTAGCCAAAATTGTACCGTCATATAAAAATGATACGCAAAGGGATTTTAATTTCTGTCATGATGTAGTTCTATCATAATAATCCATTGATATCATTCCTAACTCTGAGAAACCAATACTTTCGGAGATATGATTTGTGAAAGATTGGACAAGAGCGCAAAAGCTCTTGTCCACAGGGCTTTCCCACTTTTTTGGTTGAAAATTCGCATCCACTAAGGTCATAGTATTCCAAAACCATGTACCTACTAGATATTCTTCCAGGTGTTCGAAATACCAATTTCATGAGAAAAAGCGAGACGTCGTGTCGTGTCCAGTCCCTTATATCATACGAGACCTGACAGGGACCGTTTACCGCTCATTTCAAACATCGGTCGGTCTCAAATTTCAACAGCCGAATTGAAGAACTGTTCCCCTGATCCTTTTCCGTGTTCCAACAAGTAGATATCTCCGGAACGTGTGTAAGAGTCTAATGGGCAGAAGATATACGACATGTGTCAGATCAGTCACCGAGATAAAAAGTACAGGTGCCCCCTTCGGTCGTGGTCGAGACCAACCTCGTGGGGCCAGCGGTATTTGCGCGAATCTAGATCCCTATCGGACAATTAGGTTCGATTCATCCTGGAAAGAATGATGAAGGGTATTAGGAAACAATGCGGGGAATGCCTCTTTTCGCTTTGTCATTCAGAGGTCGACAGATGAGGCCATAGCTTTCCTAGATTTGCTTGTCGTGATTGATTTTAGGAGGATTTGTGCTGTGAGGTTCGAATGACTGAGATTTTTATGACATTAGAGAAGTTTTCTGTGGTGTAATCAGCCGTTGTAGATTCATTAGGTTTAGTTGAGGTTACTTCCATAGACGTTAAGTATTTTCTATACGCCTATGAAGTGAATGCGAACAGACCAGTGCGAGGGACACAAAGCGATCGTGTAATAGTAACCTGCTAGAGCGACAGAGGAAGCTCTACTCTTTCTCGAGGGTGGACAATTTTGTGAGGTTATTTCTAAGTCCATTCTCTATGTCCATAATCATTTAAAGAAACTTTGGGAGGTGAATTCATGTCTATGTCTATGTCTATGATTTCTCGCATAGACATGTGGGGATTTCTATGATTTACATAGACTTCACTTGTCAAGCAATATACTATTGGATTAATTTTTGAACGATTATAGCAAGAAATTTCAACTTGTTTGACTTACATTGCTAGAATCAACAATCTTGAATTAGAACCAAATGTACATTTCTCTAGAATTTAATATATTCCTCAATCATAGACTAAAATATCGAATAGATATGGCACGCTGGGCGTACTAAGAATTGGCTGTAATATGTCTATTATACTAAGATATATCTTTAGTTTTCAAATACATCGAATACTGAAATATTGTAGTGACATTCATATTATATTATATTATATTATATATATAGACGTTAAAGGATGAGAGGCATACAATTAAATGCTTTATATTCAGGAACTTTGGATAGCTTGAGGTTTCTCACAAATGTTGACATTTTTGCGCGCACGTTATGGGGAACAATGTGCTACCATTTTGTCCAAATGTCTGTTATATTCGAATTTTTCGTCCTAATGATCTCAAACGATTAGAATCGAATCACCGATGAAGAATCCGAGGTCCAATTCGTTTCTGTCCGGCCGACCGTTGCCACGATAATTTTCGAACTGAAAGAGATAGCGACCTGAAATTTTCAGGGTTGGTGGCGTTTCCAAATGCGACCGACAACTTCGTTAATGAGAATAATCGGCCCAACGGTTTCCGAGTACTAATCTTGTTTTCAACTATTACAGATCTAAACGAATTGAAACTTGGCAACTAGTTGTAGAATAACGACATAAAGACGTATGCGTAATTTTGCGAAGATCACTATTCAGAAAATATTAAAAATATTATCATTCTCACGATAACTTGAGAACGGAAACATATAGCAACTTGCAATTTTCAGAGTAGGTTGCGCATCCGAATGCGACATCTGAGTTCGTTGATTGACATAATTGGCTAAACGGTTTGGGAGTTATACCCATCTGAAATTTTGTTGTTATTTCCTCTATAACACAAAATATACAAATCCGATCCAATTAAAACTCGATCATTGCTTGTAGAATGCTGACTGGCTATATTTGCGGAATTTCGGGAATATCGTATCACTAGAAATAAAATTTAAAAAAATTTCCTTAAAAATTTTTATATCTCAGAAACTATGCGTCAGAAAAATCTGAAATATCGCACATAACTTCGAGCCACCATCTTGCAATCGAGTACCGAATTTCAGCTCCAATAGACAATGGAACTTACGCGCAAAAGTTCCTGAAGATATTTTCTTGTCGATTAGAGATTGAAACATTCACTGTGTACCATAGGAAATTTTTTTACCTTTTGACATTTCGCTATGGTCAATTCATTGATGCTTTCTCTTTCTATATGGTTAAAAAAAACCATTTCTGTTCGCTTAATTATAATTATTAGGATAGGTAGAAATATCCCATAAAGTATATAATTTCGATCAATAATTTCCCGTTTAATTAATATTTTCCTATCAAATAACTCGTATCCTTGATTTCTCTACTGGAACGCAGAAGACGAAGATGTTATTATTTGGTTATTAAATATATATCTATATGTATACTATTATTGAGTACCGAATCAGAACATTAATTTGCCATTCGTTAATATATTAGGATTGTATTAACACTTTCCGAATAGATACTACAAGAATAGTAAGAGGACTATGAACGAATTCCTCAGTAACAGACGAATTATTATATGATCTTCTTAATAATTTTTATTTTTGCGCGTATGTTCTGGGGAACATCGCGTTATCATTTTGCCCAAATGTCTGTAACTTTCGAATTTTTTGACGAAAATGGTCTCAAACGATTAAGTTCAACTCCCCAATGAAGAATTCGAGGTCAAATTTCATTCTGTCCGGCCGGCCGTCCGGCCGTTGCCACGATAACTTGAGAACGAAAAGAGCTAGCGACTTGAAGTTTTCAGGGTGGGTGGCGCATCCCAATACGACGGACAAGTTCGTTAATGGGCATAATCGGCCCAGTGGTTTCCGAGTAATAATTTTGTTTTCAACCAATATAAATCCGATCGAATTGAAACTTGGTGAGTAGTTGTAGCATATGAACCTTAGTACGTTCGTGAAATTTTGTCTGAATCGTACTGCTAGAAAATTTCAAAAAAATTATTAAAAAATATTCTTGTTGTCACGATAACTTGAGAACGGAAAAAGATAGCGGCTCCAAGTTTTCAGGTTAGGATGTGCACCAGAACGCGACATTTCAGTTTATTCATGAGCATAATCGGCCAAACGGTTTTAGAGTTATAGCCATCTGAAATTTTCTGGAATTTGGTGGTTTTTTGTTCCTCATTAACTCGAAAAATACTGTACCGATTGAATTCAAACATGGTAATTAGTTGTATAATGCCAACGCGAAAATGCTCGCAAAATTTGGTGAGGATAGCGTTTGTAGAAAATGTGTAATAAATCATTGAAAAAAAAAAAAAGTTCTATATATCAGTAACTATTCGTTTGCAATTGCTGAAATTTTGCAAGAGCCTTCATAACCTAACTCTACTGCCAAGTTTCAAGTTTTAATACGATCGGTTCAATATTGTTGGAGATTCGAGCATTCTTGTGTGAGTTCAGTACATGGGTTCCCGTTGCCTCGATAACTTTCGAACGAAAGGAGATAGGGACTTGCAATTTTCAGGGTAGGTTGCGCATCCGAAAGGGAGAGTTGAGTTCGTTTTTGCGCAAAATCGGTCTAACGGTTTCCGAGTTATACCCACCTGGAATATTATTTCCTTGATAACTCAAAAAATAAATATTCGATCGAATTGGTGCTTGGTTACTAGTAGTAGAAAATCAACATGAAGACGTGTTTAAAATTTTGTAAGAACCGTACCCCTAGAAAATTTGAAAAAAATGACGAAAAAAAAAATTTAGGACCCGTACCCCTAGAAAATTTAAAAAAAATCACGAAAAAAAAAATTGGTTCAAGCACTGACGTGAAGTCAGAAGCTTTTGCGCGTATGTTCTATTGTCCATTCTTCTGTATTGGACACCCTTAATCGAATTTACCATGGTAAATTATGTTGTCCATTCTCCTGTATTGGACACTTAATTCGAATTTACCATGGTAAATTCCAATTAAGGGTGTCCAATACAGAAGAATGGACAATAGAACATACGCGCAAAAGCTTCTGACTTCACGTCAGTGCTTGTTCATATATGTGATGTCCTATTTTTCATTTCTATCCAAAACTTATGGCAGCGGCTAAGAATTCATTTTTCTGACTAATTAAACGTTCTACAAACACGGTTTTCATGTTGATAAAACTCAACGTAATGCATAACTCACATTTCGTTGCGTGCCTACCTGACAGTTGGTCGGTGATATCGACTGAAATTTTTAATAATTCCGTATGTTTTCCTGGGGACAACCAGAGCTTGCGTTCTTATCGTCTCTACGATCTAAAGGGACCATCCCGTATGTTGTAATGTCGGTGTCTTCGGTTTCAGTCCGCTACAGGTTTTGCCCGAATTGAAGGAGGTCATTAGGATGTTTTGAAAAATAAATCGGCATATTTTCCATATTATACTGTTAGTTCAAACAAAGAAGTTTTGAAAATATTTAATACATCGCAAAAATAACGATTGATCATACAATTTGTCATTTAGCGTGGTTGTGTGACGTCATAGTACACTTTAACTAAGGTTGTCCAAAGTAAACATACTTGATTTATATATTTCATCACTTGAATATTCATTCCTTAGGGAAGTTGATTCCAAAACTGTTTTCTGAAAGAGATCAATCACTTCTACGAACATTTTAAGATATAGGTTTATTCTCAATCTCAGTAAACAAATAACCAGCAAATCGAACAACTGACGGAATTGCTACTAAACAATTTAATAGTCTCGCAGCTTTCACCTACTATTCTCAACATACGAAACCCAGATTATTTGAGAAAATATCTATACTAAGCGTCAAGAAGCAATCTGTTGTTGGCGAATGATCGGATTGTCGAATGACAAAACAGAGCGTTTACATTAACATTAAAAATAAATTCTCGAAACATCAATTATATGGCAAGACCATAGACATTTTAAACCACATATATTTTCACGTCATAATAAAATTTGAGCAATTCTGTTGCGTTTCATTCAATTTGATTGACTGGGTAATATTTGGAGCGATATCATGTCATTTATGATAGATCTAGAAACAAAAAAGATTTTGGAAATGGATAATTTCATATTTTATATGTTAGGCGTATATGACTTTTTGGACAACACCTTTCCAAGGAAATTTCCTTTGAGCTTAAAACTGGTGCAGTCGACATATCTACGTTCGATCTCGGTCGCTCATCACGGTTCAGTGAAAAACCATCGCGTGTTGAATTTTTCTCTAACAATATCCGCTAATTTACATTACAGACACCTCGCTGGGCATTTACACAGCTGCTTAAAGTGTCTTATTGTTTCTTGGTAAGGTTGAAATTCACCATCCTGCATGCTAATTATCACCAAGTCCGATAATGGTTTAGTTTCGTTGAACTTTTAAGACGGCGAATTACGCATTGGTTTCTAGGAAGATTGAGTGACCTGTCAACATGGAACGATAATGTTTTATTGCCTCCAAAATAGCTCATTAGCCGAGTAAAATGGAATCCTATTAGAATCGTTGTTGAAAATGCTATAAACTGTTTCTATCTAGGACGGCGTAATGACACATTTTGAATGTAAAATTTCGTGTGGATCGTATCACTAGAAAATTAAAAAAAAGAACTAAAAAATATTATGTAGGTATCTCACGATAACTTGAGGACGGAAAAAGATTGCGACTTGCAATTTTCGGAGTAGGTTGCGCATCCGAATGTAACAGAAAAGTTCGTTGTCGGGCATAATCGGCCAAACGGTTTCGGAGTTGTACCCATCTTAAATTTGGTTGTTATTTCCTTGATAAGTCAAAATATACAAATCCGATACGATTAAAACTTGGTAATTACTTGTAGAATGCCGACGTGCTAATTCCCGCGGAATATCGTATCACTAAAAAAAAAATTTACTTCAAAAATTTTTTATTTCAGAAAATATTCGTCAGAATCCGCGGAAGTTCCGCAAATACCGCCGAGCGGCCATTTTACAATCGAGTACCGAATTTCAGCTCGAACGACTTCGTATGCGGCGTGACTATAGACAATGGAACATGCGCGAATATTTTACGATAATAAAAATACAGTGTAACTGGGAACAAATCAATACATATAGACACAGATATAGAGAATCGGTATAATTGGAAAAAATAGTATAATGGAAAAAATATTAAATCTTTGAAAACTCGAAATTTGTAAACTTCAGAGTGTTTAGAAATATTTGTTGCTATCATATTCTGACGGTTCATTATCTAGGAATAGTAAAGCAAAATCACGAATCGAAGACTTGCTAACAATAGTTACAATTGATATTACCCAGAAACCGAGTGGTAGGGCTTCATAACAGTTGAAATCGAAGCGTATATTTTTACGACGTTCCACATACGAAGGAATCGAAACAAGCTCACACAAAAAGATTGGCCAGCTAAGGGTATAATTAGCCGTTAAAGTGGCATCACAAAGAACCGAATCCGAAAAGAACAACCCGTATAATCAAAGGGAAAAACTCTTTTCCTCGATGAGGTAGCTACCGAAACGAGCCGGTCGTATCGGTATACCTACTCAAATTACAGATCAGGCGGCTTTTTCAGCCTCCGGAAGCCAGACTGTAGGTGTGAAAATCGTTTTTACCTCGGATCTAACGCCGCCAACAATATCAATTACGATGGCAACCGGCGTAAATGAAAAAGTTGGCGGTGTACAAATGTCACATAGTTGATGATCGTATTGCGTGTTTATAAACAACTGACGGCCGATTGTTTAGTGTGTGTCGTGCTATCCGTTGGCCGTAGCTTTCATCATTAACCAGGTGCGAACTGACCAAAATTTGGATGCGATATTCACGGAAACTTTTAGTTGCTGTAAAATAGAGTACCGTAGAGTGGTCTGGCTTTACACTACTTTTCATTGTTCTCTCGTTGTAACTTTTTTAGTTTAATGTAAAATGAGTCCTTTGTAAACTATGTTTAATTTCAACATTTTAGCCATCTACTGCTGTTGTTAGAAACATAAGAACAGGTACGCAACATTTTTTTTTAATTTTAAAAAATTTGACAAAGTCACCCGCACATCGGTGTGAGTTTGCCAATGCCTTTGAAATCCGTTTGTTGGCAATTTTATGAAGTGTAAGGGTGAAAGGGTGAAAGGGTGTCTTTCCTACAAAAAAGTTCTTTGAAATTCTTTAAAAAAGACAAGGTTGCTATTAGAGGCGAACAAAACAACAAATTATAGGAAAATAAAATCTATTATTCTTTATAAAATACAAAAAATCAGTTCCTTTGTAAATAAACAATATAAATCCTTAAAAACGGCTCTGTGAGATCAAATAAACTAGAAACATTTGCAAACGCGTCCAAAAAACACAAGCTAATTAATATTATACGATCTTAAGTCTCTATGGAAATAATAATGTCCCTTAGAAGACGTTGGTTTTTCCAATGCTGTGACAACATCCATGACGTATGATGTGCCCTCAACATTGCGATAGACAAATCAATTTTTCTTTTTCCTCAGATATTTTACTACAAACCCATCATCATATGTTTCTAACTTCTCCAACATAATGTTTAAGAATTTTCTTAGCAGGGCACTCTACAATCACAAAATCACCATTAGAGGGTTTTTTCTTGTTGTTGAATGAAGTAGGAAGCAGATCATTTTTTTTTCAGTTTCATTTTCCAAATCCTTGAAACTGTTGCTTCCATTCAATATTTCATCCTGGTACCTATCCCAACCAATTGCTTCAAGTTTTTTTTACGTGACCCTACATACATGTAAAGTAAGCTGCTAAATGTATTTTGATGTACCACTTATCATATTTTCTACAGAACCCTTGGTATTTCGCATTTATTAACACGTTAAAAATTACACATTTACATAACACAGCGTAGCAGTCCATTCAACGCACGCCAGACGAGTGCGACCATCGCAACCGGTGGAGATATACCGTGGTTAACAGTTCCCATTCTTGCTGTCTGTGAGATATAGCCAACTTTACAAAAATAAAATGAAACTTGAAATATTAGGCAGTTTGGCAAAGTCACCTCCGTTGGCAAAGTCACACCGCTCTACCGTAGTATGTATTTACTCTTTTCAAATAAGTATATTGGCATTTCTATATGAGGCTACCTGTTTAACCAAAATGATGACTTATTATTTAAGAAGATCACTCATGCCTTTTTGCACTGCGAAAAATATTTGGAAAAAATTTTCGAAAAGCAACAAACTTGAATATTACAAGAGAGAAATGACTATTTCACGAGAATGACAATGAAAACATGTGCGAAAGCCTTGAGGACAGGGACTTTGGCGCTCTTGTTCAATTTTGGCAAATCATATCTCCGAAAGTATTGGTTTCTCAGAGTTGGGAATGATATCAATGGATTCTTATCATAGAAATGCATCATAAAAAAAATTAAATTAAAAAAAGAGTAATTTAAAAAAATAAGAGTGTCAAAAATTATCAATCCGAAACCACCAGACCGATTCTACCCAATAACGAACTTATCCGAGATATTCATTCCTCAAATCTACTCTGAAGAATTATGTTATATCAATTGAAACTTAACCAATTTTTCAGTTTTGTTTTACTGGAAATTCTGCACCCAATTTGATTATCTTAGCAAAGTATTTATTTCCATAATCATATGGATTATCCAAGGGCATTATATTATCACCCAAAAATTACAATATCCACTCAATTCTACGATTGTTCAGGTTATTTCATTGGTCATTTTGCATTCAATCATACTTTGTTTTCTAGAACAGGAGGTATTTTATATCATGAGGAATAGAAATAGAAATAAATACAACATGTCTCTTATCTGTAGATAAGATGACATATATGAACACAGTTCATGAAATTCATAGATACAAATACGAACGATAATTTTCGTACATCATTCTGTGAGTTCATAGAATTAAGATTTATTATTGAAATTTTTAAAAATTATATCTCCGAAAGTATTAGCTTGTTAAAGTTGAAAATGTTATCAGTGGATTCTTACGATAAAACTACATCATAAAAAATTTGAATTGGAAATTGGTAACGTAAAAACAATATTTTTTTTTCATTATTCTGAAATCATGCGATTTTGCCCAATAACAAACTTAACCGAGATATCTATCGGAAGAACGATCAACTTTCATACATACAATACAAGCAAGAAAATAAAATAACCGACACTGCACTTAAGATGAATATTAGTTTCAAAAACTATGGGAACGTCCTAACTAAATATCGAACGTGTGGAATAGTCATCAATCTTCTACCATCAGTATTTCTTGTTTTATGCTGATAATCCCATGAAAGTGTTTTGCATAATCGAATATAGTCAGAAATAGACAGATTGGTGTATTTTAGATCGGAAACTGATGGGCCAGTCCGTCTCTCTCGCTCAACTCTCCCGACCATACAGTTATAGTGTCTTCTATCATTATACCGCATACACCTATGTTTTTTAGTTTACACTTTCCACACAAATGATGAGTGGCTATTACCGCATCCGTGCCGTGGTCATTCTTCCTGCAAGTGGAGCTTAATTGTAGATGACGGCTACCGCCTATACTATGAGGTGACTAACTCCGTTTACAAGCCTGAAAATTATCGAATGCTTTATGTAAAGACGGAAACTAAAGTTGTGGTAATTAGGATGCACTCACCGTGGTTATGACCAGTTGGAATTACTGGCTTCGATATGGAGATTGATGGAGGTTTCTCCTATTGCCTCCCAGCTTCAAGAGAGGTTTTGCCATTACGTACATAATATAGTGTTGAAGAAATAGAGAGTTCCTCTGATGCGAAACTGCCGTAACATCTTCCGCCAATTTTACAGGAGTGAAATTCTTGATTTATATAGTATCAACCATTTTATTCTTTTAGTTATGAAAAATTAGTCCATTCAAAATATACATAATTCAAACGTGCTTCATCATCCAGGAATGTACAATCAGGACGGTCTTCAACGTACAGTGTGGAAAAGCCAAATGGATTAAATTCATTATCTTGGTTACTGTACATATTTATGGAAGATCCCGAAACGACAAATTCAAATTTCAAATTGTCATTCTTCTTCGTAAAAATGCAGACCCTACCTTCAACCCCCTTCGAAAGACAGGTACAACCCCTAATTTTTTATGTAGGAATTATGGGCTTGTGATACATCGTTTGAAAGGTCGCGTCATTCTCTATTCAGAAATATTATCACTTTCCTGTTTATTGCAAAACTCAAAATAGAAAAAAAATAATATCTTGTGATTACCGAAATTCTTTATAATACTCTCTAGAAAATGAAAAAAAATCATAACATTGTGTTATCGCAAATTGTTTTGTGCTGATAAGTTGTAGTTGTCAAATTTGTGTTTGAATTTCATAAACTTCAATTTTAAAAAATTGGTTCGATCAACGGAAATGCACAAAATAACAGTTTTAAAAATTATTGGTTACGCAGATAAGACCCGAACACAGAAAGAAGTCATTTGTTTCAAGAGAAAATTTAGAATCTACCGCCTGTAACCCAAGGGACAATAAGTAAAATATAGAAGGGGTTTTGCGAGTGTGGGCATGCAAGGCAGATTAAACTGAACACTTTTTTGTATTACATTTTAGTTTTTGATATTGTATCAAATTTCGCTAATCACATGATTTAATTTTTCTATTTTGAGTTTTGCAATAAACATGAAAGTGGTAACGCTTCTGAATAGAGAATAATGCGACCTTTCAAACGATGTATCACAAACCCATACCTGCCATTAGAAATATTGGGGGTCTTTCGAAGGGGGTTGAAGGTAGGATCCGCATTTTTACGAAAAAGAATGACAATTTGAAATTTAAAATTGATGTGTTTCGGGATTTTCTATGAATATGTACAGTAACCAAGATAATAAATTTATTCCATTTGGCTTCTCCACACTGTAGATATATCGTTTTAGGTGGTGTTGTAAGGTAGCTTAAATCCCTCAGATTTCTTAGGTTTCTATCAATATACTAACAATGAGGCCTGTGGCAGATCTTAATTCTCAAACTTGTGAGTTGAAACATACAATGTGGGGGTATTCGATAATACGATTTGATTTTACAAAACTTGGCCGACCAACCGCTTACTTCTCAATCAATTACGCAATTTTATGCTCCATATCTCAATTTCATTCTAAACCAACGATTCACGTTTCGATTAAAATTTCACCAATCAAGGGTACTTCATTTTCCATCAAGTTCAAAATATGTTTCACGAACATTTTTGACGTCCGATCATCAAAAAAAAATTTTTTTATATATATTTTTCAGAGTTTGGGAGACAAAACCCAGCAAAGAAACCTTTCAATAATGAGTATACCTCCCACATTATCCTTTAATTATTACTTATACCTTCAGTAGTTCCCAACTTCTCCGTTTAGAAATATAGGGCCGATTATGTCGATGAATAAAAACGAATTTTGAGAAGATAGTATGATTTTATTATTGGAAACTTTTTGAAGCCTCCGACCATAATCTTCGCATTCAACTCAACTCATTTGGTCAGGCGTTAAAATAGCAGAATTTCAAAGAACGATTGACCGATGCGACTTTAACTACCCAATTTTCCACGGTTTTCACAACACAACCTACCGTATCAATCTCCTTTGTTCTCTTACCTCTAGAGCCAGGTCGTGAACAGTAACAGCCCATAAACCAGCCTGAAATCCGGTGGTACAATATTTCACGAGTGGTAGTAGCGGCTACAGCGCGCGTAGGCCTCTGATTACGTTTGAAATGTGGTCAATAGTGTAAAATGTAACAAATACGTCGTTTGGGAGGACAGATGTAGGTACGCGCACAATGGTAGTAACGAGGTGCCTTCTACCATTCTTCGGCAACACAATTCCGACAATCCGTAGCCGGCCTTACGCCCAACAAATGCGATATTATTGTTCCGCTTCGTGACTCCGACTAGTCTGAACGCTGTTGCGGGTTTCAACGGCCAATATGTCCCTGATGATGTAATGATTTTTGTGGATACCTCATGAATATCGTACGTTTCAGGAATTTGCACGTAGGTTCAAGTGGGTATTTTCTACAATAGTTGATAAATCTAACCATTTAGCCACTATCACAGAAGAGAAACTTCTTTGTTTTTGTTGTGCGTTCAATACAAAATCTGAGGGATTTTGAGCTTATGTTTGCACTAGTTCAGCATGATGACATTGATTCAGAAATTATCGTTATAATTTCGTATAATTACATCCGTAATTTTAGAATTTGTATTCTAAATCGGTCTTAGACGAATCCATATGACTTGTTGATGTCGTTCGTCCCATGTTCCACATCTGCCGAAAATAATTTTGATCTGAAAAAATAGAATTCTCAATTGTTGGTAGACGGGGTAATTTATTTTTGATAATTTGTGTTGTGGTTATAGATTTTCTCTTTCATATCGGTCACGATTAAATTTTAGATAAAATTTTGTTTGTTCTTGAGTTGGTGTCACAAAATTAAAACATTATTCTAAATTTAATTATAAAAAATTGGTTCAAGCCCTGTGGACATGAGCTTTTTGGCGTTCTTGTTCAAACAAATTATATCTCCGAAAGTATTGATTTCTCACAGTTGGGAATTATATCAATGGATTCTTTTGATAGAATTGCACCATGAAAGGAATTAAATCTCCAAAAAAGGGTCGTTTAAAAAAATTAGCTTGTTAGAGTTGAAAATTATATCAATGGATTTTTATGGTGAAACTGCATCTTGAAAAAAAATTGAATTTGAAATTTGTAAGTTAAAAACAAATTATTTCGAGAATTATTGTAGAAATGAAATTTAAAAATTAAAAATTTTTTTTTACACTTTACGGCATCCTGATCAATACAAAACTTCGCATGCGTATAAAGGTCATTATTCTACAATTTGATGCTAAATTTCAGATAAGTCGAGTAATCAGTTTCGGAAATATTCATAAAAAATGTTGTACTAAAAATGGCCATAACTCCGAAACAGCTTGAATGGTGGATTTCGCCCGTTAACGAACTCTTCCGAGATATTTATGCTCCAAACCTACCCTGCAAATCTCAATCCGATAACTCCTTTCGTTCGAGAGTTATCGTGTTAACGGACGGACGGCCGGCCGGACAGAATCGACCACGGATTCTTGATCAGTGAGTCGAACCAAATCGTTTGAGACCATTCTCATCAAAAAATTCTTACAGACATTTGGGCAAATTGATAAGCACTCTGTTCCGAAGAACAAGAGCGCCAAAAATGTTGGAAAGCCCTGTGACAGGAGCTTTGGCGTTCTTGTTTAAACTTTGACAAATCATATCTCCAAAAGTGTTGGGTTCTCAGAGTTGGGAATGATATCAAATTCAAAAAAGGAAAATTAAAAATAAAAACAAGAGTCCCGAAAATGAATGATCCGACACCACCAGACCGATTCTATCCATAATAACGAACTTATCCGAGATATTCATTACTCAAATCGAATCCGAAAATTATATTACCTATATCGATTCAAACTTGATTTGACCAATTTAATTAACTTACCAAAGTATATATTTCCATCATCATATGCATTATCCAAAGGCATTATATTATCACCAAAATTATAATAAAGCCTAAAACAGGAGGTACTTTATATCATGGGTAACGAATTTTGAATAGAACCAGAAATAAATATGACATGTCCCTTATCGGTAGATAAGATGACATGTATGAAGTACGGACGGCACATTTTAGAATATAGCATTCTGTAGTCATAATTATCATAGAATAACGATTTATTAATGAAATTTTAAAAAATCATATCTCCGAAAGTATTTGCTTGAAGTTGAAAATGGTACCAATGGATATACTATGATAAAACTGCATCTTAAAACAAATTCATTAGAAATGTAAACATTTTTTTTTCGTTACTCCGAAACCATCATTGGATATTATCCAATAACGAACTTAAGCCAGATATTTATCTCCCAGACCTACTCTGAATATTTCAACTGTCTAATTCATCCCGTTCGAGAGTTATCGTGTTAACGACTGGTCGGCAGGAATAATTAAAACTAATTTTTGTGAAATCCTAAATTTTTACCAATAAATATTTTGATATTCACATTATGTAACGTATACTTTTCGTTACTGCAGTTGTTTTCAGCTCCAAAACAGAAGGTGAATTTACACAGAAAATAAAACAAATTAAAATAAAATAAGAATAAAGTACAAAAGAAATTGGTTTACCTATACAAATTACTAAGAACAAAATAAAAATTAAGAATGAACCATTCCAATCGGCATTTATTTGACATGACTTCTGTTTTTTTTTATGGGAGATTTGTGAATTTCATTCAAACAAAATAAGATAAGAAATAAGACAAAATTGGCCATTTTAGATCTCATTCTCATCTCGTGTATAAACGCTCTCATTGAAATTGGCATGTTGAACTTTCTCATTTTATTTTGATTTGTTTCCTATTTTATTTCAATTTGATTTATTCACTGTATAAACCCGCCTTGACGTGACGTGAGGAGCTTCACTGCACTAACTAATTAGCCAATTTATTCGTTGTAAAGTTGTCACCGCTAACACTAGCTCTGAACCTGATTTTACAGATTTTCCCGCACAAGCCCTTCAGTGAGTCGAAACAAACGGAACCCCGTCGTGCGATTTGATTTAGGGCGTATCGACGCGTAATTAAGTGCTCAGATCGCAGCTTGCGGGGCATTAAGTGACTTTCCGGGCACATTTTCCGGAAGAGACTATCTAATACGGATCAGGCTCCCTTCCATCCACTGGAGTCTTCATTGATTTCTCGAACTAAGCCAGCCAAATTGCTTTCGCCCATCCCCTTCAGTTCCGGATGTTGGGGGAAGTATCCTGATTTATTCGAGTGGCCTTCGCCAATAAACTCGGAGGAGATATTTTCTGTATGTCTGTGGGGATATTAGGGGAAAAGGTTGGGGGGATGGTTTCCTGAGTAGTGTTTTAAAGTTGACAAGACTATATTGTTCTACGGGATTTTTTATATCTTATAGTCAGAATGAAATGAATTTTGGTGTGAAGTTTTCTATAACTATGACACATAATCTCCAATTAACAGTGGTTTCCTACTTCTACTGGTTTCCTCGTTATAGACTCGCGAATTCATAAAACTAAGAGAAATTAGCATAATGAAAGCAGACGATGGTTATCTTGAGTCATTTTAAGAATACTCTATCATTTTAGAAAATTAAATTATCTTCAACAATTCTTCTAAAATGTACCACTTTCGAGATATTCTTCATTCAATGTCCGGACCTGGAATATAATGACAGATGATCTGTGCTAGAATGAAGACATAGACTGAGTATTGATCTGAAAGTTGACACTTATATGTAAAGAGGTATAGCAATCTCTTTATCCCAGATGATGTTTATACATTTCAATTCAATCTCGTATGTTTCCAAATTGATTGGTTCTTAAACAGGATGAGTTAAGAAAGGTATAACTTTAGAATATCTAATTTTCAATTTCTTGATGAATGATTATTTCAAAATTTCACCTTGTGCACCAATTGTGCAAATTCACCTGCAATTCAAACAACTTGAAACAGGTTATTTATTACAATAAAAACCATAGAAAAAGGCAATCTTTATTCAAACATTGGGAAATGGATAGGCTTACACCATTGTCTGTATTAATTTTTGAATTTTTCTCTATTTATCCACAATAGTAAATATAAAACGAATTTCTTCATAGTGTTAAAAGTGTTGAATATCAATTATCGGTATCATTAGACATATCCATCCCAATTATTATTGACGAGAAATTGTTAATCTGAATCTACGGAATTATGTAAACAATAAACACGTTTACCTCACCGAAGGATATATTCTGTGGCTAACCTTATGTTCTAATAATTGTTAAATTTCTGTGCCTGCTTCTGTCACAGTATAGAAAATATTATACTATGTGTATAGGAGGTTGTCACTTGTCAGATTGTTTCGAGAAATCGAAGGTTTTCTTATTTAAGAATCTCGGGTTTTGATATAATCGAAAAGCTTTGTGAAACCCGAATTCCGTTAATGGGCTTGTTAAATATGATCTATGCTATCTGTAGGCCACATACTGATAGAGGTTATCATAATTGTTGTTGTTTAAGTGGTAAAATGGTTTATAAAGTAATTTATATGATGCGAATTAAAATATTTAATGAATGTCAGAATAGGCGATGAAGATATTGTGGATATTCAATGAAAATCAAGTTGTAGTCAGTGTATTAATATTCAGGAACAGCTTTTTTCTAAAATGCAGCATACAGATTATTTAAAACCATTTTATAAGACTTGAGTGAGTATATAAGATTTCTTAGACAGTTTCGTTGAATTTCGAGCATCAGATGACAAAGCTTTCATATAAGTATGCGATGTTGAATCCAGTTTAGTAAGTGTTTCTATGTTCAACAGTTGAAGACAGTTCAGGGTGGATTATGAACATCGTGAAATCTTTAAACGCTTATAACTTTTTTCCTGAGCCGAATCTGGAAAAATGGTAAATGAAAAAGGTGCATTTTATGAGAGGCATCCATGGTTAAAATTTATGTACAACTTAAAAACTCACCCTGTATAGTGACAATTCTCATTCCATCCTTAATTCCCAAAAATCATTATTGCTGTGTTGCTTATTTCCGATTTTCCCCATAACCTCATCAACTCGCCGACATGGTCTCCCATTACCTAAAAACCAATCCATTCTTAGAAAACTCCCATAGCATGGCAATTTTCCCTAAGTGGCGATAAACGCAAGAAGTCCCGGTAATGATATTCGGATACAAATTGCCTCCACGCAGATAATATCGGCCATTTTCATAATGCGAAGACGAGGACTACACCGGTCATTGTATTTAAAAAATTCAGTGGCGGTCAGATGAACTCCGCGCTTTCAGGGAAGGCGCTGAGAGACCATTTATATGTAAATTTTTTTCCCACGTTTGAAAATGCATGCACTCCGGTGTTCGTTGGAGTGTCACGAACGGCGTTAAAGTCGCTCTAGAAAATGGACAATTCGGGAGTGACAAAGCGTAATAAGACAGGAGAAAATGCGTTTTTTTAATGGCGGACAAGATAATCATTGGTGCTTTCAACGTAAAAGCGGCCATAGTCCCCACCTCTATGAATTAATTAGAAGAAGTTGGTACTTAAAACGTTGCCCTACATTATCTTTCAATATATGTAACAATTAATAACAAAGATTGTATAATACAGTTTCTACCCCTATACAGTCACGTATCTAGAATGGTATTAGATACTCTAAAAATATTCCGAGATCTCAATTTTGATCAAATTTATACAAAATGTATGTTTGATTGAACTTGGGAAATTATAACATTTTCAAACTAAAATATAGAACATTTTAAACGCCCCCACTACTACTGCGATTTATGGTTATTCTATTCATTTAATCAAGAAAACAAAATGTCAACATGTTCTTGCGGTAAGCTTATGAGATATTTGCATTTATCTTAATAAATGTTCGACTTCAAATTCGAAAATAACAAACATTTGGACAAAATGCGCGAAAGGTATCAAAGTTTCCATTAGTATACAAGAAATATTAATGAATAATTACAGCGGAATCGTTTGTTTTTATCTTATTCATCTATACAATGAAATATGAAATGGAATATTTAGTTATATTCATTTTCATATTACACTTACTGAGATAAAATCCTACTGTAACATACAATAATATAAACAATAAACTTCAAATAACACGAACACTCAACAGCTAATTGAAGCTTTAAACTTACTTAACTATCAAAATGAGAACGAGTTATTACGACAAACATTTATACATAGAAATAATGGATCATTGTTGGCACAGGTTGAGTGGATCTGCTTATGACAGCCTCTGCATTGCAACCCAAACTTTATGTTATAATGTCGCCTAACAAAGGGTAATGAAACGACACCAACGGTAAAATTACTTTTCTGTGACGTTTCAGAGCCTACATCCTTATATGATTCCTTTTAGACATGCTAGATATTAAATTATTCATTGTATCCTGGGAATTTCATTCCAGTTGTCTGAGTTCGGTGAAGAAGTTGGTTGGTCGACTGGTAACTTAGAATCGAGCTTAGAATTCCATTGCAGCAGAGTCGCTGTATTTTTTAGCGCTCTTGTCTCTCGGAACAGACTGCTTATGAATTTGCCCAAATGTCTGTAATTTTGAATTTTTGGATGAAAATGGTCTTGAACGATTTGGTCCGTCTCTCTGATCAAGAATCCGTGGTCAAAATTGATTCTGTCCGGCCATTAACACGAAATATTGAAATTTTAAGAGTAGGTTTGGGAGACAAATATCTCGGTCAAGTCCGACACTGAGAAAAAAGTTTATTAACTATAATGCATATTTATTGATACATAATGAGGGGCTTATTCGATTATGGCGTAATGAATCTTTATTTCTCAGAAATATAAGCTTTATTAAATTCCCCAAATAAATATTTTTCATATGTAATATACTTATTAATAATAAATGAATGTTTTTATTTGCTCGAAATGGGATTCGTTATCAGTTAGGAAGAGCTTTGTTTTTAATTAATATTGCGTATTAATCTGCAAAATGAATTTCCTTATTTATTAGTAATTTTTTTTTATAGTTAGCTTATATATATATTTTTTAATAATTAAATTATACATATTTCAGAAATTATTTGATTACTTTAAATGCTAATAATCTTTGCTTCCTGGAAAACTATATTTATTTATTTCATTCTTGAATATTCATTACCCCTAAATTCTTCTGAAACAATTGATTGATTGAAAACAAAATTTATCGATGCTTGTGAAAAGTTCATAATCGTCAATTTTTTGATTGAATTATATTTTCCTAAATTAGTTTTGTGTAATTTCAAAGCGATTGACGAGTAATGAATATTTCCGAAAATCGAGAAATGTTGTTCCCTCGAATAAATTCATTGCATTCTGAATTAATTTTTTTTAGGGGTAATGAATATTCAAGAATGAAATAAATAAATATTGTTTTCCAGGAAACAAAGATTATTAGCATTTCAAAAATATCAAATAATTTTTGAAATATGTATTCGTTTACCATGTATACATGGTAAACGAATACAAAGAGCTGCCAGCTTTCTATAATTTATGATAGATCTTCCCAATGTTTTTGCTGATTACGAAAATGTTTTAAAATGTCACAGTTCTTGAATTACTGGTTATAACAAAAAACTCATCGTTGCAGAATAAACTTATTTTAATTTCTTCATAATACCAACAAATTGAAAAAGTATCACATTCATCATAAAATAAATCAAACTTCGGAATAGTTATAAAAAAAAAACATGACTTAAATCAGGTACATTTCATTTCAACAAAAACTAACATAAAAAATAACAATGAAATCTTTGGTCATTTGATACAAAAACATTTTCAATTGTCAACTAGTAATTAATATTGGCCTTAGGACACCTGGGAGGATAAAAAAGGGAACTGTGATGCATTTGGCATACCAGTTTTTCGTATAATTGAAAATTGATATTCTAATCGCGACAGGTGGGATAATGAAAAAAGAAACCAGACCTTTCTTGAAATTGCAAACGTTTCGAACTATATCAGTTCTTCATCAGGGCTACAACAAGCTTTATATAAATTTTTGTTGTAGCCTTGATGAAGAACTAATATAGTTCGAAACGTTTGCAATTTTAAGAAAGATCTGGTTTCTTTTTTTATTCTCCACCTGTCTTAAGGCCAATATCAATTCATAGTTGATCACAGAGAAGGACCCAATTACAATACCTATTTTAAATTATACGAAAAACTGGTATGCTAAATGCATCACAGTTTATAAAAGAAAATCATTATAACAAAATGAATTTATGAATTTATTTTGATTTCTTTAATCTTCTAAGAAATTGAAAAAGGATCAACATTAAATTTCTCATAAACTAAATGAAACCTCAGAAGGAATATAAAAAACATAACATATCAATTCAGTAAAAACTAACCTGAAGATAAATTTTATAATGTCTAAATGAAAAGAAGCCAGAATATTCAGAGTCATATTTCCTGATTCATGGAAGAAATAAATTTATTTCCCTCAGCAACTGTGAGAATATGTGTCAAAAATGGCCAGTACAATAATTCAAAATCAGTAACCTAATTCCTTGGTAAAACATACTTCACATAACAGGCTTCATAATGCTTATCAAAACCATAACACTCGATTCTTTTATATAGCAAATGAAATTTTTGGTCACTCGATACAAAAACATTTTCAATTATTCCAAATAATGGTTCGCCAAAAGTATCCCGGCGTATCGGGGCACTGTCTCTTCAAATGATTTATCTTCTAACAGTTCTCTTATTAAGTCAATGGTTTCTATCCCATTTTCTGCAACAAAGTATTAGCTATTAGATTGTTAGAAAATAGGAAAATGATTATTAATAACAGGAATTGGTAAAAGTGCAGATTCTAACCTTGAATATAGACCATAGACCTAATAGATTATGTCATTTTAGGTAGGTATAGGTATAGATAGGTATAACTTCCTGCAATCAAAATTATTATTTTGCTTGCATGAAATAACAAACCTATATATATATATATATATATATATATATATAAGTATTTTTACCGTCTTCAATACAGGTTTCAGTAGATAATAATTGAAAGAATTATTTTTTGATCGTCGTCAAAATATGTTTCATTTAAGTATTTGATGGTTGCCCAAATTATTAGCGGATGGAAAATTATAGTTAACACTGAATAGAGATTTTTTTATCGAATTAGAAATAATGAATAATGAAGTGATGTTGAAAATCATTATTTTCTCAAAATAATTCGTTTTCTTATGAGAACTACTGATCCATTTCAGTAGTTACTCGAAAAAGTTAAAATACAATAAGGCATTGTTAAAAAAGTTAGTAGTATAAGATCTAATAAGCAAACTGTATTACCTATATTATTTACAGATTTTAAATAGTCGTTAGATAAGAATACAATTTTACTTGATTTACATTGAACATAGGTACCTACATATAGACACTTACCCTCAAAAGATTGTTTCAAATGGTGTAATTTTTCCTCTTCCAGAAAGTTATCCATAATAGGCAAACAATTTAATTTCACACTCACAGTGAGACTTTTTCACTATTCAACTATTCTGAACTTCTTCAAACTATGAATCCATGAACCATGAAATATTCACCGATTTATACAGTCAATCGGACGCGGAGTACAAAGACTAATCTTCAACTCTATCTGCGAACTCGCAAACTACCACCTGACCTCTGACTCTAGAATACGTGAATCGTAATTGCTAGGGCACGCTACCCCATTGGTCGGGAACAAAGACAAGCTTCGACAAGTCGAGAATCATTTCAACACTCTGGGATTTCACAGTTGACAAATAAATATTTATTAACTGTCAACAAAATATAGGTATTATTTCTGAATTATATATTTATGTGAAGTATGAATTCAAAATAGAAATAACAAATCCTTATTTATTTCTAGGAAATTAACAATATTTACACCAAATAAATCAGGCTTTAATAAATTGGTTATTTGGTAGAAATAACTGAGATTTATTTAATTCTTCCCTAGAAATAAGCTATATTTTTTATTGGCTTTTTAAATTTATCCTAAATAAATTCATGCCAAATAAGCATTTATTAAATGTGAACCATATCATTTTTCTCAGTGGATGTTGGGCAAACTTCGGAGAAACGAAAAAATTATTTTTTAAATCACAAATTTCAAATTAATTTCTTTTCAAGGTACAGTCTCATCATGAGAATATACTGATATCATTTTGAACTCTAACAAGCTAATTTTTCGAAGTATGATTTTTCAAAATTTCAATAATGAATCGTATTTCTATGTTTTCACAGAATGCTGTAATTATTCTATCTATGGATTATTATATGAACTATGTTCATACATGCCATTTCATTTTCCTATAAGATACATGTCAATTTTTTTTCTGGTTCGTTACTCATGATATAAAATACCCCTCCTGTTCAATTATACAAAGTATGATGGAGTGCAAAATGATATAATACTTTTAAGGTCATAATATAAAGCCCGTGGATAATCCATATGATATTGGAAATATATACTTCGGTAAGTTAATCAATTTGCTGGTTCAGAATATCTCCAGTTAAAACAAAACTGGAATATTGGCTAAGTTTCAGTTGATATAATATAATTTTCAGAGTATAGATTTGAGGAATGAATATCTCGGATAAGTTCGTTATCGGGTATACTCGGTCTGGTAGTGTGGTAGTAGTTGTTTTATATTAAATAACACTTTTAGAATTTAATTTATTTCATGATGGAGTTCTATCATCAGAATCCATTGTAATCATTCCCAATTATCCTGTCCCCCAAAGCTCCTATCCACAGGGCTTTCCCACGTTCATTTTGTAAAAACATTGTTGTAATCCTTGCTATATAAGGGCGTGCGTTTACCTTCTAAGTATGGCAGTCAACAAGCTTAATGATTTTAGAAGAGATATAAGCAAGATTATTCCAGGAGTGAAAACACGGTGAATATAAGACAGGTCGTGAAAAACTTGAGCTATTTTTATGACATTTTGTTTGAAGTAGTATGGGACTGGTGTGATCATAGTTGGAAGAGGAATAAGAACCAGTTTCTGTTCAGTATTTCACTTCGATGAATGCTTTGTCTTCCAATTTAGTTTTGACATTCTTGTTTTTTGCGTTGTTCAACGGTTAATTTTACTTCTGACGTATCCTGATATTAGTGCTTGTCTTATAATATTTCGTTTGTTTTATGATATTTGTTGTGTTTACTTTGCTTGTGTGCTTCTGTTTGAGTCCTGAAGCCGGAGTAGTAGTATCTCCTAAACATTTCTCGATAACAATCAAGACACAATAATTATATAGCCCATGTTACCAAACAGTTGTTTTAATTAAGTTTCATATCTCTTTCGAATTGCATGGGGTCTTGAATACTTGTTCAAGATGTCACTGCACTAAAATTGATCGCAAAATGAACAGGCAGGCTTCATAGTGCATTTTGAGCCCTAATTCCACCTGGAGCGATTCTCCCCGCAACAACTTCACAAATTCGTCCCGAATGGCTCCGTTCTAATCTCCTCCGTCAGACAAAACTCATATGCAGGCCCCCATCGAACTTCGTTTCACCGAAAACTAGTCAATAAAACTAGTGAGGCGTAGGTTTCTACGATAGCGACATTAATTGAAACGAGGGCCTCGTATACGTCTCTAATTGTACGCAAAGCCGATGGTGTTAGGTTTCTACTTCCCAATTTATGTAAGACTACGCTGCTGTCGATGTCGATGCATCGAGATCAACGCGATTAATGGGTATTAGACGATGTAGAAGAAGTAAATCCCGTTTAATTGAATGTCTATGGGGTTAGGGCTCCAATTTTATCGGATGTGGGGGTATACAAAGGTACCGATGCGAAACTGATTCAATTTAATGGGGAGGCTGATCGAAAAACTTTCAAATTAAGTTAATGACACATCGGTTGGTTGTGGTTTTGTAGACTCTTTGATGAAAAATTCATAGTTGTGAGATGTAACACAACGTTATGACAGAAGTGGGTTTGGTTAAAAAGTATTGTATGATACTTATAAAAGGCATATTTCTTAATAGTTCAATAAAGACAATGGATGAGTGGAAAATTTCAGAGTTAAAAAAAAAACACATCTACTGAATTTGAAGCGATACGATCCTCACGAAATTTGACACAAATTAGTGCGTAGGAATTCTACAATTAATTGCCAAGTTTAAATTTGGTCGGGTTCGTACTTTTTGAGTAATTGACTAAATAACACCAACATTTTAGATGGATATATCGAAACCGTTTGGCACATTGTAGGCCGCTATGTCCTTCCGTTTGAAAGTTATCGTGGCAATGAACACCCATCCACCTACTGAACTCGCCCAAGGCTGATTGGCTTCCAATATTTATGCAATATCTCCAACAATATTACAGTGCTTCCCAGCAACTCCGCACCAAGCGGGACATTTCTATTATTGAAAGGTTTTTTTTTTCTGGGTTTTCTGTCCCAAACTCTGAAAAATATCTATAGAATAAAAATTAATTATTTTGTGATTTGCTTCTGCGTAAGAAACACAGGATATTTGTCAGAAGCAATCAATTGAACAATGTTGCCTAACAAACAACAACGAAACAATATCAACGAAGAAACAACTATATCGTAACGTTTCGGAGTCTTTAAAATCGTTAGAATTATTTTGCTGATAATTCTTGAATTTCACAAAATAACTATCAACAAAATAATTCTAATGATTTTCATTAAGCGTCTGACGAAGGAGTCTGATATAGACTCCGAAACGTTACGATATAGTTGTTTCTTCGTTGATGTTGTTTCATTGTTGTTTGTTAGGCAATATTGTTCAATTGATTGCTTCTGACAAATATCCTGTATTTCTTACGCAGAAGCAAATCACAAAATAATTAATTTTTATTTTATAGATTTTTTTCAGATTTTGGGAGAGAAAACCCAGAAAAAAAAACCTTTCAATAATGAGTATACCTCCCACAGTATCCTTTAATGATTACTTAGGGACATTTCTGTTCTATTAATATTTCCGAATTTCATTTTTCACCAAAAGTTGTTGCTTAGAAAATTTAAAAAAATTATTCAAAACTCGTTCAACTGCGACTTCTAGTTGGGAGGAAATCAACATTTTTTTTTTAAATAATGTCGATTATCCCGGAAATTTCGAAATTTTTGTATGAAACTATACAATTTAGATTAGAATTCAACTCGGAAAACAGTACAAAATATTTCTTCTTTTTACGCTTAAAAATTGAATAATTGCCCAACGGAATTTTTTTTCTGAATAGTAGTATCAGCATGAATATGATTGTAACTAGAAAGTTTTATTTGAACTTGGTTTTTCGACATTTGTTCCAATTTTCACAAATCTGTGATCATGTAAAATCGAATCGAATTGAAATTGAAATAACAATGGATATTCATCACAATATTCTATTTCAATCAAAATTGAGCAATAAATTGGCAATTTTCACTCATGGGTTCTCAGATGTGAATTGAATGTGCCAAAATGAAACGAGGTTTGAGGAAAAATTCAAACAGAAATGTAAAAAAAAAAGTTCAAACCAAATCATCTAGTTGCAGTCATATACATGCTGACACTACGAAGGTCTAGTCACTCTAGTCCCTTGAAAAAAAAATCCGTTTGGTAATTAATCAATGTTTAAAAAATTGGTTCAAGCACTGACGTGAAGTCAGAAGCTTTTGCGCGTATGTTCTATTGTCCATACTTCTGTATTGGACACCCTTAATCGAATTTACCATGGTAAATTATGTTGTCCATTCTCCTGTATTGGACACTCTCAATTCGAATTTACCATGGTAAATTCGAATTAAGTGTCCAATACAGGAGAATGGACAACATAATTTACCATGGTAAATTCGATTAAGGGTGTCCAATACAGAAGTATGGACAATAGAACATACGCGCAAAAGCTTCTGACTTCACGTCAGTGCTTGAACCAATTTTTTTTTCGTGACTTTTTAAAAATTTTCTAGGGGTACGGTTCTTGAAATTTTTTTTTTCGTCATTTTTTTCAAATTTTCTAGGGATACGATTCTTACAAAATTTTAAACACGTCTTTATGTTGATTTTCTACTACTAGTTACCAAGCACCAATTCGATCGAATATTTATTTTTTGAGTTATCAAGGAAATAATATTCCAGGTGGGTATAACTCGGAAACCGTTAGACCGATTATGCCCAGAAACGAACTCAACACTCTCTTTCGGATACGCAACCTACCCTGAAAATTGCAAGTCCCTATCTCCTTTCGTTCGAAAGTTATCGAGGCAACGGTCACCCATCTACTGAACTCGCACAAGAATGCTCGAATCTCCAACAATATTTAACCGATCGTATTAAAACTTGAAACTTGGCAGTAGAGTTAGGTTATGAAGGCTCTTGCAAAATTTCAGCAATTTCAAACGAATAGTTACTGATATATAGAATTTTTTTTTTATTTTCAATGATTTATTAAAAATTTTCTACAAATGCTACCCTCACCAAATTTTGCAAACATTTCCGCGTTGGCATTCTACAACTAATAACCATGTTTGAATTCAATCGGTTCAGTACTTTTTGAGTTAATGAGGAACAAAAACCACGAAATTTCAGAAAATTTCAGATGGCTATAACTCTGAAACCGTTTGGCCGATTATGCTCATAAACAAACTGAAATGTCGCGTTCTGGTTTTCATCCTAACCTGAAAATTTCAAGCCGCTATCTCATTCCGTTCTCAAGTTATCGTGACAACAAAAATATTTTTTAATAATTTTTTAAAAATTTTCTAGCCATACGATTCGCACAAAATTCCACAAACGTGCTTAAGATCATATTCTACAACTACCCACCAAGTTTCAATTCGATCGGATTTATATTGGTTGAAAACAAAATTATTACTCGGAAACCACTGGGCCGATTATGCCCATTAACGAACTTGTCCGTCGTATTGAGATGCGCCACCTACCCTGAAAATTTCAAGTTGCTAGCTCTTCTCGTTCTCAAGTTATCGTGGCAACGGCCGGACGGCCGGACGGCCGGCCGGACAGAATCAAATTTGACCTCGAATTCTTCATTGGGGAGTCGAACTTAATCGTTTGAGACCATTTTCGTCAAAAAATTCGAAAGTTACAGACATTTGGGCAAAACTATAACGCGATGTTCCCCAGAACATACGCGCAAAAAAGGTTATAAGCAGAAAATGGAAAAAATATTTTTATTGTTTTCTGGCCTGAATTTTTGCACATTGATCTGAATTGTAATTTCAAACAAGTTTCCTTACAACGTTTCATACAAAATTTCGAATTTTCCGAGATAATCAACAGTCACAGTTGATCGAGTTTTATATAATGAATTATCATTTTCGATGTACCTACTTATTATAAGAAATAGAATTCGAAAATATTTCTAGAAAACTAATTTCCATCTCGGTGCGGAGTTTTGAAGGCTCTCGCAAGATTTCAGCGATATCGGACGGATAATTTCTGAAATATATGAAAACATGAAAAATATTTTTGATAAATTGGCTCTTTTCGTTCGAAAGTAATCGAGGTTCAACGGATAGCCGGCCTGCATAGAGACAAAACGCTTTTCCCTAGAACATTCGCGCAAAAAGGTATCAAAGATAGTGTTACAGTGCTTACAAGACGGCTGAACAGCCGGAGAAAGTAAATTTGATCAGAGATATTTCATCAGTTGTCCAATGTAACCGTTTGAGACCATTTGCTGCTGAACATTTGCAAAATAAAGGTAATTGGACAGAAAACTTTCGCCCTGATACCAGCGTTAAAAATTACCTTCATTCACTAATTGATCCCAAATCTAACCCCCCCAATAATTCATATCGTTTCGATTTACGCTTATTCTCAACTTCCAAAGAAATAAAGGATTACTAACTAATCCCGATGAGATTTATACCCAATTCCAGTCTAGTAGCAGGTGCCAACTAGGTCCCAAACACCCCCCTACACCAGCCGGATAACTCTATCAGCGTAGTTTATGGTTAGACGCAAGTTTATGGACCGACGGCGAGTGTTCGATTAGCGATAGAAAACTCTGTTGCTCGTTTCTGTGTTTATTACAAGTCACTGGCCGATTACCGACATCTTTTTTTTCTGCCTATAATGATGCGTTCAGTGTGTCACGACCGATTGATACTGCTGGTGCAGGATATCGAGAATAGCCATTTGTTTGTTCGACATTAACTAGAACAAGGATCGTTTGATCGAACGGTTGTTAGGTCTTTAAGATGTTTGTTTTGGCTGTGGTTTATTGATAGTTAGAGTCGGTAATGATGCAATTCGATATGGAGTGAAACGCTCGAGGATAGGAGATGATCCAAGACCTGCGGACGGTTCTTCGGAGGAGCTGATATCCATCCATTCTACTAAAAGCGGCCCCTAAACGTAGCGACAGATTTGGTAACTTGTACAGATAAGTTTGATATAGAATTTTGTCCCCTTCGCGGATTAAGGACAAATAAGTTTCCGCCGTTATTTATCTAAATATAACAAAGTGCTAACGTTACATCAGTACTCTTTGGCACGCTTTAACACATTGAGAAATTTGAATTGAGTGTTGAGTGCTTCAAGCTTAGTGGATTGAGTGAACCGGAGACGTAGACTAGCTTGTGCAAGTTATCAGAGTCAGCTTAGGCACAGTACTGTTAATTTTTGACCTAACAGTGAATGATGGCTACTACTGCTTGATAAGACCTCCGGCTCGCTCTATCCGCAATTCTCCTCTGAATGGTGTTCTCAAGGATAAATGTTTTTCAACACCATAACATTATCTGCATCTAGTTTTATTCCTATATATACAGGGCGAGTCTTTGACCACTGCATTAATTTTAACCAAAGATTCCTCTCATAAAATGAATCACTTTTTTCATTTACCATTTTTCCAGATTCGGCTCAGGTAAAAATTTACAAGCGTTTAAAGATTTCACAATGTGCTAATACACTCCCGCATATAAATTATCTATGACATTGTTGGCGGACGAGAATAAGGCAGGGTAACGTGGTTTACAGCTTGATTCGGGATTCCAACGCTCAGGGACGGATCCATAAAAGTAGTGAAATTTCTGGAGTTTTACATTTTAAAACATTCAATGAAGAATATCTCGAAAACGGTGCGTTTAAGGAAAAATGATGAAGAATAATATAATGTTCTAAGACGATGGAATATTCTTGAAATTACTCAAGAAAAACTTTATATGCTTTCTTTATGCTAATTTCGTTTAGTTTTATGAATCCACGAGTCCATAACTAGAAAACCAGTAGATGTAGAAAATAACTAATATTTGGAAAATATGTATCATAGTTATAGGAAACTTTACGCCAACATTCATTTTTTTCGAAAAAAGGATGTCAAAGCTACAAAATAAAAACTGTTTTTTTTTTTCAAAATTTCAACAGCCTGTATCTTTTTACCTGAGCTGAATTTGGAAAAATGTTGAGTGGAAAAAGTGTTTCATTTGATGAGAGGAATCTTTGGTTGAAATTAATGCAGTGGTCAAAGACTCCTGTATATACAGGGTCCGAGGCCGCCACACCGACACGGACAACGAGGTGATGGGGTACTATTAGGGTGTCACACTTCTCGTTGTTAAATTGTCCTCCGGGTCTTCTGATGGGAGTTAGGGATGTTTTAAGCCAGAGTTGAGTTTCCTTATTTCACAAATATTTTAGAGACCAGTTGACATATAGCAATTAAATTTGACGGTTTGAGTAAGCAGCTCGGGTAGGTACTTCGAAACCCTGGTGAAATAAGTTTTTTTAACCCTCACTAAAACAAATGGTAGGGGTTGGGGGTTTTCACGGTAGCGCTCTAATAATAAATTAGATTCTGAAACCGTGATCTTCTACCTTTCATCTGGTGTATCGTGGACGCTTGAGGTTCAAGCGGTTACAAAGATGTTATCAAAAGAATGTCACGAACACAACATTTGCGATAACGTAGAGCACTACATACAGATCGGCGTTTTCCAGCTTCCCATTACCATATTGAAAGTTTTTCTCTTGCGAGTGGCGTTAGAGACCATAGTCTCCATATTTTCTAGATATTTAGAAGTATACACGGTGTCCAAATAAGGCTTCTCATCTCCAAACTTCCAAATTTTCAATGTGATACCCTGTAAACTTTGTCAGTTTTGAATTCTACGACAAATTTTAATGCAAGTTTGTGAGGAGTACTTATCCAAGCAGCCGTTTTGGATTTATTTTTAGGCAAATAGGAGCATCTTCAAGTATTGTAAAAATAACAAAATATCATGGACAAATTGAAAATTTGGAAGTTGTGAGATGACTAGCCTTTTTTGGAACACCATGTATAATTCTTAATATCTTGAAAATATGGAGACTATGATCGCTAACGACACTAGCAAGAGAACATATTCCACTATGGTAATGGGAAGCTGGAATACGCCGATCTGTATGTTGAGTGTTCGTGACATTCTTTTAATAACATCTTTGTAACCGCTTGAGCCCCAAGTGTCAATGATACACCAAATAAAAGGTATCAACTCAAACGTTAAAAAATGATGTATTTGCCACTTGTAATCGGGAATAAAAATAACAGAACTATTACTTTCTGGAGATATCAGTTGAAATCGTTCATGATCTCCTGAAATAATATTCAAATTACATCTACAATTGAAACAATGTTATCAGCGTCCAGACCAAGAATCGAACTTTAATCAGCATTGTTTAAAATCCGCATGCCTTGGTAGCCTTCTACCTCCGAAATTACACCGGTGTTTTATGTGGCGTAACGAATAATGAAAAAAAGACCGATTCTATAAACGCCATCGATACATTTCGCCGAAACCCATTATTGCCACCTTTTACGGCCGATACGACGCGAAAAAATCGAATCATTGTTCGAGACTTTAACGACGCCAAAACAATGCCATCCACCAGTATCGGATAATAATAATTGTCATACCCGATTAATCGCGGACAATGTATAATACATTCCGATAATATCGGTCCATAAATTCTTATCCATATTTTCGAGGCGCGCGGATATTGTTTGGGGTTTGGGGCACGTCGAAAACACCTTAATGCGCCTCCGAACCAGCCGTAAACCCGGCTTAACGATCGTAGTCCGCATAAGAGTCGATTTATTTTACTCCAATTAAAACTATTTTACCGACTGTTTCCTGGGTACTTTGCCGAAGGTAAACGATGCAATAAGTATGTGCATTACTGCCATTAGCTGATAATTAGAGGCCGTTTGAGGTGTAAAGAAACTGTACGATTACCATGCTGCCGTTTTGCATAGATAACGTATTTTGTTCGATTTACGTCCTCCTACACAAAAGATCGTTTGATTTTATGTAACTTACCTAGTTTCGCGAAATAGAGTTATCCTTATGGTCTTCAATATTCAGCACCTATAACGTTCCTGCGTAAAGTTAGCTATTCGAAAAGAAATCGAAAGTTCGTCTGAAATTTGAACATTAAATGGCGATAACAAGTTGTTTCTAAGTTGTGGATCATTGAACGGACACGCATCGCGTATTTAAGGCAAAAATACAGGGTGAGTCTTTAAGTTATAAATTAATTCCAACCATAGATTCCTTTCGGCAAACAAAACACTTTTTTCATATACCTACTATTTTTCCAGATTCGGCTCAAGTCAAAAGTTACAAAGGTTTAAAGATTTCACAATGTGCTAATACAATCCTGCACTGAACCGGTCTACATAGAAAAGTGCCTACCTTATATCGAATAGTGGAGATGTGATTTCAACTAACAGAATAATCATAATAATTATTAGGTTACGTTCACAGAAACTCATAGACTTAATTCTATGTCCCCGTTCGTATGCGGCATTGCCAAACTGCATACCAGGCATTGATGTTATTCAATCGAGGAGCATGGGTTATATAAATCATGTGAAAAAAAGCAAGTGTTGCAACGTCGAAATACATCGACTCAAGGCCATCCTAGGTCAGGAGCGGACCAACCAAATAAAGGCAAATACTCAAATTTTTATCAGATTTTATAACATTCAACGTTGAATATCTCAAAAACGATGCGTTTTGGGAAAAATGATGAAAAATAATTGAATTTCCTCAAATAATTGAAGATTCTTATGATGAGATAAACTTCATCTGTTATTCTTGTGCTAAGTTCATTCAGTTTTATGAATATATATCTAGGAAACCAGTGGAAGTAGAAAGAAACTGTTAATCGAAGAATATATGTCATAGTTATAGAAAACTTTGCACCAAAACGCACTTCACAAATTACAAGACATCATTGCTGTTCTAAACGAATGCTTGCGGTATTTCGTGCATTTAACGAATACGATAAATTTCCGATCATTTTCAATAACTCTTCGAAGAAACAAAATTCTGAGTAACCAATATTACACAAATACTGTTCGTTCAATACATCATAATATCGCTATTTATTGAAGCTGATGTGACGCAGGGTAGTTTCGCCTAATCTGGAATGCCTGGATTCGTTAACACGAAGAATCATCGGGATATCTCGATCGATTCTCTTCCTATCGCCCTCGCCCAGTACTGCGTGATCCATATCTCTCGCCGATAGTATCATGTAATTTTCTGAAGTGGCAAGTCTTATTAAAGCTAGATTAAAAACAGGTCTACAGTTCAACCATGGAATTGTGCTAAGATGAGTGAAATATTGTATATTACAAGTAAGATGTCAAATGTATCATATTGTATATTTTCGCACCACATATGTTACTTTCAAAGTTTCATCCTTTTAGAATCATCACTATGATTTCTCGGTCGTCTATCCGCTTCTAACCGTTACAGATTGATGATGATGACATCCTTAGACGAAGAGAATGACCAGAATGATATATTAACGTTTATTGCTCCAAGTCCTCATAGTCGCCGGCATCTCATCCGCGATGCCATGGAAACTGGTCCATTCTTCAGGCATTATCGAAAGATTAACAGGTTTTTTTCGTCACGTTATTAAGGTATCCCGTACTCGTCGAGCCTTCTGCGGTAATCTTGAAGACCGGCGATTACGATGTTTACAAGCAGAGGATGCACGCCGGTCTGTCATTATGACGCAGGCAAATTAGGCCGCGGTTTTATTACGTATTAATATCGATAATGGAGAAAAGGGTGAAGAGAAACACCTGCTGCGGCAACGATTTTGATAAGATCGCGTAGGGGATTTCACACAGGAAGTTTTTTCGCCAATTATTCAGAAATGTCCATGATCTCATTGGGTAGACTTTGTAGCGTCTCCATCAGGATGGATAGAATTGAAGTACGCAGAAAGGGCTATAGTGCCATCCACGAAAGAATTTTGGGACTATGAAATCGGTTCATCGCCCAAGAAATAATGGATGTTACGTGCTCATCCACCGCAGCCAGGAACGGTCGTAACTCGTGACTGTCCACAAGGTGAAAATATCGAAATAAAAGCTGTTCACAACATTCCTTTCATCTTCATATTTATCTATTCGCTTCGGAAACATTCCAACCATCAAAATAACCTGTTGGTACGCAACGCCACCCATTACTCACGATCTCGCTGACACAAATGACTTTTTCAAATCGACTTGGATCCTTGGCTGGTATCCCAGGACTCTTCTTTGCCTATCTCGCGTCCGAACGCCCCACTGACACAGAGAGATGTCACGCTAAGTACCAGCGTCAAATCTTAGAGGACGCAGTTTGGACAAAGCCTTATTTATGGTCGTGCAATAAAGTTCGTCAGCTTACCTCGGAGACGACGACGTCATAAACGGACAAATTTTGGAAGGATTCCGTCGTGAGCCACCCACTTGGACGGCGTTGAAGTGCTAGATTTATGGGGGCCCCACCTGCTGATATGCCAACTATTAGTCCATGGTCTTCTGCCTTGTCTTCGATTCGACCATTGTTGCCTGTGGGTTTTCGAGAAACATTGTTGGATTGTTCATAGGATCTCTTTCAATTCGTGCTAATGACCGAGTTCGTGAAATTGGGGATGCAGCCTTGAAATCTGTGTTGTGACAGGGTGGTTTTTATGTTTTCTAGTCCTAGGGTACACGACATCCGGAAATGCGTTGTGGGTGTCCTCTAAATAGGATCGTTTAATTGATTGATGTTGCTGAAATATGTGTCATTATTAACTGGAATTGACTCAAGGTTTCAAGTTTACACAATGACGAAATAATTGTATGTTGAAACTAATCAATAGTATTGCCACGTCTCAAGAAATTACAAGGTTTTGTTTTTACCTGAATAAAAATGGTTATTCGGCTGATTTTATGGATGATTCTTTTACATAGGTAGGGGAGTGGTGTGTCAGTAATAACAAAAAATATTCGATATCTCATAATCTTTCAATGAATAATCACAGCAGAATCATTTATCGAGTCAAAATATGCGAAGTGTTCTACACTAAAGGGGTCAATTGTAGCTACTGTTACAATTGACCCCTGAGAGTCAGTTGTAACACACAATAATAAAAACATTACCTGAAAATAAAACGAAAACACAAAAGCAGTTGAAGCTTAAAACTTACTATACTATTAAATTCAGTAACAGTTATTCCCTCAAACAATTTATACATACAAACAATGGATCATTTTTGGCACAGGTTGAGTGGTGACTGTTTATGACAGCCTCTGCATTGCAACCAATTTTCTGTTGTCTATGTTTCCATCATCTGTTTCTCCATCAGCGACATTATTTTTTCTTTTGATGGTGCTTTCTTCGTTAGAATTGCATCTCCTTGTTCAGTTACTTTTGTACCACCTTCATCTTTAGGCATTGAAGATTCAGTTACAAAAAATGTATGACAAATTTGACCAATTTACAGATGTAGACTGGATGTATCTTCTCTGAAAATCATGACTGAATTATTGGAATTATGTTTAATTTTATAATGATGAGAAAAATATTACTCTTGAACGTATTCCGCTTTCTGTTGGTTATGTCGGAATGACGGTTATAAACCAAGCAAATAGATAATAGTATATTCTAAAACAAGTTGCAGAATGGGCTCCTGTTCAAACACGAATTTGAAATTCGTCAAACGAGCGCCGAAGGAGCGAGTTTTCGTACGCATGAGTGTTGGAAATGCCTTCTGCAACGAGTGTTAAGCGATATTTTCTCTATTTCAGACGAGTTTTGTAAAATACTGTTCAAATTTAATAAAAAATTCGGATTATACATCCTAGTGACTTTAGTATTCTATCTTGACAGTTGGTGTGACTGTTACGAAAGTTGACAGATTATGGAATTTGAATTTGAATCGTACGTAGGGCATGGAGATCAGATTTAAAACAGTTTCCTAATAGCACGAATGATTCAAAATCAGCAAGAAGGAAATCTCTAGTACCTTATTTTTCAATGAAAATAATCCTTTTCCTCTCAACAATTATTTCACTATATCCAGGTTATGTTATATTGACAATTGACGTGTGTTGAAATTTGATAGGATCGAATGTCAGTGCTGACTACCACAAAACGAAAAATATAACTAGAAACAATGCGGGAATGAGTTCATTCAGCACTTTTTAGTGCTGTAGTGAACTCATTACGATACTGAAATAGAGAAATCTTTTTCTTGTCAGATTTCTATTTTGTCCAGGGACTTTCCCCAATTTCAAGGTCAATAATTTGGATGGGAAGGGGAAGTGCTTAGAACAAAAAATTATATAGGTACCTAACTTCCATATAAACCACCTGCATAAAATATGTATTTAGAAATGCTTGTAAATTGACCGTATTCTGAACGATCGCGCTAAAGTCCCTGATGTCACTGACATGAGGAGTGTTTTTGAAATTCTTTCTACTATGCATGTTTACTCGTATATGCAGCAGTGCATTGTATTATGTTGTGCTCATAATTTCATTGCATTTCTATTTCAATAATTCGTGGGTAGGTACCTAATTTATGATTAGTTCCAGTATTTTCATTTCGTATATTAGCGATCAGTCTATGTTCAATTTTTAGAGAACTGAAACGATCTCTTTTAAATATTTCTCGTATTCTTTTCCTTACATCCTTGCCCTCAGTTGTTAACACGAGAAACAGGTGTACATTCATACAGGTATAATTTTATTGACGTAGCGGGTACCGGTCACTGCGATCGCAAATTGGTATTGCTGATGCAAACTTAATTGGGCCTTGATTAAAAACCGCCGATTAACAGCATGTTGGTTGTTATTCCTTCGACCATTATAACTTTAACAGTCGAAGATTTTTTTGCGCTACTTTCTCCTACTTTAATTGTTAATTGGTTATCAGTGTTCCTGTCTTGAAGCCTATTATTTCGTTAACAATAAATCGTAGTAAGTAGGAATAATGGTGTGGATTTTTGCTAGATTCGATTTTATCCTTTTCCTTTTAGTTACGTAATAATGAACAACAATCGTTACGATTCAATATAATGTTGTAATCACATGACAAAAAATTTTTATGATGCCGTCAAGATAAGATAGAACATATATACAGGGTGTTCGGGAAAAAGCTGACAAGGGAAGATTTAATTTCCGAAATTAAGTTATCAATGAATTTATTTTGTTTTATTAAAGTAAAGTAATCTTCCGATAATTTTCATTTTCACCACAGGGTTGATATTAGGCTACGCCACTGGTTACTTTTAATATTTTTGTTTCTTGGGCCACAATACAAAAGTTAAATTAGTAATATTTTGAAGTTATATAAATACAATTATGCAGGGATTAAACGACTGCAATCCTCTGCAATAACTATTTCCTTTGATGTCGCCGTGTATAGGAAGTTGAATAGATATTATTTCGTGCTTATCGGGCTCCCACTCGAACCTGGACCATTAAAACATCGACACAGAACCATGAAAACCCACCTAGGGCGTGGCGCCAAAGGAAAACGGCCATCTGTAATTGACAAGAGGTCGCGGGAGCTGCCATTATCATGGAATTATCGTTTCAGTCTCGACCACAAACGCATTAATTGTCGAAGGGAATTGGTGACAGATAGTGGCGGCGAAACTTCGGGGGCGTGGTGTGCGAGAGGGGGTGGCAGGGACGGAGCGGAGGCAGACGCGGGAAATTCCATTTTCCAGTGTCAAAGCTTAAAGTGAAGGGCAACCGGGATGCTCAGTTTGAGAGATGTGTGAACACACAACTTAATTCACACCAAATAAACCGCGAAATATAGCCATATAGTCAGCAATATGTAGATTGAGCACCTATTCATCGAAGAAATCAAGAGTGGAAAAATTCAGCGCTGATTCAATGAAAATTATAGACGCATTTGGCCAAATTTCCGTAGTTCGAGCGCCCAAAAACAATCATGCCGTTCATCCATAGGATTAAGCCGATAAGTCTCTAAGCTTTTAGGCTCTCCATTGCCAGTTGAACATCAATGTTGCTGAATGCTCAAGACAAGCCGAAAAACACCAAATCCTCACAGTATCGCATCATAAATACAGGGTGATTCATAACTCGTGTGCACTATTTTGGATTCTGATGGATGATGATGATGATGGATTATACAAGAGCTTTCTACGATAGCTGGGGTTATTCCGTTGGTCATTTTGCATTCAATCACACCTTGTTTGACATAATATCTCTTATCTGTAGAAGAGAGGACAATTATGAAATGTATGAACACAGATCACATTCATAGATATGGACGTTAATTTCTGTGAAATCATAGAGTTACGATTTAATATTTAAATTTTGCGAAATCATATCTCCGAAAGTATTGATTTGTTAGAGTTGGAAATGATATCAATGGATTCTTATGATGAAACTGCATCTTAAAAAAAATTGATTTCAAAAGTTGTAATGTAAAAAAAAGTTATTTCTCTCGTTACTCCGAAACCATTTGTCCGATTTTGCCCAATAACGATCTTAGCCGAGATATTTATCTTCCAAACCTACTCTGTAAATTTCAACTGTCAAGCTCATTCCGTTCGAGAGTTACCGTGTCTACGGCTGGACAGTCGAGTCAAATCGTTTAAGAACATTTTCATTGAAAAATTCGAAAATTAAAGACATTTGGGCAAATTGATAAGCACTCTGTTCCGAGGAACAAGAGCGCCAAAAAGCATACACTATTCAGATTTTTGCTTTTTCTAATAATACATTAAAAATCCCTGCTAAAATACACTCATTTGGAATTGATTTTATCTCTCAAACTTGGAAAAATATCTATAAAATAAAAAGTTTATTATTTTGTGAATTGCTTCTTTGTGAGGAACACAAGATATTTGTCAGAAGCAATGTATCGTTCATTGTTTCCTAACAAACAATAACAAAACAACATAAATGATAAAACAACTATGTCGTAACGTTTCGGAGACTATATCAGGCTCCTGCGTCAGACGCCGAGCGAAAATCTTCAGAATTATTTTGTTGCTAACGCAGAAGCAATCGACAAAATAATACATTTATTATTTTATAGATATTTTCCAGAGTTTGGTGCCGAAAACCAAGAAAGGAACCATTTAATAATGAATACAACTCCCAGAGTATATCCTTTATTGATTATTAAACTTGATACAATTTCAGAAAATTGTTCTTAATGAATACACAAATTTATTAAGTTCTATACTTCATAGAAAACGATATTACTTTTGAGAATATGAAGCAAACTAGACCTACTTCAAAATATCACATGATTTTTATGAATATCCAATCTAAACTTGACGATTCTTTGTTAACGATATATCTAAAATCATATATGTGTACATATACATACATGCAAGTGTAGGTATTTTATGATCAAGAAAAATGTATTGAAATAATTTGAGAGACCTGCCGATTTAATTAGGGGGGTGGGGGTGGACAAACAATACAGAAAGTTTTTTGAGAAACAATATGAAAACAATAATCCGTCTTGTGAAATTCGCTGTATTTTTTAATTAAGAGAGGAGATACTTATTTACCAAACAAAATACATTCTTTATATTGTTGACAGTCCTATAGGAAGTCAGCTTCCGGCATCAGTTATCGATCAGGAAACGCCACGGCGCGTGGCGTCTCTTCTGTACCGACGCCCAACGTCACCAGTAACGCAAACAAACGAATAGACAGAGGGCATGTGGAGCCTGCCGTTGAGGACTAGAAATCGATAGGTGAGAATTCAGGGGATCGTCCTGCGGTATCTTTCATATCCGGTTGATGCCCTGTTTCTCGATACAAGCAAAGGTAACCGGTATTGTCTGAATATTTTCATAGATATTCAGATATTTCATTAAATTGTAGAATACTTCAACAATTGGAAGCTGATCAGAATATCTATGAAAATATTCAGACAATACCGGTTACCTTTGCTAGTATCGAGAAACAGGGCATCAACCGGATATAGTTTCAGTTCGTAAATGGTCACAGACTACAGATCTGATCCATGTGAAATTTGTTGTCAATTTTGTGAGAATTAAATTTCCAGTATAATAAAAACCAATATTGTTAAGAAAATATCGATATATCTATCGCCATCTGAAAACTTTTCGAAAGTTTTTCGACTTATCATCGATAACAATTAATTTTGTGGAAACTACTCAACACTGAATACAGAAGTAAGGTGTTTTTGTAAGCTGATGAGATGAGGATCATTTCCAGAAAAAAAAACATTCACCAAGAATTCGAATAACCCGACAAATAAAGTCTGAAGTGGCATACATTAATGATAATTATCTTTGCGTACAAATAATAACAAAACTTTCTTGGTTGATGAATTCTCAAAAAAGGTGCATATGTAATAAATTTTCCCACGAGATTACAAAATATAGCCGGAAATCTGAGCAAGTAATATACTTTTTCGATACTTGGTTATCCCCCTCATCTTCACCTTTACTTGTGATTAATATAATTATTAGTTGCTTGTTACGAGTAGGACTAGTACGAATGAAAAATCACAGTATTTCTCGAATGAAAATTGAAATAATCCTCAATTAACTGAGAGTTACTGAGAATTTCAATTTTAGGATAATTAGTTTAAAACAAAAATGCTGATATTTCATTGTGTTATGGGTTGTGTCCCTGGAATATAATACGTCTCATCGGAGCGTGTCTGGCACGACATACTTTCAGCAACTTGAAGTCGAAATCCACTATTCTCCTCTGATGTGGGAATAGACTTACAATCGTGTTTTTTGCCCATATCTTTCTCCAACAAAATTGAATGAACAGAATGAAAAATGTAATCTTAACTCTAATGATTCTCAACACAAACATATCCGTATAATAAGCATAAACATAAACATAAAAAAAATAAACAAAATCAACAAGCAACTTTCAGTTTGATAATTTAATCTGTGATCTGTCATGTCATGTCAACTATGCCGAAGATTGCCGAAAGTGATCGAACCATGGCCCGCTTATCACTAGAGAACTAGTGGATGTACCTTAATAACTATTTATCGAATAAGTCTCTTACCTGTTCGGTTTTCCGGCCATATTTTTCGATTTCGTGAAGGAATTATTGACATATGTACCTTTTTGAAAAGCTAATGAAACAAGGAAGTCTTTTCCTGAATTTGTACACCAAGTTCATGAAACTTTTTTCGAGTAATTCTTAATTGTTTCATCAAGATTTTATGAGGAAAATTTAGTTGATGCCAATTATGATGCCTTATATTTCAGGTTATCTGATTCATTAGTAAATACTTTTTCGCATGAAATGATAATCATCTCTTCAGCTTTAAAAAAAATATTCATTGAATATTTAGAGTCGAGTGGTTTTTACAAAATTAATTATTTTCGATAACAAAGACAAATCTTCGTAACCATAGAAAGTGTGATCAAGTAAATAAATTCTCAGAAGTAACCAGTCTTCATTATCTGCTGTGACAACGGAAGTGACAACCTAGAACTTCCAATTCACAAAAACCCATTCTTTATTTCCCAAGCTACTTCCGACATGGAATATCATATCTATAATCATCGAAGCATACAACAGTCATTAATCCTGGCGAGAACAGTCAAATATTTATTTTCTTGATCTGTGTCGTCTATTTATTTCACGCAAATAATCATCATCTAACACTCTGGGATACCTATCTTTCGAAATTTATCGAAACCGATGAAAGGACAATTGAATTCAAGTACATGATTCTCATCAATACATCTAATATAATTATTTCCGGCTATTTCCGGCTAAATATAGACATTTGGACGAAGCGATATGACCGTGGTACACTGAGAGAAATGTTAGGGTTAATAATTAATAATTCTTTATTTGGGATAGATTTATTCATTATTAATGAATTTTATTAATTATTAATAAATGTTATTAATAGTTAGATCCACTTGATTTTAAGCTTATTCCTCAGAAATATATTATTTATTTAGGCAATATTTATTAATTATTAGAAAGGTTTATTAATAGGAAATAAATCTAATACAGAAAAGTCATGTTCGAAAATATTATTAACTATAACAAAATGATTTATTTCCACCAAACAAATATTATTTCAAGTTAAAATTTGCCTTATTTCTGTCAAACAAATATTTGTTGAATCATCATTTAATCAACATTTATTTATTAATAATAAATCTTGATTAGACCTGAATAAGTGTTTATTTACGCTCGGATCTTTATGTTCCCGACCCCACCCCATCATAGCGAATTGCGACTCTGAAAATCTTCTAATTCTAATTCAGTCTTTTCCTTTTCTTCAGTCAGATATGATATGGTTAGGATAGTGTATTTGTGAGTTACTACGAACTAAAAGATTTGTGATAAGTGTGTGAACAGAATGTCCGATTTCCAGGAGTTTTTGTTTGAAAATGGTTTGAGCCATTTGAGAAGTATATTCGAGTTGGTTGAAAATCAATGGAGTACTCTATAAGAAAGGAGTGGTATGTCAATACGGTCGAAATAATTTTGGAGAACCAGTGTTTTGTGTTATAGAATCTATTGAATATAACAATAAAAATTATCGTTTAAATTGCAAAGAAATTTTGTGTTTCGGTTTTGATAAACATTTTCAGGCCTATCAGGTAAATTGTATTTCTTCCCATACCTTCCTTTAAAGTTAATGTCCTCGAAGACTTTTGGCCTTTTCTAACACATATCCACAAATCAGCTAATGGAAATAAATATATTTCATGTATGTACCCAATTGTTCCTGAAGTTTAGGTGAGACAATGCCATAAGTGTAATTTTTGATTTAGTGTATGTGAGAGCGAATTTCTTGAACCTAGTCATAATTCGACCAAATTGTTAATTTATTTGCATTTAAATGTTTCTGACAAATTTATTATTTCTTGCTTCACATAAATGAGTTGAGTTCATAAGAATTTAATAATTAAGAAAAATTATGTTCCATTATCTGATACTAAAATATTGATGAATGTATAGTTAGACTCGAATTATATTTTTACTTTTTTTGATTTTTTGAAAGTTGAATGTTGAACCTGTTATTTTTTTCTCATTATTTAATAAATATTACGTTTTGTTGCGTTGAATGCTTGTAAAGACTAGACTGATTTTATATTTTGCAAGAGTTCAATGTTGAACCTCCTAAAAACTTTTTTCTTATTATTCAATAAATATTACGTTTTGTTGTTGAATCTGTACTGACTAGACTGATTTTATATTTTTTAAAAGTTTGATGTTGAGCCTGTTTATTTTCTAATTATTCAATAAATATTACGTTTTGTTGTTGAATGCATATTAAGACTAGATTGATTTAATATTTTGTAAGAGATTAATGTTGGACCTCCTAAGTATTTTTTCTCATTATTTACTAAATAATACATTTTGTTGTTGAATGTATACTAAGACTAGACTGATTTTTTTTATAAGTTTAATGTTGAACCTATGTTATGTTTTCTCATTATAGAATAAATATTACGTTTTGTGTATTTCCTTTATTTTATTTTTCATGCACCACCCCTATATATTGTTGATTGACTCAATAATACATAACTTAATTAAGTTCCATTCCAATTAAACATAAAAAGGCTAATGTGATGGATTTTAATTATTCATTCCCCTCAGTTTTCATTCACTTCAGTTTTCATTTAATTTATCATATTTATTGGAAAATATAATTTTTTTTCGAAAAAAAAACCTTAATTTACTGTGAAAAACTTGTTATTTACAAAAGTATAAAATTATTCTGTAATAAATTTTATTTATTTACATGAAATATAATCAACTGAATATAAATTTATATTTGTTTGGTATACCAAACAAATATAAATTAAGATATATTTATATTTCAGAAAAGAATATTTCTCATAAATATAGGAAATTTATTATAAGAAATTATATATTCATAAGAAATAATGTATTTATTGAAGGAGAAAAGAAATATTGTTATTAAATAACGAATTCTTATTAATAAATATATATTATTCATGAGATAAAACAATGTTCATTCTATGAAAGTCAATAGTTTATATATAAACTATTGAATGAACACTGTTTTATCTCATGAATAATATATATTTATTAATAAGAATTCGTTATTTTATAAAAATATTTCTTTTCTCCTTCAATAAATTCATTATTTCTCATGAATATATAATTTCTTATAATAAATTTCCTATATTTATGAGAAATATTCTTTTCTGAAATATAAATATATCTTTATTCATTATAAACTAATGATATTCATTCAAAACAAATATTTAATTCTCATAAATAACATTTATTTATTATTAATAAATCGTAATTGAATGATAATATAATTTTGTATCTATTAATAAACCTTTTCATCTATTAATAAATCGTATATTAATAATTAATATATATATTAATTTCTCACAAATATATATTTATTTTTAAAACTGAAACAAATCCATTATTTGGGACAAATAAATATTTATTACGCCATATATGAATAAGGGGTTTATTTAATATGAATAAACTTTATTATTTATAAATAAACTGTTCTCTCAGTGTACGTACGCGCAAAAATATGCATACCACCTATTGCGTTAACCGAAAACTACCATGGCCCTCAACCTGCCCCGATCTATTACCCTCATTCCGAATTCATCCACGACTGAAGAATCTACATTATCAACCCGATGCTCCCGGATAAAAGCATAATCTGAATGAGAAAACTGAGGCACCTGCCACTGTTTGTAAGACATCAATAATTCCTTCTGTTTCTTCCTCTAGACCTCTTGCCGTGCCACGTCGTATTCTAAATTATTCGTTTAAATCATGATCGGACCCGTTGAGCCACGTTTTAATTATCGTAATTAATTGATCCGTAAACAACTGGCCAACAAATTGGGACGGAAGGTAAATGATGTATGTCTACTACGAAAAGTATATTTCATCTATTCGTTATTAATTTTTTATGGGTCGCATTTGAATATGAATCGGTCGAAGCTATAGGAACGAGAACTCCTTTATTAATATTACTGATAGTAAATCAAGGAAACGACGACAGCGTTTGCCGCTATTTCCAATCCGAAAATGCTTTCAAGATGTTTCAATCACCTGTAGTATATTGTGCGGGGTCAAAAAGAAAAGTTGTCTTTATTTAAAGTTGTTTTCAGAGCCGAGCATATTCTGTATCGGATAATATATATGTAATGCCCCAATTTCAAAAGAACATATAGACTGAGTTTAAAGATTTCAGAATGTGCTAATACACTTCTGCATATAAATTATTACATTGATGGTTAACGAGAAAAAGGTACGATAACGTGGTTTACAGCTTGACTCGGGATTCCAACGCACATTATGGAATTTCTGATTTTATAGCATTTAATGAAGAATATCTCGAAAACGATGCATTTAAAGATCAATTATGAAGAACAATTTAATTTTCTAAAATGATACTGCTTCCTTCATGCTAATTTCATTCAGTTTTATGAACCCGTGAGTCTTTGACTAGGAAACCAGTGGAAGTAGAAAAAAACTGATACACATTTGGAGAATATGTATCATAGATATAGGAAATTTCATACCAACATTCATTTAATTTTTTTAGTTGAGTCAAATCTGGTAAAATGGTTAATAAAAATGGGTTCAAGCCCTGTGGACAGGAGCTTTCTGGCGCTCTAGTTCAAACAGACAAATTATATCTCCGAAAGTATTGGTTTCTCAGAGTTGGGAATTATATCAATGTATTCATATGATAGAACTGCATCATAAAGGAAATTCAATTTAAATAATAGTTTATTTATCAAGATTAAATGAGCAATCATGAGAATTAGAACTGCACCATGGAAGAAATCAAATTAAATCTGGCCAATTGTGCCCAATAACGAACTTAACCGAGATATTCATCTCCCTAAACTACTCTGAAAATTTCAACTACCTACCTCATTCCGTTCGAGAGTTATATCTATGTCTATGGATGAAAAGCAGTCTCACTACTCTCAGATCTCTTACTTCATTTTTCCTTCCGAAATGTAAGAATTTTTTGAGAAAACCTAATTTCGGAGCAAACAACTGTGATTTTTCTCACTTCGTTCACAATTCTTCGATTGATAAGATAATGACATGACTCAGGAACATCATTTGACATTATGACAATTCATAAGTACATAGAATAATATCATTCTGTGACAACGTTGAAATACGATTTATCATTGAAATTTTGAAAAATCATATCTCCGAAAGTATTAGCTTGTTAGAGTTAAAAATTATATCTTTGGATTCTTATGGTAAAACTGCTTATTGAAAAAAATTTAATTTTGAATTTGTTTCGTAAAAAAAAATTTTTTTTTTGTTACTCCGAAACCATCTGTCCGATATTGCCCAATAACGAACTTAGCCGAGATATTTAACTCCCAAACCTACTCTGAAAATTTCAACTGTCTAGCTCATTCCGTTCGAGAGTTATCGTGCCTACGGCCTGCCGGCCGGACCGGCCGGACAGAATGAATTTCGACCACGGATTCTTGATCAGTGAGTCGAACGAAACGTTTAAGACCATTTTCATCAAAAAATTCGAAAATTACAGAAATTTGGGCAAATTGATAAGCACTCAGTTCCGAGGAACTAGAGCGCCAAAAAGTGTTTTATTTTATGTGAGGAATCTATGGTTGATTTTATTTAAAATATTTATTCTGGATGCTTCTGATAATTGTATGAATAAATTCTTATATTCCCAAAATATCATTCTTGATTTCATTAATTTCGGTTGCATAGGACCTCCAACACATCTTACTCATTAGTATCTCAAACAATCTTCATCTAACATCATTACTTAATGTGCACTAATACTCGCGGCATTGTTAAACAAATCAAAAAGTCAATTCAAATCGCTGAGTCCAAATATTTAGAAATTTCCGGTAATATTCGACTTGATGCGGCACTCATGACCAAGAACAGATCAAGTCCTAGTGTTAAAATTGTTACATCAAAGGGCTCAACAGTAGTCAGAATCAATTGTAAGACACAATAATGAAAACATCAAACTCAAAAAAAAAATAAAACGGAATAGCAGTTGCAGCTCAAATCTAATTACACTGTCAAATTCAGTAGCAATTATTCCCACAAACAAATCTTACATTCAAATCATGGATCATTTTTGGCAAGTTTGAGTGGGTCTGTTATGACTGCCTCTGCATTGCAATCCATCTTCTGTACAGCTCTTATAATCTTCGAAACATGCAATACAAAAGTTGCTATTATTTATTATTTTTATATATATATTTGATGAATTTACATACCTGCTCATCTATTAGTCTAAGAACCAGTGGCCGACATACAACACATATTTTAGGAAAGCCTGAAATTTGCCCAGTTTCCAGAAGCAAATCCAGATCCGTATTCATTTCATTATCGAAGTGATGGAAACTTTTACATCGAATATCTTCGATATTTCGCAACTTATTTTGGCTGTATTTTGTGAACGGTTAATTTTAATTTTAATGAGACCTTCTATACCTTCTGTGACAAGAACCCAAACTTTCTGAAAGTAGCAGATTTTAAAGACCTCATTGATGTATCGGACATCAAGCTAACCAGACCATTATATTTATCGAAGCAATATCCTGAAGTCAACTCAAATGTGTTCTGTTCATGCACGATGAATAATTACTGCTTCATTCGGAACTACACGGAACTCTTTGAGGACGAACTCCCAGGCTTTGAACGTCCGTTTAGCCGCTGTGTACAGCAATAAATTTGTAAAAACCGGCAAGTACCACCGTCATTTTATTGCCTACTTGTAATTTTTCGTGTAACTATACTCAGTTGTCATTAATCGACAACAGGTGGAGTTTTTATTGGCTATCAAACTTGGATGAACTCGTCTCCCGAAAAAAACGTATTCCAATTAGTGTTTTACGAGTGCAAGAATGAAATTGTCATTTGCATATCATGAAGGCGACAGTGTTGCTCGGACGTTTATCCAAATTTCATTAGACACCGACGGTTATGATCGGTGTTACGATGTTGTTAACTGTAACGTAAGTTTAGGCGTAATTTGAAACCGCTTTCTCGATTTTACATCATCCACTGTGGCAGTTTAATCATGCCCACAATCGTTATTTATGTCATGATAAAATTTCAACGCAGAGCTGTTCAAGGCACTCAGATAATCAATAGGAATCTGATACTTATATAAATATATACGTCAAATTTCGCGCTTCTCCAGAGCGTGCATGTCGTCACCAGCGCCTTACGAGCGAATCGTTGGCTATTCCAAACCACGTTCTAATCGTGGAGTTTGCCCGCCTATGACTTGTTCGCGAACAGTTTTTCTTGATTGTTTTTGTGAAATTGAAATCCCTGGGTGGATTATAACTGTTCCTTATGATGAGTGAGGCTTGTTTCACATGCATAGGTACGTTTCCATTTGGTTCGGTTCGTTTTCAGTTTCAATGCAACGCGCTCAATCGAAATTCCAATTTTTTTGCTAGGTGCGTCAAATTCATCCAAGACATTCAAAAGTTGAATAGATACTGACATAGCAACAAATCCCGAAAATATGTATTTTTGTTTATATATCTATACGTAAACAATTTGGGAGCGATTCAAAGATTTAAAGATAACTTTTCGCTTTTGGTTAAAACCACAGAACACATATTATGTAAATATTTACTTCATGGTAAGAACCGAAACTAAACCGTGGTTGCGTGAATACCTCGTTTGATCTGTGTTCCGTGCATACGAATTCAAACCTGATTGAACCAATATGAAACATTTCCGTGTCGTGGGAATATTCGGTGCTGTACGTTTTCTATTCGGTAGCGAATCTAAACTAGAGCACCGTTTTACACTCGTCGCCAGCAACCGAATGGAAACCGAAAACGAACCGAAGCGTATGCATGTGAAACAAGTTTTATTCGCGAAAGGTTCGGCGAGCGAATCATATTGAACATCTACACATCCTTCAGTCCTATTTAGGGAATCCAATCCCGCACCAAAACCTCAATCCCGCAAACGCGCGGGATGAAAGTAATCAATCTCGCGGATCCGCAAAAATGCGGGATTGTTAACAATATATATATTCTTTGTACTCAACCTATTGAACATGCTAATAAAAATGCATTATGCAATTAAAAACATACTTTAGTAGTAACATAATAGTTATAACTATTATGTATATAAATAATTATTTATATACCAAGGACCAAAAACTGTCTATTATTGACGGGCCTGCAAATTGCTATCCGAGGCAGAGCCGAGGATAGCAAGAAGGTGAGACAATAGACAGTTTATTGGCGCAATGTTGATCCAGCATTTGCGGGATTGGATTCTCTAGCTACTTCATCATTCCAACTGCACCTTGCAACACCAATAAATAAATTAGAAATATTCCCATTCTTCCAATACTAAATATCATTAGACCCTATAATCACACCCTTAAAAAACATTGTCATTCCTCTTCGACACCTGTTCTATCGCCGGGGTACAAAACCAGAATTGGATTGTATTTCCTAACAGCTACTTAACTCCGTAGCCAAGAAGGAACGGGAAAATATATGGCAACAATAAAAAAATAATTAAGGTTGGAAGTATCTCGGGGCTATAAAGATTACCGTAGGTCCAATTAGGAAAACTACATTTTAAGGTAAACTAACACATGTCAAAAGAGATTTAGCCCTGCTGATGGTGTCATCTGCCCTTGGGGATTTGATGAGATCGGATGGTAAGATAAGAAAGTCAACGTTTTGTAGCGGGTAATGGGTCATGGGCGTTGCATTGGTCTGGGCGGCATTATTACTAACACAAATTATGATGTTGAGTAGGAGCTTCAGTGCGCTTTTTCATTGAATTACAATAGATTTCGCTGATACACTACCTTAATTCATCAGAGATATGTCATATACAGAAATCAAAATTTGAAATGAACCTTCTCAAAAATTTATTGAATTTTCAAGAAAAGTGACTTTCCTATGCAAAGTTTAGATTTTCAATCCATTTGAATCGTTTGTGTATATACCTTAATTCAGTTAGTTTCCAGGAAAATATTCAATAATTCTCCATTATGATCAAAAGACCTATAGCAAATTTTTTGGCTTATATTTTCTGAAATATCGATTTTTTCCAAAGAGTTGTCCTTTTTGCGCGTATGTTCTAAAAAACAGCGTGCTGTCATTTTGGTCAGATGCCCGTCATTTTCGATTTTTTTCCGAAAATGGTCTCAAACGATTTGGTTCGAATCGCTTAATTCTAGGACAACTTTGGTTCTGTCCGCCACGATAACTTTCGAACGGATAGAGATAGCGACTTGGAATTTTCAGGGTAAGTTGCGCATCCGAACGCAACGGTTTAGTTCTTCAACGGACATAATCGGCCCAGCGGTTTTGGAGTTGAAATTTTGTTTTCGAACAATACAGATCCGATCGAATTGAAACACGGTAACTAGTTCTAAAATGCCGACACAAAGACTTATGCGATATTTCGTTAGATTCATATCTCTAGAATATTAAAAAAAAAGGGGATTCCCTTTGACAGGAGCTTTGGCACTCTTGTTCAAACTGTGACAAAAAATATATATCCGAAAGTATTGGTATCTCAGAATTGGGAATTATATCAATGGATTCTTATGATGGAACTGCATCATAAAATAAGATAAATTTAATAACAATCCATTGATATCATTCCCAACTCTGTGAAACCAATTCAAAACGTAGGTCTATGACTCATCTCATGTTTGATTTAAACACATCAACAAATTATAATTAGAGTATTCTATGGAATCATATAGAATTGAGAATGATTATTGAAATTTTGAAAAATCATATCTCCGAAGGTATTAGTTTTCCGAGTTGAGAATGATATCAATGGAGTCTTACGATGAAATTGCATCTTAAAAAATTTTATTCAAAATTTGTAATGTAAAAAAAAAATTTTTTTTGTTACTCCGAAACCATCGGGCCCACTAACGAACTTAGCCGAATTATTCATCTCCCTAACCTACATTGAAAAATTCAACTGTCAATTCGAGAGTTATCGTGTTAACGGCAGGAACGCCGGACAGAATCGATTTGGACCATAGATTTTTGATCAGTGAGTTGAACCAAATCGTTTAAGACCTCGGTCAAAAATTCTAAAATTGCATACATTTGGGCAAATTGATAAAAACTCTATTCCGAGGGATAAGAGCGCCAAAAATGTTAAAAAATATTCAGAAAATATCTAAGAAACTATCCGTCCGATATTCCTGAAATTTTGTGTGAGCCTTCAAAACTAATTCTACAGTCAAGTTCTATTTGATGACGACCGGATTAATAGTGTTGGAGATATTGAAAGAATAATGGAAACCGTGCAGCGTTGGGCGAGTTCAGTTTCTGGAGAATGATGACGCGCAAAAACACCACAACTTTAGTTTTAAAATTCGAAAGAAGCTACAAGGTTGATGTTTCAGATTTTCATTTTTCTCAAAGTATTCAAGTGATTCAAAATTGGCATTGGTGCCATTACCGAGGCAAGAATTGGATCATATTGAAATTAGTGTCAATTTACAGGGTGTTTCATAATATATGCGCAGGACTTCAGGATGTGATAGCTCGTTTAAAAGTATGAAAAAAAGTTTCTATTAACTGAACCTGAAGAATGCACTATTTTCGAGATTGTAAGAATTTCTTTCCCATAATAAGCTATATGTTTTGTGCGGTAAGGTTTTTTTTAAGTCATAATTGGTGAATGTTTTGTAGAGATAGTGGGAGTTTTTCTCCCCAACTTCTACGCCACTGGAAAGAGTACGATTTTGGAACGCGCATTTGAACCGCCAATATTTTCTACACAAAAAAGGTACACTTGGTCATAAGCTCTAAAGTCGACCGTTTTCGAAAAAAATCAACTTTTATGTTATAAAAATTAAGTCAAGATTTGGTTTTATTACTTTTTCTGTCGTTTTAATAAATTTTGTTTAATTAGTAAGAACAAAATTTATTTTAAAAAACTTACCATGTTTTTCAATATAAAAGTTGATTTCTTTGAAAACGGTCGACTTTTGAGCTTATGACCAAGAGTACCTTTTTTGTGTAGAAAACATTGTCCGTTCAAATACGCGTTTCAAAACCGTACTCTTTCCAGTGGCGTAGAAGTTGGGCAGAAAAACACCTACTACCCCTTCAAAACCTCCACCAATTATATAACTTAAAAAAAAACTTTTCCGCTCAAATTTAGCTTATTATGAGCAAGAAATGCTTACAAAAGCTGTTTTCTGTATGATAAACGGTTCCGGAGATATTAGCAAAAACGAATTTTATTTTTCAATTCAATACCCTGATGTATCTCGAAAATGGTGCATTTTAGAGGTTCAGTTAATAGAACCTCTTTTTCATATTTTTGGACGAGTTATCACATCCTGAAGTTCTGCGCATATATGTATTATGAAACACCCTGTCTATCAACTACTGGGATTGTCGTAGGTACACCACTGATTATGCAATCATGAGATCCGATTCAAGATATCGGGTCGTTATTTGTCAAAAAGCATGGGCTCCAATATGATATACATTATCTACTAAATGACCGTCTATGGCATCAAGATAGCGATGGATATCAGTGGACGGCAATCGTAAAGAAGGAAATGGTTAAAGAATAAACCGGAAGAGAAGGCTACTCTTGAGCTTTTATCTCTAAGTACCGTACTGGGGCTACGCTGCCAGATATATCTTAATGGCATTTGGGCTAATGACTCCACTTCAATATTGAAATGACGTTTTATATTTCACAGCAGATTAATTACGATGATTGCTTTTTGGATTAGCCAGGAAACGTGCTTTCTTTCTGGTTATTCATCAGCAGACATCAGCGAACATTTTTCAGTAGAAATTTTCAGGCCCTTTCCAGAGGATGCACAACTCAAGCCTACCCTGAAGAACTAATGGTTCATGGTATCGAAGAATAAAGCTTTACAATGAGCTATTTGGATATTATTTCAGAAAGATAAATTATTTGTTTCCCATCAAGCTATACGTTTGCGCGCATATTTTAGGCAACAGCGTGCCATCAAATATGTATCTATAACTTTCATTTTTTTTGTTGAAAATGGCCCGAGTCACTGACGAAAAGTACGTCCTTCCGATGTCACGATAACCTTCGAACGGAAAGAGATAGTGACTTGTTATTTTAGTAGGTTGCGCATCCGAATACGACGGTTAAATTCGTTAATGGGCCTAATCGGCCGAACGGTTTCGGAGCTATAACAATCTGAAATATTGTCAATAACTCAAGACATACATATCCGGTCGAATTGAAACTGGGCAATTAGTTGTAGAATGCCGACGGAAATATTTTTGCACAATATCGTGAGAATCGTTTATATAGAAAAAAAATTATCAAAAATTTAAGAAACTATCTGTCAGATTCCGCTGAAATTTCGCACAAAACCTACAAACTGCCATTTTACATCTATCATCTTTGTATTTCAGCAATTATTGAGAAAGTAAAACTGATACCTACTTCTCTGGAATTTTGTGTCCTCATTAACCCAAAAAAATCTCGTTTGATCGAATTGAACCTTAATTATTAGTTTTAAAATGCCAACGCCCAAATTTTTGCAGAGAAAAAAGTCAGATTTCGAACAAACCTTCCAGTCGCTATTTTACAATCGCGTACTGGGTTTCAGCTCGATGGCTCTGTAGTATTTTAGGAAATATTGTCAGAATAAAATTTCTATCTACTTCTTCTGAAATTTATAATCATGTAAATTTGAGGATTGTAACAACACCTCGATGGCCGAGATGTAAGCGTGCTCGCCTGCCGAGCAGGAGATTCGGGTTCGAATCCCGAGTAAGTTCATCATTTTATTTATTACAAAATTTGAATTCACTTGAATCCCAAAACATTATTTCAGGTATCAACGCTAAAAAGACAGCCTTTAGGTTCATGCAGTATTTTGTTAGGGTGTCGGAGGGCGTGAATAGACAATAGAACTTGCACGCAAAAGCTGATTTCATTTGAGTGATTTTTTAATTTTTGCGCGTATGTTCTGGGGAACATCGCGTTATCATTTTGCCCAAATGTCTGTCATTTTCGAATTTTTGCCGAGAATGGTCTCAAACGACTAGGTGCAAATCACTGATGAAGGATTCTAGGTCAAATTTGATTCTGTCCGGCTGGCCGGCCGGCCGTCCGTTGCCACGTTAACTTGAGAACGGAAAGAGATAGCGACTTGAAATTTTCAGGGTAGATGGCGTATCCATATACGACGGACAAGTTCGTGAATGGTCCACGTTTGTGAAATTTTGTGGAAATCGATCACTTGAACATTTTTAAAAAATTATTAAAAAATATTATTTATGTCACGATAACCTGAGAACGGAAAGAGATAGAAATTTGAAATTTTCAGGTTAGGTTATGCATCTGGATGCAACCTTTGAGTTTGTTTATAAGCGCAATCGGCCAAACGGTTCTGGAGTTATAACCATCTGAATTTTGGTTGTTATTTCCTCAATAACTCGAAAAATTCAGAACTGATCCAATTCAATCATGTGTATTGGTTGTAGAATGCCAACGCGAAAATTCTTGCTAAATTTCTTGAGGATCGTATCACTAAAACATTTTTAAAAAAATCATTGAAAAAAAATCAGAAACTATTCATCCGACATGGCTGACACTGACCATGGCTGACTAATACCAAGTTCCAAGTTTGAACACGATCGAATCTATATTGTTGGAGATCCGAGATCCGAGCAGCGTTCTTCTTAATCGAATTTACCATGGTAAATTCGATTAAGAGTGTCCAATACAGGAGAATGGACAATAGAACATACGCGCAAAAGCTTCAGACTTCACGTCAGTGCTTGAACCAATTTTTTTGTTTACTGTGAGGCTCGCCCACTCAGAAAACCAGCTTCCTGATAGATAAATGTTCATGCAAAATAATGCTTTCGCATTCCTCCAATATATTTGGAGTGTCAGCCATTTCCTGGCAACTCCAGTTTACGATTTACCAATGCGATTTTGTCGACTTATCTCATGTTTTCCGGTATAAACACCATTAATTCTTGCAGAATTCAAATGTTTTCACAATAAAATACGCTAACGTTTAATTGCTTTCAAATCAGCCAATCGAAAATTAGATTATCTTCGACTCTCTAGAAGTTGTTTCACTGTAAATCTATTCAACAATCCACCATTTCAACGCATCTGTTATGTAATTTGAAGGTTCTTTCAGATGTGATAGTGATTATTAATACAGTGTTAGTCTTTTGATTGTACATTAATTTTAACCATAGATTCCAATCATCAAATAAAGCACTTGTTCCATTTACCATTTTTCCAAATTCGGCTCAGGCAAAAAAAAAAGAATCAGGCGGTTGAAATCTGAAAATATAATAGGTTTTCCTTTTGTTGCTTTGACACTGTTACTCAGAATGAATGAATTTAGGTGTGAAGTTTTCTATGACTATGACACATAATCTCCAATCAACAGTTTTTTCCCACTTCTACTGGTTTCCTCGTTATAGACTCGCGAATTCATAAAACTATGAGAAATTAGCGTAATGAAAGCGGATAAAGGTTATCTCGACCCATTTTAAGAATACTCAATTATTTTTGAAAATTATTCAATTCTTCATCAATTCTCCTAAAACGTACCGTTTTTGAGATAGACTCCATTGAATGTCATAAAATATGATAAATATTCCAGAAATTGAACAGCTTCTATCAATCTGGACCTGGAATATAAAAACAGACGATCTGTGCTCGAATAAAGATATAGACTGAGTAGTTGACACTTATAAAAAGAGGTATGTAGCTAGTGATCTCTTTATCCCACATAATGTTTATGCATTTCAATTCAATCTCGTTTGTTTGCGAATTGATTGGTTATATTACCACCTTAAACAGGATAAGTTAATAAATAAGCTATAACTTAAGAATATCTTGATGAATGATTAGTTTAAAATTTTACCTTGTTTGAGAATTGTGCAAATTCACCTGCAATTCAAACAACTTGAAATAGGTTATTTATTATAATAATAATAATAATAGAAAAAGGCAATCATTATTCAAACAACTTTAATCGCAGAGTACATATATTTTGGGAAATAGATAGGCTTACCTCAAGAGTGAATATAAAACGAATTTCTTCATAGTGTTAAAAATGTTAAATATCAATTTTAAGTATCATTCCACATATCCATCCCAATTATTATTCACGAGAAAATGTTAATCTGAATCTACGGAATTATGTAAACAATAATGTTAACCTCACCGAAAATCATATTTGTTGGCTAACCTTATGTTCTAAATATACATTTCTGTACCAGCTTCTGTCACAGTATAATAAATATTATTATACCATGTATACAGGGTCTTTCACGAGGAACCTCACCCATATTTATACGGGAAACTACTGAACGTATTTTCATGAAATTCAGCACTTATAAGTACTTTACGATGCTGATGAAATCTAAAATATTTTCAAGGCATGAGCACCTCCGGTTTTTCCGGAAATGACGTCAACTTCCGTTTTTCAAATTGGAACACCATTTTTTCATTGCAGAAATAGATTCCTTAGAAAATTTCAAGTTATTTTGATGTAACATTTTTCAGTTTTGGTTGGAAAATTCTCTCTGAGCGGGAAAATTCGAAAAAAAAATCGAAAATAGAGCTCCGCTGAAACAAGAATAACTTCGAGGTTTTTGAATGGAAAATTTTCATTTTTGAGATTTTTCAAGATGTAAGATTGATGTATCCACTCTAAAAATCGAAATCGCGATTCATGATACAGGGGGTGAAAAAATCGCTTTCAAAGTTAGGGATGACAAAATCGTGAAAAATCAATTTTTTCAAATTAGAACCCCATTTTTTTATGGCAGATATTGAATCTACGTTAAAAAATAATGTGAGTGTATGCATCACACCCTTGCCCTAAAGTGGATATTTTCTGAGTTATTCACAAAAAACTGTTTTTTGTCTTGAATTTTCAGCTATTTCTTTTCCCTTCACGCCAAAAAGATGAAATTTTCAGGAACTGTTACTTAAACCATGTTTTGGATTTTACTACCCTAATATGCAAGAGAAAAAAGTTACAGGTTGTTCCTAAATAGATGGCGAATTTTGATTCGAATTTGTATCGGAAACCTCTTTATTTCAACTAATCGGCCATCGGTTTTCTCTCCAGTGATAAATAAATAATTCCTTATGAACCATATGCAAAAACTTACCATGTTTTACATTCTTTTTTTTTAATGATAGATATCATTAATTACATCTGCCAAATTCCTCTTTATTCAGTAGCATTTTGTGTTTACTATTAATTTGGTGATAATTCGTATTAAGTTATAAAATCGATCACTATGCCTAATTTTACCAATGAAGATTATTTAAATCTCATTCTACTTCATGGAGAATGTAATAAAGTTGTAGATAGAACGATTCGACTGTTCATTGAGAGGTTTCCTGACCGACCCAGACCAACGAGAGATACCATTAACAGAACCATGACAAACTTGAGAAATGTCGGATCTTTCGTTAAGAAAACTATACACAGAGAAAAAAGTGTAGTAGAAGATGAGAACAACGAAATTACAGTTCTTGCATATTTTCGTGTGAATCCTCAAAATTCTCTCAAAGATGCCGAGATTGATCTGGGATTATCTCAATCGAGTGTTTGGAGAATATTAAAAAAACATAAAATGCACCCATATAAATTCAATAGGGTACAGCATTTGAAGGAAACTGATTTCGTCAGGAGAACAGAGTTTTGCGAAGCTATGATGATTCGATTTCAAGAGAATGAAAACTTTTTGGACTGTATAATTTGGACAGATGAATCTAAATTCACAAAGAATGGTTCTTTCAATAGGCATAACAGTCATTATTGGGATGAAGAGAACAACCACCACTTCAGACAATGGAACTTTCAAGAGACCTGGAGTTTCAATGTTTTTTGCGCCATCAAAAATAATGCAATTCTCGATGTTCACATTTATGATGGGACTTTAACTGGTAAGATAGAACACTACACATGTTTGCATTATTTAAAGAATGTTCTCCCTTAGGAGATAGATATTCTGACATATTGACTCAAATAATTGAGCCGCTAGTACAGAACCATAATGACTTATGGAATCAACAAGATGGCGCGCCTCCACACAATTCACTCAATGTGTCAAATATCCTCTACAGGCTATTTGAAGATCGATGGTTGGCGAACAATGGTCCACATCTTTGGCCACCACGTTCTCCCGATTTAACTCCTTTAGACTATTATGTTTGGGGTAGGATAAAAACATTGTCTACTCAACTCCCCTGACTGATAAAGAGGACTGCATAGAACGAGTCAGAAATGCGTTCAGGTCTGTTTAGATTTTTAGATTCATAGTTTTGAAACTCAATTTGGTTTTTAAACACTTTTGCAGATCTCTTCCTCCCGATGAAATAAGAAGAGCAACGCACGAAGCATTCCTGAGACGTATAAATAAATGTCTAGAAATTAACGGTCAAAACTTTGAGCATCTTCTCTAGTTATAACTGCGAGAGTTTGCCATGGTTCTCCTAATAGTAACTTGAAGTCGGTTTCAAGAAGGGGTGAAAATATACAGCATGGTTCAAATAACAGTTCCTGAAAATTTCATCTTATTGGCGTGAAGGGAAAAGAAATAGCTGAAAATTCAAGACGAAAAACAGTTTTTTGTGAATAACTCAGAAAATATCCATTTTAGGGCAAGGGTGTGATGCATACACTCACATTATTTTTTAACGTAGATTCAATATCTACCATAAAAAAATGGGGTTCTAATTTGAAAAAATTGATTTTTCACGATTTTGTCATCCCTAACTTTGAAACCGATTTTTTCACCCCCTGTATCATGAATCGCGATTTCGATTTCTAAAGTGGATACATCAATCTTACATCTTGAAAAATCCCAAAAATGAAAATTTTCCATCCAAAAACCTCGAAGTTATTCTTGTTTCAGCGGAGCTCTATTTTCGATTTTTTTTTCGAATTTTCCCGCTCAGAGAGAATTTTCCAACCAAAACTGAAAAATCTTACATCAAAATAACTTGAAATTTTCTAAGGAATCTATTTCTGCAATAAAAAAATGGTGTTCTAATTTGAAAAACGGAAGTTGACGTCATTTCCGGAAAAACCGGAGGTGCAAATGCCTTGAAAATATTTTAGATTTCATCAGCATCGTGAAATACTTATAAGTGCTGAATTTCATGAAAATACGTTCAGTAGTTTCCCGTATAAATATGGGTGAGGTTCCTCGTGAAAGACCCTGTATAGGAGGTTGTCAATTGTCAGATTGTTTCGAGATGTTGAAGGTTTTTATCAAGGTTTTCTTATCTAAGAATCTCGGGTTTTGATATAATCGAAAAGCTTTGTGAAACCCAAATTTCGTTAATCTGCTTGTTGAATTAATATTATAGAGAAATTGGTTGATTGTGAACTGAACGTATATTTGTGAACAATGTCAAGGTTCTATGCTATATATAAGCCATTGTTTATAAAGTGTTAACAGGGTTTATACAATAATTTATATTATGCGAATTAAAATATTTAATGAATGTCAGAATAGGCGATGAAGATATTGTGGATATTCAATAAAAATCATGTTGGAAACATTTTTGAATATCCAGGATGAGTTTTTTTCAAAAATGCAGCATAAAGATATTTAAAACCATTTCATAAGACTTGATAGGGTAATAGTATATTACGCACCGAGGGAGAAAAGTAGGACATTCACGCCCGCGCCGGAGGCGAGGGTGACAATCGCGGGCGAGGATGTCCTACTTTTCTCCCTAGGTGCGTATACGATTTTTTTCTTCTCCGTCTAATTCACTTTCATCAGAGTTAATCAAATCCATTTTTTATTATATTTGTCGGTATTCACTGAATACCTTCTTTTGACTCAGCTGTCATCAATGAAAATTCATTGATTGTATCGCTTTTCATATAATCGTTTGGATTTTACCGGAAGTAGTTCACTGGTAATAGCTGCTCCTTCTTTTTCTAAATTTCTTATTATCTCTTCTCCGTCTATTTCACTTTCATCAGAGTTAATCAAATCCATTTATTTTATATTTGTCCGTATTCACGGAAATAATTAATTATTTTGAATCAGCTGTCAACAACTTGAGATACAAACACGCGGTTGCTAGGTAACCGCCGGGAGATAAAGTAAATTTGCCATCTCACCGGGAGAGAATCTGGTTCTTTTCTCCCGCTTGACAGGGACGAAAAGTGAACTTTTCATCCCGGGGGAGAAAAAATAAATTTTTTCAAATAATTTAATTGAATTTTGAGCAGCAGATGATATAATTCATATAATTATGCGATATTGAATTCAGTAAGTGTTTATGTGTTCAACACTTAAAGACAGTTCAGGCGCTGCTTTGCACATTGTAAAATCTGTAAACGCTTACAACTTTTACCTGACCCGAATCTGGAAAAATGGTAAATGAAGAAAGTGGTTTATTTGATGAGCGGAATATATGTACAACTTAAAGACGCACCCTGTATAGTATTCAAATGATATAATTCAGTGATTTCTGTTCAATCTCTTGTGAACTTGAAAATTGAAATTGTAATCACCAGTACCATGTCTTGGCATTTATGATTTACAACCCTAGATCAGCTGTAAAGGAAGCTCTTTCTATCATTCCTTTCTTGACCCTAGCAATAAACGTATTAATATCCTCATGCAAAGTTATTCTAGGCCGTAAATGTAAATATAAATAATATTATAAGTAGATATTTATCATAATTTCCTCTCTTTGTTTTGGAAGGGTAGTCAAACGTCAGGGGCAGCTGCATGTCATCGTCAGCTGGGATCGAGCTCACATATTAATGATCATTTTGTAATTAGCCACTTTTAAAACACTTGAGAATCTTCTAACATGGAACGTGCATCAGAATCGACCAGAAAATCTTGCGTAACCATCTTGATGGCCGGAATCCGTTGTATTTGGAGCGGATCTTTTGACAGTGATAGGCATTAACGCTAATGACGGACAAAAAGTACAGGGTGCGCCGAAAAAGTCAATATTCAATCTTATTATACAATTATTATTGAATTTTCATTACAAATTAAAAAGCGTAATTAAAAAAAACAAGAGGGCCAATAATTATTAATCTGAAACCACCAGACCGATTCTACCCGAAAACGAACTTATCCGAGATATTCATTCCTCGAATCCTCTGAAAAATATATTATAATAATTGAAACTTAGCCAATATTCCAGTTTTGGTTTTACTGGAGATATTCTGAACCCAATTTGATTAACTTACCAAACTATATATTTCCATCATCATATTTATTATCCAAGAGCATAAGATTATCACCAAAAAAGTATAATATCATATAATCTTCATAATTCTACGATAGCTGAGGTTATTTTATTGGTCATTTTGCATTCAATCATGCCTTGTTTCTAAAAGAGGAGGGCTATTTTATATCATGAGTAACGAAGAAATAAATTTGACTTGACTCTTATAGGAAAATAAGATGACATGTATGAATATACATGTCATATAATAATTCATAGATACAATAAATATAGCATTCTGTGAAAACATAGAAGTAAGATTTATTATGGAAATTTTGAAAAATCATATCTCCGGAAGTATTAGCTTGTTGGAGTTGAAAATGATATGAATGGATATTTATGGTGAAACTGCATCTAAAATTAATTAATTTGAAGTTTGTAATGTTTTTTTTTTCGTTACTCCCTGTCTAGCTCATTCCGTTCGAGAGTTATCGTGTAAACGGAGGACCGGCCGGATGGCTGGATGGAATCGATTATGACCACTGATTCTAGATCTGCGAGTCGAACCAAATTGTTCATCCGAAAATTCGAAAATTACAGACATTTGGGCGAATTGATAAACACTCTGTTCCGTGGAACAAGCGCGTCAAAAATATAAACCCCGTTTACGCTCTACTGAAGAACCATTACCTAAAGTATTAATTTATGATGTGCCTAAGGTGGCGTAAGGACACAGTAACAAAGCCTACACAGAACACAACTGGCTCTACTCACTCGCTCAAGCTCTTCGAGAGCTTATGATGGGTTTCCTTGGGGAAGACCTAGAGAGGATCAGTATAATAATATACAAAAATATTCAAAATAATGATACCTCACATTGGTTGAGTAAATAATATTTCTCCTTGAATTTTACGGATTTTTATATCATTACGAACTGCACCCAAATCTATAAAGCTATTTTTCCAACAATGAGAATACTGGTTAAAGAAAGGGTAAACGCCAACCTCTCAAGAAACGATCTTTTCTTGTAACTTCGAACTTCTCGTCCTGAGAGGACCCCAAAGAGATTTAATCTTACTTAATGAATTATCATTTCAAAAGATGGAACTCTACTCACCCACCTGCCAGAAAATCCCATTAAGCTATGATTTATTTCGTGAATCCAAGTCTGCCGTCTCTGGGACTTGGTTGGATTAAAATCTTTAATTGGCGACTGTATACAATTCGGAAAGTACAAACCGTTCCTTTGTCTGAAATACATTTGTAATTTAATAAGGCTTTCAGGAAGTTCTCCAATTAAATATGAATATTTGATCAGTTTCTGTAATTAGGGCGCAATGTTTTCATTATTTTCATAACTTTTGGTAGAGTAGGGATATCGTACCGAACTACAACCGTATTTTTATTATTTTTTAATGTTCTGACATGAATTTAATTATGGATAATGTTGATTTATTTTGTTCCTAACTGTTCATTTACGTCGGGAAAGTATGGTATGGATAAGAACGCAATTAACACTGATACGCGTGCGTTGGTATCACTGGTATTAATGTAAATGGAAATTTCACGAGAGATATGGTACGTTGTTCGAAGCAATTGTTTAATTGTGAAAACTAGCGAAGAAGTAAATCCATCAGTTTGTTTCAGCTCGATAGTTAATATAACATAAGTCTTTCGGTGCTTTAAAATGTTAGATTCTGCATAATCATCAATGTATTTTTTCTGTCCCTACTACCTGGAAGTCGGTTTATTTTGATATTGAGATTCACTCTATTTAAAAATTATTAAAATGCACTGTTCTATTGTCTTTTCATGCATCACACACTCTCAAGAAATACTGTTGAGGTGGAGGGTTGAGTATGATTAAAGGAAACGTTAATACGGTAAAAATGCATTGGGCATCAAATTAATTAGAATTTTAAAATGAAATAATTCCGAAAATATAAAATCGATTGAGCTGAAATCCTGTAATCTGTTTGTAAAATATTTTTTGAAGGTGAAACTTCGCCGAAACTTACGAGGAGTCTTTCATATATTTTTTTGTAGTAGTACCCTTCCCCTCATGGACAATATAGAAATTTGCACAATAAAAATATTTGTCTATGAGACTTTGTTTGACACCAGCCTTCTTGATATAAATTAATATGAATAGGATGATTTGACAGCAGCCTACATAATTATTTTCAACAAATTATATAACGCCTATGAATTTATGAGAACACAGTAATATTTTATTTGTTTGTAGGCAATCAGCTTTAGGTAAAAAAGTCATGATACAAAAAAGGTGCATATTGAACTTCTTGAATAAATGTTTTAATTTGAAAAATTTTGAAGCATCAAAAATGTTTTTAGGGGTTGATTTTTCCACCCCTTCAAGAGGAAATTTCGAAATTAAATCTTAATAAGTGACTTAATTAGCTTTTGGATTCTTCTAATAGAAGATATTTAGTAAAAATAACATTTTTCCCCCAATTCCATAGGGCAGTATCTTGGAGAGTATATGGTCATAGAACAAAATAGGTATTATATGAACGACCTACGTTAATTTTCTCCGAAGTATCACCTAAAAATTTCTGCTTTCATTTAGACATCCTTATACGGGTTGGTACATAGTTTTTTGTGACCCTCAATTGATTCCTCATGTAAATTTTGTCAACGCTTTCAACAGAGGACCATATTAAAATTTTCTCACCACAGTTGTAGGTAATTAAAAGATCTACAACTTTTGTATTCACAATTTTTTCACATAACCTCAAAATATGTGAAAAATTTAAATAGCCAGTTTTTCGTTTTTATTTTTATCTTTTACAAAAAAAATATTTTTTTTCACGAAATTTGGTGAAACTTACCTTTTTATCCCAAACACACTATAATTTCTTTGATTTGAAATATTTATTTCTTCACCTTATTTTGACTTAATAATATATAGGTATAGCAGGCGTTCAGAAAAAAGGATAGATAAACCATAGAGTGTAGTAACAATTTCGTTAATTGACTTCATGATGGCTCATTGCTCAGAATGACATTTCGGATAGTTGGATCCGCAAGTTGGATGCGAAACACAGTCTGGTCCAGAACAAACAAAAGTCATTACCCGCCAATGAACCCTAAAAAAACATGACCAGAAAAAAGAATGCGGGACCCAGTGGTCACACTGCGATTTTATACCTAGGACCCATCAAAACATTACGACCTCTATTTAATTTTATTCTCTGGTCACAGTTCTCTCGACTGGATAATTTATGTCAGGTATGTCACCCGTACAGGCGTTAAAAATATTTATATTATTTAATGGTCAACGTATTATGGGAGTTGTTGACAAATTATATTTCGGATTAAAACCACTGTATTCATATTTAGTCGGACTTTATTATTCCGGTGTCCTCTGGTTTTCGCCTTGCCATTTTTATCGCTGTAAGAGGTCGTTAAGAACTCGATAGAGAAATTAATATTAATGATGAGGAATATAGCGTCTCGAAAATTTTTGGAAAATTTGTTGCTAGACTAGGATCGATAATTTTCGAAACAAAAAAAAGTAATAGTGGGATGAAACCCATTGTAAAAGGAAGAGAATATTATAAAAATGAGAGGACAAATAATTTACGGGTGATCTGAGGTCGGGATGTTGAAGTGGATGAGTTTTTAAAGGTTAAAAACGGTTTATCTCCATTTCCGGCAAAATCACAAGTCCTATGAAAAAAGGTAATTAGCAAATTTTTAGGACAAAAGATATACAACTTTCGTATTTACACTTTTTTCACATGACCTCAAAATTTATGTGAAAATTTCAAAGAACCAAGTTTTTGGTTTTTTATTTTTATATTTTACAAAAAAAAATTTTTCACGAAAATGGGTGATAATTTACCTTTTTATGTCCCAAACACAATGTAATTTTTCGATTTGAAATATTTATTTCTTCACCTTATTTTGACTTAATATCGAAAAAAGCAGCCTTATTTTTAATCGAAAATTCTCACTTCAAAATATCTACTTCTTTAAAAAACTCGGTTGGCTTTTTGTTCCTTGAAATGTCGCTTCTTTCTGATGGTTTGAAAAAAATATACATTAGTATGGTTAATTTTCTCAGAAAATGCTACGGAAAAATAGGTAGTAAGGCCCAGACGCTCCTAGCCCCTTCCCCATTTCTCTTTGAAATACCTTTTGATGGGCACAAATTTTCTGTAGGTCACTCACGTATATAAGTTATCTTAAAATAGGAATTAATTTACAGAAGATTCTGCGACTTTCTCAAAATATTGTAGATGACCTATTAAATATAAATTTTATTAACTTAGCATTTTCTGAGAAAATTTACTTTAGCAATGTCTATTTTTTTTACACCATCAGAAAGTAGAGATTTCGGCGAACAAAAAGATTACCAACTTAAAAAAAATGATATTTTGATGTGAGAATTCGCGATTGAAAATTAGGCTGCTTTTTCGATATTAAGTCAAAATAAGATGAAAAAAATTAATATTTTGAATCAAAAAAATGACAGCGTCGTTGGGAAATGAAAAGGTAAGTTTTCCCGAAAAAAAAAATTCGTAAAAGAAAAATAAAAAACCAAAAACTTGGTTATTTGAATTTTGCACATAAATTTTCAGGCTTGTTTTGAGGTTATGTTTGAAAAATGTAAATCTTTTTATTATCTACAACTTTACCATTGAACATTTTTCCATAGCACTTGTAGTTTTGCCCGAAATCGAGATAAACTGTTTATACCATTAAAATCTCACCCCCTTGCACTTCCTGACCTCAGATCGCCGGTAAATTATTTCTCCTTTAATTTTTGTTATACCTATTCTTTTCCTTTTCTGATGGGTTTCATCCATCTAATATTTTTGTCACTTCTTAAAGGCTTTACACTGGTCTATGGTGCCTATATAGTGATATAGACATACCATCATCATTCAGTAGAGATTAAAAAAATCACTTCAGCATCTCTGGTCTGGAAATATTCGTTTCAATTCTTCATAATACGTCCAATATACCATATTTGATCCTTGACCAACAAATACTTCTGAATATCGATAAAATTCATCTGAATAACTGACATTTGGAGAATTTTCGGAATGATTTTGTAGTGATTCGGTAAAAATTTTCGTTGCGAACTTATTTAGGAATATCCTGTATAAAATACGCGCAAAAACTCCTGACTTCTTGAGAATTTTGTTTTTTGACTAGATTCAACATTTCATAAAATCTAGTACAAGGAAACTAAATTTAGGAAACAATGCTCAAATGAATATTCAAGCTGGAGAAGCTTTTCCTTACTGATTTATTTCTGTAGCGTGATTAAAACAAGATTCATCCTATATTTTCGAAAAGGATTAATGAGTTTAAGGACCTACATTCCGAATACAGCCTAGGTATAAACCAAGCCATTATGTGTTCGACTTCAACGGAAAGAGATGTAATAATTTGTCTCATTATTACTGTGGTCATCATGTTCAGAATATGATTTCAACATATCGAGAAACACGGACTCAAACGCCATAACAATAAACGTTAAAATTCTGTATTATAGAAAACAGCGAGCGTCTCCTTGGGTCCCCACATTATTCGACGATTTGTGTGAGCAATAATGGTTAAATTAATTCAGAAAATATTCCTATGTGACAGGATGATCGTAAATATGAGGCACGAAGTGGTGTAAGAGTGTGACTGGATTCAATATTTTGACATTGCGGGCAGCGTTGAATTATAACATTTGGCTAGAATGCTACCAAATGATCATATACAGGGTGTTCCTTAAAGACATGCTAATATTTAAGGGGGTGATTATTTCACTCATTTTAAGAAAAAAACTTCCTATGAACGTTTATCCTAAAAGTCTTAACTTTTGAGATACAGGGTGATAAAATGTTGGTACTGCGATATGAAGAAATTGTAATTCAATTATTTTAATCAAGAACATAACATCTGACAAGAAAACATATTTTTTGGAATCTCATTCATTTTGGAACAAATCTGTTCTCTTAATTTGCTTTCAGTCGATGCACAAACATTTCCACACGGCATCAGATTTTTGAGGAATTGATCCTGATGTAAAACGATTTTTATTTTTTAAGCGGAAACCGTGCGTCGGACAAAGAAAACCCTTGAGATCAAATTTACTCAATAATGAATGAGGATCTCAAAAGTAATTTTTATTTCAGAAGAAAGCAATAGCGTAGAATTTTTTTCCAAAAATATTCAATGCAAAACCCGTATGGGTAGATGGTAGATAAAACGAAAATTTTTGTTCATCTCAAAATGCACCTGGATTCATAGAAGACACGTACCAAATTTTATGAAGATGTTTACAATATTGTCTCAGTTATTATTAAAGAACTGATATTTTTTCAAAATTTTTCCACCCCGTATCTCAAAAGTTGGGACTTATAGGACATAGATTCATAGGAATTTGTTTTCTAAAATAAGTCAAAAAAATCACCCTCTTAAATATTAGAATGTCTTTAAGGAACACCCTGTATAACCCGAAATTTTGTTTAAATGAAATATTTCATATAGTTCGCACTTTTATATTGAAATTAAGTACATGAAAACAGAATAATTGTATAACACACCGAAAAGGTCGTTGATTCCTTAAAGACATTTTTTATTTCATCATTTAGTTTAGTCTGTAATTTGGATAGGTTGCCACATACAATGAGCATCAAAAGTATAGAATTAGAGGATTTATTTCATCTCCTTTCAGGAATATCGAAAAATAGGTCAAAGTAATTTATTTTTTAAGAAACATTTTCATGTAATTCTTATTTTTCTACCCTTTCCCGTTACCATGCAGTGACGTCATCGATATATTTTTAATTATAAGCCAGTATTTTTTTTTTGACAAGGATAGAACATAAAATTCTTAATTTAGTAATGCACATGTGAGACCATTTGGTCAATAATTCCCGAGATGTTAATTTTTGTAATTGGAAAAACATGTGAAAGTTTTCAAATTAAGTCTTCATCAAATAAACATTTTTTTTTATTACAAAAATATGATCTACTAGTATTGATACTGAAATTCACAAAACATATTTTTTTAGCCATCTGGATGTCTTGTGTGTTCTCCTAATACCTACTTGCCTACACTAAACATTGCATGTCGTTGTAATTGATAGTCGTATCTGTATTTAATTCGAATTAGTTGAAATTGAAATTAGTTTGAAATGTAATAAATAAAATCTTAATTGACCCAAATGGCGTTACATGTGTATTAATGAATTCCGAGATGAATTCAGAATTTTATGACCTATACGTAGCAAGAAAAAAAAAGTGCTTGCAATTAAAAATAATATCGATGACGTCACTGCTTGATAACAGGAAATGGTAGAACAATGAGAACTACGGGAAAATGTTCCTTAAAAATAAATTGATTTGAACTATCAAACCATTTTTCGCTATTCCTGAAAGGGGAGATAATAAATCCATTATTACGTACCTATCTTTGATACTCCCTGTATATTCGAATTCCATTTTTCTCGTAATTTTCCTTTGCTCTATGTAACGACTCGCAGCGAATCCCAAAATGGGTTCATACCTAATTTGGTATGAACAGAAGAATGATTACCTCCATCATTAATTTTCACGGAAAATAACCATTTTTCTGCTGGTACCTGTTGTAATTAGCCGCGTATTAAGTTGCGGAAGACATCATGGATATGAGTCTGTATTAATATGATCATTACCATCTGCTATTAATCCTAGTCACGTTTTGCTTATTTAACTGCTTTTATGTTAGTTTGAGTTCATAAAGCCGTCATAATTATCAATTTTCGGTCTAAATTATGGCGGTGCCTGATATTTGCCAGAGCGTGTTTGATATTATACATATAATCGTTTGTATGAATATGCACGCATCCAAAGAAATAACTGCTGAAATTAGAACCAAATGAATTACTAACAATCAGGACAGTTATTAGAACGACTGTTAAATAACCTACAAATAATTACTTTTTCTAGGTATTTCTTCTGATAATTGCTTCCCCTTGAGAACAAACTTCTGACTCACATCCACTTTTAGTTGCAAATCCATCAATTTTGTGACAATGCCCATGTATGGATATTTTTCATTCGCTATAAATATAAATGAAACAAGATCAATTTTTATCAAGTTAAATACGTGACATTTCGTTATTGACCATAAACCTCCGATAATATTTATGGTATGACGACCATAAATTGAAAATTTAATTTGTCTGCTTGATTGGTTCAGCATGGAGTGCAGGTCTTTATTGATTTGAATTGATGATAATCCGTTATTTAGCAACTTTTGTACCTAGAAACGATTTTATATCATTATATTCCATTATATGAAACTCCTATAAGGTCTTTCGAGTATAATATAAGCTCTTAAGAGCTTAGGATGAAAGAAATGTGGGTAGCCATCGAACGGTAATAAAGCGTACTAAATTTCGTAAACAGATATTGAACTTATGAACATATTTAGATCTTGTTTCATTGGTGGTGGAAAAATAATTTGTACAGTTCATTACAAGAAATTCAATGAAAACTTTGATCAAAAGAAAATTTGCATAAAAAAATCTAAAGATCAGGACAATACTTACATAATAAATTCACATTATTATCATCATAACTTGAAGTAGCTAACATAAATGAATTAGTTTAATTCTAACTTTGTTCTAATATTGTTTCAGCCACTGGTCCAAAATTATTTTAATCACATATATTTCTTGAACTGCAATAGTCTCAAATTGGGATTGAAAAATATAAAAAAAAGCACTTGGTGCGCTTGTCCACGTTAATCAATTTGCATTGAATGATGAGTTCTTCAAGCTCAGTGGATGGAGCGAATCAGAGGTCTAGTTAGACGCTAGTGGCCACCATGCACTTTTGGGTCAAAAATCAACAGTGGCGTTCCTGAGCTAGTGTAAGGACTCAGTAAGAAAGCCTGCAAATAACACAACTGACACTCCTAACTCGCACAAGCTCCTAGGAGCATTTGAGGGGTATTTTTGGGAAAAACCTAGGAGGGTCAGTATAGTCCATGTCATTAGCAAGCGAGCCAAATCCGATTGATTCTACGTCCGTGCCTTTTTAGCTTTTTCACTTCGTCCTTTTTGAAGGCAATCTGAATCGGCGCGCTTGCTAATGACATGATTATGACTATACGGACTCTCCTAGGTCTTCCCCAAAGGGACCTCTCAGAAGCTCCTAGGAGCTTGTGCGAGTCAGGAGGTTCAGTTGTGTTCTGTGTGGGCTTTCTTTTTGGCGCTCTAGTTCCTCGGAACTGAGTGCTTATCAATTTGCCCAAATGTCTGTAATTTTCGAATATTTCGATGAAAATGGTCTTAAACGATTTGGTTCGACTCACTGATCAAGAATCCGTGGTCGGAATTCATTCTGTCCGGCCGTCCGGCCGGCTTGTCCGGCCGTAGGCACGATAACTCTCGAACGGAATGAGCTAGACAGTTGAAATTTTCAGAGTAGGTTTGGGGGATAAATATCTCGGCTAAGTTCGTTATTGGGCAAAATCGGACAGATGGTTTCGGAGTAACAAAAAAAAATTTTTTTTTTACGAAACAAATTCCAAATTAAATTTTTTTTAATAAGAGGTTTTATCATAAGAATCCATTCATATCATTTTTAACTCTAACAAGCTAATACTTTCGGAGATATGATTTTTCAAAATTTCAATAATAAATCGTATTTCAACGTTGTCACAGAATGATATTATTCTATGTATGAATATGAATTGTCATAATGTCAAATGATGTTCCTGACAGATTATCTAATCAATCGAAGAATTGTGAGCGAAGTGAGAAAAATCTCAGTTGTTTGCTCCGAAATTAGTTTTTCTCAGAAAATTCTTACATTTCGGAACTGAACATGAAGTAAGAGATCTGAGAGTAGTGAGACTGCTTTTCATCCATAGACATAGATATAACTCTCGAACGGAATGAGGTAGGTAGTTGAAATTTTCAGAGTAGTTTAGGGAGATGAATATCTCGGTTAAGTTCGTTATTGGGCAAAATTGGCCAGATTTAAATTGATTTCTTCCATGGTGCTTTTCTCATTCTCATGATTGCTCATTTAATCTTGATAAATAAACTATTATTTGAATTGAATTTCCTTTAGGATGCAGTTCTATCATATGAATACATTGATATAATTCCCAACTCTGAGAAACCGATACTTTCGGAGATATAATTTGTCTGTTTTTTTATCCTTACGCCAGCTCAGAAACAGCACTGTCTATTTTTAACCCATTTGTGCATGGTGTTCACTACCGTCTCATTAGTCCTTCGGTTCGCTATATCCACGGAGCTTGAAGCATGCATCATTCAATTCAAATTGGTCAACGTGAACAAGCGCGCTAAGGAGTTAAGAGAGACTTCACGTCGGTGCTTTTTATATTTTTTCAAGTGTTTTTAACAATTCTGCTCATTAGTACAGTGTGCTCTACGCCTATTTGTTTTACCTTCGGTCGAAATAAGATAAAATAGGTCAGGGGACCCCCGTCAGGAACAAAGTTCTTCGCGTCTATCCTTCAAATCCAAATATAATTTAATATAGATCTTCCTCTTATAGTTATACAGGGTGTCTGGTGAGGAATGGGACAACGTTTAGGTGGTGATGAGGGATGTCTCAAGGAGTGAGAAAATGCCATTGGAAATCATCTGAGGTTCATGGTTCCTGATATACAGGGCGTTTTAGAAAAATTATAGAAATTTCTAATTACTATAATTCAGGAAATATTGGAGCTAATCCGATGATTTTTCGTATGAACAATGATAGAGTGAGTACAAATCAGTTTGGATGAAAAATTCAGAACAAAATCAGATCCGGACTCAGAAATTTTAGTTCATCTGAATTTAGGAAAAAACAACACCCTGTATGTGGTTTTTAATTTTTTCGACTTCAGATTCTGAGAAAGCAGGAAAAATACTTTCAAACTCAACTATCATCCCGAATGGCACAAATTTTCCCTGCTTTCTCTAACCCTGCGAATGTCAATCTTCCAATTTTCGGTTCTTCCAAATTTTTTTCTCGGCATTGCAGAAAAATGAGATCTCAGATAGTTACTTATAAGTAAAAAATAAAATCATAAACGAATCAAAAATTTTATAAAAATTATCAAAAAAGCGAAAAACAGTTAACATATGGAAAATTTACGAAGTATTTCTGAAGTACTAATTGATGATTCAGTAGGAACAAAATTAATGATTAATTCTTCAAATATTGTTCAAAATGAAAACCGTCAACTTCTTGTCTCTTAGTCGATCTTTCAGATGAGTTTGGATCATTTTTTCCTGTAATATCCAAAGTTTCATTCGTCATGTACATATCTCCATCATTAGTCTTGAATCTAGTTGCCAGTGATGTCAATTCTATGGTTTGCTATCATTCATGATGAGAGCATTTAGTTATCTGTCAAACTAGTGATTTTATTGTTGATACGATCTTGCTTCAATTTGTTGAAAATCATGCCGCACACATTTTCTAATGAAGAGTATGTTGACATGCTTTTGGTGTATGGTTCATATGATATGAACGGAAGACCAGCTGAAAGGGAGTATCGTAGACTTTTCCCAATCGTCGGGTTCCAAATCACAACATTTTTTCGTGGTCGTGGTGGTCAAAGAGCAGGGCCACCTCGGTCTCCAGACATGACAACGTTAGATTATTTACTTTGGGGCCACCTTAAAACTATGGTGTACGAGCAAGAGATAAATATGAGGGAACAATTAATTCAGCGCATAATAGACGCATGTGACGAAATACGAAACAACCCAAATGTGATAAGGAAAGCAGTTTTGAATTCAATGAAAAGAGCAGATAAATGTGTAGAAGTTGGTGGTTTTCATTTTGAACAATATTTGAAGAATTAATCATTAACTTTGTTCCCACTGAATCATCAATTAGTACTTCAGAAATACTTTGTGAATTTTCCAAATGTTAACTGTTTTTCGCTTTTTTGATCATTTTTATAGAATTTTTGATTCGTTTATGATCTTTTTTTTTAATTATAAGTAACTATCTGAGATCTCATGTTTCTGCAATGTCGAGAAAAAATATGGAAGAAGCGAAAATCGGAAGATTGACATTCGAAGGGTCAGAGAAAGCAGGGAAAATTTGTGCCATTCGAGATGATAGTTGAGTTTGAAAGTTTTTTTCCTGCTCTCTCAGAATCTGAAGTCAAAAAAATTGAAAACCGCATACAGGGTGTTGTTTTTTCCTAATTTCAGAAGAACTAATATTTCTGAGTCCGGATCTGAATTTATTTCGAATTTTTCATCCAAACAGATTCGTACTCACTCTATCATTGTTCATACCAAAAATCATCGGATTAGCTCTAATATTTCCTGATCTATAGTCATTTGAAATTTCGTAATTTTTTCTAAAACACCCTGTATATCAGGAACCATGAACCTCAGATGATTTCAAATGGCATTTTCTCACTCCTGGAGACATCCCTCATCACCACCTAAACGTTGTCCCATTCCTCACCAGACACCCTGTATATGAATTCTTCTCCAAAAAAGGCACAAAAGACTCATATATTTGCACAGCATTAGAACCTCACGACCAGTCAACGGATTGCACTTGCATCCTACTATCCTAGCAAAACGAACAACATGAACGGTCAGCTTACTCATGCGCATGCGCAGTTCACTCATCGCTAATAGTGCACTTTATAATGCTGCTGGCACTCAAAATCATGAACAAAACGTCTGCTCTTGCGCAGAGCGAAAAATGTCTGTAAGGGAAGCATGAATTTCAAAATTGGCCCTAGTGCCATGGTACGGACACTCGAAAACTACGCTATTACCATGAAATTTTCTTTTAAAATCTCACAATATCGGCTCAGCATCAGACTCATGACCACTAGACACAAAACACTCTTAACCTAACCCATACAAACTAAAACACCTACTTCTCACCTGCGCATGCGCAGGACACTCGCGGCTAAAATTCCTCTGAAAATCACACAACTCACACAAAACTCCGATCAGTAATTATCTTCTTGTCAACCGGCTTGAGACACATGCAATATCTAGTACCTCAGTAAGTAACTTAATTATCGATCTATTTACAGAAATATCTCTTGTGAAAATTACTGAAAGCAGGCGTTTGGAAAAATCCGGAAGAATTTACAAAATATTAAAGAAGAAAAATTGGTTCAAGCACTGACTTGAAGTCAGTTAATCGAATTTACCATGGTAAATTCGATTAAGAGTGTCCAATACAGCAGAACGGACAATATAATTCACTATGGTAAATTCGATTAAGAGTGTCCAATACAGGAAACTGGACAATAGAACATACGCGCAAAAGCTTCTGACTTCACGTCAGTGCTTGAACCATTTTTTTGTTCGTAATTTTTTTGAAATTTTCTTCGGGTACGGTTCTTACTAAATAACTTTTTTCGTAATTTTTTTGAAATTTTCTAGGGGTACGGTTCTTACAAAATTTCAAACACGTCTTTATATCGATATTCTACAACTAGTTGTCAAGCTTCAATTCGATCGAGTTTATATTTTTTGAGTTATCGAGGAAATAATATTCCAGGTGGGTATAACTCCGGAACCGTTGGACCGATTATGCCCGTACCCGAACTTAACTCTCCCATTCGGATACGCAACATACCCTGAAAATTCCAAGTCCCTACCTCCTTTCGTTCGAAAGTTATCGAGGCAACGATCACCCATCTATCCACTGAACTCACACAAGGCTGCTCGAATCTCCAACAATATATATCCGATCGTGCTCAAACTTAGAACTTTGTAGTCGAGTTAGATTCAGAAGGCTCTCGCAAAATTTCAGCGATATTTGGATGAATAGTTTTTGATATATATATTTTTTTTCAATAATGTTCAATGATTTTCTAAAAATTTTCTGATGATATGATCCTCACGAAATTTCGCGTTGGCACTCTACATCTAATAACCATGTTTGAATTGGATCGCTCCTATATTTTTGGAGTTATTGAGGAAATAACAACCAAATTACAACTGGGTTTAACTCCAAAACCGTTTGGCCCATTTAGCTTATAAACAAACTCAAATGTTGCATTCAGATTTTCAACCTATCCTGAAAATTTAAAATCGCTTCCTCTTTCCGTTCTCAGGTTATCGCGTATTGAAAAATATTTTTTAATAATTCTTTTTTAATTTTCTAGCGATACGATTCTCACAAAATTCCACGAATGTGCTTAGGTTTATATTCTACAACTATTCACCAAGTTTCAATTCGATCTGATTCATATTGGTTGAAAACAAAATTATTACTCCGAAACCATTGGGCCGATTATGCTCATTAACGAACTTGTCCGTCGTATTGCGATGCGCCACCCACCCTGAAAATTTCAAGTCACTAGCTCGTTTGAGACCATTTTCGTCGAAAAATTCGAAAGTTACAGACATTTGGGCAAAATGATAACGCGATGTTCTCCAGAATATACGCGCAAAAATAGAAATCCGTTAGAAGCAACAAATTCGTGATTCGTATTAAAATCCGCAAATTGGCAGCACTATTCACATCACACAGAACGAGAGTTACTCTTAGGATAATGGTTGATTTTGCCCATCCGGTTCGTTGATACCAGTATGAAATTTCCATCCAATTTATTCGAATGAGTTCTGCCAAATGGGTTTCCCGTTTGGCGATCACCTCATCGTGTTGAAGTCGAAACAATAAAAAAACACCGACTCCCGTCTTCAACGACGGTGGCATTTCAATGAGGATTAACTCGAAAAAGTGCTGCTTATTGTAAATACATTGACAAGTGTTAAATAATTTATTTGATTCCAATTACCGGTTATTTACAACCGATGCGAACCAAAGCTAATCCCAGGTAACGTTTGCTGATGAAAATAATATTTATGATATGTACGTTATTAGAAAGTTATTTATTGCAATAATCTTTAATGTGTGTAGATTCCAGCTGTTAAGACTTTTATTCATGACATTCGATAACTATAAACAACTGAGTATATTGCTTTAGGAACGGCGTAGCTTATCGATGAGAGACAGTTTATTTTTTCGCTTTCTTCACGCGTTCGAGAAGAACCACAGTATGGCTCAGAAAAAAAAATGGTTTTTACCTCTACCTCATATATTTCTACATTTTGAATTGAAAAGTGGTTGGACGTTGATTAGATTATTTTCCGTTGGTACCCCACGTAAATATATATTGAAGGTTTCCTTAACAATAGATTATTCTTAAATTTCCACTATTACTGTACTGCCAATATCAAGTTGACAGTGAATTGACATTCCACAATGTGTATCGATAAAAGATCGCATTCCAGTTCAGATATAGTGAATTAAATTCATGAATTCGAACGACGGAGAAGTTTGTGATGCAAAGTTTCAAACATTCGCCTGGTCATGTTAACTGCAAATGTTGGCGCTGTTGCTGAGGAAGTGTCGCTGAATACACTGGTTTGTCCATTCCGAGGCGATGTAAGGAATTAGGGATATCAAAAGCTAGTTTTCATGACGATCTCGGCTTAAAGACTCTGAATGGCGCAAGAATTGAAGCCATTTACGAGTATATCCGCAAGGTCATGATTCTTCGACTAAAAATATCGGCTCATTTTAATCTATCAACAAGCCAAATTCTCTAATTTTGTACTACAAAACATAGAGAAATAATGGAACTATCACTCCATCAACAACGACGATATAGTATGGTGTAGTTCTTGGAGTTCATCTATACGGCAGCAATTTCAGTCCCATAAGGTTGCATCAATTAGAGCGTCCGCACATGAGCATACGTGATCTTCTGAGTCCCTTTCCCACACTCGGTTTCCATGGGAATCATGTACGTCGATTAGTATCTAGCGTTGACAATCTGCACGATTCACGCGATCGGTATGGAAGCAGACCGATCCAGTAGAGCCAAAGTCATGGAGGTTAACTTCCATTCCGATCGTGGCAACGCTGGAATTTCAATTGTAGTAATCGTCCGTCCATGGTTCCTATGTAAACCGAGTATAGGAAAGGGACATCGGGAATATTGGAATCACGTCGATTTGGCATGGCCATCTGCCCATGCTCCTAATATATCTAATTAATACTTTGGGACACACAGTACCTGATACTGAACGTCCTTCTGTGAGGAACCTCAAAGGAGGGGTCTCAAGAAATTCAAGAATATAAATCTGACTGTAAAAACAAGCGTCCACAAAAACTTGTACACTTTTTCTGTGATTTTTCTGTATCTCCCTAATATCTTCTACAATATTCATCCGATCGAGCTCCAATCTAGAACTTTTCTGTCAAGTAAGGTTTTGAAGGCTCTTGCAAAATGTCAACGATATCGGACGGATATTTTCTGGAATTTAAAAAAAAAATATGTTATTCTAGTCATGCGATCCTCACAAAATTTTGTGTAAGTTTTCGTGTTGCTATTTTTCAAACTAAATACCATACTTTAATTCGAACAGATCTATATTTTTCGAGTTAATGGGAAAACAAAATTTCAGATGGCTAAAATTCCGAAAATACTCTACGAATTTCATCCATTAACGAACTTAGTTTGGACTCCAAACCTACTCTGGAAATTTCAACTCTTGAATTCATTGCGTTCCAGCGTAATCGTGCTGACGGCCGGCCGGACAGAATCAAGTTTGACGTCGGATTTTTCATCAGTGAGTCGAAACTAATCGATTGAAACTATTCTCGGCCAGAGATTCGAAAATTACAGACATTTGGACGAATAGACAGGAACTGTTCAACTGAATAGCGCGCCAAAAATGTTCCTGTCTGAACCTCGAATCATTAATCAAGTAGTCAAAATGCAATCCTTATCTATATATTCCATCGTTACACCTATTTACAGTTATTAATTTCCTATTGGGACTCTGGTCTTCAGCAGTTTGAGGTCCAAAGGTGGGGAGTTAAACTTATCTTAGAAAAATGGTCGATCAGTCTTCTTAACCCTCGGGCAAATTTAACATGTATTGCAGTGAAGCCTGTCAGGCTATTCGGTGCTCCCGGTGGGAAATTGAACAGGATATGGATTGCAGTGAAGACTGAAGAAGAATCGATATAGCTCTTCACAGGTAAAGGCGGCAGTTCATTGTTCCATCCAGTGAAATTTCCGGCTAGATATTCAGTTTAATCTGTTTTCAATAGAAGAAACTTCAGCAAAAAATTGCTCTCGAAAAAATTTCTATGAAATTGAAATGAATGAGAAAATGTATAGTGCATTTAATATGATCTGATCCCCAAAAACTCTAGATACAAGGCTAATATTATTATCAAGTAATAATGATATGAGAAAAAATATCTAGAATAAAGGATCAAGATCAGGTTCTTCAATCATAAGCAAGAAATGAGAACTTCAACATGTCAGACACTAGAATGTGCAGGGGATACATAACCTGTACAGAAGACATATTTTGAAAAAGTGAAAAAGAAAAATCTTTGCAGGAATGGGTGCAGTAACTAACTCTGTAATTTGACGTCCCTCAGGAAACTTTAACAATTTCAACGATGCTTGCAGATTTGAAATGAAAGTCCTTTACCCTTGAAAGTAGACGATAGAAAGGAACGATTATTGCTCGGTCAAGCTGGGTTATAATCAAGTTTGATCTGAATTAATTCGATCATCGAACATTGAATGACCTGAGCTTACAACGAATTAACCAGTTGAATGTTTTACATTACAAGCTAGAGACAAATTTCAATAAACCAGCAACTGAATGATCTCGTATGTTCTACAGGTGTTGACGTAGCATTAGATGCTCTCTTTAGAACCAAGGCCAGACCAAATGATCACCTTGCCTCTCTCACCAAAGCCGGATCTTCTAGCCTCGAGAGAAAAATTCTAATAGCTCTTAATACCGATCAATAATAAGGATTATTACCTTCTACCCAGTAGCCACTTCCGGCGGCGTAGCTTCTTTCAAATTACCATAACATCCACTAATTATTACAATTTGAATTCTGATAGCCGTAAAATCCACGTGTGGCGATCTGGTGTCCTTTGTTCCTCAGCGGATTTCAAACCCCGTCGGCTAATTAGGTTTGTGTGAACACAGCGCGGTTGAAGCCGCATGATCATTGATTTGCCGACCGAAAAGATCGATAATATATTTCGAATCGTCGTCAGGAATTGATGGCGTTGTACGTCATGTAGCGAACGAGCCTGGTACTTTTTTACAGCGATTTCGCCTCTATTCGGCCGTAAAAATTTCGAATAAATTGCGTCGACAGCGAGTTAATTGCTCGTCGGTTTTTATCCGAATTACGCCATACATTCGGTAATTTTCAGACGCCGGACGTTGATTTGCACGACAGGATACGATTCTTAGGCTCTGTTTAAAGGGCCTACATTTTTCTTGGAGAATAGTAATCTAAAAATTAAAAGAAAACGTAAGTCAATCAGGCAAGAAGTATGTCTTCGACTGCCTCATTTCATGATCCCATAGTGCCGAATGTTGATGCATGCCATTTATCAACATTTCAATGTGCTCTTCTATGGGTGTCACAGTACTGTGGTATTGAAGGCAATGAAAACCGAACTTGCGAAAAGGAACTGAAGAACCTGCTGAACCAGAACCCATCTACGGTTTTGGAAAAGACCTCTGCCGGTAGTGGTCCAACAATGTGATCTAAATGACAGGACAGATCTTTGGAGAAATACACCAGAACTTGCAAAAGGCAAAAAGATTCTTGGTTTTCTCACCATCCTATACCGGAAAGCTCCTGCACCTGCCACGAGCTGACCTACTGCTGACAGGGCATTGTCGGTACAAATACCATTTGTGAACTTGGGAAAGTCAACAGACAAACCAATTAGGCTCTGTGTATCGGAAAAGGAAACAGCCGAACATATAGTTTCAAAATGTCCAGAGATGGCCAGCCGAAGAACTCTACATACAGTTGAGCCATTTCTAAATCCTGACGAAGTTATATCCAAGGCTCATAAGAACGTCATCAGGTATGTTAACACCATTAACAATGTCCTTAGGATTGAATAAGTAGGGTAATAGAACGAAAGATAGATCGTATCGGTAGCAGCTCTGAAGGGCTCAACCAAGCTACATGACTCCAGTCACTCCGTTTGAAAGACCATATCAAAAAAATACACGTAGCTTTTAAGGATTGTAGATTGTAAGGGTCACCAGGATGGTGAGACTTGCATTCCCAGCACTACAGCCTATGAGACCATTTGTATTATCCTGGTGATCTATTATATGAGAATCTTATTTGTCCTAACGAATTCAATATGTTTCATTTGAAGGCCTTTGCATCAATCACTATTTGTGATTACTGTTTTGTTGTCTCCAGCGGGCGGTGAAATCACATTCGAAGATGTCAGTGACCGGTTATTAGGTAATCCAGTGACATATCATATTTGATATGTGCTCAATCTGTGAAGATATTTGGTAGGTGTAAGATTGTCTCTTCTCTGTATTTCCCTACTGTGTATCAGGCCTGAGGAGATTCCAGAACATAGTCTGGTGTTTCATCATCCACGCAGACAAGAATCCTCAGCGACTTTGATATGTCGACCACCGGCTCTAGGCCGACAAAGGAAGTTTTAGAGCCTCGTTGGACAAGTGCATCTTCCCTCTCGTTGCCAAGAACTCTACTGTCTCTCGGTACCCACACAACTGTTACCTAGTTTTGGTCTGCCACGATAGAGAGAATATCCCGGCAGTCCCAGATTTGTTTCGGTCTGCACTCCAGACACAAAGGTTTTTCCGTGAAATGAGGATGAGTTTGAAACCTCTTAATCGGGGAAGGCATCACGGTTGGCTCGGATTTATCCATTCATCTGTTCAGAATTATGGTTTTGCGAATAGAAATCAGAACGAATTGTTTGAAGAGAAACTTACGTTTTATAACTCTCAAACCCTCTGGTGCTACATTGGCCTATGGATGGTATTATCATTGAAAGATATGTGGGCGCGTCCACCGTTTATGTTGGGAGAGGTCGTCGACAGGTTTGTCGGCGAAAATGATGAGTTCGGCGGATATACGTCAACGCCGAAAACTAAGGAACTATGAAGAAATAAAATAAGGATTTTTATCTTCATTTTTAGTCATATCTCAATCAGGGATGATATTCTACGAGTACAAGCAAGAAATTTGAGTTTTAGTCGTTACTCGTATGGGATATTTTTGGCGCGCTTCTTCCCCTTGACTATCATTTTGCCCAAATGTCTACATGTTTGGCTCAAATTGGTCTAAAACGTAAATTATTAAAAAAATTCCTTAGTTTCGAACGGAAAAAGATAGTTCCTTGAAATTTTCAGTATAGGTTGCGAATCCTAATGCGAAGGTACGTTCGACCAAACGATTTCATAGTTGAACTTTCGATTTACCAATAACTTAAATAATATTGATCCAATTGAATTGAAACCTCGTAACTAGTTTTAGAATGCCGACACGCAAATGTTTTCCTGAGTTTCTTGAGAATCATATCACTAACAAAACTATAAAAAAAAATATTTTCGAAAATTTTATATTTCAAAAATTATCGCTCAGAATATGCTGAAATTCCGCACATACATACGAGCCGCCATGTTACAATCGGGTACTTAATTTCAGCTCGATCCACTGTGTATATGAGGCGTGAATAGACAATAGAACATGCGTGCAAAAGTCATTGTTTTCTAGATTGTTTTTCTGAGAGCCAAACAGCCTTAGGCATTTCCAGTAGATATCTGGATGGGTGATCGCTCTGGCTATGAATTTGAATAAACACGCCAAAGCAGACTAATCTCAAGTCTGTGCTTTTTCAATTTTTGTACTCGATAAACCCATATAACCTTATAGAATTTCTCTCCAAGCCCACAGACACGTACTAATAAGATGAATGTTGGTCTGAACGCTTTTTCTCCGATATTTAATTATCCAGTTCAAGTTGATTGTTACGCTCAGTTGTGAGTTTATAATCCTTAAGTACCAGGCGTTTTGTGGAGATTAAAGGGGTCATCAATCAGCGTTGAAAGCCTTTCTCCCCTAAGGTACGGATCATTAAACCCATGATATCAAGCCTTTCGCAGGCATATCAACTCTTTGAAGCGATTTAATTATATCAACACCATGATGAAAGTGTATTTCGTCCGTTGTTTCGACGCAGCGGTGCTTCTTGCTTCTCGGAACACGCGCATGCTGAGCATGCCCAGAATTCCGCATTCCAGAGGAATTAAACAAGAGAACGTTTATTTTACTTTTTTCGGCAGTTCGGTGAAAAATCACTCTATGTTTATCTGTTCTGGTTAGTTGGAGAAAGAGCAAAGATAGTTCGTAAAAATGCATATATAGAAATAATCTTTTGTGTATAATTTTCTACCTTTTTGGCGTTCTTGTTCCTCGGAACAGAGTGCTTATTAATTTGCCCAAATGTCTGTATTTGTCGAATTTTTGGCTTAAAATAGTCTTAAATGTGACTCACGTCAGTGCTTTCCCAACTTTTTAAAAGGTGATCCTTCTTGCCTTCTGGACATTGCTCGAATGCCCGCTTTCCGGTTAATTATCTTTCCTGGATTTGTTTCGTTCGCTCTTCAACCGTATGTTACCTATCCGTAAGCTACGAGAATTTTTAGCACCTCTCATAACTTTATTTCGATCCTACTGACAGGGCAACTGTTGAACATGACATCCGACACGTCTAATCCAAAAGTGTGGAGATCCAAGAACCATATGCTATTCGTTTTCGTACCTGTTAAAGTGTGTTTAAAAGTAAGTGGTGTTAAAATTTCCAAATTACCTTCATTCTTTACGGACAACCTGTAATTTCTGTTTCCTTAGCGGCATTGCGATTCCTGACGTGCAGTGCCGAGGTCAGGGTAGGACCCAGGAGTTTTATCAATCGAACTTTTCTTCATATTTTTGTTTCCGATCATTTATTCATATTCTATGTTCTTATTCATGCTTCATTATGCTTAATGTGGGGAGCTCTTGAGTGTCCAATTCAGGAGAACGGACAATAGAATTTAGCATCTTAAATTCGATTAAGAGTGTCTAAAACAGGAGAATGGACGATAGAACATACGAGCAAAAGCTCCTGACTTCACGTCAGTACTCGAACCAATTTCTTATATTCCAAAAAAGCTAATTCCATCGAATTACCATCAAGTAATTACATGCAAACAAAACGAACTGAAGGTGTAGGTATACAAAATTTCATGTTGAAAAAATTGGTTGAATGACTGTTACTAGAAGATAAAATCTCGAATAAAATTAGTTTGTTGTATCCCCATTACTTGATGGTTTTGGGTGTCAAGGATTGAATTAGATTATTGTATACTTATACAATCCACCCGGAATAATTTACCGTTTTCTAGAATGCTTATTCCGTTGATTAATTGATTGATTCCATGGAATCTCCTCTATGCTCCTGTATATTCTTCTATAAAGAACTCGATATATATTTGACTTACTTTAAAAAACAATGATGTACATTGTGAATTTTGAATGAGTTATTTCTGAGATATTCCATCACTTTACGTCAGCTGAAGATTCTCCGAGTCTATTAACATTGGCACCATACCCGTGTCGATAATTAAAATTCATGAAAAATTCCTTCTCGCATTCTACGGATCATAATAGCGCACAAACTTGAATCCGAAAGAGTTCTATGAACTACGATGATAAAAAAATGGAATAAGTACTGTAGTGTGGTCAGTCTGATTTTGCGCGCTTTTGCTTGAGAACTATAGGATACATTTTTTAAAGCTCATAAGTTAGAAGGTTAATTTGAAGTGCACTTCAAATTGAAGCAATGTACATCATTGTTTTTTAAAGTAAGTCAAATATATTTCGAGTTCTTTATAGAAGAATATACAGGAGCATAGAGGAGATGTTTCTGAAAATCTTAATATAAAACAAAGAAGAGAACATAGCACGGCACCACACTTTTTCAACTTCTTTATCAGTGTTTGTCTCATGTCTATTGGACCATAAAATAATATTTCATAAAATTTACAACTTTGCAAGAGTCAGAACTTATGCCAGATTCTTCTGGATTCTATTGGTCGTTTCTGTGAACCTCAGTATAAACATGTGATGCTTTACCTTGTTATGCTCAACCCTCCCCTGTGTGCCATGTATACGTAGCCAGCAGTTGCGTGTTGAAAAACGTGTAAAAATTACAGTTTTCTCCGAAAAAACGACCGCAACAATTTTCGTTCCATAAATTCATTGTAAAAAGACCATTAAGTTGTTGCGGTCTACGAATGTAACGTCAAATGAGGCGCGAGGATTAATTTCTTCGAAAGAACGTTGTAATTTCGGATATGCAGGATACGTTGAAGCGTGACTGATGAATATGGGAAAGGTGAGAAGAAACTTTCAGTCCATCCTGTGTCAGTTTTTGTAAGCGATGAAATATTGCATTTTAAATGTACTGAGTACGCCCAAGAGACCACACAGCGACTGATAATTCATTATATTAATCTTTTTGATCTGAAAAAATTTACATACCTATCTTTAAGCACTATCTGCAGACCCTTTGATTACTCGCACCGAAGGAGAAATCAATTTACAATCATCCACGTTTCTTTTGAATTACGCATAAATATACCATTTTAACATTCAATTTCTTGTCACAGCAATACTTCCTTTCTCGATTCTAGCTCTAGTATATTATTCAGTAGCAAATTTTTGGAAAAAACTTATCCCTGAAGAGACCCAATTTTTTTTCTGTGTTGAACAGTCTCCATATATTTTGTTGTACGAGGATAGTTCACTAATTATTTTCCCTAACATAGGAGGAAACACATAAGAAGAATACAACTAATTTATTTTCAACATATAGTCCCTTGCAGCGTTTATACACTTGGTAAATCCTTGTTCAAGTATTTTGAACTCTTTCGAATAAAATTCTGAATTTTGAGTCTCCAGCAATTCACTCGAGGGGGAGGAGAACCTCTATGCCGCCATTCCATACTTTGTTTTTTGGATTCTGGATCAAAGTGATGAACCCATGTTTCGTCGGCCGTAAGAAATGTTTGCTTAAATTTATCGTGATTCCTGTTAATGATCTCCAAAATTGTCTCCACTGTGACTTGGCGAACACGCTTCTTGTCTGCCGTCAGCATTCGTGGAACCCAACGTGCAGAGAGTTTTTTGAGACCCAATTCCCCATGAAAAATTTTTTGAACGCTTCCAACAGAGGACCATGTCATTGACTAAATTGAAATTGTCTTTGTTCACCATAATTTGGGTTACTCCAGCAGCTGGTGCATGTTGACAGGACTCTCTTCCCTGTTTGAAATCTCGTGACCAGTTCTTGATTACCTGTTACGAAGGGGCAGGTTCACCCAATAGTTCAACAATGTCCTTACACATTTCTTGCAGTGGTTCAAAAGGTACTTTATCGCACCTGTCATCTCAATTTTGTCCATTTTTATATCATCACTTACATCTCAATTGAAAAAAATAAATATTCAACATACACGAACTGATACCCTGACGGTAATTGGCGCACACTAGTTTCAAATAATATAAGCTTTAGCCTGACACTCTATTTGCGTTTGTCATTCAACGCCAACTATGATAGGAACAATAATTCGTGAACTACCCGCGTATGTACAGTTGTTCGTAATAACCTTAGTTCCTTCGCTCCCTGTTGGATCCGCTGCTTGATCCTGTGATAAATGACCAAAATGGTCTCGAAATCACTACCGCTTTAACGATGAGAATGCAACATCTCAGACAGCACTCTCATTTTTACTGATGACTAATCGGCAAACTCTTTCGGCTGCCTCCGGTCACTTTTCGTTGAAAAAACTTAAGGCTGTTGCGGCGTGAGCTATTTTAAGGAGAATTAATTGAAGAAAGGTGCAATTAAAAACTGTTCGGATATGCTAATATCAAATAAATGGCAATTAAAATGTGTTTAATTAAAAAAGATCATCAATCATCGTCAGTTAACGTTGACTTGCTCTGAATAGAAAGAACACGTTGCTATTTTTTATTTATTGTGTTTCAATATCGATTGTATTTGATAAAGATATGTCGGAAACTTCAACTGGATTCTAATTTCGGGTTTCTCATCAATACTTTTATTTTCAGGAGGATGTTCCCCACTCTTCGAGTGTCCTTTACTGGCATCAGGCCCGATCAAAGGTACGCAGTACTCTTGGACATAGTTCCTGTGGACAATAAGCGGTACAGATACGCATATCATAGATCTTCCTGGCTTGTTGCTGGAAAAGCCGATCCTCCAGCACCCTGCAGGATATACGCCCATCCAGACTCTCCCTACACCGGAGAACAGTTGAGGAAACAAGTAGTGTCCTTCGAGAAAGTTAAGTTGACCAACAACGAGATGGACAAAAACGGACAAGTAAGTTGATGAAACTTTCAGAATGATTTTGAAGTGGTAGAGCGCTGTATTTTATGTCTTGCCTCACGATGTGTATACGTTGACTGTTCTCCTACTTTATTTGCAGCCATAAAATTTTACTTTTATCGTGTGACACTGCAAACACCCACGCGCTCATTCGGAAGGAGACTACTAAGCTTGGGACCGCTTTACAGATGAACTGACGCCACTTATAACCGGTTAAAAACCGTGCAAATTGCGGCAAATTTACAGTCGTAGATCGGGACCACCAAGCTTGTTATTTCTCATATTTAACGCCTACTTCTTGCCACAATATGACTTTTCAGAACTACTATTCATCACATGCTGAATGAAGGATACTCGGAAATACGTGGTATCGAACAGTTATAGTTTTCTCAGTAATATAGTCTTCCCAGCCAACATTTGAATTATTTTTCGAGCGATGAAATCATGATTTTCTATACATGGTGTTAAAAAACAAGTGCAAACAAAGCTGAATTACCTTTGAAATGATGAATTGATTTTTCTGTTTTGAATTTTTATCTACCGAACCAAAATACTCAGACATATGGATTTTCAAAAGTTGTAATATACCATACCTGTACAAGTACCACTATTTTTTGAACCCCCTACAAACAACGCCTTGCCTAAATTACACAGTCACGGATAATACGGGTATCAATCCGAGTGATTTTACATTTCAATTTTTCCTTCCGAGGCTACTGAAGCTATGAAGTGAATGCAAGAGATAATAAAAAATGGGTTCAAGCCCTGTGGACAGGAGCTATTGGGCGCATGTTCCTTGTGGTCCGTACTGACCAGTAAAGAAAAAAAGCAGTATCATGTTGAATACCTTAATATTATTCTGGAACACAAATTTTCCATTACAATAATCTTCATCTAGCTTCTATTTAGTATCAATTCCTGTAGAACGTGATCATAATAAGTGTTTTCCATATAATAAAATGTGTTTGAACTTGGTATGTAGGAAATCTGACATCAATTATTGGAATTAATTGATTTGACAAACAGCCGTCAAATGAGGTAAATAGATTTTTGTGACGATTTTCTGTGACCATAGAACGTCAAAACACGCTGGAATGTGAATTTTAAGCAATATCTTCTGGAATTGAGATCGTATCGAACTGAAATTTTGCACACTCGTGTAGAATACTTGATTTAACGTCGGTACAAATTTTTTTATTAAAAAATTTTCCAACTGCCCGATCCCAACAATACTTAGATAATATTATATCCATAAATTAAGCATTTCATTATTGCATTTCTTGAAATAGGTACCTTTTCAAGTCGATCAACATCGTCCTTCTTTCGACGTCTAAACTATGACTTGATTCTTTATGTTTATGTCTTTGAATTTGTTTTCGGTGGAATTCAAAGAGTTCATAGAATAATCGATAAAATACTGAGAGAGACCCAGGAAATTTGACACATTTTGTCTTATATCTCCAGAAATTGAAATCGTATAGAGCCAAAATTTTGCACAATGTTGCAAAATACTACAATTGACGTTAGTACAAGTTTTTGTTGTAATCATATGAATAGTTCACGAAAAAAAAATTTTTTTTTCGAAAAAATTAAAAGAAATTTTTTTTTAAAAATTACCAACATTTCGATCATAACAGAATTTTGCCAAAAGTTGCGCGTTTATATCCTCGAACTGACTACCAAGTTTCGATTCAACATCTTCTTTAGTTCCTGAAATATCAGGGAAATAACCTCAAAATTTTAAATGTCTATAACTCCTAAACCGTCCGGCCGATTTTGCCCGTTAACGAACTTAACCGTCGCATTTTGATCAGAAACCTACCCTGAAAGTTTGAAGTCGATAGGACCTTCGGTGCTCCTGTTATCGTGCCTACGGCCGGAAGTACGGCCGGCCGGCCGGCCGGACGGCACCCTAAAATCTGACACCGGATTCGTGATCAGGGAGTCCGAATTAGTCTATTAGCCAATTTTCAGCTCGAAATTCGAAAATTACAGACATTTGGACGAAATGATAGGACGATGTTCCCCTAGAACATGCGCCCAAAAATCGATTTTTTTTCGGAAAATATTTTCACTTCAAATTTTACGCATATCTGAAAAGTTATGATATAATTTGGACGGGTTTATTTGTTTCAACCCTATATGTACATATCGTAGGGGGTAGAAAAAATAGTTAAAGCTTTACCAGGTATGGTACATTACAGCTTTTCAAAATCTACGTATCTGAGTATTTTGAACTTGAATTCTTCGTCCATGATATCAAATTGCGTTTGGCGGGAATTGTGGTTTCAACAAGACGTTGCGCGCCAATTGAGATTTTGGGTTTTGTTGGAACAGAAAGTCAATGCCAATACCTCCACGTAGATTCCTGGACTCAAGATGGAGATTAGTTGAGCAATTCGTGAAATTTAATCTTTTGAAATTCTGTGTGCACGAAGTACATTAAGAATCCTTATTCTCCAATGGAACGCAATAAATTATGTTTTAGTGAGATAAACTCCACGTGTCGGGTTCCATATCTGCTCATTTTGGGAAAAAATGTGTATTCACCTCAAACAAATGGAAACATATCATATTTCCTTTAAGCTACCCTGTTGATTCCAGAAAAGAAATATCTGCAATGATCCTCAGTCACTGGCCTGTATTTGAAAAAAGTCTTAATAAGCTGTCAGTAGCTTTTGCGCGCAGGTTCTTCTGTCTATTCACTCCTCATACACACAGAAAAGAAATATCTGCAATGATCCTCAGTCACAGGCCTCTATTTGAAAAAAAGTCTTAATAAGCAGTCAGTAGCTTTAGCGCGCACGTTCTTCTGTCTCTTCACTCCTCATACACCTTCACGAAATACTGCATGAACCTTCAACCGTCTTTTTTTAACCGAGTAGTAGATTTCAATCAATGGGATCTGTATTATTTCAAATATTGGAAAAATGAAGTGGGGCTTGAAGGTGTGCGGAATTTCAGCAGAATCTGACAGATTGTTTCTGAAATATAATACTTCCGAAGAAATTTGCGCGACAGTATTCTACAACAAATGACCAAGTTTCAATTCGATTGGATCTGTATTTTTCGAGATATTGGGAAATAACAACAAAATTTCAGATGGTTATAACTCTAAAACCGGCCGATTATGCCCATTAACTAACTTAACCGTCGCATTTGGATGCCCAACCTACCCTGAAAATTGCAAGCTGATATCTCTGCAGGTTCGGAAGTTATAGTGGCAAAGGCCGGCCGGCGTTTGGACAAAATGATAGCACGCCGTTACCCAGAAAATGCGCGCAAAGAGTACAGATACTTGTTTTGTGTTAGTCTTTCCTACTTCTCTGATTATGAAAATGTCTTGCTATGAATATGGAATCTACGACCTTAGTGAATGAACTGTAAAATCTAAGTTCTGACTCATGTTAACTGCCTCCTAATTCATGTAGCACTTCAGAAAAATAGCTGACTTTCATTCCCATTCAATTCCATCCATTCAACATGATTCCATTTGAAAGAACAGGAAATCACTAACATGCTTGAATATGAACTCATTGATGATTAACGCAATTTGACAATTGTACCAATATTTTTACTAATATGACAATAATTTGAACGACATTATGATATAACGTTACCATACAATCGTTGATTGTATTCAATGCATTCAAATTTCTATCGTTATGATTCGAAACTGAGTTTTTCATGATTGATGATATACTGATTCTCCCTAATCGGTTTGATTGAATTTTCGTTGGTTTTTCTAATAGTCAACCCCAGACAAAAATATGAAATAAAAACTTAAATGCGGAATTTAACGTTGCTGGTTACATGAATTACATGTCATGAGTAGATTCACTCAGAAATACCTATTCAGAAATATAACTTTCACTTCCTATCTGGTAATTAGCTTTTAATAGATGTCATAGTCCAAGGTTACAACAACCAAACTAAATTTCAAGAATGACAGCCTGATAAGAAACACCAAATAAAATTTGAGGAATAATAAAAAATATCAAAAACAGAACAAAGGAGAGTGGAAGTATGGATAGAATAGAACTTAATTAGAAAAATCTAGACCGGTAAATATTACTATTCATTCGAAAATAAATAACAGAATAATTAGACGAAATAGAATTAACCATATACCTGGAAAATAAATCAACTATAAAAGTTGAAAGTTATGACTATAAATAAATGATGAATATGATATGAAGATAAAGAAAGTAGATACTCTCGCAGAATAATGAACCTCCGTATAAAACTCACATCGTTTTTTCGTTCGAAACATCTGAAAGAACCACATGTAATTTTCCGGTATCTCAAGCGTTTCCTCCACTTCTTCAATAAATTAATGCACGCTGTTTAATACCGAAAGATAGTCGATAATTGCGGTAGAAAGAAATAGTCATTAATATCGCAATTTACGTTCTTGGATCGCCCGATTCCTCCATAGTGATTTAGTGATATATCTCTATAGTTAGGCCATTAAAACATATTATTATTAACACTCAATCAAAGTAATTGCTTCCGGGAGATGTTGTTGGAAAAGTGTGTTGCACTTGAAGACGTTGGTTATTGCGGTCTCTATGCGTTAAGGTTCACATGCGTATATAGTGGAAAAATTATCGAGATTATGGTAATCAGCTTGTTGGTTTTTCGTCCACATGCTGTTTCGTTTCATTGAATTAGCCTGTGTGAATCTTCAGCAAGAGATATTCGAAAAATTATTCTTGCAACAACATACTACATATATATTTTCGGTAATCTATTTTCAACTGGTTTCAAAGAAATTCAAAATGAAATATCAATTTGGGCTGATACTAAGGTGGCGTAGGACACAGTAAAAAGGCCAACTCGCACAATCATATTATTATTTCTGGTATTCATTTCGAAGAATATTTGTTTTTGCGAATTCTGTTGGCGTACAGAAATAGCAAACCCGCTACGCATAATGACTTAACTTGATTTATAAATCATTCTAGCTATTTCTTTTTCCTCTTCCGGGAATAATCAGAACCTCCTGAACCCCTTTCGTGCTTCAGCTTTCCTATAGGTTTTAAGATATGTTACATTATACGCAGGTGCGGCTGGTGAGGGAGGGCTGCGGGGTGTCGTCCTGTACGTAAAAATAAATAATAATAACGTACATATATACACAATTAATTTGTATGGTTCATATTCGTGCTTTCCTCTTCAAACTGGATTCAATTAAAATTAAAACATTTTTACCTAGCGACCCTCTATATTTCACAATAATTACATTTGCGTTAAGCGTCCGCATAGACAAGGTACAATGAGCGTCCGCACTACGCTGGGCTAAATCTCGAAAGCCCAAGCGAAATTGCCGCTTACCATGGAAATGGCAAACGTCCTCACTCAAAGACCAGCTAGCAGTCCAGAGAGGAATAAAAGTTACGTTCAGTAGTAGTATTCCTTGTTTAGGGTTACGCTAAATAGATAGGTATGGTAGGAGCCAATTGCTGCGTGTTTTAAAGTTGCGTTGAGAATTTCAGGACTGACACTGAGGGTGTGTGATCTGACATAATTAAACTTTAGTTCTTTACGTTTGGCGGACGAGGTAACTATTAAAAACAATGAACGACCTGTGCCCGTATTGAATGTAAGTCAAGTGCAACCCGGGTATAAGAATCGGGTGGGGTTAACGCGGAAGTTTGACGCAAATGTTTACGAAAACACATTATGGTTGTAAGGATGTGGTTTTGTTTGCTCACTACTTGGTGGAGACGATAACTGGAGAAAATAAGGTGTACGTAATATGAAACACGAAAAATCGGCCCATATGGACAAGATTGTAAGCTTCCAGCTATTGGGCACAACTATTATCGCTTCTGGTGTAAGTAGTGCATATGTCGAAAATATTCGTAAGCATACAACGAAATCGTATCAAAAAACCGTTAACGCCTGTTAATAATTTATCGGTAGTCGAAAGTTGTGTGGCAAATGCAATTTTGCACAGAAAGCTTGATTAATAACACAAGAAAACGAGAACGTGACCTGTTGCTTACGTACTTTAAATTTAATATAGTGTTGTATGGTTTGGATTCAACATTTTGTGAAAAATATAAAGTTTTGGTTATTTCAATATCGATGCCAATGACAACCGCGGAAACTGAAAGATGTTTCTCTACTTTAGAATTGATCAAGACGTTTCTAAGGAATACAATGTCGGAAGAAAGACTGACGGCGCTCGCAATGTTGTCCATCGAACAAAATTTAGTTAAAGACATTGCTGACTTCAAGGAAAAGGTGATCGAGAAGTTCATCTACGACAAAAACAGAAGGATTGAGTTTAATTTTTGAGAAGTAGGCATTCGGTAATTACCTTTTAAAATATATATACTTTTTTTGTATTCTTGAATCAGCGCGCCCCTGAACAAAATTATCAGCAGCTGCAACTGATTATAGATGATTGGTGTCGTATTATTGCACAATCATCGAGTTGATCGAACGCTTAAATTGAATTCAGATCAGAAGTCAATGATGTAGTGCTACTCCCTGGTTTATTGTGGAAAACGCGTATTCTGCTCTACAGAGCATTATAAGCGCCAACCCCCAAAAGAGATCAGTTTCCTTCACTCCTAGAAGACCCTTTCATCATTTTCAGCTATTTTTTTCCTTCTGAGGCGTAGTTTTTGTTCAGCAACCCTGGTTTCAGGAAACCTGGAATATATTATGATTCTCTTCGATTTTTTCATGAGTTAAATAGATAATCGTATTTGAAAGAATCGTGGATGGAGAATTCCACGTACTCAATATAATTTTAGTTGTGTGGCTTTCTCACCATAATTTGTCTGGCACTTAGATAGAACCTGGTGGAACACCCAAACAATAACCTTGAATCGGCCATTTAGCATATCTGCAGAATTATCTGAATTGTCCATGCCATTATTATAGCGTGTAATGATGTGAATGGCAACCCAAGTCAATCATCCCATATAACACCTGGTTCGAATTTCAATTTCGAAATCTGTCATCATGATTCACGTCCCTCAAATCCCCAAAACAGATCAGTTTTCTTCACTCCTAGATGAACCTTTCATCATTTTCAGCCATTTTTTCCTTCCGAGGCGTAGTTTTTGTTGAGCAACCCTGATTTCAGGAGACCTGGAATATTTTATGATTCTCTTCGATTTTTTCATGAGTTAAGTGGATAATCGAATTTGCAAGAATCGTGGATGGACATTTCCACGTACCTTCTCAATATAATTTTAGTTATGCTGGCTTTGTCAACAATTTGTCTGGCACTTAGATAGGACCTTGTGGAACACCCGAACAAAAACCTCGAACCGGCCATATAGCATATCTGCAGGGTTATCTGAATTGTCCATTCGGATCTTGAAAGTGCAATAGCGTGTAATGATGTGAATGGCGACCCAATTCAACCATCCCATTTAACGCCTGGTTCGATTTTCAATTTCGAAATCTGTCAACATGATTCACGTCCCTCAAACTCAATAGGAGCCGGAGACCGCATACGTCGCCAGAAAGAAAAACAAGAATTCGAGAAGAATAAAGAGAAATCTGTCACTTCGGTATTAATCAAAATGCATTACTGAAAAGCGTCACGCATATTAAAATCAGAAGTTATTATTATATGACAATGTGAACTGAACAACGAACACGCTGTCGCCCTTGTATTAAGCTCATGCTGTGAGACGACCAGGGAGCGTATTCACGAAATCGTGGGTCACCTACTCGCGGGTAGACAGGAGTGTATTTGGGTCATATAGGTCCTATTCACAAAATGAAATGAACGAATTCGACTTAGTGAAACTCATATTCAATATAACTCTTCCTAACGCCAGCGGGATTTCTGTTGAAGGTGCAATAATTACAAAGCATACCATGTGAGCTATTTTTATTTTTACTCAATGAGATCAGAAATCTCAGTCCCTAGTTAAATCATAGTATAAATTGTTTTGAATGCAGCCTTGACGCACTGCAATTTGCCTATTCAAACATACCTTCTTCTCATGCGAGAAGGGGCTGGGAATATATATGAAACAGAATATGTAGAATTATATCGTGAAATTTCTTGATGTGGAAATGTATGATCCTAGAACATTGCCCTGGGGGACACCTGAATGTATTGGAAATTGTTTGTTCTCTCCTTCCCTGACTCTTTATTTAAAATATGTATATTTTGTTCAAGAAGTTGATAGTTTGTACGAATGCGGAATGTACATAATATAGGAATTAATACCCATATAATCTCAGATATATCAATATCAGCAACTCAGCGACTTCAATGAAGTTTTAGGATATAACGTACCAGGAGTAGCTGAGTAGCTCAGAATACGTCGATAAGTCTTGAAATATTTTCCTTGTTTTGAGACTTTAATTTCGATGCCACCTATCGGAGCAATCCAATCCGATTTTTTTTCTTGGTAGAAACAAACGATACCTTGTTGGTCATTTTGTGCATAACTCGTGATCAACAATTTAAATATCGCCTGCCTGCCTCTGGTGTGGTCGAATCAATGGGGAGTCCAAGGGACAACAAATTTCTCACCTAGACACTAACAAGGCGTATTCCATTCTGTTGAGAATTGAAATATGAACGTTCGTGTCCAGGACTGGACCTAGGGGGTCTCATTCATAAGTGTATCTGCCCGATCCTCGACGATCTTGATTTATCGTGCTCCATTCTAATTGATTTCTTGGTATTGCAGAAGATTTTAAAGACGATTATATCTCGAAAGTTAATCTATTGATTTCCTTGTGGTGATAAAAATACTTTGATAATTCTTCCTTAAAGTAGTTGATAGTTAAAAACTTTCCTGAAGACCCGAAAATATGTTACTGGGTGTAACAAAAATATGAGTGAAATTCTGACTATTGATTATGGTTTCAAAGATTTCTAAAATAAATAGAAAATTATTAACTTATAATTCAATGTATTTTGGTATTCGGTATATCGAAATAAACAATTTCCCGCATATTTGGCTTGAATTCACTATTCACAACTCGCAACTAGATTTTGATGTTCGAAATCAGTTAAATTCATTTTTTATCTTTTAATGAACGAGGGTGCTTTCATTTGTTTGATGTCATATTTTGTGGAACCTTGAAAGAAGAATTATATTCTGACTTATCAATTTTTAATTAATTCACCATCTGCAACATTTATCTTATAAATGATCCTCATTTGTATGTCTAACATTTCTGGCATCTATTTAGTTGATAGTAAATATACAGGATGTTCCTTAAAGACATGCTATTTAAGGAGGTGATTTTTTGACTTATTTAAAAAAAACTTCATATGAAAGCCTCCTAAAAGTCTTAACTTCTGAGATACGAGGTGATAAAATTTTGAAAAAAATCAGTTTCTTAATAATAACTGAGATAATATTGTAGACATCTCAATAAAATTTGGTACATGTCTTCTATGCATCAAGGTGCATTTTGTGATGTACAAACATTTTCATTTCAAAATCGTTTAACTTAAAGATCAATTCCTCAAAAATCTGATGCGGTGTGAAAATGTTTGTGCATCGACTGAAAGCAAATTAAGAGATAAGATTTGTTTAAAAATGAGTGAGAATCCAAAAAATATTTTTCATTGTTGGATGATCTGTTCTTGATCAAAATAATTAAATCAAAATTGCTTCATGTCGCAGTACCAAAATCTTATCACCCTGTATTTCAAAAGTTAAGACTCTTAAGACATATGAAGTTTTTTTCAATTAGTCAAAGAATCGCCCCCTTAAATATTAGTATGTCTTTAAGGAACACTCTGTATATATATATTTGAATTTCTCTCTTTTTCATATTCCAGAAATTTCATATATTTCACTGCGGAACTAATCGCCTGTAGCTTAAGCCTCTTTGTAATGGATACTTGTTGTCAAAATATCAGGTTTACAGATCCTCTTGCTAAATTCCCTGTACGGAACAACAATAATAGTTCCTAAATCCCCAAACTAACCCATTGGAAAGTATCATAGTTGATAGGATTACCAGAAGATATTTTACACTCTATTCATAGACGTCAAGGGATTGTTGACCATGAATAAGTGTTTTTCGTGGTGGTAGACAACCATTGTCAGGTGCTTCTGGGTCGACCCACAGATTAAGAACCCCTAGTAAGAAACAGGTGAAAGTTGACGTCGAGAAGAATGGGTTTTTAAAAGCTTTGATCAACACAGTAATAATAAATTATGTGTAAAGGGTAATTCTGGTCACTGTTCCTGGAAAAGTCATATGTTTATTTCTGGTAGACAGAGGGAGATTTGGTCTCGTCGTGTGAATATTATTCACATTTATCAATTGACGAAGATCTTACCATATGTTGTGTCGGATATCAACACAGATGCAAAGTAGCTGAAAATTTAATTTGATTTAACATCTAGCAATGTCAAAGACTTATTCATATCCAATGAACATGTTGATGTTACGCAATATGTGGTCAGAGGAATTATATGTTAGTGGTTTAAATCGAATAGTTCAATCAATGTAGAATATCGATTTGAATGTTCCAGCAGAATTTCTTGACGAACATAGAAACATAAAAAACACACATTTTAACCAATTTCCAATACATCTGGGATCATTTTGTAGATTCAGCTAGAAATTTGCATATAAGTAAAAATAGCTAGGGTATGAATAAGAAGAAATATCTAAAAAATCAGCTATTGAGAAGGCAAATCGGGAATTTTGGAAACCGCAAAATTGGATGATTTCTGTGCGTATCCGAGTAAACAAATTAACCATTTCTATGACTTTGAAGAGGGATGACTAGTCTCCACTTTTTAAACGTTCGTTTTTTTTTAATTTATAAATCGAAATTACTTGATCATTAAAGCATAGTAAACCTTTAGCTTTGCCTTGTTTAAAATACCTACATCAAAATAAATTGTAACTCAGTAGTTTCAGAATAGTAATTTATTTTATGTGTTGATTTCAAGTGCGCCAACTAGCTGCATGTTTGGGGTAAGTTGATCATAGACCTGGAGTTTGACCCATATTTAAAAGGAGCTTGCAAGAAATGAAAAACTACCTATTAACATTTACAAAAATCAAAATAACCAGTGAGAGCTTATATTTTACTCTAGTAATATTACTTTAATTTCAACAATCAATAGATTTAACAAGGAAAACAAAATTCAAAGAACAAAAGTGAGTCACAATAATATCAATCTGAAAAATTTAAAAAAAATCTAAGCTCACTACGTAAAAACTATCGAATTCTTCATCATCAGATAAATCCTCAGGCGCCTTGGATTGTCTTGAATGATTTTCTTTGTTCTTCTCACTGAACAAATCTTTTGTGGTGGCTTTAACATTTGAATCTATTTTTGGTGTTTTTTTTAATTTTTTCATTTTTTACTTGCTCCTTTTTTTGGCGCTCTAGTTCCTTGGAACTGAGTGCTTATCAATTTGCCCAAATGTCTGTAATTTTCGAATTTTTCGATGAAAATGGTCTTAAACGATTTGGTTCGACTCACTGATCAAGAATCCGTGGTCGAAATTCATTCTGTCCGGCCGGTCCGGCCGGTCCGTCCGTAGGCACGATAACTCTCGAACGGAATGAGCTAGACAGTTGAAATTTTCAGAGTATATTTGAGGGATAAATATCTCGGCTAAGTTCGTTATTGGGCAAAATCGGACAGATGGTTTCGGAGTAACAAAAAAAAATTTTTTTTTTTACAGAACAAATTCCAAATTAAATTTTTTTCAATAAGCAGTTTTACCATAAGAATCCATTCATATCATTTTCAACTCTAACAAACTAATACTTTCGGAGATATGATTTTTCAAAATTTCAATGATAGAATTATTCTGTGGCTATTCTATGAATTGTTATAATGTCAACTTTGACGTTGTCTCATTGTAATTCATTCCAGTAATGGTATGAATATGAAAATTAGAATATTATCATACTTTTGTTGGTTGATATTTTCATGTCGATGGTCAATCCATATGATGATGGGAATGGTAATGGTAAGTTAATAATATTGAGTTCAGAATATCTCCACTAAAAACAAAACTGGAATTGAGAAATGAATATCTCGGATGAGTTCGTTGTTGGGTAGAATTTGTCTATTGGTTTTGGATTGATAATTTTTGGCACTCTTGTTGAATTTAAATTCTTCTATGATGTTTGAATTCAATTTCTGCTAAGATGAAGTTCTAAATTTCAATAATGAATCGTACTTCTGTTTTCACAGAATGCTATAATTATTCTATCTAAGCTTTATTATATGATCTGTGTTCATACTCGTACATTTCATCCTGTTCTATAAGAGAGAGTCAAATTCATTTCAGCTATTTTAATTTGGTTTCTTCCATGGTGCAGTTCTCAGATTGCTCATTTAATCTTGATAAATAAACTATTTAAGCACCAGTTTAATTGGTATGTCAACCAAAATAGCCTGGTTGTCCGTTTTTTGTCTCTTTTGGTAATTTGGGTAACTTGTGCTTTAGCGTCTGGTAAAAGTCTTATTTGTTCCTTCTGTTAAATAAAAAAGCTGGAGTTTTTAGCTTCAGCATTATTACTGCCGTTGTTGTTATTTTTTATTTAATTTAGAGGAACATGTTTAGCAGTTACCGCACAATTTTTCTTTTTTTTTTGGTGTGTATGCTTTTATTGTCTAAAACATAATAAAACTACATATAATTATCTCGTTCTTATTTGAATTCGTGAGATTTGTTGAAAGAGCAATTATTGCTCTTTGAAGCTTGATTTCTTTTGAAAAACAAGCAAATTTTTACATCATTCAAGATCGTGACGTCTCGTCAGTTGTCTTATATTTTTTCTTAGAATAGGATTTCCATTTCATCATCTAATACGAGAGTTTCGTTCTTTATCTCATGGTAAAATTGTGCTATCATATCCGTATTCACCATATACATCCAGATTGGAGCTGGCAACACATCGCGTTAGTAATTTAAATTCCATAAGCATTCCTATTAATTCCAGGAGTGCTGTTCTCATAAATAACGAAGGCAATATCAAGAACACCTTGTTACCCGCAAGTCTGAAATAGTAGTGTTTATTCATAATTTGTAGTTTGTTTAGTATTCTAGATGGAAAGCAGATTAAAGATAGAAATTCTAAACCGTCCCATAAATTCCCAGATGACAACGCATTAAGAATCGCTGGTCACTGCCACGATTAATAACTTCTTCCAGTTGACATCGATTTGTGGATTCGATAAGCTCCCACAATTTCATTACTACTTCACCAGTTGATACATGGTGTTATAACTGAGACGGAATTCTCCATAACTCTGTTATGTAAATGTATCAAATGAAAGTTGCTCAAAATTATGCTGTAGACGTTTTTGTTTTCCAATATTGAAATCGTCGCTTGTAGGATAATTATCATTGTTGGCGCTCTTGTTCCTCGGATCAGAGTGATTATAAATTTGACCAAATGTCTGTAATTTTCGAATTTTTTGATGAAAATGGTCTTAAACAATTTGTTTCGACTCACTGATCAAGAATCCGTGGTCGAAATCGATTCTGTCCGGCCGGCCGTAGACACGATAACTCTCGAACGGAATGAGCTAGCTGCTAGACAGTTGAAATTTTCAGAGTTCCTAGGATTAGGAGATAAATATCTCGGTTAGTTAGTAACGAAAAAAAAGTTTTCTTACATTACGAATTCCGAGTTAATTTTTTTTAATGCAGTTTCATCATAAGAATCCATTGATATTGTTTTCAACGCTAACAAGTTAATACTTTCGGAGATATGATTTTTCAATATTAAATCGTAACTCTATGATTTCACAGAATGCTGTATCGAAAATTAACGTCCGTATCTATGAATTTCATGATCTGTGTTTATACATGTCATCATTATCATCTCATCTACAGACAAGAGACATGCCAACCAAAGTATGATATAATGCAAAATGCCTGGATAATCCATATGATGATGATGATGGAGTCACTCCAAGAAATCCTCCAGAACTTGGATACTGTCAGATCCAAGAAATACATAGACCTCGGTAAGAACACGCTGCAGCTCCTCACTGACTTCCTCGCAGGGTACTGCGACCTTAGGAAGCATATGATGATGTGATTAGGGCTAGCAGAAAGTGACGAGTGCAGATTCTTTTGGTAGGAGGATGAAACTCCTGATCACCTGATTACGGAATGCCTCGCCATCTCAAACCATCGCAAGGAATGCTTTGGGCAAGAAATCTGCAGGAGCGAAGACGTAGCCTCCTTGAAGTCATCCCAGATACTGGAGTTCATCAGAACTCTGGAACTGGAAGGCGAGCTGTACATGGTAATTACATTGACAGCTCTGACGGGGGGCACAATAGACCTTAAGGTCGCAGTGCAACGTTACCCCCTACAATAATATACAGTATATATACAATGATGATGGAGATATATACTTTGCCAAGTGAATCAAATTGGGTTCAGAGAATATCTCTTCTGAAAACAAAACGGTAATATTGGCTATGTTTCAATTTGATATTTTTGATTTGAGGAATGAATATCTGGGATAAGTTTCGTTTTTGGGTAGAATCGGTCTGGTGGTTTCGGATTCATAATTTTTGGCACTCTTGTTGAATTCAATTTTTTTTATGATGAATTTCTATCATAGGAATCCACTGATATTATTCCCAACTCTGAGAAACCAATACTTCCGGATATATGATTTGTCAAAGTTATATTCCATCACTAAATCGATTTAATAAGCGGGCATCTTGATCACTATTAATAATAGTTTTTCGTTTTTGCTTTCTGAACCAACCAACTTTCTAACGATTAATGAAATAATCGTACAGATAATGAAATCAGAGAGAAGAGATAAGCAATCAAACAAACACACAACTAACCAAAAAGCAAACGAACCAACGGACCAACAAACAGAAAGAAAAACAAACGAAGGACCAGAAACAAACAACTAACAAATTGCAGCAGAGTAAAAAAAAGTCTGACTCACCCCATAGGTGAGGTAAGTTGAACAAGGGTATAGGGCATATTGAACAGTTAGAAATTCTAGCCAAACCATGGGTTCAATGTTAGTTAACATGAGGTGAAATTTGTATTTGACAATCAACTTTTAATTTGAAGTCTTTTAGTGATATAATAGCCAACAAGAAATAATTTTCTATCGATATTAAACAAAAATGGGATGATATTTCAACAGAATTGTCAGTGCGTTAGTTATTTTTCGATCTATTAAAATAAATTACTCGTAACGAGAAATATTAGAATCTCCATTTATTAAGACCATAAATGGATAGGGGAAATATTTTGAACCCTTTTTCAATTTAGGGGCATAACCCGAAATAAGTGCCTTCCGGTATTTTTCGCTATCCTACCCATTGATATAGTAAACACACACTGTATAGTATATCGTTCTTGTCTTAATTTAGATTAATTGCCTTACAATTTCCTAGAGTTGAACTCGAAAAATTGAAGTCTTACATAGCAGGTGCAACCGTTCAACTCAGATCCGATGCCGGATAGAGATAATGTCAGTTTGTTCAAATAACATCTGTTCAAATATCATTTTTCATATCTTCAGAAGCGTAATGATGAAATAAGCATTCATTAGAAAGCAACATATCTGGAGCAAATCTGAACGTATTTGCAAAATATAAAATAAAAGTATACCTACCTATAAATTATGTATTCAGGAAACTCGCCGAAAACTTGTTAGATTCCTTCGATTAAATAATCGCGTGTTGACTCTAGAGTTTTGACCGTTTTTCGATTCTACTTTTCATATTTCTTATCTGATTCGTTCGCACTTTGTAGGTCAATTTGAACACGACCTTTGAGTTCCATTTTCGCATTTACAGGTGAAAAAATTCGAATTGTTCGATTAATCATCATTATCGTATTCGTTAATGTTACTTGTGTCGAATTGTTCCTCCTTATCTTGAAAAAAACGTTTTGACGCCGATAATGCGATTGTCAACTTCGAATCGACGATATATGCTATGAAAAATGTTTTTGTTGGGTTGTTTTTGCGTATTGTTGAGTTGTTCAGTACTTGGAGGAATATCGCAGAACACGTGTTATTCTTGCCATTATTGAGTTAATTTCTGATCGACCTTGTGGGACTATGTTGCTTATTCCCATAAAATACACAGGTTCACATGGAATAGGTTCATCATAACGGGTTTTCCAATAGGGACATAATAATTCTGTTTCTAAATGCTGTTGTAAATTTGAAAATATGTGATGATCTGTTAGGGCTCAAACATCAGTCAATATTTTTATTATGATGAAGTTCACAAACGAGATATGTTTGGAAATTATTCAAAAAAAAGTAAGAAAGCCCTATGGACAGGAGCTTTGCCTCTTGTTCAAACTCTTATTAATCATATCTCCTAGAGTATTGGTTTCTCAGAGTTGGGAATGATATCAATGGAAATTATGATAGAACTGCATCATAAAATAAATCAAATTCAAAAAGTGTAATTTAAAAAAAAACAAGGTTGCCAAAAATTCTCAATCCGAAACCACCTAACCTATTCTACCCAATATCGATCTTATCCGAGATATTAATTCCTCAAATCTAATATGAAAATTATATTAGGTATATAAATTGAAACTTAGCCAATATTCCAGTTTTGTTTTTACTGGCAATTTAATTAACATACCAAAGTATATACCTACATATTTCCATCATTATATGGATTATCCAAGGGCATTATGTTATGACCCAAAAATTATAATATCCTATAATCCTCATAATTCTACGATATAGCTGAGGTTATTTAATTGGTCATTTTGGTATTCAATCATACTTTGTTTGACATGTCTCTTATCTCTATATGAGATGACAATGATGACATATATGAATACAGATCATGAAATTCATAGATACAAATACGCACATTGATTTTCGATTACAGCATTCTGTGAAATCATTAGAATTACGATTTATCATTGAAATTTTGAAATATCATATCTCCGAAAATATTAGCTTGTATAATTGATTTTGACCACGTATTCTTGATCAGTGAGTCGAACCAAAACGTTTGATACCATTTTCATCCACAAATTACAGACATCTGGGCAAATTGATAAGCATTCTGTTCCGAGGAACAAGAGCTCCAAAAATCGTTTTAATTCGACCGACACTCACAGAAATTCCCCAAAATCCGGCGTGAAATAAACCGCTCAATTCACTTCGTCGAGTCGACAAATCCGGAATTTATTCCGTATTAATGAAAACCGGATTTTATGCCGGATATCGGGACTGCTAAAGCGGAAATTGTTCTGGACAAACTCCCGAACTGGACAGGAATTAAAATATAAATTAGAAGTGGCTTACAACAGTATCGTGATTATCGGGTATTACACTGGAGAGCCCCTGCAAATTGATATGTTAGCGAGACGCAGCATGATTTCTAGATTAAGCCCGTTTCGATCCCCTTGGAAATGATCAGGATGGGATTTTCGGTTACGACGAACGAGATGGTATGATTCAAACAAAAATTATGAGAACACCTACGAGGCATCAGGAGCTTAAGCGAGCTCCTCAATTTTATGATAAATAATGTCTCACTAAGTATGAGATCCCAACGCTGGCTGATGGAATCCATAAACAGCATTTTGGTTAGGGCTTCACGCGAGAGCGAGATTTTTCTGGTCTCGTCTCGTGAAAGCGAGACGAGACGAGACGAGACGTTTTCAAAAATATTATAGGCGATACCGAGACCACATACAGCGCAACACGAGAGTCTCGTTTTTGGTCTCGTTAAATTTTTTGTATGAAGTTCCATATACGACTCGACTTTTTTTAACACCCACAGAAAACAATTGAATATGAAGAGCTTCCACTATAATTACCAATGTATTTTGTCCATATTATGCATCGATCGTTCTAGAAATACACGATTCTTTAGAAGATTATTAATTCGTTATGATCTTGTGATAATTGAGATTATTTTTCACGAAAAAATAGAATTCACAACCATAAAAACGGATGTCATTATGAATTCAATACTCAAAGGACCACTTTTATTGCCCCTTAGTCCCAATGCTTTGAAAATTTCGTCTGTATCTGAACATCTGGAGGAATTTATTCTCATGTGCTCCTTGTAGTGAAGATGTGAAAAATCATTGTATACATCTGTGGAACTACGTATAATAAAACTGGTAAAGAAATGAAGCTATTCAATGTTTCGAAAATTGTTATGAGGAATACGCCAAGAACACCCTCAATGATCTACCCACTGGGAAGGTATTCTTTGAAAACTATACCAAATTGTTCAATTCTATTAAAAAATGTATCGACATCGATAGCCTATTTGATCATCAACAAAACTTTCGAAATATTGGAAAGCTGTGTTTGAGGAATACTTGCTGTTAGAAAGAGCAAATTGAAATCAAAATATTTTACAGTGGTGGAGAGTGATGAAAAAGTTCTTCCTACACTTTCCAAGATGGCCGATGATTTATTAATGGCTACGTCCGTACCATGTTGAGAGATTATTTTCCACAGCAGGTATGATAATGGCAAAAACACGTGCATCATTGAAAAAATGATGTGATGCAAGCGTGATTATGTTTGAATTCTTGGTCATCGAGTAATTTAAAAGTTGAAATTATCAGTGTTTAAAATTAAAAATAATATGTAAATGTACAAATATTTTTGTATAAGAGCGTAATAAATATGGCTTTACAAAATTATTCATTATTGTATACCATTTCGTTTATATATTATAATATTTATTATCGTTATTCAGAATTAAGCGAGACGAGACAAAACAACTGATAACGAGACGAGAACGAGACTTAACTTTTTGGGAATTGGCGAGAGCGAGACGCACTGTAAAAATTATTTACAGTAAGAATCATTGGTTATTTAAGGCCAGCAAGAATCATGGTAAAATTACACTCAGTTTGTAATATTACATTTTAGTTTGTAAATTCACAAATCAGCCTGTAATTTGTCTACCAGAAACTGTTTGTGATTATGCTACTTTATGTTATGTAATATTACATCAATTTCCATATATTCACAGAGATTTGATGTAATTTTTTGGAATTTCACAGTATGTTTTTCGCAAATTTCCTCATTCCTATTTTGTGAAATTGCTAGTAATAATTGTGGAATATTTCATATTTTTTGGTAATCCTTTGTGAATTCACATTCCTCTTTTGAATTTTTCACTAGATTCATACCGTAATAATATGCATTATTACAAAAAATTACATTTCTAAACGAAATATTGCTCTGTTTTTGATATGAATTTTACAAATTTTTTTGGATAATACTGCGCCACGTTAAGTTATATTACATATAATTCCATTAATTCACAAAGAATTCTAGTAATTTCTTGTAATTTTACTGTATAATGTATGAATTTATTACCACTATTAAATTGATAGTATCCCAAACATGGTATTAATCCTGTGTAAATTCACAATCACTTTTGTGAATTACCTTTCGTGATTGTAGTCAAAACTGTTCGTACTATAAAAACGAATTAAATATAACTCTTTCATGCCTAGGAATCTTAGGCATAATTTTCTGGACCTGAAAGAATTTTTTAGAATGCTAGATCTGAATATTCCGAAATTTAATTTCAAGATTATGCATAATTTGAAAGCATGAAAAGTAATAAAAATCATATTAGTTTCCATAATTGTTTTGACCAAGGAGTTGCCAGGAACAGATCTGTAAATTATGATTGTACTTGAACAGAGGGTTAATCAAAATATGCATCGAATTTATTCTGCACTTTATATTATTAGGTTAAATGCTATCAAGAGGAAACCATAAGTGTCCAAATGATATTTGTATGCTGTTAGTTGGACAGAAATTAAATCAATGCTTATTCGGTCTTGGGTGGACAAAAATTGAAAGAAAAAACGCTATTTTTCTAAAATTTTATTGAAATTGATATACACATATGACAAGAAATATTCAAAATAATCGAAATATTCATCCTTAATTAATGAATTTATCGAAAATTACTCAATTTATTAATAAATGCAATTACTTTTTTTTTGGTTAGTCCTTTTTTTTGGCACTTTGAGCCACTTCCGTCGGGGTGAAGTTGTAGATGATACCTTTGTATCATCTCCAACGTTGTAGAGAGTGCCTTTGGGTATCTCAGGTTCAAATTAAAATAAATGCAAAAGCATATTATAAATGCCTCGATGAAGGTGTCAAACGTTAATCCAGGTATTAGAGTTCCTTCCATGCATATCCTATACCTATTTTCTGAAATAAAATCATACTTTCATTATATAAAACATTCGAAACTTAATTTGCAATTAGCTCTGAAACAAAGATATCCTGTCTTCTGAAGTACCCTAGAAGAACAGAAAATCGAAATTTGACTCATTTTTCACAATATCTCCCATATTGCACTGGGATTTTGTTCACTGCTGTGAAATATAGCTTTAGTACAGTCAATCTGGCGAAAAAAAGGTAAAGATCGAACAAAAATTACCGTTCAGATGAAACTTGGTAGGTCACTTTGGGATGCTCAAAGGAAAGTAAATCCCAAGCACTAAATCACAATCTTCAAAAAACACACTTTCAATCTTCAAGCAGGTCTAGACTCGATCTGCGTGGAACTACGAAAACGTAATTTGCGTTGACATGCGAACTAACAAATAGACGCGCTCAACTCTGGGGAGAGAATGGTAGGGTAGTCGTCGTAGTCGAAATGGGGACATCGGAAACGAAAGCGCCAGTCACATGCACAGCGGAAATACCCGATTCAAGACTCGGTCTATCGCATTCGCATAGTGCACGATGTGAATTCACAATATTGATGTAAATTGTTGGAAAAATTTGTGATTTCTTGTAAAGATCTGTGAATATTTGTAAATATATGTAATATTTTGGAAAAGTCTGTGAATTTTTGTAAAGGCTTGTAAATTATTGTATTAATTTGTAAAATTACAAGAAATTTTTTTTTACATATTGTGGTGTGTGAAATTACGCTAATAACGGCTGTGAATTATGCGTAAATAATTGTAAATTTACCCCTATTTTTTACAGTGCGCAAAAAATTCACCTTATTATGGTTAAAAAGCTCCAGGCAGGCCTCCGAATCCTCGATTCGTTGTAGTTTCTAATCCGGTGTTAACAAGCGCGGTACATGCACACTTTGCGTTGCTTTCTTTCTGATTTTTACTGCTGATCAATTGATTAAATCCCTTAAAAAAAAATGCCTTCACAAAATGTTTACCATTTCCGGATATATCTTCGAAATAATAGAAGATTTATACTACATTTTCTAAATTGGCAATATACGAAAATTTGACCATATCTCTTTTATCGGAAAATTGTTTCCACATATGGAGTTTTCACGAAAATCCATATCAACCTTCAATATTTTTGCCAATCTGGCCTAGAAGTACGAAAATCAGTCAACTTGAAGCAATTTGGGACACCCTTTACATAATTATTTTGTATAACACTATATTCGAATGTGAGTAAGCAGAAGCGTTTCATTACACGTTTAAGTAATAAATGACCGCCCCATAATCATATTGTATCTCTTTATGCAGAACACCGTATTAATCTAATAGAAACACAATTCTACAAGTATAAATTATAGCCATCACAAACTTCTCGGGAGTCTTCGTGGGTTGTTGAGCATTTTTGTCAGTCCTTCATCTGAATATTAATATACACGCAGGAAAGACTAATGGTAGGTAGCCGACCACCGATTATTCCTTCATCGCTCAACCTATTAGACAGCTTGTCCCGCTAATTTGAATTTCAAATCTGTAATTTTGGCTTTTAAGAGCCTTAACATATTAGAAGGTAGTCTTCGAGTTTTTGGAATTAATTAGTCACGCCAGTGGTAATTCTTTGTAGAACGGAAATCCTATTAGAAAATTATCATTTGGTCGGTTTGGATAGGTGTTTTCGGAACGGATGTGGGAGGAATGTAGGACGACCGGCGCATTCGCCATTTAGCACACAACACGATTCTTTTAACGTTTCAATAATACCTATCGAGGCGAATTCCGAGCTAAATTTTATTTCAAAATCGTGAGAAGGCATAATGTGCCTTTCAACAATATTTAAAGAAAATACTGGTCCGAATTGGGAATGTTAAATAACGAAATAATTTTGTAGGTATACCTATTTATTCTAAACGTCAATTTGGGTAGGTACACATTCATCATTCCAATGGGATTTTGTTGCCCCTAACTTCAGGTTCTCTTGCTTTATGGAAGGGTGTAATCGAATGGTGTTTGAATCTGAAAGCGGTGAAATTAAGTATTCATTCTTTTTTCGCCTGTTCAAACCATAAATAGGTATTATTATAGTAGGTATACCGTCAAGGACGAAAGTTAAATTTGAAATCCAGAAAAGTTTTCAAATTCTAACGTTCTTCTTTTTTGATTCGGCTCATATGTCTAAACCTTAGTATATATGACTTATTTGTAGTTTGTTATGATTACATATACTGACCCTTCATAGGACTCCCATCAGGAGTTAGGAGTGCGAGTTAGGAGAATCAGTTGTATTCTGTGTAGACTTTGGCTGTGTTCTTACGCCCCTTGAACCCTATTAGTTTTTGGCCCAACAGTGAATGGCGTAAGAACTCGGGACTTTTCCGCAATATCAACTTTCACTCCTCAAAAAACTGTTCTTCATTAAATAATGAATGAACACAAATTTTAACAGAGTTCAATCGCAATCTCGAACGAAAGGGAATTGCACATAACCTACCCAAAATATTCAACCGAAATTTCATTGATTACATTAATATTTTTGTCTCTTATAATTTATGTTTTATTTGTGATGCTTTTATGTGTATTGTGAGTACGTTTTCGTTTTGTCTCTATGATTCCGGTTGACTGTTATAGGTTTTGGATGATTGATATACATTTAAGGTCATCAACTGAAGAATTCGTTGTCGTTATACGTTTCCAAAGTTCTGCAATATATTCTGCATAGAATCTCACTGCATATATCAGTGGATAACATTAATTGATCATTGCGGAAAAAATAAACTTGGCTTGGTTTCACAATACCTATAATATCTACTGTTATTGACATAATATTATATACAGTGTGGAAAAGCCAACTGAAATAAATTCATTATCTTGGTTATTGAAGATAGGTACATATTTATGGAAAATCCCGAAACACGTCAAATATAAATTTCAAATTGACATTCTTCTTCGTAAAAATTTCATGCCTACCTTCAACCCCCTCAGAAAGGCAGGTAAAACCCCAATTTTTCAAATAGGAAGTATGGTCTTGTGATACATCGTTTGAAAGGTCTCGTCATTTTCTATTCAGAAAACTTAACACTTTCATGTTTTTTGCAAAAATGAAATTAGAAAGAAATAAAATCAAGTGATTGCGAAATTTGGTATAATATCAAAAACTAAAATGTAGCAAAAAAGTTATGAATGATAATGAAGTAGATGTTCAAAGTGTTCACCGCAAACGCAAATAAAAATTTCCTCTAACATTATTCAACATCTCAGGAGCGATCATTTTCATTCTATCAAATCTTGAAGGCGAATAAGTTTAGAATTATTGTAATGAGATTTGGGAATATTATAATGAATTTCGGTAATCACATGATTTTATTTTTTTTTTAAATTGATGAAAGTGATATCATTCCTGAATACAGAAAGACGAGACCTTTCAAACGATGTATCTCAAGCCCATACTTCCTATTTGAAAAATTGGGGGTTGTAACTATGTAAGGGTGTTGATGGTACTTACGGTTCGCATTTTTACGAAGAAGAATGACAATTTGACGTTTGGATTGGACGGGTTTCGGGATTTTCCATAAATATGTACATTAACCAAGATAATGAATTTATTCCATTTGGCTTTTCCACAATGTATGTTTCGGGTTTTATCCCACGATGAGAATAAACTTAACAATGCGATTTACATATATAGATAAAAGGATTGGGGGGATATGTGAAATTCCAGCTGATCATTAGTGATAGGTAGTTTTTGTCTGTGAGCGCCAGGGATTTCTAGGGATTCCAAATATCTAATCGTTTTTCTATACTTTTTTGTCGGTTTTGGCTTTGATAAAATTATTAAATGATTTTCGTTTATACAATGTTCTGCAGAACCGGTTCATGCTTTATTTCGAATTATAGATTTTTTTATGTTCATCTTCCCTAATATTTATGGAACGTCCGATCTGACCTATGTAGAATCCATTCATTACAATATAATTTGTAAATACTTTTTCCTTAATGTCGAGGCAATCTTTGATATTGATCAAGAGTGAACTACGGTTTTTTTTTATTTATACAGATGGTGTTAATTTTATATTTTTTCATTCTAATGCAAACTTTGTCGCTTGTTTGTGGAATGTAATTAATTGAATTTAATAGGTATCTATTTTTCCTCAAAATAAAGGGGTGGATATATGGATGATATTAAACTGTTGTGCTGTTTTTTGGAAATTAATTTATCCGTAACTGTTATTTGAAGCTGATTTTCAAATAATGTAAATGTATATTAATTATGACAGACCTACCTAATATTATGCTCTCCTTCGAATTAAAACGTAGAGCAAGGTGGGGCAAGTTGACGGGTTTAAGGAAAAAGACGTTCTAAGAGAAACACTTCAAGTAAGTATCTATATAATCCTTCAGGAAAAAATTAAAATGGATTATTGGAATGTTTGTTGAATTTTCATGAACAAACCATACCTAAACGAAATAACTAAACGTGAAGAAAAAAGTTGAGAATAAAAAGTTGCTGCGATTTCGTCATCTTGACCCTATAGTGGGGTAATATGACGAACACATTGGGGCAAGATGACGATAACATACAGAGGTCACATTTAAAAACACCTTGATTCTCATAACTCGTGCTGGTTTCATGCCATTAACTCTCACACACATTGCACTTTATCCAATCTTATACCTACTGATGGATGATCTATATTGTTCTCCGCCTCATCTTGGACATAATACATTATTTTCCTCTTTGGATCTTTTTGGCGCTCTAGTTCCTCGGAACTGAGTGCTTATTTGTTTTCTTTTTGAATAGGTTTTTTTCACAAGGTTTTTTCACCTCGCAGATTCTTTTCTTTTTCTCATCTTTACTATTTTCGTTTCGTTCTTTCTCTTTATTTTTAATTTATTATTTTTTGTGTTATGAATTCCTATCATGCCTCCGTTAACTTGCCCATCTACATTGCTGATCTATAGGTATGATTCTAAGAAGAAAATAAATCTTCCATAAAAAAGTATTATCTTTACTTTTTTGTATATATCCTTACTTTAGTGAACAACAATTTTATAACAACGTTATAACACGTCTAAGGTAATAAATTCAAGCGTATCTGCTTTTCATTATCATTAACATTATTTTCGTCAATTTGCCCCACCTTACCCTACCTATACCACGTAAGAATAACCACATCCATAACACTCTTTCGTCCATGAATGTCAATTTTCTTGTACTATTTACTTCACAATAGGTAAAAGTCTACTTGTCTAGTAGGTATATAGTCCCTTTGTGTATGGGCTTATGTTGACGCAAAGACAGATGTAATGCATTACTCGAGGTAGGGCACCACTATTCTCTCTCAACTATCTCGACAGAACCGTCTGATCCTCCAGACCGTCTTTCAGCCGAAAACGACGTGCCAAAGTTTGGGCTCATTACGTAGTCGGAACGTCGCCCCGCAAGCGGCACCATAAACAGCGTCTTAATCGGGTGAAGAAGGCAGCCATTGTGAGCTTGAGCACACCAATCATTATCGCGGCAAGAGTTAGAGGTGCGTTGCCAGGCAACTCGCGTTTTCGAGGGGAACGGGGCCTTAACGCAAGCGCCGTGCGCGGCGGCGTTTAATACTTCTCGGACGGGATTGCTACGGTATATAATTCTGTGGAATAACATGGTCTTGTGCTGTCGCCAGCGTTTGACGAGTTTCACTGTTTACGTCGATGGGCTGGTGATTTATTAAGCACCTTCGATTCTTGTGAAGAGTAAACCGGAAATAGACATTTCTGCTATTTCTTAATGCCTACTGATGGAAAATACATGAAATTCTATCCATATGACTGTCTCCATTCTCTTCGGCCGTTATACCTCTTTTCTCTGATGGTAATGTACCTGGGTACCATTATTGCATAGCAATAATAAATAACGGGTCTTTTATTAAGAACGCTCCATTTTGTTTTGTAAATAAAAACACATTATTTATCTGAAAATTATTGAAATATTTACTTCATTATAAAGTACAATGTACAACTTGTTCGGTAAACTTTCAATTGTTCTTTTATCCGGACGATTATAATATTCATATGGATTATTTGTAAACTTTGTTGAAGCGTGTACCTTTCCATGATTATGTGGTAGACAAATACTACTGTCAATGTCACAAATAAAAAATGGCTGCCATGCGTGAGTAATGTCGATTTGGAAATGGGTACTATACCGGGTGTCCCATTATACATGTTCTAATGGATTATCTCAGCCATTTCAAAAGATACAAATTTAAAAATTTTACGATTTTCAATTCGTTCGAGAAACCTTCAACTGAGAAAAACAAAAATTGAAAATCACTTTTTTATCTCAAATAGCCCCTAGATATTTTTGGCAATTTTTTTTTATTCTACTCAAAATTACCTTTTCAACGATGTATCACACTCTGTATTTTACATTTGATTTGAGGGAGAAAACGTGAATTGAAATTTCTAATTGAAATAATTGCAGTATAGGCTACGATATTTTGTGTAACCTTGATTTTTACTTATAATCCATGTGTGCCGATCCATCTATCTTCAAATGGACCGATAAGATGTCCTGCAAGATCTCCAGATTTGACACCGCTATATTTCTTCCTTTGGGGATATTTGAAAGATCGTGTGTACCAGACATATAGAGCCCTTAATGCTGAGGTGTTGAGAAGTGTTACTTCCCGCGAAGTAGTCCACCGAGCTGAAATATGTGTAAAAGCAGATGGTCCATATTTCGAAGATATACTTTAATTATTATGGTTATTTTTTTGTCCTCTTTTTTTTTTCTTTTACCATTCATTCTTGGATTATCGTTCGGTAAAATACATAGTTGATTTCAACTTGAGGAAGGTTTTTTGTATTGATCTTGATTACTGAAGTCAAAATCAAGATTACACAAAACATCGTAGCCTACTGCAATTCTTTCAATTTGAAATATCAATTGACGTTTTCTCCATCAAATCAAATGTAAAATACAGAGTGTGATACATATACATCGTTGGAACTTCTAATTCTAATTCTAATTTTGAGTAGAATTAAAAAAATTGCTAATAATATATAGGGTGCTATTTGAGATATAAAAGTCAGAGTCACTTCCGGTCAAACCGAAAGTGACATTCAATTTTTGTTTTTCTCTGTTGAAGGTTCCTTGAACGAATGGAAAATCATAAAATTTTCAAATTGTTATCTTTTGAAATGGCTGAGATAATCCATTGGAACATGTATACTGGGACACCCGGTATATGTACTTCCATATGATGGGATCTATATTGTTGGAAATAAGGCAAGAATAAAATGAGGATTGAAGGTTAGTGCGAAATTTCAGCGGAATCCGACAAATTAAAATTTTTGAAGAAAAATTAATTTTTTTTTTCTAAAGACATGACCCTAACAAAATTTTGCTAAAATTGGTGTTTTGGTATTCTACCAAGTTTCTATTTGGTCGGATCTGTATTTTTGAGTCATTGGGAAATAACAACAAATTTTCAGATGGTTATAACTTCGTAACCGTGGCATTCGGATGCGCAAACCACCCTGAAATTTGCAAGTCTCTACCTCTTTCCGCTCGAAAGTTATGGCAACGGACGGCCTGCCGGCGTTGCACTGTAAACATTATTTACAGTAAGAATCATTGGTTATTTAAAGCCAGCAAGAATCATGGTAAAATTACACTCAGTTTGTAATATTACATTTTAGTTTGTGAATTCACAAATCAGCCTGTAATTTGTTTACCAGAAACTGTTTGTGATTATGCTACTTTATGTTATGTAATATTACATCAATTTCCATTTATTCACAGAGATTTGATGTAATTTTTTGGAATTTCACAGTATGTTTTTCGCAAATTTCTTCATTCCTATTTTGTGAAATTGCTAGTAATAATTGTGGAATATTTCATATTTTTTGGTAATCCTTTGTGAATTCACATTCCTCTTTTGAATTTTTCACTAGATTCATACCGTAATAATATGCATTATTACAAAAAATTACATTTCTAAACGAAATATTGCTCTGTTTTTGATATGAATTTTACAAATTTTTTTGGATAATACTGCGCCACGTTAAGTTATATTACATATAATTCCATTAATTCACAAAGAATTCTAGTAATTTCTTGTAATTTTACTGTATAATGTATGAATTTATTACCACTATTAAATTGATAGTATCCCAAACATGGTATTAATCCTGTGTAAATTCACAATCACTTTTGTGAATTACCTTTCGTGATTGTAGTCAAAACTGTTCGTACTATAAAAACGAATTAAATATAACTCTTTCATGCCTAGGAATCTTAGGCATAATTTTCTGGACCTGAAAGAATTTTTTAGAATGCTAGATCTGAATATTCCGAAATTTAATTTCAAGATTATGCATAATTTGAAAGCATGAAAAGTAATAAAAATCACATTAGTTTCCATAATTGTTTTGGCCAAGGAGTTGCCAGGAACAGATCTGTAAATTATGATTGTACTTGAACAGAGGGTTACTCAAAATATGCATCGAATTTATTCTGCACTTTATATTATTAGGTTAAATGCTATCAAGAGGAAACCATAAGTGTCCAAATGATATTTGTATGCTGTTAGTTGGACAGAAATTAAATCAATGCTTATTCGGTCTTGGGTGGACAAAAATTGAAAGATAAAACGCTATTTTTCTAAAATTTTATTGAAATTGATATACACCTATGACAAGAAATATTTAAAATAATCGAAATATTCATCCTTAATTAATGAATTTATCGAAAATTACTCAATTTATTAATAAATGCAATTACTTTTTTTTTGGTTAGTCCTTTTTTTTTGGCACTTTGAGCCACTTCCGTCGGGGTGAAGTTGTAGATGATACCTTTGTATCATCTCCAACGTTGTAGAGAGTGCCTTTGGGTATCTCAGGTTCAAATTAAAATAAATGCAAAAGCATATTATAAATGCCTCGATGAAGGTGTCAAACGTTAATCCAGGTATTAGAGTTCCTTCCATGCATATCCTATACCTATTTTCTGAAATAAAATCATACTTTCATTATATAAAACATTCGAAACTTAATTTGCAATTAGCTCTGTAACAAAGATATCCTGTCTTCTGAAGTACCCTAGAAAAACAGAAAATCGAAATTTGACTCATTTTTCACAATATCTCCCATATTGCACTGGGATTTTGTTCACTGCTGTGAAATATAGCTTTAGTACAGTCAATCTGGCAAAAAAAAGGTAAAGATCGAACAAAAATTACCGTTCAGATGAAACTTGGTAGGTCACTTTGGGATGCTCAAAGGAAAGTAAATCCCAAGCACTAAATCACAATCTTCAAAAAACACACTTTCAATCTTCAAGCAGGTCTAGACTCGATCTGCGTGGAACTACGAAAACGTAATTTGCGTTGACATGCGAACTAACAAATAGACGCGCTCAACTCTGGGGAGAGAATGGTAGGGTAGGGTAGTCGTCGTAGTCGAAATGGGGACATCGGAAACGAAAGCGCCAGTCACATGCACAGCGGAAATACCCGATTCAAGACTCGGTCTATCGCATTCGCATAGTGCACGATGTGAATTCACAATATTGATGTAAATTGTTGGAAAAATTTGTGATTTCTTGTAAAGATCTGTGAATATTTGTAAATATATGTAATATTTTGGAAAAGTCTGTGAATTTTTGTAAAGGCTTGTAAATTATTGTATTAATTTGTAAAATTACAAGAAATTTTTTTTTACATATTGTGGTGTGTGAAATTACGCTAATAACGGCTGTGAATTATGCGTAAATAATTGTAAATTTACCCCTATTTTTTACAGTATGGCCAAAATGATAGCTCGCTCTAGAACGGGGAAACAGATATGCAATATATTAATTGTTAATTTGTTAGGATACAACTGAAGATTCCGATGTTGTATTTGGTAATATTAACTATAACCATGATCCTCTCGTTCCAGATTGTCTTGAACTCGATGCACAGATACCAACCAAGAATACACATTGTGAAATGGAGGGAACATTCTGGAGCAATCACAGACCTAGAACAGGAACAGTACAGGACATACATCTTCCCAGAATCCGTTTTTACTGCCGTTACGGCATATCAGAATCAACTCATCACAAAGTTGAAGATTGACTCCAATCCCTTCGCTAAAGGTTTCAGGGATTCTTCAAGACTGACCGATTTCGAAAGGTAAGGACAGAAAATCAGTAGTTTTTCGGACCTTTTAATCTCACTTCCTCTACGAGATTCATCTCCGGTTACATCGAGAAATCGTTGAAATCAAAAATCGAAATTTGAATGCACAGATGTAAAATATTTCTGCGTTATAAACACAAGATGTTTTTCAAGAAGCTATTTATGGAAATATGTTGCCTGATAAATAGTAACGATACAACACCAACGATAAAATAAAGTTTTTGTCACGTTTCACAGCCTTAATCACGTTCGACGCCTTACCGCGAATTGGAAGCGCTGTACAAAGCGCCGCGAAGCTATCGATTGAGTATCCGCCCCAAGTTCTCGGCGATGAAAACGCGATGGTCTACCGATTGAAGTATGATGATCAATGAAACCGACACGTGACAACACGTAATTGATATCGATCTAATGTGGAGTTTATAATAAGGCTATGTGGTACAGGGTGCGGCAGTATATTTTCATTTTGTAAAATGCGCGTCATTCAGTCGGTTGATGTCGTAGCGGAGTGCTAGTTGTCTCGATCGAGAGATGGAACTATTTAGAGTTTAGCCGCGATAAGTCCTCTCGCCATCATGCGTTCAAACAGTGAGGAGCGTGCGTTAACAGCTGAGGCCCATTTTTCGAGCGAATGTTATGTGGTCGCAACCAAGCAAGCCTTCCGGAATCGCTTAAATTTGGCCTGTTGACCCGTAACCTTAATCGAACAAGAGGAATGTAATTTTTGTCAATGGATGTGACTCCAAACCGCCATTATGACCAAATGCCGAAGGAGAACCGGTTTACGCATGACAGGCACTCTGATATCTTCTCCCACAGCCTCCTTAGAGTGTCTACTGGGTGTACTTCCAATACACCTCGTGGTCAGGCCAGTTCCTATGAAAACAGCACTGAGAATATGGGGACAGATACAATTACGTGATAGTGGATTGCTCAGGGGGCAAGCAAGGACCCTCAAAATGGTTGAAGATGTTGACGCGTCGCTCCTCCGTGGAGGTGACCGTGTGGGTATCCACTTCTTCTTTAAGGAACCCTACAGGGTAGTTGTTCCTGATTCTGTTTACCTATGACTCTGTGATTCTCACAGAGGCTGGTGCCGGGATTGTGGTTCCTCGCAACAATCTCTCCATTCCTTTCGGTAAGGACTGTTTTAGAGTGCAGGCAAAACTGTGGTTCTGGTCTGCACGCTGATGAATGTCGTTGAGGATACTCTGGCAAACACATCTATGCTGTTACAGTCATGGAACACTAAAATCCCTCTCTGGTCAACTTCTATCTAGTGGAAGAATGCAGGGAAACTCTGCTTGCGCTGGACTCTGATAATGCTCAGATGATTAGCTTGTGTCCGGCGCACACATACATTCTTGGTAGCGTTCTTCAGATGCATTGGGGAACGACCTCAGGCAGTCGAGGGTCCTTTGACGGGCCTTCCTCTGAGGTTAAGAATCTGTTTGCTTTGGAGAGGAACCTCCAGTTGGGTAACTGGTGCTTCAACAGGTCACCTGTCTAATTAAAATTTAAGGAGAATGGGCTTACTGGGTGTACCTTGTGTCGATGGTGCTGGAATAGGTACAGATGAAATTGCCGAATATATTTTGTTAAACTGCCGCCGAACTAAGAACGCTACACCTAGGAAACCCAACACCCACTATTCCTATGGCGACTTGCTGCATTTTGTCAGCGTGTCATCGAGCCTGAATCTATCCAACTCTACGCGGAGGTACAATGGGTGTCAAGGCCTTCGTTCAGCCCAAAATCGACGCCTCAGAGGAAGTATGAGCAGAATAAGAAAAGAAGTGCCAAGAGCCGGGTTATTGATTAACATAGCCCTTGTACCCCTTAGATTTGTTTCTATTACGAAATAAATTAATGTAAACCTTATTTTGAGAAGCCAGAGTTGAATATTCATAACGTATGTTCCATATTGTTGCCGATAGCCACAATTTCCGAATTATACCATTCCAAAACAACCATAACACAAACGATAAACATCTATCGTAATAGTTCCATTTTAAAACAACCAATAGTATGCACGGATTCATTCGTCAATTTGGTATAATTATGTCGAATGGGAAAGCGGTCGAAAAACCAACTCGACAAATCGCAATTATTTTGTCGTTCGCCTATAGTTCGGATGAAAATGTAATGGCCGGATTTACAAGTTGGCGGCATAATTCGCAATTCATCAGCCGCCAACCCGATTAATTTGCAAAATGTCGGTCGAAAACGAAGTTCGCGGCAGTTTGTGATGATGCTATTTTGATTGGGCGGTAGGTGGAGCTGAGAGAGCTGTTAATTATAAAACAGATACTGGAATATTTGGAGGCAAAGAGATAGATATCAATGTTCACGGTGGAAAAACAGCTTAGTGCAACTGAAGCAGATCTAAATTATGTGATATATCAGTAAATCTCCTCTTGACAAGGATGAATGACAATGCAAAATTGGCAGAGTCTGGAAATTGAAAAATTGGTTCAAGCCCTGTGGACAGGAACTTTGGCGCTCTGGTTCAAACTTTGACAAATCATATCTCCGAAAGTATTGGTTTTCAAGGTTAGGAATTATATCAATAGTTTCTTATGATAGAACTTCATAATAAAATATATTAAATTCAAACATTATAAAAGAATTTAAATTACACAAGAGTGCCAAAAATCTTTAATCCAAAACCAACTGACCAATATTACCCAATAACGAACGTATCCGAGATATTCTACTATGAAAACTATATTACATCAATTGAAACTTAGCCAATATTCCAGTTTCTTTTATACTGGAAATATTCTGAACCCAATTTACCTACCAAAGTATATATTTCCATCATGATATGGATTATCCACGGGCATTATAATATCATATCATCCCCTTGGTTCTACGATAGCTGAGGTTATTTCATTGGTCATTTTGCATTCAATCATACTTTGTTCTCTATAGCAGGAAGGGTATTTCATATCAAGAATAACGAACCAGAAAGAAAATTTGAAATGTCACTCAAACCAAAATAAGAGGACATGAATGAACACATCATAAATAATTCATATATAGAATAATTAAGAACAGCCAATGAACTTTATACTAACGTAGTATAGAGTTCTATGAGTACAGCATTCTGTGAAAACATATATAGAAGTACGATTTATGTTTGAAATTTTGAAGAATCATATATCCGAAAGTATTAGCTTGTTTGAGTTAAAAATGATATCGATAGATTCTTATGATGAAACGGCATCTTAAAAAAAATGAATTTGGAATTTGTAATGTAAAAAAAAATTTTTGCGTTACTCCGAAACCTTGCCGATTCTGTCCAATAACGAACTTAACCGAGATATTCGTCTCCTAAACCTACTCTGAAAATTTCAACTGCCTAGCTCAATCCATTCGAGAGTTATCGTGTTAACGGATGGCTGGCCGGACTGGACTGGCTGGACAGAATCGATTTTGACCACGGATTCTTGATCGGTGAGTCGAACCAAATCGTTCAAGACCATTTCCATCTAAAAATTTCGAAAATTACAAACATTTGGGCAAGCTCTTCGAGAGCTTATGAGGGGTCTCCTTGGGGAAGACCTAGGACGAACAGTATAATAATATACAAAATACAATAATAATTGAAAGGTTTTTTTCTGGGTTTTCTCTCCCAAACTCTGAAAAATATCTATAAAATAATAATTAATTATTTTGTGATTTGCTTCTGCGTAAGAAACACAAGATATTTGTCAGATGCAATCAATTGAACAATGTTGCCTAACAAACAACAACATCAACGAATAAACAACTATATCGTAACGTTTCGGAGTCTATATCAGACTCCTTCGTCAGACGCTTGATGAAAATCTTTAGAATTATTTTGTTGATAGTTATTATTTTTTTTTTTTATTGTAGTTATAATTTTTTTTTTGTTCAATTGATTGCTTCTGACAAATATCTTGTGTTTCTTACGCAGATGTAAATCACAAAATAATAAATTTTTATTTTATAGATATTTTTCAGAGTTTGGGAGAGAAAACCCAGAAAAAAACCTTTCAATAATGAGTATACCTCCCACAGTATCCTTTAATGATTACTTAATACAATAATAAACTCTGTTCCGAGGAACAAGAGCGCCAAAAACCCACCATATTCTGTAACAACCGACTTTGTGAAAACAATTTTTCTGTCCATGGTCTTTCATTTCCAACTTGCAATTCTTGATAATGGAATCCATTTCTACGTTTTCGCGTTATTATGAATTAGAAAATATTATTCAACTTCAAAAGCTCGAATATTTCACAGATTGTGTAGATTTACCTATGAGCCGTTGTTCAATTTCTATAATTCAGGAGGTAAATTGCGGAGAATAATTCATTCTAAATTTATGATTATCAGAGATACGTCATATCAAAAAATCAAAATTTGCAATAGCCCATTGAACGACCAAAGAACCTCACGTTTCGTCAGTGAGGATCTCATTGCTAGAAAATTAAAAAAAAATTATTGAAAATATTTGGAAAAAAATCTATATCTCAGAAACTGTCCGTTTGATATCGCTGAAATTTTGCGGTAGGCTTCAAAACCTAACTCTAGTGCCAAGTTTCAAGTTTGGACACGATCGGATTTATATTGTTGCAGATCCGAGCAGCCTTGGTTGAGTTCAGTAGCTGAATGGTTGACCGTTGCCTCGATAACTTGCGAACTAAAATAGATAGGGACTTACAATTTTCAGGGTAGGTAGAGCATCCAAATGGGACAGTTATGTTCATTGTTGGATATACCTAATCGGTAAAACGGTTTCAGAGTTATACCCATCTGGAATATTGTGTTCTCGATAACTCAAAAAACATAGATCCGATCGAATTTAAACTTGATGGGTAGTTGAAGAATACCGAAGCCAAAAAGTTCGTGTATTTTGTGAGGATCGTTTTTCTAGAAAATTTTAAAAAAATATTATTTATCTCACGAATACTTGAAAACATAGCGACTTAAAATTTAAAGGGTAGGTTGTGCATACTAATGCGACATTCCAGTTTGTTAAAAGGCATAATAGGCCAATCGGATTTGGAGTTATATCAATCTGAAATTTGGTTGTTATTGCCTCAATAACTCAACAAATACGATGCCGATTCAATTCAAACATGGTAATTAGTTCAAGAATTCCGTGAAGATCGTATTACTTGAAAATTTAAATAAAAATCACTGAAAATCATTAAAAAATTTCTATATTTCAAAATGTATTCGTCCGACATCGCTGAAATTTTAAGAGAACCTTCAAAACCTAACTCTACAACCAAGTTGAGAGAACGGTGTATATCGATGGTAAATTCGATTAAGAGTGTCCAATAGAGGTCAAGGGACATGTGTGCAAAAGATCCTGACTTCACGTCAGTGCTTGAACCAATTTTCATAATCAGTCTAGAATTCTAAAATGAATTCAATTATTTGCTTCTCCTTCCTGTCATATACCTAATGCGTGATGATTCCAACTGGAGCCCGTAAAAGCTCCCTAATCGTCCAAACTACAACAGCCATAATTTCCTATTTTTGTATATCGCGACGGTAAAAGTGAAAAATTGCGTATCGTTTCCCCCACGACGTCCTCGCTTTGTTCCCGATCACGCGATTGTTAGTGGACCTGAAAAAATGACGTACATACGTTGAACCAATCAATCCGGGACTTATCAGCCCGCATTTTTCGAAGTTTCACACAGCCACAGCGCTAATTAATTGTTTGCGCGGCCTGGCAATGATCACTTGATGAATTTCTGACATGGCTGAAGTATTTAGTCGGCTAATGGTGCCATGAAACGCTATGGTAATGAGGAAACTCGGTAAAGGATTTCGTGCATTATGCATGAACCGACTGGGCCCCCCGCTAGATGGCGGAAATGGAGCTATTGCCGGTGGATATTGTTGAATGAGCGAGCACACTGAAGTTGATAATATATCTGATTAATTATACAGGGTGTTCCCGGAGCACATTGGCAGAATGCACCGCGTTTCATTCGATGGAACCAATTCTAGCTCTGATTGATCTGACTGAAACGCGGTGCACTTTGTCGCCCTCTCGGCATGCATTAATTCACTAGTCTTCATCCGCGAACTATTACTATTAAAACTGTTGTGTTGCTGTACTCGAAGCGTTCTGTGCAGAAATACATACGTACTGAAATTAGGGAATTTCAAAGATTCTTCATCCATGAATAATGCGAAAAGTTTATATAAAATTAGTCCAAAATGCATACCCTAAGGAGATACAGCCATTTAAAGAAGGTGATCTCAGGGTAGTTTGTAGTTTGTCTGTAATTTTCGAATTTTTGGCTGAAAATCGACTTGAATGATTTGGTTTGACTCGCTGATCAAGAATCCGTGGTCGAAATCGATTCTGTCGGCCGTCCGTCTGGCCGTTAACACGATAACTCTCGAATGGAATGAGCTAGACAGTTAAAATTTTCAGAGTAGGTTTGAGGGATAAATATCTCGGTTGAGTTCGTTATTGGGCAAAATCGGTCTAATAGTTTCAGAGTAACGAAAAAAAATATTTTTTTTTACATTACAACTTCTGAATTCAATTTTTTTTAACATGCAGTTTCATCATAAGAATCCATTGTTATCATTTTCAACTCTAACAGGCTAATACTTTCGGAGATATGATGTTTTAAAGTTTCAATAATACATCGTAAGTTCTGTGTATTCACAGAATGTGACCACAGAATCTGTCTGTGATCACTTTTCATGAATGTCATCTTATCTAGCTAAGAGATTGTCGATTCATAGTTGTTATTATCTCTTGGAAAGCATGTAGGTATTGGATTCTTGAATTTGTGAATATATACAAGACTGTTTTGATGTAGTTTATGGAGGCAAAAGGAAAGAAGAATATAATGGAATCATCAAAAGAAATTAATGTTCGTTGACCACTGAGGTTAATATTACCTTTTACTTCCTTAAGTAGTGAGACATGTTCCTATATACAATATTTTCATAATGTTGCTAGCAGAAAAATACTGAAATATGGATCTACATTTGTGTATTAATCATTTTTTCTTGAGTTAAGGTTCATAATACAGAGAAGAGTGTGTTAGGGGTATGAACTATTAAATTTTAAATTATGAAAAGAGGATAGTATTTTATTAATATATTTTTAACTACTAAAATAATTTGTTCGTAATCCACTACCTACTCAAATATCAGGAGTAAATGGACAATCTGTTATGATTGTCTCCAGCCTTGCTCTAGACATTTCAATGATACCTTTCGAGTTGTGAAAACTATGCACCGAGTGTAAGTTGCAACAACCCATTCCACGAGGTTGAATCGTTGCAGATTGCTCATTTAATTTTGATAAATAAATTTAATGACAATTTTTGAAGCATTAAGGCATTGAAGCATTGTAGATTTCTCTTTTTTTTAGAAGGTAATTTTTGAAGCATTTTTTTTAGACGACACTTTTTTTAAATTTAATTTCTTTCATGATGCATTTCTATCATAGGAATTCATTGATATAATTCCCAACTCTGAGAAACCAATAATTTAGAAGATATAATTTGTCTGTTTGAACAAGAGCGCCAAAAAGCTCCTGTCCACTGGGCTTGAACCAATTTTTTTATATTTTCCTGGGAAATTATGAAATTTCAAATATTTTTCAACTTGATATATAAAGCCTATTCGAGTATATCAAACCGAAACTTTCCCTGTGAGGCAAATTAAGTAGGGCAAAATATTTATACCTATTAGAGCACGTAGGATTCAGTTGTCATTAATTATATTTTGTTTTGCTTAAATCTGATAGGTGGAGGAATTTTTGAATTTGAATTGCTCGATTACGGTTTGTGTGATCAAGAGTACCATTTCAATTGAAAATATTTTAAATTTTAATATGCAAAATCGAAAAGAATAGGAAACAATAAAGTTATGGATGATACAACCTTGATTTATTTTCGAGAATTCCAATTGGATAAATCTCATACACCTCGAAGGGACTGTTTCAGAATTATATAGGCGAAAAACTATCTTCAGACCACCTCAGCGTGCTATCATTTTGCCCTTATAATTGTAATTTTCAAATGTTTTGCCGATAATGGTATCAAACGATTAGGTTCGACTCACTGATGAAGAATTCGAGGTTAAATTCGATTATCTCGTGGCCGCCTGTAGCCACGATTATTTTCGAATGGAATGAGATATCGACTTGAAATTTTCAGTGTAGGTTGCGCATCCGAATGTGACGGTTGACTTCATTAAAACACATAATAGGTCAAACGGATTTGGAGTAATACCCATCAGATTTTTTGTATTATTTACTCAATAACTCAAAAAATACAGTTGCGATCCCATTTAAACTTTTGTGAGGATCCCTAGAAAAGTTTCAAATAATTATTGAAAAATATTAGGTATGTATCACAAGATCACTCGAGAACGTAAATAAATAGCGACTTGCAATTTTTATGGTAGGTTGCGCATCCGTGTGCGACATTTGATATCGTTAATAGGCAAAATAGGAAAACAGTTTTGGAGTTATTCCAATCTGAAATTTTTTTGTTATTTTTTCAATAACTCAAAAAATACGAATCTGATCCAATTCAAACATGCTAATTAGTTATATAATGCTGACACGCAAACTATCGCGATATTTCGTGAGACTATAAAATTATAAAACAAATCATTGAAAATAATTATATTTCTCAGAAACTATCCATCCGATATCGCTGAAATTATGCGAAAGACTTCAGAACCTAATTTTACAGCAAGTTCTTAAGTTGAACAGATCCATAGATATTATTGGAGATGTTGAATAAATATTGAAACCGAGCAGCTTTGGGCAAGCCAAACGGTTTCCGAGTTATACCCATCTGAAATTTTGTTGTTATCTCCTCAATAACTCAAGTGAAAACAAATACAATTTAAACTTGGTAATTACTCATAGAATGCCCTCGCACAAATTTTATATCCGTCGGAATCCGTACATACCTTCGAGCCGCCATTTTACAATCGAGTACCGAATTTCAGCTCGATAAGCTTTGTATGAGGCGTGAATAGATGGAACATGCGTGCAAAAGCCCCTTGCTTTTTTTGATTTTTTGTGAAAAAATTTCCGAAAATTTCTTTGTTGGAAGTTGTAGAACGATGAACGGATATCAGTTAATTTTATATGAAAAGAAGCCCAAAAGAAAAAAGTTTGTAATCAGAGATAAAAGCATCAATTAGTTACGTCGGAAGAAAGTTGAGGATGCAGCATTGAGGGATGCATCCGTTCAGGGGTTGTGGCATGTCGAACCGCCCCCGACAGCATCCGAAGCCGCGAACGGAGGCTTCGAGCACCGAGCAACATCACAAATCATAGAAGCAGGCGGGGCGCGGATGCCGAAAACAATCAATAACTCGGGATGGAGCTATCGCACCTCGGTGAAGCGATAATGAGAGATGAAACGCCCCGCCTTGACCACCAGGGGTCGCGCTCAACTAATTAAAGACGCCGATCCACCCGAGAAAATAACTGGGAAAACACTGAACGTCTACCTGAGGTGTGAGAAAATGTCCGGCCTTCATTATATCATCACGTGAAGACAACGATTGTCGAAAATTACAGGGCGGCGACTGCAGCACGTCCTCTGGCGGTCGAAACACGTAAATTAAATTCTATCACAACAGGAATGAGGCCCTGGTTTGGTGCTGCGAGGCCGAGGGCCCCGTGAATTATTACTTATCACTTTCACCGTACGTGTGCGTGCTCGCAGACAAATCGAGCCGCCTCTCTAAATTGGTGTTTAGCCGCCAAAACACCGGCACAGTGATACTGATTTTTCGATACTGGCGTGACGACCGAAAACCATTAAGTCCGTATCTTCGATCTTCTCATCGAATCTTCGTGAGCGATCTGGATGGCCTCGGGGGAAATCCTCGAAATATTAGGGGTCATTTGAGCCTTAAACGCCTTCCTCTGTTACCTAAGGTGGGGCTCGACACTTTCAGTAATTTCTGAAGACCCATAAGGACTAATAATTAACTCACCTCTCTTTGTATCTTCATCGAATTACCTGGGACATTTCCGGGCAAAATTTGGACGGAGAACCCGACAATCAGGATAACGCACATTAGTCTCATAATTGTCGTAACAGGCGACATCTTCCGTATAAGGTGTACACTGTACAACTATACTGCTCCATAAAAGTGAAAATTCGAGAATGTTTCAAAAGTTTACATCTCCTTTCAACAATTTCTTAAATATGAGAAATCTGAATGCCTACTCATCTTATCTAACTGAATCTTTATTTATCACAGTTTCAAAGTTTCGGGTGAAAATTTAGTTTTAGTATTTGTTCTACACAATTAGTCCACTCAAAAGTATTTAAAATTTGAGTTCAGTAAAGAGATGGCCTCACACAGCCTGACAACGCCTTTCGATCAGATTGTTGAAGTAGCTTTGATCAGTTTCTCTCCAGGGCTGCGGTAAAAAGCCGTCTGAGTTCTTGAAGTGTATGTGGAGGTGGTTGATGAGAATCCAAAGCTCTTTGTAGCTGATCCAAGCGTGTTCAATCGGATTGAGATCTGGCGAGATCTTGACCAGTGCCAAATGTGGAATAACATGGATTTCTAGATTTCCATCGACAATTCTCGCACGATGGGTGGCGCATTATCGCCCAAAAATATGAAATTTTGATCAATAGCAGCATGAAACTAAGGAATAATATTGTCAATGACTTAATCTATGTATATCTGCGCATTCGTGGTAGCATCAAGCACCAGCAATTCTGTACGTCCATTGAAACAAATGCCTACCCGAACAGTAACTGTACCTCCTCTGAACCGATGAACTTCCTGAACCGATCTGCGATTTCTGGTCACCAGAGGATGGGTCCATACCCCAACAATACAGATCTCCATTGATCGTTCCAATTCATATGATCATTGGCCCATTCCAACCGAAGTCGCATATGATTTTGAGTTAGTTGAATCTTTTTAAAAAGGCGTCGAGAATGTAGATTAATGTCTCTTATTCTTCGACGAACTGTTTTAATCGAAACCAAGACACCAGTAGCGTTCGAAAGGTGCTGTTGCAAGATTCTGCAAGTACTCAAAGGCTCTTCATGGTAGACACAGTCAGAAACCGATCTTGTGCAGGAGTAGTAGATCTTGGGCGTCCACTGCTCGGTCTTTCGGTCACTTTTCCAGTTTCTCGATATCGATGGACGAGCAGGGAAACTACGCTTTCTCTTACTTGAGAAAAATTCGCAACATCTCTCTGATTACATTCCGCCCCAATCATGCCAATAGTCCTATTGGCTTCATCCGCACTAAGTTAACGCCTAGATATTATCTTGAAAAAATGATTTTCAGATTTTGAAACAAAGCTGATTTTAAGAACGTAAAACAATAACTAATTCAAAATTCCCAGAAACGCAAACGACAAGAACTTGCCCGAAACTGAAAAGGTTATCAAACGACGAGCTAAAAATTCATTCTGATATAATTGAGTAAACATTTGATTTCTTATAAATGGACATTTGGTCGACAAGAAACGGTCACAAAATTTCTGAACTTCCTTATTTTTTCTGGAGCAGTATATTATCTTTTCTAATATAAAAAAATGTCAATGTCCACACTGTAATGAGACTATACGCGCAATTAATTATACTTAGATTATAAAATGTATAATAATAATTATATAAATTATTATAACTTTCTCCGCCTATTAATTATAAGTAAGTGCGAATTGTCAATAGTCTTAGTCATAATAAAATATTTCACAAAGACATCGAAACTGCAGCCTGTGTTCGGTTCAGAACATGATCAATAAACATTTCCACACTAATCCAAAATCCCAGCTACCTAGTTCGACTTTTATATTTTTCCTCCTTTTTACTCCATAGTAGAAATTTTCAACTATCATTCACCTTCTCCTTTCTTTTCAGAGAGCCCATAGACTGCTTCATGGATCAGCACTTCCTCCGTTCTTCCCTACGCTTATACTCCAACGACCACATGGACGCAGAAAACAACAACGCCAACATATTCTCCGCAGCTATGATGGAAAAAGCCAGAGCCCAGATCCAAATGTGGGGAAGGACAGGTGGATCTCCTTACGGTCCTAGTGACCTTCACGCGCTCCTCCTGAGCAGCGCTCCAAGTCAGCAAGTTTACCTAAGTCAAAGATCTTCAGTTAATCTGGGTCTGCAAGCGCAACTTTGGGGTCAGGGTCCAACTTGGCAGTCTCCGCTTCACGCAGGTCTTCCACCAGGTCTTTTAGGCCCTCCACCACCACATCGGCCACAATTGACACCTCCTCCTTCTTCAACTCCCAGTTCTTCCGGTTCTCCAAGTCCTACTTCTTTGACTTCGCCCTCAGACTTAAGACTGCCCAAGGCTATGTTCCCAGGTCTTCATCGCTTCAGTCCCTACGCTTCACCTATACCTAGACCAAACGCATCTTCTGTGAGTCCCCCATCGAGAAGTAATCACTGATTAACGTGGTAAATCTGCGCATTTCATCAACCAAAGAGCCTTCGAAGGAAGGCAGGCTATGTGTTACATATGTACATAAACATAGTTAATTTATTATTGTAATATATAGACGACATGTTATAGGAATAGCAGGTTATTATTTGTAAATTGTTGTGTATCTATATTTTTTACAAGAAGTGTAATCAGTATTATTGTAAATAGGTTGGTGTATATTAATACAAGTACTTACAATTAGCGAAGTTCAATATGAACTTGTAATATGTTCCTTTATCTCTATAGATCCTTCTGTACGAAAGCATTGTGCAATATTCTTTTTGTATCCCGGTGATTCGAAAATGTATAGATATTAGTCATGAACTGTCTACGACTTATTCATGACTCTTTGGTAATTTTTATCTTGAACCATATGTTGATAGATATTGTTGTTGTATAAATTAAGTGGAAATCAAATGAATCAATAAAAATATGGATTAAATTTTTTATGAATATCACTTACCTCCTCATTCCATCCTGCCGTAATATCCTATTGTGAACTAAAACTTCGACGATAATTGGCAGTTGGCGAATACGACGTGTAAGATGAATCAAGTAAAAAGCAAAAAGTATTTGGAATACACCAAATAAAGAGAAATAAAAATATTTAAAAAAACAGAAATTACAACTCAAACCATGAATAAAAATCTGGTTCAGCAGAACCGATGGGTAGATTTCATCAGGCATGAATGCCAACGAAATGGCCATTAGCAGTAACCAGTCAAAATATTATCGTTCCAAAATAAAACTCAGATATCGGTACAATGAACGGGAATCAAAACATTACAAAAACATCGAGTAAGATGAAAAAAATCAATAAATATAAAAACAATACTAACTGCATATAGATGTAAAAAACATTTCAATATTAAACAAATAAATACATACATGAGATAACTCACCGAATCAGAACAATTTAACTCACAAATAGTACATTAAAGTTTAATGGAAAATACAACAAATATACACAAATAAAATTGTGAAATCGGACGAACATATTCAAGCGAAAAAGACACTAAGCAAGTAATGTTAGACAGAAGTCAACATATCTACATCTGTCCTGAAATTAATATAATGAGGTGTGCTCTTAATATATTGCTTAGGCTGACCAACCTAACAATCTCTTTTGCGTAGCCTGAGGAAGGAAATAAAAGTTTCCGAAACGTCGCTGAACGAATGAGATGCTTAGATTCCTGTTCCTTGTTCCGATATAGATAATTCCTGATCAGCAATAACTATTAGATATATTGTCGAATTCTCTTGAAGCCTACATATTGGATTATTCGACGCATTGGCAGTGTTAAGACCGAAAGATGAGGTTCAAATATTAGGTTTGTGTTACCATGGGTCTCGACAGTGGCCCAGTGACAGAAGCTTCTTGCTATGGCAGGGGGTTATATGACTCAATATCGAATCCCCACCATTTTTTTCATAGGCAACTAAGGTTACTAAGTCTCATGGGGGGGATCCGCTAAATATCCCCCTATCTACGCCAGTGAGTACCGAACCTTGCGAAACCGGACGACGCATGCTCAGTTGAGTATTTATGATGAAAATACTCGACTGCACAAGCGTCATCCAGTTCCGGACGGTTTGGGTCATGTTATACCAAAATAAATCTGATATTTCCACACATCGGAGAAGGAGGTGATGCCGATATCTGGCAAGTCTGTGGGTCCTCTTACCTCTCATCTCCAAATATTGATTGTATTTCAGAATATATTAGAGGTACAGTATCAGATTGAATAAATCTTGGGTTTGGTGAAAGCGTAAAGATAGCTTGCTAAATATTGATTTCAATTTCTCCCCGAATAGCGCGTAGAAGGGATATCGAATTGTCGTTTGACACAGCACACAGAGAACCGCGGAATGAGTCGCTGAGTGTTGCTCGGTCTGGCATAGTGACGCAGTCAGTTGAAGAGTCGAGTGTGGCAACAGGAATCCTCTCCTTTAATGTTCTCCCCTCCCTTAGCAACACACCGTTCCATTCGTTTTTTTCATTGGTCAAAGCAATGCTAGAAGTATTAAGAGCTCCACCGATTTTCGCTTCACCCCTTCCATGGACTCGAACCGGGTTCCTTTAACGGCCGACCGATTTTCGGAAACAAGAAAAAGTCAAAGGTTGCTAAATCAGGCGAGTACTGGAATACCCCTAGTGGCTAAAGAACGCTTCACCGACAGCATGTTATGGCAGGTACGTTTTCCTGAAGGAAGATCCTTGACTTGTTTTCCCACAACTCTGGCCATTTCTTACGAACTTGCTATTGCAGTTTTGCAAAAATTTTGTTTGATCCTCACGCTGCCGTTGGTATCGAAAAACTCGATCAGCATTGCTACGAATGATTTGGATATCCTTGCATTTTTCATTCTTGGCGATGGAGGAGCTTTCCAGTGCATGAATTGCTGCATCGTATATGAATATCTAGGTTTCATCGCAAGTGATGATGTTTTCAATTCAGGCTATTGACGGGCGAGGTTTTGATCAGGGGCTAAATTCTTTGAGATCATCTTCGCACATACTTTCTTCATGTTCAATTCGTCATGTAAACGGTTTCTGACAATTTTTTTTTCTGACTTACAGCAATGTATCCGAATGCAATGCTTATACGATGATCTCCGCACACAAGTTCATTGATTTCGATCACGGAGTTGAAACAGATCAAATCTGGACATTGGACATCTTCGGTGCTCTCTTGGCCATCAGAAAACCGTTTTTACCATTCGAAAGCACACGCATGAGATATAGAATTCACGCACCATAAGACTCTTTGAAAACTCAGCACTCAATCTGGGTTCAATTTAACGAGAAATTCCACTTTCATTCGTTTCTTTGTTATATCGGCACGAGAAAAAGAAACGGTTCTAGGCCCTATAGCAAAAACACTACTAAAGCGACGAAAATGTGTTCTCGTAATTGAATAGTGGTAGAGACTTCCAGCTATCCAACACTGCATTCGTTTCCCACTCTGCCCTTCCAGGACGCCCACCACACGCGCAGTCACGTAATTAGATGGGCAAACCTCGTACATATGCCGACGATATATATATATATATAGATATACTATAGACTCTTAATATACTTATATTATATAACTATATATAACTATAAGTTCCATTAGCAATTAAAAAATCCCACACAGAAGACAACTGATTTTCCTAACTTGCACAAGCTCCTAGCAGCTTCTGAGAAGTCTCCTTCGGGAAGATCTAGAAGAGTCAGTAAAATAATAAAGGGTTTTCCAATAAGAGGTGTTATTTTGATATTCAAAGAAAAATGCCATTTTTCAATATAAATGATCGGATGTTTATTTCATTATAAAGAAGAAGCTATGCCGTTAAAAGTGGAAAATAACATCAGGCAAATGACCACCACGACCACGCTTACAGGACCATATCCTTTTAATGAAATTTTCCTTAACCAAATCGTGGCTGCCCTATGTCCTCGATAGCCTCACGAGTTCCATCTTTGAGGTCTTGAATCGACGCTGGGCTATTGGAAAGACCTTCTCTTTCATTTGGCCCCAAAGGAAGAAGTCGCATAGTGTTAAATCACAAGATCTCGGTGGCCAATTGTGATCACCTCTTCGAAAGATAAGACAGTCCAGAAACTTTTCCCGCAAAAGATCAATGGTTCCTTTGCTTGTGTGGAACATAGCGCCGTCTTGTTGAAAGTAAACGTTGTCCAGATGAATACCATCCATTTCCGGCCATAAAAAATCATTAATCATCTCTCGATAGCGCAATCCATTCAACTGTTGCTCCAGCCTCGTTTTCGAAAATGTAAGGTCCAATGACACCGCCGGACCATAAACCGCACCAAACAGTCACACGTTGAGGATAGAGAGGCTTTTCAACAATAACTCTTGTGTTTTCCGAGCCCCAGATGCGACAATTTTTCTTGTTGACGAAGCCACCGAGGTGGAAATGGGCCTAATCACTCAAGATGATTTTTAGATGGAATTCCGGTTCATTTTGATGCATTTCAACGACCCAATCAGCAAAGACACGACGTTGTTGATGATCGGCCGGCTTGAGTTCTTGTGTTAACTGAACTTTATAAGCCTTAAGACCCAAATCTTTATGCAAAATACGGTGTAATGACGTTTTGGAATGTCTAATTCCAAAGAACGACGAGGAATGGACAAACCTGGGTTTTCTTCAACACTTTCGGCTACAGCAGCAATATTCTCGTCTAATCTTGAGCAACGTGCACGGGTTTTATTCTTCACATAACTAACTTGTCCCAACAGCTCGAATTTTTCCACCAATTTCTTTATTGCGGTCCGACAAGGTGCTTCACGACGACCCAAAAATGTTCGAGTTTTACGAACCGTCTCTGCCAAATTTTCACCATTTTTATAGTGAATTTTAATAATTTCAGTGCGTTCTTGAAGCGTGTATCGTTCCATTTTTATTTATTAATGGCGTAGTTTCTACTTGTCAAATGTCAAAAGTTTACAGCTTCAAAAGTGACATCTACCGAAATAGCGGGCTATTCAAAAGAACACCTCTTATTGGAAAACCCTTTATCAATCAATGATAACACCAATAAGAGGAAATAAAACATATACATATCTTTAAGCATTTTCGATGGAGGAGAAGTGAAGAAAGCTCAAATTCATAAATGCTATGTGTAACAAATACATAAAAACTGAATCGAGTTAATTATTGTTTGAGTTCATATAAAATTATAACGAAAATTTTCCAGCTCATCTTTCATTGCTTTTTGCGATAGAAAGTGGGGCGTATCCTCTGGGAGATGATAGCCTTACATCAGGGTCCTGTAGCGTTCATCGAACATCTGAAGTGCTGAATAATCATGCCTTGGATTCGCCGAACCTTGTTTTAAAAAATTGGTTCAAGCCCAGTGGACAGGTGCTTTTTGGCGTTCTTGTTCAAACAGACAAATTATATCTCCCAAAGTATTGGTTTCTCAGAGTTGGGAATTATATAAATGGATTCCTATGATAGAAATGCATCATGAAAGAAATTAAATTTAAAAAAAGGGTCGTTTAAAAAGAATGTTTCAAAAATTATCTTATAATAAAAAATGGGTTCAAGCCCAGTGGACAGAGGAGCTTTCTGGCGCTCTAGTTCAAACAGACAAATTATATCTCCGAAAGTATTGGTTTCTCAGAGTTGAGAATTAAATCAATGTATTCTTATGATAGAACTGCATCATAAAGGAAATTCAATTCAAATAATAGTTTATTTATCAAGATTAAATGAGCAATCTGAGAATGAGAACTGCACCATGGATGAAACCAAATTAAAATAGCTGAAATGAATTTGACTCTCTCTTATAGAACAGGATGAAATGTACGAGTATGAACACAGATCATATAATGAAGCTTAGATAGAGTAATTATAGCATTCTGTGAAAACATAAAAGTACGATTCATTATTGAAATTTAGAACTTCATCTTAGCAGAAATTGAATTCAAACATCATAGAAGAATTTAAATTCAACAAGAGTGCCAAAAATTATCAATCCAAAACCAATAGACGAATTCTACCCAACAACGAACTCCGAGATATTCATTCCTCAATTCAATGATGAACGATAATATATATCTTTCCTCAAATCTATTCCAATACACCAATATTCCAGTTTTGTTTTTAGTGGAGATATTCTGAACTCAATATTATTAATTTACCATTACCATTCCCATCATCATATGGATTGACCATCGGCATGAAAATATCAACCAACAAAAAGTATGATATTATATTATAATTCTCATATTTATACGATTGCTGGATTGAATGACAATGTTATTAACTTACCATTACCATTCCCATCATCATATGGATTGACCATCGGCATGAAAATATCAACCAACAAAAAGTATGATATTATATTATAATTCTCATATTTATACGATTGCTGGAATGAAGGACAATGTTATTAACTTACCATTACCATTCCCATCATCATATGGATTGACCATCGGCATGAAAATATCAACCAACAAGAAGTATGATATTATATTATAATTCTCATATTTATACGATTGCTGGATTGAATGACAATGTTATTAACTTACCATTACCATTCCCATCATCATATGGATTGACCATCGGCATGAAAATATCAACCAACAAAAAGTATGATATTATATTATAATTCTCATATTGATACCATTACTGGAATGAATGACAATGAGACAACGTCAAAGTTGACATTATAACAATTCATAGAATAGCCACAGAATAATTCTATCATTGAAATTTTGAAAAATCATATCTCCGAAAGTATTAGTTTGTTAGAGTTAAAAATGATATGAATGGATTCTTATGGTAAAACTGCTTATTGAAAAAAAATTAATTTGGAATTTGTTCTGTAAAAAAAATTTTTTTGTTACTCCGAAACCATCTGTCCGATTTTGCCCAATAACGAACTTAGCCGAGATATTTATCCCCCAAACCTACTCTGAAAATTTCAACTGTCTAGCTCATTCCGTTCGGAAGTTATCGTGCCTACGGCCGGCCGGACAGAATGAATTTCGACCACGGATTCCTTATCAATGAGTCGAACCCAATCGCTTAAGACCATTTTCATCGAAAAATTCGAAAATTACAGACATTTGGACAAATTGATAAGCACTCAGTTCTGAGGAACTAGAGCAACAAAAAACAGCAATCTACAATGCTTCAATGCCTTCATGCTTCAAAAATTGTCATTAAATTTATTTTTCAAGATTAAATGAGCAATCTGCATTGATTCAACCTTGTGGAATGGGTTGTTGCAACTTACACTCGGTGCATAGTTTTCACAACCTGAAATACCTAAGGAAAGTATCATCGAAATGTCTAGAGCAAGGCTGATGGAGACAATCATAGCAGATTGTCCATTTATTCCTGATATTTGATTAGATAGTGGATTACGAACAAATTAGTTTAATAGTTCAAAATATATTAATAAAATACTATCCTCTTTTCATAATTTAAAATTTAATAGCTCATACGCATACCAATAACACATTTTTTTCAGTATTATGAACCTTAACTCAAGAAAAAATGATTGATACACAAATGTAGATCCATATTTCAGTATTTTTTGCTAGCAACATTATGGAAATACTGTATATAGGAACATGTCTCATTATGGAAGTAAAAGGTAATATTAACCTCAGTCAACGTACTTACGGTCAACGAACAGTAATTTCTTCTGATGATTCCATTATGTTCTTCTTTCCTATTGCCTCCATAAACTACATCAAAGCAGTCTTGTATATATTCACAAATTCAAGAATCGAATACATACTTGCTTTCCAAAAGAAAAAAACAACTTCGGATTGACAATCTCTAATAGCTAGAAAAGATGACATTTATGAATAGTGATCACAGACAGATTCTGTGTTCACATTCTGTGAATACATAGAACTTACGATGTATTATTGAAACTTTGGAATTTCATATCTCTGAAAGTATTAGCTTGTTAGAGTTGAAAATGATAACAATGGATTCTTATGATGAAACTTCATCTTAAAAAAAAATGAATTCAAAAGTTGTAATGTAAAAAAAAATATTTTTTTTCGTTTCTCCGAAACTATCAGACCTATGTTGCCCAATAACGAACTCAACCGAGATATCTATCCTTCAAACCTACGCTGAAAATTTCAACTGTCTAGCTCATTCCGTTCGAGAGTTATCGTCTTCACGGACGGACGGACGGCCGGCCGGACAGAATCGATTTCGACCACGGATTCTTGATCAGTGAGTCAAACCAAATCGTTCAAGACCATTTTCAGCCAAAAATTCGAAAATTACAGACATTTGGGCAAATTGATAAGCACTCTGTTCCGAGGAACAAGAGCGCCAAAAAATGGTTCAAGCACTGACGTAAAGTCAGGAGCTTTTGCAGGCATGTTCCATTGTCTATTCACTTGATCGAGCATAATTTCTGAGATATAAAGTTTTCCAAGATAGCTGAAAAAATTGGAATCTAACCTTAAACCGACAAACTTACTGTTAATATTGTTTTATTCACCTCTATTGGACAATCTTATTCGAATTTACGATTGACATAGACCGTTTTCTCAGCTTTTTATAAGATATTAATACATTTCAAACCCATGACAGTAAGAACACACAATTTTCAATTCTAACATATGTATTATATTGAATTGAAAATTTTTAAAGACCTAATGATATACGAAAAATCTTACTTCTCAAGTAATTTCAGGTTACAATCTTAACGAAATTCGGGGAAAATTTGGGCGTCGGCATTCTTCAAGTAATCAACGATAGGTATTAATTTTATGGGATTTGTATATTCTGAGTTACAGTGGAAATATCAACAAAATTGAGATCCAAAACCATTTTGCCGATTATGCTTATTAACGTACTCAATTTTGGCCTTCGGATGCGCAACCTACCTTGAAAATTGCAAGTGGCCCTCTGTTTCCGTTCTCAAGTTACTGCGAGATACATAATATGTTTTCATAATTTTTTTAAAATTTTCTAGTATTAATATCCCCACGAAATTTCACATACGTCGGTATTCCACAACTAGTTATGAAGTTTTAATTCGATAGGATTTGTAATTCTTGAGGTATCGAGAAAATAATATTCCAGATGGGTATAACTCCGAAACCGTTGGGTCGATTATTCCCAACAACAAATTAACTGTCGCATTCGAATGAGCAACCTTCTCTGAAAATTGCATGTCACTATCTCTTTCCGTTCGAAAGTTATCGTGGCAACGGTCACCAATTCAGCTACGGAACACACCCAAGGAAGCTCTTATATTCAACAATATGAATCCGATCGTTTTCAAACTTGAAACTAGAGATTTAGACTTTTTTCAACGGTATTCAATAATTTTTTAAAAATGTTCTAGTGATACGATCTTCACCAAATTTCACAATAATTTGCGCGTTTGAATTCTACAACTAATTACCGAGTTCGAAATGAATAGAAATAGTATTTTTTGAGTCCTTGAGGAAATAACAACAAAATTTCAGATAGGTATTTCTCCGAAACCATTTGTCCGATTATGCCTATTAACAAACTCAAATGTCGCATTCGGATGCGCAACCTACACTAAAAATTGCAAGTCGTTATTTCGTCTCGTTCTCAAGTTATCTTGAGATGAATAATATTTAAATATATGTTTTTTTTTTCTGATGATACCATCCCCTCCAAATTTTACATACTTCCTTATGTCGGTATTCTACGACTAGTTACCCAGTTTTATTTTGATCGGATCTGTATAGGTTGAAAACAAAATTTGTACTCGGAAACCGTTGGGCTGATTATACCCATTAACAAACTTGTCCGTCGCATTCGGACACGCCACCTACCCTGAAATTTCAAGTCTATCTGTATCTGTTCTCAAGTTAGCGTGGCAGCAGCCCGACGGCCGGCTGGCCGGACAGAATCAAATTTGACCTCGAATACTTCATCAGAGAGTCGAACCTAATCGTTTGAGATAATTTTCGGCAAAAAATTCGATTATTACAGACATTTGGACATGTTCCCCGGAACATGCGCGCAAAAATCTGCTCGAACAACTGCATTTCCTTTTTGGCGCTCTTGTTCCTCGGGACAGAGTGCCTACCAATTCACTGATGTTTGATGTTTGTAATTTTCGAATTTTTGGATGAAAATATTCTAAAACGATTTGCTTCGACTCACTGATCAAGATTCCGTGGTCAAAATCAATCCTGTCCGGCCGTGAACACGATAACTCTCGAACGGAATGAGCTGCACACTTGAAATTTTCAGAGTAGGTTTGGGAGATAAATATTTCGGTTCGTTATTGGGTAAAATTTCGGAGTAAAGAAAAAAAAACTTGTTTTCAATTAAAAATTTCAAATTCAATTGTTTTTAAGATGCAGTTTCATCATAAGAATCCATTTATATCATTTTCAACTGTAACAAGCTAATACTTTCGGAGATATGATTTTTCGGATTTTCAATAATAAATCGTAATTCTATGATTTCAAAGAATGGTTTAATCGAAAATTAACGTCCGCATTTGTACCTATGACCTTCATGATCTGTGTTCATACATGTCACTTATCTACCGATTAGAGGCGTTACTCATGATTTAAAATACCTCCTGTTCTAGAAAACGAAGTATGATTGAATGCAAAATGACCACTGAAATAACCTCAGCTATCGTAGAATTATGAGAATTATAGGATATTATGATTTTTGGGTGATAGCCCTTGGATACTCCATATGATGATGGAAATATGTATATACTTTGGTAAGTTAATCAAATTGGATTCAGAATATCTCCAGTAAAAACCAAAAAGGACTGACATGAAGTCAGTACTCTTTGGCGCGCTTGTTCACGTTGGCTAATTTTATTTGAATGATGAAAGCTTCAAGCTCAGTGGATAGAGCGAGTCGGAGAGGTAGGGTCGGAGAGTAGTGGGCACCCTTCACTGTCGAGTCAAATTAACTGTGTTGTGCCTAAGCTGGCGTAAGGATACAGTAAGAAAGTCGACAAAGAACACAACTTACTCTCCTTAGCTCCTATAGGAACTTCTGAGGTATCTACTTGGGAAAGAGCTAGGAGGGTCAGTATAATCATAATTATGTCTGTAGCAAACGCACCAAAGCAGATTGAACCCAAATCAATATTTTTTTAGCGTTTTTACTTCTTTCTTAGTGAAAAAAATCTACATTGGCGCGCTTGCTAAAGACATGATTTTGATACGATATTTTCCACATCTGTTCGCGTCAGTATTTTGCACCTAACTACCGAATTTCATTTCAATCACATCGCTATTACTCGAGTTAGTGTGAAAAACATTTTTTCAAATTTTTGAATTTTTTTTTCACTTTATAGCCATCCGATCAATACAAAACTTCGCATGCATATGAAGGTCATTATTCTACAATTGGATGCTAAAGTTATATATCGGGTGATCGGTTTCGGAAATATTCATAAGAATATGTTATCTAAAAATGGCCCTAACTTCGAAACCGCTCAGTGGATTTCTTCCATCAACGAATTCAACCAAGTTATTTACGTTCCAAAACTATCCTGCAAATTTCAACCAAGAATTGGAATTTACCCTGGATTACTCATCAGTGAGTCTAATTCAATCATTTGAGACCATTTTCGGAAAAAAATCCAAAAATATAGACATTCGGGCAAAATGATAGCACACTGTTCCTTGCGGAACAAGCACGCAAAAACATTTTTTTATCTCATTAGTTTTTTAGGGAAATTTTGAACTGTCGTTGATCAATGTTAAACTACGATCGGGGATACTTTGACACTCCCCTTAATTCTTACGGAATTTGAAACTAACCCACCTAATCAGGTTTTTGGCATGATTAAAATTAATGTCTAATAAGAATATTCATTATCGTAAATTATTCTAAGTAACTCAAATGATATAACTTCATGGGGTAACATTGATAAAGTTTTATTCTTGTGGTTTCACTTGATGCAAATCTATATCAACATAAATGTAAAATAAAGTATATTATCACATGCATAAATCATATATAATTTTTGCGCGTATGTTCTGGGGCACATCGCGTTATCAATTTGCCCAAATGTCTGTAATTTTCAAATTTTTCGACGAAAATGGTGTCAAACGATTGGGCCATCCGTTGCCACGATAACTTTAGAACGGAAAAAGGTAGCGACTTTAAATTTCCAGGGTAGGTGGCGCATCCCAATACGACGGACAAGTTCATTAATGGGCATAATCGACTCAACGGTTTTCAAGTTATTACTTTGTTTTCAACCAATACAAGTCCGATCGAATTGAAACTTGGTGAGTAGTTGTAGAATGCAGAACTGAGGACACTTATGAAATTTTATGAGAATCGTATCACTAGAAAATTGTAGAAAAAATCAAAAAAATATTATTTATGTCACCAATACAACGATTTGAAATTTTCGGATAAGGTTGTGCATCGGAATGGGATATTTGAGTTTGTTTTTAGGTATAATCGGCCAAACTGTTTTGGAGTTATACCCATCTGAAATTTGGTTGTTGTTTCCTCAATAACTAAAAAAATATAAAACCGATCCAATTCAAACAGTTGTCAGTTGTAGAATGCCAACGCGAAAATTCTTGCAGAATTTCGTGTGGATCGTATGACTTGAAATTTATGAAAAAATCATTGAAAAAATTCTATATTTCAGAAACTATTCGTCCGACATCGCTGCGAGAGCCTTCAAAACCTTACTCTACTACCAATTTCCAAGTTTGAACACGATCGGATCTATATTATTGGAGATCCGAGCAGCCTTGTGTGAGTTCAGTAGCTGGATGGGTGACCGTTGCCTCGATAACACTCGAACGAAAGGAGATAGGGACTTGCAATTTTCAAGGTGGGTTGAACATCCCAATAGGAGAGAAAAGGTCGTTTTTGGGCATAATCGGTCTAACGGTCTCGGAGTTATACCCACCTAGAATATTATTTCCTCGATAACTCTAAAAATATAGACTCGATCGAATTGAAGCTTGTTAACTAATTGTAGAATATCGACATAGAAGCGTGTGTAAAATTTTGTGAGAACCGTACCAATAGAAACTTTTTCAAAATCACGAATATAAAATTGGTTCAAGCATTAACGTGAAGTCAGGAGCTATTGCGGGTATGTTCTATTGTCCATTCTTAATCGAATTTACCATGGTAAAATCGATTAAGAGTGTCCAATACAGGAGAACGGACAATATAATTCACCATGGTAAATTCGATTAAGACTGTCCAATACAGGAGAATGGACAATAGAACATACGCGCAAAAACTCTTGTTAATTTGGGTAGCATTGAGCAATGATCCAATTGACCCCGCATATGTGATCAATGAATCCCCGTAAAGAGTATGCCGCCAAAAACCAGTTAACTTTAATTTTATGATTTGCAATAAACGTCGGGATCCATTTTTGATTCCGTGAATTATTCACATTTGATATGTTCGCTAAACTGAAAGTTGTAGTAAAGAAGCTATTAAAATTACAAAAAAGTCGTAGTAACACGTTTCATATAATATTTCACTGCTGCCAATCATGAAAGAAAGAATAAAATGATAGGTTCCCGCAATCTGAGTTTGAAAATGAAAAGAAGCTTTAATCAAAGTAACCCCGTTATTCAAATTACGGTAACAGTGAATATTAACTCTGTTTTGCAAGTGGATACTAAAATTGAAATGATTCAAAATTACAGTGAACTATTTCGTTGTACGGAGTTTATTCTCTTTTCAACCAGAGAAGTATGAGCATACCTATTTGAAAATTTGACATCAAGTTTTATTACTAAGTTAGGTATTATAGCTATTTTATAGGTTTCTTCTGCGTCGATTTGAGTGAACGTTTTATGTGAACACTCCACCCATTTATTTGATACCTCGCTAGCAACTAGAGCCATTAAGCTGTGTTCTAAATGTTCTTATTGATAGAGAAAGGCTTGAAATCGAATGTTAAAAGAAAAATTCGTAACTTTATTGCTGCCTGTCGATTTAGAAAGCGGCATTCTCGACTCATGTGGGTGAAAAAATCCTCTAATAGAATTCAGAATTGGTAAAAACTGATTGATGATTACGATCCTGTTGATGCAGAAAGTACGTTATACATTTTCAAGGATGATTAATCGTATTTGAGGTTGAATCCAAGGGACATTGGTGCTACATGATATTTTCTCCTCAGATATATATTCGCAAGCTGAAAATTGGTCGTAAAAGTTGTTCGGTGTTCTGAAAATTTTCAGCTATCACGTTGGGGAAGAGCATGCTATCATTTGGCCCAAATGTCTGTAATTTTCGAATTTTTTGAAGAAAATGGTCTCAAACGAGTAGGTTCGCCTCACTGATGATGAATTCGCGAACAAAATTAGTATTAATACTCGACAACCGTTGTGCCGAATAAACTCATTAACGAACTTGTCCGTCACATTTGGACGCGCCACCTACCCTGAAAATTTCAAGTCCCTATGTCTTTCCGTTCTTAAGTTATCGTGGCAACAGCCGGCCGGTCGGACAGAATCAAATTTGAAATCAAATTCTTCAGTTAGTCAGCCTAATTTTTTGAGACCATTTTTGGCAAACAATTCTGAAATTATAGAGCAAAATGATAGCACGCTGCTCCCCAGAAAATGCGCACAAAAAGTGTGTACGTAATTGCATGAGCTCAAATTTTTCTCTGAGCTATTTCTATCATAAAACTAACCATTTCAATAAAACATCCAAAAGAATCATTTTTGAGAACTCTGTCCTTGCATAGATTTTTTTGAACACATGGGATTCCTCACAAAGAGGATTTCTCACAATTTCATTATAATGAAGTCCCTAACGCTCATGTATATTTGCAGCTTCTTGGGAATTTACTTGAAATTACTCGTACTTGCAAGGGTGAAGGCCTATTTTACCGAATTTATAAATGGGAAAATATTCAATATCGTTAACTTTGCGGTGATTTCGTTTTCGATATGAGTACTCAGAAAGTATAGGGAGGGTAAACAGAGGAATAACGACTTAATTGCAACCAACTGACTTGTACGTGCTAACAAAGCGTATTTTTATTAATTTGATGTTAATATTAGTACAGATATGGGGGTTTGTTCCATGCAGGGACTCTTTCATACGCGCAATAGTCACATAATACATAATTCATAACAGGTATGTGGCTAGATAACAATTACCGCGACTACCAAGATTAATTAATTTGTCCCAGATACGCATGTTTCTTCTTTTCTATAACTACCCGTATTGGGTCCGATAAGATCCATTCATTATTGGGTATGCAGATTGGTAGACATCATCAGTTGTGTCTAAATGACATACGGGGTTCATATATTATTACTCGACATAAACATATCGCATTTGTATGGTTTGAAGCTTCAAGTATTGAAAGAGAAATACATGACAAACACTGCCAATTTTGCTCAGTAGTTCACAATTTCTTATCTATACTAATATCTTCAATTTTCCACCATAAATTTTATCAACTATATTTTGAAAAAGTGGTTTCTTGGTTGAATGGTTTTGCTCTATTGATCATTTTTTATTTTTCATCATTTTTTTCTTATGTCATGATGACCTATTAAATTATAACGTAAATTTTCCGGCTCATTTTTTCATTCTTGTATACAATGCAAAGTGAAACATGTGTCTATGGGAGATGATAGCCCTACATTAGGGTCCTGTAGCGGTCTTCGAACATCTGAAGTTCTGAATAATATTTGACTTCTATTGTCCTATTAATATATGAGTAGGTGGTTGATTATTGGCTTCAGGACTGGGCAAATTGTCTTGAGAAAGATCAAGTTGTCTTGAGAAAGATCTTAACCAAGATCGAAACGTCGACTTCCTGGAATTCATCGTTTTATTTGCCCAGTCCTGAAGCCAATAATCAACCACCGGTTCTGAATAATCATCGCTTGGATTGGCCAGACCTGGTTTTGAAAGAGACCCTCCTGGTCAACATTTTTCTTTTTGAATACAAATATTGAAGGGATTTCTAAGAACAAGAGTACATATCTTTGAAAATTAGTGGATTCGATTCTTCTTCAAGAGATCCCCTGCGGCTACAGATGAGTATATTTGTGAGAGGGGACTTTTGAAAGGTTAGGTATTATTTTCAATTTGTTCGTTTTTCTTCTTCTTCCCTTGTCTTTTCATTTTTCAGGTTGAGTTTCGGGTGCCTTGGGGAAACCTCTCCGTCTTTTGTCGAAGGAATCCATATTGAAGAAAGAAGTGCCTATCAATATTCTTAAATTTCAGCAAATTTTGTAAACAATAGTTACAAATCACAACACTCACGGGAAGACAGGGTTTTTTTGCTGAGGTTTTTCCCTAAGCTCTTGTTTCATACCCCGTTACACCAATCTCTGTTAACACAATTAAAAGTTCTCAATCAAAAGAATACATGTTGATCATTAGTTATTTTCCTGACAAGTGCCGCAAAGTGATACTTTTCCGCACGCAAATACATCAGTAAGACGAACGACGCGAAGTGGAATTCGGACATGTTTGGTCTAAACAACAACAAAAAATAACAAACATAAAATTAAATTATGTGTTCATATTATTTATAAGAAAACAATTATTATTTACATTTTGCAGATTGATTGCTGATCCTGCCAGTTCATTCAGAGGGTGTCTTGATAAAGGGGAGTTAAAATTCTGACTTGTTGAAAGTTGATTTAACATCGGAGAGATGTTCAAATGGGTTGATGAATGTTGACCCCCACTAGCTTTTAGGGAAAGAGCAAAAATCATCATATTTGCAAAAATTGTTTTCTCAAATAATTATACTTATGAAATATCTTTATGTCTAGCCCCCCCTAAAAATTTTTCATATGGGCGCCCTTGCTCAGTAGGTCAGTTGTTTATAGAGAGGTGCAGTGGTTGATAACCAATATTTTATTGGACATTTTCATTTTGCACGCATTTTATGGAAAACATCATTCTGCTCAAATATCTGTAATTTTCGAATTTTTCTACCCCAAAGGTCTCGAAATATCGACTTGCAATTTTCAGGGTATGTTGCGCATTCGAATATGACGGTTAAGCTTGAAAATAAGCATAATCGGAAAAACGGTTTCGGAGTTATACCAATCTGAAATATGGTTTGCTGAAGAACTCAAAAAATACAGATCCGATTGAATTGAAACTTAATCTAGTTGTAGAATGACAACGGGTAATTGAGTGCAGAATTTAGTTAGGATCGTATCCGTATCACTAAAAAAAATGTATATTTCAGAAAATATCTTTCAGATTAAGCTGAAATTCTGGGCAAACCTTTGGGCCGCCATTTTACCATAGAGTAGTAGATTTCAGTTTGATCGACTTGATATTCGAGCAATTATTGTGAAAATAGAATTCCATATTGGAGTCTCTCAGTATTTTAGTTACTTCCAAAATTGAATTGAGCTCATGCCCAATGTGGACAGGAGCTTTGGCGCTCTTGTTGAAACTTTGACAAATCATATCTCCGAAAGTATTGGTCTCTGGGAATGATATAAATGGATTCTTATGAGAGAACGGCATCAAGAAAGAAATTGAATTCAAACAAACCGATTCTACCCAACTTATCAGAGATATTCATTCCTCAAATCTACTCTGAAAATTGTATTTCATCAATTGAAACTTAGCTAATATTCCAGTTTTGTTTTTATTGGAGATATTGAGAACCCTTTTGATTATGTAACTTACCAAAGTATATATTTCCGTCATCATATAGATTATCCTCATGCATAATATTATCACCATAGAAGTATGATATCATATCATCTTAATAATTATACGATAGCTGAGGTTATTTAATTGGACATTTTATATTCAATCATACTTCGTTTTCTTTAACAGGAAGGGTATTTTATATCAAGAATAACGAACCATAAATAAAATTGACATATCTCTCATAGGAAAATAAGATGACATGTATGAACACAGATCATACAATAATTCATAGATAGAATAATTAAGTACAGCGTTCTGTGAAGACACAGAAGTATGATTTATTATTGAAATTCCGAAATGTCATATCTCCGAAAGTATTGATTTGTTAGGGTTGAAAATGATCTCAGTGGATTTTTATGATGAAACTGCATCTTAAAGAAATCAATTCGAAATTTTTTATTCAAAAATTTTTTTTTTCTTTACTCCGAAACCATACCGACGGTCTATTTTGCCCAATAACAAACTCAACCGAGATATTTATCTCCTAAACCTACTCTGAAAATTTCAACTGTAAAGCTCATTCCGTTCGAGAGTTATCGTGTTAACAGTATTGATTGGCACTCTGTACCTAGGAACAAGAGTGCCAAAAACAAAGCTTTCGTGAGGGTACGTGAAGCGTGTATAGACAACAGAACATGCCCCCTGACTTCACGTCGATGATTTTTTTTTTTTTGTTGAATCATCAATATAGCTCTCGGCGACTGTTGTCGATTTCCAACCTCCGAGTCGCTTGACGTTACTGATTCCTGCTCCAGAATCGGCCAACATAGTAGCCGAGGAACGACGGAAATCATATATAGGTCCTGAGCCCTCGCTTCCAGTATGTCGTACCTCTGTTAAAACATTCTTCAAGAATCGTTTGGACAGGAATTTCTCCAGTGCATGGAACATGGGAGTAGGACTCAGGCAGTCAAGGCTTCTCATTAAGAAACCATCGTCAAAGTCTGAAGTAAAGAAACTTCTTTCACTCGAAAGAAGAGAATTGAGCCTGGTGACTGGATTACTAACTGGTCACCAGTTCAACAAACATCTGAATAGGATGGGATTGGCCGATAGCGCTCTGTGTCGCTGGTGCAAGAGCATGGAAGAAACAGCTGAACATATTCTGTTCGACTGTAACAACCTTAAGGAATTGAGGGTCATACACCTAGGCAACCCAACACCTACTATTCCTACGGTGAGAGGGACTTCTCATTTTAAGCTCGCGGCATTCCTGTCAGCGTGCTATTTGGACTGAGTCTCAAGAGTTTGGCAAGCGGGAGAACAATGGGCCTGAAGGCCTCAGTTCAGCCTGGGACGGCACCGCGGTAGAAGAAAGAACGACGGAAATTATGTCCTGTATACTATTCTGAATAATTGAATTATTGTAAGTATGGAAACTGTAACGTGCCAATTGTCCACTTATATAAGATTATCGAGCATGAGAATCTTCTTTTAATTTTCTAGGGGTGGGCTTAATTCGGCAACAAAACTCCCTCCCAGGTTTTCACAATACATAATATATTAAAATTGACAAATTACAATAGGTCAAGACTTTCTCACTCTACACAGTCTTAAACTTAATAGAAAACCCTGTCGTGGCCTCCTCGGAGTTCGATATTATGATCCTGATCTTAATGTTCCAATTCCAAAGAAACCACTTCTAGATGTCCCTCCAGTTCCAAGGAAAGTGTGTTCTGGTTATTTTCCCATCTAAAGGAAGTACTACGTTGGTTTCCCAATTCCAAGGGAAGTTAATATATCTGGATGATTCCCCGGTACAAATTCAATTCCAGCCAAGGTACAAATCCAATCCGAGGCAAGGTACAATTTCAATCTTAGCCAAGGTACAGTTTCAACCCAGCAAAGGTAGAAATTCTATCCAAGTCAAGGTACAATTTCAATCCCAGCCAAGGTGCTATTGGGGAATCGAACAAAGGAATTAGAATCCGAAAAACTTTTACAACTCCTTCTCGGTTTTGAACTTAAATTTACAAATAATCATTCACATAATATATCACAAACTAAACCTGAGAAGGAGTCCTGTTCAGAATATCAAACAACTTCTACGGAATTTACCAAATCTGAGATCGCTTCCACAAAATGGATGACACTGAAAAAACTATGATCTTTGAAATTAAATTTTCTTCCCTGGTGAGGATTCTGACCTATAATAATATCAGATTAAGCACTTACCGAGAATTTCAGCACTATTCTCGCCGATAATTCAACTCGAAAATGTAACGATAAAAATGCTGTTATATTGAAATCTTCCGGAACGCAAGAAGAACTTTCAGGCGTTCCAGCATTTTCATGAAACATCAAGATGCCGACCCTCTGGTTTACGCGCAGCCTTCCGGTCCCGGTAGTGTTCGACGCGTTGTAATTCACGCAAACGATCAAAACAGAGGCGAATCGTCCACTTGATTTTTCCATAGACGTGCTATATCGTTGCAAAACTACTGACAATCCGTCGTATTCACAAAGCATTCAATCTTCGTTAAGTCCTAACTGAGACTGAGGTCCTCAGTTAAGGATTAATAAGAATCGCAACCTCAGTTAACGTATTTAACGGTGGTGAAACAGGCCTGTTTCACGTTAATTTTCACGTTAACAGAGGTTGCGATTCAAAGTCATCCTTAACTGAGGACCTCAGTTAGGACATAACGGAGAATAAATGCTTTGTGAATACGGCGGACAATTATAATAATTAATTATCAGGTACAAAAAGTTAACAACGATTTCACCTTTTGCGAGAATGTTTGCTATCATTTTCCCAAAATGTTTGTAATTTTCGAATTTTATGCCGATAATGGTCTCATTCGATTAGGTTCAAATTCGAGGTCAAATATGATTCTGTCCGGCCAACCGTTGCCACGATATATTTCGAACGGAATGATATAGGAACTTGCAAATTTTTAGGGTAGGTTGAGCATCCAAGTGGGACAGTTATGTTCATTGTTGGTCATAATCGGTGAAACGGAGTTATACGCATCTTAAACTTTGTTATTATTTCCTCAATAACTCGAAATATACAAGTCCGCTCCAATTGAAACTTTGTAATTACTTGAAGAATGCTGGCGTGCTAATTTTCGCGAAACATGATATTACAAAAAAAAATTTAAATTTTTTTCTTCAAAAATTTTATATTTCAGGAAGTATTCGTAAGAATCCGCTGAATTTCCGCACATAACTTCAAGCCACCATCTTAAAATCGAGTACCGAATTTCAGCGCGATCGACTTCGTATGTGGCGTGAGTAGACAATAGAACACGCGCGCAAAAAAAAGTTTTTTGCGCGTATGTCCTGGAGACCATCGCGTTATCATTTTGCACAAATGTCTGTTATTTTGGAATTTTTTGCCGGAAATGGTCTCAAACGATGTTTTCCAAATCCCTGATGTAGAATTCGAGGTGAAATTTGATTCTGTCTGGCCGGCTGTCCTCTGCCACGATAACTAACGAGAACGGAAAGATATAGCGACTTGAAATTTTCAGGGTAGGTGACGCGTCCCAATATGACGGACACGTTATTTAATCGGTATAATCGGCCCAACGGTTTCCGAGTAATAATTTTGTCTTCAACCAAAACAGATCCTATCGAATTGAAACTTAGGTAGGTAGCTAGTTGTAGAATACTGACACTAAGACGTTTGTGAAATTTTGTGAGAATCATATCACAATAGAGAATTTAAAAAAATTATTATTTATGTCACGATAACCTGAGAGCTGAAAGATACAGCGACTTGCAATGTTTAGGGTATGTTGTGCATCCGAATGCGACATTTGAGTTTGTTAACAGGCCTAGTCGGCCAAACGGTTTTGGAGATAGACCCATCTGAAATTTTGTTCTTATTTCCTCAATAACTCGAAAAATACGAATCCGCTTCAATTCAAACATGGTAGTTAGTTGTAGAATGTCACCGCAAAAATTCTAGTCAAATTTCGTGAGGATCGTATCACTAGAAAATCATTGAAAAATATTCTATATATCAGGAACTATTCGTCCGACATCGCTGAAATTTTGCGACAGCCTTCAAAACCTATTTCTACTGCCTAGTTTGAACATGATCGGATCTATATTGTTGAAGATCCGAGCTTCCTTGGATGAGTTCAGTAGCTGAATGGGTGACCGTTGCATCGATAAGAAGGACTTGAATTTTTTTGGGTAGCTTGCGATCCGAATGGGAAAGTCAAGTTTGTTCTTGGGCATAATCGGCCCAACGGTTTCCGACTTATACCCATGTGGAATATTATTTTCTCGTGACTCAAAAAATAAAGACCCGATCGAATTAAAACTTGGTAACACGTTGTAAAATATCGACATAAAGACGTGTGCGAAATTTTGTGAGGACCTTACCGCTAGAAAATTTGAAAAGAATTACGAAAAACATCGTCCGCCACACCGCAAAACCAAGTAACTGATAAAAATTCAAAAATGAGATTTCGGCGGTAATTATTTAATTGTATTTGTAAGGACAGGTGTGGAAATTCTTTTCAAAGAGTAAACAGACCCCGAGATAATCAATATCAAGTGGTTTGTAACTATTTTGAATTTATACTAATTCATCAATCCAAAATTATGAAGTTTTTAGTGCCTTCTGAAAATGTTGGTTTTTGCAGTTATATACTTGGTTTTACGGTGTCGCCGACGATATTATATATCTCACGATAACTTGAGAACGGAAGGAAAGAGATTGCAATTGTCATGGTCGATTGCGCATCCGAACGACATTTTATTAAGTTAATTGGCATAATTGGCCACATGATTTTGGAGTTATATTCATCCTCTATATAACTCAAAATATACAAAACTGATCAAATTGAAACTCGGTGATTATCCACTTGTATCCTGGAGTTACTTACGGCGTAACTTTTTCCGTATTTATATTAAAATAAATTGGTTCAAGCACTGACGTGAAGTCAGAAGCTTTTGCGCGTATGTTCTATTGTCCATTCTTCTGTATTGGACACGAATTTACCATGGTAAATTCGAATAAGGGTGTCCAATACAGAAGAATGGACAATAGAACATACGCGCAAAAGCTTCTGACTTCACGTCAGTGCTTGAACCATTTTTTTTTCGTGATTTTTTTAAATTTTCTAATAGTACGGCTCTTAAAATTTTTTTTTTCGAAATTTTTTTCAAATTTTCTAGGGGTCTGGTTCCTACAAAATCTTAAACACGTCTTTATGTTGATTTTCTACTACTAGTTACCAAGCTTCAATTCGATCGAATATTTATTTTTTGAGTTATCAAGGAAATAATATTCCAGGTGGGTATAACTCGGAAACCGTTAGACCGATTATGCCCAAAAACGAACTCAACTGTCCCTTTCGGATACGCAACCTACCCTGAAAACTGCAAGTCCATATCTGCTTTCGTTCGAAAGTTATCGAGGCAACGGTCACCCATCTACTGAACTCACACAAGAATGCTCGAATCTCCAACAATATTTAACAGATCGTATTAAAACTAGAAACTTGGCAGTAGAGTTAGGTTATGAAGGCTCTTGCAAAATTTCAGCAATTTCAAACGAATAGTTACTGATATATAGAATTTTTTTGTTTTTTCAATGATTTATTAAAAATTTTCTACAAATGCTATCCTCACCAAATTTTACAAACAATCCGCGTTGGCATTCTACAACTAATAACCATGTTTGAATTCAATCGGTTCAGTATTTTTCGAGTTAATGAGGAACAAAAAACCACCAAATTTCAGAAAATTTCAGATGGCTATAACTCTAAAACCGTTTCGCCGATTATGCTCATAAACAAACTGAAATGTCGCGTTCTGGTGCACATCCTAACCTGAAAACTTCCAGCCGATATTTCTTTCCGTTCTCAAGTTATCGTGACAACAAAAATATATTTCAATAATTTTTTTAAAATTTTCTAGCCATACGATTCGCATAAAATTTCACGAACGTGCTTAGGTTCATATTCTACAACTACTCACCAAGTTTCAATTCGATCGGATTTATATTGGTTGAAAACAAAATTATTACTCGGAAACCACTGGACCGATTATGCCCATTAACGAACTCGTCCGTCGTATTGGGATGCGCCACCCACCTTGAAAATTTCAAGTCGCTAGCTCTTTTCTTTCTCAAGTTATCGTGGCAACGGCCGGCCGGACGGCCGGACGGACAGAATCAAATTTGACCTCGAATTCTTCATTGGGGAGTCGAACTAAATCGTTTGAGACCATTTTCGTCAAAAAATTCGAAAGTTACAGACATTTGGGTAAAACTATAACGCGATATTCCCCAGAACATACGCGCAATAATACACATGTTAGAATTGTAAATTCTATGATCATAGACGATTCTCTCATTAATGAAGTCTGTCATTGAAATGATATGAAATGTATTCATGTATTATAAAAGCTGAAATCGATGCTAAATTCGTAGTAGAGTGTAGAGTGTATATTTTCAGAAAAAATTATAGATTCTCATAGTTTTCCATTAATTGGATTTCCATTAATCGATTCATACAACATTTGGGAGGTCAATCTGCTTTGGCGCGCTTGTTCAAATTTATAGCCGGAGCGGTCACCCATACAGTTGCTGAACAACGCAGCTTTACCTTTTATTTCCTTGAGTAGTGAGACATTTTCCTATATACAGTGTTTTCATAATGTTGCTAGCAAAAAATACTGAAATATGGATCTACATTTGTGCATCAAACATTTTTTCTTGAGTTAAGGTTCATAACACAGAGAAGAATGTGTTAGTGGTATGAACTATTAAATTTTAAATTATGATAAGAGGATAGTATTTTATTAATATATTTTGAACTATTAATATAATTTGTTCGTAATCGACTATACCTACCCAAATATCAGGAATAAATGGACAATCTACTATGATTGTCTCCAGCCTTGCTCTAGACATTTCGATGATACTTTCCTTAGGTATTTCGAGTTGTGAAAACTATGCACCGAGTGTAAGTTGGAACAACCCATTCCACGGGATTGAATCATTGCAGATTGCTCATTTAATCTTGATAAATAAATTCAATGACAATTTTTGAAGCATTAAGGCATTGAAGCATTGCTCTCTTTTTTATAAGATAATTTTTGAAAAATTTTTTTTTTACTACACTTTTTTTTAAATTTAATTTCTTTCATGATGCATTTCTATCATAGGAATCCATTGATATAATTCCCAACTCTGAGAAACCAATACTTTCGGAGATATAATTTGTCTGTTTGAACAAGATCGCCAAAAAGCTCCTGTCCACAGGGCTTGAACCAATTTTTTCAATTTATTCCGTTAAAAATTGTGATTATCTGGTAAATTCTTAAAGATTATCAGTTTCCTATTTCCATCTTTTTCTGTATTAATTTATATAGAAAATTTCCGAATTCAGCAAATCTTCGAATCTTGGGTATATCTACCCTATATTATAACTGCATAAGAACATGGTTCAACTTTCAATCAAAACTAAATAAATGGGTCTCAATTTTTCAAAAGTAATCCATGTGTACTACTTTCAACTTGTCTCGACCGGCTATAGGTATTAAATTCCGATTTAGAATCGTGTTTTAATCAGTTTGCTTTTCTCTAATAGAAATGACATGACCACAGACGTGACACTTCTAATTCTATTAATTCAAACTGCATCATGAAATTCTTTCAACTTCGCGTCACAAAGGTTTCACGGTTGACGAATTTGCTGGTCGAGTGTAAAACAGTGTACCATCAGTATACAATGTAATCGTTATAATACTTCGATATTTGGCCAATAGCGACGATATGGATCAGATTGAGTTAAGCTCTAGAATATCGCTGTAGAAAAGGTTTTTGAACTTCTAGCAAAATTTCAACGATATCTGTCGATTAGGTACAGAATTAAAAACAACATTTATATGAAAATAATATAGATGAACATTCATATTTTGATGGCACCATTTTGTCATCTCTGAATTATACTGTTGTATCTGCAGTAAACTAAGTTCTGCTGTACATATCACTGTGCAACTGAAAAAAAAAATTAAACCTTCATACAACTATGCTATTATGGTTGCCTACAGTGAAATGATTGAAATACTGTTTGGAAACCCTACTGCACGAATATTTGCGGAAAAACACATTATGTGGATAACTTGAAAATCATAATAATGCGACAAACAACAGTGTAATTCTGAGGTGACGAATTTTATACACAAAATAATATAAAATTAAAAAATGGGTTCAAGCCCTGTGGACAGGAGCTTTCTGGCGCTCTAGTTCAAACAGACAAATTATATCTCCGAAAGTATTCGTTTCTCAGAGTTGGGAATTATATCAATGTATTCATATGATAGAAATGCATCCTAAAGGAAATTCAATTCAAATAATAGTTTATTTATCAAGATTAAATGAGCAATCATGAGAATGAGAAAAGCACCATGGAAGAAATCAAATTAAATCTGGCTTATTTTGCCCAATAACGAACTTAACCGAGATATTCATCTCCCTAAACTACTCTGAAAATTTCAACTACCTACCTCATTCCGTTCGAGAGTTATATCTATGTCTATGGATGAAAAGCAGTCTCACTACTCTCAGATCTCTTACTTCATGTTCAGTTCCGAAATGTAAGAATTTTCTGAGAAAAACTAATTTCGGAGCAAACAACTGAGATTTTTCTCACTTCGCTCACAATTCTTCGATAATGTAGGAACATCATTTGACATTATGACAATTCATATTCATACATAGAATAATATCATTCTGTGACAACGTTGAAATACGATTTATTACTGAAATTTTGAAGAATCATATCTCCGAAAGTATTAGCTTGTTAGAGTTAAAAATAATATGAGTGGATTCTTATGATAAAACTTCTTATCAAAAAAAATTTAATTTGGAATTTGTTTCGTAAAAAAAAAAATTTTTTTTTGTTACTCCGAAACCATTTGTCCGATTTTGCCCAATAACGAACTTAGCCGAGATATTTATCCCCCAAACCTACTCTGAAAATTTCAACTCTCTAGCTCATTCCGTTCGAGAGTTATCGTGCCTACGGCCGGACCGGCCGGCCGGACCGGCCGGCCGGATGGCCAGACAGAATGAATTTCCACCTCGGATTCTTGATCAGTGAGCCGAACCAAATCGTTTAAGACCATTTTCATCGAAATATTCGAAAATTACAGACATTTGGGCAAATTGATAAGCACTCAGTTCCGAGGAACTAGAGCGCCAAAAACGTATTTATTTCATGATTCGTTTTATTTTGTTTGGATAGTAATAACCAGGAAGTTGAAAGAATTAAATACACAGAACTTGCACAAAACACAAAAGTAATTGTCGAAAGAGCTTCGATTTGATAGGTTCATACTTATTTCTTATTCTGTTTGAAGTCTATATTCTTCTTTTATTTTAATTGGTTTACAATTTTATTCTAATTTGTTTACAATTTTATTGTAATTTGTTTACAATTTTATTCCGATTTGATCTATTTGCTGTATGAACCCACCTTTAATTCTCGTGTCAAGTTTCATTAATTTCGAGAACCCAATATGCACAGTCGAAAAACTGCGAGAATCTGTCCTATTCGCTCAAAATCATTCATATTCCAGGTCGAATCTCGAACCAATTTCCTGACCCAGCCACACAATTTTTCTCTTCACGCTCTTCAAGAATTTCGAAATCTCATTCCCCAAATTACGAAATATGCGTGTAAAGCTCGCACAAAGGGAGAGTGACGGTGTAGTCAAAATCGGTTATACGCTTTTCGTTTACTTGTCAGCCCAAATTTATTACACGTTCCCCGAAAAGGCAAGAGGCTGTTCCTCACGTTTATGAATGTAGAGACAACTCGAGAAGAAAGGGTGTGTGTAAATATTTTGCCCCAGTGGGGTTTGAGCTGTACATAGGACATGAATTGTTAAGGTATTGAGAAGACGAGATGCGGTTTTGGGCCATTCACAGTTTATTGGCCGTAAATCAGAATTCTTTTGTTGGGTTCGAGTGATAGACAGGCCTATATTCCCGATGGATTTGGTACAGTTATCGTTAATTTCTAGGAGTCTCTTGCGATTCCGGAACTCAGTTTTGGTTTATTATTTTCTCTGCACCAAAGAAATTTCTTTCCGCAATGTTCTTCAATGAGAAGTTCGTGAATTGTGATGAAAGTTAGAGATGGGACCACTGGAGTGAAAAATTAAGGACCTTTCGATTATTGAAACCTCTCGAGATGTCCTGATAAATGTAAGCAAATTAATTTGGCTATCCCCGGCTTCACAAACAAAATGCGATACGTCATTTTAGTCTGAGAGATTCAAAAATTCGAGAAACACACTGAGGTCTAGAGCTTTTGCGGGCATGATCTATTATATTGTATATTGCATATACTCGCCTCACACACCTTTATAGACTTCATTAACCTTCTTGCCATCTTTAATATGATTGAAAGAATTTTTTTTGGGTTTTCTCTCCCAAACTCTGAAAAATATCTATAAAATAAAAATTTATTATTTTGTGATTTGATCCTGCGTAAGAAACACAAGATATTTGTCAGAAGCAATCAATTGAACAATGTTGCCTAACAAACAACAACGAAGAAACAACTATATCGTAACGTTTCGGAGTCTATATCAGACTCCTTCGTCAGACGCTTAATGAAAATCTTTAGAATTATTTTGTTGATAGTTATTTTGTGAAATTCAAGAATTGTCACATTGACAGTATTTGTGACAATGCTTGAATTTCAACTCTCCCATTCGTTCGAAAGTTATCGAGGCTACTCACCCAAAGCTGTTTGGATCTCCAACAATACAGATCCGATCGTGTTCAAACTTGAAACTTTGCAGTAGAGTAAGGTTTTGAAGGCTGTCGCAACATTTCAGCAATGTCGGATTTCCGATATACATAATTTTGTTCAATGATTTTCTTGAAATTTTGTAGTGATACGATCCTCGTGAAATTTTGTTAGAATTTTTGTGTCGGCATTTAAAAACTAGTAACCATGTTTGAATTGGATCGATTTTGTATTTTTTGAGTTATTGAGGAAATAAAAACCGAATTCCAGATGGGTATTTCTCCAGGACCGTTTATCCGATTATACATATCATTAACGAACTCAAATCTCACATTCAGATGCACAACCTAACCTGAAAGTCTCAAGTCGCAATCTCTCTCCTACTCAGGTTATCGTGACATAAATAATATTTTTCAATAACTTTTTATAGTGATACGATTCTCACAAAATTTCACAAACGTCTTCAAGTATGTATTCTACAACTACTTGGCTAGTTTCAATCTGATAGGATTTGTATTGGTTGAAAACAGAATTATTACTCGGAAACCATGGAGCCGATTATAACCATTAACTAACTTGTCCGAAATTTTGCAGACACTTTTGCATCAGCATCCTACAACAGCCAAGTTTCGATTCGATCGGATCCGTATTATTTTAATTATTGAGGAACCAATATTTCAGATGCGTAACTGCGAAACTGTTTGGCCAATTATGCCCTCTAACAAACTTAACCGTCATATTCGGATGCGCAACCCATCCTGAAAATTCCAACTCGCTATCTTTTTCTGTTCGAAAGTTGTCGTGACAACGGAAGGCCGTCCGGACAGAATAGAATATGAGTAATATGACCATGAATTTTTCGTCATTGAGTCGGACATAATCGTTTGAGATCATTTTCGGCAAAATACTATATGTATTTTATTTGATAAGTAAAAGTATGCATATTCATTTCGTATTTCTCTAAAATTTTATGTTGTTCTCAATGGTATTTGATAAAGAAATCTTAATTCTTGCACTTCTGAAACATTATATGTGTTACAGTGCCCATAATAATTATTGAATTTTGACATGATAATTTTCTATGAATATTTTTTTCATCATCAATAATTTCATGATGATGTTCTGCAATAACTATCTTCTAGAACCGAAGTACTATCTCTGTTATTGACTTGCTATTAGCAAAAAATGACCTTTCATTCTCATAAATATTTCAGAGCAGATTTATTTGCCACATTTATAAGGCTATTACCTCAATGATTTAGTATTATGAGAAATAAACTTGAGTATAATAATTCAGTATTAAGTTACTTCGAAAGATATAGGTAAAAAATTAATATTGTACTTGGATGAAGCCGCTGTCTCATGTGTTAATTTTCATATATTATGCATGTGATTTGATATAAGGTATGTAAAACAGTTAAGATCACACCGGGTTGAATGATTACTTTTATAGGCCAAATGAAAGTTGGATAATGATGAAGTTTATGGAATTAGTTCTGACAACTTAATAGAATATGATATCGAAGGACTTTTTAACGAACTTAGGTAGAGGAACCATATAGCCTGAATGTATTCCTCAATGAAAAAGAACAAAAAAAAAAACACCACGAGTCACATACAAATTTGAACATTAATGACGATTATTTTTGCGCGTATGTTCTGGGGAACATCGCGTTATAGTTTTGCCCAAATGTCTGTAACTTTCGAATTTTTTGACGAAACTGGTCTCAAAAGATTTAGTTCGACTCCCCAATGAAGAATTTGAGGTCAAATTTGATTCTGTCCGTCCGGCCGTCCGTCCGGCCGTTGCCACGATAACTTGAGAACGAAAAGAGCTAGCAACTTGAAATTTTCAGGGTGGGTGGTGCATCCCAATACGACGGACAAGTTCATTAATAGGCATAATCGGCCTAGTGGTTTCCGAGTAATAATTTTGTTTTCATCCAATATAAATCCGATCGAATTGAAACTTGGTGAGTAGTTGTAGAATATGAACCTAAGCACGTTTGTGAAATTTTGTGCGAATCGTATGACCAAGAAATTTAAAAAAAAATTATTAAAAAATATTTTTGTTGTCACGATAACTTGAGAACGGAAAGAGATAGCGGCTTGAAGTTTTCAGGTTAGGATGTGCACCAGAATGCTACATTTCAGTTTGTTTATGAGCATAATCGGCCAAACGGTTTTAGAGTAATAGCCATCTGAAATTTGGTTGTTTTTTGTTACTCATTAACTCGAAAAATACTAAACCAATTGAATTCAAACATAGTATTTCGTTGTAGAAAGCCAACGCAAAAATTTTTGCAAAATTTCGTGAGGATAGTATTTGTAAAAAATTTTTAAAAAATCATTGAAAATTAAAAAAAAATTCTATAAATCAGTAACTATTCGTTTGAAATTGCTGAAATTTTGCAAGAGCCTTCATAACCTAACTCTACGGCCAAGTTTCAAGTATTAACACGATCGGTTGAATATTGTTGGAGATTCGAGCATTCTTGTGTGAGTTCAGTAGATGGGTGACCGTTGCCTCGATAACTTTCGAACGAAAGGAGATAGGGACTTGCAATTTTCAGGGTAGGTTGCGTATCCGAAAGGGAGAGTTGAGTTCGTTTTTGTGCATAATCGGTCAAACGGTTTCCGAGTTATACCCACCTGCAATATTATTTTCTTGATAACTCAAAAAATAAATATTCGATCGAATTGAAGCTTGGTAACTAGTAGTAAAAAATCATCATAGGACGAGTTTAAAATTTTGTAAGAACCGTACCCCTAGATAATTTGAAAAAAATTACGAAAAAAAATTTTAAGATCCGCACCCCTAGAAAATTTCAAAAAAATCACGATAAAAAAATTGGTTCAAGCACTGACGTGAAGTCAGAAGCTTTAGCGCGTATGTTCTATTGTCCATTCTCCTGTATTGGACACCCTAAATCGAATTTACCATAGTAAATTATGTTGTCCATTCTCCTGTATTGGACACTCTTAATTCGAATTTACCATGGTAAATTCGATGGTTTAAATTCGATGGTGTCCAATACAGGAGAATGGACAACATAATTTACTATGGTAAATTCGATTTAGGGTGTCCAATACAGGAGAATGGACTATAGAACATACGCTCAAAAGCTTCTGACTTCACGTCAGTGCTTGAACCAATTTTTTGACTATTAATCCTTACTAATTCTTATTTTTCCCTTATTCTGGGGTGATTCAAAAGTCCAGGTCATAACTTTGGTGATAATTCTAGTTAAAATAAGTAAATTTTGTTTCTGTCTCGAATTCCTTTGGAGATAGAGGCTGTTGAGTATAGATGTTTTTGGCGCTCTTGTTCCTCGGAACAGAGTGCTTTTCAATTTGCCCAAATGTCTGTAATTTTTCGAATTTTTTTATGAAAATGGTCTTGAACGATTTGGTTTGACTCACTGATCAAGAATCCGTGGTCAAAATCGATTCTGTTCGGCCGGTCCGGCCGGCCGAATCCTATTGGCAGAATATTCATGTTTTGATTTCGGCACGCTTGTGCTCCTGAACAAACACCTATCATTTTGCCCACCTGTATGTATTTGGTGAATTTTTGGAAAAAAATGTTCTGAAATGATTGAGTTCGACTAGGTAAGGAATAATCCTGGGTCAAATCTAATTATGTCATGCCGTCCTTCTGGACGTCTGTAAGCACGATAACTATCGAACGAAATGAGGTTTGGGGTATAAATATCTCGGTTGAGCTCTTTAATGGTCAATATTCTTCTTAGAGGATTCGGAATTATGGCTATTTTAAGTTTAAGCTTTATTCGTGAGGACCGTATTAGAAGAAAATTTTAAAAAGAATCTTGAACAATATTACCTATGTATCTTACGATAACTTGAGAACAGAAAGAGATAGAGGCTTGCATTTCCAGTGTAGGTTGCGCATCCAAATGAAACATTTGAGTTCATTGATAGGAATAATCGACCAAACGGTTTTGGAGTTATATTCATTTGAAACTTTGTTTTTATTTCCTCAATAACTCAAAAAATACGATTTCGATCCAATTCAAACATGGCAATTAGTTGTAGATTGCTGGCGCCCAAATTTGCGAGAAATATCCGGACAACTACCTTGCCATCAGCTGTCCGGATTAAAGAGGTTACACTGTATTTCCTCAATAACTCGGAATATACAAAATGGTAAACTTGTGGAACGCCGACGTGCTAATTGTTGCGAAATTTCGTGTATATCGTATAACTACAAAAAAATTCGAATTTTTTTTTTTTATTTTATATTTCAGGAACCATCCATCAGAATCCGCTTAAATTCCGCACGTACCTTCGAACCACCATTTTATAATCGAGAACTGAATTTCAGCTCGATCGACTTCTTATGAGTCGTCAATAGACAATGGAACATGCCACGCAAAAGATCCTGACTTTGCGTCAGTGCTTTTAAAATTTTTTATTATCCTGACGCTTCCATATTAAGGATTTGCTTTCACCGGCTTCGATAGCATAGTTTCGAGGACCCAATCATAAACAGGCGTGGCTACTAACTTCACGTCAGTGATTTTTCCAATTTTTCTCAAAAACAATTCCATTATGCCCCCTCATCAACATGTTCGAATATTTTCGTTATTATAGATCTTCGACAAATGTGTCTCACATTCCTGAATTATCTCCACCACCTAAAAGGCGATTCCGAAGATCCATACCACACATTACGTTAGAATCCACCGTATCAAATCTGAAATTTTCATAATGCAACCCAATCTCAGATGATTTATTACCGCCAACTGTCAAAGCCGTGTCAGAACCCTGGATGGAAAACTATCCCGTCTGCCTGCCAGCTTCCTGCGCCCGAAGACAATCCCAACTAACGACCTGTATCCCGAAAACGGTGTCGCAGCGCAGCCTACTAGGAAATGATTTACTGCAACGGGATTCACAGATCATCTGTCACGTGATACATCATCAACTGTACGTGATGGGTTTTCTTGTATTTCTGCTCTTTATCTCTGTTTCATCGGTCCAGGTTCGATAGGGCTTCTCTTTCTGTCGTTTTGGAACGTTTGAGATCGACTACCAGACGTCGTGTGAGGTCCATATTTTAGAATAATTGCGATATTTCTGCTGACGTGACAGTGGTGGAGTGTGAAGGACTTAGCGGGATATAGATTGTTCTCTATGAGTGGAGGCGGATGTAATGTTGGGTACTCATCGAAGGATCAATTGGATTTAGGGTACTATTCGAGGTCATACGAAGTAAAAAAAATTGGTTCAAGCACTGACGTGAAGTCAGAAGCTTTTGCGCGTATGTTCTATTGTCCATTCTTCTGTATTGGACACCCTAAATCGAATTTACCATGGTAAATTATGTTGTCCATTCTCCTGTATTGGAGACTCTTAATTCAAATTTACCATGGTAAATTCGAATTCCGGTTATACAGGGAGTGAAAATAAATTTGATGAAAACACTTTTTTCCAATTTTGCATTCCTGGTGTGATCAAGTATTCAATGCTGAATACATTTCTGTTAAAACCAATGTATTCATTCGAATAGTTTTCGAAATATCGAAAAAAAAACCGGAAAAAAGTCAAATATGTTTAGTCAGTGTTATGTTCATTATTCTTATTTTAAACATCCTGAAAGTAATCCGTTTTTACAACATCGAAGAGGAAGAATGTGGAAAGGTCATCCATCTTTTGAATTTCAGAAATATCATCACAGGGCATTTCAAATTTTGTGTCGAAAATTGTGATCAAAAATTGGCCATAACTTCTGTTTTTCAAATTAGAACCCTATTTTTTCATGATTGCGTTGGATTCTGCGGTGAAAAATAATGATAGTTTTCTGACATGATTATGTTCCTTAATAAAAAAAAAATCAAAAATTATTGATTTTAGGAGCCTAGTCATGTTAGAAAACTATCATTATATTTCACTGCAGAATCCAACGCAATCATAAACAAGAGCGTCGGAATATAGGGTTCTAATTTGAAAAACAGAAGTTATGGCCAATTTTTGATCACAATTTTCGACACAAAATTTGAAACACCGTGGCATGATATTTCTGAAATTCAAAAGATGCATGACCTTTCTACATTCGTCCTTTTCGGATTTGTAAAAACGGTTTTCGTTCAGGATGTTTGAAATAAGAATAATGAACATAATACTGACTAAACATATTTGACTTTTTTTCCGGTTTTTTTTCCGATATTTTGAAAACTATTCGAATGAATACAATGGTTTTAACAGAAATGTATCCAGCATTGAATACTTGATCACACCAGGAATGCAAAACTTGAATAAAAATGTTTTCATCAAATTTATTTTCACTCCCTGTATAACCGGAAGTGCTTGGGCTTCGAAAATATTTTAGCTTTGTAGATAAATTCAAGCAATATAATAATCCCAATTTTCAGATTTCAAATATGTCCAGTTCTCCAGAAACGTCTAATAGGCACTCGAACTTGGGACACCCTGTGTATCACATACGTCGGTATTCTACAACTAGTTACCAACTTCCAATTCGTCCGGATCTGTATTTTCTGAGTTATCGAGAAAATAATATTCCAGAAGGGTATCCGGAACTGTTGGACCGATTATGCCCAACAATGAACTTCACTTCACGCTTGGATGTGCAACCTACTCTGATAATTTGAAGTCGCTACTTGTTTCCATTCGAAAGTTATCGTGGCAACGGTCTCCCATCCAGCTATAACTGAACTAACCCAAGGCTGCTCGGATCTGCAACAATATACATCCGATCATGTTCAAATTAGGAAGTCTGAAGTTAGGTTTTGAAGGCTCTTGCAAAATTTCAGTGATGTCGGACAAATAGTTCCTGATATAATGGGGTGGGTCACGGTCGATGATACCCTGGACTTTTACGGAGAACGGGACGTACGATTTTATTGAAAATTTGAGTCCTTGGCTAGGAAACACTGTTCCATGAATTTAGAATATTTTCAGCGCTGCGGTGTTGCCGCTTATACCAGAAAGTACTAACAACTTTTAAATTTCAAATGGAACACCCTATATGTTATTGTTTTTTTCGATCCGCCGTAGTTTCCTGAGTAATTCTGTGTCAATTTCACTATCCATATCTCTAGCAGTTTCCGAATAATTCATTGATTTACTTCATTTTTGCGCGCGTGTTCCGCAAGGAACAGCGTGCTATCATTTCGTCACAATGTCTGTATTTTTCGAATTTTTTTGCGGATATGGTCTCTAACGATTGGGTTCGACTCCCTGATGAAGAATTCAAGGTCAAATTAAATTCTGTCCGTCCGGCCGAACGGAGCGAGTTAGAGCGTTGAAATTTGCAGGGCATGTGTGGAGCGTAAATATCTCGGACAAGTTTGTTAATGGGCAAAATCCATCAAGCCGTTTCGGTGTTACGGCCATTTTTATTTAAAACGTTTTTCAAGAATATACCCGAAACCGATCACTCGATCTGAATTTCAGCATCAAATTGTATAATCATGACCTTCATATGCCTGCGAAGTCTCGCATTGATCAGTACTCTTTGGCGCGCGTGTTCACGGTGGCTAATTTGAATTGAATTATGAGTACTTCAAGCTCAGTGGATAGAGCGAGCCGGAGATCTACCCAAAGGATAGTGGACAACATTCACTGTCGGATCAAAAATTAACAGTGCTGTATCTAAGCTGCCATATGGATAGAGTAACAAAGTTGAAAAAGAACACAACTAACTCTCCTTAGTCGCACAAGCTCCTAGAAGATTCTGAGGGATCTCCTTGGGAAAGACTTGGAAGGGTCAGTATAATCATAATCATGTTCATAGCGCGCGCGCCAAATGCAAAATGACTTAACAATGAAAGAAAAAGTGTAAAAAAGCATTGACGTGGGGTCAATCTGCTTTGGCACGCGTGCTAAAATAATGATTATGATTATAATGACCCTTCCAAGTCTTTCCCAAGGAGATCCCTCAGAATCTTCTAGGAGCTTGTGCGACTTAGGAGAGTCAGTTGTGTTCTTTTTCAACTTTGTAACTCTATCCATATGGCAGCTTAGATACAGCACTGTTAATTTTTGAAACGACAGTGAATGGTGTCCACTATCCTTTGGGTAGATCTCCGGCTCGCTCTATCCACTGAGCTTGAAGTACTCATCATTCAATTCAAATTAGCCACCGTGAACACGCACGCCAAAGAGTACTGCCTTCACGTCAGTACTTTTTTTATTTATTCGTGTAAAACATAGCTTCAATTCAACATTCATTTCTTCGGTACTTGAAATCCTAGAAAACCGAAGTTTCGGGTATGGATTAACAATATCCCGTGCATTATTCACGTATTATGCCATTATACGTAAATGATACACGGGATATTGGAAATCCATACCCGAAATTTAAGCTATCTAAGATGCCAAGTACCGAAGTAATTCATATTTAATTGACACTATGTATTGCAAAGAAGTACATCAATCAATTACTCGAAAACTGCTAGAGATAAGGATGAGGAAGGCGATGCAGAAATAATCACGAGGCTATTGCGATTCGAAAAATTGTTCCAAGCTCTGTGGACAGGAGCTTTGTCGCTCTTGTTCAAACTTTGACAAATCATATCTCCGAAATTATTGTTCTCTTGGAATGATATAAATGGATTCTTACGAGAGAAAAGTATCATGAAAGAAATTAAATTCAAACAGACTTATTCTCCCTAATAACGAACTTATCCGAGATATTCATTCCTCAAATCTGCTCTGAAAATTATATTATATCAATTAAAGCTTAGACAATGTTGCAGTTTTCTTTTTACTGGAGATATACTGAACCCAATTTGGTTATGTATCTTACCAAAGAATATATTTCCGTCATCATATGGATTATCCACGGGCATTATATTAGCACCTTAAAAGTATAATATCATATCATCCTCATAATTCTACGATAACTGGGGTTATTTCATTGGTCATTTTGCATTCAATCATACTTTCTTATATATAGGTTTATTTTATATGAAGAATAAGGAACCAGAAATAATTTTGACATTTATCTCTAATAGGACAATCAGATGAAATGTAAAAACACAGATCATATAATAATTCATAGAAAGAAAAATTAGAGTAGAGCACTCTGTGAAAACATAGAAGTACGATTCATTATTTAATTTCGAAAGTATTAGCTTGTTAGAGTTAAAAATGATATCAGTGGATTTTCATGATAAAACTGCATCTTAAAAAAAAATTGAATTTGAAATTTGTACTGTAAAAAATTTTTTTTTTGTTACTCTGAAACCACCTTACCGTTTTTGCCCGATAACGAAGGTAACTAAGATACTCATCTCTCAAACATACTCTGAAAATTTCAAGTGCCTAGCTGATTCTGTTCGAGAGTTATTGTAGAAAAAACGTTTAAAACTTTTTAAATTTTTTTTGACACTTTAGGACAACCCGATCAATACAAAACATGCGTATAAAGTTCAATATTCTACAATTTGATGCTAAATTTCAGATAGATCGAGTGATCAGTTTCGGAAATATTCATAAAAAATGTTTTTACTAAAAACATCCATAACTCCGAAGCCGCTTGGTGTATTTCACCCATTAACAAACTTTGTCCGAGATATTTACGCTCCAAATCTACCCTGTAAATTTCAATACTCAACCTCCTTTTGTTCGAGAGTTATCGTGTTAACGGCCGGACGGACTGCCGGACAGAATTTCGACCACGGATTCTTCTTGATCAGTGAGTCAAACCAAATCGTTTAAGACCATTTTCAGCCAAAAATTAAAAAATTACAGACATTTGGGCAAATTGATAAGCACTCTTTTCCGAGGAACAAGAGTGCCAAAAAGCAATAATATATAGGATGTTCCATTTGGAATATCAAAGTTTCAAATGTCAAAATATTCTAGATCGATGGAGCAGTGGTTCCTAGCTAGAGAATACAATCCCGGGATCCCGAATCTCGGGATCCCGGGATCCCGGCCGTTTTCTGACCCCGAAAATCCCGGGATTGTACTTGGATAATCCCGGGATTTTCGGGATTGTCTCAAACATTAATAATCGCGATCTCATAAGGGAATAATTATGGATAATTGAAGGTGATACGAATAAAACTATGCGCGAAACATTCGGGATATTAATTCAAGATAATATGATTCGAATTATTAATTAAGTAGTCAAAATTCCAATGAATAGGAAAAAAATGTTTCAGTAAATAAACCACACTCTTGCAGAGCAGTAGAAACTATGAGGGTGACCAGGTAAAGTTTCTCTCACAGTTTCTTGTAACCAACCTTGGAAAAATCAAGCAAAATGAAAGAAATATCGATCGCTTGAGCGAAAGCTCGAGAAAAAACACATGTGTTTTTATTTCAATTCTAGCTTCAATTCGTATGTGTCTACGGCCCATGATAGAAGGAAAGCTTTTTTCTTTTCTTTGTATCACTCCCTTTAAATTTAAAAAATTCAAAGTAGTTTTTTAATTATTACTATTTTCAAATTATAGTTTTTTGTTCAGTGTATTTTTTTCGTCTTTCTTATTATTGTTGGTGATTTCTTCTTTTACAATATAAACATTTTTAAAGAAATTACACAAGTTTTGTTTTCCATTTGAGGTCATACCACATTGAGAAACCACATATTCTAATCCCGGGATATTCCCGGGATCCCGGGATTGTGCATAAAGAATCCCGTAATCCCGGGATCGAAAAAAGAACCCGGGATTGTATTCTCTATTCCTAGCTAAGGATCGAAATTTTCAATGAAAATTGGGTTCAAGCCCTGTGGACAGGAGCTTTTTGGCGCTCTAGTTCAAACAGACAAATTACATCTCCGAAAGTATTGGTTTCTCAGAGTTGGGAATTGAATCAATGTATTCTTATCAAAGAACTGCATCATAAAGGAAATTAAATTCAAATAATAGTTTATTTATCAAGATTAAATGAGCAATCTGAGAATGAGAACTGCACCATCAAAGAAATCAAATTAAAATAGATGCAATGAATTTGACTCTTTCTTATAAAACAGGATGAAATGTACGAGTATGAACACAGATCATATAATAAAGCTTAGATAGAATAATTATAGCATTCTTTGAAAACATAGAAGTACGTACGATTCATTATTGAAATTTAGAAAAATCATATCTCCGAAAGTATTAGTTTGTTGGAGTTGAAAATGATATCGATGGATTTCAATGGTGAAACTGCATCTTAAATAAAAATTACAGACATTTGGGCAAATTGATAAGCACTCAGTTCCGGGAAACTAGAGCGCCAAAAAGTGTAATTTCCTCCCCGGGATTTGAGCCAGCCTTCTCTCGTTCCGAAACCGAAAACCCGACTCACTAGAAGAACCGGCTATCACGCTCCTCGTACGATCTTGTCGATCTCCGGTATTAGAATGAAACGTCGGTACTTACCTGGGATATATATTCTTAATTTTCAGTTTTCGACATAAAATCGCCACATGGGGGTTTATTTGACGGTTTTTTACCCTTGTGTCTCTAAGTCGATTTTGACGTTTCTCGAACCAACTATTAGCAAGGAATAAGACAATGTCATGTCTCAGGCAAATAAGTTGAGATTATGATAATTCATACATAGAATCATTATATAATTCTGTGAAAACGTTGAAATACGATTTATTAATGAAATTTTGAAAAATCATATCTCCGAAAGTATTAGCTTCTTAGAGTTAAAAACGATATCAGTGGATTCGTATGGTAAAACTGCTCATTGAAAAAATTTAATTTGGAATTTGTTATGTAAAAAAAATTTTTTTTTTGTTACTCCGAAACCATCTGTCCGATTTTGCCCAATAACGAACTTAGCCGTGATATTTATTTACCAAATCTACTCTGAAAATATCAACTCTCTAGCTCATTCCGTTCGAGAGTTATCGTGCCTACGGACTGCCGGCCGGCCGGGCCGGCCGGAAAACCGGACCGGCCGGGCAGAATTAATTTCGACCACGGATTCTTGATCAGTGATTCGAACCAAATCGTTTAAGACCATTTTCATCGAAAAATTCGAAAATTACAGACATTTGGACAAATTGATAAGCACTCAGTTCCCTAAAAGTCCAGGGTACCATCAACCGTGGCCCACCTGCATAGAATTTTTTTCAATGATTTTTTTCGAAATTTGCTAGTGATACGATACTCACGAAATTTCCCAACAATTTGCGCGTCGGCATTCCACAAATAATTACCAGGATATAATTGGATGGGTTTCGTATTTGTTGACTTATTGAGGAAATAACAACCAAATCGCAATTATCTGGTGTAATTTCAATTATTCGTGTTTCAAAATTCACCCCGATGTAAATCAACACTAAAATATCATGAAATTGCCAATTTTATCACGCACTTGATATTCTGGTGAATGTGAATACCATCTCGCTCTTCCATAGTACCTATACATGAAATATGTATATATTCAGAAAAATCACTAGAATGGTTTGATTAAACATCTTCAATGGAGCTATTATACACTTTTGAATAAAACATTCACCGATTTAATCAAATAAACACTTTATAATTAAGGAATCAGTATATGCTGATAAGAAAAAATTTAATCTTGTTTGGTGATTTTTGCGCGTATGTTCTGGGGAACATCGTGTTATCATTTTGCCCAAATGTCTGTAACTTTCGAATTTTTTTACGAAAATGGTCTCAAACGATTTGGTTCGACTCCCCAATGAAGAATTCGATATCAAATTTGATTCTGTCCGGCCGGCCGCCCGGCAGTCCGGCCCTTGCCACGATAACTTGAGCACGGAAAGAGCTAGCGACTTGAAATTTTCAGGGTAGGTGGCGCATCCCAATACGACGGACAAGTTCGAATGGGCATAATCGGCCCAATGGTTTACGAGTAATAATTTTGTTTTCAACCAATATAAGTCCGATCAAATTGAAACTTGGTGAATAGTTGTAGAATATAAACCTAAGCACGTTCGTGAAATTTTGTGAGAATCGAATCGCTAGAAAATTATTGAAAAATTATTAAAAAATATTTTGTTGTCACGATAACCTGAGAACGGACAGAAATAACGGCTTGAAGTTTTCAGGTTAGGTTGTGCATCTGAATGTGATATTTGAGTTTGTTCATAAGCATAATCGGCCAAACGGTTTTAGAGTTATAGTCATCTGAAATTTGTTTGTTTTTTGTTCCTCATTTACTCGAAAAATACTAAACCGATTGAATTCAAACATGGTTATTAGTTGTAGAATGCCAACGCGAAAATTCTTGCAGAATTTCGTGAGTATAGTATTTCTACAAAATTATTAAGAAATCATTGAAAATTGAAAATAAAATTCTATAAATCAGTAACCCTTCGTCTGAAATTGCAGAAATTTTGCAGGAGCCTTTAGAACCTAACTATACTGCAAGTTTCAAGTTTTAACACGATCGGTTAAATATTGTGGGAGATTCGAGCAGCCTTGTGCGAGTTCAGTAGATGGGTGACCGTTGCCTCGATAACTTTCGTACGAAAGGAGATAGGGACTTGCAATTTTCAGGGTAAGTTGCGTATCCGAATGAGAGAATTAATTTCGTTTTTGGGCATAAACGATCTAACGGTTTCCGAGTTACACTCACCTGGAATATTATTTCGTCGATAACTCAAAAAACAAAGATTCAATCGAATTGAAGCTTGGTAACTAGTAATAGAAAATCAACATAAAGACGTGTTTGAAATTTTGTAAGAACCGTCCGCCAAGAAAACTTAAAAAAAAATTACGAAAAAAAATTTTGTAAGGACCGAACCTACCCCTAGAAAATTTGAAAGAAATTACGAAAAAAAAACCCTTAATTCGAATTTACCATGGTAAATTCGAATTAAGTGTACAATACAGGAGAATGGACAACATAATTTACCATGGTAAATTCGATAAAGGGTGTCCAATGCAGAAGAATGGACAATAGAACATACCTCGCAAAAGCTCCTGACTTCACGTCAGTGCTTGAACCAATTTTATTTTATACAGAAGGTGTTCGAACAAACTACCGGGTTTCAAAGTAGTACGATTACTGATTACAATTAGTTTGATCTTGCGTGCGATGTGATGTAGGTACAGTGCATCTAATACTTCTGGTAGCGTCAATAAGATTTTTCCCATAATGAAGTGAATAAAAATAAATGATAGAGATCGTGAGAATTACATTTTTATTACAGAGAGGTAAAACCTGTATATGCCTTGTTGGACTTTGGATTCTGTGAATTCTCCAAATACAAATTAGGAATATTGAGTGGTAAATCTTTATGAGAATATGTTATAGATCATATTCCAATTTTCCAGAAAAGCCAGCGTTTTAGATAAGACTTTCAAAACTGAATGGAAATTTAGTGTATTTTGTATGGAGTTGTTTGAAGACATGTATTATGTAACATTTTATAATTCCAGATTTCCATGGCTTTGCAAGAAATCATCCAGTAAAATAGAAATACACATTCAACAGTATTTCATTGGAATAGGCCAAAATAAAGTAGCTCTGGAAGATATTCTGATTATGTTGGATGGTGAGCCATTACCAAGTATATGTGCATACAATGGTATATTCAACAGTATCTGATTGGAATAAGCCAAAATAAACTAGCTTAGGAAGATCTTCCGATTATGTTGGATGGAGAGCCATTATCAAGCCACCATTTTACAATTGAGTACCGAATTGCAACTTGATCAGCTTCGAATTTTAGCAATTATTGTGAAAATAAATTTTCGAACTGGTATCCACTTCTCTGAAATATTGTTTCCTCAATAACTCAAAAACTACAGATTCAATCGAATTAGTAACTTGGTAATTAGTTGTAGAATGACAACGCACAAATTTTTGCAAAATTTCGTAAGGATCGTTTCACTAGATGGTCCAGGATTCGGTTTAATCTTTTTTGCGCGCATATTCTAGGAAGAGCATTTTGCCCAAATTTTCGAATTTTCGAACTTTGTATTTCCAAATCCCAATTACCCAAGGAAATAGAGGGAAGGGAAACTTCTCATGCGAAGAATGGAAAATGCTAGAAACGGGCTGCGTGAATTTCAAAATTGTCTCAAGGACCACTCCACCTCGAAACCGACGCTATTTTCTCGAAAATGACTTGCACACACACAGAATTGGCGTGATGTGGTAATATGTGCTTCTAGTCTTTACTGGCTGTGCCTTCCTCAGTCATTCAACTCTCAGACATATTATTTATTTCTTTTTAAATGCAATACATCATCGTTCATCCACTTAATCAATTGGATCTGTACTAACACCAATCGGATCACCCTATATGTGCGCAAAATCCTTTCAGCCCGAGTAAGACAAGATGAAAATTTCTTCAAAACCATTTTGCGCGTGGACGAAACTACCTAAGGATGATTTCACGATTTCACATTAAAATAATAAATAATATAAAACCGATTATGAAAGTCCTAAGATTTCACAATTCATCCATAATTTAATTAGTTACCCTTCTGCATATAACGCGGATCGCAATAATCAGATAATAAAAAGTTGGAAATCTCTGTGGACAGGGGTTTTCGCGCTCTTGTCAAACTACTAGCGAGTAATGATTCAAACTTTGACAAATCATACCTCCGAAAGTATTGGTTTCTCAGAGTTGGAATTGCATCATAAAATAATATGAAAAAAATATTTTTTTTCGTTACTCCGAAACCAATTTTTGTCCAATAACGAACCTAACCGATATTTATCTCTCAAACCTATTATGGACATTTCAACTAGTCTAGTTCATTTCATTCGAGAGTTATCATATTAATGGCCGGCTGGACATAATCGATTTTGACCACGGATTCTTGTTCAGTGAGTCCAATCAAAAAGTTCGAGACTATTTTCATCCAAAAATTCGGAAATTTTAGACATATGGGAAAATTGATAAGCACTCTGTTCCGAGGAACTAGATTGGAAACAGATTGCAATTAGCAGAAGTTCTCTTGATTCACGTTAAAAAAAAAATCAAATTTCGCCAGTATTCGGAATTTTCTTTCAGGCTGCTAAGGGAAATTTTGGTGCTCTTGTTGCCCTCAACAGATTGCCTATCAATTTGCCTAAATATCTGTAATTAACGAATTGTTAGCCGAAAATGGTCTCAATTGAATACTTTGGACTCAGTCTTGAGGAATCCTAGATCAAACTTAATTCTGCCCGTCAGCACAATTGTTGTCGAACACAATGAGGTAGAGAGTGGAAATATGCAGGGTTGGTTTGTAGTCCAAATGCGCCAGTTAAGTCCGTTATTGATCAAAATCCGCCGAGAGGTTTCGGGGTTATAGCCATATGAAATTTTGTTTTCCCAATAACTCGAAAAATACTGATCTCGTTTCATGATTGATACTCGGTACGTATAGTTAAAATATTTTAACACAAACAGAGAATGTTGGGACGATCGTATAATTAGAAAATTTAAAACAAATATCAGAAACTATCCGTCAGATATCAATGCCAGTCCTAAATCGGAAGCCAATCTCAATTGAAGATTGAATTCATTGCTAATTATCCTTCTGCCCCTGCGCCACTGTCTCCAAGTTCACATATGCAAAACCCTCAACTTCATTAATATGATTTATAACGTCAGGACATTAATTAGGACCTTATATGTTACCAATACGACTTCCTTTAACCAACTCGAGTTTCCATCCAATTAGACATAAACAAATTACCACCATGACGAATACCTCTTTTACCTCGCAGTTAAAATTATCGTCAGCTGCTTGTCATCTCACACCACATTCCGTGACAGAAGCTTTGTTCGCGTTTTTGCCCCAGAGTTTTTCTACTAACGATGTGTTCTGCTAAGTTGACGATGATGATATGGTGAGGAAATTGAAAAAGGGCATTACTTATGTGAATCCTATATAACGATCTCGAAAACGGATGAAAATTGAATGGGTTCAATCACCCAGAAAAGAAGGACAGTTGGAAGCGATTAATATGACGGAAAACTGTTCATATATTCATCGAAGGGAAATTACGATACTAGGCTAGTTTCACAAGGTATACTCCCATTCACTTTTATAAAGTCTCCCGGTTGGCCATGATTTAGGTCTATCACGTTTTTGTAACTGAAACTGAGGCAGGTTGGCATTCCTGATATATCGTCAATGTCAAAACAATTCTCCGTGACGTTGCTCATGCCAATTATACTCTCAACATAATCTTCCATCTTCAGACAAGATATTATCACAGACCATTATCTTCAAATCATAAAGAACTCATTGAAATTGAAAATGCCGAAAGTAGTTTTGAAGAAGCAGAGACAATGTATCATGAAGTGCTATACAGAACTAAAATCTACAATAGGAAAACTTCATTCTGTCTCAGGACATGTTGAACTCTCGAATGAAATTAATTAGTTTCCTATCACTATATTTATTTCTTGAGAATTTCGAAAAGTGGGGAATTCCATAGGTACGTATGTTCGTTTAGAAGCTTTCCTGTCGGGTTTTTCAGGTACTTTTATTCTTTTTCCAAATGAACTATCACAAAGTAACGTACTACTCTATCCATTATTTTTCATTAAAATTTCAACACTTGATTCTTGATTTACGTATAAGAAAAAAGCATAACTGAATCTTCCAACCAGTTTGTAAACGTGAAATATTTCCAGTATCAACACAGGAAAAATTTGCTTCAACAGTCAGCAGAGGTCTTTGGAATTGTTGAATTCACATAATATGTGTTCAAATTAATTATTTTTCCGAAGTAAATTCACATTGTGAAAAATACGTAATTACTACAACCTCTATGTAGAGAGGAAACGTTGCGTAGTTATCTGACAGGAAAATGACTATAACCTAACATTTTCAAAATATAAACGGTGAAATGAGTCAAAATTACATGGCCAACCGGAAGACTTTATAAAAGTGAATGGAGTATATTATGTTATGCAGTTTTCAATTCTGGTGCATTTACGATAATTTATAAAACAAATATAAAGAACCGACGTGACGCCAACGCCTTCAGGGTGCTCGTATATTTAGGGTCATTATATTTCACTGATTTCGTAATCCCCTAATTTATGGTTATTAAAAAACCATGTTATCATGAATATATAAAATTCGAATGGATATACTCTGAAAACTTTTTGCGCCCATTTTCTTGGTAACAGCGTGCTATCCTTTTGCCCAAATGTCTCTAATGTTCGAATTTTTTTTCCGAAAATGGTTACAAACGTTTAGGTTCGACTCACTAATGAAGAATTCGAGGTCAAATTTGATTCTTTCGGAAAGAGATAGCGACTTGAAATTTTCAAGATTGGTGTCGCGTCCAACTGCGACAGACAAGTTCATTCATGGTCATAATCGGTCCAGACAAAACTTCCCTCCGAATCGTACTTTCGAAGAATGGAACCGTCTCCCTGCTTATGTTATGGACTCTTCATCAGTTAACCCCTTCAAGAACCTCCTGGATGTTCTTCCTCGGTGAACACTGTGTTTTTTTTCTTCCATAATATATCCACATTATGGCATGTTTTTCTTATAGATGTAGTAATTATTAATTGATCTTAACTCTAATTGTGAATTCAATAATAGTAATAGCCCAACCAACCAACCAGTGCTACCATATGTGCCTCTGGAGATTGAAGAAGTTGTTGAAAATGACAAAGCTCGCATCTACTGGAACTATGCGGTTCCAACAACTCGGCAGATCCATCCCATAAAGCCGGATATACTCTTGCTCGATAAAGAACTGAAGGAATTGTTTGTCGTCGAATTTTCCTCCCCCGCAGAAAATAATGTAGGGGTGAAAGAAGAACAGAAGAGGAAAAAATACAAGGATTTAATGTTCGAACTAGGGATCCTGTATCCAGGACATAGGGTTAGAATGGTCGTACTAATCATAGGATGCCAAGGCGGAATGAGAGCGAACTATGTGACCGAATTGAAGATTATCCCGGCCTGCAAATCTCTGGCCGAGGATTTTGCGCACAGAATGCAGAAAGCGGTGTTACTCAGATCACTTCGAGTCATCAGGTCCCATCAACTATGAAGGTCGCTTGCAGCTCATCTCTTTTGTGAAGGGACGCTGTAAGGGCAGGACGAAGAACTACTCCAAGAAACGTGCGAGAGGTTTTTTTAGTGAGTAACCAATCAACACCTATAGCCCCAGGGGCTCTGGAATGTGTTCCAGAATGCGGGCTTAGCAAACCCAAGGTTCCCTCAAACTAAACCTGGCAGTAGGTATAAAATGCGAAACCGCACGGGGGTACTACTTAGTGCCATACGGGTGTGACAAGGCCGCGGACGCCAGTCACTCTCAATCGATGATGCATCACAATCTACGGAGCCTCGGAGAACAGCTGCTGCCTAGGGATCAACAGGACACGTCTGGGGTTGGTGCTGGGCGTGACAGTATGTGGACCACCAACGGCAGCATGCTGAGATACAAGGCCATCGAGGAGGAGAGAGAACCTGTTATCGGTCGCATAGGGAATCAGTGCTCGACAGAGCAACCTATAGTCGGATCCGGCAACAGTAACAAGGCCGCAGAAAGGGGACGCCGCAAGTGGACACCCGAGCAACATGAACAACTGTCTGTGCTGTACCGAAGATCCAGACCAGAGAGAAGGGGATATATGGTTAGACTGCATGATCTGTAGTGTGAGAATCACCCAGATCTCATTTTCATGACGCAGCAAAATCGACGAGACCAGGTGAGCCATCTCGAGAAGAGAGGAATCTTGCACCAGCTTCAAGACACTTGACGAATCAAAGGAGATAATAACAGAATGAGAGCCAAGTGAGATATGCAGCAAAAATCCAACCTCCAATACCTAGATTGTCATATGAAGAAGTTGCAGTACCGGACATGGATCAGGTGAGAGCTACCCCACTCTGAGCTGAAAATGCTGCATACTGCAACGGGCGAAGGAGGGAACAGGAGAGATGTTCTAGAGCCAGTCGTCAATAGAAGGCTGCAGTAACGAATCCTAACATAAAGAAGACAAGACGACAGGCTGAACACCTAGCTGTGATGAATAATATAATCGACGATTGCCTAAAGGAGGATTGTTCGCTAGAAGATGTCGTGGCTACAGTCAGAGCTGCTACTTCACTTCTGTGCCCACCAGGAAGAACAACAACAAAGGAGGACAAACATAGGTCTAGATTGAATAAGCTAGACAAGAAGATACAAACCGCAAGACAGCACGCTTCTTGGTACCAATGTATCATAGATGTTATGAAAGGGCAACTGAAGTCGTGCAAAAAAATAGAGGTCGAGATGGGTGAGCTGCGTGCGTTGCATCGCTTGCCCACCATCAATCTACTGAAGCAGAAAATTATCGATAAATTAAGTTTGCTTGCAGAGGCAAGGTAGAAGCTGATCAAGAGGCAAAAGTGGATAGAAGATTACAACAACGTCACCGCAAAACCTTCAAAGTAGAGGCAAAAAACTCACCATCACCGGAAGGAGTCAAACAGTTCTGGAAAAAATTGTGCGATTGACCAGCAGAAACCAGGGATACTCCAGCACTTCACAGATTCCAGATATTAGACGATCAAAATCTGCAACAGATCGAAGAGCTGACTGAAATAAAAACCGAAGAGATTAGAAATGCCCTGAAGAACAAGCATGATTTCACGGCACCTGGACTGGATGGGGTTCAGAACTCCTGGTGAAAGAATATTCCAGCTACCCAACGATACCTAGGTACATTTTTCAGTGAAATAATAATTCACCGTGAGCCAATTCCTTTGTGGTTGGTAGAGGGCAGAACTGTACTGATACCGAAATCAGGTGATCTGGAGAGACAACTACCACCAGTCACGTGTCTCAACACTCTGTATAGAATTCTAACAAGTGTTCTTCAGCATCGGATTGTGGAGTTCACTGGACCAGTCTGTAATTAAATCTACTAACAAAGAAGAGCAAGATAAGGAGTACAGGGATGCAAGGACGACCTTCTTATAGACAAAGGCATTTGTCAAGATGCGAGACTCTACAAGCGCGACCTACATACATCATGGTAGGATTACGCAAAAGCATTTGATACTTCGGCGCACAGCTGGATAATAAAGCTGCTGAAGATGCTCAAAATCCACACTAACATTGCCATGTGATGGAAGAAATTATGGAGCTATGGAAAACTAAGTTTCTCCATTCGATCCGAAAGTTAGACCACTTATACTGGATGGGGAGATACAGGTGAGGTGAGGAGACTCGCTAAGCCTGCTATTGTTCTGCATAACACTTCTACCATTAACAACTGAGTTCAGGGCATTAGGAATGTCACACAGTTGACCTCCTCACTTTGTTTCGAGAACACCTTCATGTGTGAGGAAGCGACAGCACCATCCTTATCTGTTTATTGTTTTATTTGCGATCTAATACATTAATTCGCAGCTGTTTTCAACTTGTGTATACAATTTTCTTTTCACCGTAATATTTTTATTGCAAGAATTTTAAGGTAAAATTTTATTTTCGTTTACAAGACTGAATTGGACATCGAATAACCTTTGATGCTATTTAGCACAAGCAATAATTTTCCAATCGAAAAATATTGTTGAGGGTTGAGGGCATACACCCGCAACTACAAAATAGCATGCACTTCTCAAACTTCGTAAATAGAAATCGGCGGGTAGGAGGATATTTCTCAATATTTATTATTTCAGGAATAAGAACCTGACACCATTTACAAATTTTTAATTCTGTATGTTGTAAAAATAGCTTAACAAATTCTTTTTTCAGTCACACCGCTTAATGTGCAATCGAATATCCTTTCATTTGATATATCAAAATCCATATATTCTTATTGGGAAAAAAACAGAAGAGGCGTGTGGAGCGTAAAGGGTGAGAGATTTCAAATTCAAAAAAGCATAGGGCGACTTGCTTTTGAAATTACAAATCCATGGATTCATGGATTTCCCTTAGTAATAATTAGTAAAAAATGATGATCAGATTGCAGTACTATCCAATCACAAATTGTAAATTATTTCCAAATTTTTTAATAAAAAATTGGTTCAAGCACTGACGTGAAGTCAGAAGCTTTTGCGCGTATGTTCTATTGTCCTTTCTTCTGTATTGGACACCTTTAATCGAATTTACCATGGTAAATTATGTTGTCCATTCTCCTGTATTGGACACTCTTAATTCGAATTTTTTCAAATTTTCTAGGGGTACGGTTCTTACAAAATTTTAAACACGTCTTTATGTTGATTTTCTACTACTAGTTACCAAGTACCAATGCAATCGAATATTTATTTTTTGAGTTATTAAGGAAATCATATTCCAGGTGGGTATAGCTCGGAAACCGTTAGACCGATTATGCCCAAAAACGAACTCAACTCTCCCTTTCGGATACGCAACCTACCCTGAAAATTGCAAGTCCCTATCTCCTTTCGTTCGAAAGTTATCGAGGCAACTGTCACCCATCTACTGAACTCACACAAGAATGCTCGAATCTCCAACAATATTTAACCGATCGTATTAAAACTTGAAAGTTGGCAGTAGAGTTAGGTTATGAAGGCTCTTGTAAAATTTCAGCAATTTCAAACGAATAGTTACTGATATATAGATTTTTTTTTTTATTCTCAATGATTTATTAAAAATTTTCTGCAAATGCTATCCTCACCAAATTTTGCAAGAATTTTCGAGTTGGCATTCTGCAACTAATTACCATGTTTGAATTCAATCGGATTAGTATTTTTCGAGTCAATGAGGAACAAAAAACAACCAAATTTCAGATGGCTATAACTCTAAAACCGTTTGGCCGGTTATGCTCATAAACAAACTGAAATGTCGCGTTCTGGTGTTAATCCTAACCTGAAAATTTCAAGCCGCTATCTCATTCCGTTCTCAAGTTATCGTGACAACAAAAATATTTTTTAATAATTTTTTTAAAATTTTTTAGCCATACGATTCGCACAAAATTTCACAAACGTGTTTAGGTTCATATTCTACAACTACCCACCAAGTTTCAATTCGATCGGATTTATATTGGTTGAAAACAAAATTATTACTCAGAAACGGCTGGGCCGATTATGCCCATTAACGAACTTTTCCGTCGCATTGAGATGCGCCACCTATCCTGAAAATTTCATGTCGCTAGCTCTTTTCGTTCTCAAGTTATCATGGCAACGGCCGGACGGCCGGACGGCCGGCCGGACAGAATCAAATTTGACCTCGAATTCTTCATTGGGGAGTCGAACTTAATCGTTTGAGACTATTTTTTTCAAAAACATTGAAAGTTACAGACATTTGGGCAAAACTATAACGCGATGTTCCCCAGAACATACGCGCAAAAAACGGCACTACCGATTGTACTTTTAGTCACATTGCTGAATATGTAATCAAATTACCTTTCATTTGATGTATCACAAAACATATATTTCCATTGAAAAAAATAAAGTAGTAGGCTCCGGTGCGGCGGGGGTGAGAAATATCAAATTCAAAAAAGCACAGGATAAATTGCTTTTGAGATTAAAAATCGATGGGTTCGAGAATTTTCCTTAATAGTTTTTCGTACAAGAATTATTGACGAGTTACTCTACTTTTTTGGCACGCTGTATAGGTCAATCCTGGCGAACAATTCCATTTTAAAGGATAATTATTTGACAGGATAATTTACCAAATGAATGCGAAAATATTGTATATCTTGCAATTACGTGTACTTGAATCAGGGCTCCGAACCTCAACGTAAATGTATACGTCCAGGAACAATGGTCTTGTGAAGAAAAAAATTAACAAGTGGGTGCGAACAATCGATGATGTTGACGATTGAATAGGCCACTAGGAGTGTTCATTAAGTGGAGGAAATAGCTGACAGGCTACGAACGGAAGTAATGTCAACCGGTAAGCCATTGAGACAGGTCAGTGCAGCCAGATACAATCGAACCATTCAACGATTTTCTAATTTATCACTTCTTTGTTCCCCATGATGGTTTTATTGATTGTCTATTGTTTCGTATTGTTTTCTTCTCACCAAAGACATAATTAAATCAGACAATATACGGTTTTGCACAATTAAATCATTAGTAAGATATTTGTCGACTTAAAAGGTCAAATGCAAAGCAGTGCATATTTCCAGAGTCATAAAGCATAAAACAGAGCATATTTCCAGAGTCATAAAGATAAATAATCATACTGAATTGCACCGAGTGATGTATTTAACCTGTCATTTTGTTTTTGATCGAAAAGAAAAACTCTACAAACAAAAGTCTTATATCTCTAAAGGGCGCATCCGGTAGTACTGAATACCACTCATCCCCTCATCACCCCTGTAGGCAAGGGACAGGGTAAATGACAACTCTTAGTTTTTATGGCAAAATCAAATTCTATGTCAAAAAATTCGTATCATAATGTCCGTAAAAATTTTGTTCATTTGCGATAGACGCGCAACGAAGGGTAGAAAAGGTAAAGCGGAAAGAACACCAAGCAAACGTGATTTATCAATCATTACCATTATTGACTGGCAACCTATTGAGAATTGCTAAATACGTTGCGCGTAAAGTGCCATATATCGAAATTTACAAAAATTGTACGGACATAGGTATCAGACGTAATTTTTGACATTCACCTAATTTGATTTTGCCTTAAAAAATGCCATATGAGATTCCAAAGTTCTCCTCTGTCTATAGGGGTAACTCTGGGTGAGGGGTTGCTGAAGTTCAGTACTACTGCATCCAATCTTTAGAAATACCAAACTTTCATCTGCCCAATTTTTTCTCTGCGATGACGAATTTTCGATCAAAAAAATGCTTCAAAAATGATCTTTAAAAAAAAAGAGCAATCTACAATGCTTCAATACTATAATGCTTCAAAAATTGTCATTAAATTTATTTATCAAGATTAAATGAGCAATCTGCAATGATTCAACCTCGTGGAATGGGTGGTTGCAACTTAAACTCGGTGCATAGTTTTCACAACTCGATATATATACCTAAGGAAAGTATCATCGAAATGTCTAGATCAAGGCTGGAGACAATCATAGCAGATTGTCCATTTATTCCTGATATTTGAGTAGGTAGCGGATTACGAACAAATTATTTCAATATTTCAAAATATATTAATAAAATACTATCCTCTTTTCATGATTTAAAATTTAATAGTTCATACCACTAACACAATCTTTTCTTTATTATTTACCTTAACTAAAGAAAAAATTATTAAAAGGTTTCTTTCTGGGTTTTCTCTCCCAAACTCTGAAAGAAACCTATTAATAATGAGTATACCTACCACAGTATTCTTTAATGATTACTTTTCAAGAAAAAATGTTTGTTACACAAATGTAGATCCATATTTCAGTATTTTTTGCTAGCAACATTATGAAAATACTGTATATAGGAACATGTCTCACTACTTAAGGAAGTAAAAGGTAATATTAACCTCAGTGGTCAACGAAAAGTAATTTCTTTTGATGATTCCATTATGTTCTTCTTTCCTATTGCCTCCACAATTTACATCAATAAAATGATCCAATTCTAAATCTTCTGAAACATCATCCCCAATATTTATACATACATTATTCAATATGTAATCAGTAAATATTATTTTCGGTTTCTAAACAGTCTTGTATATATTCACAAATTCAAGAATCGGATACTTGTTTTCCAAGAGAATATATTTTCAAACTACGAATTGACTATCTCTAATAGCTATAAAAGATGGCATTTATGAACAGTGAACACAGACAGAATCTGTGTTCACATTCTGTGAATACATAGAACTTACGATGTATTATTATTATTATGAATTCAAAAATTGTAAAGTAAGAAAAAATATTTTTTTTTCGGTACTCCGAAACTATTAGACCGATTTTGCCCAATAACGAACTAAACCGAGATATTTATCCCTCAAACCTACTCTGAAGATTTCAACTGTCTAGCTCATCCCGTTCGAGGGTTATCGTGTTAACGGCTGGCCACACAGCCGGACAGAATCGATTTCGACCACGGATTCTTGATCAGTGAGTCAAACCAGTGAGTTCAAGACCATTTTCAGCAAAAAATTTGAAAATAACAGACATTTGGGCAAATTGATAAGCACTCTGTTCCGAGGAACAAGAGCGCCAAAAACAAAATTCCAGGTTAACAAGCACGCCGAAAACCGGGCAACATTTATGCAATCTTTTTTAATCACAACATAATAATCTTGAATAATGATCAGGGTAAGTTACCAGTAAATACATGGAATCCTCTTTACTTAATCATTTCTGGTTGAATAGTCACTTTTTTTTTGGATTGGAATATATCTATTCGTGTATTCGATTAGATATGTACTATGTTGACGATGTAATTTCATGTTACACAGGAATAACGCGTTGATAAGCAATATTTCATCAAATGGTGAATATTTCATTCACTTCTGAAATAGAAATTAATAATGCCTTTAAATATAAGCTGGATACGATACTCATGAAATTCCGCGAAAATTAGTGGGTGGGCATTCTACAAGTATTCACAGAGTTTTAATTTGATCAGATTTGTATATTTTTAGTTACCTATATAGGAAATAACAACAAAATTTCAGATGAGTATAACTGTGAAACCATGTGGCCGATTATGCCAATTAATACAATTAAATGTCGCATTCGGATGCGCAACATATCCTCTATTTCCGTTCTCAAGTTATCGTGAGATAAATAATATTTTTCCAAATTTTCTAGTGGCACGATCCTCAAAATATTTCACACACGTCGATATTCTAAAACAAGTTACCAAGTTTCAATTCGATCAGGTCTGTATTTGTTTGGCTATCGTGAAAATAACATTCCAGATGGGTGTAACTCCGAAACCGTTGTTCCGGTTATGCCCAACAAAGAACTTAACTCTCCATTTGGATGCGAAACCTACACTGAACATTGCGAGTCTCTATCTCTTTTCGTTAGAAAGTTATCGACTGAACGCTCACCCATCCAGCTACTGAAATCACCCAAGGCTGCTCGGATCTCCAACAATATACATCCGATCGTGTTCAAAATTGGAACTTGGCAGTAGAGTTTCAGCGATGTCGGACGAATAGTTTCTGATCTATAAAATTGTTTTCAATGATTTGTTTAAAATTTTCTAGAGATACGATCCTCACGAAATTGTGGAGAATTTATGCGTCGGCATTCTACTATTAACTACCATGTGTGAATTGGATCGGATTAGTATTTCTCTTCTTATTGAGGAAATAACAACCAATTTTCAGATTGGTGTAACTCCAAAACCGATTGGCCGATTATGCCAATTACCAAACTCAAATGTGGCATTCCGATGTGCAACCTATACCCTAAAAATTGCTACTCGCTATCTCTTTCAGTTCTGAGGGAAGTTATCGTGACATAAATAATATTTATGTCATTAATAATTTTTTTTTAATTATCTAGTGATACGATTCTCGCAAAATTTCAAGAACGTCTTTGTGTCAGTATTCTACAACTAGCTATCTTGTTTCAAATCGATCGGATATGAATTGGTTGAGGGCAAAATTATTACACGGAATCTGTTGGGCCGATTATGCCCATAAACGAACTCGTCCACCTAGCTTGAAAATTTTAAGTCACAATCTTTTTGCGTTCTCGAGTTATCGTGGCAACGGACGGCCGGGCAGAATCAAATTTGACCACGAACTCTTCAACAATGAGTCGAACATCATCGTGTGAGACCTTTTTCGGCAAAAAAATCGAAAGTAACCTACATTTGGGTGAAATGGTAGCGTGATGTTCCCCAGATAATGCGCACTTTTTCCATAAGAACTCATATTTAAATTGATCTATTAAATAACATAAACACTGAGAATGAAGAATGTTCTTATGACAAAAGAGACCCTTGTTCCTCGAAGTTGTTTCTCTTGGCGAAGATGGATACATGTACCCTGAGTTTTTAGTATAAACCTGACGAGTAGCACTAAAGATAGCTTGAAAGCCCAAACCACTCTGCTATAATTCGGCATTATACAAGTATTTTCCAACGAACTTAACTGCCATCGCATTCGGATGCGCAGCCTACCCCGACAATTGCAAGTTGCTATCTCTTTTCGTTCGAAAGTTATGATGTAATGGTCACCCATCCAGATACTGAACTCGCCCAACGCTGCCCACTTTCTAGTTTCCTTCACTGTCTCCACCATTATTTATACGATTGTGTTCACAGTTGGGACTTGGCTGTAAAACTAGGTTTTGAAGGCTCTCGCAAAATTTCAGCGATGTCGGACCGATGGTTTCTGAGATTCAGCATATTTTTTAATAATTTAAAAAAAAAATTCTATTTATATGATAATCACGAAATTTCACTTATATCTTTGTGTCAGCATTCTACAACTAGTTATCAAGTTTAATTTTGATCTGATCTGTATTGTTCGAACACCAAATTGGTGCTCCGAAACCGTTTATCCGATTATGCCCATTAATGAACTCAACCGTCTCATCAAGGTGAGCAACCTATTCTTGAAAATTTCAACTCGCTATCTGCTTCCGCTTCCGTGTAATAAATTTAACAGCCAAATTCAAGAGGTCCTATTGGCAAAACTCTCAAAACTTCTTAACGAAACAATTTTAGAATTTGAAGCGTTCTCTTTTCTAAATCCAAAGTTCAAATTAATTAACTTGATGAACTACCTGGAAAAGTATTGATCTATAGCAATGCCGCTATTTTAGTAATATTCATCATATTTTATCTATCCTCCTCCATACATACGCTCCTCTGTTAAGAAACCATTTTATATACTTACCCTGAACATCCGAATACCCTCAGCATATCCCAACCTGAGCCTTCCTCCTTCAACCCCTCTATGTAAATACACCCTCATATAAAGTATTATGTAAAACGAAACATGTAATATCTTTAGAACTACTCCGTACAGTAGCAGCTTGTTGCGGACCTTCAAGAAGGGGAGCTCGCTGGGATTGCAGGAAGTCTTCCCCAATAAGCTGGTGCATAAATAAATGGGGAAAGCTGCAAAAGAACACAAGTTGTCCGAATCATCAATTCGAAATGGTCGTAATTGTGGCGGCGGCTTTGAGGGTGAAATAATACGTTTTTTCGGTCAGATGTTGCAAACGACGGTCCCGATGGAAATATTACGCAGCATATTCGGGAAAAAAATCTTGGCTGCTTTCCATTATGACTGCTTACGATGCTGGTTCATGATGATCAGTCTGAGAGACGGTTGTCGAATATTTGCGGCATTTCCATCATTTTTTATGCTTATAGATAGGGTTGATGACTTTTTGGCGCTCTTGTTCCTCGAAACAGAGTGCTCATCATTTTGCCCAAATGTCTTTCGAATTTTTGGCTGAAAATGGTCTTGAACAATTTGGTTTGACTCACTGATCAAGAATCCGTGTTCGAAATCGACTCTGTCCGGCCGTCCTCCGGCCGGCCGTTAACACGATAACCCTCGAACGGAATGAGCTAGAGAGTTGAAATTTTGAGAGTAGGTTTGAGGGATAAAAATCTCGGTTAGGTTCATTATTGGGCCAAATCGGTCTAATAGTTTCGGAGTAACGAAAAAAATATTTTTTTTACATAACAACTTTTGAATTCAAATTTTTTTAAGATGCAGTTTCATCATAAGAATCCATTGTTATCATTTTCAACTCTAACAAGCTAATACTTTCAGAATGTGAACACAGAATCTGTCTGTGATCACTATTCATAAATTTCATCTTTTCTAGCTATTAGAGATTATCAATTCATAGTTGTTATTTTCTCTTGGAAAGTATTCGATTCTTGAATTTGTGAATATATACAAGACTGTTTTGATGTTGTTTATGGAGGCAATAGGAAAGAAGAACATAATGGAATCATCAAAAGTAATTAGTGTTCATTGACCACTGAGGTTAATATTACCTTTTACTTCCTTAAGTAGTGAGAAATGTTCCTATATACAGTATTTTCATAATGTTGCTAGCAAAAAAATACTGAAATATGGATCTATATTTGTGTATCAATCATTTGAAGAAAAGAATGTGGTATGGAATATTAAATTTTGAATTATGAAAAGAGGATAGTATTTCATTAATATATTTTGAACTATTAAAATAATTTCATCGTGATCCACTACCTACATAAATATCAGGAATAAATGGACAATCTGCTATGATTGTCTCCAACCTTGCTCTAGACATTTCGATGATACTTTCCCTTAGTTATTTCGAGTTGTGAAAACTATGCACCGAGTCTAAGTTGCAAAAACCCATTCCACGAGGTTGCATCATGGCAGATTGCCCATTTAATCTTGATTTTTTTGCTAGTGATACGATATTCACGAAGCACTGACGTGAAGTCAGGAGCTTTTGCGCGTATGTTCTATTGTCCATTTTCCTGGTAAATTATGTTGTCCATTCTCCTGTATTGGACACCTAATTCGAATTTACCATGGTAAATTTGAATTAAGAGAGTCCAATACAGGAGAATGGACAACATGATTTACCATGGTAAATTCGATTAAGGTATTACCATGGTAAATTATGTTGTCCATTCTCCTGTATTGGACACCTAATTCGAATTTACCATGGTAAATTTGAATTAAGAGTGTCCAATACAGGAGAATGGACAACATGATTTACCATGGTAAATTCGATTAAGGGTGTCCAATACAGGAGAATGGACAATAGAACATACGCGCAAAAGCTACTGACTTCACGTCAGTGCTTGAACCAATTTTTTTAAAATTTTCTCGGGGTTCGGTTCTTACGAAATTTTTTTTTTTCGTCTTTTTTTCAAATTTTCTAGGGGAAAGGTTTTTACAAAATTTTAAACACGTCTTCATGTTGATTTTCTACTACTAGTTACCAAGCTTCAATTCGATCGAATCTTTATTTTTTGAGTTATCGAGGAAATAATATTCCAGGTGGGTATAACTCGGAAACCGTTAGACCGATGATGCTCAAATACGAACTTAACTCTCCCATTCGGATACGCAACCTACCCTGAAAATTGTAAGTACCTATCTCCCATTCGAAAGTTATCGAGGCAACGGTCACCCATCTACTCAACTCACACAAGGCTGCTCGAATCTTCAATAATATTTAACCGATCGTGTTAAATCTTGAAATTTGGCAGAAGAGTTAGGTTCTAAAGGCTCTTGCAAAATTTCAGCAATTTCAGACGAATAGTTACTGATATATAGTATTTTTTTTTTCAATTTTCAATGATTTCTTAGAAATTTTCTACAAATACTATCCTCAAGAAATTTCTCAAGAATTTTTGCGTTGGCATTTTACAACTAATAACCATGTTTGAATTAAATTGGTTTTGTATTTTTCGAGTTAATGAGGAACAAAAAACAACCAAATTTCAGATAGCTATAACTCTGAAACCGTTTGGCCCATTATGCTTATAAACAAACTCAAAGGTCGCATTCAGATGCACAACCTAACCTGAAAACTTCAAGCTGCTATCTCTTTCCGTTCTCAGGTTATCGTGACAACTAAAATATTTTTTAATAATTTTTTAATAATTTTCTAGCGTTACGATTCTCACAAAATTTCACGAACGTGCTTAGGTTTATATTCTACAACTATTCACCAAGTTTCAATTCGATCGGATTTATATTGATTGAAAACAAAATTATTACTCGGAAACCATTGGGCCGATTATGCCCATTAACGAACTTATTCGTCGTATTGGGATGTGCCACCTACCCTGAAAATTTTGCCACCTACCCTGAAGTCGCTAGCTCTTTCCGTTCTCAAGTTATCGTGGCAACGGCCGGACAGAATCAAATTTGACCTCGAATTCTTCATTGGGGAGTCGAACCAAATCGTTTGAGACCATTTTCGTCATAAAATTCGTAAGTTACAGACATTTGGGCAAAATGATAACGCGATGTTCACCAGAACATACGCAGAATAACTGAGTTTTAAATGGATCGGATTTGTATATTTTGAGTTATCGAGGAAATAACAAAAAAATTCAGTTGGGTATACCTTCAAAACAGTTTGGCCGATTATGCCTATTCACGAAGTTACACTTCAAATTAGGATGCGCCACCTATCCTGAGAAATGCAAATGGCTATATCTTCTCAAGTAATCGTGGGATATATAAAATTTTTTAATGATTTTTTGAAATTTTCTAGTGATACGATCCTCAGAAAATTTCACATACTTCATTGCGCCGGTATTCTACAAATAGCTATCAAGTTCCAATTCGATCGGAACTGTATTTTTGGAGCAATCGAGAAAACAATCTTCCAGATGGGTATCACTCCGAAACCGCTTGGCCGATTATGTCCAACGACCGCAACTCTCCCATTTGTATGCGCTAGCTTACCTGAAAATTAAAAGACGCAATCTCTTTCCGATAAAAAGCTATCGTGGCAACGGTCACCCATTCAGCTACTGAAGTCACCCAAGGCTTTTCGGATCTTCAACAACTTTTGTCCGATCGAGCGCAAATTTGGAACTTAGCTGTAAAGTTAGGTTTAGAAGGTGCTCGCAAAATTTCAGCGATATCGGACTGATAGTCTCCGAGAAACAACATTGATTCTCGGAAACCCTTGGGCCGATTATGTTCATTAACCAACTTGCCCGTCGATTTGGACACGCCACCTAACATGAAAACCTCAAGTTGCTAATTCTTTCCGTTCGAAACTTGTCGTGGCAACGATACAATCAAAGTTAAAATTAGCTAGTGAAATGTATTACTTATGATATTAAAAATATGCATGAACAAGTTACGTATAATATATAGAAGAACACTTAAGAGATGCATTGATGACTATGATGATAAAATTAATTAATCTAAAAATGTAAGTAAGACAACTTGGGATATTGTTACCTAATGGTAATAGAAATACAAGAAAGCAAGAAATACCTTCTGAATTTATTGAATATTTTCTTAGTGTTGCTGGTTTAGATAAGGATGGTATAATATTACCAATAGTGATAGTGATAGTAGATGATGTTTTCAAAAGTGTAATTCCAAGTGATATAAGCTTCAGTTTCAAGGAGGTGTTCTACAATAATTCTCATGACGTTTGTTCAGACGTTAGGTACCAAATTTTCTTAGTCTATCTTTATCAACAATAAAGAAGAATATTCATGTATTGATCTATCCTTCAATTGAGGTTATCGATTAGTGTATAAATAGGGTCATTACTCCCATTGTCTTAAAATATCTAAAACAGTGTAGTGGTAGTTTTGGAATACCACAGTTGTAGTAGTGTGAATATAAAATTCCGAATTAGCATCTACTTCATCCGAAATTTCAAATCATGTATATCTCAGAATTGTAACAACACACCTCGATAGCCGAGATGATAAGGCGGAAATATACTACTGTGGTGTGTCAGAAGCGGGAAGATATTTTTTCCAAAATATTTGAGAAGTTGCCATGTACCCAGATAAAATATAAGCTATTTATTTATTATATATTATTATTGTTTTCAAAATATCAGTAAAAGTAGGTCTACAGACGTGATTAAATGTGTTATATAACTCCCGATCGTTTCTAGTCGGGTTTCTAGTCGGCTTTCGCAGTCTTTCTTGATTTTTCAAAGGCCTTCGAGTGTAGAGTTTCCCTTTCAAAGCTTCTGACGAAATTAAAGAAAAATGTAATTCAGGAGAGCAGCAATAGTATAATAACGTCCTCTTTGAGTTTCAGGAGACAGATGGTGTCACTCAACGATGTTTACAAGAAGGAAATATTAACTTTAGATGGAGTTCCCCAAGGAACGGTTACAGATCCTTTATTATTTTTAATATACAGGGTGATTCAAAGAGAATATTTAAGAAACGTATACAGGTTGATATTCCTGATAAAAAATGTAGAATAAAATTTTAGGAATTTTGGCTTCGTTTCCGAGATATCAGACTTCAAAATTTCTGAATGTCATCAATTTTCAACGTCAATGCATAAAATAAAAATACAAAAACAAATAAACCAAATTTTCATATACAAAATAATCCAGAGGATTCAAGTCCGGTGATCTCGCAGGCCATAGCACCACGCCGACCAATCCATCTCCTATCTGGTTTAACCAGATGTGAGGATTTCCTAGAGACCTGCAATACAAATTCTTCCACATTTAAAAGAAGATATATTCAACAAAGATTCTTTATTAATGTATGGGGCCTAGTCTTTAACGGACAATTAGTTCCAATACAAGTTCTCTCTAATCATTTGAATGCCGATCCTTACCTGCAATTTTTAGAAAACGATCTGGCAAATTTGCTAGGAGATTTTTCTGTGGATTTGGTATACAAGCGTATGTGGTTTCAGCACTACGGAGCATCACCGCTTGTTGGACGAAATATTGTCGCCTGGTTAAACCAAACTTTTAACAGGAGATGGATTGGTCTGAGTTGAATCCTTTGGATTATTTTGTACGGGGCATTTAAAACAACTTGTTCACGCATTGGAAATTAATAATCAAGAACAATTAATGGACGAAATATTAATGCAGTCTAATCCACCCAAAATAAGCAAAACATGCCATTAGTATACGATTCCCTCATTTTGAGTTGCCAAGCCTGTATCGATGCTAATGCTGATATTTTTGAACATTTGATTTATTTATTTTTGTATTTTTGGCGCTCTTGTTCCTCGGAACAGAGTGCTTATCAATTTGCCCAAATGTCTGTAATTTTCGAATTTTTGGCTGAAAATGGTATCAAACGATTTGGTTCGACTCACTGATCAAGAATCCGTGATCGAAATCGATTCTGTCCGGCCGGCCGTCCGTCCGTCCGGCTGTCCGTCCGTCCGTTAACACGATAACTCTCGAACGAACAGTGTTAGAGGATTGAAAATTGCAGGGTAGGTTTGGAGCATAAATATCTCAGACGAGTTCGTTAACGGGCGAAATCCATCAACCGGTTTCGGAGTTATGGCCGTTTTTAGTAAAAATATTTTTTTGAATATTTCCGAAATCGATTACTCGATCCATCTGAAATTTAGCATCAAATTGTAGAATCATGACTTTTAGAAGCATGTGAAGTTTTGTATTGATCGGGTTACCGTAAAGTGTAAAAAAAAATTTTGAAAATTTTTATATTTTGTTTCCACAATAACTCTCGAACGGAATGAGCTAGGCAGTTGAAATTTCCAGAGTAGGTTAGGAAGATGAATATCTCGGTTGAGTTCGCTAGTGGGCAAAATAGGCCAAGTGGTTTCGGAGTGACGGAAAACAATTTTTTTTTAACTAAAAAATTTCAAAATATTTTTTTTAAGATGAAGTTTCACCATAAAAATCCATTGATATTATTTTCAACTCCAACAAGCTAATACTTTCGGAGATATGATTTTTCTAAATATCAATAATGAATCGTACTTCTATGTTTTCACAGATTGCTATAATTATTCTATCTATGATTTATTATATGATCAGTGTTCATACTCGTACATGTCATTCTATTCTATAAGAGAGAGTCAAATTCATTTCAGGTATTTTAATTTGATTTCTTTCATGGTGCAGTTCTCATTCTCAGATTGCTCATTTAATCTGTATAAAGAAACTATTATTTGAATTGAATTTCCTTCATGATGCACTTCTATCATAAGAATACATTGATATAATTTTCAACTCCGAGACACCAATACTTTCGGAGATATAATTTGTCTGTTTGAGCAAGAGCGCCATAAAGCTCCTGTCCACAGGGCTTGACCCAATTTTTATATTATGTATTAAAGTTGGAAATTGATGACATGCAGATTATTTGAATCTGATATCTCGGTACCAAAGCCAAAAATCCAATAGTTTTATTCAACATTTCTTATCAAGAATATTAACCTGTATACGTTCCTTAATTTTTCACCTGGAGTTTTGAATCACCATGTATGTGAACGATTTTCCTGAGTACCTACATATATTGGGGATATCACGATATCAATGTGACATTATTTGCCGATGATGGCGCATTTAGTGTACACGTAAGTGATCTTCCCTAACTGCTGTTGGGAGCAGGGGAGGTACAGTCGAGGGCGTTTGAATGGCTTTATGAAGTCTGCATTCAAATTCGTACAAATATGGTGTCACCAGGAGAATCTTTTTTTGCCTTATCGAGTCCTTCGACTTTTTGATGTTGAAATTCAGATGGCTAGGAAATTGAAGAATCTGGTCCTAACCCTGGGTGCTAAACTGAACGGCAATTCCCATCTCGACGAAGTACTGAAAAGAGCTAGGGTCGGGCACTTACTTACCGGGCAGCGAAGTGGTGGTCAAGAGTTGGACAAACGACAACAAGAAACAAACTTGCTAGTCTGCAACGTCTAGCTACGCTTAGTGTGACGGGGCACTGTCTACAACCTCAACCTCTATACTTGTTGCTATCTTAAACCTTCCACCATTGTTCCTTTTCATAATGGGAGCGGCAAGGCTTGAGGTATCCAGACTACAGGCAATCAAGTAGTGGGGACTGTCTTAACTCGGACATACTCGAATTATAGACGAGGATCATCTTCCGATGCCGACGGATTGAATGACCTGTTTTGACATTCCATACTTCCATTGAGGGTAGGGAGAAGACTCTCAATGAGATTTCGAGGCAAACTGATGGCCTACTCTGGTTTTAAGGTGGCGCAGTGTCAGCTACGGGTGTTGTTTCTGGGATATATGGGGTGATACCTTGGAAAGCCTAGTAGCTTAGCCTTGGGTTGCATGCCACAGTATTTCAGGCGGACATTATAGCTATGGCGGTATGTGCGAGGCAGAATATTATGAGGGGCACCTCCAATCCACCAATCTATATTCTCTCAGATAGCCAGGCCGCCATAAGAGTTTTATAATCCCATAAATTGAGCTTGTTTTAGACTGTCATAATGTACTCAATTAACTTGGAGCATGCTATCAGGTCACAGTGATGTGGGTGCCAGCTCAAGAGGGAACAAGGGGCTACGCGGAGGCAGATATCCTTGCCAAGGTACGAGCGGCATCTCTTCTAATATGCCCTGAACTAGCTTATGGATCCTCCTTCAGGAAAGTCTGGCAAGATATTGAAGAATAGATCCAGAGCCAACACCGACGAAATAGCCGTCCATGTCCTCTTCAACTGCGAGGCCTTGTCTGGCATTAGAACTAAAATATTCGGCTTTCTTGACGAATATGACTTATTCCCACAAGAAAATTTGATTAACAGACTCGAGGAGTTGATAGAAAAATCCAAGCTGTTTTCAAACTAGCCTTGGATTAGGGAGACTGAACTTCCTTCAGGGATATGTAGTGTTGAGCTTGAGAACCCCCCATTATTCAATCAATTTAATCAACCAGGGAATACATTCGAAAAACTCCCGATATTTTGATATCGGATATGAAATAACATGTTCAGATTGCAACAAGTGCTACGCCGGGAAAACAACCAGTTATATTCTGACAAGCTATACAGAGCATTTGTTTTTTCCTGAACAGGAGAAATCCCTTATGGACGAACCACTTCAAGTGGAACAGTGTGGGACTATGTTGTTCTCCTGAAGGCGGTTACCCACTAAAACTCCTGTGATCGGGTTCCGGACATTTGCCTATAAACCATTTATCTCTCCTCTTTGAGATTTTCTCACACTCTCGTGTTTTGATTTATGTTTGAGAAAAGGGAATCATCTCTCCTTTCGGTTGCTCCATTGCTCTTATTATTATATGTCGTCTGTCGACCTTATCTTCTTGATATGGCTTTTGGCTGCAAAGCCTCATGCAGCGAGTTGCGGTCTCACTATAGTTTAAATCATCGTCAGTTTTATGTTTCTATTCATGTGTACCTTCCTTCCTATTAGCGGATAAAGTCAGCTCATTGTGGCCCTTGCTTTGTCAACTCGACTTTTATACGGCTTTTCTATGTTAGTCTTTTACCTAGTATCACCTCTAGTAATTTTGGCTCACTTTGTCATTTTAATTCTGCGCGTTCTTCTATTATAAAGATTCTTTCAACTTTCATTTGTTTCTTCTATAGGAGGATGGCTTGACTCCTTCGTTCTTTTATCTGGATTTCCCATTTTATACACCAGTCATTTAATTCTTCGGTTCCTTCTTGTAGTCTTCGTTGTGCGACACCTGTTCTCCGATGTCTGAAAGCAATTCCTGTGTCATCTGCTTAGAAGGTGACCATGGTACGTGCATCTTTACGCTTAGCGTGGATATAGATATTATACAGAAATGGGCCAAGGCGGGACCTTGAGGCATTCCTGCTTCTGAGTATCTCATAGAGAAAGAATCATCCTATATTTTGACACAGAAATTTCTTTTTTTGAGTCAGATCACACAGAGACACAACCAAATCGATAAATCTGCCGTTGCAAATTATGTTTCAACAACCGGATACTCAATTTCCGAAAATTCTGTTGAGTGGTTGCAAATTTCAAATAAATTATAGCTAGGAACACTTTCAGGTATCAAAATTTATAAAAGAAAAGATGTTTTACTCAATTATGATCTAACCCCACTTAACTTACTCATTGTCCTCACTAATCGGTTTATGACTAAGTGTTATGTCAGCCCATAGTTGAGTAGAGTAATAGATATCAAGCTTTAGTATCGCTTCGTCTCAGTAGATGCGAAACATGTGAGACGACAAAATTTGTAGCTACTCGTGTATTGTTTCAGTATGAAATTATTGAGAATAATCTGAAATTTGATCACCCTAAGAAGAAAGGGCATATAAAATATCTAGTTTTCAAGGTATAACTGATATATAAGTACTCAGATTCGCAGTTTCTGATCACGCTGATTTGGAACGGAAGAGAGCAAATCCTTTGTGCGAAATTTGCTGTGTTTTCGGTATCAAGATCCTCATCAGAAAGAAAGCGGACGAAACCATCGAACCGAACCGGGGTGAGCGACTACAGAGCGGGGTGAAGGCCAAACAAGCCAACGACGTGAGGGTGTAACTGTGATTTATAGTAATAGCCGTTCCGCTTCAGTTTAAATTGAGATTTAAATTAGCAACGAGCGATATGTTAAAGCTCACCGCGCGTTTTCATGGCAACGGGGCTCCAATAACCGTAAAATTGAATTTGAAGACGTAAGCATCCTCTGCAGCAGCAGAGTCGATGGGGGGATTGCTACGCTGTATTGCTCGGTATTAAGCGATTGTCAATTGACTTGTTTCGCGATAGGGAGAATTAAGAGGGCGTTTTGCTATTAACTGCGTTGGATTATCCTGCAGGAGCTGCGCTATCATTTCTAGCAATCCTCCTGCTGAAGATGTCCTTTTGGCGTAAAAATATTCAGTTTTAGGCGCGCTTGAACCCATGCCCATTTAGCCCAAATGTATTTTTGGAATTTTTGGCCTAAAATGGTCATAAACTTCTAGTTTCGATTCACTGAAGAAAAATACGAACTGTCCGTTCGTTTGACCATCCGTAAGCACCATAACTCTCGAACGGAATGAGTTAGAGAGTTGAGGGTAGCTTTGGCGCATAAATATTTGGGATCGTTAATGTAAGCAAAATTAGCCAAGGGGTTACAGAGTTAACTAACTGAAATTTTTATTTTTGTTAATCTGATCTGATAAATTCATATTCGGTAGTTAGTTCAAAAGTATCGATATGAAGACTCATGTAAAATATCTTAAAAATCGTATAAACAAAAAAACAAAATTGGTAAAAAAAATTCTGTACCTTAGAAACCATCCGTCAGATATCGCTGAAATTTTGCAAGAGCCTTCAAAACATTATTTTACTGCCATAGTACCCGATCTGATCTATATTGTTAAAAATATTGGGAAAATAATATTATTTTTTCCTGGCAGACAAGCAGCCTTCAGTGAGTTCAGTGTCTGGTAAGGTCACCACTCTGGCTACGTATTTGAACAAGCGCGCCAAAGCAGACTTACCTCACGTGCAATTTTTCAATCATTTTTGCGTGCATGTTCTGGGGAACATCGCGATATAGTTTTGCCCAAATGTCTGTAATTTTCGAATTTTTTGCTGAAAATGGTTTCAAATGATTGGGGTCGACTCCCTGATAAAGAATTCGAGGTCAACTTTGATTCTATCCGGCCGTTACCACGATAACTTGGGAACGGAAAGAGATAGCGACTTGTGACGCGACGCAATATAATAATAATAATAAGTTCATTACTTGGCATAATCGACCCAACGGTTTTCGAGTAATAATTTTGTTTCTAACCAATACAGATCCGATCGAATTGAAACTTGGTGAGTAATTGTAGAATACAGACTTAGGGACGAATGTTTTGTTTTTTTTGAGAATCATACCTATAACTAGAAAATAAAAAAAAATGGAAAATATTATTCATCTTGAGATAACTTGGGAAGAGACAGCGACTTGAAATTTTCAGGTTAGGTAGCGCATCCGAATGAGACTGCTATGTTCATTGTTGGGTATAATCGGCTAAACGGTTCAGAGTTATACCCATCTGGAATATTGTCTTCTCAATAACTTGAAAAATATTGATCCGATCGAATTGAAACTTTGTTAGTAGTTGTAGAATACAGACGCAAAAATTTTGGGAAATTTTGTCTGGATCCTATGACTAGAAAATTTTGAAAATATTGGTTCAAGCACTGACGTGAAGTCAGAAGCTTTTGCGCGTATGTTCTATTGTCCATTCTTCTGTATTGGACACCCTTAATCGAATTCACCATGGTAAATTATGTTGTCCATTCTCCTGTATTGGACACTATTGATACGAATTTACCATGGTAAATTCGAATTAAGTGTCCAATACAGGACATATTGGACACTCTTAATTCGAATTTACCATGGTAAATTCGATTAAGGGTGTCCAATACAGAAGAATGGACAATAGAACATACGCGCAAAAGCTTCTGACTTCACGTCAGTGCTTGAACCAATTTTTATTGTTCAAACAAAGATATTTTACAATAATTTCTTCATTCAATGGTATTTCAAAGAACTAATTACAGTTTTAAATATTTGATAAAAAAATGGAATAAATTTCATATACATATATAGATCCTATCGTATTCAAACTTGGAACTTGGTAGTAGAATTATGTTCTGAAGGCTCTCGCAAAATGTCAGCCATGTCGGATGAATAGTTTCTGATATCTAGAATTTCTTTTCAATGATTTCTTAAAAATTTTCTAGTGATACGATCCTCACAAAATTTTGCAAGAACTCGCGTTGGCCTTCTACAACTAATAACTAAGTTTGAACTGGATTGGTTCTACATTTTTCGAGTTATTGAGAAAATAACAATCAAATTTCAGATGAATATAACTCCAAAACCATTTGACCGATTATGCTCATGAACAAACTCAAATGTCGCATTCAGATGCACAACCTAACCTGATAATTTCAAATCGCTATCTCTTTCCTTTCTCAGGTTATCGTGACATAAAAAATATTTTTTTTTATTTTCTAGCGGTACGGTTCACACAAAATTCTACACACGTCTTCAAGTCGATATTCTACAACTAATTGGCAAGCTTCAATTCGATCGAGTCTATATTTTTTAAGTTATCGAGGAAATAATATTCCAGGTGGGTATAACTCGGAAACCGTTAGACCGATTATGCCCAAAAACGAACTCAATTCTCCCTTTCGGATACGCAACATACCCTGAAAATTGCAAGTCCCTATCTCCTTTCGTTCGAAAGTTATCGAGGCAACGGTCACCCATCTACTGAACTCGCACAAGAATGCTCGAAACTCCAACAATATTTAACCGATCGTATTAAAACTTGAAACTTGGCAGTAGAGATAGGTTATGAAGGCTCTTGCAGAATTTCAGCAATTTCAAAGGAATAGTTACTGATATATAGAATTTTTGTGTTTATTTTCAATGATTTATTAAAAATTTTCTACAAATGCTATCCTCTCCTAATTTTGCAAACATTTTCGCGTTGGCATTCTACAACTAATAACCATGTTTGAATTCAATCGGTTCGGTATTTTTCGAGTTAATGAGGAACAAAAAACCACCAAATTTCAGAAAATTTCAGATGGATATAACTCTAAAACCGTTTGGCCGATTATGCTCATAAACAAACTGAAATGTCTCGTTCTGGTGCACATCCTAACCTGAAAATTTCAAGCCGCTATCTCATTCCGTTCTCAAGTTATTGTGACAACAAAAATATTTTTTAATAATTTTTTTAAAATTTTCCAGCTATACGATTCGCACAAAATTTCACAAACGTGCTTAGGTTCATATTCTACAACTACTCACCAAATTTCAATTCGATCGGATTTATATTGGTCGAAAACAAAATTATTACTCGGAAACCACAGGGCCGATTATGCCCATTAACGAACTTGTCCGTCGTATTGGGATGTGCCACCTACCTTGAAAAGTCGCTAGCTCTTTTCGCTCTCAAGTTATCGTGGCTTCGGCCGGACGGCCGGACGGACAGAATCAAATTTGACCTCGAATTATTCATTGGGGAGTCGAACTTAATCGTTTGAAACCAAAAAATTCGAAAGTTACAGACATTTGGGCAAAACTATAACGCGATGTTCCCCAGAACATACGCGCAAAAATTAATACAAACTATTATTATCTCACGATTACTTGAGAACGAAGGGACATAGCGACTTGTAATTTTCAGGGTAGGTTATGCGTCCTAATCCGATATTTAAAAAACCATTGAAAGAAATTCTATATATCAGAAACCTAACTCTATAACCAAGTTGCAAGTTTGGACGATCGGATCTCTATTGTTGGAGATCCGAGCAGACTTAGGTGACTTCCCATATTTTAAAAGGAATTTAAATCCAATACTCAGTTGAATAAATACGGCAAGAGGATTTATGCATTATTTTTTCATTCGTAGATTATAAGATTTTTAATGAATTTCAATTTTGATAGAATACATATGTCAGAATTAAAAATTGTTTGATCTTAGATGATTCTCTCACTACTGAAGTCTGTCATTAAATACAAAATGTATTCATGTCTTATAAAAGCTGAGAAAATGGTCTATAAATTCGATTAAGACCGTCCAATAGAGGTGAATGGACAATAGAACATGCGCGTAAAAGCTCCTGACTTCACGTCGAAGGTTGAACTAATTTTTAAACATTTTCTAGTGATACGATCCTCACGAAATTTCGCATAAGTCTTTGTGTCGACATTCTACAACTAGTTTCCATATTTTAGTTTGATGGGATATCGATTACGGATGGATAATTTCCGAGATATAGAATTTTTTTTTATTTTCTAGTGATACAATCCTCTCCAAAATTTCACATTTCTTCCATTTTAGGCGCTCTAGTTCGGAACTGAGTGCTTATCAATTTGCCCAAATGTCTATAATATTCGAATTTTTGGCTGAAAATGGCCTCAAACGATTTGGTTCGACTCACTGATCAAGAATCCGAGGTCGAAATCGATTCTGTCCGGCCGGTCCGGCCGGCCGGCCGTAGGCACGATAACTCTCGAACTAAAGGAGTTAGAGGATTGAAATTTGCAAGGTGGGTTTGGAGCGTAAAGTTCGTTAATGGGCAAAATCCATCGAGCGGTTTCGGAGTTATGGCCGATTTTGGTAAAAACATTTTTTTATGAATATTTCCGAAACCGATCACTCGATCTATCTGAAATTTAGCATCAAATTGTAGAATCATGACCTTTACACGCATGTGAAGTTTTGTATTGACCAGGTTACCACAAAGTGACAAAAAACATTTTTGAAAATTTAAAAAATATTTCTACAATATCTTTCGAACGGAATGAGCTAGGCAGTTGAAATTTTCAGAGTAGGTTAGGGAGATGAATATCTCGGTTGAGTTCGCTATTGGGCAAAATAGGCCAAGTTTCGGAGTAACGAAAAAAAAAATATTTTTTTAAGTAACAAATTTCAAATTCAATTTTTATTTAAGATGCAGTTTCACCATTAAAATCCATCGATATCATTTTCAACTCCAACAAGCTAATACGATTTTTCTGAATTTCAATAATGAATCGTACGTACTTCTATGTTTTCACAGAATGCTATAATTATTCTATCTAAGCTTTATTATATGATCTGTGTTCATACTCGTACATTTCATCCTGTTCTATAAGAAAGAGTAAAATTCATTTCAGCTATTTCAATTTGATTTCTTCCATGGTGCAGTTCTCATTCTCAGATTGCTCATTTAATCTTGATAAATAAACTATTATTTGAATTTATTTCCTTTATGATGCAGTTCTTTCATAAGAATACATTGATTTAATTCCCAACTCTGAGAAACCAATACTTTCGGAGATATAATTTGTCTGTTTGAACTAGAGCGCCAGAAAGCTCCTGTCCACAGGGCTTGAATCCATTTTTTTTTTCAGTTCCTAGTTTAGGAAGAAAGCTACGTCCACCGAATGTATGCCGGAAAGGTGTAAGAACATTGGAATCACTATGGACAGTACATCTATGGTGTGTACCAAACAGTTAGCTACTACACTTTGGTCCACAAATACAAATGGCGTCCAAGGTGCATTCCGAAAATAATTTTTCCGCCATCAAGTTTACGTTATACTAACTATTATCTATCTGTTTGTCTATATATCCGTGCTACCCTAGCTCAAAATTGGGAGTTAGGGTTGTTGATTGAAGTGGAGTCTCTATTTAGCAGGTAATCCTCCTTTTGTGTGGACGGGTTTTCATTTGGTTTTCGAATTCTACATAATGACGTGTCAACATTTCTGGGAAATTGCACTATTTTGACAATAATCGTGAGTGAATAATAGTCCGAATCTAAACAAAAATTCTTTCAATTTCCACTATTTGTCTATCGCTGTGTCGAATGAAATATACAATTTTTTTTGTGTTCTTATTTTTGAGTTTATAGGCTTGTCCTCAACTCTTTACCTCAATATAATAATAATACAAGGTGGATATTTCATTCGACTACATAAATTTGGCCGCCGCTGCTAGAAATCGCAAATTGTATCCTACAAAGATAACCCATTCAACTAAAACAGGATATATCTCCCAATTATTCGGAATTAAAACCTATTTCACACCGTCCACGGTACACCGAGCGGACTGAGTTATTTATCGTCTTAACCGAACACCAGACTAACACTAGAAAACCAGAAAGAGGTAGGTAGGAACAGTAGTAAATTCAAAATAATGTACTGAAGCCTGACAGACGGCAGGTGTCACCAATAAACGATCAAATAAACTTATACGCATTATTTCAAAACAACTTAATTGCAATTCTCAAAAATAATTCCTGAAGATCATAAATCTGAACTGTATGAAACAGGTTTCCCTTTGTGTCAAAGCCTCATGAATCATTTTTTGATTTATCCCACCTTCGGACGGAATACGTGAGCCTTTACGTTTTTTATAATTGAATTTTTTTAACAATGAAATAAAATTCGTTATGCGTTGGCTTGTTAATAAAGTTTGATTTATACTAAGATGGTACGGTACTTTTCGTGTTGATTTTCCCACTAGATAGAAGAGGATGTGATTAATTCTCTCAACTCCTTGGTATTCATGACCGTATCCAGAAATGATGTATCATAAGTTTTTAGTTTGAACGGGAGGTCAGGGCTACCATGAATGAAAGATCATTTTCCCAATTTTTCCTACACAATAGATCCAATCGAGCTTAAATCTTGAACTTGGCAGCAAAATGAGATCCTGAAGACTTGCAAAATTTCAGCGTTATCTGACTGATAAATATTTATTCTCTAATATGTTATTCTCTCAGACAATTTAAATTTAAACATCAATACTTATTCGCGAGTTTATTATTTGTCGTCGAAATGTCAGTTTCGGCGTTGGGGCTAAAATAATCATTTAGGCCGCTCGTACACCAGCACGACGCGACCGCAACGCTACCGCGACGATACTTTTTAACGAGGAAAATGCGTCGCGTCGCCGTATCCTTGGTGTGGGCGCTTCTATGAATTACCACGTACCGCGACTGCGAAGTGACACGAAGTCGCGGTCGCGTTGCGGTCGCGTCGTGCTGGTGTACGAGCGGCCTTACTCGGGGCAGTTTGTGATTTGTCATTACCTGCCCCGTAATGTTTCTTGCCTACTAATGAACTTGAGCTGCTTAATGTATTCTTTTTGGCGCTCCTGTTCCTCGGAACAGAGTGCTTATCAATTTAAGTAATCATTACAGGATACTGTGAGAGGTATATTCATTACTAAATGCTTTTTTTCTGGGTTTTCTCTCCCAAACTCTGAAAAATATCTATAAAATGAAAAAATTATTATTTTGTGAATTACTTCTGCGTAAGAAACACAAGATATTTGTCAGAATCAATAAATCGAACAATGATGCATAACAAACAATAACGAACAACATCAACGATGAAACGTTGAGTGTCTGACGAAGGAGTCTGATATAGACTGCGAAACGTTACGATATAGCTGTTTCATCGTTGATGTTCTTTCGTTATTGCTTGTTAGGAAACATTCTTCGATTGATTGCTTCTGACAAATCTCTTGTGTTTTTCACGGAGAAACAAATCACAAAATAGTATTTTTTTATTTTTCCGAGTTTGAGGGAGAAAACCCAGAAAGAAACCATTTAATAATGCTTATCAATTGTGTATTTTCGATTTTTTGGCTAAAAATTGTCTCAAACGTTTTGGTTCGACTCACTGATCAAGAATCCGTGGTCAAAATCGATTCTGTCCGGCCGGCCGTAACCACGATAACTTTCGAACGGAATGAGCTAGACAGTTGGAAATTTCAGAATAGGTTTGGGAGATCTCGGTTGAGTTCGTTATTGGGTGTATTTCAGAGTACCTACATACCTAACGAAAACAAAATATTTTTTTAGATTACCTTTTTCAAATTCACTTTATTTTCAGAAGCAGTTTCATCATAAGAATACATTGATACCATTCTCAACTCTAACAAAAACTAATAATTTCAGAGATAGGATTTTTAAAAATTTCAATAATTATTCATAATTCTATGAATTCATAGAATACTCTAATTACAATTTTTTGATGTATGTAAATCCAGCATGAGGTGAATCGTAGACCTAAGTTCTGAATTTAATTGGGAAAATTCTTGAAAATTGACTCACAGAAGCCAAATTTACTGCACGTGGTGTTCCCAAGCGGTCATCCGTCCAAATACTAACCGCGCCCGACGATGCTTGGCTTCAGTGTTCGAACGGTATCTAGCATATTCAGTGTGGTATGGCCGCGAAAAATATTTCTTCCTCTAACTCTGCCATTATATTTATGATGCATTTCTATTTATGCAAGATTGCGAAATGTTCTTATCACATCCGAAAATGTCAAACAAAATTACTCGAGAATTCAAAAGAATATCGTAATTATTTCCGAAATTAGTATCCCCCAACTTAATATTAATTTCTAGGATATGTACAATGTACATGCCATCTTAAGATTCTTGTCTTGTACTAATTTTATATGAAATGAATTATAACGAAAACAGAAATTTGATCTCTCCTAGTTTCGTAGCTACAGGGTAAAAATGAAAGTTTTGGCACTCTTGTTCCTCGGAATTCAGTGCTTATCAATTTGCCCAAATGTCTGTATCTTTCGAATTTTTGGCTGAAAATTGTCCCAAATGTTTTGGTTCGACTCACTGATCAAGAACCAGTGGTCAAAATCGATTCTGTCCAGCCATCCGTTAACACGATAACTCTCGAACGGAATGAGCTAGACAGTTGAAATTTTCAGAGTAAGTTTGAGAGATAAATATCTCGGTTAAGTTCGTTACTGGGCAAAACCTGGTGGTTTCCGAGTAATGTTAAAAACATTTTTCTTTACATTACAAATTTCAAATTCAATTATTTTAAAAATGCAGTTTTATCATAAGAATCCATTGATATCATTCTCAACTCTAACAAACTAATAATTTGGACGATATGATTTTTGAAGATTCCAATAATTAATCGTAATTTTATGATTTTTTTAATTTAATTTCGTTTATGATGTAGTTTAGTCATTTAATCTTGATAAATCAACTATTATTTGAATTGAATTTCCTTTATGATGCGGTTATATCATATGAATCCATTGATATCATTCCCAACTTGTAGTATCCAATTCTTTCGGAGATATGATTTGTCAAAGTTTGAACAAGAGCGCCAAAACTCCTGTACACAGAGCTTTCCCACATCTTTCATTGAGGACGTATAAATGGAAAACTAAAAATAAACAAAATTTGTATCTTGAAGATTAAGCGTATACGTAAATTTCGTTTAGAATTCGAAAAAAATGAAATCTGATAAATTGTATATCCCTGGACCACATCAGAAACAAGAGCAAAATAGAGTTGGGAAATATTCATCGTTTTGAAATTTTGTAATGTAAAACAGGAATAATCATTAAAGGATACTGTGGGAGGTATATTCATTATTAAATGGTTTGTTTCTGGGTTTTGTCTCCCAAACTCGGAAAATTATCTTTTAAATAAAAATTTATTATTTTGTGAATTGCTTCTGCGTAAGAAACACACGATATTTGTCAGAAGTAATGAATCGAACAATGTTGCCTAACAAACAATATCCAAACAACATCAACGATGAAACAACTATTTCGTAACGTTGCGGATTCTAAATCAAACTCTTTCGTAAGACAACGAAAATCTTCAGAATTATTTTTTGTTGATATAGCTATTCTGAAATTCTAGAATTGTCACATTGACGTACATTTACTTAGCATGGAAATTTCCAAGTTTCAATGTCTTTTTTTTTTTTTAATAAATTCAGCCAAATATGGACAATTCCAATTGACCATATAAAAAAAAATAATTCTGAAGATTTTTGTTTAGTGTCCGACGATGGAGTCTGATTTAGAATCCGAAATAGTTGTTTCATGGTTGATGTTGTTTCGTTATTGTTTGTTTGGCAACTTTGTTCGATTTATTGCTTCTGACAAATATCTTGTGTTTCTTACGCAGAAGCAATTCATAAAATAATAAATTTTTATTTTATATAAGAAAATGTTTATTTAATAGATATTTTCCAGAGTTTGGGAGAGAAATCCCAGAAATATAAATACCATTTAGTAGCAAAACAGGAATACTGCATTATAAATTATGTGTTGTAAATATCAGCAGGTTTATGTAGTTAAGTGGATATCTGGAATATGAAGAATTTTCGTACCAAGTTTATATGAATTATTTGTCTTCATTTGTGTTAATCATTGTATTTCATAGGTTTTACTTCAACTATGATCTGTTATTAAATTAATATATAAATGAAAATATATTATTGCGAGTAAGTTCTGCGGAACATCGAGTTTTCATTTTGCCCAAATGTCTGTAATTTTAGAATTTTTCGCCGAAAATGGACTCAAACGATTGGGTTCGACTCCCTGATGAAGAATTCGAGGTCAAATTTGATTCTGTCCGTCCGGCCGGCCGTCCGGCCGTTGCCACGATAACTTGGGAACAGAAGGAGCTAGCGACTTGAAATTGACAGGGTAGGTGGCGCATCCTAATACCACGGACAAGTTCGTTAATGGGCATAATCGGTCCAATGGTTTCCGAGTAATAATTTTTTTTTCAACCAATATAAATCCGATCGAATTGAAACTTGGTGAATAGTTGTAGAATATAAACCTTAGCACGTTTGTGAGATTTTGTGAGAATCGTATCTCTAGAAAATTAAAAAAAAATTATCAAAAAATATTATTTATGACACGATAACCTGAGAACGGAAAGAGATAGTGGCTTGAAATTTTCAGGTTAGGTTGTGCATCTAAATGCGACATTTGAATGTGTCTATAGGTATAATCGTCCGAATGGTTTTGGAGTTATACCCATCTGAAATTTGGCTGTTATTTCCTCAATAACTCGAAAAATACAAAACCGATAAAATTCAAACATGGTTATTCGTTGTAGAATGCCAACGCGAAATTATTGAAAATAATTGAAAAAAATTCAAAATATCATAATCTATTCGTCCGGCATCGCTGAAATTTTTCAAGAGCCTTCAGAACCTAACTCTACTGCATAGTTCCAAGTTTGAACACGATCGGATCCATTTTGTTGGAGAACCGAGCAGCCTTTTGTGAGTTCGGTAGCTGGATGCGAATCGTTGTATTTCTGCTAGAACCTTCAAAACCATGAATGTCATGATGGCATATTTTTTCATCACAAATCTATGGGAGATGATAGCCCTACATTAGGGTCCTGTAGCGGTCAGACCTGGCTTTGAAAGAGAGGCAACTAAATACTGAAGGGATTTCTATGAACAAGAGTGAATATCTTTGAGAAATAGAGAAGGCGATTCTTCTTCAAGAGATCCATGCGCCTGCAGAGGAGTATATTTGTGAGAGGGAAATTTTGAAAGGATATGTATTATTTTTAATATGATTTCGCTAAAATTTTGCTGAAGGCTTCAAAACTTAACTTTAAATTAACCACACTTTCTGATCTTGTGAGGTGAGAGGCTCATTTGTCGATATTAAATCTCGTGATGGGTAGAGAGGCATTTTAGGCCAGTTTTTCTATCACTAATGAGAATATATCTTTATGTTTCAACTCAACACCTTTAGATCTATCAATGGGCATTTATTGGTTGAGAATAAGTAATTGAATATTTCTGGAATTCAATTGAATTTCATTCAATATGTTAGTTACTAAACTTATAATTCTCTTCACTTCGATCATTTGAATATGACATTAATTCCAGTAATATTTTTCTAGAATAATTATGTATTCTTCTCCCAAAAAATAATTGAAGGTAGTCAATGTGTATGTATTGAACACTCTTCACGTCAGTGCTTGAACCAATTTTTTTTTATCCTAATTCAGTAGGTATGTCGAATTCATAATTCCAATTCAGTTCGAAAGTTGGGGTGCCTGCACTATATTCAATACAACCATGACTTTCTTTATTCCCACAATACAATCCCACGAATATTTTATGGGAAAAATCCACTTGCCGATACCGCACCATTCCGCAGGGACCTGTTTCGATCACCCCCGAAATCTTACAGAACGTGTGGATAAAGATAAATTGCGGCCAGGAATGCACCCCACAGTCGAAATTACCGCCAAATTCACTTGACAAATGATTACATAACAATTCCAGTCGTTGCCAACATTATATGATTATTACGGGGTTCCCACAAAACTGAAAGCGGGACTGATTGAATTGACGTATAAACAGAATGGGCAGCAGGGTGTTGGCGAATCCTCCCGAGATTCGGCGGTGTACCTTACCACCCCTACCCGACAATGTGGGGATTGATGGAATTTCTAATGCATGGCCAGAAACTCGAACATACATACACATATATACGGCTAATTTCCATGCAATTTCAGAGTTCAAAACGTACTACTACCAGGGAGCTATGGTGATGTTCGAAGTGAGATTAGTGGCGGCTGGTGTATATAAATGATTCTGTTATTTTTTGATGACAATGTGTTTGATTCTATTGCCAATCTCTTTTTTAGTTTTTTCAATATATATTATTTATTCTATTTTATTTTAAAAATTAATGTACGAAGGGATTTTGCTACAACATAAAATATCGAAAACGAAAATAAAATATCAAATTTGTCCTCGAATTCTTCATCAGTGAGTAGAACCTAATCGTTTGAGGCCATTTTCAGCAAAAATTCAAACGTTACAGACATTTGGGCAAAATTATAGCACGCTGTTCCCCAGAACATGCGCGCAATGACACAAACTATTTGTGTCATTACTCAATTGACGTACTTTCACTATGGCTTACTAGTTCTTTCATTAAGATCGAGGTAGATGGACCAGTCAAATAGATTTATATTTACATTCAGAAACTAGATATATCCGAATCCGAGGCAAAAGTTAGTAAACCTGAATTTACCTAATGGTAAATTCTGTCTATTGTATTACTTAACAGTAAGTTTATTGAAAAATTGTTTCAACTGCTGACGTGAAGTCGGGAGCTTTAACGCGCATATTCTACTGTCTGCTCACCTTTAGTGGATACCCTTAGTCGAATTTAGCATAGACTTAAACCGTTTTCTCGGCTTTTATAATATACGAACCAAACACAGCTCAAGAACATTGCAACTGCAGAAATAATTTATCTCAGAAAAATTACAAAACTGAGAAATCAAAACAACCCTCTTTTCAACCCTGCCAACGAACTATTATACCAGACTACAAAAATAGAACCGATACTTACAAGAATGCAAAGACTCAGCAAGAAATTCATCAAGAAAGAAAGCAATAGATCCATCATCAACCCTCTCGTCCACTCTTACCAAGAAGAAGCAGTTAAAACAAAACTACCAACTCTGCCACTAGCACAATATCTCCAAACTCTTTAAATCAAACACACATTGTAATCATATTGTATTGTATACAGAAATACTATTGTAACTGGCAGGAAGACTTCGGTCGTTAGCCAATTGATCTTGTATCAATAAAGTTTATTATTATTATTATTATTAATATACGAATACATTTCATACCATTTTAATGACAGACTTCAGTAGGTAACGGGAGAATCATCAATCATCACAGAATTTTTAATTCTGAAATATGTATTCTATTGAAATTGAAATACAATTATAATGTGGGAAAGCCCTGTGGACCGGAGCTTTTTGGCGCTCTTGTTCAAACAGACAAATCATATTTCCGTAAGTCGGTACTTTTTTATATATTTTCAAGTTCCTTTAACAAATCCGGCTATCAATACAGTCTGACTCTTAGTTTTACCGTAGATCGAAATAAAAAAATGTGGTTAAGGGACCCCCGTTGGGAGCGCAATTGCTTACACCTATTCTTCAATTCCGAACGTAATTTTTTCGAGTTCCTTTAACAAATCTGGCTATCGATACAGTCTGGCTATTAGTTTTACCGTAGATGAAATTAAAAAAAAGCGATTATGGGACGCAATTGCTCACACCAATTCTCCAAATCCGAACGTATATCGAATTTACCATGGTAAATTCGAATTAAGTGTCCAATACAGGAGAATGGACAACATAATTTTCCATGGTGAGTTCGATTAAGGGTGTCCAATACAGAAGAATGGACAATAGAACATACGCGCAAAAGCTTCTGACTTCACGTCAGGGCTTGAAGCAATTTCTTTTTTCATGATTTTTTTGAAATTTTCTAGGGGTACGGTTCTTAAAATTTTTTTTTAATTTTTTTCAAATTTTCTAGGCGCACGGTTCTTACAAAATTTTAAACACGTCTTTATGTTGATTTTCTACTACTAGTTACCAAGCTTCAATTCGATCGAATATTTATTTTTTGAGTTATCAAGGAAATAATATTCCAGGTGGGTATAACTCGGAAATCGTTGGACAGATTATGCCCAAAAACGAACTCACCCTCCCATTCAGATTTATTATTTTTATTATTATTATTGATAAGGGGTTACGTTGCACCGCGACCTTGAGATCTATTGTGCCCCCCATCAGAGCTGTTCTCACCATTACGCCTCCCATTCAGATACGCAACCTGCCCTATCTCCTTTCGTTCGAAAGTTATCGAGGCAACGGTTACCCATCTACTGAACTCACACAAGGCTGCTCGAATCTCCAACAATATTTAACCGATCGTGTTAAAACTTGAATCTTGGCAGTAGAGTTAGGTTCTAAAGGCTCTTGCAAAATTTCAGCGCTTTCAGACGAATAGTTACTGATAAATAGATTTTTTTTTCAATTTTCAATGACTTTTAAAAATTTTTCTTCAAATACTATCCTCACGAAATTTCGCGTTGGCATTCTACAAATAATAACCATGTTTGAATTCAATCGGTTTAGTATTTTTCGAGTTAATGAGGACCAAAAAACAACCAAATTTCAGATGGCTATAACTCTAAAACCGTTTGGCCGATTATGCTTATCAAAAAACTCAAATGTCGCATTCAGATGCACAACCTAACCTGAAATCTTCAAGCCGCTATCTCTTTCGGTTTTCAGGTTATCGTGACAACAAAAATATTTTTTAATAATTTTCTAGCGATACGATTCTCACAAAATTTCACAAACGTGCTTAGGTTTATATTCTACAACTATTCATCAAGTTTCAATTCGATCGGATCTATATTGGTTGAAAACAAAATTATTACTCGAAAATAGTTGGGCCGCTTATGCCCATTAACGAACTTGTCCTTCGTATTGAGATGCGCCACCTACCCTGAAAAATTCAAGTCGCTAGCTCTTTCCGTTCTCAAGTTATTATGGCAACGGCCGGACGGCCGGCCGCATATAATCAAATTTGACCTCGAATTCTTCATTGAGGAGTCGAACCAAATCGTTTGAGACCATTTTCTTCAAAAAATTCGAAAATTACAGACATTTGGGCAAAATGATAGCGCGATGTTCCCCAGAACATACGCGGAAAATTTTTTTCACTAAAAACGCCATAACTCCTCTTGGTTGGTTGGTTGGGGGATTTCGCCCGTTATCGAACTTGTCCGAGATATTCACGCTCCAAAACGACCCTGCAAATTTCAATCCTCTAGCTCCTTTCGTTCCAGAGTTATCGTGCTAAAGGCCGGCCGGAGCGGCCGGCCGGACGGAATTGAATTTGAGCTCGGATTATTCATCAGGCAGTCGAACTCAATCGTTTTGAGACCATTTTCGGCAAAATATTCGAAAACTACAGACATTGTGGCAAAATGATAGCACGCTGTTCCTTGCGGAATACGCACGCAAAAATTTGGGCGGATATCTGCACATAGATCACAGCTAACATTCAAACTATGAGCGAAAGATAGAAATATGGATCATGCGGAGTAATATATATATATGGAAAGGTTTAACGGGCAGGTACCAGCAGAATTATTTTTATGAGCGAAAGTTTCATTTATGAATTGTAATATTTTCCTTGTGGGAATTTCAGATTTGCCCGAAAAGCAATCTCGACGCTTAGGAGGGCTATTAACTCAATTGCATACCTTACTTCTCAATACCAAGTATAAGACGACCTCGACCATGATCCTTGTATCGTCTTGCTGGAACAGGTACCTACTTATAATCTATGCGATTAAAATTTGTCTATAATTACAACTTCTATAATTGCATGTGTTCTTCAAATATCTACCGCAGTTGCTTTGATTGAGTCACATTAAACTAACGGCGCCCTCTCAGGTGAAATAGATTAGCAGCAGATGATTGATGAGATATTTCTTCGTGTCCCAATCATGAGACTCGTCCTTTCAAAACTTCACATTTACTGAGGTTTATAAGGATTCGAATTGATTCTTTGTAGACGCTTCAACTTCCAATGAATCCTAATTATGATATTACAGATAATCTCCTGAACTATAGGGTTATCTGATTAAATTAAATTCATAAAATAATTCAAATCACAATTCAACTTTATTTGAAAAGACGGTTATCTATTTGTTGAATATATTATTCTACACAGTGTTTCTCAATTGTTCAGAAAAAAAAATGGTTCAAGCACTGACGTCAAGTCAGGAGCTTTTGCGCGCATGTTCTATTGTCGATTCCGTATTTAATTAATTACCATTAATTTACCATGATATGTTCGATTAAGATTGTCCAATACAGGAGAATGGACAGTACAAAATTCGCGCAAAAGCTCCTGACTTCCCGTCAGTGTTTCAACCAATTTTTTTTCGTAATTTTTTTAAATTTTCTAGGGGTGCGGTTCTCACAAAATTTTACACACGTCTTTATGTCGATATTCTAAAACTAGTTACCAAGCTTCAATTCTATCGAGGTTATATTTTTTGAGTTATCGAGGAAATCATATTCCAGGTAGATATAACTCCGAAACCGTTGGACCGATTAGGCCCAAAAACGAACTTATCTCTCCCATTCAGATGCGCAACACCTAACCTGACAATTGCAAGTCCTTGGAACTTGGTAGTATAGTTATGTTCTGAAGGCTCTCGCAAAATTTCAGCGATGTCGGACGAATAGTTTCGTGATATATAGAATTTTTTTCAATGATTTTCAATGATTTTTTTTTAAATTTTGTAGTGTTAATTGGATTGGATTTGTATATTTCGAGTTATTCTGGAAATACCAACCTAATTTCAGATGGGTATAACTCCAAGATGGTTTTGCCGATTTTCTCTGAAAGTCCATATGTGTACCTATTACTGAAACAGATAAAATTTTTCCATGAAATTTTGTCGATTGTGATATGAGAGTTGCTTGGTAATTTTGCGAATGAGTATGCATCAAATTTTGGATAAATTTCATGAGTTAATTCACCGAAAATCAACAAACTTGAATACAACAAGAGAGAAATTTTGCCTGAAATAATTATATCTCGAGTGGTATTCAACATGACTATTTCACGAGAATATATCACTGTAAATGGAAGAATGACAAACTTGTAGGAATACAATACCAGCGAAGTAATAAGTTGGTTTAACAAATATTTAGTTTCTATGCTATCATGAATTTGCAAAATGTCAAAATTTTATCGCTGAAAAAAATTACAGACCTGGATGGTTGCCCGCTGACTCGATAACTTTTGAACTAAAAGAGATAGGGAATTGCAATTTTCAGGGTAGGTTGCGCATCCGAATGGGACAGTTAAGTTTGTTGTTGGGCATAATCGGCCCAACGGTTTCGGAGTTATACCCATGTGGAATATTATTTTCTCGATAACTCAAAAAATACAGACCTGATCGAATTGAAACTTGGTAACTTATTGTAGAATATCGACATAAAGACTTGTATGAAATTTTGTAAGGACCGCACCACTAGAAAATTTTGAAAAAAGTATGAAAACATATTATTTATATCACGATAACTTGAGAACGGAAAGAAATAATGACTTTCAATTTTTAGAGTAGGTTGAATATCCGAATGCGACATTTAAGTTAGTCGTTAGGCATAACGCTTTTAGAGTTATACTCATCTGAAATTTTGTAGTTATTTCCTCCATAACTCCAAATATACAAATATGATCCAATTACTATTTGAATGCTTACCCACTAATTTTAGCGGAATTTCGTGAATATCGTATCCTGAAGTTACTTGAGTTTTTCGTATACTATTAGAATTTCAACGAATTTCAATTCCAATAAAATGCATATGTCAGAATTAAAAATTCTGTGATCATAAACGTTTATCTCATTACGCAAGTCTGTCATTAAAATAGTATGAAATGTGTAATAACTGGGATAAGGTACGATGTATCAAACACAAATATTCGTTTTTATATTTAATTCGTCCAATAAATCCCAAATAATAATACGCTGCATAAATTGCGATGCACATATGTGAGGAGCGATAACAAATTCGGTACAGGCGTTTACTCAGTTGGTATCTAACGAAGAATGGTTATCGATGGATATGAAATACGCATGTTAAGAAATCCCTTCTTATTTAAAATTCAAAACATCACGGAATACATTACAAAATGTATGTATTATAAAAGCTGAGAAAACGGTATATATCGATGCTTGATTCGATTAAGAGTGTTCAATAGAGGTAAGTAGACAATAGAACATGCGCTTAAATGCTCTTGACTTCACGTCAGTGCTTAGACCAATTTTTATCACTGTGAAACGAGCGTTGCTATGGGAACTTTCTAACTGACTATCGAACGAGGGGAATAGTCACCGCTAAAGATTTACGTATGGTTTATTATGAAAAATATGGCGAAAATACTACATCATTAGACCTACATAAATAAATGGAAATTATACCATTTGAACAGAAAATACTGAAATTGTGGAATCAGCAGCGTCCATCATTCAATTTTAATTTTACTTCAAAACGTTATTTGTGATAAGGTCGATAAACTGTTCTGGTGCGTAATTCGATAGCTCTATATTTATCCAAAATAAAACTGTTGTGCGGAAATAGTATATTCTAAAACAAGTTGCAGAATGGGCTCTTATTCAAACACGATTGCACAATTCGAAAACTAGCCACGAAGTAGCAAGTTTTCGCAAGCATAAGTGTTGGAATTGCCTTCTGCAACGAGTATTAGACGATATTTTCTCTATTTCAGTTTTGTAAAATACCGTTGAAATTTAATGAAAAATTCGGATTATAGGTACATCCTAGTGACTTTTGTATTGTATTTTGGCAGTTAGTGTGATTGTTACGAAAGTTGACAGATTACGGAATTTGAATTTGAATCATATGTGGGGCATGGAGATCAGATGTGAAACAGTTTCCTAATGGCATGAATGATTTGGAATAAGCAAGAAGGAAGTTTCTAGTATCTTATTTTTTAATGAAAATAAAACTTTTTCTCTCAACAATTATTCCGCTATATCGAGATTATATTATATTGTCAATTGCCATGTGCTGAAATTTGGTAGGATCGAATGTCAGTGCTGACTACCACAAAAAAAATATAACTAGAAACAATGCGGGAATGAGTTCATTACAGCACTGTTCTTAGTGCTGTAATGAACTCATTACGATACTGAAATAGAGAAAATATTTTTCCTCCAACATACCATGAATTTGGAGGCCCAATTTCTAAAACCCCCTGCAATCCACGAACATTCGGCCCCGGCCCGGAACTAAAAAGTATAAATAGACCGCGCGCGGCAATGAAATTTTTACCGCGTAGGGCCGACAATTGCACGTAGATCCTTCCAAACCGCCCCTCCGACATTGACGTATGCGCCGAATTCGAAACCGAGGTAATTTACTCCATTTTCCATTTCATGGATAATTCGGATAGACGGCCTCGCAGGCCGAATTCCCACTTTGGCGGCGTCGCTTTCGCACATTCGGCTGATTTACGGCCGCGGCCCGGTCGCGCCGAAATTCGCCGATATGACGGATAAAGGGCGTTTTTATTGTGATAAGCGCGACCCCGCGAAATGCCGCACGTGGGCGCACGTGCTGCGGCGCGAAACGGGAAATGTAAAAGGCGGGATCGCGTTTATATTTATGAAAAAAAGATATTTTGGGGCGCGCATCGGTCGTATATACGGATGCGGAAATTCAATTCCAATATATGTGTCTGTTTTTATTGGATTTTTTTTATCGTTTCGTCGCCGGACGGGTATCTGAGTTGTTGGTCTATCGGAATGAAGGAAAATATCACGAACGATGCAGTAGATTGATTCTCATTCCAGAAAAAACTGGGAAATGTATGTCATATTTGATCGAATATTTATAGATTTACCAGCCAGCCGAGTTTGACCGAATATTCAACCATTTGTTCGCGGACAGCAGCTGTTCGTGGCCAGAATTTCTTCTTCAGCTTTAGGAGTATATGCTGTTGTGATAATCGAAATAATTAACTTCACATAGAATGATAAATCCAATTGTATCAGTTATATCACCAAATTAAAGTAAATTCCTCTTATAAACGAACGAATCCTCTAAAAAATCAAACTTATTCAAGATCCAAGACGTAACTCCATTAATTCAGTCATTGACTTGGAAAATATAATCGATCAAAATATTTCTTGGATATACAGGGTTTTACAAAACATTCTCTTGTATCTCCATTCGTAACAAAGTTGAAGGGCGGGTCAAATTACAATGGGAAACCCGGTACAAAGTTTGAATAGCATATTTATATTAATAAAGTAATGTCTTGTGAATGATAAACTTAATGTTAAGTAATATTGTGAGAAAATGTATATTTCGTTTTAATATAGTTAGTTACTAGAAATGTCGAGGGATGTGTAGGGGAAATTCTGAAGAAGGAAAACTCATCTCGAAGGAGACAAATTGCAAAAAGTTTATCTTCATGAAAGTAATTGTCAAAACAACTTTGACTATTGGAAATTATAGTGGAAATCAGTTCTGTGTAATTCCTTGAGCCTTGAGTTTTTTCTAGAAAAATATATCAGAGGGATACAATACATTTTGCTCCTGATAATGATCATTAATATTCCATTCTAAGTATATCCTGAAAGCAAGAAATTATCAGATCCGCAAGTAAAATATTCAAAAGACTGAAGAACCTACACTTTTCGGTTCGAGAAGATGGAAAAAGAATTTTAGTTGTAAGTTGAAGAAGAAACATCTTACATCTGTTGAAATACTTGGTGAAGAAAATTGAAATTCTCACTCCCTGCATTTTGTTTATTGTTAAGAAATTCGAATTATAGGTTAAAATTTTTGAGGTTAGTAATTAGTATAGTATAGGATTAGATCGTAGTCATACAGTTGAATAGTTTGATAAGTTTTCTTCCTGGCAAATAAATTTGTCTGTTAAAATTTTTAAATTCATTATTATAGAATTTCAGATGATTCACCAATTAATACCACTTTAATGAATTGAAGTATCTAAATAATAATTCATTCAATTATGGCAGAGCAATTTTTTTTAAATTTGGTATTAGATATATAAGAAATTCACAATCATCATAATATGATGATTGTGAACAAGGTATTGTTATGATATTATCATAACAATACCTTGGTCTTCTGGATATAGCACTGTTAGCTGTTAGCTCAATGATGCGTTATTTCGCGATTTTTGGTTAATTATTTCAAACGAGCGATGTAAAATAATAATACCTAATAATAATAAGTCAAATTCCGCAGGGGCTCTTGGATGTGTTCCAGTGTATGGATTTAGCAAACCAACGGTACTTTAGCTAAACCTGGCAATAGGTATGAAATACAAAAACGCACGGGAGTACTACTTAGTAGCATACGGGTGTGACAAACCATATGATGGATTACGATCCATGAAGCCTCGGAAAACAGTTCCTGCCTGGGGATCACCAGGGGGCACATCAAGAGGTGGTGATGGACGTGACAGCATGCCGACCACCAACGGCAGGATGCTGAGGAGGCATACACCTGCCACACAAGAAATTACAGCTTCCGACGAGGAAATCGAGAAGGAAAGACAACGAAAGTGGTCGCCCAGCAAATCAGTGCTCGCAAGAGCAGCCCGTAGTCGGAACCGGCAACAGAAACAAGGCCGCAAGAAAGGTACGCAACAATTGAACAACCAAGCAACATGAACAACGTTCATGTGGTATACCGATGATCCAGAGCAGAAAGAAGGGGAATCACCCAGATCTCACCCACATGAGGCAGCAAAATGTACCAGACCAGGTGAGCCATCTCAAGAAAAGAGGAATCTTGCAGCAGTTTCAAGAGCCAGATGCTATAGAAGAACAAGATGAAGAACAGGTGGGAGATGCTCCAAACTAACAGTAATACTTTATGAATCAAAGGAGAGAAAAAGAGGATGAGAGGCAGGTGAGAGCTGCCCCAATCCGAGTTGAAAATGCTACATACTCGAACTGGCAATGAACGGAATATGTTAGAGTTTTCTCAGAGCTAGTCATCACTACAAGAGACACAATTGAGGATTCAGTAGGGAATCCTAACATAATCACCGCACGGCAGAAAACTAAACTTCAGGTTGAAGACCTAGCCGTGATGAATAATATCATCGACGATCACCTAAAGGAGGACTTTTTGCTAGAAGATGTCGTGTCTGCAGTGAGAGGATGATAAGCATAGGTCAAGTTTGAATCAGTTAGACAAGAAGATGAAACCGTGAGACAGCAATTATCTTGGTACTAATGTACAAAAGATGTTCTGAAAGTTCAACTGAATCCGATGATGAGGAGCTGAGTGCGTTAGATCGAAGGCACGATAAGACTGCCCACCATCAATCTTCTGAAGCAGAATGCTTTCGATAAAATAAGATACCTTGCATCAGCTAGAAAGAAGCTGATGAAGAAACAAAAGTGGATAGAAGATAACAATATCTTCACCACAAAACCTTCAAAGTTATTTCATCCTAAATAAGTAGAGGCAAATAACGTACCATCACCTGAAGAGTTCCAACAGTTCTGGAAAAATTTGTACGTTCGACCAGCTGAAACTAGGGATAATCCAGCACAGATTCCAGGCGTTATGTGATAAAAATCTACAACAAACCGAAGATATAACTGAAGGACCACCAGAAGAGATTAGACATGCCCTGAAAAACAAGCATGATTTCCTGGCTCCTGGACCGAATGGCATTCAGAACTACTGGTAGAAGAACTTTCCAGCTACTCACCAACACCTATAGCTAGATTACTCAGTGGGATAATAATTCACCGTGAGCAAATTGCATCATGGTTGGCAGAGGGCAGAACATTACTGATACCGAAAACAGGTGATTTAGGAGAGCCAAACAACTACCGCTCAATCACGTGTCTCAGCACGCTGTATAAGTTTCTCACAAGTGTTCTTCAAAACCGTATTCTGTAGGTTATTGGACCAGTGTGGAACTACTCCTACGAACTAAAAGGAGCAAGGAAAGGAGCACAGGAGTGCAAGAACAACTTTCTTATATACAAGAGCATTTGTCAAGATGCAAGATACTACAAGCGCAACCTACATACATAGTGGTTAGATTGCGCGGAATTATTTGACATATTGCTGCACATCTTGTTAATACGGCTTCTAAAGATGCTCAAAACCCAACCTAACATCGTCCATGGGATGGAAAACTAAGTTCGCCGTCCTATCGGAAGGTTGGACCACTTATACCGGATGGGTATTGAGAAGTCAAGACCCACTTTTGAATATGGTGGTTCATCATGAAATCAGGAATCAAGGAGCTTTCCTATTCAGGACTGGACGGAGAGTCTTGGAGGAGCTCAGTATAACGGGTATATCATATCCATCGATCATGAGCAGGAATACATACCACGCCAACAGACCAAGGTAGAATAGGCAGACAGATAAGACAATCACTGAAGACGCTACTCGAAGATCACATGAGTAGAAATCTGCACTCCATGTATTTCACCCGTTTGAAAGAACATGGCCAGTGGGTAGAATTATCCTTTGTTTCTTTTAAGTCGGCTGGCTTGTCAGGATTGAGTAATAAATATAAGATGCTATAAAAGAACATCATGAAAGAGGATACCCCAACAATTTGCCTAGCATTCCCAAGCCAGCAGGAAACTGTTATGCACATTCTGTCTGATTCCAGAGTCCATGCTCCATGAGGATATATATAAAGACATAATGTGGCATTCTGAACCAGTGCTGCCATGTATACCGCAGGAAATTGAAGCAGTTGTTGAAAATGATAGAGCTCGCATCTACTTGAACTATGCTATTTCAACAAGTCGGCTGATCCACGTCATAAAGCCAGATATATTCCTGCTGGCTAAAGAGCACAAGGAATTGTTGGTTGTTGAATTTTCATGCCCTGCCGAAAACAAATGTGGTGATGAATGAAGAGCAGAAGAGGGGAAAATATGAGGATTTCAAGTTCGAACTGGGCACCCTATATCCAAGGCGGAATGAAGAAGAACTGCTTGAGAGAATTGAAGATTATATCGGCATGTATATCCGTAGCATAAGTATTGGCACACAGAATGCAGAAAACAGTCTTGCTTGGATCACTTAGAGTCTTCAGGTCCCATCAACTGTGAAGGCTGCTCGCAGCTCGTCTCTTTTATTAAGGGACGCTGGACTTGAGATTGCTGATTCTCTAAGGTTACCTTATGAAAGAGCTTTCCTGTCACACAGGCTCAAAAAAATTCTTTGTATAGTTAGGGTCTAGGCTCCTTATGAGATCGGAAATTTTGTTACTGTGAGCCTTGGCAACCAAATTTACATGGAATGTTTTTGATGGGATTAAAATTATTGAAAACTCTTTATGTTCGACTTTTGAACAAAAAATTAAAGCGTGCAGACTTTTTTAAGACGAGAAAATATTTGGAAATTTTTTGTTCGATGGTTTTCTTAGGTTTAATTTGGAACCTTAGACGATAAGAAATCTATATGGCCAGATAGGGAGCTACAATATATTTTCTTTTTTTGGTGTGTGATACTTTTCTTCCGAAAATCAACCAAAAATTTGGAATTTTGATTTATATCCCGTAATTTTATTTCGTAGATACCTACACATAGCAACGGATTTCTCTGAGAGTCAACATGTCTGTTACGAGTATCAGAGTTTTGGGTCTATCGGAATGAAGGAAAGTATCACGAATGATGCAGGGGGTTAGGTATCATTCTAGAAAAAAACTGGGAAATATATTTCATATTTATACTATTTCCAGCCAGCCGTGATTCGAACCTAATCATTTGAGACCATTTCCGGCCAAAACTTACAGACATTCAGGCAAAATGATAGTACGCTGTTCCACAGAAGAGGCGCACAAACATATTGACCTTATGCAATTAATTCAATCAAAAAAAGTAATAGGGGTTGTTCTATTTAAAAAATACATATTCTTCTACTTCTTTGAACGTTACGTCAATCTAACTATGTTGCTAAACTAACACATTTTGTTGTTTGATTGATGATTGCCTTGGTTATTTAGAAAGGCATTCGAAAAATACAATAAAATCATTCTGGCAAAGAGTGTCGAATCTTGACAATTTCAAATATATTACTTTTATCACCTAACTAAGGCCATTGATTCAATTTTAATATTTTTGTCAGATCTGTTACGTATATCTTGGGAATTAGATATACTTGAGCAGATATGGTGTATGGAAAAAATTCATTTTCATTTTAATATCTCAGTATTCCAGTCCAGTATAGTTGTAATTGTAATTGGATTACATAATTCCTCTTCCCTACTCTATACCAGCTAATTGCTGTAGTGACATCATTTCATATGAGCCGGCAGGTTGCCATTTCTTCCTGACTGATGTCCATGTGGTGGTCTAGAATAATGTCATGTACCACTTACGTTCGCTAATACTGATAGCATCGCTGCCTTCAAGCTTTTATGAATTGCTAGCTGCCTGGCATGGTAACTTGACGTAGTCCGCTCAGGGTTGGCTTGCTTCATTTTTCACCTTGAATGATGAAATGAATTTATCATTATTTTTGTCTTCCCTTGAATGAAATGAACTTCTTGCAGGAAAAATGATAACGCGATGTTCCAAAGAAAATGCGCGCAAAAATCAGCTGCTAATACACTGTGTGGGGATGTGAAATTAGAGGTGATGCTTGACTTTGAAGAAAATCCACATAAATCGAGTAGATATGCCTTCACAACATTCAATGTCAGCCATATATCGATTATAAATATATTAAAACAAAATAAAATGCATCCCTATAAAATGATACCTACCCAGGAGCTCTTGGAAGACGATTTTGATAGGAGAACTTATTTTTGCGAACAAATGATGGACATTTTGGATAACAATTTTATCCAATTAGTAGACGTTTTGTTTTCTGATGAGTGCACTTTTTCTCCCAATGTTAATGCTAATTGTCAAAATTGCTGCTATTGGTCTACCGAAAATCCTCACTGGATGAGAGAGAAACACACGCAATTCGCTCAAAAGGTTAATGTTTTGGCAGACAATGTTCAAAACCATATCATACGCCCTATTTTCATTGAGGGCAATTTGAATGGCAATAATTATTTAGCACTACTTCAAAATGATGTTGTCCCAACTTTGGTAAATTTATATCCTGTTCAAGGAAATTCTCAAGTTCCATGGAATATACGATATGGTTCTAACAGAATGGAACACCACCACATAACCTTCGCTATGTCCGACAGTTCCTCGACGCAATATTTCCAAATCGTTGGATAGAAAGGAGAGGAACGATCGAATGGCTAGCGTGAATCCCCGATCTTAACCCATTTTATTTCTTTTTATGGGGATATGTGAAGAGCTTTGTGTACAAAACTAAACTTCTTGATTTGAATGACCTGAAAGATCGAATAACGCTTGCGGTTAGGTCGATCACTCCTGAGATGTTGAATTTATTTGAGGTTAGGATGTTGCAAACGCGTTCGCGGTGAACAGTTTAAACATCTACTTCATTAACATTCATAATTTTTTTGCTATATTTTGTATTACATTTCGTTAATCACTTCGAATTTGATTTTTGCAATAAACATGAAAGTGATAACATTTCTGAATACAGAATGACGAGACGTTTCAAATTATTTATCACAAGCCCATACTTCCTATTTGAAAAATTGGGGGATGTACCTGTCTTTCGAAGGAGGTTGAAGGTAGGGTTCGCATTTTTATGAAGAAGAATGACAATTTAAAATTTAAATTTGAAGTGTTTGGGGATTCTACATGAATAAGTTTAGTGACCAAGATAATGAATCTATTCCATTTGGCTTTTCCAGGTTGTACAGTGAAATTGAATTAAAAATTAAAAAAATTAGTCACTCCTCCATGCAAAACGAAATAATTGTAATCTTCAACAACCCATTATTGGACTATCTAAGATCTAATTCGGGCGTTGAAAGCCAGTTTTACTCATTACAAAATCTAGGTATCATCACTGTGGCCGAATTAAATGATGACTCAGTGTTTAAAGATTAAAAATAATACTAATGATATTATGGAAATGCTTCATGTATGTTTAAATACTATCTATTTCCAACTAGGAGATGATTTTATGGACAACATTTTCGAATGGCAATGGGTTCTAATTTATCACCTAATGACTAATATATTTATGGAAAATTTCGAGGTAAAATTAGATACATAGTCGTTCCAACCAAAATCTTGGTGGAGAAATGTGGATGATGTAGGTATTTATAATTTTGCAACATGGCAGAGAAGCAGACACATACAAATTAATATTTGAATTCCTATTCAAATCATCGAATACGCGTAAGAAGAGGGGTTATTAAAACACTTCACTATAGAGCTAATCTAATTTGTTCTGCTCTTGAAAATCGAAATAATGAAATTGATTTCTTCAAAAAATGTCTTGATGATGAAGGATATCTGAGACAATTCGTAAATAGATCTGTCATGAATTTGGTTAAAAGAGCTTCCTTGTATTTTTGGTAAAACGTTTGCAGGAGAAGCATGGAGACCACTAGAGTTAAGAAAGTCTGGACATAAAAAACAACTTAAGGAATAGGGACATACAAAAATCAAAAATATCAGAACATGTATGTAAAATCAATGGACATAACATGATGGATTGGAGTAAAACAAAGATTCAGATGATAAAGTCTACTGACTTTAAAAAGAAATTTAAAGGGTCGACTTGTATTTTGTTGAACAGAGAAAACAATTTTGCAAATTGGGCAATTGGAACTGACTATATATTTATATATATATATTTGGTTGGATTTGGTGAAGGAAGAATTAGACCTTGGAAATTTCTATGTAAATTGACAAATTTCAGAACAATTTTCAACAAAAATAATTCTGTCTGGTGTCTGATGAAGGAATCTGATATCGTCTCCGAAACGTTACAGAATAGTTGGTTTATAGTTGATGTTGTTTCGTTACTGTTTATGAGTGCATGTTTTTCAATATATTGCCTCTGACAAGTATCTAGTGTTTCTAACGCAGGAACAATTTCATAATAATTCATTTTTTATTTCATATACCTTTTTCAGAGTTTGGGAGGTATATCCCAGAAAGGAATCATTTAGTCTCGAAAAAAACAAAATTGAAATAATGTATATTTCGACAATATAACCGAAAGATATAGAGAAACAATAATGGTGGGAAAACATAACTTTGATTGTTGTTGATCTTCGAATCCGTGCAATCATACTTTGAGTTTCAGTTCATTTCTGAAGCAACTATCGAATGAAATCTATAATCAAGTTAAACCAAGTTTTCAGCCCATCTTATAGGAGGTGCTCTAAGGAAATTGATGGAACGTGTAAGTTATATTGGATTTGAAATATAGTAAGTGGCTAACAGTTTCTAATGTAATTGAGATTACTGCATTGTTGCAAATATTTAGGGTGGCTAGTGAACAACAGAATGAACTAGAATATAACTAGATTGTGGCCTGGGGGAAGCTTTGCACTGCGACCGAATATTTTTTCACGGAAATGTTTCCATTCGTCAAGCTGATGATTTCTCTGGTAGACGTGCATCTACTTCCTGTGATTGTCATGGCTACCCAGTTGAGTGAGCCTCGTGTGAGCTAAGGTTTTGCATTGTCTGTACTCTGGAGTTTCAACTACCGAACTAAAAATAACAGAATCTTCTTTGTCCACAATATCTGGTTTTTATCTCTCCCTCACAATGGCCAATGAGATGTGCAGTAAACATCCTCAGTTATTCGGCAACGATTAGGTGAGTTGTGCCTTTTATTTGGAAGGCACAATAATTTCCTTGCCTTGCCTTGTTCTGGAGTATTAAACCTGAAAAATTTTTCAACAAAAATATCTTCAACAACTTATTCTCCCGTCCTTCAGCAGTGAAGGTGGTATTTCCTAGGGCCCTGATTCATGGAACGATGTATTGGCGGCCTCTTTGGGCTCTCAGCTACTTGTATACTTAATTGGATTTTCATGACTTTAGAGGGCCTTGGCTTATATTCAACGGACTGCAGATGTTCCAAAGCCGTTTAGTTGGCGAAGTGATGCGAATTGGAGCGTTGGTGTGGGGTTCCTAGAACTAATTCCTAATATTCAAGGCTATGTATGACTACGTCAACTTCATCCTCTATAGGAGATCCATCTGTACCTATACAAGATAAGATGGATGGAAGTTGTAAATGGCTACTCCATAGTTGCAACCGAGGTCAAACTGGATATAGTTAAGAGATGTTATTTCCATATGAGTTCGAAATTGGTCTCTTTTCTCAATATAAGAATGAAATCCCAATTGAATTCCCAGGGTGATCCGCTGCTGTATTAATGAGAAATGATTTCGTAAGAACCCGTGCTTGCAGTGAAAACGTAGAAAATCCACAAGTCAAGAGCGTTCCTGCTACCAAACCGGCTCTGAGAGGCTTAACCCGGGTCAGTTTAGTTGAATTTGTTGGGAAAGCTACAGGGTACTGATGAAGGCCAAGAAGCCAGAAACGCGTCTGCTCTTGCTTTCTCGGCAGATCAATGAACCCCCTGGGGTCTATTTGATTTGTGAAATATATGCATAAGTATATTTATTATACGAAGACATTCAGGAATGACCCGATTAGCAGGAACGCTCTTGACTTGTTGATTTTTTAACAACGGTATCGCCATTTTTCATTATTATTCTTGAAAACGCCAAACAGCGTTCATGGCTATTGAGAAGATACTGTCTGAGGTCTGCGGGCCTCGTTCTTGATTAAATATCGAGTGAATGGTGGCATATGATTTCACGCTTCAAATATTCACTGGTGGGGAGAGGCTGATTTCCGTGTTTCGTCTCATAGGTGGCGTGGGCGATTATAATGATCGACCAAACCGGCTCTGAGAGGCTTAACCCGGGTCAGTTTAGTTGAATTTGTTGGGAAAGCTATAGGGTACTGATGAAGGCCAAGAAGCCAGAAACGCGTCAGCTCTTGCTTTCTCGGCAGATCAATGAACCCCCTGGGGTCTATTTGATTTGTGAAATATATGCATAAGTATATTTATTATACGAAGCCATTCAGGAAGGACCCGATTAGCAGGAACGCTCTTGACTTGTTGATTTTTTAACAACGGTATCCCATTTTTCATTATTATTATGAAAACGTAGAAGAGGAATAGTAGTCTTAAAACTTCAAGTTATATTGGAACATTAATTCAATTATGAGGGTTACATGTTTATGTTTCGACAGTTCTGCTATACTGCCATTCTCAAACCAACAAAATTCTCTAATTGAAAAATTTCGCAGACAACTAAGTTCAATTAAAAGCTGAAACATTCTTAAAACTGAAGGAATGAAAACTATCTTAAACAGTTGTGAGGTTATGTGAAAGTTTACAAATAGACAACAAATAAAACAAATTAAAATTCAATTTTAAACTAACAATTGTCGGTCCATTAGTCATATAATAAATAAAAATCATTTAGTCATAAAGGTAAAACATTGGTTCAAGCCCTGTGGACAGTAGCTTTCTGGCGCTCTTGTTCAAACAGACAAATTATATCTCCGAAAGTATTGGTTTCTCAGAGTTGAGAATTATATCAATGTATTCTTATGACAGAACTGCATCATAAAGGAAATTCTATTCAAATAATAGTTTATTTATCAAGATTAAATGAGCAATCTGAGAATGAAAACTGCACCATGGAAGAAATCAAATTAAAATTCCTGAAATTAATTTGACTCTCTCTTATAGAACAGGATGACATATACGAGTATGAACACACATCAAATAATAAATCATAGATAGAATAATTATAGCATTCTGTGAAAACATAGAAGTACGATTCATTATTGAAATTTCGAAAAATCATATCTCCGAAAGTATTAGCTTGTCGGAGTTGAAATTGATATCAATGGATTTTTATGGTGAAACTGCATCTTGAAAAAAAATTTATTTTGAAATTTGTAAGTTAAAAACAAAACATTTTTTTCGTTACTCCGAAACCATCTCGCCTATTTTGGCCAATAGCGAACTTCGAGAACGTTCGAGAGTTATTGTAAGAACAAAATTAAAAAATTTAAAAACTTTTTTTTGACACTTTACGGTAACCCGATCAATACAAAACTTCACATGCATCTAAAGGTCATGATTCTACAATTTGATGCTAAATTTCAGATAGATCGAGTGAACGGTTTCGGAAATATTCATAAAAAACGTTTTTAGTAAAAACGGCCATAACTCCGAAACCGCTTGATGGATTTCGCCCGTTAACGAGTTATTTACGCTCCAAACCTACCCAGCAAATTAAAATCCTCCAACTTCTTTCGTTCGAGAGTTGTCGTGTTAACGGACGGCCGGACAGAATCGATTTCGACCACCGTGGTCGAAATTCATTCTGTCCGGCCGTTCCGGCCGGCCGTCCGTAGGCACCATAACTCTCGAACGGAATGAGCTAGACAGTTGAAATTTTCAGAGTGGGTTTGGGAGATGAATATCTCGGATAAGTTCGTTATTGCGCCAAATCGGACATATGGTTTCGGAGTAACAAAAAAAATAATTTTTTTTTACATAACAAATTTCAAATTAAATTTTTTCAATATGCAGTTTTACTATAAGAATCCACTGATGTAATTTTTAACTCTAACAAGCTAATACTTTCGGAGATATGATTTTTCAAAATTTCAATAATAAATCGTATTTCTGTTTTCACAGAATGGTAGAATTATTCTATCTATGAATTGTTATAATATGATCTGTGTTGATACTTTTCAACTTATTTTCCTGAGACATGACATTGTCTAATTCATTTCAGCAATCGTAGAATTATGAGAATTATAATATGATACCTACCATACTTTTTGTTGGTTGATATTTTCATGGCGATGGTTAATCCATATTTCTATGTTTTCACAGAATGATATAATTATTCCATCTATGAATTGTTATAATATGATCTGTGTTGATACTTTCCAACTTATTTTCCTGAGACATGACATTGTCTAATTCATTTCAGCAATCGTAGAATTATGAGAATTATAATATGATATCATACTTTTTGTTGGTTGATATTTTCATGCCGATGGTTAATCCATATGATGATGGGAATATGGTAATGGTGAGTTAATAATATTGAGTTCAGAATATCTCCAGTAAAAACCAAACTGGAGTATTGGTGTATTGGAGTGGATTTGAGGAAAGAATATATCTTATCGTTCATCATGGAATTGAGGAATGAATATCTCGGATGAGTTCGTAGTTGGGTAGAATTCGTCTATTGGTTTTGGATTAATAATTTTTGGCACTCTTGTTTAATTTGAATTCTTCTATAATGTTTGAATTTAATTTCTGCTACGATGAAGTTCTTTTATGAGAATCCATTGATATAATTCCCAACTGTTACCAATACCTTCGAAGATATGATTTGTCAAAGTTTGAACAAGAGCGCCAAAGCTCCTGTCCACAGGGCTTGAACCAATTTTTGATATTAAGTTTGTTTCGTTGTTTGCAGTTTTAACTATTGACCTCTCAATTTTTTACCTTAATGAGTTAATGATTTTTATTTACTATATGACTAAGGAACCGGCAATTGTTAGTTTAAAATTCAATTTCCATTGTTTTTTTTTATTGTTTATTTGTACATGTTCACATGACCTCACAACTATTTCAGTGCTTCAGTTTTTAGAATATTTCAGCTCTCAATTGAACTTAGTTGTCTGCAAAATTTTTCAGTTAGAGTATTTTTCAGATTGTTGGTTTGAGAATGGCAGTATAGCAGAACTGCCAAAACATGAAATCCTGATAATTGAATTATGGTTCCAATAAAACTTGAAGTTTTAAGACTATTATTCCTCTTTAATAAGAAATATCCAAGGTACCATACAAACCTCAACTATATAGAATATGTTGCTCATTGATGATTGATTTCTAGTTTCCAAATTGACTATACTTCTCCGCCTGCATGATTGTTGAGTGGATTGAGTAGCTTAGCGGTTATGTTGCCGGTCCCAAGCCCGGATGAAGGAGGAGGGTTGACAGGCTAGGTTAGCTTCCTGCCTGTCGTAAAACCTTGACAGGCTCACAGAACCGATAGCTTGCCTCGGAATTGGACTGATATACGGATAACGAACCATGCACGAAAAAGGATGATGAACTGGAAACGGAAAAACATTTTGAGAGCAGGATCTTGGAACGTCAAAACTCTCAATAATAAAGAGCAAGAAATTGTACAAGAGTTAAAAAATCATGATCAGACATCGGCGCACTGCAGGAAACAAAGAAAAAGGGAAAATGTCAAAAAGCGTACGGAGACTATATCGTCATATACAGCGGTGTTCATAAGAGCGAGAGAGCTAAGGAAGGTGTCGCCATAGCTTTACATAAAAAATATATGGCTCAAGTTGAGAATTGCCAGTACGTATCATCACGAATACTTCTGGTTAGATTGTGGACTGACTCCCATCCTCTTAATATAATATCTATTTATGCACCGGAAGATAATAAGGCAAAGCAAGAACGGTAAACGTTTTACAGTGAACTGGAAGACATCATTGTCTCTTTAACACCCGGAGATTTCACTATTATACTCGGAGATTTTAATGCCCGCATTGGTAATGATCCCATTCCTGGAGTAATGCAACAGTTTAATTAACACATACTCAACGAAAACGGAAAACTTCTGATCGATCTTTGCTCCTCAACAGGTCTCCAAATCAATAACACATTCTTTGACCATAAAATTCAACATAAATACACGTTCCGAAATACTCGCGGAGAACAGTCAACAATTGACTAACAAACAGATCTATACCAGCTTCTGGGGTCATGGATATTAGAGTGCTTAACTCAGCTGACGTTGGGAGTGATCATGGTTTACTTCTTCGCAAACTCAGAATCAAGTGGGGCTCCAAAAGAAAACTTAAAGATGCAGTAAGAACAACAGAGAGAATCAAAGTTGATTCACTATGGGATTCAACGACTCGGGAACTATACAGGAAACGTCTAGAAGAAAAAATTCAACTCAATCCGACTGTTAACCTGGATGACGTCAATGCTATTTGGAGTAAATTAAAAATTAACATCAAAACTGCAGCCATTGAAGCAGTTGGAACAGTTTCACATGAAAGCAGACAGTTCAAAGAGCATAAAACACCATGGTTCTGCGATTAAGTTGCAAGAGTGCAAAAAGAAGAAAAAAGCATACTGATGAATCCTACAATGAATATGAGAGGATCAGGAATGAAACCAACTTATTGGTAAGACAAATAAAAGAGAGGCATTGGGAGAGCTTTACGAAGCATCTGGAGAAAGATTTCTATGGACTTCAGAAACAGATTTGGCGATTTATGAGAAGTCAAAGGAAAGAGACATGCGAGCTGATACCCGTGAGTAAAATTGGAAAAGAAACATGGACCGGTTACTTGAAGGATCTATATAAATGTGAGACACCGTCAACGCCACAAACCCCACCCAGCATAGTCATAGAAGATTACATCTCGATCTCTGAATCCGACATACGAAAAGCATTAGATAAGCTCAAAAATAGAAAGAGCCCGGGCCAAGACGATATCACTAATGAACTCCTTAAATATGGTGGCGAACGATTGTTTCACGAACTGACCTTTTTATCGCAAAAAATATTTGAGCATCAGAGAATTCCCGACGAGTGGCGAACAAGTACAACAATCCTACTTTTCATAAAAGGCGTTAGAAAGATGCCCGGTAACTACAGGGAATAAATTTACTTTCATCCGCTATGAATTTGTTCACTAAAGTAATTACAAACTTAGTAAATGAACGAATCACACTATCCGACGAACAGAAAGGATTCAGATCTGGGCGATCATGCACGGACGCACTGTTTGTCATCAGGCAAATAACTGAAAAGTCCATTGAGTATAACAGACCAGCATTCCTTTGTTTTATAGACCTGGAAAAGGCGTTTGACATAATAAGATTGGAAGATGTCGTGCACCTCCTGTATGATAGACAGATACCCAGTATTATCATAAAAACTATTGAGGATATTTACCGGAATAACCAAATACAAGCAAAGGTAGACAACGAACTAACACAGCCAATTAGCGTAGAAAGAGGTATACGTCAAGGTGATTCATTGAGCCCACTACTCTTCAACATTGTTATGGATGAGATCATAAGAAGAGTGCGCAAAAACAGAGGCTATCGAATGGGATGTAGAGAGGTGAAAATTGTGTGCTATGCTGATGATGCAGTCTTAGTGGCGGAAAATGAGGATGATCTGCAAAAGCTCCTCTACACATTTAACACTGTTGCAAAAACTCTGGGATTATCAATATCAGTGACTAAAACAAAGTACATGACTACATCAAGAACACCCCTAAGATGTAAATTGCCAGTTGATGACAATATTATACACCAGGAGATGAACATCCGCTACTTGGGCGTAGAAATTTCGAGCTTTGGCGACCTGGAATCAGAAGTGAGAGGACAAGCTACCAAACCAGCAAGAACGGCCGCACAATTAAATGACACCATATTCAATAATAAATATCTAAGAACGGAAACAAAAGCACGTATTTACAAGACTGCAATAAGGACTGCAGCGGAGACAAGACCTGAAACATCAAGAACTAAACAAATTATGGAAGCGACAGAGATGAGAATAGTTCGTAAAATAGCCGGAAGAACATTACGGGACAGAGAAATAAGCGACGACATCAGACGGTTCTGCCAGATTCAAAATATCAACGAGTGGGTGCTGGGTAGAAAAATGGAGTGATCACATTACCCGGATGACAGAAGACCGAATGGTGAAGGTAGCCAGAGACAGATCACCGTCAGGAAGGCGAAGCATAGGAAGGCCTCGAAAGCGCTGGAGCGACAATCTGCCCGCATAGGGCGAGTTACGATGAGGAACAGGCATCGAGCCTATCTGGAAGAAGAAGAAGAAGAAGATGACTATACTTCTCAAGATTCCAAGCACAACACAGGATTTGCCTATAATGAGGGTTAAAGTTCTATATTAACATTCGCAAGACAAGTTGAAATTATTCGGTTATCTCCGTTCACTTCACATAGTTGGGTGTATCTCTGCGGCTGGCCTCGACATCATTTTATTCATCATTTAGCCCAAAAGTCGCAGGTGGCCTCGAATGATTCCTTTGGACTTACGGATGAAGAATCCGTAGTACAGCTCAATTCTCCAAGAATATAAATCCGACTTTAAACACAAACATCCATATAAAACTGGTTCACTTTATGGCCGAGAGTGGTTTCAAACGACTAGTTTTGAGTCAAATCTCTGTCTGTGGTGGCGCAAGGAACCATTCGAATACAATACAAGGAACCACTCGAATACATTCACTGTTGGATCAAAAATAAAAATGCTGTGTTTGTGGCGGCGTGAGGACACAAATCAGGTAAATCATTCAATTGTGCTTTGAGATAAAAAGATCTGTATAGCAGTTGTTTATTTTCAATAATTTATTCGAGAATGATTCCTTTGATACAAATCAGTCGAATCGTATGGTTGTGCCATGAGGAACTATTTATTGACATGAAAAACACACATTATTGCAGTATTTTTACATATTTAATAATGTACGAAAATAGTTTTATGAAAATATCTACTTAATTCCGTCCATAACCCTTTTCTCAAATTTATTATTCCAATAAAATTGGAGAAAAAAAAATGAAAAAGATCGATAATTTCGGCTATGAGAATCGAACCCACTACCTACTTGCCAAGGAGATGAATTCCTACCACTATGCCAGAGAAGCTAATAATAATTAATGTGCATCCCGTAACTTGTACGTATATGTAATTACTGACCATTGATACCTTGTTCTCGAATTTCTAACATCAAAAAAATATCATCATGTTACATATTATTCGATCAAGTTTAAATGGAGAACATGGCTGTAATATGAGTTATATATCATAGACAAGATATACCAATTCTCAATTCATAGGTATTGAACCAATGTTATTACTAACGTATCAACTTATCAAAATTTGACTTCGGGCATTCTAATTCATTGAATCCAGGCACGCTAAAAAACAAAAATTGTTGATAATTTCGCTGGTCGAGTGTAAAACCAGTTGACCTTTATATCTTGATCGTTAGAATATTTCGATATTTCGCCAATATCTCCTCCAATATAGATCCGATCGAGTTCAAATCTACAATTTTACTGTAAAATAAGGTTTTGAAGGCTCTCACAGAATTTCAACGATATCTGATGGATAGTTTCTGAGATATAGAATATTTTCAAATATTTTTGGCGTTCTTCTTCTTTGTAGTTTTATCATAGAAATCCATTCATATAATCTTCAACTCTAACGAGCTAATACTTTTGGAGATATGATTTTTTGAAATTTCAATAATACATCGTAGTAGTTCTATGTATTCACAGAATGCGAATTCAATCTGTCTGTGTTCAAAGTCATAAATGTCATCTCTCGAAGCTATTAGAGACATGTCAATTCGAGGTTGAAAATATTTTCTGCTGGAAAACCAGTATCCGCTCTTGAATTTGTGAATATAGACAAGACTGTTTTGAAACCGAAAATAATATTGACTGGTTGCATATTGAATAATGTACGTATAAATTAGAATTGGATCATTTCAATGATGCAGTTTATGAAGGCAATAGTAAAGAAGAACATAATGGAATCATCAAAACAAATTACTGTTCGTTGACCACTGAGGTTAATATTACCTTTTACTTCCTTTAATATTAGGACATCCCAACCAGCAAAGTTGTCTTATAACTCCAATGATTCGCGACTAATATATTTCATAAGTATCATATTAGGATTTCCAAAATATCAAATCATTATATTAAAGCTACATAAACTTCATTCTGTTGTGGATAATCGAAATATTTTATAAATTTATCGTGAAAACGTCTATACAGCAGAATCATGAAATATGTTATAAAACTGTTTACTTAACCATTTGTTAAGAGTTTTATAACTAACTTATAAAACAATTCTGCTTATAAAACTGAATTGCTTCTTAATGGTTTCTTCTTAAATTCTGGGGTTATTTATAATTTTACTTTAAATATATTACAAAACTATTTCAAAGATGTTCTGTATAACCTCATAAAACAGTTATATAGGAGTGCTTTAAGTTACAATTTTGCTTTCAGAACAAATGTCTTACCTATGATCAACTTTATTACTTCGCAGTTAATCAAGAATTGAAGGTACAATAATAACATATCGTTGTTTTTGCGCGTATGTTCTGGGGAACATCGCGTTATAGTTTTGCCCAAATGTCTGTGACTTTCGAATTTTTTGACGAAAATGGTCCCAAACGATTAAGTTCGACTCCTCAATGAAGAATTCGAGGTCAAATTTGATTCTGTCCGTCCGGCCGTTGCCACGATAACTTGAGAACGGAAAGAGCTAGCGACTTGAAATTTTCAGGGTAGGTGGCGCATCCCAATACGACGGACAAGTTCGTTAATGGGCATAATCGGCCCAGTGGTTTCCGAGTAATAATTTAGTTTTCAACTAATATAAATCGGATCGAACTGAAACTTGGTGGGTGGTTGTAGAATATGAACCTAAGCTCGTTTGTGAAATTTTGTGTGAATCGTATAGCTAGAAAATTTTAAAAAAATTATAAAAAAATATTTTTGTTGTCACGATAACTTGAGAACGGAATGAGATAGCGGCTTGAAATTTTCAGGTTAGGATGTGCACCAGAACGCGACAGTTTGTTTATGAGCATAATCGGCCAAACGGTTTGGTTATAGCCATCTGAAATTTTCTGAAATTTGGTGGTTTTTTGATCCTCATTAACTCGAAAAATACTGAACCGATTGAATTCAAACATGGTTATTAGTTGTAGAATGCCAACGCAAAAATGTTTGCAAAATTTGGTGAGGATAGCATTCGTAGAAAATTTTTAATAAATCATTGAAAATAAAAAAAAAAATTCTATATATCAGTAACTATTCGTTTGAAATTGCTGAACTTTTGCAAGAGCCTTCATAACCTAACTCTACTGCCAAGTTGCAAGTTTTAATACGATCGGTCAAATATTGTTGAAGATTCGAGCATTCTTGTGTGAGTTCAGTAGATGGGTGACCGTTGCCTCGATAACTTTCGAACGAAAGGAGATCGGGACTTGCAATTTTCAGGTTAGGTTGCGTATCCGAAAGGGAGAGTTGAGTTCGTTTTTGGGCATAATCGGTCTAACGGTTTCCGAGTTATACCCACCTGGAATATTATTTCTTTGATAACTCAAAAAATAAATATTCGATCGAATTGAAGCTTGGTAACTAGTAGTAGAAAATCAACATAAAGACGTGTTTAAAATTTTGTAAGTACCGTACCCCTGGAAAATTTGAAAAAAATGACGAAAAAAAAAATTTTAAGAACCGTACCCCTAGAACATTTTTAAAAAATCACGAAAAAAAAAATTGATTCAAGCACTGACACTCTTAATTCGAATTTACCATGGTAAATTCGAATTAAGTGTCCAATACAGGAGAATGGACAACATAATTTACCATGGTAAATTCGATTAAGGGTGTCCAATACAGAAGAATGGACAATAGAACATACGCGCAAAAGCTTCTGACTTCACGTCAGTGCTCGAACCAATTTTTTAATTTGGAATTATATATACAGGTTCAGGAAGCATTATGCTACTGCTGAAGACAATTTTCTGTAGGTAAAAAATTATCCCCACAATCATGTTTGTGTTTAAGATATCGACTTATTAATAAGATACCTTCATCAGGTTACCTGTTATTTCTTCTTTTGAATTTCCTTGCAAAAATATGTATTTATCAGATATTCCACAGGAAACCTTAACTGTTTCACTGATTTTGCAGGTTATGTTGACTTTCACGCGGTAGAACTTAATAACATGTTTTATAGTAGTTGTAAAGTAGGTAAATTACCACGAAATGCTTGAAACTGATGCAAAATCATTTTATAAGAGAACGTCATTAAACATGGTGGCATTTGTGATGATTCAGAGTAGGGAGTGTTTTAAACACACTAAAAATCACCAGTGTGTAGATATTTCAACCATCCAAGAACATGAAATGACTCTAAAATAATCTGTAGAACAAATTGGAATACATTTTCGTACAAAGGATTATTAGACTGACAGGCCACATTTTTGTTTTGTTCAATTTTTTCATGTAAAACATTCGAAACAAGGGGGCGCGTTTAAAATATGTCATTTTAGTGCTACATTTCACGAAGAAATTTCATTTGCATTGAGAATTTCGTTGGGTGTATCCAAAAATATGTATGTAAATGCAGAAGTATATATACATAAAATGGCTTCGTGTAACAATAATGACACATAACATCTATATTTTCTCTATGTTGTTATAATTCAGGATTGCCATTTGCAACTTAAAATCAATTAATTTTATAGATATCATTCTATGTATCAATTTTATTTCAGAACGTTCATATGTAAAACCTTATAAAGCTATTACAAAACAGTTTTTTAGATGGTGCCAGAATGTTCATGAAATAGTCTTGTAATGTTTATGAAGAGCTCTATAAAATGTTTCGAATGACAAAATTACTTTATAAAATGTGCCAATTCTGGGTTTATATCTGTTGTATAAACGTATTGAAAACAATTCAGCGACTAAGAATGTTTTATATGATTTTGGTTGAAAACGTTTCCACAACTATTATAAAATATGAGATTTGCTAGTTGTGATGTTCCTATATACAGTATTTTCATAATGTTGCTAGCAAAAAAATGCCGGATTATGGATTTACATTTGTGTATCAAATATTTTTTCTTGAGTTGAGGTTCATCATACAGAATGTGTTATTGGTATGAACTATTAAATTTTGAATTATGAAAAGAGGATTGTATTTTATTAATATATTTTGAACTTTAAAAATAATTTGTTCGTCAGCCTCATAACCAACTCAAATATTAGGAATGAATGGACAATATGCTATGATTGTTTACAGCAAGGCTGGAGACAATCATAGCAGATTCGATGATTTCGATGATATTTTCCTTATTATTTCAAATGATAATTTTTGAAGCATTAAATCATTGAAGATTGCTCATTTAATCTAGATAAATAACCTATTATTTTAATTGAATTTTCTTTTTGATGCAGTTCTATCATAATCATCCATTGATACCATTCCCAACTCTATGAGAAAGCAATACTTAGCGGAGATATGATTTGTCAAGGTTTGAACAAAAGCGCCAAAGCTCCTGTCCACAGGGCTTGAACCAATTTTTTCTCATTTTCCAGTCATTGGAACCTCACAAAATTTTGCGTAAGTTTTCATGTCGATATTTGTCAACTAACTGCCGCGCTTCATTTCGATTAGATCAGGATTTGTCGAGTTATTGGGAAAACAAAAATTCCGATGGTTATAACTCTGAAACCTTATGGATTTTGCCCTTTAACAAACTTCGCCGGCGCATTCGAATCCCAAACCTACTTCGAAAATTTCAACTCGAAACGAATCGTTTGAGACCATTATCGGTCAAATATTCGGAAAATACAGACATTTGGACAAATTGATAGTCGGTCTGTTCCCCTGAACAGCACGCCAAAAATAGTAGAAATTGATGTTTATTATTCTCGATTGACAATCACATGAAATATCCCATTTTGAGTGAAATTTGAATGTTAATACTTTAAATTGACCCTAATCTCGGGTATGCCTTGGTGTGGTAATATTTTAGGACCATTCCACCCCTGCATCTCCAAAGTCAATTTGCAGTGATCCTGTGATACGGACTCGAGAAATTTACATCATTTATAACGCAGTTTTTAACATGTGTCATGGCATTTTATTGGACCCGAACATGAACACGCGTAAATGAAAAATGTTGCGTTAATGTAATCGGTACCTTCGGCATACAAGGTGACTGAGCAAAAAGACCCGCGTTGGCTGAAAACCTCGTCAAAATTCACTGACATCAGCTGAAATATGGAGTGACCACAAATCTGTCGATAAGATCTACACGGAAAGGCTTTCATAATGAGAAATAATGAGGTGAACGGAAAGGAACAAGCTCCTCGGGCATTGAGACTCCTGATTGGGATATCTTTTCATATTTGCGTATTACAAGTTTAAGCAAATGGTATTGATTTCACGTAGCAAGTAAAGCCCCTGTGGATGGTGAAATGTTATTATTCTTTAAAACGTATCCTGTAAAAAGTGCACACGATGGTTCATCTCGAATTGGTGAAAATCTCCCCATTCTTAAGGGGTGTAGTAAGTTTGATTCGGTACCAACAAACCAAAGTTTAGATAATTTTTTTGATGAAACAGTTAATTACAGGGTGAGTCTTTAAGTTTAAGATAGGCTGTTCAATTTGCAAAAAAAGATTAGTTTTCCTTTTGAAGCTTTGGCATAGTTATTCAGAATTTTATTAATTTTGGTGTGAAGTTTTCCATAAACATGGCACATAATCTCCAATTGATAGTTTTTACAACTTCCACTGATGGTTACCTAGTTATGGACCCGTGAAGTAATAAGAAATTAGCGTAAAGAAAGCAGATAAAGTTTATCTGAAGTCACAATAAGTCTCTTTAGTTATTTCATACAATTCAGGGTAGGTTGCGCATCCGAATGGGAGAGTTAAGTTTGAGTTCGTTTTTGGTCATTATCGGCCCAACGGTTTCGGATTTATACTCACCTGGAATATTATTTCCTAGATAACTCAAAAAATGTAGACTCGATCGAATTGAAGCTTGGTAACTATACAGGGTGAGTCTTTGACCACTGCATTAATTTTAACCAAAGATTCCTCTCATCAAATGAAACACTTTTTTCATTTAACATTTTTCCAAATTCAGCCCAGGTAAAAAGATACAGGCTGTTGAAATTTTGAAAAAAAATCAGTTTTTATTTTGTAGCTTTGACATCCTTTTTTCGAATAAAATGAATGTTGGCGTAAAGTTTCCTATAACTATATGATACATATTTTCCAAATATTAGTTATTTTGTACTTCTACTGGTTTTCTAGTTATGGACTCGTGGATTCATAAAACTAAACGAAATTAGCATAAAGAAAGCATATAAAGTTTTTCTTGAGTCATTTCAAGAGTATTCCATCGTTGTAGAACATTATATTATTCTTCATCATTTCTCCTTAAGCGCACCGTTTTCGAGATATTCTTCATTAAATGTTTTAAAATGGAAAACTCCAGAAATTTCACTACTTTTATGGATCCGTCCCTGAGCGTTGGAATCCCGAATCAAGCTGTAAACCACGTTACCATGCCTTATTCTCGTCCGCCAACAATGTCATAGATAATTTATATGCGGGAGTGTATTAGCACATTGTGAAATCTTTAAACGCTTGTAACTTTTTGCCTGAGCCGAATCTGGAAAAATGGTAAATGAAAAAAGCGTTTCATTTGATGAGAGGAATCTTTGGTTAAAATTAATGCAGTGGTCAAAGACTCACCCTGTATAGTTGTAGAATATCCACATGAATACGTGTGTGAAATTTTGTCAGAACCGTTCCCCTAGAAATCTTTAAAAAAAATTACGAAAAAAAAAATTGGTTCGAGCACTGATGTAAAGTTAAGAGCTTTTGCGCGTATGTTCTATTGTCCAATCTCCTGTATTGAACACTCTTAATCGAATTTGCCGTGGAAAATTCGGAGTGTCCAACACAGGAGAATGGACAATAAAACATACGCGCAAATGCTCCTAACTTCAAGTCAGTGCTTGAACCAATTTTTTTTAAATTTTTTTAAAGGTTTCTAGAGGTACGTTCTGGAGTACTGCATTCCCGCTGTAGTCTTTGACAGAGAATCTTAATGTGGATGTTTGTCATGTTATGATAGTTTTTGCGCGCATGTGCTAGGGAACAGCGTACTATCATTCTGATCCAATGTCTGCAAAATTTTTGCCACGATAACTTAACAACGGAAAGAGATAGCGACTTACAATTGCATTCATCTTTATCAGGTTAGATCAAACAAAATGAAATTACATACTGGAATTCCTATTGATGAATGATTATAAAGATGCTGGAGTTTCTAAACTGGAACCAATTAATAATCATCCGCAATAAAATGTTGCAGGAATTTATATGTATAATATCATCACAAGATTATGTATAGCGACTAACAATTGTAGGTTGCGCATCCGAATGCAATGGCTGAGTACGTTAGTGTGCATAATAAGTCAAACTGTTTCGGAGCTATACCCATCTGACATTTTGTTGTTATTTCCTCAATAACTCGAAACATAGCCATCCGATCGAATTGAAACTTGATAATTAGAAATATAATGCCAACGTGCAAATGTCTACAAAATTTCGTGAGGATCATAACACAAAAAAAATACAAATTTTCATTCGAAAGTTTGATATTTCAGAAAGTTCTTCTCAGATTCCGCTGAAATTACACACAAACCTTCAAGCCGCATTTATTATGTATTTATTATGTATTTATTTCCCAAACATTTCCAAAAATAGAGATACAATCGAATTGAAATCTAGTACACGGTTGAAAAAAGACGGCTTGAAGATTGATGCACTATTTCGTGAGGGTGAGTGAAGCGTGAATAGATAAGAGAACAGGCGCGCAAAAGCTCCTGTTTTCACGTCTGTGCTATTTAAGATTATTTTTAAATCAACAGGTCCAGAGCGTTCCTGCCAATAGGGTCTACATAATGGCTTCGCATAATTAATATACTTATGCCTATATTTCACAAGTCAAATAAACCCCAGAGGATTTCATTGATCTGCCGAGAAGCAAGAGCAGACGCGTTTCTGGTTTCTTGGCCTTCATCACTACTCTGTAGTTTCCCAACAAATTCAACTAAACTGAACAGTGTCAAGCCTCTCACAGCCGGCTTCGGTGGTTATACATAAATAGAGGCATAACACGGTTCAGTTTAGTTGAATTTGTTGGGAAGTAACAGTATTGTTGAAGGCCAAGAAGCCAGAAACGCGTCTGCGCTTGCTTCTCGGCAAATCAATGAAACTTTTCGAACGAAAAGAGATAGGCAGTTGCAATTTTCAGGGTAGGTTGCGCATCCGAAGAAGGTAGTTAAGTTGTTGGGCATCAACGGTTTCGGAGTTGTACCCATCAGGAATATTATTTTCTCAATAAGTCAAAAAATGTGGACTCGATCGAATTGAAGCTTGGTAACTTGTTGTAGAATATCGACATAAAGACGTGTGTAAAATTTTTTGAGGACCGAAAATTAAAAAAAATTACCGAAAAATATTATGTATCTCACGATACTTTGAGAATGGAAAGAGATAGCGATTTACAATATCAGGGTAATTTGCGCATCCGATTGCAACATTTATGTTCGTTAAATGGCATAATCGGCCAAACTGATTTAGAGTTATACTGATCTGAAATTCTGTGGTTATTTCCTCTATAACTCAAAATATACAAATATCATCCAATTAATACCCTGTAATTACTTGTAGAATGCTGACCCACTAATTTTCGCAAAATTTCATGAATATCGTATCCTGGAGTTACTTGAGGCGTAAGTTTTTAGGTATTTCAATTACAATAGAATAAAAAATGTTTTGATGGTAAACGTGACTTTTGTCTGTGATTAAAATGCAATTCATATATTATAAAAGCTGAGAAAACGGTATATATCGATGCTACATTCGTAGTAGAGTGTCCAATAGAGGTGAGTACACAATAGAACATGCTTGAACCAATTCATATCATAAGTTTGTTCTTTATTTTCTTGAGAATTGTCAGAACATTCTCGCATCAATCATTCAATTCCTGAACATCTTTTAATGGTCCATTATGACTATAAACTTCAGATAATCCGGTCTCTCTAATTCTTCCTTATCTCTGAGATAGGAACTGGCGGGAGCGTTTATCAAATTACCCCTCAGATAAGATAAAAACATAAAAAGCTATGGCTCAATTACGACACAGGGCTGTTATAGGAGTGGCCGGTACAGCGTTTCATTTCACGGTAGATTAATATTAGATAAGTTATGGATAATTCGAAAGGGTGATAGATTTCCCAGGGGTAAACGGGTATCGGCGGGCCATGACAGGGTGAGACGGCGTATCCTGGGGGCACGCGTGAAGGCCTGCGGAAATCAGCTCCTTGACGCCTCGTCGACAGTAGCGGCCGCAGTGCCGTTCGAGAGGGAATCGAACGTTGACTTATCTATTGAATGTTCGGTCCTTATGTAGTAGGTGTTCAATGTAAACGATACTCGTTCCGATGTCACCTGACCATTCTGTGAGATTGTCTGTTATTTCATTGACTAGTTTTGGGTTATTATTCCCGAAAAAACAAATTCCCCTTCAACTTTAACAATTTACGTTTAGAAGAATGTAGAATTCAAGTTCTGACGTGAAGTCAGAAGCTTTTGCGCGTATGTTCTATTGTCCATTCTCCTGTATTGGACATTCTTAATCGAATTTACCATGGTGAATTCTATTGTCTGTGCTCCTGTATTAGACACACTTAATCAAATCGGATTCACCATGGTAAATTCGATTAACAGTGTCCAATACAGGAGAACAGACAATAACCATGTTAAATTCGATTAAGAGTGTCCAATGCAGGAAAAGAGACAATAGAACTTTCGCGCAAAAACTTTTGACTTCACGTAAGTGCTTGAACCAAGTTTTATTTTCGTAAAATTGTTTTCAATGAATTTCAATGATTTTTGAAAAATTTTCTATCGATACGATCCTCTCGAAATTTCTACAACTAATGACCATATTTGAATTGAATCGGTTTTGTATTTTTAGAGCTATTGAGGAAATAACAACCAAATTTCAAATAGGTGTAACTTCGAAACCGTTTTAGCCAATTATTTATATTCTTTCAAAAGAATATATATGCCTATGAACAAATTCAACTGTCACATTCGGCTGTACAACCTACCCTGGAAATTGCAAATCGCATTTCTTTCTATTCTCAGGTTATCGTGACGTAATAAATATTTTTTAATATTTTTTTAAATCTTACTTGTGATACAATCCTCACAGAATTTTACATAAATCTTTATGTGTATGATATTCCACAACTAGATACCAAGTTTTAATTTGATCGGGTCTGTATTATCTGAGTTATCGAGAAAATAATATTCCAGATGGTTATAACTCCGAAACCATTGGGCGGGTTATGCCCAACAACGAACTCAACTCTCCCATGCGGATGCGCAACCAAGCCTGAAAATTGTACCTCCCTACCTCTTTTGATTCGAAAGTTATCGAGGCAACGGTCAGCTACTGAACTTATCCAAGGCTATTCGGCTCTTCAAAAATATACGTCTGATCGTGTTCAAACTTGGAACTTGGCAGTGGAGTTAGGTTTTGAAGGCTTCCGCAAAATTTAATTGTTGTCGGGCGAATACTTTCTGATATATAGAGTTTTTTTCAATGATTTTCAATTACATATTCAAAATTTTCTATACGATTCTCGCGAAATTTTTCAAGAACTTTCGAGTCGGCATTTTAAAACTAGTAACCAAGTCTGAAATAGATCGTTTCTGTATTTTCGAGTTATTGAGGAAATTAAAACCGAATTTCAGATGGGTATAACTCCTGAACCGTTTGGCCGATTAGGCCTATTAACAAACGAAAATGTCGCATTTAGATGCAAAACCTACCTACTCTAAAAATTGCAAGTCGCTATCCCTTTCCGTGTTCAGGTTATCGTGGCTTTAATGATATTTTTTAGTTATTTTTTTTAAATTTTCTAGCGTCGCAATTCTCACAAAATTTCACGAACGTCTTTGTATTTGTATTCTACAACTTGCTATACCAAGTTTCAATTGGATCGGATCTGTATTGGTTGATGACAAAATTATTACTCGGATACCGTTGGGCCGATTATGCGCATTAACGATCTTGTCCGTCGTATTGGGACGCGCCACCTACCTCGGAAATTTAAAGTCGTTATCTCTTTCCGTTCTCAAGTTATCGTGGCAACGGCCAGCCGGACAGAATCAAATTTGACCTCGAATTCTTTATCGGTGAGTTGAACCTAGTCGTTTGAGACCATTCTCCGCAAAGAATTCGAAAACTACAGACATTTGGACGTAATGATAACGCGATGTGCCCCAGAACATACGCGCAAAAATTGGAAATAGCACTGACGTGAATGCAGTCCGCTTTTGAACGTTTGTTCATGTTTTAGTCCTCATAACTATGCGCTCGAAACCGATAAACGGGTGATTCTGTTTTGTTATTCTTGGCACGCTGTTCTATGAACAGAGTGCCTATCAATTCGTCCATATGCCTGTGATTTTAGAATCATGAATCCGAGGTCAAGATTGATTATATCCGGCAGGCCGGTAGCACGATTACGCTCGAACTCAGTGAGTAAGAGATTTGAAAATTTCAAGGTAGATTTAGAGTCAAAGTTCGCCGGCTAAGATCGTTAATGGGCAAAATCCAAGGAGTGGTTTTAGAGTTATAGCCATTTGAAATTTTGTTTTCCCGATAACTCGAAAAATACTAATTTGTCGAATCAAAGCACGTTTATTAGTTGAAAAATACCAACACGAAGTCTTATGCAAAAGTTTTTGAGGATCGCATGATATTTAAAAAAATATGTATCTCAGAAACTATCCGTTAGATAATTCTAAGAGAGCTTTCAAAACCTTATTTTACAGTAGAGTTCTAGATTTGAGCTCGATCGTATCTACAATGCGTTTCAAAAAGTACGCACCAAGAGGAAATTTTCTCGCCTGCATAGATTTTTAAATTTGGGTTTTCGGGGAAGTTGGTGCTCAAGAAACGATGATTTTTGACATATATGTCATCAATCGTGTCACTCTGCAAACCTGTCAAATTTGACATTTTTTTTGAAAAATGACAAAAAGACGTAGAAATCAGAACAATATCAAAAAGTTTCTGAAAGAAATGTTGCTCAGAATTTCATTTTATACTAAACTGCCAAATTTCATAGTGAAATTCCGAAATTTTTTCCTATTAGTATTTTGATGACAGCACGCTAGAGGGAGCTTTGAGCATCGCGGAAATTTGAAAAATTATTCGGATGTAACTTCAATGCAAGAGACCATTAGCACAATTCAAATAAAGTTTATATTAATATGATGTTCCTCATAAATTATGATTTCTATAGAGAAAATTTCACTATCTTGGTGCAAACCGAATTATACTTGAGAAATTAACGCGATGTTCCCCAGAATATACGCGCAAAATATGCACAACTTTTCGGTTTTCAAACGCAATTTAGTAAATAATACTCTATATACGGAGTTAATATTCGAACGCAACCCTGGCACCAAACACACGGTTTGAAATGAAGTGTTTTCTCAGTAGTGTTTGGAACTTTTCCCTATTCAGCTTCAACCCATCACCACGCAAGAGCTCATCTGTATTCAACTTATGAAGATGGCGGAGATGGACCTCGACAACCCTGAAATGTTGATATGCTCGATCAAGTCGTCAAATTCCCAACATGAAGAAGGCTCATAAACCTGATTCTTAATCTGGGAAAACATTAGAATACCACTTTGTTGAGTTTGATGCCGTGATCCCTGGACTTAAAGAACATCGAACTGCATTAGATGAAAGTGATAAGGTATGTCATTTGTTTTTGTAATAAATTTGAAGCCCAATTATCTGGTATTTTCGAATTTTATGCCAAAAATGGTCTCAAACGATTAGGTCGACTCCCTGATGAAGAATTCGAGGTCAAATTTGATTCTGTCCGGCAGACCATTCGGCCGTTGCCAGGATAACTTGAGAACGGAAAAAGATATCGACTTGAAGTTTTTCAAGGAAGGTGGCGGACAAGTTCGGTCATAATTGGGCTAACGGTTTCCGAGTAATGGTTTTGTCATCAACCAGTACAGATCCGATCGGTATGAAACTTGGTACCTAGTTAATTGTAGAATACTGATACAAAGCCTGTGAAATTTTGTAGGAATCGTATCATTGGGAAAATAAAAAAATTATTCCAAAATATTATTCATGTCACGATAACCTGAGAACGGAAAGAGATAGCGACTAACTATTTTTAGCGAGAGTTTGTTGTTGGGCATAAACAGCCTATAACGTTTTCGGAGTTATACCCATCTGGAATGTTATTTTCTCGATAAATAAAAAAATATAGACCTGATCGAATTGAATCTTGCTAACTAGTTGTAGAATATCGATATTTCTTCTATAACTCAAAATGTACAAATCTGAATTTAAATTTGGTGATTACTTGTAGAATGCCATCCAAACTTATTTTCACGGAATTTTGTGAATACCGCATCATGGAGTTACTTGAGGTCTAAGTTTTCTCGTTTTTCAATTCCAATAAAATACATATGTCAGAATTAAGAATTCAATGATAATTGATTCTCTCATCACTGAAGTCTGTCATTCAAATGGTATATATATATTGTAAAAGCTGAGAAAACAGTATACAGGGTGTCCGGGAAAATCTCCGTAGGGAGGGCTGCTAGGAAAATAATTAATGGGAACTTGTCATCTTATTCTTGGCGTTCTTGTTCCTCGGAACAGAGTGCTTATCAATTTGCCCAAATGTCTGTAATTTTCGAATTTTTGGCTGAAAATAGTCTTAAACGATTTGGTTCGACTCACTGATCATGAATCCATGGTCAAAATCAATTCTGTCCGGCCGTCCGGCAGTCCGTCCGGCCGTCCGTCCGTTAACACAATAACTCTCGAACGGAATGAGATAGACAGTTGAAATTTTCAGAGTAGGTTTGGGAGATAAATATCTCGGCTAAGTTTGTTATTGGGGAAAATCGGCCTGGTGGTTTCGGAGTAACAAAAAAAAATATTTTTTACATTACAAATTTCACATTCAATTTTTTTAAGATGCAGTTTCATCATAGAAATCCACTGACATCATTCTTAACTCTAAGAAACTAATACTTCCAGAGATATGATTTTTCAAAATTCCAATAATTCTATATGATTTCATAGAACATCCTATTTATAATTTGCTGATGTATGTAAATCCAACAAGAGATGATTCATAGACCTACGTTTTGAATTTAATTACGAAAATTCTTGAAAACTGACGCACAGAAGCCAAATTGAAAAAGTGGGAAAGGCCTGGGGACAGGAGCTTTGGCACTCTTGTTCAAACTTTGACAAATCATAACCTTGAAAGCATTGGTTTTTCAGAGTTGGGAATGATATCAATAGATTCTTATTTAATTTATTTTATTTTATGATGCAGTTCTATCATAAGAATCCATAGATATGATGTCCAACGCTGAGAAACCACTTTTAGAGATTTGATTTCTCAAAGTTTAAACAAAAGCGCCAAAGCTGCTGTTCACAGGGCTTTCCCACATTTTTTTATGTTTTATCTGAATCCAAGAGATTTCCCACATTTTCCCGGACACCCTGTATATCGATGCTAAATTCAAAAAAGAGTGTCAATAGTGGTGAGTACACAATATAACATGCACGCAAAAGTTGCTGACTTCACGTGAATGCTTGTTTTATTACCTACCAATGATGTGAAACTCTCACATAAATTGTTTTTATATTTAGGTACCACTTAATTATCCAGTATTATTATACGTACTTATCGATTTACACAAAATCATAACATCCGGTTTTGGAAAACTATCACATTTAACCAACTTTTTGTCTCGGGCGCCACTGCATCCGGCAACGCGATAGAGTGTAAAGTTGAAACTATTAACGTCTTATCTTGCAACGCCGAAATTGCCGCCGTATTTCGGGTCGTATCTATAATGCATCGAGCAGAGAGCACACCATCAAGAGATTGCCCAGAAGAGGTGAGGACTCCGCCACTCTCTCCACGATATGGCACATCTCTTGCCGCAATTTCCCTACGAATATTTCAGCGTTAGTGCCAGATAAGTCCGTTTGGACTTTATTGCCTTGCCGATCCTTTTAACGTATGCGATTGCCGTTAATGTTCAACCCGCGAAAATTGGTCCTTCGAGCTTCCGAAATTCAGTTTTCACGTCTCTTTTTGTCACTAGTCAAATAGGTTGAGCTGCATCAGCTGAGGGCTGAGGTATTGATTTTGATTGTTCTATTTGAGCCTGGAGCGAAAATAGTTTTCTCTATTTCCATGTGTATGTCTCCCCAAATACGCGTACTTCACTTTCAGTGCAAGTTTCTAGAATGCAAGCTCTTTTCAGAAGTGATGTTTTTTAGCAGGACCAGGGCCGTATTTTGAATATATTTTATTATAAATTATTATTATTTTATTATAAAAAGCCAGCCCTGAACTGTCTTCAAGTATTTACACAGAAACACTCAAAACTCAATATCGCATAATTATATGAAAGCTTCATGATCTGATGCTCGAAATTCAACAAAATTGTCTGAGAATTCTTATTTACTTACTGAAGTCTTTTAAAATGGTTTTAAATTACCTTTATGATGCATTTTCGAAAAAACTCTTCCTGGATATTAAAACTGACGCCTACTTGATTTTCATTGAATATCCACTATAAAATTATCTACATTATTTTCTCCGCCTATTTTCACATTCCTTACATATTTTAATTGAATATGAATACAAAATTAATATCAAGTTTTATTTACATTTATTATAACATAATCTGTAATCTACAGAATTTAAAGAATCGAGAAAAACAATCTGTGATTCTGTTATTATTATTATGTTCTCTATAGGCTTGTTTTGGTTGGCAATAGGGACGATCCTAGAACCTTTCAAGTAGTCGCACAGTCGTTTATTGTAATTGTAATTGGCATCCTGAGCGAAATCTTTCACACGCTGCGTTTGTCCCACTCTTTAGAACCGATTCGGAACTGCTCCTACTGCGAACCAAAACAGGCCTTATGCAAAGTGACGATCTCGTATAGACACAGTATAAGAAGCAGACACAGAAATGTAATACTATTAGGTTAGCCACCTAATATATCGTTGGTTATATTATATGTTCTGTGGTCTAACCTTAGAATATTACTCCGGTGGTTCTTAATTGTTTACTTGAATCCGTATATCCAGAATCCAGATTAAGAATTTCGCTCCAAGAATAATTGGGATGAATTGGTGGAATGATACTTATGATTGCTATTTCCCTTATGCATACTAATATACCACAAAGTTTTAAGATTCAACTATGTAGTTCTAATAAAATAATAGTGACGAGTTATATCTGTTGAAAATTAGGTTGATGCAATTATGTTCCATATATTAGAGAAATCCTTAGAATGATTGTGCGGAATCGATGCAGTATGAAAAAAATTAAATCAAGCACTGACGTGAAGTTAGAAGCTTTTGCGCGTATGTTCTATTGTCCATTCTTCTGTATTGGACACCCTTAATCGAATTTACCATGGTAAATTATGTTGTCCATTCTCCTGTATTGGACACCCCAGAAAATTAAAAAAAAATCACGAAAAAAAAAATTGTTCAAGCACTGACGTGAAGTCAGAAGCTTTTGCGCAAAAGCTTCTGACTTCACGTCAGTGCTTGAACGAATTTTTTTTTTCGTGATTTTTTTTAAATTTTCTGGGGGTGCGGTTCTTACAAAATTTTGAATACGTCTTTATGTTGATTTTCTACTACTAGTTACCAAGCTTCAATTCAATCGAATATTCATTTTTTGAGTTATCAAGGAAATAATATGCTGGGTGGATATAACCCGGAAACCGTTAGACCGACAAAAACGAACTCAACTCTCCCTTTCGGATACGCAACCTACCCTGTAAATTGCAAGTCCCTATCTCCTTTCGTTCGAAAGTTGTCGAGGCAACGGTCACCCATCTACTGAACTAACACAAGAATGGTCGAATCGCCAACAATTTTTAACCGATCGTATTAAAACTTGAAACTTGGCTGTAGAGTTAGGTTATGAACGCTCTTGCAAAATTTCAGCAATTTCGAACGAATAGTTACTGATATATAGATTTTTTTTGTTATTTTCAATGATTTATTAAAAATTTTCTACAAATGCTATCCTCCACAAATTTTGCAAACATTTTCGCGTTGGCATTCTACAACTAATAACCATGTTTGAATTCAATCGGTTCAGTATTTTTCGAGTTAATGAGGAACAAAAAACCACCAAATTTCAGAAAATTTCAGATGGCTATAACTCTAAAACTGTTTGGCCGATTATGCTCATAAACAAACACAAATGTCGCATTCAGATGCACAACCTAACCTGAAATTTTCAAGCCGCTATCTCTTTCCGTTCTCAGGTTAACGTGACAACAAAAATATTTTTCAATAATTTTTTAATAATTTTCTAGCTATACGATTCTCACAAAATTTCACAAACGACGTGCTTAGGTTCATATTCTACAACTATTCACCAAGTTTCAATTCGATCAGATCTATATTGGTTGAAAACAAAATTATTACTCGAAAACCACTGGTCCGATTATGCCCATTAACGAACTTGTCCGTCGTATTGAGATGCGCCACCTACCCTAAAAATTTTAAGGCGCTAGCTCTTTCCGTTCTCAAGTTATCGTGGCAACGGCCGGACGGCCGGCCGGACAGAATCAAATTTGACCTTGAATTCTCCATTGGGGAGTCGAACCAAATCATTTGAGACCATTTTGTAAAAAAATTTGAAAGTTACAGACATTTGGGCAAAATGATAACGCGTTGTTCCCCAGAACATACGCGCAATAAATGTTTGGATGACATGGATAACAGATAATTTAAGTTTTATATTCACAATTGGGGATACATTGATGAATACATATCATGGTAAGCCTATTCATCTATTTCCCAAAAGACACTACGAACTGTTTGAATGAGTTGTAATTAACTTATCCCGTTTTAAGATGGTAATTATAACAATTTGTAAACAAGCGAGATTGAATTGAATTTCCACAAGTGCCAACTTTGAAATCTATAATCAGTCTATGCCTTTATTCGAGCAGATCATCTGTATATTCCATGTTCGAATCGATAGAAGCAGGTAAATTTCTGTAATTTTTTTCATATTTGATGACATTCAATGACGAATATTTTGAAAGCGGTTCGTTTTAGGAGAAATGATATAGAATAATTTTATTTTTGAATAGGATCGAGTATTTCAAAAATGACTCAAAATAACCTTCATCTGCTTCCATTATGCTCATTACTGGTAGTTTTAGGAATTCGCAAGTCTATAACGAAGAAATCAGTAGAAGTAGGGAAAAACTGTTAATTGGAGATTATGTGCCATAGTTGTAGAAAACTTCATACCAAAATTAATTCAATTCTGAATAACCATGTCAAAGCTACAAAAGAAAAACTATTTTTTTTCAAATTTCAACAGCCTGTATCTTTTTTCCTGTACCGAATTTGGAAAAATAGTAAATGAAAAAAGTGTTTTATTTGATGAGAAGAATCTATGGTTAAAATTAATGCACAACTTAAAGACTCAACCTGTATAGAGCATGGGGCGAATGAACTTCAGCCTATAGGCAGCATACTACTTGGTCGTGCGCAGGAAATCAACAAAATCAAAAACAAATTGTTTCAAGCACTGACGTGAAGTCAGAAGCTTTTGCGCACATGATATATTGTCTACTCACCTCTATTGGACACTCTACTCATTAAGCATTGATACACAGGGTCGTCCAGATCTTGACCAAGAAATTTCAACCACGTATTCTACGTCGAAAGAAAGTCCTAGTTTGTCATATAAACATATGTCGAGAAATGCTTCCTCTTTGAGATACAAGGTGTTAAATTTATAAGAAAAAAATTTTTTTTTTCTTTCACTTCGAACATCTTCTTCAAATCCGTATTTGAGTGTGGCTGTTAACGCTTATTTGTGTAATTACACGTTTCGTTTACAAAGATAGTCTTATTATTATTATGTACCAATCAAATTTTGGCGATTTCCTCATGCATGAGAATATGTTTAATTTTTTTACTCGGAAACGGTAAAGAATTATTTTTTTTGTTGAAAAAACCTGTGGCGTATCATTTTTTGTCTAAAATATATTTAGTCTCGATGCAGTACGGACGCCACTGGTGGAATAAAAAAAATAGTTTTATTCAAAAAGTATTCCTGGATCCTTCAAAACCTAAGTCCCAAATTTCATAGAAATATTTTAAGAAGTGTAAAAGTTATTAATAAAAAACATTTTTTTTTAATAATATTAACACCCTTTATCTCGGAGAGGAAGCATTTGTCAACACAAGTTTATAAGACAAAATAGGGGTTATTTTTGATGTAGAATACGTGGTAACAATTTCTTGGTTAAGATCTGGCTGGACCACCCTGTATATCGTTATCTCAGCTTTTATAATATTTGAATATTGAATACATTCCAAACCATTTTAATAGAAGACTGTGACATCTATGATCACAGAATTTTTAATTGTATTGGAATTGAAATACGAAAAAACTTACGCCTCAAGTAACTCCAGGATACGATATTCAAGGAATTCCGCGAAAATTTGTGGGTCGGCATTTACAAGTATTCACAGAGTTTTAATTGGATCAGATTTGTATATTTTGAGTTATAGAGGAAATAACAACAAAATTTCAGATGAGTATAACTCCAAAACAGTTTATGCCAATTAACGAACTTAAATGTCGCATTCGGATGCGCAACCTACCCTGCAAATTGAAAGTCGCTATCTGTTTCCGTTTTCAAGGTATCGTGAGATACATAATATTTGATGTGTTTAACATCGAAACCGTTGGGCCGATTATGCCCCACAACAAACTTAACTTTCCCATTCGGATGCGCAACCTAACCTGAAAATTGCAAGTCCCTATCTCCTTTCGTTCGAAAGGTATCGAGGCAATGGACACCATTCCAGTTACAGAACTCGCACAAGGCTGCTCGGATCTCCAAAAATATAGATCTGTGTTCAACCTTGGAACCTTGATTTTCACTAATTTTTTTAAAATTGTCTAGTGCTGTGATCCTCAAAATATTAATCAGGAATTTTTGCGTTGGCATTCTACAACTAATAACCATGCTGGAATTGGATCGGTACCGTATTTTTCGAGTTATTCAGGAAATAACAACCAAATTTCATGTTTCTCCAAAACCGTTAGGCCGATTATACCTACAAACAATGTCAAATGTCGCATTGATATGCACAACCTAATCAAGAAATTTCCAGGCCCTTATTTCTTTCCATTCTCAGGTTATCGTGACATAAATAATATTTTTTAATAATTTTTTTAAAACCTTCTAGTGATACGATTTCCACAAAATTTCACAAATGTGTTTAGGTTAATATTTTACAACTACCCACCAAGTTTCAATTCGATCGGAAATGTATTTTTGAAAACAAAATTATTACTCGGAAACTATTATTATGCCCATTAACAAACGTGTCCGTCGTATTGGGACGCGCCACCTACACCGAAAATTTAAATTCGCTATCTCTTTCCGTTCAAAAGTTATCTTGGCAACGGCCGGCCGGACAGAATCGAATCTGACCTCGAATTCTTCATTAGGGAGTTGAACTCAATAGTTAGAGACCATTTTCGGCAAAAAAATCGAAAATTACAGACATTCGGGCAATATGATAACGCGTTGTTCCCCAGAACATGCGCGCAAAAAATATATATATTCTTTCAAATGTTCTTAAGTTTATTCACTTAGAACAATACACGACAGTTTTCAACTATTACATTGTCAAGTGTCAAGATTACAGAATAAAGTGAAATATACGAAATATACAGAGGTATTACAAATGGCGGAGAGAAAAGTGATTGAATTCTAATTGACTATTGTGCTTTCTTACATTTGAGTTTTTATGGACGTTGGTTATTTTCAAACAAAACAAACTGAATTTGCTAGAGTGCTTGTAGTACTGGTGAGATTTTTCTTCTTTCAACTTTTCAGAAAGAAAGTTAATATCATTAGACAATTCAGCTTCAACTATAGGCTCTGATTCAAATATAGAATCAATCAGTTTATAACTGTGTTGTTAATATGACCTCTATTCAAACAGTAATGCATACCTACATGTATTATTTTTGAGTTACCAATTTGTGCCTTCAGCTCCAGAACCTTCATTTTGGAGGAAAACTACAGCATTAGCAAGGAGGAGCCATAAGCAGCTTGTGTGGTGCGACCTCAAACCGAGGATAAGAAAAAATAAAAATTAGGATAATGCGGAAATGATATAAGTAAATACAAAAGGTTAACGGGTAATCCCGCAAAAGGAGCAGATAAAAAGCATTCTATTGTTGTAACAATCCGCTACTGCCAGCATGGTTCCCAAGAAAACCGAGTGTAGGAAAGGAACTCGGGAGATTGGAATCGCGGCAATTCAATATGGTCGTGTGCGGAAGCTCTAATTCAACTGTTGCATTCGGACGCGCAATTTACCCGAAAACATGCAAGTCGCTATCTCTCTCCGTTCGAAAGTTATCGTGGCAATGGTACTGAACTCGTTCAAGACTGCTCGGCTTCCACAATATACGATCATGTTCAAATTTAGAAGTAGCAGTAAATTAGGTCTTGATGGCTCTCAATTTCAGCAATATCGGACGGATAGTTTCTCAGATACAGAATTTTCTCTAATGATTATTTTTAAATTTTGTTTTTATTACGATCCTCACGAAATTTCGCATAAATCTCTTATCGACATTCTACTTCTAGTTACCAAATTTCAATTGGATCGATTGTGTATTGTTTGAGATATTGGGAAAACAAAATTTCAACTCCAAAACCGTTTGGCCGATGATGCCCATCAACGGACCGATGATGCCCAACTATGGAAAACGGATGAGCAACCTACCCAGAAAATTGCATGTTCTTATCCACTCTCAACTTTGGATTCATTATCAGTAAGTCAAACTGCATCATTTGTGGGTATTTTTGGCTGAAATTTCAAAAATTACAGACATTCATGCAAAATTATAACTTCCAGGTACGAGCACGCCATAAAACATATCCTCAAAAACACAATCCGCCGTATTCACAAAGCATTCAATCTCCGTCAAGTCTTAACTGAGGTCCTCAGTTAAGGATAAATAAGAATCGCAACCTCAGTTAACGTGAAACAGGCCTGTTTCACCACCGTTATATACGTTAACTGAAGTTGCGATTCAAATTTATCCTTAACTGAGAACCTCAGTTAGGACTTAACGGAGATTGAATGCTTTGTGAATACGGCGGTATGTTCATCTAAATGTCTCCTTAAAAACTACACTGATAACTTATGAAATTATGTAATTATGTTGATATGACGAACAATACTCAGCTGAACACACAAGACGGTAGATATCTGATTGAACGAACTACCACAGTATCGATATCCCGATTCGTGGCAGACAATCAATCAAAGCCATCGTTCATTTGGAGAAGAATCCAGAGACTGTTGAGATATGATGCGTTAGTGTAACACGGCCTCTCAGCTTGAAATATATAAATATTCTTTGTTTGATTGATGGTAGAGATTGTCCCGAAATTTCGTGGCTTATACAGAGCCGATTCCAGCAGAAGAAGTCACTGAAGGTAAGGTGGACGAGAAATAACAAGCATTTCAGAACATTTCCTCGACAAAATTTTCAATATTCAATGAATTAACGTAACAATTCTCGAATTTCAGAATAGCATACAACAAACAATTCTGAAGATTTTCGTTAAGTGTTTGACGAAGCAGTCTGATATAGACTCCGAAACGTTACGAAATAGTTGGGTCATCGTTGATGTTGTTTCATTATTGTTTGATAGGAAACATTGTTCGATAGATTGCTTCTGATAAATATCTTATGTTTCTTATGCAGAAGCAAATAAATAATAAATCTTTTATTTTATAGATATTTTCCAGAGCTTGGGAGATAAAACCCAGAAATAAACCATTTGACAATGAATATACCCCTCACAGTATCCTTTAATGATTAAATAAAAATAGTTTTTGACCAAAAAGTTTTACACGGTAAATCTGCCATCAATCTCGCATCAGTTCAGTCCTTGACGTGATTGATGGACTAAGGGAGAACATTAATATGCATTAATATTCCATCAATCCATAGGTTTCTCGTCAATCTGATATCAATCCATGATTGATGTGAGGTGAAACTGATACCAGATTGACCGTGTAACCTCCTACTTGCGCTGTTTGTGTCGAGCAACTTGTGTGTGGTGTTTTTGTTGAAGGATGGATGTGTTGATAAAGCATTGTTTTTTGATCGGAAAAAATGCGAAAGAAGCGAAACAGTGGCTTGATAAGCATTATTTGGACTCTGCTTCAGGGAAATCAACCGTCGGCGAATGGTATAATGAATTTAAACGTGGTCGTAGCGACATCAACGATGCTCAATGTAGTGCCGCTCAAATAAGGCTGTTAACGAAGAAACTTCAAAAAATTCCGGAAAATTATTTTTTGTACTGCAAAATTGGAGTGAGGGCAATAACTGATATCTCAAAGTATTCATGGCAATGTGCTTACTATTTTACAAGACAATTTGGGTATGAAAAATCTATCGCAAAATGGGTGCCGCGTTTGTTAACACCGGATTAAAAACAACAAAGAAACGGCGATTAGGAGATCTGTCTGGAGATTTTTATCCATAATAAAGCGGAGGTATGTGACCATGGATGAAACCTGGATACACCGTTACACTTCTGAGTCAAAGTGGAAGTCAGCTGAGTGGGTTGAGGCAGGTGGAAGCATTCCGAATCAACCAAAGACGCAACAGTCGGCTGGAAATCGTTTTAACCCCTTTTGGGGGTCCTGAATAACAAGTATCTGAGTTTGCAACGGTTTCTAGGTTGTGCTTCAGATTTGACAGCCAAAAAACCGCGAAATTTTTGCACTTTTTTCAGTATATCGCTTTTTACTCGAAAAATACGCATCCTAGAGAATTTTTTTCCCTTTTTGTTCCCATTTGAAAAACATTATATGTAGCGTCCAATGACGTTCAAAACATAGAAAACGGTTTCGTAGTTCAGCCGCAAGCGCCCGTCAAAGATGAGCAATTTTCACAAACTTAGATCAAAAGTTGACAACCCTCAACTTCTAACGCTTTAGGTCGAAAAAGACTTCACAAATTGAAAAATTGGTGACATTACATTACAGTTAGTCAACTTACATAACAATTTAAACTTAAGAAATAATTATATCAAGCTCTGATTACGAGGTAACCATCAATCATTAATGACTTACCAGACGATCCCAGAAAATATAATAAGGAAGAAAGTATATCTTTATAACTTATAAAAAAAAGTCTTTACAATTAACAGGGAGTTATTTACATGGGTTGTACAATCATGAGAGAATTGTGGCTTCTTCTCTTGGCCAGTACCTTGTAGATTCTGTAGGCAGAACAAAAGTTGTTGTCAGATCATCTCTGACTTGGGAATACTAGGGAGTTCAGAGGAGTCCACAGTTATGTCATGCTGCTCACCGACTGAATTGAGGCATGCATGCCTTTTGCAGTGAGCGCAAATGGATGAGTACTTGAGCCCGACTTTTCGTCAGGAGCATGTATTTTTGCACCCTGTTTTTCAGGCGAGGGTAATTGAGTGTAATAATGCATCGGGTCTTGGAGGCCGAGTGGTTTGGACAGGCATCAAACCATCTGGGGTGGATTTCCATCCCCGTTGCTCTGCATTCATCTCTCGGTGCCTCCTCATATCCACCTGCAAAAACGCCCTGAAGGAATGTTGATGAGCGGCCAGTTCAGTGGGGGGCAACGACGCTAACTTGCATGTATTTTTACAAGGTCCTCGGGAAGAATTGAAATCTCAGTTGGTTGAGAGGCTGTCCTCTGTTGTCTGAGTAAACGGATGTTGTTGTGAATTTCACTCCATCATCAGCAACCTGGTCAGGAGTGGCTTTGTGGTCGAGGAAAATCGAGATAACATTCAGAAGATTAGGATTTTTGGCAAGAGTTTTGAAGAATTTAACCTTGCCTTGTCGGAAAAATGAAGAGATCGTGTCACAGCCACTGAAGGCATGGATAAAGAAGTGTCGGTTTGCATCTAAGGATAGCTTGCTCGCGTTTCATTAGAAATACTATGTCATTTTTCGCATTCCTTCCAACCAAAGGGGAGTCAGCGACTGGCTACCTGGCTCTTTTGTCCTTCAACTTGAAGGTGAGGATGAGAGGCCCTTACTTCCTAATAAAATATTTGGGTTGGACTGCCTTAGCGGAAATGTGGCGCTAGGGACTCTTTCGGCCTAAAATTCATATATCAGCACTAGAGTGAGCGAATTGCAAATTTCAAAAAGCTTCTAGTTTACAATTGAATTTCCTACAAGTTTAGTTAGTTCTATGACATTTTTCAATCGATGCAGTCTTTTCCGACCTCGAAGCTGAGGTCGACTGAGTTGAGTTTTGTCAACTTTTGAGCTGAGTTTGAAAAAAATTCTCATCTTTGAGGGACGATCGTGGCTGAACTACTGAACGGATTTCGATATGTCTAACGCCATGAGACGCTTAATGTAATGTTCTTCAAAAAGGAGTGAGATAAAATTTCTGTAGAATACTTACTTCTCGAGTTATAAGCGAAATACCGAAAAAAGTGCGAAAATTTCGTGGTTTTTGGGCTCTCAAATCTGAAGCACAACCTAGAAACCGTCGCAAACTCGGATACCCGTTATTCAGGACACCCGAAAGGGGTCAAAACGATTTCCAGCTTTAGAGCAATTTTTAGGGGCTAGACCCCATTTCAGCACTTACTTTACTGGGCTACTGGCAAGGTTTTGGCATCCGTATTCTGGGATGCGCATGGTATTTTGTGTATTGACTATCTGGAGAAAGGAAAAGGGATCAATTTTGAATACTCCACAGCCTTATTGGACTGATTGAGCGAAGAAATAAAGAAAAAATGGCCCTGCATGGGAAAGAAGAAACCACTCTTTTGTATCGCCTTAGATGGAATTTATGTCGATGAATAAAAAATTTTCGTTTTTTTCGTGTTATAATAATAATAATTCTGAAGATGAAATACGTCATAATACGTGTTTCGTCCGCAAATGTTTGATCATTATTGATCCATGGTTTCTAATCCTAATTCGTCGTCAAAACTGTCACATTAGGCGTTCAACAGCTATGCATATACCGAATTCGATATTAATTTGAACCATTCATTCAGTGTGAACGACGGACGGATGGTGTTAAGAAAATGCAGACTCTTTAAGTGCTCAATCAAATTTTTTCTTCTACGATCAGTATTGTTTTTGGTAGCACATGATGTTTAAGGCTTATATAGTAATAAATATCCCAAGAGTTATGATAATCTTATTAACAGTTTTGTTCCTAACAGAAATTTTGAAATGTTGTTGTGGTTTCAGTACGGCACTGTGGAGGAGCAGAGCAACAGAAGACAGTAGACAGGCTAGTGCGCGGTTTGATTGATGAAGACCACCAGATGAAGAAATGTCTTCGGGACATATATTGACTAAAGATAATTTTAGTTTCTTGTAACTGCAATCGGTCGAATGAGGTTTCGACATCGCTCCTACATGACTGGATGTTATTTCCAATGGAATTGGACATGGACACGCCGAGTTGCGACCGATGACACTACGAGATAATTTAATGATGTCTTTCGTTTATCTCTACCTTGCTATTGTTCTTTGTTCCTTCGGAAATGGGAAAATGTGAGTTACAAATGCGTAGATGCAGAGAATTAATTTTTTCGAGTCGGTGTTGGTGAAAGCTGAAGAAAACACGCTGCAGTTTTTGCAAGAAGGTTCATTATTTTCTCATCGAACTGCACCAATAGAGATGTTGACATAAGTTACAAATTCATGCAAAGTTATGTTAATCACGTTGAAGAGGTTTCAAAAAACTAAAATAATATCTTGAGAACCCGATTTGTTGTCCTTAATTCAGTAAAATCAATAAACGGGAACACGCCAGCTTTACTGTAATAACCACGCTAAACTAGGGCTTCACGCGAGAGCGAGATTTTTCACGTCTCGTCTCGTTCTCGTCTCGAAAAAGCGAGACGAGACCTTTTCAAAAATATTATAGGCGATACCGAGACCACATACAGTGCAACACGAGAGTCTCGTTTTTGGTCTCGTTAAATTTTTTGTATGAAGCTTTATATACGACTCAACTTTTTTCAACACCCACTGAAAACAATTGAATATGAAGAGTTTCCACTATAATTAGCAATATATTTTGTCTATATTATGCATCGATCGTTCTAGAAATACACGATTCTTTAGAAGATTATTAATTCGTTATACCCTTGCGATAATTGAGATTATATTTCAAGGAAACAGAGAATTCACAACCATAAGAACGGATGCCATTATGAATTCAATACTTAAAGGGCAACTTTTATTGCCCCTAAATCCCAATGCTTTGAAAATTTCGTTTCTATCTGAACATCTGCAGAAATTCATTCTCCTGTGCTCCTTGCAGTGAAAATGTGAACAATTATTGTATACATCTGTGGAACTACGTATAATGAAACTGGTAAAGAAGTGAAGCTATTCAATGTTTCGAAAAGTGTTATGAGGAATACGCCAAGAACACCCTCAATGATCTACCCACTGGTAAGGTATTCTTTGAAAACTATACCGAATTGTTCAATTCTATTAAAAAATGTATCGACATCAATAGCCTATTTCAAACATCAACAAAACTTATTTCGAAACATTGGAAATATCAAAACATTTTACAGTGGTGGAGAGTGATGAAAAAGTTCTTCCAAACTTTCCAAGATGGCCGATGAATTATTAATGGCTACATCCGTACCTGTTGAAAGATTATATTCCACAGCAGGTATGATCATGGCCAAAATACGTACATCATTGGAAAATGATGTGATGCAAGCGTGCATATCTTTGAAATCTTGGTCATCGAGTAATTTAAAAGTTGAAATTATCAGTGTTTAAAATTAAAAATAATATGCACATGTACAAATATTTTTGTATAAGAGCGTAATAAATATAGCTCTACAAAATTATTCATTATTGTATATCATTTCGTTTATATATTGTAATATTTATTATCGTTATTTAGAATTAAGCGAAACGAAAACGAGACTTAAACGAGACTTAATTTTTTGGGAACTGGCGAGAGCGAGGCGAGATTTTTATTTTCTCTCCTACTCTCGTCTCGTGTGAAGCCCTACGCTAAACCTGTGAGCTGTTTCTCTCGATAATTTGTTAAAAAAACCATTATATTTTACAATTTTTATCACAATGGATTGATCAAAGGAAATATTTCTAACTTACCAAAAATTGATTATTTGATGGTTGCAAGTTTCTTTTCTAGAAATGAGGATTTTTGTGCAGTGAACGTTAGAAACGTGAGAATGTTTTCGTGAGTACCTATAGTTTTATGCTGATATACTTCATTACAAATGAAAGAGACACCTTCCTCATTTTACTTGCTATTTCATCATACTACTTAACGTCTATATCAACGAATTGAAAATATATGTTATTTACAAAGTTTTAGTAGTATATTTACGATCATATTTTGACTATTTCAGATTAGGCAAACTTCGTTGGTAAACAACCAGGCCTCATCCCTATTCGAGATACTGACCCCATTGTAGTATATTTACCACGTCATTTTGAAGAACTCATACCAAGCAATTATTTATTTAGAAGTAGCCCAGTTAAAAACATCAACAGTTATTAAATATTTCACACTTTATTTTTGGCTCATAACCCAAAATGAAACTATCTAAAACGATTATATATGTGATGTTTATCAGAACTTATATCAAAGTGATCTTCACAAAAATGACTGGCACTTGTTGTTGTTAATGATGAAGGATGTTTTCTAGCAAGTATCCATACGAACAATCCACTATCATGCCATCGGAGCTGCTCTCGTGCCAAGGGCTATTTACATATGTACCTGCATGACCACGAGTTGTATGGGAGGTACACCTAGTAGATATTCTAACTAAGCTGTGTAAGGAGGTCTCAGAGCGCCTGTTATGCTTCAAAAAGGTTATCCGTTGGCTACAGGCCTTCTACATGGAAGTCCACCACACCAGGGTTGCATAAGGGGATCTGCAAACTACTCATTATGAAGAGGTTGTATACTGCGGTGATAGAGCCTATTCTACAACCATTGCAAGAGATTCAGTTCTCAGACCCATCCATTGCCAAGCATAATACGAGTAGACCGCTGAATTACATTGACCTTTTCCGTTTGGGCTTCGATATGTTTTTTTGCAGTAATTTGTGGTCCAATATCACACCAAGGTATTGAACCAGTTCGGGTAATCTGAGCCCTACTCCAAACAAATTAGGAAGTTTGATGTCGCAGAGCATACTCTCCTCCTGGTGAAGAGATCCATCTCAGTTTTAATCGGGTTGACTGAGAGGTCGTTGTCTGAACTTTTCCAATCGATCATGCCACATCGACAATAACTAATCAGTAATACTTGGTCATCAGCATGGGCCATGACGACAAACCCGTCCCTCGACAACTCTACCCACCCAGGATCCCACAATAGAGGCGATAGAATAATAAACCTATGGACGCCCCTTCCTGGTGTTCCACTTATGGTCGAGTTACCCAGCCGAGTACCAATCCATCGAGTCCCGACAAGAGACCCTCCCCAGCGATAGAGTGTTTTGCCAATGCAGTTCAGCGTTCATTGCACGAAACACAGTGTTCTGTAATGCCCCCTCAATATCCAAAATACAGCTAGTGTATCCTTTGTAGTGTAGTCTGTCCTCAATACGGTTGACAACTCGGTGAGGAGCAGAATCTACCGATTTACCCAGGTAATATGTTTGGTGGGAGGGATGCAGTCAGCAAGCTCTCAAGGCATTGTGCCTGTTATGTCTATCTACCAGCCTGTCCAGCGTCTTAACTAAGAAGGAGGGGAGACATATTGGCTGAAAATCACTCGTTTCACTCACATTTAATTAATTGTGAGCGCAATTTCGCGAACATACCACTAAAACAATGATCATTAGGCTCTAATTCTTGAACCAACTGGATCTTATGAGGATGTAAACCATTATCATCATATATCCTCATATATGGTGGATGTACAAAGGTCAAGTTGTTGAGCACGATGTTGAATTGCGTACTCCCAACCACAGCAGCAATAGTTCCTTCGACAGGCAAATTTCTTTGATGTGTTGATGATAATACATCATGCAATGAATCGGTGGTACGAAACTTATCCATTACAGCACGAATATCCTGCTCTCAAATAAAATTATATCGCGAACTGAAATATGATTTTGAAAATGAATTTCTAGAATTTGGTAGCGTTGTCCAAGTGTTTATCTATTCATGATTTTAAGAAATGAGAAACCCCTGTGGACAGGAGCTTTGAAGCTCTTATTCAAACTTTGGCGGATCATTAGGGCTTCACACGAGAGTGATATTTTTCTCGTCTCGTCTCGGAAAAGCGAGACGGGACGAGACGAGACGTTGTGAAAAATATTACCGAGACCACATACAGCGCAACCCGAGAGTCTCGTTTTTGGTCTCGTTAAATATTTTTTATGAAGTTTTTATTCGAAAAATTAAAAAAAGTCTACATAAAGATCAATATATTTTACAAAATATCAACTCTTGTGACTATCTGTGAAATATTTTTTTGTTGTAAATTAAAATAATTTTTCCACATTTTTACTTCAACTTTTTAACTGTTCTTATAACTTCTTATAGTAACTTATCTGTTATCATAAATATCTATCCTTGCAGATTTTTATATTTTTGGTTTGCATGTGTTTTTTTCAAGATCAATTTTTCACTTTCGGTTGAGTATATGTGTCTATAAACTACGCAAACTACGAGTAATAACGTTGTATACTATTGAAGGGGTTCCTTTGGCTGGAAAATTTCTACCTGGACGATGGTCTTGTTTACTACAGATAAATACAGTAAGCTTTTCTTATATACGACTCGACCTTTTTAGAAACCCACAGAAAACAATTGGATATGAAGAGTTTCCAATATAATTACTAATATATTTTTTCTATATTTTACATCGATCGTCCTAGAAATACACGATTTTTTAAAAACCTTGCGATAATTGTTAATTATTCTTCAAGAAAAACTAGAATTCACAACCATAAAAACTGATCCCATTATGAATTCAATACTTAATGGACAACTGTTATTGCCCCTAAATCCAAATGCTTTTAAAATTTCGTCTCTATAGAGACGAAATTTAAAATATATTTGAACATCTGGAGAAATTTATTTTGCTTCTTGTAGTGGATATGTGAACAATTATTGTATACATCTGTGGAACTACATATAATAAAACTGGTAAGGTAATTTCAAATATATTTGAACATCTGGAGAAATTTATTGTGCTTCTTGAAGTGGAATTGTGAACAATTATTGAATACATCTGTGGAACTACATATAATAAAACTGGTAAGGTATTAATTGAAAACGATACCAATTTGTCCAATTCTATTGAAAAATATATCGACATCGATACCCTCTTTAAAATATCAACAGAACCTTCGAAACATTGGAAAGCAGAGTTTGAAGAACATTTGCTGTTAGAAAGAGAAAATAGGAATCAAAATTGTATTTTAGAGTGGTGAAAAGTGCATGAAAAAGTTCCTACACTTTCCAGAAAGAAGTCATTTAATATTGAATGTACCTCCCACAGTATCTTTTTATGATTATTTAAATTTAGTATACTTGAAAAAAAATAAAAAAGATTTTCGAAGCTGAAAATGAGAAAATACAAAGCGCCAATCCCAAATTGACGTTAAGGCATATTCATTCATTAGTAGTAGATCAAGTGATAACATAATCAACTGAGATAAATGCAATTAATCTACGCATACATAAAGATTCTCCCCTTCTTATATTTTCTTTACGATAATCGACAAATAATTACATACCCAACGGCGTCACCATAACTGACAGGAACAGCAAAATCTGAAAATTATTCAGGATTGATAGCGGTGCAATGAGTATAATGAACATCGGGCCAAATATAAAATGTTCGTCAGAATATACGTTTAATGGCTGATTTAATACTCTGCATGGAGATTAATTCTATTAGGCAGCGATGAGTAGCACCTGCTAAACTTCACCATTCAATCAGTGGCGTAGCTTCAATGAACACTTCAATCCTCATATTTTGCTTATTTATTTACTTATTTATTAAATACTTATGCATATTGCATAAGTGAATATCAGGGATACGCATCATTCGATACGAAATATAAAAGTGAAAATATACAAATTTTATATACAGGTTTTTTCATTGAGAGACAGAAATACTTCAGCTCTAAAATCCATCTTGCATATTGGCATCTCCAAAATCTGTTTAAATATAATACGAAGAGACCATAAGAAATTAAATTAAATATCTCCCTCATCTCGAAAACTTTTCATAATATACTAGGGTCAAAGCCTTTAAAAATGGTAAAAAGTGAAAAAAAATTAAAGTAGAATTCCTTTGGAAAAGGAAGAGAATATAACAAAAATGATAGGAAAAATAATTTACGCGTTGTAACGTTCGTTTGTTTACCTTCGGCGGGCGATGAGGTTATCGTTCGTGTTGATATTGAATTTGAGGTTGGGTCTCAGTGGTACCAATCGACGCTAAATACTTATTGTATTCGAGGGGCCGAATGACTGTTGGCAATATTGTTGCATTATGACAGTCGGAAATTTAGTGAGTGCGTCGGTCAGGTGAAGTCGTCCATTTTGTGAACAGTCAACGAAGAAAGCATAGGCTAAAACGTATTTTCGGAACTCTAGTAGAATTATTGGAATCGTCTTAATTGGATATAGTTTCGAAAATCGGATTAAGAGTGAGAGTTATATTGGTTTGATTGGGAAGGATAACAGATAACCATCACTTGTCTCGAAAGAGGATATAAAAGCCTTTTGCAGATCCGAGTTGAGCACGTGAACGATCTTGGCGGCTTGGTCAGGTATGTGTTGGATGTTTTATTCTCGTCATTTCTAGTGGAAACAATTCAGGTCGTAATTATATCTCTATATCCAGAACATCGCTGTGTGCCTGAAGAATTATTTGGTGGAGGCACGGCCAGATTTGGTTTCGAAGCAAACGTGTGCAGGACAACCCCGAACATCAGGGTATGTACGAATTCTATAACTATTGCATAACAACGAATAATTGGTCTGATTAATATTCTGATAACCGAAATTATTATGTGTTGGGAAAATTCATTTGTTTCTTATCCGAGAGAAGTCACTGATGATTTCTTTTCTGTCATCAGGGTTTTTGTGCCAGCACGATTTTTTTGTGTTAGGAAGAGAGGGATTTTTACGTCAGGAGGAGTAGCACTGAGGCATTCGAGTATATACAAGGTGGTCCATAAGTAACGCTGTGAGACAGCCAACGCAGGGTTGCAGATCCCGAGTATATACAAGGTCAGTAAGCAACGCTGTGGGACAGTTAATCGAGGGTTGCAGACTACGAGTACAGAGAGAAAGAGGACATTATTGCGAGAACATCGACGCAGTACTACGTTCAGGAACAAGGAATATCAGCACGCAAGTTATAAGAAACATATCTCGAAACATATCTTATACCTGCTATATATATAACGTGAACTTATTATCATCAATTATATAAATTATTATTGTTGTTGTAAAGCGGAAATTGGGGAAAGATTTGTGGTAATCATATATGATCATAGATAAGAAACGTGGATGCGCCTGAGCTCAAGCGACGCGTATTTGAATCAAATATTAATATTATCTACGTACAATTTCCGCCACCCTTATTCAGGGTTTCACAGTAGTTTTACTTTATTGAAGCTACAGACCTGGGTTGTAAGCTACTGGAATAAATTGTTTGTTTTTAGCGTGCATATTCTTTTGGTGAGTTTAGGAATTATTACAATACGCTGGGGTATCTGGGAGACTTAAATTTACCTGGCGCCCATTTACTAGGTTCCCTTTTTAGAAACCCACTCCCGTCTCCACTGGAGCTAGACCGCGGATCCCCGAGTTCTAGTAGCTCCGAATTTAACCACTGCGACTTGGGAACAGTCGTATGTCGTTATAGCGTGATCTGAGTTCGGGAAGGGGAAGGGGGTGAGTTTTGAAGGGTAAAAAACGGTTTATATCGATTTCCGGCAAAACTCCTATGGAAAAAAGTTAGATCGCAAAGTTGTAGGTACTAAAAAGATCTACAACTTACACTTTTTACACATAACCTCGAAATGTATGTGAAAGATTCAAATAACCACGATTTTGCTTTTTAATTTTCATCCTTTACGAAAAAATTCTTTTTTCGCCAAATTTGGTAAAAACTTACTTTTTTATGTCCCAAATGAACTTTGGATTTGAATTTTTTTTGGTTTACCTTAATTTGTCTTAATATCGAAAAAGCACCCTAATTTTCAATCAAAAATTCTCACGTCAAAATATCTGCTTTTGTGAAAAAGTAGGTGGGCTTTTTGTTCATTGAAATCTCTACTTTCTGAAGGTCTAAAAAAAATATACATTACTTTGGTAAATTTCCTCAGAAAATGCTAAAAAAGTTGATATTTAAAAAGTCATCTACAATATTTTGAGAAAGTTTAGTATCAATCATCCTCGGAATCTTCTCTAAATTATATGCGTAGATGCCTAGTTGTTGCTATTTTATGATAACTTATATACCTGAGTGACCTACGAAAAATTTCAGCCAATCAAAAGGTATTTCATAGAGAAAGAAGTGGGAAAGGAACTAGGGGGGTCTGGGCCTTATTGGCCGTTATTTCGTAGAATTTTCAGAGAAAATTTATCATAGTCATGTAAATTTGCTTAAGACCATCAGAAAGATGGTCATCAGATATAAACGAACAAATATCCCACCTACTTTTTTAAAAAAGCAGATATTTTGACGTGAGAATTTTTTATTGAAAATTAGGGAGCTTTTTCGATATTAAGTCAAATTAAGGTGAAAAAATTACATTTAAAATTCCATTTTGGCTCCTCTATAATGCATTGAAGTCTGTAATGGATACTCTGAATCACCCTGTATGGACCAATCAAGTCAGAATTATATCAAACAATCAATACATTCTTGTCAATTTGTCGTCTTTGGTGGAGGTTACATGTTCAATCTGGTATCAATCTAGCATCAATCTGACATCAAACTGGCCATCATTCCGGACCTTCAGTCTACGCGTAAACAATCAGTTTTCCGTCAATCTGACATTAATCCATGATTGTCAATATTTATAAAAATTGGTTCAAGCCCTGTGGACAGGAGCTTTCTGGCGCTCTAGTTCAAACAGACAAATTATATCTCCGAAAGTATTAGTTTCTCAGAGTTAGGAATTATATCAATGTATTCTTATGATAGAACTGCATCATAAAGGTAATTCAATTCAAATAATAGTTTACTTATCCAGATTAAATGAGCAATCTGAGAATGACTACTACACCATGGAAGAAATCAAATCAAAATAGCCGAAATGAATTTGACTCTCTCTTATAGAACAGGATGATATGTACGAGTATGAACACAGATCATATAATAAAGCTAATTACATTACATTCTGTGAAAACATAGAAGTACGATTCATTATTGAAATTTCGAAAAATCATATCTCCGAAAGTATTAGTTTGCTGGAGTTTAAAATGATAACAATGGATATTATGGTAAAACTTAAATAAAAAAATATATAATTTGAAATTTGTTACTTAAAAAAAAAATTTTTTTTTGTTACTCCGAAACCATCTGGCCTATTTTGCCCAAGACCGAACTCAACCGAGATATTCATCTCCCTAATCTACTCTGAAAATTTCAACTGCCTAGTTCATTCCGTTCGAGAGTAGAAACAATTTTTTGGAATTTTCAAATTTTTTTTTTACACTTTGCGGTAACCTGGTCAATACAAAAATTCACAAGCGTATAAAGGTCATGATTCTACAATTTGATGCTAAATTTCAGATGGATCGAGTGATCGGTTTCGGAAATATTCATAAAAAATGTTTTTACTAACTCCGAAACCGCTTTATGGATTTCGCCCATTAACGAACTTGTCCGAGATATTCACGCTCCAAACCCACCTTGCAAATTTCAATCCTCTAACTTCTTTCGTTCTAGAGTTATCGTGCCTACGGCCGGCCGGCCGGCCGGACAGAATCGATTTCGACCTCGGATTCTTGATCAGTGGCTCGAACCAAATCGTTTTAGACCATTTTCAGCCAAAAATTTGAAAATTACAGAAATTCGGGCAAATTGATAAGCACTCTGTTCCGAGGAACTAGAGCGCCAAAAAGTAGTTTATGGTCCAGAACCTCTGTGTGTGAATTTTTGTGAGCGTATAATGTTTACTTTCCCATTTAGGCTAATTGTCCCTTTAAAATAATTACAATGTATTCCTGACTACGTTACACCCCTGCGGAGCGGCTATACAATAAATGTATTAGAATATCAAATTATATCAAAGAAGTTAACAGCAAATTTTTCCAAATCAAGTCCTGGACTTTGAGCTGAAATAGATTGACAAATCTCTGAATCTGCTCGTAAATAATGGAAATCATCAAACAAAATAGGATTTATATTAAAATATATTGAGATTAGCAGAAGGGAGGTGAGAGCTTCGAAGAATAACTCCAGATATTATGATATGTTGAAAAACAGAATGAACGGGAGTCAACCCTGTGGTACAGCAGAGGACATACCCTATTATCCGGAGAGGCAACCCTGGTAACAAACGGAGAAAATGCGAGAAGGCAGTAAGTTACTCAGTCACTTCAACAAGGAAATACCAAACTCATTTCACGCAGCATTTCTATCAACAAAATGTGATTTACCATGTCTAAAGCAATACGGAAGTCAGTTTATATTTCGTTAACATTGGAAAATATTTCTATTGAAAAATTATCCTTTTTTTTCTAAATTAGGTATAGGTACCTACATTCATTGATGTAAATTTACATCTAATGAATCAATAATGTATTATTTGTTGAAGTTATCAAGGCATTGCTATTATTTCGTACTGTATCGCATTTTGGTAGCCCAATATCTCAAAAATAATATTACAATATTATTCTTGTCCACAATGGGGCAGTAGGTTTATAAAAGTCCCATTGCCATCCAAGTTAACATATGACATTATTGCACGCATGTTCTATGGAACAGCGAAGTCTAATTCAATTTTGTCCGGCCGTCCGTTGCCACGACAACTTTCGAACGGAAAGAGACAGCGACTTGCCATTTTCAGGGTAGGTGGTGCCTATTAATGCGACGTTTAAGTTACTTAATGGTAATAAAGTGCCAAACGGTTTTGGAGTTGAACAAATCTGAATCCTCGTTGTTATTTCCTCAAAAATAAAAAAATACAGATCCGATCGAATTTGAACATGATGATTAGTTATAGAATGCCAACGCACAAATAACTGCAAAAATTTCTCCAAAATATTTTCAATTTTTCTTCAAAAATTTTATATTTCATAATTGAAATTTCGTACTCGGTTGAAAAAAGAATTCATGTAGTATTTCGTGGGGGCATGTGAAACGTCAATAGACCAAAGAACATTTATGCAAAAGCTTCATGTCTTCACTTCACCTTAGTGCTTTTTAAGAATTTAATTACTCAGAATACCAACTATCAACTATACAGGTCCTGCAATAGTGCGTTACGCTTCCATAGCTGCCAAACCAGACCTTTCAGAAATTTAGTTTGAAAGCACGCGCTTTGTAAATAAAATTATTCAACAAATGAGTGATTTTTTAAATGGACCACCCCTTATATTTTCGCATATTTTCAATGGTCTTCAATACCTCTATGATGAAAATATTAGTGCTATTTTTCCAACAGTACAGATCTTATTCACAGAAAACTACAAAAAGTTGAGGGAACAGTAGTACGCTAAATGTCCTCTACCGATTTCCAAAAGCGATAGTAACATGAATTTGATCAGAATTTTTTTTAACTGAAGAATTTGCCTAGTCATCGTTCCTAAATGATCAACCAGTCGTATACACGATGTCCGTTATTAATGTCCAAATCTTAAGAATTTCAAATTGTTATTTCTCGATTTTTTCAAATGTAACACCCTGTTTTTTTTTCATGGTGATGTAGACAATTGAACCCAAACATTTTCTCAGAAGTAAACTTAGGACTATTTCCACTCCTGTGTCTATCAGACACGAAAAATGACAAGATGGCCTGCTAGGTTCTCACCAAACTAATTTTTTTTTGTGGGGATACATAAGGTGAATGGTGTACGATGAAGTTCCAACAACAGCTCCTACTATGCGAAAGAGGATTGTTACTGCATTCCGAAGCATCACTCCAGCCATGCTGATGAGGGTTAGTGGATCATTCGGATCGCTTTGTGTTCCAGAGAAGGTGGTCGACACGTAACGCGCTATTGCAGGATCCTGTATATGAGATATAAAAATGTCATTCACTTTGATAATTTATTAATCCCGTAAGACAAATCAAGTTTGTATAGGACACATCAATACCAGATGGAAAACAGAAAATATCTTAACTAAAAATAAGACAATAACCTAATGAAAAACTCAATTAAACAATTGTTGAGCTGAAATATTCATTCCTATTATAAAAACATCCTTTGACTAGGAGGGATTTCACTTGTTTTTTGAAACTCTTATGATCCAAAGCCCTCAGCCTTACCGGCAAGTGATTGAAAAATTTTGATCCGCTGTATGATGGAGACTGCTGGAACTTACTTGTGCGGTGTTTTGGATAACAGAGAGTTTCTTTATGCCTAGTGTGGTATTCAGAACATTTTAACAATGTATTATAATTTTTGTGTATATACAACAATGAATTGAAGATGTGTATGCAGGGAACAGTAAGAATTTTATAATTCATGAATACGGGTCTACAGGACTCCCTCGGTTTAAGATTGAAAATAAGTCTAATAACTCTTTTCTGAGCCACAAACACGGCATTGATATCAGGTGATTCACCCCACAGAATCACATTATAATTCAGGTGAGAGTATACTAGAGAATAGTACACTCCCAACAACGAGTTCAATGGCAATATATTTTTTAGGGTTCTGATGGCATAATAGGAACTAGATAATTTCCTGCAAACATGATCAACATGATTCTTCCAGTTCAGAGTGATATCGACGTGAAGGCCAAGAAATTTCACGAAGGCCGATGATTCCAAGTCACCAGAAGGAATATTCAAAATCAATCGACTTCCTGAATTGCGAGTTCGAAAATGAATGAAGGCAGTCTTTTCAACATTCAATATGAGAGAGTTTCTGTAGCACCAATCAGAAAAGATTTGTACCAACAGCTCACACCTCATCTTGAGTTCCGTCAGATTCAGTGCTGTAATGAGGAAGGAGGTGTCATCGGCAAAGAGCAAAATTTTAACGAAAGTATATAATGTTGGAAAATACTTATTTATATGATTGGGTAGGTCATTCACAAAAATAATAAACAATAAGGGCCCAAGAACAGACCCCTGAGGTACACCCATTACTACAGGATATTTATTGGAATCATGCTGATCCACACTTGCATAAAGGTATCGATCGGTCAGGAAACTACGGACCCACTCCAGAAAAATACCTCTGAAACCAAGAGTGTACAACTTATCAACAATAAAGTCAAACTCGAGGCAATCAAATGCCCGAGATTCATCGAAGAACAAACCAGCAACACATATTCCATCATCTAAGCACCCATGCACGAAGTTGATCAACTCACATGCTGCGGTTTCAGTTGACCTGCCCATTCGAAAGCCATGCTGGGAATAAGTGATGGCCGATGTTTTGTTCAGAAAATTTACCATCCTACTATGGACAAGCTTCTCTATTATTTTTGATAGCGAACTCAGCAGGGATATTGGCCGATAGTTAGCAATATTTTCCCTATCATTTTTTTTGTGCACCGGTATCACCTTCGCAATCTTCAGAATAGTGGGAAATCTACCAGATGAAATAGACATGTTAATGATGTAGGCCAAATGTTCCGAAATATGGGAAGAAATAGCCTTCAAGACTTTGACGGAAATCATATCCCAACCACTGGAGTTATTATTTTTGAAATTTTTTATAATACTGCCAACTTCTTCTACAACAACCGGGAAGAAAAAGAAATTATTATCTGTTATTGACTGGGCTGTGCAGCAACCGGACTTATGCCCACCGAAATGCTCATCAGTAGCTACCGAGCTTATACCTGAAAAATACTCCCCGAACATATCTGCCAATTCACGTCTGTTTGAGACAGCTCTTCCATTTGCGTTGATGGAAGATATTCGCTTTGAGTTAGGATCAACCGTTTTTGTTCTGACTAAATTCCACAAAGTTTTGTTTTTGTTATTCGACTGATCAATAATGCCACTATAGAAGTCATATCTGGTTGTTCGCAATATTTTCTTATAATTTCTCTTAGCCACTAAATAATTTTGTCTTGATTGATCAGATTTCAAATTTCTGAATAACCAGTGGAGGTTCTTCAAATCTTGGCTAGCTCGTCTCACTTCATCGTTAATCCAACTTCGCTCAGCACCAAAAGTCGATGATGACCGTCTGACAGGACAAATGCACTCCAGCAAGGAAGAGATGACATCGAAAAAATTTTGGAAGCTTCTATCTACATCAGTTGTACAGTACATGTCATCAAAACTTGCTGTAGCAGACAACAAGGAGAGATTCATCAGGTTAACCTCAGAAAGAGATCTAAATATTCTAGAAGGTGTTTCCTGGATATTATAAGATGAAGGAGAACTGAACGTCAAAACAATCGCACGATGATCACCAGCGTTAGGTTCTATAACATTAGCAGAAATTAAATCGCTGCTCACATTTGTCAAGATATTGTCGACCTTACTGGAACTAGTTACACCATTTTTGTTAGTGAACACCCTAGTGGGTTCCGAAGATGTGGTACTTAAACCAAAACTTATTAATAAATATCCTAGGGAGTTGTGTGAATCAAAGAAATTAATATTCAAATCACCACAGACGAAAATTGCTTCAGATCTAGTACAGCAATAGATTAGAACATGAGATAATGTCCGAGTGAACAGATCTAAGTTACCATGGGGAGGCCTGTAGACGCTTACAATGCAGATACAATTTGTAGGATTTTTTACATTTATTGCGCAGAACTCAGAATGCATTTCTTCAGCAAATTTTTTAACATACAATAATTCCTCCACCTGATACATAGCTTTCGTGTAAATTGCTGTTCCACCACGTTCCCGAGTGGGCCGACAGTAGGAAGCAGCCATTGAATAACCTTTTAAAGTCATCAAGTTGATTTCTTCACTTTTACACCAATGTTCCGCAATGCTTATAATGTCAGGATTAATCGAATCAGTTAATACTTCAAGATGGTCGATTTTATTTGAAATTCCTTGTGCGTTGAGTTGAACAATGATAATGTCATCTCGTGTGCACATACTTTCAGGCAACGCCGATCTAATTGAATCTATATTTTTCATACCTTGGTGTTCGCCTGCCGGCGCTTCTGAAAAAATTTGTTGACAGCAACTCCTTTTGGCTAAAAATCCGAATTCATCACAACATCCACGAATTCTACTGGCAGTTCAATCTTAAAAGACGAATACACACTAGGTTGCTTCGAATCCAACTTCGAGCATGAGAAGTCGGCCAAATGAGGTTTCAAGAAATCTTGAAGGCCATCCAGCGTAGTTTCTGGCCCTAGACGTGCAACATGAATGGAAGAAAATTGTCTCTTAGGTACAGCATTCAGAACATTTGACTGCAAGGTGCCAATAATGGGCTTCGAGAGCTGCTTTGGTTTTCTAAGACGTAATTGATTGGGTGCATCCGTACCATCCCTGGCAGTATTTTCCACCCTATTGCTTGTTTTTCTAATCGTTTTTTTCCTAGTGACCTCAGTCCATTCGGACGACCTCCCCACACTCTGACTAGAATCGAGTTGAACATGGGGAATCGGCACCCCTAACTGTAATTCATTCGTAGATGCAGATAAATCAGACTTGAAATTTCGGGTCCCCCCCGTACACACACCCGGAATCGAGATGTGTTGATTGCAGGGAAGTTCCAGATGTAATTCGGTCGCAGTCTCAGGTGATTCCGACCCGACATTCCGGGTCAATGGAATATCCGAAATGATAGAAACAGCTGGGGTATTGATAACGTTTTTATTAGCCGATATGCGAATTACTTCAGTGAGTTCATGTATTTGTTTACTCTGCATAATAATAATTTTCTTGAGATCGTCAATTTCAGCACGAAATAGGTTGGCAAGATCACTTACTACTTGTTTCTTGAAGTTGAAAAAAATCTTCTTTAGAGACACAAATATCACCATGAGGGGTGGGATTCACAATGCCTTCGGTGGGATCACAGCAACTCCCACAAAACCAGCCAGTTGCGGAATCTGCTCGGATTTTGTTGAAAGTTTCCACCGACAAGTTTACACATTTTATATGGTAATTGTTTCCACAAGTTTTACAAGATATAGAGTCATCATATCTGTCGATTTTAGTATTGCATTGGGAGCAACTTATACCTCGACCGCGCGACATGATGCTTCGACTAAGAACTAAGATAGGTGATAGGTGTCCCACCGCACATAATCAAAGACTGGGGTAAGTCAGTCCAAAAACTATACGCTTTTGAAGAGAAAACAATGAGATGGTGTACATATGGCTCCACATCCAGAACCAACTAGATTATTTCAATAGGAATTCATCGTATTTGAAAGATGTGTACCTAGAATTTATCTAAGGAACAATATTTCCATTAAAGGTGATATTATGTTCAATTCGTGTTTCATCTGGTTACGTTGATAAGAGTCACAGAAACATTATTTATATTGAAAAATACCTGAACTGTTGTTAATGAATAAAGAAGTTCAGAGCGTTACGCCAATAGGTTCTCAAAATGGGTTCGTATAATTTTTGGTACTTACGCATAGAGTTTACAAATCAAATTAACAGCCAGGGGATTTCATTGATTTGGCAAGATTAAGAACCGACTCTTATAAGACTTCTTGGTCTTCATCAGCGATCTGTAGCTCTCGATATATTCAACTAAACTGAGCCATGTTAACCTTTCCATGGCCAACCTGAAAGGTTATTTGAAAACACTCTCACCACCAATGGGAAAAAAAACAAGGAACTCAGTCTTCAATTAATTATACGAACCCACTTCGAGTGCCTATTGACAGAACGCACTAATTTAGTGAGAGTATCATTAAAATTTGATTATTGTGGAGATGTAAATTCGATGTCAAAGTGGTGGGCTTCGAGACTTGATGCGTTGTGAGGGTCCACAACCTCTTGATTGTCCAGAGTTTCGTTCCAGCTGTCATTGATGAACTTATTCATACGGCGTGTTCAGTGCGAGCTTGCCGTAGACGCTTTTGACTTCAGCCTTAAAGTGCCGAAGTAATGTGTCCAGTGTCCAGTTGTTACATGTGAAGTCACGACGCGTTGGGTGTGATGTATACTTTCACATGCAACCATGCCACGAGCTGAGGGAGACCAAACCTCGTCGAGTGGACTTGCATCATGGAAGGTGCGAGAAAGTAGCCCAGCAGGAGGTCACGCGATCACCATCACCATCAGCAATTTGAGGTGCTACGTTTAAGAGAATCATTTAAGCATGGCGAAAACGAAAACATAGTTTTATTTTGAGGAGACCTCAAGTGAGTTACGAACGGTAACTTGCCACATTGTTACTGACTACCCTTCTCGGGTGATCGTCGCTTTACACTACCTACCCAATGGGTTCATGGACCTGCGCCTGCTTAGGTTTCTACCTGGCGAGGGAAAAGTTAAATTGATAGCATGCTTTAGTAATGCTTCGTATCAGAAGATGGAAACATCGTTTCCGAAATATATTCGTAGTTCACAAGAGTGTAGTTACTTCTGTAGTGTATATAAAATTGACCTCCGAAAAATGAATTATGTTCGAAGGATTGGTAGAATTGAAAACTGATGGAATTTTGTTTTTGTATACATGGGATTCATAGCTAGCATAGCCATGGCGACCCGAAGGCGAGAAAGGCAACGCTGGACAAGGGAAATGAACAGATGTATGATCAGTGCCTATTACCTTGTTACTGAGGGCGAAACACTAACAAAGAAATACAGAAACAGTCCTGCATACAGATTGATTACGACCAACACAGCGAAGACTCACGTGGCCCACATTACTTACCAACTAATCGACCGGAACTCGCCGAAGTGACCTTGGGGATTTTGGCGCTCAGAAATGGAGGGGTGAAAATGGGCGCAAGACCAAGAATTACACAGAATAAGAACACAAAACAGACCATGAGAGTCATAAATGTAGCACTGGAGGAGACCATCTCTACCTCTGATAATTTTGAGGTCCTTTGCATTGGGGTATACTGTGCAGTCACCGTGGCCAACAACATTGAGGGCACAAAGATCTCAAAGCAGGACAACGAATAAGGAACCCATCAAAGTCTTCAATGGGAGGAGCATATAGAAAATATGGAAAGCAGTAGTAGAGTCAAAAGCACACGCCTATGCTCGAAAAATAAGGCGTAAACAAAGTGATGTCCAATACATATAGTGCGGTTGGCTCAGTGGTAGAGTAATTGACTTGGGAGCGGAAGCCACAAGTTCAATTCCGAGGCTAGGAAAGAAATTTTCTAGTCACGGTAATCGCCACCATTCGCTGTTGGGTCAAAAATTAACCGTGCTGTGCAAGGTGGCGTAAGGACACAGTAACAAAGCCTACACAGAAAACAACTGGTTCTCCTAACTCGGTCAAGCTCTTAGAGCTTATGAGGGGTCTCCTTGTGGAAGACCCAGGAGGATCAGTATAATAATAATAATAATAATAATAATAATATCGGACATCGAGGAGGAGAGAGAAGTTGCCGGTCGCATAGGGAATCTGCGCTCGCAAGAGCAACCCGTAGTCGGACCCGGCAACAGGAACAAGACCACGCAAAGGGGACGCCACAAGTGGACACCCGAGCAACATGAAAAACTGACTGTTTTATACCGAAGATCCAGACCAGAAAGAAGGGGATATATGGGTAGACTGCATGGTCTGTGGTGTGAAAATAATCCAGATCTTAGTTTTATGACTCAGCAAAACCTGCGAGACCAGGTGAGCCATCTGAAGAAGAGAGGAATCTTGCAGCAGCTTCAAGAGCCAGAAGGAACAGAAGAACAAGCTGAAGAGCAGGTGAGAGATGCTCGGAACCAACAGCAGCAATCCACGATTCAAAGGGGAGAAGAACAGGATGGAAGGCAGGTGAGAGATGCCACAAACATCCAACCTCCAATGCCTGGATCGCAAGTCGAAGCACTGGACATGGAGCAGGTGACAGCTGCCCCATTCCGAGTGGAACATCCTGCACAGTGCAACAGGCGAAGAACGGAACAAGTGAGAGATGTTCCGGAACGAGTCATCAACAGAAAGGAAGCATTCGAGGCTGCAGTAGGGGATCCGAACAAAACGACTGCACGGTTGAAAACGAGACTCCAGGCTGAAGACCTAGCCATGATGAATAATATCATCAACCATCACCTAAAGGAGGACTGCTCACTAGAAGATGTCGTGGCTGCAGTGAGAGCTGCTACTTCACTTCTATGCCCTCCAGGTAGAACAACAACAAGGGATGACAAACATAGGTCAAGAATGAAGAAGCTAGATAAGAAGATGAAGATCGTGAGGCAGCAAGCATCTTGGTACCAATGTATCATAGATGTTATGAAAGGACAACTGAAGCCTAGCATGAAGATAGAGGTCATGATGAGGGAGCTACGTGCGTTGCACCGTACGATTAGCTTGCCCATCATCAATCTACTGAAGCAGAAAGCTGTCGATAAGATAAGATCACTAGCGGCAGCGAGGAAGAAGCTGATCAGGAAGCAGAAATGGATAGAGGACAACAACACATTCACCGCAGAACCCTCAAAGCTATTTCAGCCTAAACAAATAGAGGCAAAAAACTCGCCATCGCCAGAAGAAGTCGAACGGTTCTGGAAGAAACTGTACGAGCGACCAGTGGAAACCAGGGATACTCCAGCACTTCACAGATTCCAGACATTATGCGATCAAAGTCTGCAACCGACAGAAGAAATGACTGAAGTAACAACCGAAGAAGTTAGACAAGCCCTAAAGAACAAAAATGATTTCACGGCACCTGGACTGGATGGGATCCAAAACTACTGGTGGAAGAACTTTCCAGCTACTCATCAACACGTAGCCAGATTATTCAGTGGGATAATAATTCACCGTGAGGCAATTCCATCATGGTTGGTAGAGGGCAGAACTGTACTGATACCAAAATCAGGCGATCTAGGACAGCCAAAGAACTATCGCCCTATCACGTGTCTCAATACGCTGTATAAAATACTCACAAGTGTCCTTCAAAACCGGATTCTGGAGGCTAGTGCACCAGTGTGGAACCAAATCTACGAGCAGAGAGGAGCACGGAAAGGAGTACAGGGGTGCAAGGACAACCTACTCATAGACAAGAGCATTTGTCAAGATGCAAAACACTACAAGCGCGATCTACATACATCCTGGCTGGATTACGCGAAAGCATTTGACACATCGTCGCACAGCTTGATATTACAGCTGCTTGAGATGCTCAAAGTCCACACAAATATCATCCATGTGATGAAAAACATCATGGCGCTATGGAAGACTAAGTTCGCCGTTCGATCGGAAGGTCGAACCACGTATACGGGATGGGTGAAATACAGGCGAGGCGTATTTCAAGGAGATTCGCTAAACCCTTTACTGTTCTGCATAACACTCCTACCATTAACAACGGAGTTGAGGGAAAGCAGAATAGGGTACAAGGCCGGGCCACCAGGCAGAAGGGAACATCTGGTTTCACATCTCCTGTACATGGACGACTTAAAACTGTACGCTCCCTCCAAGGCAGAACTACAACAACTTCTTAACATCGTTGCGGAATACACCACAGCAATAGGAATGTCATTCGGTTTGGAAAAATGTGCTGTTTTCCATCTGAGCAGAGGAAGAACTGAAGAAGTAGGAGAAGACATCGAACTGGAAGGAGGAATAATCATTCGGCACCTCGATGAAGAGGAAAATTACAAATTCCTTGGAATGCAACAAAGAGGCGCACTGGAGACAACTCGAATCAAGGATGCTTTAACAGCCAGCTACAAAAAGAAGATCCGAGATATATGGAAATCACAGCTGTCTGGTAAAAACAAGGTGTCAGCTACGAACATCTTGGCAGTTCCGATAGTCACATACTCTTTCGGAATAATCAACTGGACAGTTAATGAGATTCTCGAACTAGACAGGGCGACACGTAAAGTGATGAACATGAATCGGAGCCTGCATCCCAACTGCTCGGTTCAAAGAATATATCTCCCACGAACGCAGGGTGGCAGAGGTTTGCAGAGTTTGGAATACCAACACCATCAACAAACGTTGGAAATGGCAATAAGGATATTGAGAAGTGAAGACCCGCTCCTCAAAATGGTAGCTCATCATGAAATCAGGAACCAAGGAGCTTTCCTATTTAGAGCTGGACGGAGAGCCTTGGAAAAACTCAGCATAACTGGAGTATCCATCGACTATGAGCTAGTGGGAACACCTATCACGCCAACAGACCAGAGAAGAGTAGGCAGAGAGATCAGACAGGCACAACTGAAGACGTTACTCGAAGACCACATGAGTAAAAGTCTGCACTCTATATATTTCAGGAGTTTGAAAGATCAGGGCCTATCAGAGGAACTATCCTTTGCGTTTTTGAAGTCGGCTGGTCTAAAGTCGGAAACGGAGGGATTCGTTATGGCTTGTCAAGATGGAGTGATAAATACAAGATGGTATAAGAAGAACATCATGAAAGTGGACACCCCAACAACTTGCAGAGCATGCCACAGTCAGCAGGAAACTGTCATGCATATCTTGTCTGCTTGCAGAGTCCACGCTCCATCAGGATACACAGAAAGACACAATGCGGCGCTTCGGATTCCCTACTTCCATCTGAGAGAAGTTTATGATATAGACAAGGAGCCAGTGCTACCATTTGTGCCTCTGGAAATTGAATCAGTCATCGAAAATGATAGAGCTCGAATCTACTGGAACTATGCTTTTCCAACAACTCGGCAGATCCATGCCATAAAGCCAGATATAGTACTGGTGGACAAAGATCTCAGGGAATTATTTGTTGTCGAATTTTCCTCCCCCGCTGAAAATAATGTGGTGATGAAAGAACAACAGAAGAGGGAGAAATACAAGGATTTGCTGTTTGAGCTGGGAACCCTATATCCAGGGTATAAAGTAAAAATGGTCGTTCTGATCATAGGATGCCTTGGCGGAATGAGAGCGAACTATGTGACAGAATTGAAGATTATTCCGGCCTGTACATCCTTGGCCGAGGTTTTGGCGAACAGAATGCAAAAAGCAGTGCTGCTCGGGTCACTACGAGTGATGAGGTCCCATCAACTATGAAGGCCACTTGCAGCTCATCTCTTTTGTTAAGGGACGCTGTAAGGGCAGGACGAAGAACAGTCCAAGAATAGTGAGAGGTTTTTTAGTGAGTAACCAAATAACATCTGGAGTCTCACACTGCCGCTTGCGGCGCCTATAAAAGGTTTTTCCTCTTACGTGACAAAAAAAAAAAATAATAATAATAATAACATATACGGCTTCGGATGCATGCAGATTCCCTCAAACAAAAGTTTGCTGCGCTAGGGTACAGATTGAGCAGGTATCACAAAAGAACCGAACGATATTAACAATATTTTTACCAGCAACTAAAGGATATTATTTAGGGGCTTCCAGGAAGATCCCGAAATTGAAAAGATAGAGACCCCCAAAACCGAAAGAAATGAAACAGTATTGGTCGTGTTTTGGTCCCAGGATAAAAACCACAACGCAGAGGCCCATGTATAAGAAAGAGACCGATGAATGTCGAAACCTTGAGGAAATGGCCACGATAACGTTAACCGAAGAGGACGTGCGATTAACAATAAACAACAACACACATAAAGTACTTGCACGGTCTATCCGTGTAGCACTCGAAAACCCAGACTCCGTGCCAAAGTACTTCACACATGTTATCACGCCTTAAATAAACCAGGCAATTATAGATCGATCACCTGTCTATCCTAAGACGGAGCTTACACGGCCCATCTGGTATCAGTCTCGCACCACATCAATCATGGATTGATGTCAGATTGACGGAAATTGGTTCTATATGCGTAGATTGATGGACTGATGATCCGGATTGATGGTAATACTGATGCGAGACTGATACCAGACTGACCATGTTATATCCGTCTTAGCATATAGAATCCTCACTTCAACCATTGCCTTCAAGATATGTGGCCACCTGTAAGCCAACAACATCATGGCATGGAAGCAGAATTGATGCAAATGGTAGGGATGAGGAAGCAAGGAGCTCTTGGAGATCCACAACATGATTACTTAACAGGCAGAAACACGACTTAAACACATCTCGATGGCCTGGGTGGATTATCAAAAAGGTTTTTGACTCCGTTCCCCATTCGTGGCTATATGAAGTGCTCAAGATCTATTATGTACATAGGCAGGTGATCACATTGCTCGGATAGCTGATCTCGACCTAGCGCTCCACACTCACAGTCCACAACAAGTCAACTACATACCGAACAGCTGAGGTAGAGATAAGAAAGTGATTTTTTCAGGGAGACCGAATTACACATCTCTTCTACATGCATGGATGACTTTCGCTATTTGCGATAGACAAGAAACGACTAGAGGAATTACTGGAGTTGGTGATGACATTCAGTGAGGACATTGCCATAAAGATCGGACTAGAGAAGTGTGCGACAGTCAAGGGGAAAGACAGGGGAAAGATGGCGGAGGAAGATGGAGACATCCTGACGGATGGACGAGAGGTGGCCAGACTGAGTACGGAGAACAGATATTAATATCTAGGAATACAACAAACCTACGAAATAAAACAAGAAGAAAATAAAGAGGATGTAATAAAATACTAATCAAGTGTGTGAACAAAATACCAAGAACGCATATGTCAGCGAAAACTATGATAATGGCAATGAACATCTGGACCATACCATGCATTACATACACTGCTGAAAAACTCTCCTGGTCAGCAACCGAACTAGGGCAATTGACAGAAATATTCGGACTCCACTGACGAATAATCGAACTCGGCAGTAGGATGACTGTACCTCGTAAACAAGGCGGCCGAGGGATGACGAATCTTGAAGTCGCATTTCTGATACAAAAAGAAAAGATAGCCACTTCTTCCAAACATCAAACTTACCTGTACATTGGTGGCTGGCTAAATTGGACAGAATCTCCACTGCAACTGGAGCAGCCGGTATGGAAGAGCCTGTAAGAGAAAACAGAGTTGAAACAATGAAGCAAACGTGGCAAGCTAAACCGCTGCACGGAAGGTTCTACGCTAGCCTGAATTAACCAGAAGAAGACCTACAAAGCTCAAATACTTACTCCACTCATGGCTACTTATTTCCACAAACAGAGGGAAACTTTCAAGCTATCCAGGACCCGAACATATGTAAAGCATATTATGAAGCTGCGAACAGAAAACACGAAATGCAGGCTGTGCAAGACCTCACATCGGGATGCTCATCAATTGCAGGGACCAGGTAACTCACCAGACTCGACAACATGGGGAAAGTTGTGCACCAGTTGCTGTGTCTTCAGAAACAGCTGATCCATATGTTCACATCACACCATCGGTACTCACCACAACCAATAATAGAGAATGATCAATACAAGATATATTGGGACCTAAGGCTGGTTTTCCTGTCACGCTGACGGTCGGCGCTGATGGGTCAATATGTATGTAGCTATAGGTAGCGTTTTCGAGTCACGCAGCGCTGACGGCCGTCAGCGCTGATCTATATACGCGCACGTACGCGCCGGCGCGTCGGCGCCGCTGACTAGCTGGCACCGACAAGCCTCCACATTCAGAGAGCCAGAGACAATAGCATCCTTCTATTTCTCTATGTGATCAGCGCGATACTAAAAGGATCCGAGCTGACCGATCAGCGCTGACCGTCAGCGCCGACCGTCAGCGTGACAGGAAAACCAGCCTAACTATCGTGACGGACGGAGGTGTTGAGCACAACCGACCGGACATGGTAGTGTGGGATAAAGTGGAAAAAACCGGTATTATAGACTTTGCAGGGCCTCAGGACTATAGCCTGTCGAAAACGTACGGAGAAAAAATCACTAAATACGGGGCACTAGGACAACAAACGAAGATTATGTAGCGGCTGAGAAATGTGAACATGCCTCTGATTGTCAGTACAAACGGACTCGTCCATCGAAACACGACCCGGCACCTTAAGGAATTAAATCTTGCATACAAAGCGAGGGTGTGGATTGAAAAGGTGGTATTACTGGGAACCGTGAACATCATACGAATGGTGTTTTAACTTCACTAACAGACGGAGTTGCTCTTGGCGTTCGCGCCCGGGTAATTCTAGATACCTCCACGAATAAGTATGAACGCAAAAAAAACATTTACGACAATTTCAGGCGCATATCGCCTAGGCACCTCCTGGCTATGAGTTTGGGAACTCACCATTGTGACAAAATTGCGAATATCTTAATAATATTCCAATTGTGAATTCTTTGGGGGATCACATTGTGAATGTTTCATTTTGGTTACTTTCTAGATATCTCCAGGAAATTGCTTCAAGAATTCCAATATCATAGATTTCACTTTGTTTATTCGCTAGGAGCTCGCAATAGGAGTTCCGATAACTGCTCGAATGTGACCTTGCAGAGACGTGGAAAGAGAATGCTAAGAGGAGCATGTAGGTCGAATACATGATCTGCATGCTTCATACGTTTAATGAATGCGTCGGATTCTTTCTCAACTTCTTAATTTTTTTTTTGATGAACCAAATCTAAAGTACCAGAAATCTTCCAATGCAGATTCCAATTTCTTCAGTTTTAAATTATTGGACCAATGAAGATATTCTCAGTATTCGCTCAAAGAACAAAGATTACTTACTCAATTGAGGTAGATATCTTCCAGTGCAGCGAGAGAACGATTGAAATTCGTCACCATAAAACAATATTTCATAAAATGGTGCCGTTTTCTCAAGCGTTACTCCCATTTTCCGGTTCCACAATCATCGCCCTTGCGTATTACCTGGGTGTTTACGCTCCTCCCGTTGGACAGCATGAGATTCCAAACGGAGTACTTGCGAAACACCGTAGTGAGGAAATGAATATACGCAGGGATCTACTATAGTTTCTAGAAACCGCAGACTAGAGGAGCTTGGTTGGTACCACTTCTGTTTAGTTATTACTCGGAAATACTTTGATGGATTCCAATAAAGGACCTCTTCTACGACGTGTTGTTCATCTTCGTTGAGTTATGCGTAGCACTGAAGAGACCAAACAAGGAAGAAATCGGTGTGATGACATAACAAGAAGTCGACTTGTTTTTTGTTTTACTGAGAAAACGATTGGTCAATTCCATATTTGCTTGAATATGTTGAAGAGTTGGAACTTGGAAATTTCTATGAAGGATGAAACTGTGTTACTATGTTTTTGGCACTCTTGTTCCTCGGAGCAGAGTGCTCATCAGTTTGCATACATGTCTGCAATTTTCGAATTTTTGGCTGAAAATGGTCTTAAACGATTTGGTCGACTCACCGATCAAGAATCCGTGGTCGAAATCAATTCTGTCTGGCCGTCGGCACGATAACTCTCGAACGAAAGGAGTTAGAGGACTGAAATTTGCAGGAGCATAAATATCTCGGACGAGTTCGTTAACGGGTGAAATCCACCAAGCGGCTTCGGAGTTATGGCGTCTTTAATAAAAATATTTTTTATGAATATTTCCGAAACCGATCACTTGATCTATCTGAAATTTAGCATCAAATTGTAGAATAATGACCTTCATATGCATGCCAAGTTTTGAATTGATCGGGTCGCCGTAAAGTGTATAATTTTTTTTTTATTTTTAAATTTTGTTTCTACAATAACTCTCGAACAGAATGAGCTAGGCAGTTGAAATTTTCAGGGTAGGTTTGAAAGATATCTCGGTTGAGTTCGTTATTGGGCGAAATCGGCCTCATGGTTGCAGTGTAACGAAAACAAATTTTTTTTTACAGTATAAATTTCAAACTCAATTTTTCTAACAGTTTCCCCATTAAAATTCGTTGATATTATTTGTCAATTCTAACAAACTAATACTTTCGGAGATATGATTTTTCGAAATCTCAATAATGAATCGTACTTCTATGTTTTCACAGAATGCTGTACTGATGATTCTATCTATGAATTATTATATGATTTGTGTTCTTGCATGTTATATTATTCTCCAATGAAAGATAAAGGTCAAAATTATTTCTGATTCGTTATTCTTGATATAAAATACATCTCCTGTTCTAGAAAACAAAGTATGATGAATGCAAAATGACCATTGAATTAACCTCAGCTATCGTAGACTTATGAGGATGATTTGATATTATACTTTCAAGGTGATAATATAATGCCCGTGGATAATCCATATGATAATGGACATATATTCTTTGGTAATATACCTAATCAAATTGGGTTGAGAATATTCCCAGTAAAAACAAAACTGCAATATTGTCTAAGTTTTAATTGATATAATATAATTTTCAGAATAGATTGGAGGAATGAATATCTCGAATGAGTTCATTATTGGGCAGAATCGGTCTGTTTGAATTTAATTTCTTTTATGATGCAGTTCTATAGTAAGAATCCATTTATATCATTTCCCGAGACTAATAATTTCGGAGATGATTTGTCGAAGTTTCAACAAGAGTGCCAAAGCTCCTGTCTACAGGGCTTGAACCAATTTTTTCAAAGAATGTCAGTATTAGTGTGACAATTTTCATAATAACTGTCCGAAGATTTTCGCTTGGTGTCTGATGATGGAGAGTCCGATTTAGTCTCCAAAACGTTACAGAATAGTTGTTTTATTGTTAATATGATGTATTTGGAGTTTCTAACGCAGAAGCAATAATTTCAAAATAATGAAATTTTCCACTTCATAGTTGTTTTTCATAGTTTGGGACAGAAAACACAGAAAGGAACCATTTAGTCATGAATTCACCTCACAAAGTATCCTTTAATGATTACTCAAGAGGTTTCATCAATCGACACATCTCTGCTTCATGATATAACATTCCCATCAAACACTAATATAACGTCTTCATCAATTCGTTGCTTTAGATGGGTGGTTTATTCCCCAGAATTTATCGGAATAATCACTTCGCAATTTGTAATCAGTTTGTTGGTGTAATTAAGCTGTTCGACTTCGGGGATCGAGTCTTGTCACGGTAAATGACTTGGAACACGTTGCAACTGTTCCCTTGATTCCGAATTAACGTACTTCACGGATGGAATTCCTATGGGTTGTCCCGTAGCGAAAATAAAGTCCTTTTTCGGTCTGTTCCGGATAGGGTTCGATTCTTTTTTCGCTTGAATATATCGGAGTTGGTTCAGTGAAACGATAAGGTAGAGTGAACATGGACAGGGATAATACACGTCTAATATGGAGATAACATTGAAGTTCCATAGCCAATAAAAATGTTCAAATATGAAAAGTGTGTCTGTTTTTTCGCGCATGTTATAGGGAAAGCACACTGTTGCTTTCATTTTGCCCAAATGTCTTCCATTTTCGAATTTTTACCGAAAATGGTCCCTTTCGAAACGAAGGAGATAGCAACTTGAAATATTCAGAGTAGGTTGCGCATCCGAATACAATATTTAATGAGCATAATCGGCCAAACTGTTTCGGAGCTAACAAAATTTGTGCAAACAATACGGACTCGATCGAATTGTAACATCTAGTTTTAAAATGTCGATACAATAACTTCGGAGAAATTTCGTGAGGATCGTTGCACTAGAAAAGTTTACAGAAATTATTGAAAAAATTGGTTCAAGCACTGACATGAATTCAGGAGCTTTTACTAGCATGTTCTGTTGTCTACTCACCTCTATTGGACACTCTTTATCGAATGTAGCATCGATATAAACCGTTTTCTCAGCTTTTATAATAGATATATGAATATATTTAATATCTTCCATTTTAATGGCATACTCCAGTAATGAGAGAATCTATGATCACATAATTTTTAATTCTTTCATATGTATTCTATTGAAATTGGAATACGAAAAACCTTACGGCTCAAGTAACTACAGGATACTATATTCCGCAAAAACTAGTGGGACGGCATTTTACAAGTAATCACGATATTTAAATTGGGGCAGATTTATATATTTTGTTTTATAGAGGAAATAACAATAAATATTCAGATCAGTATAACTCCAAAACCATTTGGCCGATTATACCAATTACCGAACTGAACTCTCCCATTCGGATGCGCAACCTACCCTGAAAATTTCAAGTCCTTATCTCTTTTAGTTTGAAAGTTATTGAGGCAGCGATCACCCATCCAGCTACTGAACTCACCGAAGGCTGCTCGGATCTCCAGCGATATAGATCCGATCGTGTTCAAACTTGGAACTTGGCAGTAGAGTTAGGAGTAGAGCCTTCAAAACGGCTCTCGCAAAATTTCGTGGATGTCGGACGAATTGTTTCTGAAATATAGAATTTACTTCAACGATTTGCAATGATTTTATGAAAATTTAGTTATACGATCCTCTCAAAATTTTGCAAGAATTTTTGCGGCGGCATTCTACAACTAATTACTATGTTTGAATTGGATCGGATCCTTATTATTCGAGTTATTGAGGAAATATAATATCAACGAATTTTAATGGGGAAACTGTTAAAAAAAATTGAGTTTGAAATTTGTACTATAAAAAAAAAATAGTTTTTCGTTACTCTGAACCATGAGGCCAATTTTGCCCAATAACGAACTCAACCGAGATATTTATCTTCCAAACCTACCTCTGAAAATTTCAACTGCCTAGCTCATTCTGTTCGAGAGTTATTATAGAAACAAAATTTAAAAATAAAATATATTTTTTTTACACCTTACGGCAAACCTGATAAATTCAAAACTTGGTATGCATATGAAGGTCGTTATTCTACAATTTGATGCTAAATTTTAGATAGATCAAGTGATCGGTTTCGGAAATATTCATAAGAAATATTTTTATTGAACACGCCATAACTCCGAAACCGCTTGGTGGATTTCGCCCATTAACGAACTTGTCCGAGATATTTACGCTCCAAACCCACCTTGCAAATTTCAATCCTCTAACTCCTTTCGTTCGAGAGTTACCGTGCCTACGGCCGGCTGGCCGGACCGGCCGGACAGAATCGATTTCGACCTCGGATTCTTGATCAGTGAGTCGAACCAAATCTTTTGAGACCATTTTCAGCCAATAATTACAGACATTTGGGCAAATTGATAAGCACTCAGTTCCGAGCATCTAGAGCGCCAAAAAGTGTAATTCCCTTTCCGGGATTTGAGCCCGCCTTCTCTCGTTCCGAAACCGAAAAATCGACGTATTAGAGAACCGGGCTATCGGGCTCCTCGTACGATCTTGTCGATCTCCGGTATTAGATTAAGACGTCGGTACTTACCTGGGATATATATTCTTAATTTTCACTTTTCGACATAAAATCGCCACATGGGGGTTTATTCGACAGGTTTTTACCCTTATCTTCGCTTTTTGTCAACTTTCAGGCCCGAAAACTGCATAGAACGACCGTTTTCAGACCCCGTCTCTCTAAGTCGATTTTGACGTTTCTCGATCCAACTATTAGCAAGGAATTAGACAATGTCATGTCTCAGGAAAATAATTTGACATTATGACAATTCATACATAGAATAAATATATAATTCTGTGAAAACGTAGAAATACGATTTATAATTGAAATTTTGAAAAATCATATCTCCGAAAGTATTAGCTCGTTAGAGTTAAAAATGATATCACTGGATTCTTATGGTAAAACTGCTTATTAAAAAAAATTTAATTTGGAATTTGTTATGTAAAAAAAAATTTTTTTTTTGTTACTCCGAAACCATGTGTCCGATATTGCCCAATAACGAACTTTTCCGAGATATTTATCTCCCAAACCTGCTCTGAAAATTTCAACTGTCTAGCTCATTCCGTTCGAGAGTTATCGTGCCTACGGCCGGCCGGACCGCCCGGACAGAATGAATTTCGACCACGGATTCTTGATCAGTGAGTCGAACCAAATCGTTTAAGGGCCGGTATTATAAAACTATTTTGACAGATATCTTGAAGTTAACTTGTGGAATGACGTCACCGTCAAAGTTATCTTCCCATTTTACGAGTTAACTTTATTGGGTGGATGGGGTATGGGTTAAAGTTAACTTTGTAGAAAATGGTGATTTTCGACAGTTCATATGTAAATATAACCTAATATTTGATATAACCCTAATTTTATTGTTTGATTTTCCGCAGCGATATCCAATTTATTTTTGAGGAACTTTTGTTCTTTTGTTTTTTATGTATGAAAGGGTATTTAGAAATCGTTTAGACCATTTCACCATGGAACGAAACGGAATAAAAAAGATTTGGATCATCAAAAGAGTCTGTACTAGTGTTAATGGGTCACATTGAAGCAAATTTACAAAGACCAACTACCTAATACGTTTGTATTTCTAGCATCTATTTTAATATCTAGTGTAAATTATAATTATTTTTAGACTATACTCAAGTGATTTATACAATTATTTAACTTTTAGGGGGAAATGAAGCTGAAAATTATTGGAACAGAAGAGGATACTTCTCATATAATGTCCAAACCGTTGCTGATAGTCATTTACGCATTAGAGATAACGTAGCACGGTGGCCGGGAGCCACACATGACAATATAATATTTTCGCATTCTAGACTCAAGGCACGATTTGAAGAAGCACCTTTGGTAATAGTTTTTTGGTGAGCGATTCAGGATATGCATTGTCCGAGTATATGGAGATTCCTCTGGAAAACCCACAAAATCAACCCCAGAGACTCTAAAATGAATCTCAAATAAGAACTAGAAATGTTGTAGAAAGGCAGTACGGTGTATGGAAAAGAAGATTTCCCATACTGCAATTGACAATTCGATTAAAGAGAGAAACAACATGACTGTTATCGTAGCAACTGCAGTGCTTCATAATATCGCAGTTAATATGAGGGAAGAAGAACCTGATCAAAATGTGGCTGTAGAATTGGAAAATTTCAATCAACATATGCCACACAATCAGAATCGTAATTTGGTGCAACAAGAATTGATTGAAGAATACTTCCAAACTTTATAAATACATTATATATAAAAAATGTTATCATTTCATTTCAATTCCTATGCCCGAAATTTTTCTTTTATAGATCTTATGAGCATAACCAACACTTTTTTTTTTTTACTCATTTAAAAATAAAGCTACTGAAACGAATGAATATTATTTAACTTTTGACATTAATAAGTGCTCACGTGATCGAGAGGGTGTTCTGATGATTCAAATAATACAGAGTTTGATCAAAATTTCCGATTTATGTATTATTTCAATTTTTATTTTGAAAAAAGTCCGGAATTTTCTGAGTGAGCGAGTTCAGTGTATAATAGTCCAATGAATTTTCGATAATGGTGAGAGCTGCGAAGAAATCGTCACTTTTATTAGTTTGAGGGCGTAGAAGCAAAGGGTAGTAAGACACTTGTTCTTTCTTGCATTCATTTTAATACACAAATAAAAAACTTTAAAGGTGTAAAAATGATAAGTACAAATTCACTCATATGTATTTCATTTATGTAAACAAACGACTTGTCTGAGCATGATAAGCGAGTGGAGGAGCCCGGACTTCAAAATATTGAATGTTAACGTGCAAGAACAAGGTATCATTCCTTCAAATTAACGAGGCGACCAATTTTGACTGATATTCTTCAATTTATCAAGTAATTTTCAAGGGACTGGGAAAAAATTTCAAATGTCGAGTTATTCAAATTAGCACAGAACATTCGCACAGACCACAGAAATGGGACTTTTATAAAACAGACATTTTATGGCTTAAGTTATCTCGACCGATAAAGTTAAAGTTAACTTCGACAAATGTTTATAATACCGGCCCTAAGACCATTTTCATCGAAAAATTCGAAAATTACAGACATTTGGGCAAATTGATAAGTAGTTCCGAGGAACTAGAGCACCAAAAAGTGGGAAAGCCCTGTGGACAGAAGCGTTGGTGCTCTTATTCAGACTTTGATAAATCATATCTCTGAAAGTATTGGATTATCAGAGTTGGAAATGATATCAATGGATTCTTATAATAAAACTGCATAATAAAAGAAACTAAATTCAAATTAATTAACCTATCCGAGATATTGATTACTCAAATCTACTCTGAAAATTATATTATATGATTAACTTACCAAACTATATATTTCAATCATATCCAAGGGCATATAGGGTATATAATATAGGTAGGTATATAATATCCTATAATTGGTCATTTTGCATTCAATCATATTATGTCCTTTGTCTTCTAGAACAGAAATAAATTTGACATGTCTGGTAGATAAGATGACATGGATGAACAGTGAACACAGGTAGAATACAGACGGATAGAATTCGCATTCTGTGAAAACATAGAAGTACGATGTATTATTAAAATTCTGGAAAACCTTATCCCCGAACGTATTAGCATATTAGAGTTGAAAATGATATCAATAAATTCTTATGGTGAAACTGCATCTTAAAAAAAATGAATTTAAAATTTGTAATTTGAAAAAGAAATGTTTGTTACTCCGGAACCATCAGGCAGATTTTACCCAATAACGAACATAACAGAGATATTTATGTCCCAAACCTACTCTGAAAATTCCAACAGTCTAGCTCATTCCGTTCGAGAGTTATCGTGTTAACGGCCGGCCGGATAGAATCGATTTTGACCACGAATTCTTAATCGGTGAGTCGAACCAATTCGTTTAAGACCATTTTCATCCAAAAATTCGAAAATTACAGACATAAGGGCAAATTGATATGCACTCTGTACCGAGGAACAAGAGCGCCAAAAATACTGGCAACCGAGCCGCGTTGAGTGAGTATCATAATGGGTGACCGTTACCACGAAAACTTTTGAATGGAAAGAGATAGCGAATTGCAATATGCTGAGCAGGTTGCGCATCCAAATCCAAATGCGATATTTGAGACATAATCGGCCAAATAATGCTTCTGGAGTTATACCCATCTGAAATTTTGTCGTTATTTTCTCATTAACTCAAAAAGTACAGATCTAATCCAATTCAAATATGATGGTAATTAGTTTTAGAATGTCGACGCGCAAATTTTCGTGGAATTCCTTCAGTATCGTATCACTGGAAAACTTTTGAAAAATCATTGAAAAAAATGTTGTATCTCATAAACTATACGTCCGATATCTCGGGCCATCAGAGCCTCCAGAACCTAACTTTACAGCCAAGTTCAAAATTTTAGCACCATCGGATCTATATTGTTGGAGATATTGAAAACATATTGGAAGCCGAGCAGCCTTGAGTGAGTTCAGTAGCTGTTTGGGTAACCGTTGCCACGATAACTTTCGAAAGGAAAGAGATAGTGACTCGCAATTTCTAGGGTAGGTTCCGCAACCGAATATGGCCGTTAGGTTCGTCAATGGTCATAACGGTCAAACGGTTTCGGAGTTATACCCAAGTGAAATGTTCTTGTTATTTCTTCAATAACACAGAATATACAAATTCCATGCACTTGAAACTTGTTAATTGTTTGTAGAATGCCATCTCACTAACTTTTGGGAGATTTCGTCAATATCCTATCAATAGAAAAAAAATAGAAAAATTGTTTCTTCAATAAATTTTCATTCCAGAATCCGCACATACCTTCAAGCCACCATTTTACAATCGAGTGCCGAATTTCAGCTCGATCGATTCTGTATGAGGCGTGCATAGACGCCTGAAAAGCTTCTGAATTCACGTCAGTGCTCTTTAAGAATTTTTAACTTTTCACGCCAATGGTCTTGAAATTTTGTTTCGATGAGTGCTTTCTTGACTTTCTTGGCATTGCAGAAATTATTCTCGATAGATTATTTTTGTGCGCATGGCATTTTGCCAAATATCTCTAATTTTCGAATTTTTTGCTGAAAATGGTCTCAAACGATTAGGTTCAACTCACTAATGGAGAATTCGAGGTCAAATTTGATTCTGTCAGGCCGACCGGCAAAGAGGAACGTTGGCACGATAACTTGAGAACGGAAAGAGAAATGAATTGAAAATTTCAGGGTAGGTCCAAATGCAACGGACTAGTTCGTTAATTGGAATAATCGGCCCAACGGTTTTTTTTTTTTTTTTTTTTTTTTTTTTTTTAATAATAATAATAATCTTTATTCATCCCATTTATATACACAGTAGTAGAGAATCTTCGCATAATGCTGGAAAGAACTCAAGAAAGCCCATTTAAGAGCTTGTATTTGAGTCCGCCCAACACAACATAATCTACATATCCACATCAATTTACAAACCAAATGATCAAAAATGTTCAGCTTGAATCCCAATAACCGAAAGGGCAATAAAAGAACAAAACAGTAAAGGCTGACATTATATGTCCAATAAAAACAATATAACTTATAAAGCCAGTAATGTGAACAAAAAAAAAGTACTAAAAATTAGTAGCATGAGTCGTCATCGATGAGCTGTGGAACATTGCTCGAGTAGATTGCCTTCCGAAGACATTTAGCAACCAGTAAGTGGCATTTCTCCTCAGAGAATGAGAGCTTTGTGGAGACCTCAGGCTGGAGGGCATGACATTATAAACCTGTGGTAATCTGTACAGAGAAGAGGATCTTAGCTTTTCCTTAGTCATCCTGTATCCCCTCACCATCCCTCTGTTAGTCTGACGTGTATTATGGACAGAGCAGAGGAAATCCAGCCTATGACGATATTTAGGCACAGAAGTGATCAAACTCCTGACATACAGCTGTCTGACATCCATTATCCTCAGATCCGAATATAGTTCCTCAGAAGGAAAAAACGCTGGCTTCATGAAAAGTACCTTCAATAGTCGTTTCTGGGCCCTCTCAATAGACAGATAATACTTATTCAATAGGCCACCCCATGCGCCTACACCGTACTGAAGAACAGACTGTACCAACGCATAGTAAACGGAGTAACGTTGACTCATGGGTAATATCTCTCGCGCAATGCGTATTTTATACAATATTTTACGTAGTTTCTTATTCAACTCAGCACACTGTATATCCCATCTCAGATGACAGTCAACGAAAACACCCAGATATCTGCAGGATTTGGTCGATTTTATCTCTGTATCCCCAAAATACAATCCATCGTAGTCCGGCAATTGATCGGCATACAACGAAACTGGCAGAAAGGTTGTCTTGGTCATGTTGACCGAAAGGAGATTATGATCGAACCATCTCTTCACAAGCTTTAGTTCGTGTGTAGCGACAGCCCTGACACTCGCCCAGGAGTCATGCTCGAAGACAAAACAAGTATCATCAGCAAATGATATCATCCTAGCGGAGATATTTAGTTTGAGCAAATCATTAATATATATAAGGAAGAGAACGGGTCCCAACACTGTTCCCTGGGGCACACCAAATTTAATAGTTGTGTCATCGCTTAGGGCGTCATCTATCTTTGTTCTCTGAATTCTGTTCCTTAAATAGCTTGCAAACAAATCATAAGCGGCACCTCTAATCCCTACATCGTACAATTTGCTCAGAAGGATGTCATGGCTAACAGTATCGAATGCTTTCTTTAAATCAACGAAAACACAAAGGATTTTTTTATTTCTGTCAACAGTCTCATGAATACCCTCCATTAGGACGCTGATTGCATCCGCAGTAGACTTCCCTCGTCTGAAACCGAACTGGTTCTCAGAAAGAATCCCAAATCTATCCAGGTATTTCATCAGTCTAGTGTAAACCACTTTTTCGAATAATTTAGAGAACACAGACATCACAGAGATGGGTCTGTAACTACCTGGGTCGCTCTTTTCACCTCCCTTGTACAATGGCGTGATCAGAGCCGTCTTGAAGCAGGAAGGAACCAAACCAACCGACAAACAAGAATTAACCAGATTAACGAAGGGTTCAACTATGTAAGGCGCAATAATTTTGATCAATTCGGTAGTGATCATGTCGTAGCCTGGCGCCCTCCGACCTTTCAAAGATGTTATTAAGCAGGTCATCTCTTCAACACTTGCTGGCTCCAAGTATATGGAGTTGCTGTATGACTTCAGCCTGAATTTGATATTACAAGGATCCTTAGGAATCTCCGAAGCCAATGATTCACCAACATCCGTAAAAAATATGTTCATTGCATCAGCAATCCTTTTCCTATCAGTTAACTCTTCGCCTCTTATCACGATTTGATTTAGATTCATTTTTGATGGAATGGCATCATTTGAGATTTCCCTAAAGACAGCCCAAGTTTTCCTACTGTCACCATTTGCATCGTCTATTCTTTTTTTGTAATAGGAGAACTTCACTTTCCTCAAGAGATTGTTCAGTTTATTACGGTATTTAGCATATTCCTGTTTGCTATCAATAGTTTTAAGTTGGAGAAATCTCTGATACAATACATCTCTCGTATGAATAGACCTAATCAATCCAGTGGTTACCCATGGTTGTCTCCTTTTTGGATGTCGGGTTCTCGCCAAACCTGTTGCTAAACTCACACAATGAGAAATAGTATCCATGAAAATCTGCGCCCTCTCCTCAACATCATCCGTCTCATAAAACCTATCCCACAACACACATCTGAGAGCATTCACCAACTTATCATGATCGACAAACTTCCCGAATTTAGGTTTTTCAATCAATGAAACCGGAGCAGACAAGGAATGCAGAACCAGAGTAGTGTAATGGTCAGTAATACGGCTTTTCAAGACTACAGGAGTCATAACACTGGAGCGCTCAGAACCTCTGACGAAAATATGATCAATGCACGTTGACGTATTCTGAGTTACCCTCGTAGGCGAATTAATAACAGACCGAAAACCGCAGGCACTAAGTATCTGCAGATATTCCATACTTGTAGCATCCAATCTGTCCAAAATATCAATATTGATATCACCTACAAAGTAAATGACATCGCTGGAACTCAAGCCCGACAGGAAATCTTCAAGATCAGTAAGAAAGCAAGCAACCTGATACGTATGAGGCCGGTAATATGGTATAATCTTGAATGACTTCCCCCGTTTCTTGAGAGAACAGACTAGCATATTCAGGTTACCCAAGATCTCCATTTTCACACCATGAACCAAACTTGACTTCACGTACATCATGACCCCATCATTTTGATTAATACAAGATGCATTATAGTAAGCGTCATAGCCAGGAATATTGAACCGGTTAATATTTTCCACCCTCCAGGTCTCACTCATGACCAATACATCGATCACAAACTCGAGAGAGGACAGCATTACCAGGAATTCATCATAATTCTTACTAATACTTCTCACATTCATCTGTAATACACAAAGTTTATCATCACCATCTGTGAAGATTTTTTTGACAAGGCCACCATCCTCCAGCACTACAGCCTCCAACTCAGCAACATCAATATCATCAACGAATCCACTCATGCTTCCTGAAATTCAATGAACAAAAAAACAGAGTATCAAAGTAAACAGTCCGGGTAAGAGAAAATTATGTTTATACAGTGACAATATGATGAAGAAAAGAGAAAAAAAAATATATAATATAACAATCTCAATTCAATTCAATTGAATTCAATTGCGGGAGCCCGACCTCAAAACCTTTGATTTACTCTTGATTAAAGATGTTGCTCCCGCCTTTGCAGATTTTGCTGTGGGACCCTTGACCGGTGGAAGCCTGTTTCCCTCTTCCATTCCACCAGCCAGCTCTATATTTTCTCCCCCCTCGATCTGATCAGCAGGTCCGATATCCTCCTTCGTTATCTGACTCCCCAACGGATCTCCACTTTCTAACTCACTCTCCTTATTCCACTCTCTACGATCTCGCCTGTATGGGGTTGATGGAGCACTATTTATCCTACGACTTGGTGTCGGACAACTTTCCCCACTTTCGAGCTCCCTAGCAGTATAGGCCTTATCACCAATTATTAGCTTATCCTTCTTTATATAAGATTTCACAGACGGATTCTGTCTCGACCTTTCTAAATAATGTCTGAGAGTTCTATTATCACACCTTTGCTTGTACGTCAGATCGTTTCTTACTTTTATTAGTGATCCCTTTAGCCGACCACAATGCTTTAAGACGTCTAATTTCTTTAGGTAAGATAAGAACTCAATCTTCACCGGACCTTCACCTTGTGATCCGAATCTGTAAATGTTGTTGAGTTCTGACACAGCCACTTCCACATCCAATAGCTCCCTCAACAATTTGCAAATTCCCCTGGGAGAGCAATCAGCAGAACCCTCCAAACCGAAGATGATCAAGTTATTTTTCCTCGACGATATTTCCAGAGCCTCTAGTTTCCCTGATAGAACAGAATTCTCAACCTCCAGCTTATTGACTCTATGATTCAGCTCCTCAATCTTCAGTAGCAATTTACTCTCCGAAGCCTCAATAGCGGACTTAATCTCCCTTCTGTTCCTTATAATCTCCTCCCTTAAGACCTCTACTAATTTCTCCAACTCGCTGGCCATCACTGAATCGTATCCTGTATGGACCCCTTTATATCCAGCCTATCGTTTCTCTTATCGAGAGATAAGAAACATACGTTCGTCTTTCAGCCAATAAATTGAATTTTATTATTCTGAATGAAATTCGATGCGACAAAATAACAATTATGATGTAAGAGATTTGGCTGATATATCAACAATTATTAGTAAGATGAAATGAGCGGAAAATGTACTACAACCTCACGTGTCTGTTCTCTTTCATTTTCTGACAATTGCAACCCTGACTGGAAAACGAAACACACACTCTCTCCACCTGTGTACCAGCACGATCATCCGAGTACATATTTTGTATTCAATTTAATATTCAGCTTGAAGCAGGTTATTTCACATAATAAAAACCGTAGGCAAAGGCAATCATTATTCAAAAAACTTGAATCGCAGGCTAGTTATCTTCTTGGAAATAGATGAGTAGGCTTACCATGACCTGTATTAATCTTTGAATTTTTCTCTATTTATCCCCAATAGTGAATATAAAATGAATTTCTTCATAGTGTTAAAAATGTTAAATACGCACTTCTCACATAACGATATATTATATGGCTAACCTAATGTTTACATTTCTGTGTCTGCTTCTGACACAGTATGAAAAATGTTATTATACTATGTAGAAGGTTGTCATTTGTCAGATTGTTTCGTGAAATCGATGGTTCTGATCAAGGTTTTCTTATCTAAGAATGTCGGGTTTTGATATAATCGAAAAGCTTTGTGAAACCCGAATTCCGTTGATCTTTTGTTAAATATGACAGACAAATTGGTTAATTGTGAACTGAATAATCTTCGTGAACATAACAAGTCTATATTCTATGCTATCTATAGATCATAGACTGATAGAGGTTATAATAATTGTTGTTGTTCATAAAGCGGTAAAATGGTTTATAAAGTCATTTATATGATGCTAATTAAAATATTCAATGAATGTCAGAATAGGCGATGAAGATATTGTAGATATTCAATGAAAGTCAAGTTGGAGTCAGTGTTTAAATATTCTGGAATTCAAAAATGCAGCATAATGATTATTCGAAATCATTCCATAAGACTTCAGTGAGTAAATAATATTTCCCAGACAATTTCGAGCATTATATGATAATTATGCGGTATTGAATCCAGTAAGTGTGTCTGCGTTCAACAGTTAAAGACAGTTCAGGGGTGGATTTGCACATTGTAAAATCTTTAAACGCTTATAACTCTTTACCTGACCCGAATCTGGAAAAATGATAAATGAAAAAGGAAATCCAGCTTAAAGACTCACCCTGTATATATGTAGACGCGACAGTTGCAGAGTGTAGTCGAATACTCTAGAGCTTTCCGCTTGTTTCCACAGATTTCTGGAATAGTCAGGGGCGTATCCAAGCCTTCTCGTCACATTATATTAGACTTTGCGGAGGGAAATTGTGACGTCGGTAATAACATTCAAGCCATGAAAACTCACTTCTCCTCCAAAAGCATTATGTTATTTTTTTTTAATTTCCAAAATGATGTACTAAATATATAATGATCTTGATATTCAGCACTAGGTTTACTGCCGACGAAATGAGTCAAAATGTGACTAGTTACGGTATGGAAAAAATAATTTTGACAGATATAAATTCTGGCTTTTACCAATGAAAATGAGCTTTGATCTCATACCAACACTTTTCCTCCAGCCTAGGATAACGGAAAACTAAAACTGTCACGGTAGAAAAATTTTACTTTCCTGTTATCCTATAAATTAAAATACGAAATTGTTATTGTACTTCTCTTCCAAATGCATTATATTTTTTTTTTCAATTTTCAAAATTATGTACTAAATACATAATGATCTTGATATTGACTGGGTTTACTGCCGATGAAATAAGCCAAAATGTGACTAGTTACTGTTGTTACGGTATGGACAAAATTATTTTGACAGATATAAATTCTGGCTTTTGCCAATGAATGGGCAGTGTGAAGCAGCTTGCTTAGAATGCCTCAGGGAATGCCTCGGAAGGTGGTTACCATAGACAAGTCGTTACCGGGGTTACTCGCTATGAGCCGCTTGCAACGCACAGCCAAAGCTTATGTCTCACCATGAGGCAGATGTCGCGAGGCATTCGAAAAGAGCTGCCTCGCACTGTCGATACCCTGCTTTCAACGATAGATGGTATACCGCAATACCGTCTTTACCATAAGGGCACACGGGGCCCGTGCCCAGGGCCCCCATCGTTAGGGAGACCCCGAAAGACAGACAATTTCTCTTACATTTATTCTAAAATCATTTTTGTCGGGCACAGTAACAGTAAGCACCCGAGTCGACAAAGAAATTTACTTTGGTCTTAAAATTTTAATCAAAATTATCCGCCGTATTCACAAAGCATTCAATATCCGTCAAGTCCTAACTGAGGCCCTCAGTCAAGGATACATTTGAATCGCAACCTTAGTTAACGTATTTAACGGTGGTGAAACAGGCCTGTTTTACGTTATTTTTCACATTAACTGCATGAGGTTGCGATTCAAATTTATCCTTGAATGAGGACCTTTGTTAGGACTTAACGGAGATTGAATGCTTTGTGAATACGGCGGTATGTTTATTTAACCAAATCAAGACAAAATCAAGTCAAACTTTGCCTATTTTCTTCTTCAAGTATAAAATGTCCCTAACATTTGATTTTGACTTAATCGGCTTAGTTAGGATCGATTTAAGACAAAAAAAAAGTCATATAAGACTAAACTTGGATTGTATTTGGCTCAATATATGTCAAAAAACTTGGTTCAAGCACTGACGTGAAGTCAGGAGCTTTTGCGCGTATGTTCTGTGGTCCATTCTCTTGTATTGGACATACAGGTGAATTCGATTAAGAGACAATAGAACATACGCGCAAAAGCTCCTGTCTTCACGTCACTTAATGAACAATTTTTTTTTCGTAATTTTTTAAAAATTTTCCAGTGGTACGGTTCTCACAAAATTTGACACACGTCTTTATGTCGATATTCTACAACTAGTTACCAAGCTTCGATTTGATCGAGTATAGATTTTTTTGAGTTATTGAGGAAATAATATTCCAGGTGGGTATAACTTTAAAACTGTTGGACCGATTATGCTCAAAAACGATATTAACCCTCTCATTCGGATGCGCAAACAACCCTGAAAATTTCGAGTCCCTATCTCGTTTCGTTCGAAAGTTATCGAGGTAGCGGTTACCCATCCAGCTACTGAACTCACACAAGGCTACTCAGATTTCCAACAATTTAGATCCGATCATGTTCAAACTTGGAACTTGACAGAAAAGTTAGGCTTTGAAGGCTTACGCAAAATTTCAGCGATGTAGGAGGAATAGTTTCGGATATATTGAATTTTTTTCAATAATTTTTAAAAAAATTTCAAGTGATACGATCTGCAAGCATTTTTGCGCTGCCATTCTACAACTAATAACCGTATTTGAATTGCAGCGGTTTTGTATTTTTCGAGTTATTTAGGAAACAATAACCAAATTTCAGATGGGTATAGCTCCAAAACCGTTTGGCCGATTATGCCTATAAGTTAATAAACTCAAATGTTGCATTCGGATGCACAACCTACCCTGAAAATTTCATATCGCTATTTCTTTCCGTTCTCAAGTTATCGTGACATGATATTTTTTAATGATTTTTCGATTCCAGCTCTTCGATTCTCACCAAATTTCTCAAACGTGCTTAGGTTTATATACAACATATTGTGACGAACGAAGCAAGCGAAGTACGGTCCTGTAGCCCAACTCCGTTTCACCGTCACGCAATCGGACGCCGACAGAGAGAGAGGTTGAGTCATCCTTCTAGAAGCTCGAGAACAAATGGAAGATCTGGAGTACTCGAGAATACTCGAGAACTTTCTGGATCTTATTCTTCCCGATATAAATATCGGGACCGGAATTCACAGAGGGGAGTTACTTTGACGAGTTAAACCGAATCGTTACGTTTGTGAAATATAATTGTGAATATAAATTTCCTGTAGATAAATTATTTAAGTGTTCTAAATAAATTAGACTTAGTAAATTTGTGGGTTTATTGTGAAAAACGCTACATTGGTGTCAGAAGTGGGATATATCGAACTGCAGTGTTTTGAGGAATATTCCTGAAGATTTTGAATGCCGATAACGAGAGCTCAAAGTGAAAAAATGGATCAGGCCAACATGGATTTTTTCAAACAAGCCTTTGAACAATTGACGAAGAAAATGGAGGAAAATGCCAAGGATATGTCAAATAAAATGGAGGAAAATGCCAAGGAAATATCATATATGTCAAATAAAATGGAGGAAAATGCCAAGGATATGACAAATAAAATGGAGGAAAATGCCAAGGATATGACAAATAAAATAATATCCATGGAGACTAAAGTTGAAGACAGTCTGAGAATGATAACCGATAACTACTCGAAGCTAGAAGATAGGATCGAAAATGTGGAAGAGATGGTAGAAACCATGAAAGACGGAATAGAAGAACAAATGCAAGGGAAGCTTGAAGAGCATACCGAGTACATGATGAAAATTATCGAAGATCGATTGTCCAAAATTAACAGACGGTCAGACGAGGTCAGTAAATATAATTCCGGTCATTCAATAAAATTAGAAAGCAGTGGAGAGCAAGGCCGAGCGAGGATTAAACCTCCTACCTTTGATGGTAAAACTGCATGGTGCACGTATCAAAAACAGTTTGAAGCTGCAGCTAATGCTAATGGCTGGAACGAAGAAGACAAAGCAACGGCCTTGATTGTCGCATTGAGGGGAGATGCTCTGAATATTCTCCAGATTGTTCCAGCCAGTCAACAGAATAATTATGCAGCTTTGATAAGTAAACTCCAGATGAGATATGGTGATGGACATCTACAACAAGTGTATCATGCCCAGATAAAGAGTCGTCTCCAGAAGAGCTCAGAGACCCTACAGGAGTTTGAAGCTGATATAGCACGATTGGTGCGACTGGCATATCCTACTGCACCAGAAAGCTTCCTGGAACAACTAGCTGTACAGACATTCGTGGACGGGCTGAGAGACAGTGAGACCCAACAAACTTTGCGGTTGGCCCGACCTAAGACCTTGGACGATGCTCTGGCCCACGCATTGGAGTTCGAAGCAGCCAAGCAAGCTTCACATAGGGGCCAGAACAAAATAAGACGTACTGTGGATGATTCCGAGGTTAGCGCTGAGAACATGGAAGATGTTATACGTCGGGTTCTCCAACAGCAACGAACCCGAGGACCCAGGTGCTGGAATTGCGGCGATGAAGGGCATATTCGCCGCCAGAAACCTGTCAAGCCTAAAACAACAAGATCAGGAAAACTAAAACGGGTTGGTGATAAGGGGCATAAACCGACCTGCCTAGACAATGCCCTAGAAGTTGTCATCCAGACAATCTCGCAGTCCAACAGCGTTTATGTCGACGGTAGAATCGACGGGCGGTCGGTTAAAATGTTAGTCGACACAGGAGCAACCCGAACGATCGCGAGACCCGATATGATGAAGGAAAATATCTTACCGACTACGACACGTCTACGAACTGCTACCGGAGAGGGTGTATTAACTCACGGAAGGAAGAAAATCGACCTTGATATTGGAGGAATGTCATTCAAACACGAGGTACTGGTGGCAGATATCATGGAGGAAGTCATCCTAGGAATGGATGTAATTAAGGGAAAGGGTTTCCAGATAGACATGGGGAACGATGTCCTGAGAGTTGGAAATCTAGAAATTCCATTCCTGGGGAGCGAAGATGCGATGAATAGAGTCTTGCTCACAGAGGACGTTACCATTCCTGGCCAAGCCGAAACAGTAGTGAGGGGGTACTTGGACGGAAAACTTCGCAATGGTCACGTCAGACTAATTGAACCAGCTGTCGGTAATAACCCTGGCAAAGGGCTTCTTGTTGGAAAAACATTGGTGAGAGACAGAAGGGAAGTACCTGTGAGGATTTTAAACACTAATATGTACCCAGTAATTTTAAAAAAGGACACGGTAATAGGGGAAAGCTGCTCAGTATCTTGTGTGACGGGTGGTAGTCAAGATGGACAGAACAACGTACCCAAGAAGACCAAGGTTTCACAAAAAGCAGTTGAAATGCTGACATCCTCCTGCACAAATTTGAAACCAGAATACATCAGTGAGGTGAGGAAACTGATAACTGAATACAGTGATGTATTTGCCATGGACAATAATCAAATGGGGAGAACAAATGTTGTGAAACATCTCATCAATACCGGAAGCACAAGACCTATTCGCCAACACCCGCGAAGACTTCCCATTGCGAAAAGAGAAGAGGCTGAGGAAATTAACAAGGACATGCACGATCACGGCATCATAGAACCTTCAGATAGTCCTTGGTCATCACCTGTGGTTCTGGTCAAAAAGAAAGATGGCAGCACTAGATTCTGCGTCGATTATCGTCATCTAAATGAAGTCACCAAAAAAGATTGTTACCCCATCCCAAGGATAGATGACACTTTGGATACACTATCTGGCTCGAAATGGTTCTCCACCCTGGATCTGAAGAGCGGGTACTGGCAAGTTGAAATGGATCCCAAAGACAAAGAGAAAACAGCTTTTACCATTGGGACGGGATTGTGGCAGTTCACAGTGATGCCATTTGGTCTTTGCAATGCACCTGCAACCTTCGAGCGACTGATGGAAACCATCCTTCGAGGACTATCTTGGAAGACGTGTCTGGTGTATTTGGACGACGTGATTGTTTTTGGACGAACATTTACCGAACATCTGGGAAATTTAAGAAATGTCCTTAAGAGGCTTCGCGTCGCGAATTTGAAACTCAGTCCGAAAAAGTGTCACATTTTCAAAAAGGAAGTAAAATACTTGGGACACGTAGTATCTGAAGCTGGAGTAAGTGCTGATCCGGAAAAGATCCAAGCTGTATGCGAATGGCCAACACCGCAAGATAAACACCAGGTCAGAAGTTTCCTTGGACTGTGCACGTACTATAGAAAATTCGTGCTTGGGTTTGCCAATATTGCGAAGCCTTTAACAAAATTGACTGAAGAAGGGAAGAACTTCGAATGGGATCTAGAATGTGAAGAAGCCTTCGCTCAATTGAAACATGCCTTAACATCGGCCCCCATCCTGAGTTATCCCCAGACTAAAGGAAGGTTTATATTGGACACAGATGCGAGCAACATGGCAATAGGAGGCATATTGTCTCAAGTTCAAGACGGAAAGGAAAAAGTTATAGGGTACTTCAGTAAAGTCTTGTCGAAACCAGAACGTAACTACTGCGTTACGAGAAGAGAGTTACTCGCTGCAGTCAAGTCCATGGAACATTTCTATAAGTACCTGTATGGAAGGGAATTCCTCTTGAGGACAGATCATGCTGCGCTGAAGTGGCTTCTCCAATTTAAAAATCCATAAGGTCAAGTGGCACGATGGATTGAAAGACTTCAGGAATACAATTTTACCGTGGAGCATCGTGCAGGGAAGTTACATAGCAACGCTGACGCGATGTCTAGGAGACCATGTCCTATGGACTGCAAGCACTGTAGTAAGCTGGAAGACAAGGAGTGCTGTCGGAGGACTACTATAATGGATGAGAACTGGCTGCCAGACCACCTAAGACGAGACCAAGAGAACGATCCAGAATTAAAATTATTTTTGAAATGGAAATCGGAGGGACGGAGACCTGAATGGGGAGAACTGTGCCAGATGAATTCGACGGTCAAAGCATATTGGGCACAGTGGGACTCCCTCCTCATAGAAGACGGACTACTGAAGAGGATCCTAGAGAACGAGGAAGGTACCGGATCCAGGAATCAGCTCGTAATCCCAAGGAGCCGAGTCCCCGAGGTATTACAGAAGTTGCATGACGGAATCTCCGGAGGGCATTTCGGAATCAAGAAAACACTAGAAAAGGTGAGGGAGCGTTTCTACTGGCTCAACTGTAAAGAAGATGTCAAGGATTGGTGCCGAAAATGCAGACTGTGTGCTTCGGTTAATGGCCCGAGAGGAAGCCGTAGAGCCCCAATGAAACAATATAATGTTGGCAGTCCAATGGAACGCGTAGCAATAGACATAGCTGGTCCATTTCCAGAAACTGAAGATGGAAACAAGTATATTCTGGTTGCTATGGATTATTTTTCTAAATGGGTGGAAGCTTATGCAATCCCGAACCAAGAAGCTGCAACGGTTGCTGATGTTTTGGTCAAGGAGATGTTCTGTCGATTCGGAATACCACTGGAGCTACATTCTGACCAGGGACGAAACTTCGAGTCCAGCTTGTTCCAGAACCTGTGTGAGTTGCTGGGAATTAAAAAGACCAGAACAACTGCACTCCACCCACAGTCAGATGGCATGGTCGAGAGAATGAATAGAACTGTGGGGAAGTACTTGGCCAAGGTTGTCTCCGACCACCAGAGAGACTGGGATAGGTACCTCCATCTGTTTACCATGACTTATAGATCATCTGTGCAAGAATCAACTGGAGAAACCCCAGCATGTATAATGTTCGGCCGGGAGGTGAGATTACCTTGTGACCTGGAATTTGGTTGTAAGCCTGGAGTAGAGATAGCTGGTGAGGACTATGTGAGCCGTCTAAAGGGAAGGCTCCACTACGTTCACGAGAGAGTCCGGAGAAACCTACAAATTGCAAGTGACCGCATGAAGACCCGGTACGATACCAAGGCTGCGGAAGGAGGATATGAGGTGGGTGATTTGGTATGGTTATTCAACCCACAGAGAAGAAGAGGGCTATCACCAAAGCTACAGAAGAATTGGGAAGGACCTTACAAGGTTGTTAAAAGGATCAACGACGTAGTTTATCGCATCCAAAAGTTGCCCAGGGGGAAGAAGCGCGTGGTACATGTGAATCGCTTAGCAAGATATGAAGCCGACCATGACTCTCAGGATGAGATTGGATTAAGAAGGACCACCACCCAGGCCCCACATCACGAGGACTTGAACTTCGACCAATTCATGGCGAACTATGGGGAGACCGGAAAAGCCAGGTTTGGAATCACCACCGAGCAGCAGCAAGACCTTTTTACGGTCCCGTCAGACTATTCTATGGCCCATTGTGTAGCTGAAGACCTGTACATGTCCAGGGGAATTGCCTCCGTCTTTAAGAACAAATTTGGTCGTATATCAGAGCTCTTGAAGCAACAACCAAGCTCTGGTCAAATCCTAAAGTTGACCGATGGTCCTCGTTACCTTTTCTATCTAGTAACTAAGAAGAGATCCTGCGAAAAGCCAACCTACCAAACCATGTGGACCACCTTACTGAACCTTAGGGGCGAGCTGGCCAGACTGGGTGTGAAGAAGCTTGCGGTTCCAAAGCTGGGATGCGGACTGGATCATCTTAACTGGAGGGTCGTACGCAACATGCTGGAAGTGGTGTTTGAGAAGACCGATGTGCGAATACTAGTTTGCAGTTTCAACCCGAAGGACGGCCCAATGGAGAAAACGGTAGCCTGTTATTTCGACCAACAAGGATACTGCCGAAATGGGGACGCTTGCAGATTCAGCCATAATGCACAAGGTGTTCGGGGACCGAACATCTTAAGGAGGGAGCAATGTGACGAACGAAGCAAGCGAAGTACGGTCCTGTAGCCCAACTCCGTTTCACCGTCACGCAATCGGACGCCGACAGAGAGAGAGGTTGAGTCATCCTTCTAGAAGCTCGAGAACAAATGGAAGATCTGGAGTACTCGAGAATACTCGAGAACTTTCTGGATCTTATTCTTCCCGATATAAATATCGGGACCGGAATTCACAGAGGGGAGTTACTTTGACGAGTTAAACCGAATCGTTACGTTTGTGAAATATAATTGTGAATATAAATTTCCTGTAGATAAATTATTTAAGTGTTCTAAATAAATTAGACTTAGTAAATTTGTGGGTTTATTGTGAAAAACGCTACAATATATTATATACTATTCACCAAGTTTCAATTCGATCGGATTTAAATTGGTTGAAAACAAAATTATAGCTTGGAAACCATTGGGCCGATTATGTCCATTAACGAATTTCTCCGTCATATTGGGATGCGCCACCTACCTTGAAAATTTCAAGTCGCTATCTCTTGCCTTTCTCAAGTTATCGTGACAATGGTGATGTTCCCCAGAACATACGCGCAAAAAGTGGGAAAACTCTTTGGACAGGGGCTTTGGCGTTCTTTTCAAAGTACTAGCGAGTAATTATTCAAACTTTGACTGCATCATATATATTGAAGAATCATATATCCGAAAGTATCACTTTGTTAGAGTTGAGAATGATATCAGTGGATTCTTATGATGAAACTCCATCTTAAAAAAAAAATAATTTGAAATTCGTAATGTAAAGAAAAATAGAGATATTTATATCCAAAACCAACTCTGAAAATTTCAACTGTCTAGCTCATTCCGTTCAAGTTATCAGGGTAGAAAAATGTATAATGCGCTTCCTTTACTTTCCAAAAGGCCCCCAAATGATTGTGTGCCCAAGGGCCCCAGCATAGTTTACGACGGCCTTGGGTATACCCGACCTTGCTACTTCAGACTTTTCATTTTTCGTTAATTCTTAGTGGAAGTGAATGGCGAATGCCAATATCCAGCATCGTTTGATTGGTTCATTAATGAATTAATTCAGCACTCTTGTTTCACTTTGTGTTCAAACATTTCATTTCGAGTGAAAGGAACCGAATGGAATGCGAAAACCAACCGTCTGATAAGAACTTTACCCACCAATGAATGATTCTTGCCTAGCGATTTTTCAAAGACTCTCAAATAGCGATCCTTGAGTAGATGACATTGGTAGGCTCAAGAAGTTGAGATATAGTAGTAGTTTGAAATTTAAGTTCATATATTCGAAGAAAAGTAAAATTTTGGCAAGATTCAACGATATCATCATTCATCATGAATTTGTAGTATACCGTGTGATAGTGTCTAGTAGAAACAGTGATTTTTAAAAAATCACGATATCCTGCAATATTGATAATGCATATGTTCATGTATTGTTTGGATGAAGAGAGGCTTCTTGTGAATCGTAGATGCTTCAAGTTTCGAATCAAAAAATGGCTGAACGTCACAGAAGGAAAAACCATTCGTGATGTGATCAATAATATTTGATACTTGGAGTCTACCATCGTGATGATTGTCTGCTGCCCTGTTCAGATCTTGCTGGTGCCTGTTGAAGGAAAGTTGTCACATACAAGTAGCTATGCTACTTCTGTGCTGTGACTCTTGTTTAATCTCGAAGAAGAAATTTTATGTTTTGTGTTATACATGATGTATTTATTTTGGTGAAAATAAACTATATTATTATTAAATAAACTAAACTATGTATTTTATATGACGCTTTTCGGTAGAAGCTCTGCACAGTTCTCGAGATGCATTTTATTTGATATTCATTCGGAAGGATTCGAGATAAATCGTCGGTATTTTAGTATCAGGTATCGAATTTCTATGAAAAATTTGTTATTTAATTGGGATATATTTCTGAAGCACCTGATGGAATTTTGGAATGATCTTGGTAATGTTAATTCGTTTCAATTTGATTATTGCTTGTTTAGTGTGTAAAGATTGTAAATGTTCTCGAAATTCAAGTGAACGATGAAGAGGTGCCCATGTTCGATATGTTATCCTAAAAGCATTTAATTTTCCGAAATATCCTTGTAGTACAGAATCTGAAGAGAGGTTTTCCAGCACCCATCTGTTCACCAAATGAAACTTTCTTTTCTTCAGCCTCATAAATAGAAGAATACATCCCGTATGTTTTTCCTTTGCAAATATTTCCATAGCTATTTTTTCTAATTATAAAAATAAATTTAATTTGTTAACTTATCCGTATACAGGGGAGTCTTTGTTGTACATTAATTTCAACCATAGAATCTTATCGTCAAGTGAAACACTGTTTCATTTTCCAAATTCGGATCAGGTAAACAGATACAGGCAGTTGAAATTTCGAAAAAAAAAAACAGTTTTTATTTTGTTGCTTTGACATCCTTTTTTCGAATGAAATGAATGTTGGTGTGAAGCTTCCTACAACTATGAGAGATATTTTCCAAATATTAGTTTTTTTCTACTTTCACTAGTTTTTTTAGTTATAGTGTCGAGAATTCATAAAACTGAACGAAATTAGCATAGAGAAAGCACATAAAGTTTTTCTGTGGGAAAACACCAGAAATTTCACTTATACTTTCATGGGTCCGCCTCTGAGCGTTGGAATCCCGAATCAAGCTGTAAACCACGTTACCTTCCCTTTTTCTCGTCCACCATTAATGTCATAGATAATCTATATGCAGGAGTGTATTAGCACATTGTGAAATCTTTAAACGCTTATAACTTTTTAGCTGAGCCGAATTTGGAAAAATCTTTAGTGAAAAAGTGTTTTATTTGATGAAAGAAATCTATGGTTAAAATTAATGTACAACTTTAAGACTCACCATGTATAGCTGGAGAGAAAAAAAGATATATTTCATCTCATTTTTTTTAAATAGCCATGAACGTATCTCGATAGGCAATACATTCGCGATATAATAAGTATTCTTCTATCTTTGAGATTGAATAAAAAAAGTGACCTCTATTCGTATCTTACACCATTATCAGATGTGCCATGTCAGATTTATTAATATGATTATTTTTGGGGAAAACACGTTCTTGAAAGAAAAAGAGTTACTAAAATTTCTGAAATGAGTCAGCATATCTGAATAGTAGAAAACTTTATATGGAAAAATTTGAAGCATCGCATTGGAATCACTGATCCATGATAATGTTTAATTTTTCCTTAGAAAAAATTTTTCACTTACCTACCTAATTCCGACATTTGTATTGGAATATCATTGTTCACCTATGAAACATCATGGTTAGGTTTAGTTTCATGTGAATCAACAGCATGATTTTTTTAGAACCTATATTTAAATTCACAACTTATAAATTAGATGAAAAAAAGTTTCGACCAAGAAAAATGTACCAAGGGTAAATTACCAGATATATAGCTATATTGAGGCACACACAATCTTCCCAAAGTGGTTTATGTGCTATTTTTTGTGGAATATTCGATTTATTTTATGCAGGATCTCGAAAAGCTATTGAAACTACGATTATTAAATGGCCAGAATTGATATTTTTGGATAGTATGAACATTATTTCGACCATAAACAAGGACAATCAATGCTGGACGATGAATTTCCAGTTTAAATCAAAGAAAATTCTACAGAAATATTATCCCCGCCAATATTTTTTTTTTGTTTAAACTAGTAACTAATATGAATGAATTTACCTAATCGATTGAAGATATGCTTACGTTCAAGATGAATGATTTTGGCTACCTCCATCCAGTGTGAGTTAAGCCTTCAAATATTTCTTTGATATACATGTGAATGATTGATGAATATCTACCACTAGAATGAAACACAACACTTTTAGTATAGACTTTTATTGAAAGATTTACAATAAGTCAAAGAAACTTCGACATGGTCATTAAGTACGATGCTATTCGAAGCCACTTTTGTACAATTAATAACACAGAAAAATGCCGGTCGTTTCACTCGACAACTCACTTTTTTCTCCTTTCCATTGAGATCGTCAAGGATAAATGATGCTGCTTAATTTCGCTGATGAAAGATGCATTTTAAACTTATCCACGAAAGAATAGAAGATATCATTCATGCACTTCTTGGAAACGCATAATGGATAGATACATCACTAGAATAATTAATTGATTAGATTTGGTTTGAAACGCAAAAAGAAACCCGAATACAAAAATTATTTCCATGTGATTATTTACCATTCTAGTTTTTGTATTCTCTCGAATAATTTTTAGAATATAAATAAATCAATCTATTAGATTTATAATAAATTATATAAGGACTATATACAAATTCATATTACATTGTTATGGAATTAATTATGATTAAATTACACCTGTTTATATACATTTTTAAAGCACTTGAGATACAGCTTCTATATACAATTCATTTCATTTTCCTAACTGTCCATACACTTTACAAAACAAAATGGGGCAGATATGAAACCTTAAGTATTGATCATTTTTCTGTTCTCATTGGGAGTTTTTACAAGATGGAATTCACTAAGAACAATGTTTTTAATTCGCGTATTTAGTGAATGACCTATTTATCTCTCGTGATCACTTGTTATTTACTTTTTAACTCCTTTAATTTTCATAACTTTCAAATATCAATACAATCACGATGTAAAAAATCTACCCATTATGACACCCCAATTTGTAAATGTATAATTGGCCTAAAAGTATCACAAAGTTGAAAAGCAACCCTAAGAAGGGCTGTTGGGGGAATCCCTATCATCTCTCAAACTAGTATCAGGGGAAGATCTGGAAGGCTGAGCATAAGGTGAATATCTGTGCTGTGCCAAGGGTCTAGCTATAGGCGATATAGGAGAAGCCATTCCAGAGCTGCTTGCAGCTGCAAGGATGTTCAACTGGTTCTGGTGCTGAGCTGCCAAAAGTGATGGACCAAGACAAGCCCATTGGTTCCACAGGACACCAGGTGGCATCGGAGAAGGTTGACTCCCTGGAGCACCGTATAAACCTCCCATTAACGAACCGTAGGGTGAAGCGGCAGCTGCTGCAGCTCTTAGGAAGAGTTGAGATCTAGCTGCTAACAGTGCCTTCTCTTCGTAGGACAGGTTGTTGTTGTGGGTGTCAAGTTCAGCAAATGGGCGCAGTGGAGACCGAAGATAGTGCTGCTCGGCTAGCATGGACTCCATGGTTTCCCTGGAAACGAAACTACTAAAAATGGGGTAATGATGGAGCTTAAGTGGATAGGTACCTTTCAAATTCGGTCAGCCTCGAAGAGTCTCGGAAGCCTTTAGCGAAGGGATTGCTGTCTATCTTCAGCTTGGTGATCTGGAACAAAAAGAACATAAGATAATAATATTCGTTATAGATTGGAAAGATTTTTGAATTCAAAATTCCAGGCGGACAAAAGTATTCGATTATATTAGATTACTAGTGGTCAATTGGCCGTGGAGTGATTTCCTGTACTGTGACTGTACGTCAGTAAAGCCCTGAGACCTAAAGCAGCAGATGCGCAGAAGTTCGACGACTGTAATGGTCGACTTTCATTCGGTGACAAATTTCTTCAGGTCGCATCGTCTCAAAGTAAATGAGCCATGACAAAGTGAAATTTTTTTTTTTTTAATTCCTGCACGCCTGTAAAGAAGATACAAAGACTTGCCAAAAAAGTACCACATGACCCACTTTCCCTATTCAAAAAAACTAGAGGGTTGATGGGGATGGCACAGGGTGCAACAAAAATACTTCAAAAATGCATAAAAATTTGGTAAAAGTGAAACCAAAATTGACCTGTTTCAGGATTTTGTTGCCAAATATTTTTCTTCTGAGAAACAAATGTGTTCCATTATTTTGACGCGGACTGTATATGTAGTTCACAAGTCAAATTAATCAAATTAATACCTAGGGGATTTCATTGATTTGCCACTGGGTGTTAATTTGATTTGTGAACTATATGCATAGATGAATCTTTGTTTCCTTTACTCGAGCAACATGCATCATAACCGCCAGCGATGATTCTTTACTGGGTTATTCCATCAAAACAAAACAATTAATCGTTGCATCCGGCCGCCCCAGAGATACCAAACCAAAAAAGGCTTCATTTGAATAAAGACAGGCGCCTTGGAATATGAATTACACGAAAACATATCATCCATTAACTTATCCAAATGAATGCTTCATTGGTGATTTGCAGTAATCCTCTCAGGTTACAGTGCGATGGTGGCAATAAACACATACACAAATGAAAGAATTAAATGAAAGGATTTAGTTATGTGTGGATCCATCGCGAGAGGTTCAGAAATATAAAGGTGAGTTTTGACTACAGGAAATATACGGGGGCATATTTCACCTCGGTTTCTGATTCCACGGGAATTCAAAAATACTTGTTCAATTTCCAAATTAATCACGAAAATACATAATTTCCATATATTCATTTTGAGTGAAACAATAGTTTCGATGGCACAGTATGTCCCGCAGATAGATGATTCCATTTTAAAATGCCTTCCAAAATACTTATGCTTAATGATATGTCTAAGGGTGTCCATCCATTTGTTCAGAACTATTGGTAGATAAAAGAAAAATCTCCAAATTGAGTTGTGATATATCTAAGTAATGTAAATGCCAGGAAGAAAATGCTTGATATTATCCGATGACGTGGAAATATAACGACGCATTCTGGAAATGTCGCCCGCTCTGAGTGGTGTATTTGTCATTTTTCTACCAAACGTTAAACAAAGATAGAAATTAAAACCGTGAATATACATTTTTTTTCTGCTCAAGAGGAAATCCTCTTATAGGCCCGCCCTGAGAGGGCCCGCTCCTCTCAGGAGTGTGAGATTGCAGTTGTTGATTGGTTGCTCACTAAAAAACTTCTTGCACGTTCCTTGGAGTAGTTATTCGTCCTGCCTTACAGCGCCCCTTAACAAATGAGATGAGCTGCAAGTGGCCTTCACAGTTGATGGGACCTGATGACTCGAAGTGATCCGAGCAACACCGGCTTCTGCATTCTGTGCGCTTAATCCTCAGCCAGAGATTTGCAGGCCGGAATAATCTTCAATTCGGTCACGTAGTTCGCTCTCATTCCGCCTAGGTATTCATATGATTAGTACGACCATCCTCAACTTAGGCCATGGATATAGGATCCCCAGTTCGAACATTAGATCCTTGTATTTTTCCCTCTTCTGTTCTTCTCTCATCACCACATTATTTTCTGCAGGGGAGGAAAATTCGACGACAAACAATTCCTTGAGTTCTTTGTCCAGCAAGAGTATATCTGGCTTAATGGCGTTGATCTGCCGAGTGGTTGGAATCGCATAGTTCCAGTAGATTCGAGCTCTGTCATTTTCAACAACTGCTTCAATTTCCAGAGGCACATATGGTAGCACTGGTTCGTTGTCTATACCATAAACTTCTCTCAGATGGAAGTAGAGAAAACGAAGTGCTGCATTGTGTATTTCCACATATCATGTTGGAGCATAGACCCTGCAAGAAGACAGAATGTGCATAACAGTGTCCTACTGGCTATGGCATAATCTGCACGTTGTTAGGGTGTCCATTTTCATGATGTTTTTTTTTATACCATCTTGTATTTATCACCCCATCTTGACAAGTCATAACAAATCCCTCCGTTTCCGACTTGAGCCCAGCGGACTTCAATAAGGGAGAGGATAATTCTTCCGACAGGCCCTGATCTTTCAAACTCCTGAAGTATATGGAGTGCAGGTGTTTACTCATGTGATCTTCGAGTAGTGTCTTCAGTTATGCCTGTCTTATCTCTCTGCCAACTCCTCTTTGGTCTGTTGGCGTGATAGGTGATTATTATAATTATTATGTCGTTAAATTATATGTATGAGGCTGTATGAGGCCAGCCTAAAGCTTGTTTTGGTTCACCATAGGGGCGGTTACGAATCGGTAGGACAAAAGTAGCTTGTAAAAGATTTAGTCAAGGTCCATTTTCAATAAACGACCGTGTGACAACTTTAACCAGGTCTAGAACCGTCCTAATGCGCCCCACGATGGCACACTCTTCTTCAAATTGAGGGGGCTCAAAGATCTGTAAACTCAGCTAGTTTACAATAATTTAGAACTCAAAATGCAAGATTTATAGTCGTCAGATTCAAAGTGCTGATTTTTTTTTCTGGGGCAAGGAGAAATCTTGCTGTCTATGTTCGCCTAAGCTAGCGAAGTATCCGATGTCATCTTCGAGCGTTGCACGTCGTCTCATGGCTCACAGCGCTCGAAACGGGCTCCCGTGGAGAAGGTATTCCAGCCATTCTCCATCGGGTGCTGTCGCTCCCCGTGAACAGATAATTGGCCCACCCCGGGAGTTCCTACGATCACTGACGTCCTGTTTGTTTAACCTGACCCCCTCGGGTCTGGACAGGGGGACGTATGACTGATCGGCGAGGTTGTAGAAAAAATTTAGTCGTTTTCGCGATCTTAAAAAAGCAAGATGAGGGAATAGAATAATTTAAGAGAACTGATTTTTTTGGATATTCTGTGCTTTTCCAAAAATTCTATCGGATTTTGTTAATCACCACTAGGTTTTTAGGATATGATGTCTTTTGGGGTCATAATGAAATTATCTAAAATTCGACCGACAATATTATACCTGCTTAATCGCTACCGAAGGCCCATATTTTCTACGGAGACTTTGAAGCTGATTCATGAATTCCTCAACGTCAGCAAAAACTGGACCTTCTCATAAGAGACGTAAATCTCTAAAAGGGGCCGAATTACTTACATCCCGATTAAACGAATAAAATTAACTGCACACAGGTACGATTAGTACGTAAACTATGCTTTGAAACTTCAATGGTCTCGGTTGTAACATGAGCGTATTCAACTCACTACCTCCACAACTATCCTAGATCACTTTCCAGAAAGCCCAAGGACTCCGTATTTTCGTAATTTTTGTGCGAATGTTCTGGGGTACATCGCGTTCATTTTGCCCAAATGTCTGTAATTTTCGATTTTTTTGCTGAAAATGGTCTCAAACGATTCGGTTCGACTCCCTGATGAAGAATTCGAGGACAAATTTGATTCTGTCCGATCGACCGGCCATCCGTTGCCATGATAACTTGAGAACGGAAAGAGACAGCGACTTGCCATTTTCAGGGTAGGTGGTGCCTATTAATGCGACGTTTAAGTTACTTAATGGTAATAAAGTGCCAAACGGTTTTGGAGTTGCACAAATCTAAAACTTCGTTATTTCCCCAAAGTAAAAAATTACAGATCCGATCGAATTTGAACATTATGATTACTTGTAGAATGCCAACGCACAAATAACTGCAAAAATTTCTCACGCACTGACGTGAGGTTATAAGCTTTTGCGCGTATGTTATATTGTTCATTCTTGTCAATGGACAATAGAACATACGCGCAAAAGCTTCTGACTTCACGTCAGTGCTTGAACCAATTTTTTTTCTCGTGATTTTTTTGAAATTTTCTAGGGGTGTGGTTCTTAAAAATTTTTTTGACGTCATTTTTTTCAAATTCTCAAGAGGTACACGTCTTTATGATGATTTTGTACTACTAGTTACCAAGCTTCAATTCGATTGAAAATTTATTTTTGAGTTATCAAGGAAATAATATTCCAGGTGGGTATAACTCGGAATCCGTTAAACCGACTATGCCCAAAAAACGAACTCAACTCTCCCTTTCGGATACGCAACCTACCCTATCTCCTTTCATTCGAAAGTTATCGAGGCAACGGTCAACCATCTACTGAACACACAAGAATGCTCGAATCTCCAACAATATTGAACCGATCGTGCTAAAACTTGAAACTTGACAGTAGAGTTAGGTTATCAAGGCTTTTGTAAAATTTCAGCAATTTCAAACAAATAGTTATGGAATTTTTGTTTTCAATTTTCAATGATTTTTTAAGAATATTTTACGAATACTATCCCCACGAAATTTTGCAAGAATTTTCGCGTTGGCATTCTACAAGTAATTACCATGTTTGAATTCAATCGGTTTAGTAATAATTTTTTTAAAATTTTCTAGCCATACGATTCGCACAAAATTTCACGAACGTGCTTAAGTTCATATTCTACAACTACTCACCAAGTTTCAATTCGATCGGATTTATATTGGTTGAAAACAAAATTATTACTCGGAAACCACTGGGCCGATTATGCCCATTAACGAACGAAAATTTCAAGTCGCTAGCTCTTTTCGTTCTCAAGTTATCGTGGCAACGGCCGGACGGCCATACGGCCGGACGGCTGGCCGGACAGAATCAAATTTGACCTCGAATTCTTCATTGGGGAGTTTAAATCGTTTGAGACCATATTCGTCAAAAAATTCGAAAGTTACACACATTTGGGCAAAACTATAACGCGATGTTCCCCAGAACATACGCGCAAAAATTTAATATTTTCTTAAAAATTTTATATTCCAAAATTGAAATTTCGTACTTCATACGTAATTAAATTCTTAAAAAGCACTAAGGTGAAGTGAAGACATGAAGCTTTTGCACAAATGTTCTTTTGTCTATTCACGATTCACATGCCCTCATGAAATACTACATGAACTTTTTTTTCAACCGAGTAGGTACGAAATTTCAATTTTGAAATATAAAATTTTTGAAGAAAAATTTGAATTTTTGACTTTTGAAATTTCAAAACTTGAAATTTTCAGGGTACGTGGCGCGGCCCAATATGACGGACAAGTTCGTTAATAGGCATAATCGGCCCAATAGTTTCCGAGTAATGAATTTGTTTTCAACCAAAACAAATCCGATCGAATTGAAACTTGGTGAGTAGTTGTTAAAAACAAACCTAAAGACATTTGTGAAATTTTGTGAAAATTGTATCACTAGATAATTAGAAAAGAATGATTTAAAAAATAATACTTGTGCCACGATAACCTGACAACTGAAAGAGGTAGCGACTTGCAATTTTTAGGTTGGGTTGCGCATCTGAATGCGACATTTCAATTTGTTAGTAGGCATAATCGGTCAAACGGTTTTGGAGTCATACCAATCTGAAATTTGGTTGTTATTTCGTCAAAAATGCGAAAAAAAACGAAACCGATTCAATTCAAACGTGATAATTAGTTGAAAATGCTGACGCAAAAATTTATGCAAAATTTTGTGAGGATCGTATCAGTAGAAAATTTTTAAAAAATCATTGAAAATAATTGAAAAAAATTTTATATATCAGAAACTATTAGTCCGACATTGCGGAAATTTCGCGAGAGCCTTCAGAATCTAGTTCTACTGCCAAGTTTGAACACGATCGGATCTATATTGTCGGAGATTTGAGCAGCCTTGTGTGAGTTCAGTAGCTGGATGGGTGACCGTTGCCTCTATAACTTTCGAACGAAAGGAGATGGGGACTTGTACTTTTTAGGGTAGGTTGCGCATTGGAATGGGAGAGTTGAGTTCGTTTTTGGGCATAATCGGCCCAACAGTTTCAGGGTTATACCCACCTGGAATATTATTTACTCGATAACTCAAAAAATATGGACTCGATCAAATTGAAGCTTGGTAACTAGATGTAGAATATTGACATAAAGACATGTGTAAAATTTTGTGAGAACCGTATCCCTGGAAAATAAAAAAAAATTACGAAAAAAAATTAGATCAAGCGATGACGTGAAGTCAGGAGTTTTTGTGCGTATCTTCTATTGTCCAATACTCTTAATCGAATTTACCATGGTAAATTCACTTAAGAGTGTCCAATACAGGAGAATGGAAAATAGAACATTCGAATTGTTTATAATCTTATAGTGAATACAATTGGATAGTTTTAATCGTGAAAAATAGTGGAATATTTTTGTTACAAATCAAAGAACGAAGTATAAGAATTGAGTGAGTAAATAAGTTGTCCCAAACAATTTCATTGAATTTCAAGCATTAGATGATGCAGCTTTTTGGTTATTCTACAATACACAAGAGGTTTCTGTGCTGAACGGGTAAATAAAGTACAAGAGTATATGAGCATTTGTGTAATCGTCACATGCTTGTAACTTTTTACCTCAGGCGAATCTGGAAAAATTTTAAATGAAAAAATTGGTTCAAGCACTGAAGCTTTTGCTCGTATGTTCTATTGTCCATTCTCCAGTCTTAATCGAATTTACCATGGTGAATTCTATTGTTCATTCTCCCGTATTACCATGGTAAATTCGATTAAGAGTATCCAATACAGAAGAATGGACAATAGAGTTCACCAATGTAAATTCGATTAAGACTGCCCAATACAGGAAAATGGACAATAGAACATACGCGCAAAAGCTCCTGACTTCACGTCAGTGCTTGCTTGAGTTATCGAGGAAATAATATTCTAGGTGGGTATAACTCCGAAACCGATGGACCGATTATGCCCAAAGTCGAACTTATCTCTCCCATTGGGATGTGCGACCTACCCTGAACATTGCAAGTACCTGTCTCCTTTCGTTCGAAAGTTTTCGAGGCAACGGTCACCCATCCAGCTACTGAACTCATACAAGGCTGCTCGGATCTCGGATATATAGAATATTTTTAATGATTTTCAAAGATTTTTTGAAAATTTTATACTTATACTATCCTCAAAAAATTTTGCAAGAATTTTCGCGTTGGCATTCTACAAATGGTAACCATGTTTGAATTGGATCGGTTCTTGAGGAAAACACAACCAAATTTCAGATGGGTATAACTCCAAAACCGTTTGGCTTATAAAACCTATAAAACTCAAAGGTCCCATTCATACGTACAACCTTACCCGAAAATTTCAAGTCGCTATCTTTTTCCGTTCTGAAGTTATCGTGGTAACGGACGGCCAGTCGGCTGGACAGAATGAAATTTGGCCTCGAAATCTTGATCAGTTTGAGACCATTTTTTCGGCGAAAATATCGAAAATTACAGACTTTTGGGCAAAATGATAACGCGATTTTCCCCAGAACAAACACGCAAAAAGTGTTGTATTTGATGAGAGACATCTATGGTTAAAATTAATGTACAAGTTTTTAGATCATATCATATCGATAAATCAATAACTTAACCATTACGTTTCATGGAAGAAAAGCATTGCCAGCTATCGGTCCAAAATATCGAAATCCCTGCCCATCAAACTCTCTTATTTATTCCGAAACTATTCGAGATAAACGGACCCAAATAATGAAAAATTATGTTAATCTGTTCATTGCTTCACCTCAGCTGAGTCCCGGCCGAGACTGTGACCAATCCCTTAATTCAATTAATGGCTCGGTATCATTCACCTCTATGGTAGTTATGACAAGCAAGAATCGGTATGACAAATAGGCAAATCAAGAAGTCGACTACGTCGATGGCGAAAACGAATGGGGACGTCTGTTGCCTGAAGGCTCGCAATCAGTCAAGAAAGACCGAGGATGAGATAATGGTACGGAGGATGTACGAGAATGATTGTTCCAGGCTCATTGTTAGATATTACATACTGACTGTTCCAGACAACTTTTCGCGCTTGGGTCATGAAAACTTCTATCTCGACATTGAAATTTGTAATATATGCATATAATAAAAATTGGTTCAAGCTGTGACGTGAAGTCAGGATCTTTTGCGCGTATGTTTTATCGTCCATTCTCCTGTATTGGACACTCTTAATCGAATTTACCATGGTGAATTCTATTGTCCGTTCTCCTGTATAAGACAGGATAACTTGGCATTAAAGTTAGGATCTGAAGACTCTCGCAAAATTTCAGAGATGTCGCACGAATATAGTTACTGATATATAGAATTTTTTTCGATGATTTTTTAAAAATGTTCTAGTTATACGATTCTCACGGAATTTTGCAAGAATTTTTGGGCTGGCACTATACAACTAACAACAATGTTGGAATTTAATCAGTTCTTTATTTTTCGAGTTATCGATGAAATAACAACCGAATTTCAGATGGGTACACGGAAAGAAATCTATTCTCGAACTAAGTGAATAATATTCGATTGAAGTAAACGATAGAGTCATATATGAGCAAGAATATGATGTAGTTGATTCAAATATACTTTATTCTCAGAATTCAAATAAACTAATTGTTTCGTCTGAGTAGATCATATACTTGAATTTAATAAATTACGTTTTATTGATTCAAGAATATTTAAATATTCCGTGAAAGTATAGTAAAATTGTTGAAATGAGTATTTAGAATATTTCGTACAAGTGAAACATTGTTTCAAAATGAATTATTGTACATCTTAATATCAGTGGATTCTTCGTTTGAAGGAAAGATACCAAAAACTAGAATGAACGTAATAAATTTACTTAATCCAACATTACGAAAATGTTGAAATGAGCATATCATATTTTCAAATCGAATCTTATTTAATACTCGTTTTTAGAAAACAATTCTTGTGAAGTAAATTATAACTTCAGATTTAGTTTTCGGTCCACTTGCAAGAAATAAATACCAGTTTCATTCAATCCATGTATATTCTCACTCTGAACCAATGAGAATTCTGAATATTCAGTTTGAATTTAGTATGTTCTCAAGAGGAAAAATTGGATTTCTTCATATTAGTTTTTACTCTACTCTGTAAAAATCAATCGTATACTTAATTCGAAGACTAATTATTCTCTTACCGAAGAATGAATGTATGTTGAAATAAGTAATTTATAGCATCAATTGAAAATCTATTTTATGCTTGTTCTGAGGACATAGAGATATTCGTTAGAATTAAGTTTGAGGTTTTACTATGAGAGTCAGTTCAATCTTTTGAATTATTTGAAGACTGCCCATTGCTATGATTTTAGAATAAGGATTATATTTATGAAACGAGGTTTACATTATTCGAAAACACATTTATTATACTTCTAAAAGAAACATGAACAAAACAAAAATATAAAAAAGACAAATCAATGAGAACAAATATAAAAAAAATGCTACTGTCTTATTCAACAAATAAAAAAACCTGACTAGGTACAAAGAATCACAATAATATTAATCAATAATTAATAATTATAATAATACAATTATTATAATTGAGGTGGGAAAAAAAGTAAAGAAAACATTCCATGCACAAAAATCATAATCCTATAAAAGAATAGGTATATTATCACAGATTTGATCACATAAAGATTCGTTAATATTCTGAACTATCAACATAAAAAGTAACATCAGAAGAGCCACAAATAACAAATTTTTCTAATACGACCAAAGAATGAGTCAGGCGAATTATGTTTTAGTAGTGAGCTACTGACATTTATTTACTATCTACAAAGGATCGAAAATGTGACGGACGATTCGTATATGAATTCGCGATCCCGAATATGTCAAGACTAACTAGAGTAACTAGAACGAAGAAAGGGTTCAATATATGTATGATGGAAATATGCCATTCAGCAGAGTGGCCAGAGTGGGAATGTCCCTGTTCTGTTAGCATTTGGTTGTGTTGGGAACTCCTGAATCTGAACGTATAACTCCTCCCATCCCAGAAGTTGCGTCACGGGGTGAAGAAGGTTTTGATGGTTTGTTGGGCGGCCGCTTCCGGTTCCGGTCCTGCAGAAAATATTAATGATGAAAAAAACAATATGTACAAAATTCCAATAAGTTCTCCATGAAATGACTTTTTGGATGTGATTCTTCCATGATGGGCCGAATTTCTCCTTGTTTCCTCTTGAGGTTGTGGATCTGGTCAACCTTTTTTCATCGGATTTCAAAATATTGAACTAAATTTTATTTAAACAGTTGGAAAAAATTAAAAATAATTTTAATAAAAATTATGTTTTTAATAATTTCATATCATATCAGTAAATTTTCAAAATGATGGATGGACTTCGATACATTTATCAATTTTTGGCGCTCTTGTTCCTCAGAACAGAGTGCTTATCACTTTGCCCAAATGTCTGTAATTTTCGAATTTTTGGCTGAAAATGGTCTTAAACGATTTGGTTGGACTCACTGATCAAGAATCCATGGTAACACAATCGATTCTGTCCGGCAGGCCGTCCGTTAACACGATAACTCTCGAACGGAATGAGCCAGACAGTTGAAAATTTCAGAGTAGGTTTAGGAGATACACATCTGGGTTAAGCTCGTTATTGGTAAAAATCCATTGATGTCATTCCAAACTTTAACAAACTAATACTTTCGGAAATATGTTTTTTCAAAATTTCAATAATTATTCTCAATTCTATATGATTTCACAGAATACTCTAATTATAATTTCCTGATGTATATAAATCCAACATGAGATGAGTCATAGACCTATGTTTTGAATTCAATTACGAAAATTCTTGAAAATTGACACACAGAAGCCATATTGAAAAAGTGGGTAAGCCCTTTGGACAGGAGCTTTGGGAATGATATCAATGGATTCTTATTTAATTTATTTTATTTTATGATACAGCTCTATCATAATATTCCATTGATATCATTCCCAACTCTGAGAAATCAATACTTTCGGAGATATAATTTGTAAAAGTTTGAATAAGAGCGCCAAAGATGCTGTCCACAGGGGTTTCCCACATTTTTAATAAATGACTCATTACATCGCGTCTATATCCCTGCAGGCATTTCTCATGTGAATTTGAAATCCGATGAAATAAGTTTCAAACAAAAGTTACTCCTTCTATATGAATAATGAGAATCTGCTCTTAAGAATATGCCTTTCTATTTAAAAAAATCAAGTTGATCTTGAAATAACCTTGAAGTCAAGTCTAAAAAAAATGTCAATTTTTTTTCCTTTATTCCTAACAACTTTCACTTGAAACATTTTAGTTAAAGTACAAAGTTTCTGAGATAATTTACCGTCTCAAGTTGAAAGCCGCACCCTGTATATCTCAAAAGCATCGAAGAAAATTGATGAAGGTTAAAACAAATGTGGGAAAGCCCTGTAGACAAGAGCGTTGGCGCTCTTGTTCAAACTTTGACAATTCATATCTCCGAAATTATTGGTCTCTGGGAATGATATAAATGGATTCTTACGATAGAACTGCATCATGAGAGGAATTAAAATCAAACAGACCTTCTCATAGGAAAATATGATGACATGTAAGAACACAGATCATATAATAATTCATAGATAGAATAATTAAGTACAGCATTCTGTGAAAAACATAGAAGTACAATTCATTATTGAAATTTCGAAAAATCATATCTCCGAAAGTATTACCTTATTAGAGTTGAAAATAAGATCAATGAATTTTCATGGTCAAATTGCATCTTAAAAAAACGAATTTGAAATTTGTAATGTAAAAAAAAAAATTTTTTTCGTTACTCCAAAACCATCGTGCCCGTTTTGCCTAAAAACGAACTCAACCGATATATTTATCTCCTAAACCTAATCTGAAAATTTCAACTGCCTAGCTCATTCTGTTTTGAGAGTTATTGTAGAAACAAAATTTTGAAACTTAAAAAATTTTTTTTTACACTTTACGGCAACCCGATCAATACAAAACTCCGCACGCATATGACGGTTATTATTCTACAGTTCGATGCTAAATTTCAGACAGATCGACATATTAGTTTCGGAAATATTCATAAAAAATCTTTTCACCAAAAACGGCTATAACTCCGAAACCGCTTGGTAGATTTTACCCTGTGACAAACTGGTCAGAGATATTTACGCTCCAAACCTACCCTGCAAATTTCAATCCTCTTGCTCCTTTGGTTAGAGAGTTATCGTGTTAATGGCAGGCCGGCCGGACAGAATCGATTTCGACCACGGATTATTGATCAGTGAGACGAACCAAATCGTTTAAAACTATTTTCAGCCAAAAATTCGAAAATTACAGACATTTGGGCAAATTGATAAGCGAGGAACAAGAGCGCCAAAAATCGTGTTCTGAAAAAGTGGTATTCTCAATGAAACAGGATAAGTATTTTTGGTAACGAATCATTTAAAAGATGAGCACCAAGACTACTAAGAGTATTATTTGAAGACTCAAGAGAAAATAGATTTGTGGTTTGAAACGTGTAAGATTATACCAGAATTCATCTTTTTCTTCTGAATCACAATATAAATTTGAATAAATACTGGACTTACCTTGAAATATCCTTATAAAACTGTCCGAGCATCCACATTCTCTCATTAAGTTTTACATATTTAACCAAACAATATTAAAACCTTTTCTGAAACACTAAGCAAATTAACTCCTTAGAGGACGCGTTACGAATCAAGTCAAGAGTGATATACCCTTTCGCGAACCGCATAGATCTCGTAGAGGGCGCTTTTCAGTATATTGCTGAATAATTTACTTGAATCTAGTGGATGCAGAAATTCATATACTTGGCATACGATAAAAATGATCGCAGGTGGATTAGGGAGTTTTCATTGGCTAACTACTGGAAGAAGAATTGGCGAGTTAGTATATTGCTAAATATTACACTTGAATCAAGTGAATGAAAATTTCATTAAGATAACTAATGGTTTCTCTCAAATTTTGATAATCAACGAATTGTTCAACAACTTTCCTCTCTCTCTCTCTTTCCATATTACGGAATTCCTAAATAACAGGAATATTTTCCAGAATGTAACAGATTTGATGATCTTTGTTGGGTCACTTCGTGTGATGATTTTTTCTCTCTAATAGTTTTACTTCACTGGGGCATAGTATTGTATTATAAATCGATTTGGAAAAAGATATATATACGAACTGGGGACCCAGTTCGAGTCTTCTCTGATATGATATTCATTTTAGAATATATTTCCATTCGAATCATTGCATTCGTCGAATTAGTTTTTGAAATATAGAAATAAAAATGAAAAAAAAATTTGGAACTGCGTTGTCGGTATTATCTTCATTATTCCTACACTCAATATCTTAAGCATAAAACGTTTTCACGTCTTCGAAGTAGAAAAATGTGTGAATAGTGAATTTTGAAAAACTCGTCACAGGGTGTTCCAAATACTGTGTCAAAAATTAATTAACATTAAACTACGTCCTGCAAAAGTTTCAAATTATAAGATTAGATACACCTGTCAATCATAAATTACTAGAATATTTGATTTTCTATGGTCACAGATTATTGTTAGGGCGATGCATTCATAGGAATCAATGTGCATTGAATGAAATTGACTCTACGCATAACGTGAAGAACAAAATCTCGAATAACTTTCAAAATATTGATTTTGAAGGCATTATCTCTTCATGGAACTATCGGTATTCTTCATTGTTGAATCCAAAAGTTATGGCAAATTCTCATCACCATTTCTGACACAATATGTGAAACACCCTGTGACGAGTTTTTTGAATTTCATATGTTCATAATATATCCACATTCTTCTTCTTCTAAAACGTAAGATATTGAGCAGAGGAATAAGGAACATAATAGTAACAATGCATATGTACATTTTTTTTCAGTTTTTTTTTCGATATTTTAGAAACAATTCGAATAGAAATATATTCAGAATTGAACAATCGGTCATATCAGAAACGAAAAAATCAGAAAAAAATAGTTTTCGAGAAATTTATTTTCATACCCTGTATAACGGGAAGTGTCAGGCTTTAATAATATTTTAGGTCAGTAGGGCATGTCGTACAATATCATAGTCCCACTTTTCAGATATCAAATAGGTCCAGTTCTCCAGAAACGTCTAATAAGCACTCGAACTTGGGATGCCCTGTATATGTATTTCACCAAGACTCTTGCACTCATTTTATAGAAAATTCAGAGATTTCTCATAGACTTATTTTTAAAGATAATATCTCTACAAAACGTAAAAGGAAAATTATCGCGAAAAAATTTTGACATTAGAAATCAAATATTTGTTTTATTTACATTTTTATAATTAGCTCTTGAGTTCTAACTTTATATTGAAATCCATACAATGTATGTACTTTGACCGACATTAAACATTTGCCCATAATTTTCGTATTGAAATCTGAGAAGAAAGTCTATTTTAACTTTTGTTTCAGATTGGAATTCGAATTAAATCGGCTATATAATTAACTAATAACTCATCGTATTCATTCTGAACGTTTTGCTGGCAATATTTCATGGTCGATTTAATCTGTTTTGGCTGAATATGCTGGATAAATAAAATAATGAATTAAAAAATACCTCATACATAAAAGTGATAATTCCAAAATTCAATTCATAACTTCATGATATGTTTTAGTAGAAGTTATTATTTCAAGAAAACCAACTCCTTGGATATATAATATGGAATAAGGATACTGCAATTCTCGAACTAAGAGTATTATATTTTCGAATTTAAGATATCTTATAGTTACCTGAAATATAGAAGAACTCTCGAATTGATTGAACTGAATGGTTTGAAATGAATTGATCATTTACTCGGATAGAGAAGTTCATTCTTCAATTAAGTATAAGTTTTTGAAGTAAAATAAATTCATTCCAAGTATACAAATTTTCCCTTTATACTTGTTCCAATCCAATATATACTCGAAACAACTCGAATATTCCAAGAATATCTTGAGTCTTGGTTTGATAATAGATTTCTTTCCGTGTATAACTCCAAAACTGTTTGGCCGTTTATACTTATAAATAAACTCCAATGTCGCATTCAGGTGCACAACCTACCCTAAAAATTTCAAATCGCTGTCTCTTTCCATTCTCAGGTTATCGTGACATAAAAAATATTTTTTAATAATTTTCTTTTAATTTTCTGGTTATACGATTTTCACGAAATCTCATAAACATGCTTGGGTTTATATTCCACAATTATTCACCAGGTTTCAATTCGATCGGACTCGTATTGGGTCAAAACAAAATTATTACTCGGAAACCATTCTGCCCATTAACGAACTTGTCCGTCGTATTGGGATGCGCCACCTACCCTGAAAATTACAAGTCGCTAGATCTTTCCGTTCTCAAGTTATCGTGGCAACGGTCGACGGACAGAATCAAATTTGACCTCGAAATCTTCATCGGGGAGATGAACCCAATCGTTTGAGATAATTTCCAGCGAAAAATTCGAAAATTACAGACATTTGGGCAAAATGATAACGCGATGTTCACCAGAACAAAAATTCTTAAATGCACTACCGAGAAGTCAGTAATTTTTGCTCGTATGTTCTTTCGCCTATTCACGCCTCACACACCCTCAAGAAATACTACATGAACCTTCAAGCCGTCTTTTTTCAACCAAGCACAAGATTTTAGTTATATCGGATCTGGATCTGTCTAGTCTATCTGGTCTTTTTTGGAAATATTGGGAAAATTTAATATGGCTTGAAGTTATGTGCGGAGTTTCAACAGAATCTAACATACATTTTCTGAAATACAACAATTTCGAAGTCAAATTTTCATATTTTTGTAAGGAAATTTTTTATTTATTTTCCTAGGGATACGATACGAATTTTTGCAAAAATTTGTGTTTGCATCCTACAACTAACTACCAGGTTTCAATTCCATCGGGTCTGTATTTTTTAGTTATTTGGAATTAACCTCAAAATTTCAGATGGGTATAACTCCGCCCATTGACAAACTCAACCGTCGCATTCAGATGCGCTACCTATCCTGAAACTTGCAAGTCGCTATCTTTTTTCGTTCAAAAGTTATCGTGTTAACGGACGGACGGACGGCAGGTCGGCATTAGGGCAAGATAATAGCACGCTGTTTCCTATAACATGCACGCGGCAACGCAGTGTTTTTGCGCGAATTCCAAATTGAATTACTGAAAGATAAGAGTCTTCATTCTGAGTAACATTTAGTATTTATTTTATCAAAATCGACCAACAGGGCAAGAAATCCAATATCACCCATGCTCTTCTTATGGTGATATGCTAAAATGACCCTTACGCTGGTCACATACTTATACGACATTTGTTTGAATGAGACGAATTGCTTCATTCAAATGTATGAAACAAAACTCTTTACTTCGCGCATCTTGAAACGTGTCGTCGTAATTTTCTCAAGATTAAATCGGACTTTTATGATCTTTGATTTTTGGGCGCATGTTCTAGGGGAACATCGTCCTATCATTTCGTCCAAATGTCTGTAATTTTCGAATTTCGAGCTGAAAATTGGCTAATAGACTAATTTGGACTCCCTGATCACGAATCCGGTGTCAGATTTTTGGGTGCCGTCCGGCCATCCGGCCGGCCGGCCGGCCGGCCGTACTTCCGGCCGTAGGCACGATAACAGGAGCACCGAAGGTCCTATCGACTTCAAACTTCCAGGATAGGTTTCTGATCAAAATGCGACGGGTAAGTTCGTTAACGGGCAAAATCGGCCGGACGGTTTAGGAGTTATAGACATTTAAAATTTTGAGGTTATTTCCCTGATATTTCAGGAACTAAAGAAGATGTTGAATCGAAACTTGGTAGTCAGTTCGAGGATATAAACGCGCAACTTTTGGCAAAATTCTGTTATGATCGAAATGTTGATAATTTTTAAAAAAATATTTCTTTAAATTTTTTCGAAAAAAAAATTTTTTTTTTGTGAACTATTCATCAGATTGCAACAAAAACTTGTACTAACGTCAATTGTAGTATTTTGCAACATTGTGCAAAATTTTGGCTCTATACGATTTCAATTTCTGGAGATATAAGACAAAATGTGTCAAATTTCCTGGGTCTCTCTCAGTATTTTCATCGATTATTCTATGAACTCTTTGAATTCCACCGAAAACAAATTCAAAGACATAAACATAAAGAATCAAGTCATAGTTTAGACGTCGAAAGAAGGACGATGTTGATCGACTTGAAAAGGTACCTATTTCAAGAAATGCAATAATGAAATGCTTAAATAAAGCATTCTACACGAGTGTGCAAAATTTCAGTTCGATACGATCTCAATTCCAGAAGATATTGCTTAAAATTCACATTCCAGCGTGTTTTGACGTTCTATGGTCACAGAAAATCGTCACAAAAATCTATTTACCTCATTTGACGGCTGTTTGTCAAATCAATTAATTCCAATAATTGATGTCAGATTTCCTACATACCAAGTTCAAACACATTTTATTATATGGAAAACACTTATTATGATCACGTTCTACAGGAATTGATACTAAATAGAAGCTAGATGAAGATTATTGTAATGGAAAATTTGTGTTCCAGAATAATATTAAGGTATTCAACATGATACTGCTTTTTTTCTTTACTGGTCAGTACGGGCCACAAGGAAGATGAACATGCGCCCAATAGCTCCTGTCCACAGGGCTTGAACCAATTTTTTTGAAGAGCAGAATAAGTACTAAATTATCGGATAAGTTCACGATTGAAAATTATGAAAATTCAAATCCGTAAACGACGCCATCTCTGATACATGAAAGAACTGAAGAAGGACAAAAACAGTCCACATCTAGAAAGTTTACATATGTCGTTTGTCAATATGCGCGCATCGATAATAATCAATGCCATCGGTTATTGTCTTCGAAGATCTCTTTCTGAGATGATCACAATTGTCATTATGCGTGCAACGATAAAATTGCTTCGTTATGTAATTTTGAAATGCGCAATTAATTTTCCAGTGATATTTACAATCCCACGAGTCAGATCAACTCTTTCTCTACTTCGGAATATTGCGAATCAATCCACTATAGGTTTACAAGAAATCGGATTATCGAATTATAAACATTGATTTATTCACTGGAGGACGAAAATATTCATTCTTTTTCGTGAAAGTAATAATTTCATGGTATGCTGATTGCGATTTTTGATTTAATAATAATTATCATTATTAAATATAGACCATTTCTTTCTTCTTATTATCGTTTGAATGAAATGTAACAAGTCCAGGATCTAATAGAATTAATGGCAGAGAGAATAATATATAGGCATAGACGTAAGAATATATTTATTTACTATCTAGTGTTACTCCTAAAAATTTAACTTCAGACTTCAGACTCTATAATATATCCTTTCAAAAAAAGTGATCTCACAGCTGGAAGTTTCCTTCTCAAAGTGAACGGAATCACTAGTCTATTATTAAAGGATACTTTGGGAAGTATATTCATTATTGAATGGTTCCTTTCTGGGTTTTCTCTCCCATCATATCACATAATGAAGTGGGAATCGGAATCGCTGATTTGGCAATTAAGAGGTGTCAAAGCTTTGTGAAACCCTTTAAAAGATAACAATATCAGTAAATAACCTTCTTAAATAAGCTCCTTCTGACCAAATACTTGCATTTATCAAATCGTTGAAGTTTCCGTCGGATATTTTCACTTTGAAATACATATTTCTTCTTTCGCATGGAATAAATGTTTTTGGATATCTAACCTTTTTCCAATCTTTGTGTGTAACTTGCGAAACTGGTTCCCAATCCTATTACCAAGTTTTGTTATTTATTTATTATCATTTTCAAAATGCTTTGTCTGCCAACCTGTCCCTGTCATGTCAGAGAATGACATGAACTCGAACATAGAACGCTATGAAACATGACATCACAGAACACAAAGAATATCCAGCTATGAAAACACGTCATGATTACCTATATTCTCCAACAAAACTGTTGAGAATTTGTTTGGTTGAATGTAAAAACAGTGGACCAGTTGACCCCGATCTTTGGAATATTTTGCAATTTCGGCATTATCTTCACCAATATAGATCCGATTGTGTTCGAATCTAGAACTTTACTGTATAATAAGGTTTTGTTGGCTCTCGTAGAATTTCAACGATTTCTGAGATACAGCATTATTTTAAATATATTTTTTTAATTTTGCAGGCATGCGATCGTCACAAAACTTTTCATAAGTCTCCGTGTCGGTATTTTTCACTAATAACTGTGCTTTGATTCGATCAGATTAGTATTTTTAAAGTTATTGGGAAAACAAAATTTCAAATGGCTATAATTCTGAAACCACTCGGTAGATTTTGCCCATTAACGAATTTAACCGACACATTTGGACTACAAAACTGCCCTGAAAATGTCAACCCTCTAACTAATCGTTTAAGAACAAATATTCGAAAATTACAGACATTTGGACGAATTGGTAGTCACTCTGTTCATAGAACAGCGCGCCGAAAAGTATTTTATTTAAAGAAAGGATTTTTCTGTGAAAATTAATGCCCAAGTTATAGGCTCACCCTACTCGAACAGAGCAATAACCACAATGAACATTTTCCAAGAATTCAATAACACATGCGAGATATATGAGAGGTTCGAGGAGGTTTCCTTGGGGCACTCCAAAATCCATCAGTTCGACAGACGATATGCGCATAAGTTTCAGTACCAAATGAAGGAGTATAGCCTGAGTTTCCCTCGCGTGGTAACCTTCCATCATTTCAATGCGCCCAGGGAGAAATCGAAGATGCATTTCTGGATTCAGCAGACAAAACTGGAGGCGAATGCGTGCCGGCTAGGCCATTAGCGTGCGTCGGCCACCGTACGCCCAATATATTAACATTGAGATGTTATCTAATTAAATGATTGTGCATTAAGCCGTAGTATAATTCTTGTCGCAGGGGAAATTTATACACGGATTGAGTCAAAGGGATTTAAGGCTAATATAAATTATGTGTTAGTGGGCATTAATTGCGAACGCTGCCTCGAACCGACTTCACGATACAAAATTATTTATTGCGAAACCGGGTGTTCCGGACGGAAAAGTTATACCTATCGTAAAGTTCATATCTCACTTTTGATGTTATTTTGAGGCGATCGGCGTGCTCTCGACGCCGCTTCTGTTGTGGGCCTTAAGCCGGCCACGGACGTTGTTTTTCATCTTTTCGTATACCGGCGATTTGGAGTGAAACTTCAAAATTGCATAATTTTCCGGTTATTGTGAAAGGTGAATATAGTTCGAACGATAGTGATTGGTTATCCATAATTCGGATAGGTAGTGGATACTCGATATTGAGACCTTATCACCCATAAAAGTCACCGAGTCGAGTATTGCATTCTTCTCATCTGGGTGCATCTGGCCCAAAAGGAATATTCGAAATCGAACAGTGTTAAGCATTTTTTGAGACTGAAAATTTTAAGTTCTTTTGAATTAGGAAGAATTCGAGAAACGAAAATACAAAATATACATCCAAATATCCAAATCTCTTTTTAGCGATGCACAAATATCCGTGCCGAGCAAGCACCGTGTGTTGGACAACAGTCGGGGGGAGTAAGATATTCGAACTTCATTCGACTCTATCAATACAGTACATGGGTTGTCCGCAGGAGGGTGTTCTGTCTCCTCTCCTGTGGAGCCTTGTGGTGGATGACAACATCGTAGGTTTGAATCAACAGGGTCCAAGGATATACTGATGACCTTTAATGTTGGTCCTAGGGAAATATATGAATATATGTGCGGAGCTTATGCAGTATGTCTTCAACATCGTCTATGGTATGTAGCGGGACAACCTTCGGGTAAATTCCCAAAAAGCTGTAGTTGTACTATTCAGCAAAAAGGGAATCTTGGGACCTTATTGAATCCTTCGACTTCTTGATGATGAAATTCAGAAAGCTGGGGAAGTTAAGTATCTGGGCTCAACCCTGGATGCTAAACTATACTGTAATTCCCACCTGGACAAAGTATCTCTCTCGTTAAAACTTGGCGAGTTGGACCAACTGCAGCAAGAAACAAACTTGCTAGTCTGCAACGTCTAGCTACGCTCAATGTGACGGGGGCAATGTCAAAAACCTCCACTGTTAATTGATGTTATCCTAAGCTTTTCACCATTGTGGAATCTTGAGGCAAGGCTCCAAGCATTCGAGGATGAGGAGTGTCTCAACTCGGACATGATCGAATTACAGCAATCATAGACGACGATCATAATCGGATACCGACGGACCGAATGAATTCTATACAATGCTTTGACAAATCATACTATACCTTCATTGAGGGTAGGGAGAAGAATATCAAAAAGATTGTGGGCCTGAGTGGGTGCCTACTCTGGTTTACAGATGACTGTGTATCAGCTGCGGGTGTCGGTGCTGGATTATATGGAGCGAGACCTAGGAAAGCCTTGAAGGTAAGCCTATGGTTGCACGCCACAGTATTTCAGGTAGAAATCATAGCTGTCGGGGCATTTGCGAGGGAGAATATTAGCAGAGCACATCTAAAGTGCCAATCTATATTCACTCAGATAGCCAGGCCGCCATAACAGCTTTACAGCCCTATAAAATAAGCCCCAATCTTGTTTTGCTCTGTCATCAAGTACTCAATGTGCCATGAGCACGTATTCAGGTCATAGTGATGAGGAGGCTGATATCCTTGCCAGGCCGGACACGGCATCTCTCTCAATAGGCCCTGAACCAGCTTGTGGACTCTCCTTCAGGAAAAGTATATATTGAGGAATGGATTCCGAGCCATAACCTCTCAACCTGAAACGAGGCCTAAGGCAACTTCATGGCAAGAGGATTATGGCAGGAACATCTAAACTGCTTGCGATAAACTTGCTGCGCTTGAGCAGAACTTCACTCAGAAATGTGGTTGGTCTCTTTAGCGGTTACTGTGGACTGAGGAAGCACTTGAAGGTGATGAGGTGACATCGAGACTCCTCTCAAGGCAGATTATGTGACATGGAGGACGAAAGAGCCAGCCATGTCCTCTTCAAATTTAGGTTGTCTGGCATTAGAACTAACATATTCGGCTTTGCTGGCGAAGATGACTTAATTCCACAGGACAATTTGTTTAACAGACTCATGGTGTTTTAGAATACTCAAAGCTGTTCTCAAACTAATCCTGGTTAAGGGGCACTGAACTTCCTTCAGAGATATAGCGTTGGACCTGAGAACCTCCTCAGAAATCAATCAAGTTATACGAAGGATGTGGAGAGTTGACGGTGCGGAAAAGTGTGGACGCCTTAGTAGATTTCCTTCATATAACTTACTCTTCGTGTGCCGTCTGACACACGGCCGTCATAGGGTGCGTACTCGGCGCGGATATGTGTGTCTTGGCCTTTAATCGTTTACTTAGATACCATCATTGAGTTACGTAGTTTACAGAAAAACATTATTTCCCGTTATAATAATGAAGCTTCAGGTGGCTGATTTTTTGCATATCTCATTTCATCGTTTCGTTTTCAGCGAATTCTGAGGAAAAGTTTTTATTTGTTTCTCATTTGTGAACGTCAGTTTCCAAAAACACAACATTAATCAAGAAAGTTTAGTTTATCAAGTCACTAACTTGTAAAACTGACAGTTAACTTGCAAAATTTTCACAAGTTAGTAGTATTATTTACATTAGAAAATTTTGTTTTATCGTCATATATGTTGAAAATCATGGTACAATTGTTATTTCCAGTAACACAGATTTCTGTTGATGAAAGAGTTGATACTGATGATGATGAACCATCTGTTGACTCAGAAACTGCTGCACTCGAGGACTGCAGAACATTTGTACTCTCCTTACTACCAAATAATTTGCTAGACATTTCGATTTTTTTGTTGACCGAATCATTGACATAACTCATCGCAATTTCGGTGCTCTTCCACCCTCCTGCACGCTTTAGTGCTAAAATATCTCCACCCGAATCCGCAACCATAGTGGCTCCAGTTCTGCGAAAAGAGTGGCCGGTGTATAACTCTGGGTCTTTTAAACCTAAATATTTCGCTATTTGCTTTGGGACACCACCAATAGTGTGCTGGCCAGCATTAAGGGAAATGCACTTTCCATGTCGGTATGTCAAAAAAAATCTTAGGCTTTCTGTTCCAGGAGGCCGAAGATTTACATATTTTCTGTATATCATGCAGGGCTTGAAGCTGCAGCCATCATCGGTTATGGTGAATCTTCTTGTTGTTAAATTTTTTGTTTGCCGCAATGTCACAATAACATATTTTCCCTTATCTTCTACATCATTCATGTTTAAGGAGAGAATTTCGTCACATCGACAACATCCAAAAATCCCAAATATTGTTACAATTTTCGCCAGCAACCACTGGTCATCAGGAGCATGTAAAAGAAATTGTTCAGCCTCTTCTTTACTTAATACCTTGGCCTTTTTTGGCGTATAACGCGTTTCAGAAACGCTATTACCTTTTGAAATCTGCAAATGACAACTAAACGTCATATTTTCAATAAATTTTTTAAGGAAAACAAACCTGCGTACAGGGGCATTTTCTTTCATTTCCAAGCAGCTTTTCAGCATAGACCATTTTGCCCATAAAGTATTAGGGCTGAATCTAGCTGATAGTTGATTCAAGTAGACCATTAAAACATCTTCAATTACCCCAATCACACTATTTTTGTTTTGCCACTTTTTGAAGTCGTCGTATTCTCGCTCGTACCTTGAAGCTGATTTTGCAGGTAATAAACTTGAAGCTACACCGCTGGCTGCCTCAATAATTTCTTTTGGTACATTCATTTTCGCTTTCGCCAAAACAAATGTAAAGAAAAATAAACAGACATCTTCATGGCAACGCTTCCATAGCTTACGACATTTGCGTCAAATTATTGAGATTTTTTTGGAATTTATCTAACCTTTTTACAAATGAGAAACAAATAAAATATAAAACAATACACGCAAGGAAACGGGTTTTACAGGCTCAAGGAGGTAACTGACTTGCCTGCGGCTCGTCAGTTATATCCTCCATTCGCCAGTAAAAACCCTCTTACCTTGCTAGTAACGTTATATACTATTGAGCTATACAATTTTTCCGGTCGTTTTATTTTCCGCTTCTAGTAATTCTCAGGAAACTTGGGGTCATATCTCCACCGGAACATCATTTTTCAACACGATCAGATCTATAGCTCTGGAAATATTGGTAAAATGAAATTTAAAACAGCTATATCTCCGAATCTGTTGGTTGGAACTCGAGGTACCCAGACCTCAAACTTACACTATACCTTTCGCAAGTTATAGTGTACAGACTGACGGACATAATTGAATTTGACTAAGGATTCTTCATCAGTAAGTCAAATGGAATCGTTTGAGACAATTCCTCGCTAAAAATTCGTAAATTACAGACATTTTGCAGAATCATAGTGCCTGATACGAACGCACTAAATTATCGAGCATATCTGCTGAAAAAATACACATCAAATGAAATTCGGATAAGAAAACGTAGAAAAGAGACAGAATTTCATTCGCTTCATTGTGAAGCAAGAAGCTAGTAATAGGAGTGTAAACACTCAATAGGGGTAGTGCGATTTCACTAGACGATGGCGATGTGAACGGATATGAAACATGGTAGTCCGTGGCCGCCTTTAGAACCACCCCGCGGATTTCGACACGCAGATCGTAAAGCTATAAATGACTATTTTCAGGACGGCCTCATTAGTCCGGTGTTTGATCAGGCGATTGCACTAAATTCGGGGTATAAAAGGCCGATATTTGAATTTATTCAATTATCGTGGGCCGAAATGGCAGTCAATCCCAAGTTCGCCGGTAACAACCAGACCTTATCTACCCCATATGATAATGAAGCCGAATTGGCTTTCGCCTTGACGTAAGGGCCAATGACGTAATTGAGTGACGTTTATATGACATTTCAAGAACATTAAAGTATTCGGCGAGCTCATACCGCCGTATTCACAAAGCATTCAATCTCCGTTAAGTCCTAACTGAGGTCCTCAGTTAAGGATAAATTGGGGATAATAAGGGACAATCAGGAATAAAGGTGGTAAAACAGGCCTGTTTCAGCACCGTTAAATGCGTGTACTGAGGTTACGATTCCAATTTATCCTTAACTGAGGACTTCAGTTAGGACTTGACGGAGATTCAAACACTTAACAATGCTTTGTGAATACGGCGGTTTATCCGCTAATATTTGATTATTCGGTACCGTAGCTAAGTGAAAAGGATTCTTCAGTATTTTATCAACTGATTCGGGTGGATATTCATTCAATGTATGAATTAAATTCGTACATAAATTTAGGACTGTAGGGGTTATAATGTTTTTTTATCGTTGGTATGTCGTTGAGTGAGGACGTGTTGTCGGTTCGCTCCGATAATGCGGACGTAATCAGTAACATAATCGAAAAAATCTGCGATTATTGTAATAAGAAAGTTGGTGAAGTCAACCAGTGTACCAAGTGCAAGGAGATTTTTCACCCATCTTGTTTACTAAAAGCAGCCAGTAGAAAAACAGCCACCTGCCGACACGAAGTGGGTTTTCATGGAGGAAACGAGGAAGAATCGCAATTAAAAGTGGAAAATAGATGCCTTCAAATCGAACTCTCGTACATCAGAGCTCTCCTTGATGAATCCAATAGTAAAAATTCGATTCTCGTGGAAAATAATCAGTTACTACACGATAAAATCAAGAATTTGGAGAATCATATAAAAAATAATAGCAACGACAAAAAAAAAGGATGTAAACACGAATATAATAGATAAAGATAAGCAACGAAATTCAGGTTTAATGACATATAGCTCTGTGACCGGCAGACACACAGAGAATAGCCAATCACGACCTGCGCAGACGTCAACGCTGTCAATGTCTTCCAACAGTCAAAACAGACAAACCACCGATGCTTCTCGGGAAAAAAATGCGAGGTTAACTACAACAACAAATAGTAACGAGAAGTCAGAATTGAACGAAGACGCTAATATTGATACCGGAGGCTGGTCCACAGTTACAAGAAAGAAAATAAGTGCAAAGAAAACAAACAGGAATATTTGCTATGGTAATAAGGCTACCGACCAAAATACATCGATTCAAGGTGCAATTCATAGGCGATGGATGTATGTAGGAAAGATTTCAGGCAAGGACGTAACAGAACAAGACATGTCATCATTTTTAAAAGAGGTAGAAGGACACGAAAAATTCGTTATCAAAAAGTTGAACACTATCGGACAAAACTCATCTTTCAGCATTGGTTTAACTGAAGAAGCATATAAAACGGTATTCAATGAATCCTTTTGGCCCATTGGTGTTGTAATAAGGGAGTTTACATTTAACAAAGAGTTTTTTCGGAAGTTGGAAGACCACAGTGCTCCACGGAATCCGTAGACTTATCGGTAGTACACCTAAATATTGAGGCCATATCAACATCTTTTTGTGGATTGGAACTAATGGCTTCAGAATATAATGTGGATTTTCTTGCAATAACTGAGCACTGGCAAGATCGGGAACAACTCTCCGCCTATAACATTCTGGAACATAAGCTCATATCAAGCTACTGCAGACCAAGAAATAAACATGGAGGCTCTGCCATTTATGTGAAAAACTATCTGGCAGTGAATTGTAAAAAAAGAGAGGATATTGAACGAATGAGTATTCCACAGACAATCGAGTGTAGTGCATTGGAATACTATGCTCCTGCATCAAACAAACTGCTTCTAATATGCCTGTATCACCCTAGCAGTTATGGTCCAAACAAAGAGGTATTCTTCGAAAGATTAATGGAGATCTTGGATGTGATTACAACAGAAAAAGCCATTAAATTCATTATCGCAGGTGATTTCAACATTAACCTTCTTGATACCAAAAATAAAAATACAGAAACTCTGCTTGAAATCTTGGAATCATATGGAGTCAGAGTATTGATAAATGAACCCACAAGAATTACACCGACCAGCCAAACATGTCTTGACAATATATTTACCAGCATCGAAGATGGCTATGCGTACACCCTGCAACCTCACCTATCGGATCACCTAGCACAAATATTTGAGTTCAAGTTGCCACATAAATCAAAAAACATACAAATAACAAGTAATATACGGCAATATAGTGATAAAAATGTCACAAACTTTCTTGAAGAACTGGAGCTAACGAACTGGGACAATTTGAAAAACTGTGAGAGGGCTGATGTGAATAGCATGTGGGAGATCTTCACATGTAATTACAACAAAATATTCCAAAATAATTTTCCTCTCAAAAAAGTAAAAAAAAGACCTCATTTGCAGTCACATCTGGAATTTCTGAAATCTCAACCTGAGATACAAGATCTGAAGAAACGTTTGGATATTCTCTTCCTAATATCCAGAAGAAATGGAGCTTTACTTGGAGAATACAAAAGGGTTAAACAAGAATATGATAGAATGCTCAAGGACTCAAAGATGGCCTACTACGGGGATAAGATCCGAACCTCTCGTAACAAGTCAAAAACTACCTGGCACTTGCTCAATACACTTACAGGCAAAAGTCCCAACAGAGAACTAGTTTTACCATCTACAGACTATCAGACCATTGCTGACAACTTCAATCACCATTTTGCAGTCACTGCTCCGAATCCAACAAGAGAAGAACTTTCACTGAAAACGAAGAGGATAGACAATAGCTTTTACATGTTTGATGTGACTAGCCAGGAAATTATCAGTACTGTTAAACAGATGAAAAATCCATCGTCATGTGGTCATGATAGTATACCTGCTCGCATCGTCAAGAAATCCATCCATCTAATCGCTGAGCCTCTCACCTACATAATGAATCAGGCTTTCATCGAAGGCACTTTCCCAGATGACCTCAAGCTGGCAATCATCAGACCCTGCTATAAGAAAGGACCCTTTACTGCAATGGAGAACTATCGCCCCATCAGCATGCTAACAACTTTTGCGAAACTATTTGAGAAAATATTATCTAACAGATTGCTGTCCTTTTTCAGAAAATTTGGAATATTCACCAATCACCAGCATGGTTTCAGGAAGAATAGGAATACAGAGACTGCAATCTTCCAGCTAACAAGTAAACTCGTCGAGGCCGTGGATAATGGATATGTACCTGTGGGGCTTTTCTTGGACCTTTCGAAGGCCTTTGATTCTGTCAACCACAAACAACTGATACAGAAGCTTGAACACTACGGGATTCGAGACAAGCAATTGAATCTCATCAGGAGCTATCTAGAAGGGCGTAGGCAAAAAGTGGTGATCTCAACCAAAGGAGAAGTATTTTCGTCAGGCGAGGAACTGATCAAGCTGGGAGTCATACAGGGAAGCATACTGGGACCACTGCTCTTCCTCATTTACATCAATGACCTACCATCTGATCTTGAGGGAAATCCACAACTTCGTGATGCAGTGGCTGATATGACTATCTACGCTGACGATACCAATATTATTGCACTGGACAAAAATATTGAGGAAACATTTAGAAAAGCTGAGACGACTCTGGTCGGTGTCAAGAGTTGGTGTTCTAAAAATATGCTCCGATTAAATGTGGATAAGACAGAGTGCGCTGTGTTTCATAGTGATCGTTCTGGCATTCTACCTCCTGATACTGTTGAATTACAGGGTGTTATAGTTCCATGCCTGAGCACTGTCAAGTTTCTAGGTATTCAGCTGGACTCCAATCTGAAATGGCATGACCACATCTATAGCCTCTGCCAAAAACTGAGTAAAAATATTTATACCTTCAGTGTACTTAGACAATTTGTTGACAAGAGTTTGTTGATGATTTTGTATTTTTCCAACTTTCAATCTGCGATTACTTATGGTATTGTGACTTGGGGCAATAGTAACCAGTTGTTTAAGGTCCTCAGAGTACAGAAGTTGGCCATCAGGGTCATCAACAAAATGAAATTCCGCGAAACTTGTAGGGGAGTATTCAGGAGAGATAACTTGTTGACTGTAGTCGGTCTATATATACATAGATGTATGTTATTTATCAGAAAATATCCTGAATTTTTTGCAGAGTTTTTAAATGTTAACAACACTAGACGTAGGGCACATTACTTGTATCCTAAGCATTCCCTCAGTCTAGCTCAGAAAAATAGTAGATATATGTGTATGAAGTTATATAACTCACTTCCCGGAAGTCTGAGAGCGATCAAAGAACTCAATGTCTATAAGAAGAAAGTGCACCAGTTCTTAGTTAACATCGAACCTTATTCACTTGATGAATTTTTTTCTAGGTTGTAGGAACTTTAAGTAGTTAATGTTATCTATCTGATTTGACATCATTTCTAATTTATTATTTGTAATAACTTTTGAAATGCAAATAAATTATTATTATTATTATTATTAATGTTGAGATCGAATAAATTTTTGACACAAGTCAGGGTAAAATTTGGAATATTCATTAGATGTCTACTATATACAGGGTGAGCCTTTAAGTTGTGCATTAATTTTAACCATAGATGAAATTAAACCATTTTATTTTCATTTACCATTTTGCGAGCTTCGGCTCAGGTAAAATGATACATACCTACTGTTGAAATTGAAGAAAAAAATCAGTTTTTCTGTTGCAGCTTTGACATGGTTATTCTGAATGACATGAATTTCAAAACGATTTCTATAACTATGACAAATTAACAGTTATTTTCTAGTTCCACTGGGTTCCTTGTTATATACTCGTGGATTCACAATACTAAATGATAATGATAATGATAATGATTTATTCAGCATCAATAATTTACATGCTTCGTCAATAGTTATTAATTTAAGAATTCCTCTAGATTATATATTGTATTCTGTATCAGGATCGCTTTGACATGTTTCTTGAATTTTTTCACATTCAGATCTTTAATGGCATTGGGAAGCCTATTGTAGACTTTAGGTCCCCAGTAGTCTACTCCCTGCTGTGCATACTTCCGTTCATGGTATGGGATGGTTAGTTTGTTTCGGCTTCGTGTATTAAAATTGTGGAATGTGCTATTGGATGGAAAGTTGTCTAAGTTTTTGTGGACGTATGTGGAGCACTCCAATATATATACTGCTGGTATGGTGAGTATGTTAAGTTCCCGAAACGCTTCCCTACAGCTTTCTGTCTGTTTTAGCCCTAATATAGTTCTCACCGCTTTCTTCTGGAGGATCAGGATGTCAATGGCATGCACCGATGTGCCCCATAAGAGGATTCCATATGTCGCCAACGAATGGAAGTGGGCAAAATAGGAGATCACTGCTGCCTTCCTAGAGGAAACTCTTTTAACAGCAGAGATGGTGTAAATTGCCACTGCAAGTTTTTTTTTTAATAAATCGATGTGTGGCTCCCATGAAAGTGCCCCATCTAATGTAATTCCAAGCAGTTTGATGGTGTCATTTTTGTTGCTCTTAATTTTTAAATTTTGTGTTTTTGATTCATTTATGGCCATAGAGTTACAGCTGAACCAGTGCTTAGATGTTGAGAGCACATATTTCTCCAACCTCCTCAGATTCCCCTCATCCAAGGCTTTTAGGAAAAAAGAAGTATCATCTGCAAACAAAAGAGTTATTAGATGCATGGTCAACTCATCCTTTGTCAAATTCAGGTCGTTCACGAATATCAGGAAAAGTAAGGGTCCCAGCTTCGATCCTTGTGGAACTCCAGATGTTATGTTCCTGCCCCCAGACAGCAAGTTATTCCACAAAACATGTTGTTGTCTATTCGACAGAAACGAGCAGATGATATCAAGGGCCGCACCTCCTAAACCATAACATCGCAGTTTACTGTGAAGGATTTCGTGGTCTACAGTATCGAAGGCTTTTGATAAATCCTGTGAAACAATTTCTGATGGCCATTTTTCATCCAGGGACTTGATTATTTCGTTCATGACCTCCATCAGCAGAGTTGTAGTTGATTTGCTGGTTCTGAATCCATGCTGTTGGTTACTGAGTAATTCATTGTCTTCAAGATATGCTAGAAGCCTAGATTTGATTATTTCCTCTAGAATCTTTGATATAGCTGGCAGGATAAATAAAAAATAAAATAAGTGTAAATAAAGCAGATAACGTTTATGTTGAATTGTTATAAGAATCTTCACTTATTTTAGAAACTTAAATAATTGTTCTTCATTTCTCCTAAAACGCAATATTTTTAAGATATTCAATGTTATAAAATCTGATATTGTTTTGAAATTTGACTTATTTTGGTTGATCCGCTCCAGACCTAGAATCGGCCTCTGATCATTTATGATTTGTTTTGCGCGTATGTTCTGGGGAACATCGCGTTATCATTTTGCCGAAATGTCTGTAACTTTCGAATTTTTTGACGAAAATGGTCTCAAACGATTTGGTTCAACTCCCCAATGATGAATTCGATGTCAAATTTGATTCTGTCTGGTCGGCCGTCCGGCAGTCCGGCCGTTGGCACGATAACTTGAGAACGGACAGAGCTAGCAACTTTAAATTTTCAGGGTAGGCGGCGCATCCCAATACGACGAACAACTTCGTTAATCGGCATAATCGGCCCAATGGTTTCCCAGTAATAATTTTGTTTTCAACCAATATAAATCTGATCAAATTGAAACTTGGTGAATAGTTGTAGAATATGAGTCTAAGCACGTTTGTGAAATTTTGTGAGAATCGTATCGCTAGAAAATTATTAAAAAATATTATTGTTGTCACGATAACCTGAGAACGGAAAGAGATAGCGGCTTGAAGTTTTCAGGTTAGGTTGTGCATCTGAATGCGACATTTGAGTTTGTTTATAAGCATAATCGGCCAAACGGTTTTAGAGTTATAGCCATCTAAAATTTGGTTGTTTTGGTTCCTCATTAACTCAAAAAATACAAAACCGATTGTATTCAAACATGGTTATTAGTTGTAGAATGCCAACGCGAAGATTCTTGCAAAATTTCATGAGGATAGTATCTGTAGAAAATTTTTAAGAAATCATTGAAAATTGAAAAAAAAGAATTCTATATATCAGTAACTATTCGTCTGAAATTGCTGAAATTTAGCAAGAGCCTTTAGAACCTAACTATACTGCCAAGTTTCAAGTTTTAACACGAGCGGTTAAATATTGTTGGAGATTCGAGCAGCCTTGTTCGAGTTCAGTAGATGGGTGACCGTTGTCTCGATAACTTTCGAACGAAAGGAGATAGGGACTTGCAATTTTCAGGGTAGGTTGCGTATCCGAATGGGAGAGTTGAGTTCGTTTTTGGGCATAATCGGTCTAAGGGTTTCCGAGTTATACCCACCTGGAATATTATTTCCTCGATAACTCAAAAAATTAAGATTCGATCGAATTGAAGCTTGATAACTAGTGGTTGAAAATCAACATTAAGACGTGTTTAAAATGTTGTAAGAACCGTACCCCTAGAAAATTAAAAAAAAATGACGAAAAAAATAATTTTGTGAGAACCGTACCTACCCCTAGAAAATTTGAAAAAAATTAGGAAAAAAAAAAATTGGTTCAAGCACTGACGTGAAGGCCGGAGCTTTTGCGCGTATGTTCTATTATCCATTCTCCTGCATTGGACACCCTCTATCGAATTTACTATGGTAAATTATGTTGTCCATTCTTCTGTATTGGACACTTAATTCGAATTTACCATGGTGAAATCGAATTAAGAGTGTTTGTTTCGAGAACCAAACTGATCAATTCAATCGAATTCATCGCTAAATCTCCGAAGAATTCACCTAAATGCGTTGAAATTGAGATATTACCATTTTATCTTGAATTTTTCCTTCAAAATGAAAAAATATTCACCGAAATTGGTCAACCTTGTGAAATGTCTCTGAATCTCTGAACTCTTCTGAAGAAACGAAATAACTCGTTGGAGAAGAAAGTATAATTTTGCATGAATCAAAGTCGATATTTTTGCGCGCATATTCTAGGAAACAGCGTACTATCATTTTGTCCAAATGTCTGTAATTTTCGATTTCTTGTCGAAAGAGGTCCCAAACGATTAGGTTCGACTCACTGATGAAGAATTCGAGGTCAAATTCGATAGCCACGATAACTTTCGAACAGAAGAACATAGCAACTTTTAGGATATGTTGCGCCTCCAAATGCGACGGTTGAGTTAATGGTCATAATCGGCCGAAGGTTTCGGAGTTATACCCATTTGTAGTTTTGTTGATATTTTCTAAATACCTCACAAAATACATATCCGATCAAATTGCAATTTGATCATTATTAGTATAATGCCGACCCACAAATTTATGCGAGATTATGTGCTGATCTGATAACTAGAAAGAAGAATGAATCATTTGTTTTTCAAAAAAGAATTATTTTTCTCCGAAAGTGTTGTATTTCAGAAACATTTCGTCAAATTCCGCTGAAATTTCGCAAAAACCTACATGCAGCCATTTTAAAATACCGGATTTCAGCTCGATCAGCTCTGTATTTTTGGAATTATTTCATTTCAAAATTTGAATTCATTCGATCTCCACTGCATTTTTTCACGTGTCAAAGTTTCCTTTATTTATGCCCAACTTCATGCAGTATTTCATGAGGGTTTGTGAGGTGTGAATAGACAATGGAACATGTGCGCAAAAATCTTTACTTCACGTCAGTGTTATTTAAGAACATTTCATCCAAATCGTAGACTCAAACTTGATCAGATTTAATAATTTAATTTAATATTTGGAATATAAGATTTATAATGGGTATGTTTGGAAGCATTGGGCGAATTTTGCCCATTCATGAACTCGATCAAAATATTCGGGCCAAAATCTGAGGAGGGAAGCCGTACAATAGCTCTATCAGGCTCTGGTACAAGCCTTGAAAAGACAAACCCTTGAATACAACCTTTATAGTTTATATGCAACTAGCTGCCCGCCCCGGCTTCGCACGGTTGAAATGCTGTTACTAAATATACTACAGAATTTCTTTTTATACAACGTTCACAGCATTTTTGTCGTTAGACAATACAAACATGTTTTCTTTAGAGGTGACTATTGAAGGAGCGACATATAATTGGCCATGTGAAAAACACTCAACGCTCAAATATAAGCCTGTAGCATTGAAAGTTGGACCCTGCGATTGATTAATGGTCATTGCAAAATATATCTTTACCGGAAATAATAGGCGTTTAAATTGGAGCAGTAAATTCGATGGTATCAGAGGAATTTGGGGAACCAATACATCTATCCTGGCTGAGGCGAGCCTCACGCTCTACAGATGATTCTCTGGCTCCCTGTATTCGATTTCTATCCCTATTCTGGCTGTGCCGGCCTCCCGGTCGGTACCACCGCAACCGCTATGTTCCTGCATTTTAAATCTGCGATATCTTCGAAAATATTCATTTAAATTACATGCTGTTAAGGGCCATAGTGATCAATATTAAATGCACAATACACTTAAGGTACTTAATTGGATAAGGAAGGATCAATGCTGTATTGCTTAAAATAGCTTCGTAATCAAGCCATTATTTCTCGTAGAATGTAGGATAAAAAAAGGTTATTGTGGGTTATCCTTAAGAGATAGACATATACCATCGCAGACTTTTTTGTAGACCTTTTTAAGGTGTACCATTCTGTACTACATTATTTTGATCTATCTCGTAGGGTTCAGCCAGCGTTTGCAATGTAAGCGCAAAAAAAAATGTGTTTATATACGACATCACATTAGAAACCTCTAAAATTATCAGTGTTTATCTAATATGTTATGCATGTATTATACAGATAAACCTTCCTATTGAATCACTCTATGTATTAAAAAAATTGGTTCAAGCCCTGTGGACAGGAGCTATTGGGCGCATGTTCATCTTCCTTGTGGCCCGTACTGACCAGTAAAGAAAAAAAGCAGTATCATGTTGAATACCTTAATATTATTCTGGAACACAAATTTTCCATTACAATAATCTTCATCTAGCTTCTATTTAGTATCAATTCCTGTAGAACGTGATCATAATAAGTGTTTTCCATATAATAAAATGTGTTTGAACTTGGTATGTAGGAAATCTGACATCAATTATTGGAATTAATTGATTTGACAAACAGCCGTCAAATGAGGTAAATAGATTTTTGTGACGATTTTCTGTGACCATAGAACGTCAAAACACGCTGGAATGTGAATTTTAAGCAATATCTTCTGGAATTGAGATCGTATCGAACTGAAATTTTGCACACTCGTGTAGAATGCTTTATTTAAGCATTTCATTATTGCATTTCTTGAAATAGGTACCTTTTCAAGTCGATCAACATCGTCCTTCTTTCGACGTCTAAACTATGACTTGATTCTTTATGTTTATGTCTTTGAATTTGTTTTCGGTGGAATTCAAAGAGTTCATAGAATAATCGATGAAAATACTGAGAGAGACTCAGGAAATTTGACACATTTTGTCTTATATCTCCAGAAATTGAAATCGTATAGAGCCAAAATTTTGCACAATGTTGCAAAATACTACAATTGACGTTAGTACAAGTTTTTGTTGCAATCTGATGAATAGTTCACAAAAAAAAAATTTTTTTTTCGAAAAAATTTAAAGAAATATTTTTTTAAAAATTATCAACATTTCGATCATAACAGAATTTTGCCAAAAGTTGCGCGTTTATATCCTCGAACTGACTACCAAGTTTCGATTCAACATCTTCTTTAGTTCCTGAAATATCAGGGAAATAACCTCAAAATTTTAAATATCTATAACTCCTAAACCGTCCGGCCGATTTTGCCCGTTAACGAACTTACCCGTCGCATTTTGATCAGAAACCTACCCTGAAAGTTTGAAGTCGATAGGACCTTCGGTGCTCCTGTTATCGTGCCTACGGCCGGAAGTACGGCCGGCCGGCCGGCCGGCCGGATGGCCGGACGGCACCCAAAAATCTGACACCGGATTCGTGATCAGGGAGTCCAAATTAGTCTATTAGCCAATTTTCAGCTCGAAATTCGAAAATTACAGACATTTGGACGAAATGATAGGACGATGTTCCCCTAGAACATGCGCCCAAAAAACCGCATCAAAATCCTTTACGTAGTTTTAAAGATCTAAGCATACATAGGAACAAACAGACAGCGGGAAGTGACTTTGTTTTATACTATGTAAGGATATTTCGTTTTATGATGATTGTCAGATGGTTAGCACGAATCTCATTGGGAAAAAAACTACTGTATTTTGTAAGAACCCTGTGGTTGGTCAGGGATTTGGAAAGAAGCGTAATCCGATAAACTGTCGCTATGTCGTTGTATCGTAAACCAATTCAGCGGCTGTCTAGCGAGGGCAGCCAGAGGCCACGTAATTGCATACAAATGACACATTTCAGCGTCAAGAAAGCCCGCCCAACAGCCGCACGAAGCATCCATCCCGAAGGATAACCTCATACATCACCCCCGAGTCCGTAGACCGGGAATGCTGAGAATCTGCCGAATAGCTCATCCCGTGTGCTCGTTAGTGCCTTTCTAACACATCGATGTTGTGAAACGTGTCATGTAAACCCGCTCTAGTCCCATCCAGGCTATCAGTCACTCGTCGGAGATGGCGCTGCGGCGGAGAGATGCAAAGAGGAAGAAGGCAAGAAACATCGTCTCATATGCCTCGCCACACACGCGCTCCTTGTGAAACGTCCCGTCTCATTTAAAAACTATTATTTATGATTGCTTCAGTCGCGGAATGCGCCTCCGACCTCTTTTTCAAGATGTTGCCATTGCTACTTATTATGTTACGGCTTCCGAGCGTTGCCTGTTCGGGTAGACCGTCTTAGGAATTTCGTTGTAGGCATTCGTTTTTGCTGAACTGGTATCGAGAATTCCGTCAAATTCGGATTTGGGGTCGTTTATCCAAATGTGGTATGTATCTGCTGGACATAAATTGCAATGTTCTACATCAATTCATTGTCAAATGGTTCCTTTCTGGGTTTTCCCTCCCAAACTATAAAAAAATTATTAGAAAATATATTGTATGTCATGATAGCCTGAGAACGGAAAGAGATAGCGACTTGAAATTTTCAGGTTAGGTTGTGCATCTGAATGCAACATTTCAGTTTGTTTATAGGCGTAATCAGCCAAAAGGTTTTGGAGTTATAACAATCTGAAATTTGGTTAATATTTCCTCAATAACTCAAAAAATAACGAAACCGATTATATTTAAACATGGTTATTAGTTGTATAATGCCAACGCGAAAGTTCTTACAAAATTTAGTGAGGATCCTATCACTAGGATATTTTTGAAAAATAATAGTAAATTATTGAGAAAAATTCTATATATCAGTAACTATTCGTCCGACATCGTTAAAATTTTGCAAGAGCCTTCAAAACCTAACTCTACTGCCAAGTTTCAAGTTTGAACACGATCGGATATATATTGTTGGAGATTCGAGCAGCCTTGTGTGAGTTTAGTAGATGGGTGGGTGACCGTTGCCTCGATAACTTTCGAACGAAAGAAGATAGGGACTTGCAATTTTCAGGGTACTTATGTTGCGTATCGGAATAGGAGTGTCAAGTTCGATTAAAGGCAGAATCGGTCCAACGGTTTCAGAGTCATACCCACCTGGAATATTATTTGTCTATTTCAGTATCGTAATGATTCCATTCCAGCACTGAAAACAGTGCTGGAATGAACCCATTCCCGCATTGTTTCTAGTTATATTTTTCGTTTTGTGGTAGTCAGCACTGACATTCGATCCTATGAAATTCAAAACACGTCAATTGACAATACAATATAATCTGGATATAGTGAAATAATTGTTGAGGAAAAGCTTTATTTTCATTAAAAAATATGGTACTAGAGATTTCCTTCTTGCTTATTTTGAATCATTCCTGCTATTAGGAAACTGTTTTAAATCTGATCTCCATGCCCTACGTACGTTTCAAATCCAAATTCCGTAATCCGTCAACTTTCGTAACAGTCACACCAACTACCAAGATACAATACAAAAGTCACTAGGATGTATAATCCGAATTCTTCATTAAATTTCAACAGTATTTTGCAAAACTTGCCCGAAATAGAGAAAATATCGTCTAATACTCGTTGCAGAAGGCAATTCCAACACTCATGCTTTCGAAAACTCGCTCCTACGTCGCTCGTTTTCGAATTTCGCATTCGTGTAGTAATAGGAGCCCATTCTGCAACTCGTTTTAGAATATACTATTCCTCGATAACTCAAAAAATATAGACTTGATCGAATTGAAGCTTGGTATCTTGTTGTAGAATATCGACACACACACGTGTTTAAAATTTCATAAGAACCGTACCCCTAGAAATTTTTTAAAAAATTATGAAAAAAAAATTGGTTCAAGCACTGATGTGAAGTTAGGAACTTTTGCGCGTATGTTCTATTGACCATTCACCTGTACTGGACACTCTTAATCGAATATACCATGGTAAATTATAATCTCCATTTTCCTCTATTGGACAATTAGTTCGAATTTACCATGGTAAATTTGAATTAAGAGTGTCCAATACAGGAGAATGGACAATATAATTCACCATGGTATATCGTGACATAAAAAATATTTTTTAATAATTTTTTTAAAATTTTCTAGTGATGCGATTCTCACAAAATTCCACAAACGTGCTTAAGTTCATATTCTACAACTACTCATCCAGTTTTAATTCGATCGGATTCATATTGGTTGGAAATAAAATCATTACTCCGAAACCATTATGCCCATTAACGAACTCGTCCGTCGTATAGCGATGCGCCACTTACTCTGAAAATTTCAAGTCGCTATCTCATTCCGTTCTCAGGTTATCGTGGCAACGGACTGCCGGCCGGCCGGACAGAATCAAATTTGTCCTCGAATTCATCAGGTAGTCGAACTCAATCGTTTGAGACCATTTTCGGCAAAAAATTAGAGAATTACAGACATTTGGGCAAAATGATAACGCGATGTTTCCCAGAACATACGCGCAAAAATATCAATAAAATAAAAAATCATTATTTTTTTGTGTTGCTTCCGACAAATATCTTGTGTTTCTTACGCAGAGGCAATCGACGAAAAAATATTTTTTTCATTTTTGGATATGCTTCAGAAAGAAAGGCTTCAATAACAAATACCAATCCAATTTAAACTAGATAATTAATTCTAGAATGTCGATGCGCAAAGTTTTGCGCAATTTCGTGAAGATCGTATCACTAGAAAATTTTAAAAAAATCATTGAATAAACTTCTGTATCTGAGAATTATCCATCCGATATCGCCGAAATTTTGCGATGGCCTTCAACCCTAATTTTACAGTTCTAAAGTTGAAGACGATCGGATCGATATTGTTGGAGATAATGAAAAAATATTGGAAGCATTGCAGCCTTTGGTGAGTTCAGTAGCTGGATAGTTACCGTTGCCACGATAACTTTTGATCAGAAAAAGATAGTGACATCTGATTTTCAGGATAGATTGCGCATCTGATAGGGACAGTTCAGTTTGTTGTTTGGCATAATCGGCCAAACAGTTTCGGTGTTATAGCCATCTGAAATGTTATTTTTCTGTCCTCAATAACTGAAAATTTATAAATCTGATCCAATCAAGAGTTGATCATTACTTATGGAATGCCAACACGCTAATTTTTGCGAAATTTTGTTAATATTGTATCTCTAAAAAAAACAAATAAAAATTTTTTCAAAAATTCGGTTCGGTTCGGTCAGAATCCGCTGAAATTCTGCAAATACCTTGGAGCTGCCATTTTAAAATCGAGAACCGAATTTCAACTCCATCGACTTTTTACAATGCGTGAATAGAGAATGGAACATGCGCGCAAAAGCTCCTGACTTCACGTCAGAGCTATTTAAGGATTTTTCTTGGAATACATTTAATTATTTTCCGAACATATTTCCAATTCTCTCCTATATTCCAGACAAAAAGATTCCCGCACATAAATCGCGTAAACCTATATGGACCAACTATTTTCTCAATTTGAATAAAAGCGGAAATTTCGTCTGATATCGAAATGGATTCATGCGATATTTTCAACAAGCACCTAATTACAGATCCTTCGTTCTGGGGATTCCGGGGTTGGATCTCAGAAAAATAAGGTCTTTTTTGCATCGTTTGAGAACAAGCCTTTGCGCGCATGTTCGATAGGGAGCAGCGTACTATCATTTAGCTCAAAGTTCGAATTTTTTGGCCGAAAATGGTCTCAAATGATTAAGTTCGACTCATTGATGCAGAATTCTAAGTCAAATTCGATTCTGAACTTCAGAACGTGAATAGATAGCGACTAGCTCTTTACAGAGTAGGTTGCGCATTCGAATGCGACGGTTATGTTCATTAATGGGCATAATCAACGAATTTTGTCTGTATCTCACCAACCGTTTGCCCGAAATCGCCTTAAATTTGCCAGAGCCTTCAAAACCTAATTATATCTACAGCCAATTTCAAAATTTGAACACAATCGGATCTTTATTGTTGGAGATATTGAAAAAATATTGTGATCCAAGCAGCGCTGGAAAGGTTCAGTATCTGGATGGGTGACCGTTACTTCTATAACTTTCGAAAGGAAAGAGGCAATTTTCAGGGTTGCACATTCGAATGCGGTAGTTGAGGTTCGATTCATTAGAAAAATAATTAAAATATTTCTTCAAAAATGTTATATTTCAGAAACTATTCAGATTCAGATTCCGCTGAAATTCCACACATTCAAGGCGAATTTTATTTTCGAAAGTAAAGATTCGATGGAATTGAAATCTAGTACTTGGTTGTAAAAAGACGTCTCGAAGGTTCATGTAGTATTTCGTGATGGTGTGCGAGGCGTGAATGGATAGTAGAACATACGTGCAAAAGCTCCTGAGTTAAAATATGTGTGTGATTGATAATTTAGTATCATGCGAGTAATATTTTACATGTACCTAGTACCTTCAAAACATTTTTTAATTAATTCCCTTCAACCCTATTTATTATTATTATTTATAATTTTTCTTCAAAAATCTTATATTTCAGGAACTATCTGTCGGATTCTGCTAAAATTTGGCACAAATCTTCCAGCCGCATTGTATTTTCCCAATACAACCAAATATTTGATCTAAATTCCATATTATTTGTTTTTCTTTGGGGTATATACCAAATTTCGCAATAACTAAATGGGGGTTCCGACAAAGAATAGAGCCAATTTTTGATTAACGCTGAAAATAAAATTTTGACCTCTGGTACAAAATGATTGAAATACAAATATCTATTCAATTTTAAATTTCAATTCTCCTCTCAAAATTTTTTTTTCTCTTCGTTTCATTTCTAATCGAGATCCCTTAATGGGTCCAACTCAAGCGTTTATCCTCCAATCAGCTGATGAGGTTCGCGCACTTCCAAGGTGCAACACGTCGACAATCTTGGACCATCTCCAAGAGCGGTGGAGGTGAGAGACTGTTAATTGAGAGATAGCAGCAGTTTGGTCAACGATATTTTGTTGGGGACATGCTTAATCTGATGATGTATAAATATTGTCGCGTCTGCAACGCATGATTAAGGAGACATCACATCTGTTCAGGTGATTTATGGTAGAAAGGAGACGGGTTCTGGAACATGAGAAGCCAGTTCCCCTTTTTCTTCCAGAAATTATTAATGTGCGACGAAAATGAGAGAAAGGTATATTCATAAACGTAAAAGTTTTCTTGTACCACTTTATCTATACAAAATCGAGACTTCAGGGTGAAATACTGCTATATGATTCCAAGTATTGTCCATCCCTGGCACTACATTTTTGGCGCTCTTATTCCCCTAGACAGACTGCCTATTAATTTGCTAAAATGTCTGAAATTTTCGAATGTTTGGCTGCAAATGGTCACAACTGTTCCGTTTTGACTTACTGGTGAAGAATCCGAGGTCAAATTCAATTATGTCTGGACAGCCGATTACTCTCGAACGAAACGAGTTAGAAATGTAGAAATTTGTAGGGTAGATTCGGAGTCCAAATGCACCAATTAAGGTTCTTTAATGAGCAAAATCCGCGAAGTGGTTTCGGAGTTATATTCATGTGAAATAACTCCAATAACTCGAAAAAAACTGATCTGATCTAATGCACCTAAACTCGATAGTTAGTTGAAAACTGCCCACACAAACACTTGTGCAATTTTATGAGTATCGTTTGAATAGAAAATGCAAAAATATTGTTAAAAAAAATCTGTATCAGTCACATGTCACTGGAATTTTACGAGAGCCTTCGAAACCCAATTTTACTGCCATGTTCTACATTAATACTTGATCAGACCTAAATTGTTGGAAATATCGGCGAAATATAGAAATATTAAATCACATTGTACTGGTTCACTGTTTCACAATCACGCAGCAAAATTCTCGGTCCGAACTCGAACGAATTCCATGTTTCAGTTTGAATTTCTTGAATTAGAAATTCTTGGTAGTGTCATTTTTATAGGAGAAGAGCAATTTGTAAGATGATTTTAAATCGATATTCAATAACTATCTCGGGTCAAGATTAGTTGAATATGTTTCTCATGACCTTCTTTTGAAGAATATGGACCAAATATTTAGGTTTGATTGAAAGTCAAACGATATTTTTATCCAGATATAATCAGGTTTCTATCCAAGATTCGAGGTTTTACCAAGATCGGAAAAATTCTATATATTATAAAACAAACAACAATGAAAAAACGTAATTAAACATATTATTGTATCAGTTATTCCGAAATTCGAGAATTAACAATTCTCGAATATCAGAATAACTATCAACAAAATAATTCTGAAGTTTTTCGTTAAGTGTCTGACGAAGGAGTCTGATATAGACTCCGAAACGTTACGATATAGCTGTTTCTTCGTTGATGTTGTTTCGTTGTTGTTTGTTAAGAAACATTTTTCGATTGATTGCTTCTGACAATTATCTTGTGTTTCTTACGCAGAAGCAAATCACAAAATAATAAATTTTTTATCTTATATTTCTGATATTTTTCAGAGTTTCAGAAAATTCAGCAAGAAACCGTTTATTAACTCAAATTTGATGTTTTTTTCTGATAAATTGCTTAAACTAATGATGCTTGGTAAAATTCATGAATGTATAATGAGATTTGTTTGATAGATAGAACTTTTATTTTTTTCTTTCTTCAAACATTATTTGAATATGTAAATCTCCGTTACTGTATCTATAAAAATACATACTGGTATTGTCCTTGTAATTGCACTACATCGAATTTAAATTTAATTTTATCAATAATATTTTTCAGTCCTGAACTTTAGAACAGAATTAAAAAACTTTTTCATTCAAATAGGAAAGGTTGAAAATCTCTTGTTCTTGAATATTTTGATACTAATAATATGTAAGAATGCCACATAAAATTCCTCAGTGTGATTGATTCCTCAGTATTATAATAATAATGATAATGATAATGATAATGATTGATCTTTTTCGATAATCAACTCATTCAAAATAGTCAATGCTTCTTTAAAAAAAAAATCAAAAAAGGAGTTTTCCAATGTATCGCAATGCCATCAATTTGTATATTTTGCCTTAACTTATTCTATCTTTCACAACATCGCTCTCTATCTGTCTCTCTCTCTCTCTTATGTATTCCGCAACGAACTGTGTGTAAAGGCCGGTCCATACGCTACGTTGCGTGTAGATAGGAAAATTGCGCAGTTTTTAAAACGGTGCGGAAACGTTGCAGTTGCAGCGCTGAGCTAGAGCATAGATATCCGTGATCTGCGTGGATTTGTCGCTGCATATGTACGGTAACTATGGTAACAGCATGCCAAAATTGACAAGAGTAGTATCTCCTCCATGACGATATCGCTAAAACTGTACAAAATATATACATGGTGAGTCTTTGACCACTGCATTAATTTTAACCAAAGATTCCTCTCATCCAATGAAACACTTTTTTCATTTACCATTTTTACTGATTCGGCTCAGGTAAAAAGTTACAAGCGTTTAAAGATTTCACAATGTGCTAATACACTCCCGCATATAAATTATCTATGACATTGTTGGCGGACGAGAATAAGGCATGGTAACGTGGTTTACAGCTTGATTCGGGATTCCAACGCTCAGGGACGGATCCATAAAAGTAGTGAAATTTCTGGAGTTTTCCATTTTAAAACATTCAATGAATATCTCGAAAACGGTGCGTTTAAGGAGAAATGGTGAAGAATAATATAATGTTCTAAAACGATGGAATATTCTTGAAATGACTCAAGAAAAACTTTATATGCTTTCTTTATGCTAATTTCGTTTAGTTTTATGAATCCACGAGTCCATAACTAGAAAACCAGTAGATGTAGAAAATAACTAATATTTGGAAAATATGTATCATAGTTATAGGAAACTTTACGCCAACATTCATCTTATTCGAAAAAAGGATGTCAAAGCTACAAAATAAAAACTAATTTTTCTTCAAAATTTCAACAGCCTGTATCTTTTTACCTGAGCTGAATTTGGAAAATGTTAAATGAAAAAAGTATTTCATTTAATGAGAGGAATCTTTGGTTAAAATTAATGCAGTGGTCAAAGACTCACCCTGTATATATATCTCTGCATCATGTGGACGCTCTAAAAATTGCTACGTTTTCATTCCGTCGTAAGACTGCACAGACAAAAGGTTGTGCAAAACGTAGCGTATGGATCGGCCTTTAAAGTTACTTGAGGGCCAGTCCATGTTATTCTATGTCTATAATTTGAAGGGACTCATAAATTATAACATTTCTTGAAATCACAGAATATCCACAACGATATACATGCCCGTCAACTTCCTGTCAGTAGCAACTGTCAAGATCAACCATGAACATCTAAACTCCAAGACGCCATGTCTACATGGAAATAGTCGTCGAGCTGGAAGTGTACTTCCTCCAAACATACTCCTGGGGCTGGGAGCTCACGCAGCTGATGCTTTCCATCCGGGCCTTTTTCCGCCATCGCGGTCAGCGCAATCTGCCGGCGGTTCCGCCTTTGATTTGAACTTATTTCCGATTGTACGTGTGCGCCGTTTTACCGCATTGTTTCCGCCATAAATTACGGACAGGATGGGAGACGTGATTGTGTACATGCCGCCACAATTAAAGAGGAGAAGAGGCATGGATCTTGATAAAGAGGCCAGATATGGGGAAAGTGTCGGGAGGACAACTAAACGTGAAGAACTGGAAGATTCGGCATGGTGTCGATGGATATTGGCGTCGGGAATGAAGCATGCTAGTGGAGGATTTAGAAGAAATTTTGAGTGACAATCTGACAGTGCTGAGAAAATATTTTAATATTTACCCATTTATAATAGATACTGAAGTATTATACCTTGACAGTATCGAAGAAATTCATCATTCGTTTTGATCATTCCTGACAGAATATGCTCTATCATCCAAGTGACAAATCATTGTTCGTGAATTGAATGCTTGCGTTTACTTGATGCTAATGTTTGATAGCTCAAATGAAAAATTATGCAGGGTGAGTCATTAAGTTATACATTAATTTTAACCATGGATTCCTCTCATCCAATGGAACAACTTTTTCATTTGCCATTTTTCCAGATTCGGCTCAGGTAAAAAGTTATTAGCGTTTAAAGATTTTACAATGTGCAAAGCCACCTCTGAACTGTCTCCAAGTGTTGAACACTTACTGGATTCAATATCGCATAATTATATGAAAGCTTCATCATCTGATGCTCGAAATTCAACGAAATTGTCTGAGAAATCTTATTTACTCACTGAAGTCTTATGATGTGGTTTCGAATAATCTTTAAGCTGCATTTTTTATAACTTCTAATCTACTAAATCGAGAAAAATAATCTGTGTTTAATGTTCTCTATGCAAGTGACGACCTCGTATAGACACAGTATAATAATATTTTATTATACTGTGACAGAAGCGGGCACAAAAATGTAATAATATTAGGTTAGCCACAGAATATATCGTTGCTTTAACCTTAGAATATTACGCCGGTGGTTCTTTATGTTTATTTTTTGTTCACATAATTCCTTAGATCCAGATTAAGAATTTATCATCAAGAATAATTGGGATGAATATGTGAAATTATACTATAATTGATATTTTTCTTATGCATACTAATATACTACAGACTGATAAGATCCAACTATGTAGTTCGAATAAAATAATTAGTAGTGACGTGAGTTATATCTGGTGACAATTAAGTTGATGAAATTATGTTGCATATAATAATATAGAGAAATCCTTAGAATGATTATGCATATCGATGCAGTATGAAAATAAATGTTTTGATGACATGGATAACAGATAATTTTTAAAGTTTCATATTCACTATTCGGTATACATATATAGATGAGTAATTAGCATGGTAAGCCTATTTATCTATTTCCCAGAAGACAACTACAAATTTAGCATGGTGAATTCGATTAAGAGTGTCCAATAGAGGAGAACGGACAATCGAATTCAACATGGTAGATTCGATTAAGAATGTACAATACAGGAGAACGGACAAAAGAATTCACCAAGGTGAATTCGATTAAGAGTAACCAATACAGCAGAATGGACAATAAAACATACCCGCAAAAGCTCCGACTTCACGTCAGTGCTTGAAGCAATTTTTTTTTCGTAATTTTTAAAAAATTTCTAGTGGTACGGTCCTCACAAAATTTTGCACACGTCTTCATGTTGATATTCTGCAACTAGTTACCAAGCTTCAATTCGATCTAGTCAATTTTTTTGAGTTATCGAGGAAATAATTTTCCAAGTGGGTATAACTCCGGAACCGTTAGACCGATTATGCTCAAAAACGAACACAACCATCCCATTCGGATGCGCAACCTACCCTAAAAATTGCAAGTCCCTGTCTCCTTTAGTTAGAAAGTTATCGAGGCAACGGTCACTTTTCAAACTTGTAACTTGGTAGTAGAGTTAGGTTCTGAAGACACTCGCGAAATTTCAGTGATGTAGGACGAATAGTTTCGGATATATAGAATTTGTTTCAATGATTTTTTTTGAAAATTTTCTAGTGATGCGATCCTCACGAAATTTTGCAAGAATTTTTGAGTGGGTATCTACAACTAAAAACCATGTTTGAATTGGATCCGTTTCGAATGTTTCGAGGTCCTGAGGAAATAACAATCAAATTTCAGATGGGTATAACTCCAAAACCGTTTGGCAGATTATGCTTATAAACGAAGTCAAATGTCGCATTCAAATGCACAACCTAACCTAGAAATTTCCAGTCACTATCTCTTTCCGTTCTCAGGTTATCGTCAGATAAATAATATTTGTTAAAATTTTTTTTTGCGATTTACGAATTTCACAAACGTCCTTAGGTTTGTATTCTACAACTACTAAACAAGTTTCAATTCGATCAGATCAGTAATGGTTGAAAAAAAAATTATTACTCGGAAACTGTTGGGCGTATTATAGCCATTAACGAACTGGTCCGTTGTATTGCGATGCGCCACCTACCCTGAAAAATTAAAGTTGCTATCTCTTTCCGTTCTCAAGTTATCGTGGCAACGGGCGGTCGGCCGGACAGAATCAAATTTGACACCAAATTCTTCATCAGTGAGTTGAACCTAGTCGTTTGAATCTATTCTTGGCAAAAAAATTGAAAATTACAGACATTTGGGCAAAATGATAACGCGATGTTCCCCAGAACATACTTGCAAAAAGTGTTTTATTTGATGAGAGGAACCCATGCTTAAATTTAATGTACAACTTCAAATCACCATGTGTATGATTTACACTTATTTATTTAATATTGTGACGCGTGTGATACTAAATTCTTAACAAATAATGATCTACCTAGAGATCACAATCGTCTTCTTCGTCGAAGTGAAAGAAGAACAGAAAGACACTTTGTCCAAGTCATCTATACGTATAGGGAGATCATTAATTGTTAAGGACTTAGTAGTAGTATAACAAGTATCAATTTTCATTTGAGTTGAATTATCTTGTTGAACATTAAAAATTTGTTTGAGTATGTATGTATAATGCTCATAAGAAAAATTTCAAGTTGTTGTCTTATAATAGCAACGGTCGGTCGGACAGAATCGAATTTGACCTCGAATTCTTCAACGGTGAGTCGAAACTAATCGTTTGAGACCATTTTCGGCAAAACATGCGAAAATTAAAGACATTTGGGCAAAATGATAGCACGTTGCTCCCCAGAACAACATGCTCTCTAAAAGCTCTGACGTGAAGTCATTTGCACGCATTTGCACGCATATTCTATTTTCTATTCACGCTTCACACATCCTCACGCTGTACTGCATGAAATTGAGTCTTAATAAAGGAAGCGTTAACACGTGGAGAAATAAATTGACGGTATAAACTGAATTCAAATTTTAAAATTAAATCATTCCAAAAATACAAAGCCGATCTGCTGAAATCTGGTAGTTTATTGTGGAATGACTGCTTCAAGGTTTGTACGGAATTTGACAGATAGTTCCTGACATATAAAATTTTAGAAGAAAAATTTTAATTATTTTCTGACAAAAAATATTTATTTATTATTCTGGTTATTAGATCGTCTCGAAATTTCGCAAAAATTTGTGGATCGGTATTCTACAACTAATTACTAAGTTTCAATTCGTTCGGATATCAATTTTTTGAGCTTTTTAGGAAATAACAACAAAACTACAGATAAATCCGAAACCGTTTGGTCGATTATACCCCTTAACCAACTCAGCCGTCGCAATTGGAGGCACAACCTACCCTGAAAAGAGCAAGTCGCTATATTTTTCCGTTCGAAAATTACAGACTTTTGGGCATAGTAATTCCTTATTCACAATATGATACCATAAACATATCCACACCTGGCTGCTCTCATTCAGTACCTGAATCCATAAGAAAAATGTGTATATCTCCATTATCTGAATTATTCATTGAGGATTTTTATTATATATTCGCCAGTTCAACTCAATACAGTCTCTCAAACATTATGATGACTCAATGGATAAAATGGTTGAAAACTCCTAATGACGAATTCAACTTCGTCTTTTTTACAATTTCATGTAATGAGATCCTTCGTCTGACAACCTGGTGTCTTGAGACAAAATTAATCGTCTAACATCAAAGATACATAAGGCGTATTTTGGCGCTGTAACCACAGGTAACTACAGCTCGTAGTTACATGGTTACTACGTTTTTGCGGAGTTAACCATGTAACTATGACGTATCAATGACGTCAAGCATACCATACCACGTTACCTTCCTCAGGAGCAAGGTTACTCGCGTGGTATGTATATCTATCTCATTTCGAATGAGTGAAATGGAATGAATTTAGGATCATAGAACGTGTTAACGGTTTTCACCGAATTTATCTGAATCTGAATAATTACCTGTTATATCAAAATGTAATGCAATACCGTATACAAAAAACAAATCAGAAACGAGATACGACTGGGACTGGGCACAGGCAGAAGAGACAGTCTCTGGCACAGGGCGGCAAAACAATAAATGAGAGCACATATAACAGAAAACTCTCATAAAGGAGTAGAAGGTCTTCTTCTCCAATTGAAACAGTAGGAAGAAGTCATACTCAAGATATTTTGATATATAACTCACATTTATGATGGACGTAATCTATTAATGAACTCGTCCATTTCAATTCATTGGAAGATTTGTTTTTGTTTTGATTCGATCAGCTGTTTCGTGTCATCAGTAACTATAAGTAACTATGACGTCATAGTTACATGTAACTATGGTAAGCTGTGGTTACAGCGCCAAAATTCGCCTCTAGTGAACCACGTCGAAAAAGACGAAGAACAAAAATGAAACAGTCCCACGACATTACTCTAATAAATGGCCCCTTTGACCGCCCAGGTTGTTAGATCTCCGCCGCTTCCGTCGCCGATCGTTCGAAATCAGCACATCACGAGGCAATTATATAAGACGTACAACCTGGCAGAATAAAATATCACTGTAGTTACAGTAAAAAGGTTATCAGTTCATAAATTCGCCACATTAGTGACGAGCGACGTGGCGAACAATAAACCATGGGGGGAAGGCTATAGATAGCTCCCGAAGTGACAGTAATCCCATCATATCTTCATCACCTCTGGGTAATTTTCTATTTTAAACCCCGTCTTGCACCGTTTCGCTGTTGATGTGTGGTCGTTGCTGATGAGCGTCCCGAAAACCGAAAGCGTTTTGCTAGCGTTTGCCACTCGTTAAATAGCTCAAATGATTGCAGTAATAATAGAAGATGCTACCAGAATCGGTCGTTCATACATCTGGAAGGGACACGAATTGCTTTCAGCCATAAAGCATTATACTGGTATGTACAATAAATCACATTGGAATTCGAAGAAAGTTATACCCTTCCCATGTTAGCAAAAAACTCAGTTGCAGATATCCGGACTGATAGCAGCGATCCCACATCGGATAGTCACGGTTCACTGTAGGCCTTTGTCCGTTCCAAAGCGATATTGTTTAATGATCAATCGGGATTGCCTGACTATGATGAAAAATACAATCTCTTTAGATGTAGAAAACTTTCAAGGATTAGAATAATGCATTCAATGTGCAATTCAAACCACGGTATCACTAAAAGCCCCCGCACGGACACATTAAATCTATTTGAGTTGCACGTACGATTGTAATTTCCGCGTCTCCACGATTCATGCGATCGGAATGGAAGCTAAATCTCCATGACGTAAGCTACAGACGAACCGCTCGATCCTTCTGCTTCCACTCCGATGGCGTGAAACGTAGAGACTGGAAATGTACGATTCGTAAGGACATTGCTCCTCGGAAACCGAGTGTAGGAGAGTCCGCACACAGCCACACCAAAGCGATGCGATTCCAATCTCATGAGGCTCTTTCCTCCACTCGGTTTCCATGGAAACCACTCAGGAGAGTATTTATTAATGGTCTGTGGTCTCTAGTTTCCACGATTCACGCGACCGGAATGGAAGCAGAATGATAGAGTTGTTCGTCCGTCGCTTACGTATTGGAGGTTTAGCTTCCATTCCGATAGTTAGACCAGGGTCGATAATTTCTTAAACAAAAAAATTATAACAGTAGTATGAAACCCACTGGAGAACGAAGAGAATATAACGAAAACATTGGTTCAAGCTCTGTGGACCACTTCTCCCCAATAACGAACTTATCTGAGATATTCATTCCTCAAAGTTTTCTAGTACTGGAGGTGTATTTTATATCAAGAATAATGAACCAGAAATAGTTTTGACATTTATCTCTCATAGGAATATAAGATGACATGCAAGAACACGAATCATATAATAATTCAATAGATAGAATAATTAAAAAAAGCATTCTGTGAAAACATAGAAGTACGATTCATTATTGAAATTTCGAAAAATCATATCGCCGAAAGTATTAGCTTGTTAGAGTTGAATATGATGTCAATGGATTTTTATGGTGAAACTGCATCTTAAAAAAAAATGAATTTGGAATTTGTAATGTAAAAAAAAATATTTTTTCGGAAACCATCAGGCATCATTTTGCCCAGTAACGAACTCAACCAATATTTTATCTCCTAAACCTAGATCTGATATCAACTGCCTAGCTCATTCTGTTCGAGAGTTATCGAAGAAACAGAATTTATAAATTTAAGAAATTTTTTTTGACACTTTACGGCAACCCGTTCAATACAAAACTTCGCATGCATATAAAGGTCATTTTTTACAATTTGATGCTAAATTTCAGATAGATCGAGGGATCGTTTCCGGAAATATTCATAAAACATGTTTTTACTAAAAACGGCCATAACTCTGAAACCGCTTGGTGAATTTCGCCCTGTAAATTTCAATCCTCTAACTTCTTTCGTTCGAGAGTTATCGTATTAACGGCCGGCCGACCGGCCGGACAGAATGGATTTCGACCATGGATTCTTGATCAGTGAGTCCAACCAAATCGTTTAAGATCATTTTCAGCCAAAAATTCAAAACTTACAGTCATTTGGCCAAATTGATAAGCACTCTGTTGAGAAGAACAAGAGCGCCAAAAATGAAAGGAAAAATAATTTTCGGGTGATCTGAGCGTCGGGAAGTGGAAGGGGATGAGTTTTTAAGGGTAAAAACACTTTATCTGGATTTACGACAAAAAGTCATATGCAAAAAAGATATATTGCAATTTTGTAGGTAATAAAAAGATCTACAACTTTTGTATTTACACTTTTCTCACATAACCTCAAAATTTATGTGAGAAATTCAAATAACCAAGTTTTTGACTGTTTTATTTTTATCTTTTATAAAATAACCGGCGCATCCGCATGCGACGGTTAAGTTCTTGGGCATACACTCGGCCAAACGGTTTCGTAGTTATACCCATCTGATTTATTGTTACCTCAATAATAAACTTTTTCTTCAAAAATTTTATATTTCACTACCTTACCAAAGTATATACTTCCATCATCATCGATTTTGACCATGGATTCTTGATCCATGAGTCGATCAGACATTTGGGCAAATTGATAAGCACTCCATTCCGAGGAACAAGAGCGCCAATAACACTACGAATAAACCGGTTTATCAAAATCCAGCAATCACTTCTGAGTACAAAGTACACAGAAGTCTCACCTGGCGTTCAACAAAGCTACTCGTTGCGGCTACTCAAAGCTATAGATCTCTATGTATATTCATATTTGAACTTGTATTAATATCAATAATTCATTAATATCAATATTTTCGGAAAGAGAATTAACGTATAAAAGCGGTAGGAATGAATTATTGTAAATGTTTACAAAAAGTATCAGTGTAAGATCATGTAAGCAGTTTTAAATAAGTCGTACGAAAATGAGAAGGAAGAAGAATAACAGAAAGACTCTATGTCCAGGTCATCTAGGTATCATTAATTGTTAAGAATTTAGTATGATGTAGTCTGATGAATTCGCTGTGTCGACGAAACGCCTCGTTATATTAAATAAATTAGTGTGAATCGTAAATAATTTATCATTGAGTTAATATGGATTTGCATCAAGTAAAAGCTGCAAGCATTCTATTTCTGAAATATTATTTCCTCAATAACTCAAAAAATGGAGGTCCGATCGAATTGAAACTTGGTAATTAGTTGCAGAATGTCGATGCGCAATTTGCCGCAACTAAATAAATTTTTTTTCTCTATTTCAGTATGATCTCATTACAGCACTAAAAACAGTCCTGTAATAAACTCATTCCCGCATTGTTTCTAGTTAAATTTTTCGTTTTGTGGTAGTCAGCACTGACATTCGATCCTATCAAATTTCAACACACATCAATTGTCAATATAATATAATCTGAATATAGCGAAATAATGGTTGACAGGAAGAGTCTTATTTTCATTAGAAAATAAGATACTAGAAATATCCCAATTTTTAATCCTCCATGCTATTAGGAAACCTTTTTAAATCTGATCTCCATGCTCTACGTACGATTCGAATTCAAATTCCGTAATCTGTCAACTTTCGTAACAGTCACACGAATTGCCAGGATACAATACAAAAGTCACTAGGATTTATATTCCGAAGTTTTCATTAAATTTCAACAGTATTTTACCAAACTTGACTGAAATAGAGAAAATATCGCCTAATACTCGTTGCAGAAGGGAATTCCAACACTCAAAAACTCGCTCGTTTTCGAATTTCGCATTCGTATTTGAATAGGAGCCCATTTGGTAACTTGTTTAAGAATTATTTATTCAAAAATTTTATATTTCAGAAACTATCTGTCAGATCCGCCGACAATGGTTGCAAACGATTTAATTCGAATCATCATTTGATGCCTAGATACGCCGGTTGAATTCGTGAATGAGCGAAATTCACCTAATGGTGTCAGAGATATACCCTTTTGAAATGTCAGTTTCCCAATATTTCCAGAATCATAGATCCGATCGATTTGATGTCTATTATTCAGATGTAGACTAACGGGTCGAAGGTTCGCGCGAAATTTTATTAGAATCGTATCTAGAAGCAAAAAATATTAATGTTCAATTTCTCAGTCGTCATCTGACAATTACACAGTTAACTAGATTTAATGCAAACTTGAAAAAGTTGGTCATGTATGTTATGAAATGTGAATATGAAATTTTTCGATTTAGATAACGATTTCATTTGCATGGTTTTAAATGCGTTGAGGACCAAAACATAAGCAGTTGCGTCAGTGCCTTGTCCAATGCTTTGATTGGAAATAACCTCATTCTCGGATACCAAATAATATTGGTTCAATATGAAAATATGAAATATCGCACATGTGGTCTGGTATGTAGCGATTCTGGTTACCTAATGAATTAGATCCGGAAATAATTATTGACAGTTCTATAGAATGATTGTCAGATATAATATCTTTTGAACTACTTCAACTTTCATTTTGACAGTTCTGATATCGAACATTTTGTGAAAGAAATTGTTACAAACATGTTGAACATACTCCGTTTATCGAGGAAATACTCCATTTCCGTCCCGATCAGTAAGTTCGATAAAATACCACTGCCATACGACCGTCTATCAGAAAAATTAAAAATAGTGAAGAAAAAATTAAATAAGCCACTCACCATGGCTGAGAAGGTTCTCTATTCTCACCTAGACTCTCCGGAAGACCAAGAAATAGAAAGAGGCAAGACCTACCTGAGACTGAGACCGGACAGAATCGCCATGCAGGATGCCACAGCTCAAATGGCAGTCCTACAATTTATCTCAAGTGGTCTGCCCCATGTTGCAGTTCCTACAACCATACACTGTGATCATCTCATAGAAGCACAAAAGAACGCGGAAAGTGATCTCAAAAGATCCCTCGAGATGAGCAAGGAAGTATTCGACTTCTTAGGATCTGCTTCACAGAAATATGGAATTGGATTTTGGAAACCTGGTTCGGGGATTATACACCAGATATTCCTAGAGAACTACGCATTTCCAGGGTTGCTCATGATTGGAACTGATTCTCACACACCTAATGGAGGTGGTTTAGGTGGACTTTGCGTTGGAGTTGGGGGAGCAGACGCTGTTGACGTTATGGCCAATATCCCTTGGGAAGTTAAATGTCCTAGATATTTCGGAATAAAACTTATAGGAAAACCTTCAGGTTGGTCATGTCCAAAAGATATCATCCTTAAACTGGCCGGAATTTTGAGTGTTAAGGGTGGAACAGGAGCCATTCTAGAATATTTTGGTCCAGGTACCGACGAAATTTCAGCTACGGGTATGGCAACGATTTGCAATATGGGTGCGGAACTGGGAGCGACAACTTCTGTATTTCCCTACAACAAAAGAATGAGGAATTATATGAAAGCCACTGGACGAGATGACATCGTGAAAGTTGCTGACAAATACGAGAAAGAATTACTCAGTGCTGACGAGAACTGCAAATACGACATCATCATAGAGATGGACTTGGATAAGCTGGAACCATACGTAAATGGTCCATACAGTCCAGATAAAGTCAACCCCATAGGAACACTGGGAAAGAATGCCAAAGACCACAAATGGCCCATCGAAATAAAAAACGCTCTCATAGGCTCATGCACCAACAGCTCTTACGAAGACATGACAAGATGCGCAAGTATCGTTAGAGAAGCTTTAAGCAAAGGAGTCAAAGCCAAAATTCCTTTTTACATCACCCCAGGATCAGAACAGATCAGATTAACAATGGAAAGAGATGGGCTCATCAAATTGTTCTCTGAGTTCGGCGGCACCGTGTTAGCGAACGCTTGCGGTCCTTGTATCGGAAATTGGAACAGACATGATGTGAAGATGGGTCAGAAGAACACGATAGTCTGTTCTTATAACAGAAACTTTAGTGGTAGGAACGATTTAAATCCTGGCACACACTCTTTCTTAGCTTCTCCAGAAATAGTGACGGCTATGAGCATGGGGGGAACTCTGAAGTTTGATCCTACAAAAGATGAACTCACAGATAAAAACGGAAAAAAATTCAAAATTTCACCACCGAGTGGATCTGAGTTTCCATCGAATGGATTTGTTGAAGGAAGTTCAGCCTTGTACGTTAAACCCGCAGAAAATTCACAATCTCTTCAAGTAAGAATCGATCCGAATTCCAAGAGACTGTCTAAATTAGAGCCATTCGCGAAATGGGATGGAAAAGATATGTTGGATATGTTGATATTGATCAAAATAAGCGGCAAATGCACAACTGATCATATATCCCCAGCAGGACCTTGGTTAACCTACCGAGGACATTTGGACAATATTTCCAATAACCTTTTCATCGGAGCGATCAATGAAGAGAACGGACAGATGAATTTGGTGAAGAACCTTTTGACCGGAGATTGGGATTCTGTTCCTAATGTAGCACGACATTATAAAGCGAATAAGTTGAACTGGGTGGTTATTGGCGAAGATAATTATGGAGAAGGAAGTTCCAGGGAGCATGCGGCACTAGAACCGAGGCACTTAGGAGGAAGAGCCATAATAGTGAAGTCATTTGCTAGAATACATGAAACCAACTTGAAGAAACAAGGATTGCTACCACTTACGTTCGACAACCCAAGTGATTACAAGGAAATTACACCTTCTACCAAAATAAGTTTGATTGGTTTGGCCGGTTTATCACCTGGTGTACCAGTAAATTGCATTATCAAGCATGAAGATGGCAAACAGGAAAATATATTGCTGAATCATAGTTTGAACGAGATGCAAATTAGTTGGTTCAGAGCTGGAAGCGCCCTAAATAAAATGAAGGAGTAAATCTAGATCCATTCAGCTATTTTAATAAGACGTGTAAAGTGCTTAATAGAAATTATATTATACAAGTTGTTTTATTCTTAATGATATATTTCGAGAGAAGTTTCAGACTCACCAACTGATTCTGATATGCTGTTACTGCTGTGAAGACGGTTTCTGGAAATATGAAGGTTTTGTAGGATTCGTTGTCTAGGTCCACAACGTGACCAGGAGCTCCTTCTGGTCTTATCACTATATGTACTCTAGGTTGATATTTATGCATGGAATTTAGGACCAACTGAAAAAAAATATAAGGTTTTATGCTGTTGATAGTAGATTATTTTATGCGGAGAAGTGTGACGTTTCAAGAAGCGTCTGAGGCAAGCCATGAAAAATCACTTCCCCTCCAAATATGCTCTTTTTGTGGGCATTCTCTGGGGAACAGCATTTTGGCCAAATGTCGAATGTTTTGCAGAAAATGGTTTCAAACGATTAGCTTCGACTCACTGATGAAGAATTCGAGGTCAAATTTGATTATGTCCGGCCAGTCGTTGCCATGATAACTTGAGAACGGAAATATATAGCTATTTGAAAATTTCAGGGTAGGGGACGCATCCAAATGAGACGGACAAGTTCCTTAGTGTGCATAATCGGCACAACGGTTTCCGAGTACAATTTTGTTTCCAACTAATACAGATCCGATAGAATTGAAACTTGGTTACTAATTGTAAAATACCGACATGAAGACGTATATACAAATTTGTGAAGATCGTATCACTAGAAAATGTTTAACAAATTATGAAAAAATATTATGTATCTCAATATAACTTGATAAGGAAAATAGATAACGACAATTATCAGGATATAGGTTGAACATCCGAGTGCGACATTTGGGTTCGATAAAGTTCGATTAAGAGTGTCCTCGCCGGCCGTGCAATAGCATTTTTCAAATTTATATTAAAATTTTAATTCAGTTGATGCCAATGCAATTTTACACATGTTAAGGCGTGAATAGAGAATAGAACATGCGCGCAAAAGATCATGACTTCACGTCAGTGCTTGTATTCTCAAGTTTCAAAATTATGTATTGAATACGTAATGATCTTGATATTCAGCTTTTGGTTGGATTTATATTTAATCCCGATGAAGGAAACCGAAATTTGCCTAGTTACGGTTGTTATGCAAAAGATAACATTGACAGATAAAAATCGATTCTTTGGCTAAGATGTCTTTGAACTGGGGTATGCACTAATATCATTTAACCATTTTCCGGAACTCGGTCTCTGATTTCCTTTACTGTAGATAGAGCTATTTAGTGATTACAAAAGATTTTTTAAGTTTTAGTCAACTTATAAGGTTGGAATTCTATATTATTAGCGAATCATTGCTGACAACGTTCATCACAAGAGGGTTAATTTTACAGATTTTGTATTTACGTAAAAATATTCGCAATATTCCACGTTGCTCGATGAATGAAAACGATGCGATTGGCATGGTGGTACCACCCCATGAAACAGTGACTTTGACACCCAAATTATTCGAATTTGTATCTGTCAAAGAAAGAACAGTGCAAAAACATTGTTTTAAACACCTAAGCTCTGGGCGTTGAAACAGAATAAATAATTTATTGTTTTCATAGACAGAGGTTACACGGTCGATCTGGCATCAGTTCAGTCTGACATCAATCATGGATTGATGCCAGACTGTCGAGAAACTGATTGTATTCCAAGCAGCAAGTGTATGGAATTCAAAGAATCCAGTGCATTTTTATCAGAGATCGTGTAATGTGCGCCGTCAGTCCATCAATCTGGCATCAGTCTCATCGAGATCAAGGTCACGGACTGAACTGATGCCAGATTGACCGTGTAACCTACTTCATAGAAGCGCTTTCTTGTAATATTGTCGATCAAAGTATGACATTGTTATTTTTCGTTTGAAACAAAAATCATTAATGTTGCACTCACATGTCCATGCTTGTCCATTTCATTATTCGTCAATTTCACTTTTTCGAAAGACACCACCTGTTTCCTCAGCTGTTCTCCAGTATAAGGAGAGTCTGGATGGGCATATTTCCTACATGGTGCTGGTGGGTCTGCTTTTCCCGCCACAAGCCACGATGATCTATGGTAAGCGTATCGATACCTTTTATTATCTACAGGAACTATATCGAGGAGCACCGCATACCTTTGGTCAGGCCTTATGCCGGTAAAAGAAACCCGTACTGTTGGAAACATCCTCCTGCAATAAAAATACATAAATTCGACTATGAAATGAGATGACGAGAATGTTTATAACTCATTATGTATCCCCAACAGAAGCCGCGGATGGCACATTCCAGAGAGAACAATTTGTTCTGTAATACATCGAACATGCAGACAAATAAACCCAAAGCAATTCTCACAATTAACATTTCTCATAAAATACTAATTACTAATAACGTTCCCAATCTGCGCAAACCATAAAGTCGGACAAAAACAGCAATAACCTGGTACATTTCCAAAGGAAGAACGGGAAATAAGGCAATTCGAAGTTATGATTCGGTAGCTTGAAAAGAGAAAAAAAGAGGCAATTTGGCAAGGTGTGGAATAATGAATCAATCCAGACCGTGCAGAAACGTCTTGTGGTGAAGTCGAGCCTGACTGGCTTCACGGCTTTGCAGGCGTAATTGTCCGTTCAGTGTCTACGTCGGACGCTTCCAAGGAAAGAGGTGTTACCTACTAAATTGGTCAGGACTGGCAGGTTTTCGGTGAATGGTGAGAATTCGTAACGAATTGTTTGTTTATTTGATCAGAAACGAGAAACGGCAACATTGTTCAAATTTTATATGTTAATAGAATTCGATACATTAGCGTTTTCATTCTTTCAATAAATAAATTGTTTTTCCTATACGCCCATATAAGTGAACGTCAAAAATCGCACTGTCGACATTCCTTCAAGTGACGTTTTAAAATAACATGCATGTAATGAGATCTCATTACATACACGTGCGTTTTGATAAGAAAACTTAAATTTCTTGGTTTAATTGAATTGCAATCAATTTTTTATATTAGTTCGACTTTATTTTGTCTAGTTACATGAATTTAGTCGATTGAAAAACTTTTAGCATTAGCGAGACGCTATACTTACAACTTTTGTTACGTAATATACTATTTTATTTATCCTACCGGCATATGTGGGAAAACCCTTTGGACAGGAGCGTTGGCGCTCTTGTTCAAACTTTGACAAATTATATATCCGAAAGTATTGGTTTCTCAGAGTTGGAAATGATATCAATAGAATCTTAGGATAGAACTGCATCATAATATAAAATAAATTGAATAAGAATCCACTGATCTCATTCCCAACTCGGAGAAACCAATACTTTCGGAGTTATGATTTGTCAAAGTTTGAACAAGAACGCTAAAGCTCCTATCCACAGGGCTTTCTCACTTTTTAAATTTGGCTTCTGTGCGTCAATTCTCCAGAATTTTCGTAATTGAATTCAAAACGTGGGTCTATGATTCATTCATGTTGGTTTTTTATACATCAGGAAATAATAATTAGAGTATTCTATGAAATCATATAGAATTGAGAATGATTATTGAAATTTTGGAAAATCATATCTCCGAAAGTATTAGTTTGTTAGAGTTGAGAATGACATCAGTGGATTCTTATGATGGAACTGCATCTTAAAAAGAATTGAATTCCAAATTTGTTGAGTTAAAAAAAATGTTTTGATGTTGTCCGAAATCACCTGGCTGATTTTGCCCAATAACGAACGTAACCGAGATAGTTATCTCCTAAACCTACTCGGAAAATTTCAACTGTCTATAGCTCATTCCGTTCAAGAGGTATCGTGTTAACCGGACGGGCGGACAGAATCGATTTTGACCATGGATTCTTGTACGGCGAATCGCACCAAATCGTTTAAGATCATTTTCAGCAAAAAATTCGAAAATTACCGACATTTGGGCAAATTGATAAGCACTCTGTTCCGATGAGCAAGAGCGCCAAAAAGCCTGCGGAATCTCAAGATTAAAACATGCCGTTTTTTAAAGGTTGCTAGGTAGGTATGAACTGTCATATGAGCTTGTAAACAACGATTGTTATATCAATGTCAAGATGCATAGAATAACGAGGTGTCAACACTCTCTGCAAATTCCTGTTAAAATTTTCGGCCGCAAAACGGACCTAGAATTGTTAAATTACGTACTTTATGTACTACTTCTCATTGTAAATCCAAAAAAAAACGTAAATCTGAATTAAAAGAATATAATGAAGCAGTTTATTGAAAAATCAATTCACTTTCTGATTAATCAGACATCTTTTCGGAGATTATATGTAAACCCCATTTGTTTGGATCAGAAATTTCATCTTGCCAAGACATAATGAGGTCAAATAAGGGATTTAACAGTAAAAAGTTTCATTGGAACATTTTGAATGGAACTATAAATGAAGAAATTTGTGAAATAATTATTTTTCCATTACAAAAGATCACATCCAATGTCATTAGAATAGAAGCATTTGATTTATGTAATTTAAAATACATTGAATAATACAGAATTTTCTGTAATGCCTCTACATAATAACATTCGATATCATATTATTATTCAAATGTATTAATTACCTCCATCATGTAAGGCTCATTTAAATTGAGCTTTTTACTTATTATTTTCGATGTATAATTTGAAACTTCATCAAAACATTCTCATGTATGCAACATTTTTACAGTCACCAAATACCCCTTGACAACTTTTTATGTTTCTCAGCAATTGGATGATTGCAAATTTGTATTTGATTCGATAGCTATTATTCAGAACTAAGTACCTATGGGTACTGATGAAATATCGAAAAATGATTACTTAAATTGAAAAACTAACCATATAGAGGGTAGTGTACTACGTTACAATAATTTATTATGAATGCACCTCCCAAAATATCCTGTAATGATTATTCAAGTGGTATTCGTATCTACTTTACGTTTTCCTACAAGGTTTTCTGTGGTACACTGACCTTTCTGATAGTGTACCTATAGATTTTAGGCGATCCGGAACAAATTCTTTTAAAAAAAAATCAGACGATAATCTCCAGAAATGAGAAAGAGGGAAACTTCCAACAAAAGAAATAAGACCAACAATTATTAATGTTCCAAACGTCGTCATGACCAATTCGTATCTGTACTTTGAGACGTGAAACAATTCCGTGTATCCATCAAACGAGCTCATAAGTTCTAATTAAACAGGGCAGACTTAAAAGAGTGAAAAGTAACGGCGCGTATGACACAGCAAACGGTCCGTGGTGGACTCACTTCGACCGCTGAAGAAAAGATTAGTCAAGAGATTCAGGCGCGTCCTAATTATAAGATATAACGCCTTGGTCCCTTTGAAATTCTATCCGTTTATTAATTAGTGTATTCAAGATGTTCCGGTATAAAAATGAGAAATGGACTATGAAAAACGTCCACCTGCCTTTTGAAGCCGAGAAACGGTGAGGACTGCGTGGATTTGAAGAATCAGATCTGATAATAGGTATTGACTTTGTTTGAAGCAGTGCCTTCTCTTTGGATGCCTTGGAACAGAGTGCTTATCAATTTGCCCAAATTTTGTTCGAACAGAATTTATTCCTGATCGCCTGAAATGTATAGGCAGACTATCAGAGAGATCAGTGTCCCACATAAAACCTGAAAACGTGAATAGATATGAATACAACTTGAATAATCATAAATCATTAAGGGATACTGTGGGAAGTATATTCGTGAATAAGTGGTTTCTCCTTCGAATTTCAGAATCAACTAAAAATAATTCTGAAGATTTTCGTTAAGTGTCTTACGAAGGAGTCTGATATAGACTCCGAAACGTTACAATATAGTTGTTTCTTCGTTGATGCTGTTTCGTTTTTGTTTGTTAGGCAACATTGTTCTATTTATAGCTTCTGACGAATATCTTTTATTTCTTACGCAGAAGCAATTCACAAAATAATTAATTTTTGTTGCAGAGTTTGGGAGAGAAAACCCAGAAAAAAACCATTTAATATTGAATAATCATAACGGGATACTTTGGGAGGTGCATTAATCATTTAATATTATTGGCGCTCTTGTTCATCCGAACAGAGTGCTTATCAATTTGCCCAACTGTCTGTAATTTTCAAATTTTTGGCTGAAAATGTACTTAAACGTTTCGACCCTACTCACTGATCAAGAATCCGTGGTCAAATTCGATTCTGTCCAGCCGTCCGGCCGTTAAAACGATAAATCCAATTATGTATTTCATTTCAAAATTTGAATGAAGCCCATTGCACTTTTTCACGAGTTAACTTTCACTGAGTTTTCTAAATGTGTGAGCATCATAAAAATGTATACTGACCGATGTCAACCACTAGTACTTGTTCTATTCCATTTAGAGAGTCTCAATTCAACGCACGTTTCTGCTCATATGTATATAGGTTTATGCCAAAGGGTTGAAATTTTGGTTGGAAATAAAAAACATATTTTTTGTAACCAATCAACGTGTTAAAATGAAATTCGGAATATATGTCAATGTACTACGATCAGTTATTGAAATGTGTTGTAAAAAAATTGGTTCAAGCCCTGTGGACCGGAGCTTTATTGGCGCTGTTGAAACATTGACAAATCATATCTCCGAAAGTATTGGTGTCTCAGAGTTGGGAATGATCATTGGATTCCTATAATAGACTGCATCATGAAAGAAACTAAATTGAAACAAGAGCTCCAAAATATGTCTATTGAAAAAAATAAGTTCGAAATTATTGGTTTCTCAGAGTTGGGTTTATTTTATTTCATCATAAAAATTCATTGATATCATTCCCAACTCTGAGAAACCAAAACCTACTTTCGGAGATATGGTTCGTCAAAGTTTGAACAAGGGCGCCAAGGCTCCTGTCCACAGGGTTTTCCCACTTTTTGTACCATATTTTCTGACACCGGTTGTCGATTTTTCCGATTTTCGTTGCATTCTCCACCTCAAAATGAAAGTTACCCGATGTACCAAATTCAAATTGCGGCTAACATTGAAGGATTCAAAGTTACCTTATATTCATACGTTTCCCAAGTAGTTGAAATTAAGAATTTTAACAAGTATTTTATGTTTACGAACGAATATTTTAAAATGAAACTGGATATGACCACATAAAAGGCAAGGCAAATCAATAACTCCCCTGCTCAAAACAACCTTTGTATATTTAATTTTGAATTATTAGGAACCAGCCAACAACCCGCTGAAAAACGCACTCAGAAATGCCGCGTAAAACGTAACAGAGTTTAATGTGGCAAACTTCATATTGGTATGTTGCGTTCAGTATCTTGGAGTCGCGTCCAACTCATACGTAAAAGTTGGACGCAAGTCCAAGATGACATATGTGAACACAGATCATACGATAATTCATAGATAATATAATTAGAGAATTTTGTGAAAACAAAGAATTACGTTGTATTATTGAAATATTGAAAAATCATATCTCCGAAACTATTAGGTTGTCAGAGTTGAAAATGATATCAATGCATTCTTATGGTAAAACTGCATCTTAGAAAAAATTGAATCCAAAATTTAACTGTCTAGCTCATTCCGATCGAGAGTTATCGTGTTAACGGCCGGACAGAGTCGATTTTGACCATGGATTCTTCATCAGTGAGTCGAACCAAATCGTTTAAGACCATTTTCAGCCAAAAATTCGAAAATTACAGACAATTGGGTAAATTGATAAGCACTTTGTTCCGAGGAACAAGAGCACCAATAAAGCGGAAAGCCCTTTCTTTTACAATCTTTGACAAATCGTATCTCCGAAAGTATTAGTTTCTCAGATGAATGATCAATGGATTCTTATGATACAACTGCATCATGAAAGAAATTAGATTCAAATATGATACAACTGCATCATAAAAGAAATTAAATTCAAGCAAGAGCGCCAAAAACCACGAACTTACCCGAGCTTTTCATTGCTCAAATCCACTCTGAAAATTATATTATATCAATTGAAACCTACCAAATATTTGAGTTTTGTTTTTACTGGAGCTATTCTGAACCCATTCTGATAAACTTGCCAAAGTATATATTTCCATCATCATATGGATTATCCACGGGCATTAAAATATCACACAAAAAGTATAATATAATATTATAATCCTCATAATTCTACGACAGCTGAAATGAATTTGACTCTCTCTTATAGGAAAACAAGATGACATGTACGAGAATGAACACAGACCATATAATAATTCATAGATAGAATAATCAAGGCATTCTGTGAAAGCGTAGAAGTACGATTTATTATTGAAATTTTGAAAAATAATATCTCCGAAAATATTAGCTCTTCAGTGTTGAAAATAATATCAATGGATTTTTATGGTGAAACTGCATCTTAAAAAAATTTGTAATGTAAAAAAAATTTTTTTTTCGTTACTCTGAAACCTTCAGGCCAATTTTGCCCAATAACGAACTTAGCCGATATATTTATCTCCCAAACCTACTTTGAAAATTTCAACTACCTAGCTCATTCTGTTCAAGAGTTATTGTGGAAACAAAATTTAAACATTTTTGAAATTTTTTTTGTCACTTTACTGCAATCCGATCAATACAAAACTTCGCAGGCATTTGAAGAAAAAATGTTTTTACTAAAAACGGCCATAACTCCGAAGCCGCTCGGTGGTTTTCGCCCGTTAACGAACTCGTCCGAGATATTTACGCTCCAAACCTACCCTGCAAATTTCAATCCTCTAACTCCTTTCGTTCGAGAGTTATCGTTCGTACGGCCGGACCGGCCAGACAGAATTAATTTCGACCACGGATTCTTGATCGGGAGTCGAACCAAATCGTTTAAGACCATTTTCATCCAAAAATTCGAAAATTACAGACATTTCGGCAAATTGATAAGCACTCTTTTCCGATCAAAAAGAGCGCCAAAAATAATGAGTGGTATGTGAACATCATTTTTATGTAGATAACGAAAAGAAGAAATCTGTTAGTTTCCTAAATAAATGATGAGTGTCAGCTTTGCAGCGTTTCTACCATGAATGTAAGAGTGAATAATAATTAGTGTCCGACCGAAACTGGTATTTCAGCCGAAACCGAAACCGAAACCGAACTTTCGGCCAGGGTCTCAGTTTCGGCCGAAACCGAAACCGAAACCGAAACTTTATATTTCATACTGAAATCTACTAAATTTTTTACAATTTTATTCGCCTATACATAAAAATAGTTAAGGAGTGTTAAATAAAATAAAAACAATTTTTTTGAGATCTTTATTTATTATTTTGGTATTACCAAGTTATCAAAATAATCAGTCGAAGTATACAGGGTGATTCCAAATCAGACGTGAACCTTAGAGGAGGTGTTAGTATGGATCATTTGCTGTGGTTTTAGCCATTTTTATTGAGGACCAAAAATCAACGGTTTCCGAGATATTTGAGTACTGATGGTTCTGTTGAAAAAGAATAAGTATGATTTGAAAGGGGATATAAGAAGCAAATAGAGGAAAATAACCAATTTAAAATTTTTTTGTTGCAACTAAGCTCGAAATTACATTAGAAAATGTATTCATAAATTATGTTCCACCATTCCATAGGCTAGCACGTGCCGTCTTTCTGATGTCTTCAGTTGTTATTTTCCGCCTGAAATTTACTCACGCTGTCTTTTGATACACATTCACTACTTTAAATGCCCGACATTCAAAAGGTTGCTTATAAAAAATCTGCTGAAACGAAACTAGTTAAGCAATCTAACGAAATCTTTTAGAGAATAAAGAAGGAATTTGGCAAGTTTTTAAAATAATTTTGACATACAAAATTGTGAAATTCGAAAGTTGCAGACAAATTGATAATAGAAATTGATTTTTCATTTATTCATATATACCACATTTCAAATCATACTAATTCTTTTTCATCCTCTTATATAGCATAGTTTTGCTTTTTTCGTACATATCATATTCTTTTCTGATGAAAATAAACCAAAATTATCACCAAATTTGGTCAACGTAGAAAAAATTGACGAAATATGAACTATAAGTTCAGAAATCTTTTAAAAATCACCCGAACTCCAAAAACCGTTGATTTTCGGTTATTAATAAATATGGATAAAACAACAGCTGATGAGTCATACTCCAAGTTTCACGTCTTATTTGGAATCACCCTATATATTCTAATTAATAAAATCATTAAAGTGAATTCTCAGTCATAACAAAGATAGATCACAATAACTCGTACGACAATTATGTATACCTACATATAACTCCTGGCCAAACGACCAGGGGCTCTATTCTGAACTTCACTCGTTTTCGACCACTCGTGACGAAAACGAACGGTGGTAATTGCGAACGATAGTTTATATTGCTATTCTCATGTGCCCTTCGCAATGACCGATGACTGAAACGAATTCGTGTCGTCTGAAGACTTGGCAACATAGTAACATTTGAGATTTGAATGTGTTATGTATATGTTATTGGCGCGCTTCTTCATAAATCAAAACGATATTTTATTGTTTGTTGAACTTGAGTGATTTATTTGGTTTTTTCTGTTTGCTTCGATAAGAAAAAAGTAATTATAAATTTCCTAAAATGTAAGTCTCAGTTATTAAGCGGGAAATTTACTACAGAATTTTCTTCGGAATACCTATGAAAGAGGAACTGAGTACAATGTTAAATAGTATTCCTGGACCAAAAAAAGAATGGAAAACTTGGAGAAAGTTTTGCAATATAATATTGAAAGATTTTACAAGGATTAAGGGTTATTTCACCTCTTCAGACAGGTCTTGGGTCAAGAACAAAATCTAGAGAGATTGTATATCGAATACTTTTTGGCGCTCTAGTTCCTCGGAACTGAGTGCTTATCAATTTGCCCAAATGTCTGTAATTTTCGAATATTTCGATGAAAATGGTCTTAAACGATTTGGTTCGACTCACTGATCAAGAATCCGTGGTCGAAATTCATTCTGTCCGGCCGGTCCGGCCGGCCGGCCGGCCGGCCGTAGTCACGATAACTCTCGAACGGAATGAGCTAGAGAGTTGAAATTTTCAGAGTAGGTTTGGGGGATGAATATCTCGGCTAAGTTCGTTATTGGGCAAAATCGGACAAATGGTTTCGGAGTAACAAAAAAAAAATTTTTTTTTTACGAAACAAATTCCAAATTAAATTTTTTTTAATAAAAAGTTTTTTCATGAGAATCCAATCATATCATTTTTAACTCTAACAAGCTAATACTTTCGGAGATATGATTTTTCAAAATTTCAATAATAAATCGTATTTCAACGTTGTCACAGAATAATATTATTCTATGTATGAATATGAATTGTCATAATGTCAAATGATGTTCCTGAGACTAATAAATCATAGTATATCTTGTCTATGCTAATCAATCGAAGAATTGTGAGCGAAGTGAGAAAAATCTCAGATATGATTTTTCAAAATTTCAATAATAAATCGTATTTCAACGTTGTCACAGAATGATATTATTCTATGTATGAATATGAATTGTCATAATGTCAAATGATGTTCCATGTTCCTGAGACTAATCAATCGAAGAATTGTGAGCGAAGTGAGTTAAATCTCAGTTGTTTGCTCCGATATTAGTTTTTCTCAGAAAATTCTTACATTTCGGAACTGAACATGAAGTAAGAGATCTGAGAGTAGTGAGACTGCTTTTCATCCATAGACATAGATATAACTCTCGAACGGATAATGAGGTAGGTAGTTGAAATTTTCAGAGTAGTTTAGGGAGATGAATATCTCGGTTAAGTTCGTTATTGGGCAAAATTGGCCAGATTTAATTTGATTTCTTCCATGGTGCTTTTCTCATTCTCATGATTGCTCATTTAATCTTGATAAATAAACTATTATTTGAATTGAATTTCCTTTAGGATGCAGTTCTATTATACACAGAAAAAAAAGTACACTGCGAGCAAGACTAGTAGTCTTGATTGGAAGCTATGGTAGACTCATATATCCGCAATGATAACTTGACTCAATGCAATATGCACATTATTCTTATACCTATCAGTTCAGCTTACTTCCGATAAAGAATAACAAACTTGAAAATAGTATAGTAACACTAATTTTAACGTATAGCATTACTTCAACTAAGAATATGCCTACTTGAAATAAATATAGAACTGTCTTTTAGCAAAACTTTCTCAGTTTCCGAATAAGTATAGTTATTTTCTGAGCAACTATTTCCTTAATGCAGAGTAACAAGTAATAAACTTGAGATGAGAATATTTCTAATCATATCAATATTATTCTTAAAATTGTTTGAAAATCATCTATACTATCCCTCCGAGTATAGTGAAACTCATATCAATTTTGAAGTGTTCTTAATTTAATTCCCTTTGAAATGAGACAGTCGAATAATATGGAGTGTCAAGTGGTACATCATAGAAAATAATTCTTTTTGTTGTCCTTCCAACTATCTGAATTTTTTGACGACGTGATGCTTGACCTCCCATATTTGAAAATTTGAAGTTAATTTTCTCTCCAGCGTCATCTACTTAGTATCAAAATGTTATTTATTTCAAAAAATAGCATTGGGTATTTATTCAAACTAGTCCCATATCTAAGCGTCGCAATAAATTGAATCAATGATAGCTTAGTATTTAAAGCTATCATTGTTGGAACCTTTGGCTAAGTTTGCGACGCACATATATGGGACTAGTTTGAATAAATACCCACTACTAATGTTTGAAAAAAATATCATTATAATACTAAGTTGATGACGCTGGAGTGAAAATTAACTTCTAATTTTCAAATATAGAGGATCAAATATCACGTTATCAAAAAAAAATCAGATAGTTGGAAGGACATTAACAAAAAGAATTATAATCAAAGATGTACCTACCACTTGACAATCCATACCATTTGAATGTCATTCATTCCGAAAAATAGAATCGGTACAAAAGTAAGTAAGGAATGCACAAAATAACTATTTTTCACTTTGTAGAATGTGTAAGGGGATATGTCATTTATTCATTTGCACAATATTTTGCTCAGCATTTTGGTGAAACGGATTGTTATTTTTCTTGCTGCGATGTGCCAAATTCCAAGTAAAAAGTTGCATAACAGTTTGGTGCAATCAGGTTCCTGAAAATGAAATTATGGGTTCCAATGAAATTATATAAAGTATATTATAAGTACTCACTGTTAAATACTTAAATTAACTCGGCCAATTCCCATTCGTTTAAAATGTTCTTCATATTCATTACTACATATATAAACTTATAAAATCACTAGTTGTTGCCGATCGTGATCATGCTCTCTTTGGATCCGCGTCCAAAATGTCCGCCGCCAACCTTTCCACCCGGTGCAGATATGTTGATTTGCTCAGTCGATACTCGATAGTTGAGTGTATTGAGACTTGACTGCGCATATAATATTATTTCGAATAAGAATAGCCTGTTCTTGGGTGAAGTTGTACCTGAATTCATATGAGATCTCTTAGATTTCAACCATGAGAGCTATTCTCAATATAATTATTGAAACACTTCCATCAGTAGCATATTTCCTACAATTAAGAATTAATATTCTAGCTATAAAATAGTGTTGCTTTTTATTCAATGTCAAAATTAGGCTACGATCAACTTTAAATAATTTTGGCTCAAGTCTTGCATTTTCTTTAGAGAATACTAAATGATTTTCAATAGAACTCAATAGCGGTTCTTGCTTTCATTGTAGTGATCTTGTTGTATTGAGAATATAACATGTTCAATAAAATGTATCGTAATCTTGGTGAATAAGTATATGTGTCTTCTCAGAACAAAAACAGTATTTTCTACTTTCAAGATAAATAGTTTCAACTCAGGTATGAAAAAACTTGCTTTTAGGATATTTCATCAAGACTATGTGTATACTTGAATGTAAATTATGATTTTTTTCCGTGTATGAATACATTGATATAATTCCCAACTCTGAGAAACCAATACTTTCGGAGATATAATTTGTCTGTTTGAACTAGAGCGCCAGAAAGCTCCTGTCCACAGGGCTTGAACCCATTTTTTTTCTGAAAGTTTTATTCCACTCAAATTGTCGAATCATTTTCGGTTTATTGTTGTGATATATTTTTTTAGAATGAAATACGTTTTTTTCAAATAGAAATAAATAGCTATTTATTTATAGCGTGTCTTTTACAATTATACGAAAAGCTAAACATATAATTATATTCCTCTAAATTCTTCATGAAATCAGCTCTGGTTTTTGTTGCCTACTAGCCACTTCCTGATCAATTCCTTCACATTCCAGTGAATTAACTGATTAGTTAAATAATGAAAATATTGGATTTATTTTACCAATTTTTGGGGGAAACATTACGATGTATGCGTCCTTAGAGTGTATAAGTGATACGGTCACAAAAATTTATGGATGTTCTGCAACACTTGCCAAATAAACAATTGTAATTAATAATGATTAATTATTTCACTGAAGCTACAGCTGTTTTTCGTTAATTTTTCTATTCCAAACTGGATATTTGTTATATAGACATTATTTTTTGTTTACTGTGATATATTCTCTAGTATTGGTTATTGAATAGTTTTATTTCTGATCCCTTTATTCTACGTAGACACAGTGAAATATTTTTTTTGTTGTTAGATGTTGTGAGATTATTCAGAACTTCATATTGAATACTTTTTTTTTTCAAGTTGTATTCTACTAAGGCATTGTTGAATGATGTTTTGTTTATGGTTGTGATTTATTTTTTAGAATAAAATACATTTTTTTGGAAGAGAAATCTATATCTATTTATTCATAGTGTATCTTTTACAATTCAACGAAAAACTAAACGTATAATTGTATTCCTCTGAATTCTTTCTGAAATCAGCTCTGGATTTTGTTGCCCCCCCAGCCACTTCTTCATCAATTCCTTCCGGTTACATTTCTGGAATGAACTAATTGATTAATTAAATAACGAAAATGTTGGATGATTTTACCCATGTCCACTTCGTTTTCATTGTCATCTATTTCGCCATCGTTTCGTTCAATGCATAACTACAGCAACCTACCAGGTATATCCTTTTCGATTAACATAGTGTGTTTTGGGTAATTTGAATCTTCAATTTTAGGTGGAAATATTGCATTGTGTGCAACCTATGCAACCTATTACACCAGGGAAGTCGAATTTTCATTGAATATAAAAATATTAATAAACCTAAATAATTTTGCAATATTCTAAAATATCAATACCTACCTTTGCCTTTACCTACTATTCAATTCCGCCAATGTTTGTGGGAATCTAACAAATCTATTCGATATTTCTGGTTTATTTAAAACATCGACAATTTGCAATATGATAATAATTCTGACAATTTAATTATTTTTACTGAACAGATTCGTTAATTACACCGTAAAAATACCAACTCATTTACCAACAACAGATTTGAGGTTACAAAATGTGTAGAGGCTTGCATAATAATCAACAAATCAGATAACTGCATGCGAGTGGAATTTCTTCCGAAAACGAGTGCTATATACCACTCGTTTAGAATTTCGAGCGCTCGTCTCACCAAATCATATCATCTGTCAGTTGAGAATAGCAAAACGAGTGAACGTTCGTGATGATTACGAAAACGAATGATAATCGTTCGCAATGTCGACCTCAGAATAGGGCCCCAGGGGCTCTATTCTCGACCATTCGCAATTTGCACGATCGTGCGCATCTCTATAGTAATATATAGCATATGCGACCGATCGTTAAAATTGCGAATGGTCGAGAATAGAGCCCCAGGGGGTCTATTCTCGACCATTCGCAATTTGCACGATCGTGCGCATCTCTATAGAAATATATAGCATATGTGACCGATCGTTAAAATTGCGAATGGTCGAGAATAGAGCCCCAGGATAATTCACGAACATTCGAGTTTCGGCCCGGCCGAAAGTTTCGGCCATTTTGGGCCGAAACCGAAACTAAGGCCGAAACTAGATTTCTTGGCCGAAACTGGCCGAAACCGAAACCGAAACCGAACTTTCGGTCGGTCTCTAATAATAATACTCCCCCGTATAAAAACCAGAAGCCGCCTTTCGTTTCTGAACCTCGTATAACCCAAAACGGAGATGGCCATACGCTATAATTAGCTAGGCGGCAAAAAACAGAAACATAATTTTTCTTCCCTGTAGTTAAAGAATTGCCGAACTGTGAATAATTCCATATCCGGCTTTAAATCTATTTAATAGTTTCCACGTTTTCAACCCCGAGTCGCGCTACGGTTTGACGCTCTCTCTTTTCTTTCGACTCAGTTTCAATACCTAATTAAATTATGTAGCTTATCGCCTGCCGCTAAAGCTTACCACTTCTTCCAGTGAAAACTTTATTATATTTCGACGAATTCGAATTCATGTTGAAATATTTGGTTGCTTTTATTCATCCTTGTAATAAAATTAACATTAAATTACATCAATTAATGTTCTATTGTGCCATAATTCGGCACATAGTTCCTTCGTCAGGCAATAAGGTATGAACCATTTCTCAAGGGCTATCGACACTTCATACGATGGTACCCTAAAATTTGGGATTAAAAGGGATAGAAATAGGGATTTTTGGCGCTCTAGTTCCTCGGAACTGAGTGCTTATCAATTTGCCTAAATGTCTGTAATTTTTGAATTTTTCGATGAAAATGGTCTTAAACGATTTGGTTCGACTCACTGATCAAGAATCCGTGGTCGAAATTCATTCTGTCCGGCCGGTCCGGCCGGCCGGCCGTAGGCACGATTACTCTCGAACGGAATGAGCTAGACAGTTGAAATTTTCAGAGTAGGTTTGGGAGATAAATATCTCGGCTAAGTTCGTTATTGGACAGATGGTTTCGGAGTAACAAAAAAAAAATTTTTTTTACAAGGCAAATTCCAAATTAATTTTTTTTTGAATAAGCTGTTTTACCATAAGAATCCAATGATATCATTTTTAACTCTAACAAGCTAATACTTTCGGAGATATGATGTTTCAAAATTTCAATAATAAATCGTATTTCAACGTTGTCACAGACTGATATTATTCTATGTATGAATTGTCATAATGTCAAATGATGTTCCTGAGACATGACATTATATAATCAATCGAAGAATTGTCAGCGAAGTGAGAAAAATCTCAGTTGTTTGCTCCGAAATTAGGTTTTCTCAGAAAATTCGTAAATTTCGGAACGGAACATGAAGTAAGAGATCTGAGAGTAGTGAGACTGCTTTTCATTCATAGACATAGACATAACTCTCGAACGGAATAAGGTAGGTAGTTGAAATTTTCAGAGTAGTTTAGGGAGATGAATATCTCGGTTGAGTTCGTTATTGGGCAAAATTGGCCAGATTTAATTTGATTTCTTCCATGGTGCAGTTCTCATTCTCATGATTGCTCATTTAATCTTGATAAATAAACTATTATTTAAATGGAATTTCCTTTATGATGCTACTGAATGAAGGCTATATTTCTAAAATTGATTTGAAATCGATATTTAAACGCAACACTGAATAGAAATGCGTAAAATATGGTTCGTATATTGGACGTATTCTAATGAATTTGGAAATAATAATTTCAGGATTCAGAGTATACGATATGATAACTATTCGAATTCGTAGAACGGTTCTATGTTCTAAGCTTGAATTAAATACTAACCTACGCCACTCACACAAGATTCACGATGTGAATGATTGCATAGATCCTAGAAGAAACTTCAAAACCGTATTTTACAGCTAATTCGAGATTCAAACTTGATAGGATCTATATTGTTAGAGATATTGTGAAAATATTTCCTGGAAGCCATGAAGCCAAGGAGCCTTGGGCGAATTCAGTACCTTGATGGATGATCACTCTGGCTATGATTTTTAAAAAGCGCGCCAAAGCTGCCGACCTCACGTCCCTCCATTTTTTTTTTCGTTTTTTGGCGCTCTCGTTCCTCTGAACAGAGTGCTTATCAATTTGCCCAAATGTCTGTAATTTCGGAATTTTTGGCTGAAAATGGTCTTGAACACTTTGGTTCGACTCACTGATCAAGAATCCATGGTCAAAATTGATTCTGTCGGGCCGGCCGTCCATTCGTCCGGCTGTCCGTCCGTGCGGCCGTTAACACGGTAACTCTCGAACGGTATGAGCTAGACAGTTTACATTTTCAGAGTAGGTTTAGGAGATAAAGATCTCCTAATGTATGTTACTGGGCAAAATCGGCCTGGTGGTTTCGGAGTAACAAAAAAAAATTGAATTCAATATTTTTTAAGATGCACTTTTATCATAAGAATTAATTGATGTCATTCTCAATACTAACAAACTAATACTTTCGGAGATATGATTTTTCAAAATTTCAATAATTATTCCCAAATCTATATGATTTAACAGAATACTCTAATTATATTTTTCTGATGTATATGAATCCAACATGAGATGAGCCATAGACCTACGTTTTGAATTTAATTACGAAAATTCTTGAGAATTGACGCACAGAAGCCAAATTGAAAAGTGGGAAAGCTTTGGCGCTCTCCGAAAGTATTGGTTTTTCCGAGTTGGGAATGATATCAACTTATTTTATTTAATGATGCAGTTCTATCATAAGATTCCATTGATATCATTCCCAACTCTGAGAAACCAATACTTTTGGAGATTTAATTTGTCAAAGTTTGAACAAGAGCGCCAAAGCTCCTGTCCACAGATCTTGAACCAATTTATATTTAATTATAGGTGACAAAACTATAGTAAAGAGTGAGCAGTTTTTCGAAGAACAATTCGAAAGGTTCATTATTTTCGAAAATGCTTAATTGTCAACGACGATTATTGGAAATAATAATGACCAACTATTCTTCGATATAATAAAGGGTCCGCCATCTAACGTTTTTATTTTCAACTAGTGCTTATTTCTTGAATGGTAATACTTAGCTCATGTCTGATTGGGCATATAATTAGTTTTATCCTTCCGCTGAACGAATATGGTTGTGTATACGCTTGAACAACGCTGGGAAATATTTGCAGAATGTGTGCAAACATTGCGTTTGGAAGAAGAGAAGCACTGTCAGCTCCGCATGTTCGTTATCTTGTGAAAAACGTGAAAGAAACTGGCATCCTCATCGATAAACCAAAGCTTGAAAAGCCAAAAACAGTGCGTACACCCGAGAATATTGCTGCTGTGGCAGAAAGTGTGCGTGAAGCGCCATCAACATCAATTCAGCGTCGTTCTCAAGAATTGAACATTTCGGAGACATCATTGAGACGAATTTTGCATAAAGACCTTGGTATGACGCCATAACAAGTCCAATTGGTTCTGGAGGTGCCCTGTTTTTGAAGATAGCATTATCAGCCGCAGAGCTGATGTCGTTTGGCCACCTCGGAGCTGAGATTTGACACCGTTGGACTATTATTTGTGGGGTGCCGTCAAAGATAAGTGTTACGCCAATAAGCCAGAGACAATTGACGCTTTAATGGACAATATTCGTGAAGCCTTTAGTGAAATACAGCTGCACACAATCGATAATGTGCTTAAAAATTGGACCGATCGTGTAGGCTACTGCATGGCCAGCCGAGGCAGCCATTTGAATGAAATTATTTTCCTTTATTAACCGGAAGGATTGTACTTTCAAATAAAAAAGAGATTTGAGAAAATATTCTGTAGCTTTTTTTTTATTGCATTTTCAAAAAAAAAAAAGTTATTTGGCGGACCCGTTATAAGACAAAGTATACGAGTAACGATTTTTTGTGGATATATCCCCAATTGAAATAATTACTCTGCATAGGAACAAATTCCACTCGATGTTTATTGGACTTTTCTGGTTTCCCAGCTAATTTATTCCGAACATCAAGTTGATCGATCGTATCAGCTCAGTCAACGTCGTTTCTCAGCTCCCGTCGCCCGTTTTAAATGTCACCCGAACGCACGGCTACGCAGCTTGCCCATTTATTATTCACCATTTCCTTGCCGTGTACTTACGCGGCTAAACGTTGCAGAGAATTTTTTTCTGTATTCCATATGCACCGTGTCGAAAGCGATCGGGGTTGGATAAATGTGGACAATAAAGCGTGCCTGATCGATTTGAATCATTATTTCGAGGATATCTTGAATCTTGATACAAACTTGAAGAGAGTAATGATCATAAATTATAGAAATAAAATTCAAATGAGCCCCATGAGGCCTTCAACTATATTGAAAAAAATATGGAACAGAAAATTCTGTAATATCCATTGAAATAATATATTTTCGATATGTGTACATATACAGGGTCAGTTGTAGATTAATTTTAACCATGGATTCCTCTCATCAAATGAAACACCTTTGATATTCACCATTTTTCCAGATTCGGCTCAGGTAAAAAGTTATAAGCGTTTAAAGATGTTACTGTGTGCTACCTCAACCCCGAACGGTCTTCAACTGTCTAACACAGAAACTGGATTCAATATCGCATAGTTATATGAAAGCTTTATCACCTTGTGCTCGAAATTAATTGAAATTGTTTGAGAAAACTTATTTACTCACTCAAGTCACATGAAATGGTTTTTTATATTATATATGCTGCATTTTTGAAAACCACTTCCTGAATATTGAAACACTGACTGCAACTTGATTTTCAGTGAATATCCACTATAAGATTAACCACAACATCTTCTTCGCCTATTTTCACATTCATTAAATATTTTAATTCGCATCATCTAAATGAATATAACATCAATATCCAACTAACAATAAGTATTATAACCTCTACTCTACTGAATCGAGAAAAACTATCTGTGAATATTATGCTGTCTATGCAAGTGATGACCTCGTATAGACGCAGTATAATAATATTAAATTATTATACTGTACCAGGAGCAGGCACTGAAATATAATAATTATTAGAATATTAGGTTAGCCACAGAATATATGGTTAGTCTAACGGTGAGGTTATGTTCATTGTTTACATTATTCCGAGGGTCCAGATTAAGAATTTCTCGTCAAAAATAATTGAGAGTAATATGTGGAACGATACTTTTCATTTATATTGTACGAACTTATATGATTCAACTATGTAGATCGAATAAAATAGTTAGAAGTGACGTGAGTTATATCTATAAAAAATTAAGAAGATGGAATTATGTTCCATATGTGAGAGAAATCCTTAGAATGATTGGGCATAATTCGTATGAAAATAAATGTTTAGATGAAATGGATAACAGATAATTTAAAAGCTTCATATGCACTATTGGGGATACATCAAGAAAAATGCATAGATTAATACAGATCATGGTAAGCTCCGCGAACCAGGTTGTTTGAATAAGTTGTTATTAACATATCGTGATGGCTATTATAACCAATGAATTTTGAAACCAGCGAGATTGAATTTAATTTCTATAAGTTCTATAAGAAGTCAATACTCAGTCTCTTCCTTCATTCGAGCAGATCATCAGTGATTATAGTCCAGGTTCGGAATGATAAAAGCAAGTGAATTTCTGTAATTTTTTCAATATTTTATGACATTCCATGAATAATATCTCGAAAACAGTACGTTTTAGGAGAAATATTGAAGAATAATTCAATTGTCTAAAAGGAGTATTTCAAAAATGACTCAAGATAACCTTCATTTGCTTTCATTATGCTAATATCTCATAGGTTTAGGAATTCGCGAGTCTATAACGATAAAACCAGTGAGAGTAGGGACAAAATGTTTATTGGAGATTATGTGCCATGGGTATAGACAACTTCGTACCAAAATCCTTTCAATTCTGAATAACCATGTCAAAGCTGAAAAAGAAAATCTGATGTTTTTTTTTTCAAATTTCAACAGCCTGTATCTATTTTCTTGTGCCAAATCTAGAAAAATGGTAATGGAAAAAAGTGTTTTATTTGATGAGAGGAATATATGGTTAACATAAATGTGCAACTTAAAGACTCACCCTGTATATAAGGAATTACTGTCCCTATCATAGTTGGCGTTGAATGACAAATCCAAATGCAGAGGTCAGGCAAAAGCTTGTTGTTTGACATTAAGTAGTGTTTATCAATTAGCATGAGCGTATCAGTTCGTGTATGTTAAATATTAACTTTTTTCCACTAAGGTGTGCGTGGTTTCATAAAAATGATGATGACATAAGTATTGGGTGGCTCTGCCCCTTCGTACCAGGTAATCAAAAACTGGTCACGAGATTTCAAACTGACAAGAAATTCCTGACAACATGCACCGGTCAGGACCTCTCAAAACTGCGATGGAGTACCTCTGTAAAAAGAGGTTATCACAACAAGAAATTTATAAAGACATAAGTATTGTGTGACTCTGCCCCTTCGTACCAGGTAATCAAGAACTGGTCACGAGATTTCAAACTGAGAAGAAATTCCTGACAACATGCACCGGGTCAGGACCCCTAAAAACTGTGATGAAGTACCTCTGTAAAAAGAGGTTATCACCGCAAGAAATTTATAAAGACATAAGTATTGGGTGGCTCTGCCCCTTCGTACCAGGTAATCAAGAACTGGTCACGAGATTTCAAAATGAGAAGAAATTCCTGACAACATGCACCGGTCAGGACCTCTCAAAACTGCGATGAAGTACCTCTGTAAAAAGAGGTTATCACAACAAGAAATTTATAAAGACATAAGTATTGTGTGACTCTGCCCCTTCGTACCAGGTAATCAAGAACTGGTCACGAGATTTCAAACTGAGAAGAAATTCCTGACAACATGCACCGGGTCAGGACCCCTAAAAACTGTGATGAAGTACCTCTGTAAAAAGAGGTTATCACCGCAAGAAATTTATAAAGACATAAGTATTGGGTGGCTCTGCCCCTTCGTACCAGGTAATCAAGAACTGGTCACGAGATTTCAAAGTGAGAAGAAATTCCTGACAACATGCACCGGTCAGGACCTCTCAAAACTGCGATGAAGTACCTCTGTAAAAAGAGGTTATCACAACAAGAAATTTATAAAGACATAAGTATTGTGTGACTCTGCCCCTTCGAACCAGGTAATCAAGAACTGGTCACGAGATTTCAAACTGAGAAGAAATTCCTGACAACATGCACCAGGTCAGGACCCCTCAAAACTGCGATGAAGTACCTCTGTAAAAAGAGGTTATCACCGCAAGAAATTTATAAAGACATAAGTATTGGGTGACTCTGCCCCTTCGTACCAGGTAATCAAGAACTGGTCACGACATTTCAAATCGAGAAGAAATTCCTGACAACATGCACCAGGTCAGGACCCCTCAAAACTGCGATGAAGTACCTCTGTAAAAAGAGGTTATCACCGCAAGAAATTTATAAAGACATAAGTATTGGGTGACTCTGCCCCTTCGTACCAGGTAATCAAGAACTGGTCACGACATTTCAAATCGAGAAGAAATTCCTGACAACATGCACCAGGTCAGGACCCCTAAAAACTGTGATGAAGTACCTCTGTAAAAAGAGGTTATCACCGCAAGAAATTTATAAAGACATAAGTATTGGGTGGCTCTGCCCCTTCGTACCAGGTAATCAAGAACTGGTCACGAGATTTCAAAGTGAGAAGAAATTCCTGACAACATGCACCGGTCAGGACCTCTCAAAACTGCGATGAAGTACCTCTGTAAAAAGAGGTTATCACAACAAGAAATTTATAAAGACATAAGTATTGTGTGACTCTGCCCCTTCGAACCAGGTAATCAAGAACTGGTCACGAGATTTCAAACTGAGAAGAAATTCCTGACAACATGCACCAGGTCAGGACCCCTCAAAACTGCGATGAAGTACCTCTGTAAAAAGAGGTTATCACCGCAAGAAATTTATAAAGACATAAGTATTGGGTGACTCTGCCCCTTCGTACCAGGTAATCAAGAACTGGTCACGACATTTCAAATCGAGAAGAAATTCCTGACAACATGCACCAGGTCAGGACCCCTCAAAACTGCGATGAAGTACCTCTGTAAAAAGAGGTTATCACCGCAAGAAATTTATAAAGACATAAGTATTGGGTGACTCTGCCCCTTCGTACCAGGTAATCAAGAACTGGTCACGACATTTCAAATCGAGAAGAAATTCCTGACAACATGCACCAGGTCAGGACCCCTCAAAACTGCGATGAAGTACCTCTGTAAAAAGAGGTTATCACCGCAAGAAATTTATAAAGACATAAGTATTGTGTGACTCTGCCCCTTCGTACCAGGTAATCAAGAACTGGTCACGAGATTTCAAACTGAGAAGAAATTCCTGACAACATGCACCGGGTCAGGACCCCTAAAAACTGTGATGAAGTACCTCTGTAAAAAGAGGTTATCACCGCAAGAAATTTATAAAGACATAAGTATTGGGTGGCTCTGCCCCTTCGTACCAGGTAATCAAGAACTGGTCACGAGATTTCAAAATGAGAAGAAATTCCTGACAACATGCACCGGTCAGGACCTCTCAAAACTGCGATGAAGTACCTCTGTAAAAAGAGGTTATCACAACAAGAAATTTATAAAGACATAAGTATTGTGTGACTCTGCCCCTTCGTACCAGGTAATCAAGAACTGGTCACGAGATTTCAAACTGAGAAGAAATTCCTGACAACATGCACCGGGTCAGGACCCCTAAAAACTGTGATGAAGTACCTCTGTAAAAAGAGGTTATCACCGCAAGAAATTTATAAAGACATAAGTATTGGGTGGCTCTGCCCCTTCGTACCAGGTAATCAAGAACTGGTCACGAGATTTCAAAGTGAGAAGAAATTCCTGACAACATGCACCGGTCAGGACCTCTCAAAACTGCGATGAAGTACCTCTGTAAAAAGAGGTTATCACAACAAGAAATTTATAAAGACATAAGTATTGTGTGACTCTGCCCCTTCGAACCAGGTAATCAAGAACTGGTCACGAGATTTCAAACTGAGAAGAAATTCCTGACAACATGCACCAGGTCAGGACCCCTCAAAACTGCGATGAAGTACCTCTGTAAAAAGAGGTTATCACCGCAAGAAATTTATAAAGACATAAGTATTGGGTGACTCTGCCCCTTCGTACCAGGTAATCAAGAACTGGTCACGACATTTCAAATCGAGAAGAAATTCCTGACAACATGCACCAGGTCAGGACCCCTCAAAACTGCGATGAAGTACCTCTGTAAAAAGAGGTTATCACCGCAAGAAATTTATAAAGACATAAGTATTGGGTGACTCTGCCCCTTCGTACCAGGTAATCAAGAACTGGTCACGACATTTCAAATCGAGAAGAAATTCCTGACAACATGCACCAGGTCAGGACCCCTAAAAACTGTGATGAAGTACCTCTGTAAAAAGAGGTTATCACCGCAAGAAATTTATAAAGACATAAGTATTGGGTGGCTCTGCCCCTTCGTACCAGGTAATCAAGAACTGGTCACGAGATTTCAAAGTGAGAAGAAATTCCTGACAACATGCACCGGTCAGGACCTCTCAAAACTGCGATGAAGTACCTCTGTAAAAAGAGGTTATCACAACAAGAAATTTATAAAGACATAAGTATTGTGTGACTCTGCCCCTTCGAACCAGGTAATCAAGAACTGGTCACGAGATTTCAAACTGAGAAGAAATTCCTGACAACATGCACCAGGTCAGGACCCCTCAAAACTGCGATGAAGTACCTCTGTAAAAAGAGGTTATCACCGCAAGAAATTTATAAAGACATAAGTATTGGGTGACTCTGCCCCTTCGTACCAGGTAATCAAGAACTGGTCACGACATTTCAAATCGAGAAGAAATTCCTGACAACATGCACCAGGTCAGGACCCCTCAAAACTGCGATGAAGTACCTCTGTAAAAAGAGGTTATCACCGCAAGAAATTTATAAAGACATAAGTATTGGGTGACTCTGCCCCTTCGTACCAGGTAATCAAGAACTGGTCACGACATTTCAAATCGAGAAGAAATTCCTGACAACATGCACCAGGTCAGGACCCCTCAAAACTGCGATGAAGTACCTCTGTAAAAAGAGGTTATCACCGCAAGAAATTTATAAAGACATAAGTATTGTGTGACTCTGCCCCTTCGTACCAGGTAATCAAGAACTGGTCACGAGATTTCAAACTGAGAAGAAATTCCTGACAACATGCACCGGGTCAGGACCCCTAAAAACTGTGATGAAGTACCTCTGTAAAAAGAGGTTATCACCGCAAGAAATTTATAAAGACATAAGTATTGGGTGGCTCTGCCCCTTCGTACCAGGTAATCAAGAACTGGTCACGAGATTTCAAAATGAGAAGAAATTCCTGACAACATGCACCGGTCAGGACCTCTCAAAACTGCGATGAAGTACCTCTGTAAAAAGAGGTTATCACAACAAGAAATTTATAAAGACATAAGTATTGTGTGACTCTGCCCCTTCGTACCAGGTAATCAAGAACTGGTCACGAGATTTCAAAGTGAGAAGAAATTCCTGACAACATGCACCGGTCAGGACCTCTCAAAACTGCGATGAAGTACCTCTGTAAAAAGAGGTTATCACAACAAGAAATTTATAAAGACATAAGTATTGGGTGACTCTGCCCCTTCGTACCAGGTAATCAAGAACTGGTCACGACATTTCAAATCGAGAAGAAATTCCTGACAACATGCACCAGGTCAGGACCCCTCAAAACTGCGATGAAGTACCTCTGTAAAAAGAGGTTATCACCGCAAGAAATTTATAAAGACATAAGTATTGTGTGACTCTGCCCCTTCGTACCAGGTAATCAAGAACTGGTCACGAGATTTCAAACTGAGAAGAAATTCCTGACAACATGCACCGGGTCAGGACCCCTAAAAACTGTGATGAAGTACCTCTGTAAAAAGAGGTTATCACCGCAAGAAATTTATAAAGACATAAGTATTGGGTGGCTCTGCCCCTTCGTACCAGGTAATCAAGAACTGGTCACGAGATTTCAAAATGAGAAGAAATTCCTGACAACATGCACCGGTCAGGACCTCTCAAAACTGCGATGAAGTACCTCTGTAAAAAGAGGTTATCACCGCAAGAAATTTATAAAGACATAAGTATTGTGTGACTCTGCCCCTTCGTACCAGGTAATCAAGAACTGGTCACGAGATTTCAAACTGAGAAGAAATTCCTGACAACATGCACCAGGTCAGGACCCCTCAAAACTGCGATGAAGTACCTCTGTAAAAAGAGGTTATCACCGCAAGAAATTTATAAAGACATAAGTATTGTGTGACTCTGCCCCTTCGTACCAGGTAATCAAGAACTGGTCACGAGATTTCAAACTGAGAAGAAATTCCTGACAACATGCACCGGGTCAGGACCCCTAAAAACTGTGATGAAGTACCTCTGTAAAAAGAGGTTATCACCGCAAGAAATTTATAAAGACATAAGTATTGGGTGACTCTGCCCCTTCGTACCAGGTAATCAAGAACTGGTCACGACATTTCAAATCGAGAAGAAATTCCTGACAACATGCACCAGGTCAGGACCCCTAAAAACTGTGATGAAGTACCTCCGTAAAAAGAGGTTATCACCGCAAGAAATTTATAAAGACATAAGTATTGGGTGACTCTGCCCCTTCGTACCAGGTAATCAAGAACTGGTCACGACATTTCAAATCGAGAAGAAATTCCTGACAACATGCACCAGGTCAGGACCCCTCAAAACTGCGATGAAGTACCTCTGTAAAAAGAGGTTATCACCGCAAGAAATTTATAAAGACATAAGTATTGGGTGACTCTGCCCCTTCGTACCAGGTAATCAAGAACTGGTCACGACATTTCAAATCGAGAAGAAATTCCTGACAACATGCACCAGGTCAGGACCCCTAAAAACTGTGATGAAGTACCTCTGTAAAAAGAGGTTATCACCGCAAGAAATTTATAAAGACATAAGTATTGGGTGGCTCTGCCCCTTCGTACCAGGTAATCAAGAACTGGTCACGAGATTTCAAAGTGAGAAGAAATTCCTGACAACATGCACTGGGTCAGGACCCCTCAAAACTGCGATGAAGTACCTCTGTAAAAAGAGGTTATCACCGCAAGAAATTTATAAAGACATAAGTATTGGGTGACTCTGCCCCTTCGTACCAGGTAATCAAGAACTGGTCACGACATTTCAAATCGAGAAGAAATTCCTGACAACATGCACCAGGTCAGGACCCCTCAAAACTGCGATGAAGTACCTCTGTAAAAAGAGGTTATCACCGCAAGAAATTTATAAAGACATAAGTATTGGGTGACTCTGCCCCTTCGTACCAGGTAATCAAGAACTGGTCACGACATTTCAAATCGAGAAGAAATTCCTGACAACATGCACCAGGTCAGGACCCCTCAAAACTGCGATGAAGTACCTCTGTAAAAAGAGGTTATCACCGCAAGAAATTTATAAAGACATAAGTATTGGGTGACTCTGCCCCTTCGTACCAGGTAATCAAGAACTGGTCACGACATTTCAAATCGAGAAGAAATTCCTGACAACATGCACCAGGTCAGGACCCCTCAAAACTGCGATGAAGTACCTCTGTAAAAAGAGGTTATCACCGCAAGAAATTTATAAAGACATAAGTATTGGGTGACTCTGCCCCTTCGTACCAGGTTATCAAGAACTGGTCACGAGATTTCAAATCGAGAAGAAATTCCTGACAACATGCACCAGGTCAGGACCCCTCAAAACTGCGATGAAGTACCTCTGTAAAAAGAGGTTATCACCGCAAGAAATTTATAAAGACATAAGTATTGGGTGACTCTGCCCCTTCGTACCAGGTAATCAAGAACTGGTCACGACATTTCAAATCGAGAAGAAATTCCTGACAACATGCACCAGGTCAGGACCCCTCAAAACTGCGATGAAGTACCTCTGTAAAAAGAGGTTATCACCGCAAGAAATTTATAAAGACATAAGTATTGGGTGACTCTGCCCCTTCGTACCAGGTAATCAAGAACTGGTCACGACATTTCAAATCGAGAAGAAATTCCTGACAACATGCACCAGGTCAGGACCCCTCAAAACTGCGATGAAGTACCTCTGTAAAAAGAGGTTATCACCGCAAGAAATTTATAAAGACATAAGTATTGGGTGACTCTGCCCCTTCGTACCAGGTAATCAAGAACTGGTCACGACATTTCAAATCGAGAAGAAATTCCTGACAACATGCACCAGGTCAGGACCCCTCAAAACTGCGATGAAGTACCTCTGTAAAAAGAGGTTATCACCGCAAGAAATTTATAAAGACATAAGTATTGGGTGACTCTGCCCCTTCGTACCAGGTAATCAAGAACTGGTCACGACATTTCAAATCGAGAAGAAATTCCTGACAACATGCACCAGGTCAGGACCCCTCAAAACTGCGATGAAGTACCTCTGTAAAAAGAGGTTATCACCGCAAGAAATTTATAAAGACATAAGTATTGGGTGACTCTGCCCCTTCGTACCAGGTTATCAAGAACTGGTCACGAGATTTCAAACTGAGAAGAAATTCCTGACAACATGCACCGGGTAAGGACCCCTCAAAACTGTGGTGACTAAAGAAAATGTAATAATAATGAAAAATGGCGATTTCGTTGTTAATAAATCAACAAGTCCAGAAGAAAATGTTAATTTAGTCCATGACATGGTCCTCTATTGAAAGCGTTCAAAAATTGTTACATGAGGAATTGGGTCGCAAAAAACTCTCTGCACGTTGAATTCCACGCATCCTGACGGCAGACCAGAAGCGTGTTCGCCAGGTTACAGCGGAGACAAATTTGCAGATTAGTAACAGGAAACACGATGAAAATTTCTTGCGGTCAACGAAACATGGGTTGACCACTTTGATCCATAATCCAAAAAGTATGGAATGGCGGCGTAGGGGTATCCCTACCCATCAAATGACTGGCTGGAGACTGAATGATTGGCTGGAGTTCTGAATTTTTATCAAAAGGGTTCGAAACACTTCAGCACCGATATACCAAGTTTAAAAACGTTGCAGGTTGCAGAGGAGTTGCAGGGGACTAAGTTGAAAAATAAATCAGTTCAATTTTTCTCATTTGTCTGAATATTGCAAGTTGCTGTCGCTTTCGATTCGAAAATTGAGGACAAATTATAGCACGATGTTGCCTAGAACATGCGCACTAAATCAATTAATAACAATTCTGTCTTGGATCGTATATCGCTCCATAATAACAAAGTTCAGACCTTTCAAACAATGCCAAGTTCCAAAAATCAGTTGTTGCTCGTTCGCGAAAAAAATTAGTTCAAGCACTGACGTGGAGTCAGGAGCTTATGCGCGCACGTTCTATTGTCCATTCCCCTCTATTGGACACTCTTAATCGAATTGAAAGGATTTTGTGCGGTATTTCGTATTGTTTGAGGTACTGAGGAACAACCAAATTTCATTTTGATATAACTCTAAAATCATTTGGCCGATTATGGCTTTCAACGAACTCAAATGTCGCAATAGGTTGAACAACCTACCATAAAAATTGCAACTCGCTATGTCTTTCCGTTCTTAATAAGTAATCGTTAAATAAGTAGATCATACTCGTATTTTTCAATACTTTTTTTTAAATTTTGTAGTAATACGATCCTCACGAAATTTCACGAACGTTTTTGCGTGGGTATTCCACAACTACTTACCAAGTTTCAACTAGATCGGATCTATATTTTTTGAGTTATCGAGAAAACAATATTGCAGATCGGTATGACCCTCGGTTTAGCCGATTATCCCCAACAATGAACACAACTGCCCCATTCAGTGCGCAACTTAACCTGGTAATTGCAAGTCGCTATCTCTTTCCGTTCGAAAGTTATCGTGGAAACGGTCCCCCATCCAGCGACTGAACTCACTCAATGCTGCTCAGATCTTCAACAATATACAGGGTGTTTCCTAAACATGCGGCAAAAATTCAGGGGGTTGTTCCTTGGACTATTCTAAGAATATTTTGTCCTTTGATGATTTTTGAAAAACCTATTTGTTTCGAAGATATAGGGGAAACAAAATTTTGGATAATAACATTTTATTATGAAAAATTACATGAAAATTCAACTCAACCTACAAAAACTGTTGAAAATGACCACCTCTACCCAGCATACAAGCATCCAATCTTCTCCTCATTGACTGCCGAACCCTTTCAAAAACACCAGGATCATTTCTTATTAAGTTACACCCAGCAATGATCCGATTTCGCAAGTCTTCCACATTTTCTACTGGAGTGGTATAAACTAATGATTTTAGATGGCCCCATAGGAAATAATCTAAGGGGTTTAAGTCCGGGGAACGAGCAGGCCATAAATGAGGTCCACCTCTTCCAATCCAGCGATCTCCGTATGTTAATGTTAAAAACTCACGAGCAACCAAACTAAAATGCGCTGGTGCACCATCGTGCATAAACCACATTGCATGTCTTATTGCCAATGGTACATCCTCCAAAAACAGAGGTAACGTTTGTTCTAAAAAGTTGCGATACACGTCCCCGGTAAGTCTTTCTGGTAAAAATATCGGCCCTATTAGGCAGTCACCCACAATACCAACCCAAACATTCAATGAGAACTGATGTTGAAAACGATCTTCAATTACCTCATGTGGATTTTCGTCGGCCCATACATGGTTGTTATGAAAATTTCTTATTGCATTTCTTGAGAAATTCGCTTCATCGGTAAAAAGAATCAGCGTCAGTAATTGAGGAATTTGAACTAATGTGGTTAAAAGCCATTGACAAAATGCAATACGTGGGGGAAAATCAGTAGGAATAAGTGCCTGAACGCGTTGCATATGGTATGGGTATAACAAATTGTCTTTAAGAATTTTCCAAACAGTCTTATTACTCACATTCAAAGTATTGGAAATTTTTCGAGTAGAAGTACTAGGGTCTTCTTCGATCATGTCCAGCACATTCTCTTCCAGTTCCACCGTTCTTACTGTGTTTGGTTTTCCTGGTCCCCCCATTTTTGGGCGCATGTTCTAGGAGAACATCGTCCTATCATTTCGTCCAAATGTCTGTAATTTTCGAATTTCGAGCTGAAAATTGGCTAATAGACTAATTCGGACTCCCTGATCACGAATCCGGTGTCAGATCTTAGGGTGCCGTCCGGCCGGCCGGCCGGCAGGCCGGCCGGTTGTCCGGCCGTGTGCACGATAACAGGAGCACCGAAGGTCCTATCGACTTCAAACTTTCAGGGTAGGTTTCTGATCAAAATGCGACGGTTAAGTTCGTTAACGGGCAAAATCGGCCGGACGGTTTAGGAGTTATAGACATTTAAAATTTTGAGGTTATTTCCCTGATATTTCAGGAACTAAAGAAGATGTTGAATCGAAACTTTGTAGTCAGTTCGAGGATATAAACGCGCAACTTTTGGCAAAATTCTGTTATGATCGAAATGTTGGTAATTTTTAAAAAAATATTTCTTTTAATTTTTTCGAAAAAAAAATTTTTTTTTCGTGAACTATTCATCAGATTGCAACAAAAACTTGTACTAACGTCAATTGTAGTATTTTGCAACATTGTGCAAAATTTTGGCTCTATACGATTTCAATTTCTGGAGATATAAGACAAAATGTGTCAAATTTCCTGGGTCTCTCTCAGTATTTTCATCGATTATTATATAATATTCAATAATACGAGTATTAAGGTATTCAACATGATACTGCTTTTTTTCTTTTTTTCTTTACTGGTCAGTACGGGCCACAAGGAAGATGAACATGCGCCCAAAAGCTCCTGTCCACAGGGCTTGAACCAATTTTTTTTCAATGCGCCTGTTTCATGCAGACGTTGATGAATATTTTGAAACAATTTTCTGTCAGGAATATTACGCCCAGGAAATCGTTCAATGTACAACCTCCTAGCTTTTAATGAATTTCCATCAGCAAGTCCATAAATGTAATGCATGTCAGTCATCTCGGCGTTTGTATAGCGATTCATAATAGTCAAAGATAAAATGTTAATTGCTAATACATCACCAAACGAATTCAAATGAAAACCGTGTTTAATCTGTATTCCTTTACCATCTGCACTTATCAATTTTTAGTCAAAAAACTGGCCGTTTTTAGTAATTGGAATGTTGTTAAACAAATTTAAAAATAAATTGTACCTACTTAGTAAACACAGTGCGGTACGCATTTTTATTTAAACTATTATTAATTTTAAAAATATGAAAAATGTTGTTCGCCCTGTATCTTCGAAACAAAGAGGTTTTTCAAAAATCATCCAATGACAAAACATGCTTAAAATAGTCCAAGGAACAACCCCCTGAATTTTTGCCGCATGTTTAGGAAACACCCTGTATATCCGATCATGTTCAAATTTGGAACTTGGCTGTAGAGTTAGGTTTTGAAGCCTTCTGCATAATTCAAGTGTTATCAGACGGATAGTTTCTGAGATATAGAATTTTTTTCGAAGATTTTCAATGATCTTAATTATCGATGATACGATCCTCACGAAATTTTGTAAAATTTGCGAGTCCGCATTCTACAACTAATTACCATGTTTGAATTGGATTGGTTCCAAATTTTTTGAGTTAAGGAGGGAAAAAAAACAAAATTTCAGATAGGTATAACTTCACAACGGTTAGGCCGATTATGCCTATTAATGAACTCAAATGTTTTATTCGGATGTAGTAATACGATTCTCACGAAATTGAACATGTGTCTTGAGGTCTGTATTCTACAACCAAGTTTCAATTCGATCGGATCAAAATTGGTTGAAAACAAAATTATTACTCGCAAACCGTTGGGCCGATTATACCCATTAACGACAGTTACATTGGGATGCGCCACATACCCTAAAAATTTCAGGGACAGAATCAAATTTGACCTCGAATTCTTCATGAGGGAGTCGAACCCAATGGATTGAGACCATTTTCAGCAAAACATTCGAAAATTACAGACATTTAGGCAAAATTGTAACGCGATGTTCCCTAGCCCATACGCACAAAAATTACAATTTGCCAAACTGAACCTCCTATTGAATCACCCGTTATAATTCTTATATAGATTTCTATCAGATGAACCTTGCGTTCCGAAATTGCTGGCATTACAGTCCACAGTAAGCAATATCGGAACGTTTTTCAGTTACAGTAATCTCAAACTGTTGTTGATTTTCGGAACGTTCGAGCAGCAACGAACGAAGCTTTGAACGAAGGAACAACATACCTATTATTTTCATATTGAAGTCCTTTGAAATGCTAGGTCTGTAATCGGTGAGTGAAACGATGACCGAAATTAACCAAGTCTTATTGAATTCAATATTCAGGGAAAGCAATTTTACCGTTTTGATGTTGATTAATACTGAAAAACACTCATAACCTAAACTATTTGAATTTGGGGAAGGGATACTGGCAGTACTGGCACTATACGACCACTTCTGTGACAGTAGAAACAGTAAATTTCTAGCGTCCAACAGGGTATGTAGAAAAGTGGCGCGTAACGTCCTAATTTATTGCGCAGTACTGTTCAGGAATATCGGAACGCAATCGAAGACAGATTCAATCAAATACATCCAGTCAGATAAAAATTATCCCAATTTTCAATTCAGTCCGAAAAATAGTATCTACTCATTCCCCCCGATTTAACAGCATTCCAGTGCCATCAACCATTCCGCCAACAAAGCCCCCATAAGAACCCACTCGAACACGACCGAATAGATGAAAACATCAATAAATTCAGAAACACCTCTCGACCGGCAGACTCACGGCGTTAAAATTAATGTAAAACATCCCTTATCAGATCGGAGGAATCCATTCAGGACACCCAGCGGGCAGTCTTTCAAAGGCGACTCGATTCTTATCTGAATGTTAAAATGACACCATACGATCGAGTGCTGGGTATTAAAAAAAGTTCTGAATATGGGGACATTTGTTACGACCCGGAGGATACCAGCAGTTTTCTGTGAAAAGGATGCTTTTCCGTGACGACGTTGGATGATTCTGCTATTTCAAGCGCCTGTATCTTTATTTGACGGGAGGAATCTATGGTTAAAATTAATGTACAACTCAAAGACGCACACTGTATATAAAAATAGATCGAATTTATACAACACCATGGATGTCACTAATCTAATAGATATTTTTTTTTCGGCGCGCTTTTTGAGGTGGTACAGAGTGCCTATAATTTCTTCCAAATTGATGTAATTTTCGAATATTTGGTCGAGAATGGTCTCAAAAGATTATAAGTTTCGACCGATGAAGAATCCGAGGTCAAATCTGATTCTGTCCGGCCGTCCGTCAGTAGGATTACGCTCGAACGCAATGAGTTAGAGAGTTGAAATTTTTTAGAGTTTGCAGACCAAATGTTGGTTAATGGACCAAATCCGTTTTGTTTTCCAATAACCCGAAAAATACTGATCTAATCGATAGTTAGTTATAAATTACCGACAGAAAAACTTACACCCGCTTTCTGAAAGACTGGTCAAAGTGTTGGGCAACTAACAGAACTGTTAATGTCAAATCAGTCCGAGTTTTTGCGCTTTGCGCACCTCAAAAGATGGTTAACAAGATATTGATTTCTGATTAGTTGACATTTGTGTTGATCAGCCTTTCAGAAACCGGGGGTTATGCTTATGCAAAATATTGTGAGGATCGCGTGACTGGAAAATATTTGAAAAAATTCTGTATCTCAGAAATTAACCGTCAGATATCATTGAGATTCGGCGAGATCCCTCAAGACCTTATTTTATAGTAGAGTTCTAGATTTGAACTCGATCGGATCTATATTGGTGAAGATATTGCCGAAATATTCCAACCATCGAGATGTACTGGTTCATTATTTTACACTTGACAAACTAAGTTGTCATCAGTTTTTGATTTTTGACCTGGCGTGAATCTGATGAATCATCATGTAATAGACAACATATGAAGTCTATCTATGTTCAAATTTATTTCCGTACTTCCGAGCGGACGACCGAAGTCAAATTCGAGGTGAAGAAATAAAAATTCATCCAATATATTCGACTTACCTTTTTGAAATATACAAATCATCAATTGCATATCGGTTAAACAACATACGAGAAGATATTTGCCCAGTTATCTGGTGCAATTTTATTCCCGAATAAATTTATATAATATAAATTCGGTAAGTACTAAAATCAAACTATTATTGCTTATTCCTTTATTCTTCGACATATTGAGAGGATCGTATGGCTAGGAAATTTTGAAAATATCAATTAATATTTAGTTTATTATTGTCACATATCGCTGACATTTTGCAAGATCCATCGAAACCATATTGCACAGCCAACTTCTAGAATTGAACTCGGTCGGATTTATATTCTTGGAAATAGGTATAGGAAAAATATTATATTTTTTCCTGGAATGGAGAGCCTTGGGCGAGTTCAGTACCTCGATGGGTGGACACTCTGACTATAAATATGAACAAGCGCACCAAAGCTCCTGGCCACAGTGCCTTTCCAACTTCTTTCAATTTTATTCTACTTGGCGGAAATCCTTTAGAATGATAGGGGATTATAATATGTATATTATTCAAATTATGAAAATGGTTTTGCTAACACAGTAGCTCCTTTAGATACTTACATTTCTAACAACTCCATCTATCTCGTTAATATTTTCCTTTCATTCTGGAGCAGGTAAAAATTGGTCAACAACCGTTAAAATTGAACTTTATTCATTTCATTTCAGTTAGATCGAAATGAGTTACCACCAAATGATTACTGAATCAAATACCGAGGAAATGTATTAGAAATTATCTTTCATTTGGGATATACCATATTCAGATCAATTTTATGATATCTATTCATCAACAACTCATGTATTAATATTGATAGAAACTATCATATACAGCAATTTATTCGATAATATTGAGTTCTCTAATATCAATTTATTACTGATGCCTGTGAATAGTTCTATTAAATCCTAATGACTTCTGGCTAATAGGATGACTGTATTTCTTGTGTATCATGGCCTTTCTATACGTGGGTTTCTGGAATTTTGTGTGAATTATAATTTCTAACGTTGTTTAATTCAAGAAAATGTGTAGCTTCGTTACACTAAATCTTCATTGTAGATCATATTGAAGAATACAGTTCGTTGATATTATGAAAGTTGTTTAAATGTCGATGTGAACCTTTAAATCAGCGAATAATATCCTCCACCTATCTGTATTAACAGACAAAATGTTTCACAAGAGGATTTCCATGAATAGTATGTTCACTGTTATTCATGGAGATTCGATATGATGAGGAAACTATTTTTTTGGAGCTATTTATGTTATTAATTTATACAGGTAGGTATTTAACAATATTGAAAATATTCTACACATACTTTTATGGTTCTTTAATTTATATGTTGTTGGGGATATCTCCCTTTTTGGGCGTATGTTCTAGGGGAACATCGTCCTATCATTTCGTCCAAATGTCTGTAATTTTCGAATTTCGAGCTGAAAATTGGCTAATAGACTAATTCGGACTCCCTGATCACGAATCCGGTGTCAGATTTTAGGGTGCCGTCCGGCCGGCCGGCCGGCCGGCCTTCCGGCCGTAGGCACGATAACAGGAGCACCGAAGGTCCTATCGACTTCAAACTTTCAGGGTAGGTTTCTGATCAAAATGCGACGGTTAAGTTCGTTAACGGGCAAAATCGGCCGGACGGTTTAGGAGTTATAGACATTTAAAATTTTGAGGTTATTTCCCTGATATTTCAGGAACTAAAGAAGATGTTGAATCGAAACTTGGTAGTCAGTTCGAGGATATAAACGCGCAACTTTTGGCAAAATTCTGTTATGATCGAAATGTTGGTAATTTTTAAAAAAATATTTCTTTTAATTTTTTCGAAAAAAAAAATTTTTTTTCGTGAAATATTCATCAGATTGCAACAAAAACTTGTACTAACGTCAATTGTAGTATTTTGCAACATTGTGCAAAATTTTGGCTCTATACGATACCAATTTCTGGAGATATAAGACAAAATGTGTCAAATTTCTTGGGTCTCTCTCACAAAAATCTATTTACCTCATTTGACGGCTGTTTGTCAAATCAATTAATTCCAATAATTGATGTCAGATTTCCTACATACCAAGTTCAAACACATTTTATTATATGGAAAACACTTATTATGATCACGTTCTACAGGAATTGATACTAAATAGAAGCTAGATGAAGATTATTGTAATGGAAAATTTGTGTTCCAGAATGAACATGCGCCCGATAGCTCCTGTCCACAGGGCTTAAACCCATTTTTGTAGAATCAAAATTATTCGAACGTTCGGCAAGAAGTCAGTCCATTTATACAACAGTGCGGCATGGCTGATCCTGGATTTTGACCTTGATAATAACTGTGCTATATTCCACGTATTCTGACCAGTGTTTCGGGTCTAAATACATAAATCTACAATATGAATCTCCATTAAGTAAATGGCGCGCATTTCAAAATTTAATATCATTTTGAAAAATTCAGACTATCCAGCTATCGCATCTCGCAGCTGAAATCTTTCAGATTTGAATCCTACTCATCTCCATATGTGGTTTCAAAACCTCAATACAAGAATCGTCGAAGCAGATAATACGATCGTTGTGGAACAATGGTCGCATTCAGCGGACGAAACAGTTGCGCAACCGTTAGCAAAATCTAGAGCACAACCTAGAAACCGTTGCAAACTCAAATACTTGTTACTCAGGACCCCCAAAAGGGGCTGAAATGATTTCCAGCTCTGGAGCAATTTTTAGGGGCTAGAGCACTAATTTGCCTGTGCTAAATATCATATCAGAGTAGTTATGAGGCTAAGCTAGTACTTTTATATCTATTAGTTGAAATAATTTAATTGTTTCTCACATTCTCAGAATAGCTGCTGCAACATTTAGGTATACAGAAGACGCTACTGGTGTCAAAAGATATTTTCGCATAAATATTAATAGGAGAAAACAACTTTGCACTCCATTTTAGTTGCATCTTAACTGAATGTTATGAATGCCTGAATATTTTACTTGGTCATCAGGGCACTTGTTCCGTATCGACAACCTCGATCAATCCAACCAAAAGTGGCCATTACTCGACGTATCGAATGGCATTTCTGAGGTCCAAAAATAGCTGATTGGCTATACAAGCAGCCGTCAGCATCGTTTCGGAATAACAAGCGCGCTAAGCGGAGTAATTGCCCTTTCAATTCCGCTCTCCAGGACGCTGCACAGCGCCGTAATAAGATCGAAATTTTTATTAATCGCCGGTCATCGTTCATGGTCCGGTCATAAATTAATACTTTCAACGCTATCAGCCATTTCGAAATTGAATTTATTCGGTATCGCCTCGGCAGATGCAACGAACTAATGAGATCTAGATTGCCGTTGCCGAGGTTTTTATCTTTTGTTTTGCCCGAGCAATTAGAAAGGCAGCTTTATTGAAAAAGATAATTGCTCGGCGGAAGAGGAGATTGGCCGTCTTGATTTTTGAGAGTCTGCGGAAACGATTCTTGTGAGGGGAGTTTTTTTTTATGGCATTTCAATTATTGTTCATTTGTATTTTAATATATTATTTATGGTTGAAAGCTTAACGATCAGGATTCATTGTGGGTCAAGTTGATTGAGTTTGTATTTGTAAGGAAAGATATGAACAAGAAAGTGCTAGTTGGGACTTATTAAGTATTAAAATATCAGTATCTGTCACGGCAACGGACAGTTACTGTAGTCGAGACAGATACTGACATTTTAATAGTATTGATAACAAGAGTAGACGACAGTTATGCTAAGAAACTGAAGATGCTAAAACCTGGAAGACATAAAAGGAAGAGTAAATAATACGATATTGCAAAAATCCTGAAAAATATCTTATTATTCGCAGAAGCTATGTCAGTGCAAGATAAGACATCAGAGTTTTCAGAAAAGTTAAAGTAAACACCTCACAATGCTTGAAAAATGCAAAGTTGTGGACAACCGTTTCCTTAATTAACGACCCTCGAGCTGAAAATAACGATATTGCGAAAGCTGGGGAACCATTTCTTGTGTAAATATATAATAAATCTGTTACTTCTTGTTTAAGAGACAGTTGCCAAGCAAATCATAAAGGATAATTTTCAGCTTTCGTCTTTGCCACCTACTAAAGATGCTACTTGACAACACTCGTATCGTGTAGGTATACTTACAAGTGCAGCGATGGTTGGGAAACTGTCTTCCACCGAGAAAAATTGTATTTTTTCGTTTCTAATAAATATTTACAGATCTATTTTACAGTTTGAAGTTATTTAAGATGATACGATTTTGAAAAAAAATAAATATGTATAATTTCTATGCACCCTGTATATCTTATGACTTGAGAGGCGGAATCTTGGGGAGTTTTGACTAGTTGTTAATTATCAAATACAGATTCAGTATATCAAATTTCAGCTAGTTATGAAGGATTCTATGATTAAAACCTAATAGTCCTGGGCTATATAGGTTCTCCGATGAACGATTCGAGGTCTAATTCGATTATAACTAGCCGTCCGTTGCCACGATACCTTTTGAACGGATAGATATTGCTACTTGCAATTTTCGGGATAGGTTGCGCATCTGAATGCGGCAGTTAAGTTCGCTAATGGATATAATCGGTGTTATACCCATAAGATATATTTTTTACCCAATAACATAAACATTTACAAACCCGATCAGATTAATACGTGGTAATCATCTGTAGAATGCCAGCCTACTAATTTTTCCGAAATTTCGTGAATATCGTAGCACTAGAAAAAATTTGGAAAAAATTTTTTCAAAAATTTCATATTTCGGAGAATATCCATCAGCATCAGCTCACAAACCCGCAATCCACCATTTTAGAATCGAGTACTGATAGTTGATAGTATCCTGCAAGTAATAAAAGAAATCAGCTATCAATAGACTTAGGGAAAACTCGTCAGCTCGCGCATTTGAACAGGTGATAGATGCTCCTTTATAGCTCCTATGCTACACAGTTCAGGGCATCAGCTGATAACTTTTCCACCGAGATAATAATATAGCCAGCTGGCGTTTTCGCGGATGTTCTGGGGGACAGCTTGCTATCATTTTGCTCAAATGTCTGCAATGTTCGAATTTTTTGCCGAAAATGATCTCTGACGAATAGGTTAGACTCTCTGAAGAAGAATTCGAGGTAAAATTTTATTCTGCCCAGCCGTCTGACCGTTGCCACGATAACTTGAGAACGGAAAGACATAACGACTTGAAACTTGTTAACTAGTTATAGAATACCGACATAAAGAGGTATGTGAAATTTTGTGGGGATCGTATCATTAGAAAATTTTTAAAAATTATTGAATATCATTGAAAAAAAATCTATACTATGTTACTCTTTCCTCTATAACGCAAAAAATACAAGTCCAATTCCATTAAAACTTGGTGATTACTTATTATTTATTTTTTATTTCGTGAATATCGTATCCTGAAATTACTTGATAAGTAAATGTTTTTGTATATCATTACATATACATCTACATATGTGAGAATTAAAAAATCTGTGATCATAGACTATTCTCTCATTACTCAAGTCTGTCATTATAATGGTACGAAATGTATTAATATCTTATGAAAGCTGAGATAACGGTCTATATCGATAATAAATTTGAATAGGACAGTCCAATAGAGGCGAATAAAACATTATTAACAGTAATTTTGTCGGTTTAAAGTTAAATATAATTTTTTTTTCAGCTATATTGAGAAATTTTACATTTCAGAAACTCGACGTATGATGCGTGAATAGACAATAGAACATGCGCGAAAAAGCCCATGACTTCACGTCAGTGCTTTACCAATTTTATTCTTCAACAATATCATCTTAGAAAAAATCTAAGTGACTTTTTTTCTTCAAGATATTGGCTCGGATATTATTTGATAAATTATCGATCAGGAGAACATAGTTGAAAATTATTTTTTTCTAACGATCGCGCGTCGTAGACTCACCCATGGAGCGGCAGCTGACGTTCACGAGGCTTCATGATAAAACTCTCGGAAGCATTTGCTCCAGAGTTGGGGACTATTTCATAATTATTCCTGAAATACTGCAGTGGGACCACTACTTATATTATTTATGAATAAATGCTACAAAGATACAGCGCAATAAACAGCCTGATCTGCAACCACTAAATGCCTCCTATGCTATAAATGGAATTAAAAAAACTGAGAACCGTCAATCAACGAAATTATACATATTAAATAAGAAACGAACCCTCAATATCTCATTTCACGATAAATGTCTAGACCTCAATTTTTCACCCGACCGAACGAAGACCACCATCTGGGTTGCGAGATGTTGGTGAGAAATATTCGAACAGGTTGGAAGTCTTGGAATATCAGTCGAAACCCTTAATCATACCTTCTGCGATACTTACCGGAACGGCTGTCACTATTTTATTTATTTCGACGTTTTCCGGCTACCCCTGTATTCCATTATCGCCCCGAAAGCCACCAATCAGCGGTCCTGTCGCGGTAAAAGGCCTTTTAATTATTATTTTAAGCTGTTGCTACACACCCATGACGTGTTGGCGGCTGTGAATCGAAACTTTCGGTTTTAACATAAATTTCGGCCCTTTTTGTCACGCCAAGAGAACTGAACCGACTTTCATTACGAAGGTTATTTGAAGTGTCGAAAAAACCAAATTTTTTTCATAACTTCGATCGTTCCATCACTAATCACTCATTCCTGGTCGAATATAGGTTGGTTCTAGTAAATAACTTCTGGTGCAGCTTAACCACTGTCAGTCATTTTCGATTTTTTTGCCGAAAATGATCTCAAACCATCAGGTTCGACTCACTGATGAAGAATTCGAGGTCCAATTTGATTCTATCCAGCCGTTGCCACGATAACTTACGAATGGAAGGAGATATCGCCTTGATATTTCAGGATAGATTGCACATCCGAATTGCTTGAGTTCGTTGATAGGCATAATCGGTCAAACAGTTTCCGGGTACCAATTTTGTTTTCGAACAATACAGATCCGATCAAATTGAAACTTGGTAACTAGTTGTGGAATGTCGACACAAAGACGTATGTGAAATTTTGTGAGCATCGTATCAGCAGAAAATTTTTAAAAAATTACAAAAAAACATTATGTTTCTCACGATAACTTGGTAATGAAAAGAGATAGCAACTTGCAATCTTTAATATAGGTACCCATCCGAATGCGACATTCAAGTTTTTTAATAGGCCAAATCGGCCAAACTGTTTTGGAGTTATGCATATCTCAAATGTTGTTGTTATTTCCTCAATAACTCAAAAAATACGAATCCCATCCAACTTCAAATATGGTAATTAGTAGAATGCCAACGCCCAAATTTCTCAAAATTTTGTGAAATACATATCACTAGAACATTAAAAAAAAAACATTGAAAAAAATTATGTATTTCCGAAACTATCCGTTCGATAGCGATAAAATTTTGCCAGAGTCTTCAAAAACTAACTCCACGGTCAAGTTCCAAATTTGAACACGATCAGATCTATATTGTTGAAGAGCCGATCCGCCTTGGGTGAGTTGAGTAGCTGGATGGGTGATCGTTGTCACGATAACTCTCGAACGGAAAGAGATAGCATCTTGTAATTTTCAGGTTAGCTTGTGCGTGCAAATGGGAATATTAGCTGGCCATACACGTACGTCCTTTCGCGCGGTTTATCATGGCGCGTTGTAACGTGGCGGTTATCATGCCAAAAAGAACGGCATGGCGAAAAAACCGTCGTTGCCCATACACGTTGTGAATTATTCAGATGATTTTGCACGTGATGGTTCGTAGCGAATCATTTGAAAGGATAAACCGTGTGAGTATGGCCGAAAAACGTCGGAAAAAGTGTCATTTGGAACGGCATTCAGTCATCTTCGAATTTTCAAGATGATGAACTGAATTCTTGGCGATTCCGCTACACGAAGGCGACGTTTGACCATCCAGTTCAATTTAGTTAGTTGAACATTTTCGTGTTCTCCGAAAGTATTAGTTTGTTAGAGTTGATAATGATATCAATAGATTCTTATGATGAAATAAAAAAAAATTGTATTTAAAATTTGTAATGTAAAAAACATTTTTTTCTGCTTACTCCAAAACCACCTTGGCCAATTTTGCGCAATAACGAACATAACTGTGATATTTGTCTTCCAAACCTACTCTGGAAATTTGAACTGTCTTGCTCATTCTGTTCGAGAATTATCGTGTTAACGGACGGCCGGACATAATCGATTTTAACCACGGATTCTTGATAATGGTAATGATGGTTAATCGAACCAAAACGTTTGAGACCATTTTCAGTTTATTATATGATCTGTGTTCATACTCGTACATGTCATCCTGTTCTATAAGAGAGAGTCAAATTCATTTAAGATATTTTAATTTGATTTCTTCCGTGATGCAGTTCACATTCTCAGATTGCTCATTTAATCTTGATAAATAAACTATTATTTGAATTGAATTTCCTTTATGATGCGGCTCTATCATTACAATACATTGATGTCATTCCCAACTCTTAGAAACAAATACTTTCGGAGATATGATGTGCCAAAGTTTGAACAAGAGCGACAAAGCTCCTGTCCACAGGGCTTGAACCAATTTTTTCTTAACAATCCATGTTGGTAGTTTCATCGTATATTTACCTAGTGATCTTTATAATTTTTTTTTAATAGATACCAATGATTATCGAGAGATGTCACTTATGTTGATAATTAAAACATTTGGTTTATGAAAAAAACTGGTAGCCAATTTTTCTAGATGTCATGGATTTGTTAAAGATCAAATTAAGGTGTGAAAATCTGCAGAAATTACGTAACTAGCTCGACGTATTCAAACCATAACGATTTATTCTCAATCTAACTTTTCAGGTAAATCATACTGGATCGATCAGTGAGCCAGATTGCTCCAAATATAAATATTGATCAAGATATTTTTCGGTATCGAAACCAACACATCATAAAATGTGTTCGCATCGTATCCAGAAAAATACCTGCCACGAAAATAGTGATATCCTGTAATATACTTGTCAGCAATATAGGAAAGTATTAATTTTTTCGAAAAATTTTAACGATAAATGACCAAAATATTTACACTATTTCATATCATATCGGAGACCTGTTTATGATTTCTGGTCGGGAACGCAAACATTTACGTATATGAATCAACAGTTTCAGGTGATTAATATGAGGTACGTACAGTGTTTGTATCTGCTATATGTAAAACATTTTCACACAGTGGGTGAGGTAGTGAAATACTAACAGCATGAAGTTAATTATCGAGGGTATTAAATTAGCTAATTTGACTCAAAGTCGTCGAAGAAAACAATAGTATAAGAAAAGATCCCAAGATAGGTAGTCCTGCGTACCCATCTATTTAGGAAATTGAATTTTTTGACGCTCTTGTTCCTCAGAACAGATTGCTTAATAATTTGCACAAATGTCTGTAATTCTAGAATTTTTGGATGAAAATGGCCTTGAACGTTTTGGTTCGACTCACAGATCAAGAACTCGTGGTCAGAATCGATTCTGTCCGGCCGGTCTGGCTGATAACACGAGTTATACAGCACTAAAAACAGTGCTGTAATGAAACCATTCCCGAATAATTGTTTCTAGTTATGTTATTGTCAGCGACCTATCAAATTTCGACACACGTCAATTATTATCAATATAGTATAATCTGGATATAATGAAATAATTATTGAGAGGAAAAGCTAATTTTGAATCATTCATGCTATTAGGAAGGTTTTTTAAATCTGTTCTCCATGTCCTACGTACGATTCAAATTCAAATTCCTTAATCTGTCAACTTCCGTAACAGTCACACGAACTGCCAAAAATAGAGAATAGAAAAAAATATAAAATAGAAAAGTCATTAGGACGTGTAAGTAATCCGAATTTTTCATTAAATTTCAACATTACTTAACAAAACTTGCCTGAAATAGAGAATTTCGCATTCGTGTTTGAATAGGAGCCCATTCTACAACTTGTTTTAGGAACATCCAGTATTTCCAGAATTTTTTCAATAACTCCAACAATATGGATCCAATCGCGTTCAAATTTGGAACTTGGCTTGAGAATTAGGTTTTGAAAAAAATTAACATTTTCTAGTGATGCGATCCCCGTGAAATTTCGCATGAGTCGACGGACAGCCAGGCAGAATCGAATTTGACCTCTGAATCTTCATCAGTGAGTAGATCCCCATCGTGTGAGACCATTTTCGCCAGAAAAATTTAAAACTACAGACAAAGAATATGCCCGTAAAATATGAAGCAGAATCATAGAAATATTCAGTAGTTATATTCCGAGTGCTTTCCAAATCCTCGAATATTTTTCCTACTACACGAAGTGCAGGAGGGAAAATATTCTATAGTTCGGCAAGCACGAGGGGTGTATGAAGGACTATTTCCCGAAAAAAAATCACTCCATTTTAATTGTATGGCAGAAATATTACTTACTGTAATTTGAATAAATAAAATTTTTTTGACAATCATCCCGAATGTTTTCGATGGTTTAAAACGTCAGAAAAATATTCACCTAAAGCACACGTGCAAATACCCGGATATTTTCACACTGCATTGATATTCACGAATATTATTTCGTTGTTAAGTGATTTGTATCATATGGAGCCATTTGAGCTCATTAGTTCGGTATGCAGATAATACAATCGGTAAAAACATTTAATAGCATGAATTTCCAAAAATGGTTTTCGTTTCATCAGCTGTCGTACACAAAGGTCTGTAAGATCGATTGTTCCTCAATTTTTTCTCATGTTTACTTCTTTTTTTCGAGTCACTGATGGACATCAAGAAACATTTCAGCGATGGGGTGGTTAGACATTTTTTAGATCACGCAAAATTTGGGGAAATTGTTTGAAGTATTGTATTGCAGTGAAAAATTATACAGTTCCTGGGTGTAATAGGTAAGTACATTAATATATTTTATTATGAACTCAATTTTTACATTTACCCCTCTTCTTCCTTTCTATATCCGAAACTATTACACAAACTCTCCGCGTATTAATTTCAGAGATCAAATAGATTCGTAATAGCCTTGGAAAATCTCATATTAACAACTTAGCATTGAACATTATTGAAAATATTGTATTCAATACAGAAAGATTCCAGGAATCCATTGATCATCGATTGAATTCTTATATATCAACATAATTTTTCCCGTAATCCCGATGTTGATTGAATATCAGCTTGTTTTCAAACCATTATCACAGACTATGTATTTAGATTTCAAATTTCAGGAATCACTATTTGATTTGGAAGAGTCTGTTTTTACAAGTTTCAAATTCAACGAATGTTAATAATAAAATTGAAGAGGGATATGGAGATTTACTTGGAATTCAACATTATCATAGATATCAGTTTGTTCCGGCTGATATGGTTAGGCCCTTACTCACCTAATAGAAAATTGAGATTTTTTTTCGAAAAAAATATTTTTTACCGAATGAAGGATTACGTTCTCTGGAGAACCTGTATAGAGCTCCTGAATATTCCTATAATTTTATTTAATCCTCTAATCAGTTGGTGATGAAAGAAGTAAGCGGACACGAAGGAGATCTAATTTATCAATCATTCGGTTCTATTCTAAGTTTGATAAAACTATTTGAAAAAGTACTGAGGTCAGGAGTTTTGGTGCACTTGTTAAAATTTATAGCATGAGCATTCACCCATCCAGGTACTGAACTCGCCCAAGATAGCTTGGCTTCCAGAAAAAGAAATGATATTTTCACAATACTTCCAACAAGATAGATCCGATCGTGTTTAAATTTATGTTTTAATTCATCAAAATATAGTATAGGGCATAAAATATAGAATGCGGAGAATTATATTTATAATTTTTTTCTGCTCCTTTGGCGGAATCTCCCGTATTAACACTATTTTCGATTCTCTTGGACTAATAAATGGTTTGGAAACATCGATAAAAATGCATATATCAATAACTGTTATCCAACCTCCTCTGAACTCTGAAACTGATATATGAATAATATGAATATATTTTATAGTATTATTTCGTATTGAATGAGTGAAAAAATTTTAATTTCTTAAATTCTTAATCATTACAAGTTAATTATGCTTCTCCATTGTTTATTGTTTTATATTATATAGAGTACTTCTGATGCGGCAAATCCGCAAATGTTGGGTAGCCTATATTATATATGGATGAAAATAACATTCAACTTTCAATCAAATATATGGGTCACAATTCTTTAAAATAAGCCCATATGTATTATATTTAACTCGTCTCGACCAGCAATAGGTAGAGTAAAGTCGGCATATATGGAATACCAATCACTTATAGAGTAATAACGTAGAAACTAATGTGTTTGGAGTATCAATATTTGGTCATTAAAAGGTTCTAAGTATATGTATACAAGCAGCATCAGAAGCTAAATTGAATATAAAACTGTATTCGGTAATTTCAGAATAATATGTTTTAAAAATGAATATTTGTTCGATTCAAAGATATGGCGGGTAATGTGGAATGGTCATATGGGGTAATATGGAATAGAGTTAATAACACACGCAAAATGCTCCACTAAAATTTATTTTTTTTATCTAGGAATTTATGCAGAAATCGCAAAAAAAACATCTTTTTCTGCATTCGTGCACGCTTCGTGAGCCCATACATTGCAGATTACGCATATCACCTATATTTCTCTACTTTCGCCCAAGGAAAGGTTTTCCACGTCGTCAGTGGATAGCTTTTTAGTGCAGCAGCTTAGTGCTAGGTCTTCATCAGAAGAATAATCAATAACTGGTTCAAATTCTGAGTCAGAGGAACTAGAGGGAACTATACATGGAATAGCAATAATGGGTTAATATGGAATATTCCATATTACCCGCGTTCCGAAATGAAAACAAAACTAAAGTTGTATCAGTTTCTGAGATACAAAACTTTGTTTGATGACATTTTAAAAGTTTTCTAGTGATACGATCCTCACGGAATTTGACAAGAATTTGCGCGTTTTTGAGTTTTTTAGGAAATAACAACAGAATCCAGGTGGAAATAACTTTTGGATATTTTTTTTTAAATCATCACGAAATTTCGCATAGGTCCTTCTGCCGACATTCTACAACTAGTTACCAAGTTTCAATTCGAATGGATGCATATTGTTTAAGTTATTGGGAAAACAAAATTTCAACTCTGAAACCGTTTGGACGATTGCCCATTAAAGAACTTAACTGTCACATTCAGATGCGCTGCCTACCCTGAAAATTTCGCTATCTGTTTTCGTTCGATAGTTATCGTGGCAACGGAAGGCCGGCCGGCAGACTGAATAGAATCGATTTTGAACTCGACTTATTCATCAGTGATTCCAACCTAATCGTTTCAGACCATTTTCGGCAATGTCGAACATTACAATCCTTTGGGCAAAATGATAGCACGATATTCTGTAGAACATGCGCGCTGAAAGTGGATCAGTACACATTAATCGTTATAATATTTCTATATTTCGCCAATATCTTCAACAATACCTATAGTTTCGAACTAGATTAAATCCAGGAATTCTGTAAAATAAGGTTTTGAAGGCTCTCGCAAAATTTCAACGATATCTGACTAGTTTCTGAGATACAGAGTTTTTTTCAATATCTTTGAAAATAATTCTTCTTTTGGTATTTGTCTACTAACTACCGAACCTTGATGGCAATAACTCAGAAACCACTCGGCGCTTCCGCCCTTAACGGCGCATTCACATAACCAGCAAATTTCAATTCTTTAACTCATTGCGTTCGGGAGTAGGTAACCGTGCTGACAACCGGATATAATTAAGTTTGACCTAAGATTTTTCAACAATGAGTCGAATCTAATCGCTTGAGACCATTCTTGACCAAAAGTTCGAAAATTACTAACATTTGGACAGATTGATAGGCACTCTGTTCAGGTGAACAAGCGCCCCAGAAACCAACGAGAAAGAATGAAACTGCCGAAAATAAATTTCGTCATCAAAATCTATTCTACATTCAGTCGTCTCTGTTACCCACCGTGAGTTATATCTCCTCCCTTCTTTCGATCCGAGATCAGGCCCGATATCGGAACAAATTAGCCTCGAAATTATAGGCTTTTAGAGGCCGCTATCTTCGCCGGCCTCGGGTCCAATCGATTATAACATCGCGCAATAATAGCAGCGCTTCGGCCAGATGGTCGTCTCTGCCTTCGAGAGTGGCCATAACTCAAAATGTTACACTTACGTTTGCCGGTACTATAATTTCAGGGCGGCAAATTAACACTGATCATGTTTCTTTTTTAATCGATTTCCAGATTGCGATTCGGGTGTGGGGTTAGGTTCGTGTTGACATCGGCCATAAGTCAAACCGGGATTTTTTTCTTGTCCATTGTTTTTGAGGTGGCGTGTTTGCGGTCACCAAGTGGGGCGACGTGTTCTGGCGTAGAATGGACTTTCGGCGCAATGTATGTATATGCGAGCATGATTTTAGGAGGGTTTGCATAATTTTCACCCTTTTTACGTGCTCGTATGAGGGCACTATTATGTTGTGTAAATATAAATTTTCGTATATTAATCTCAAACGATTCTATTCGACATAGAGCGTCCTCCGGAGCGTCAGCAGACGGGCATATCGAATCGAGGCGATTCCAATCTACTAAGTCCCTTTCCTACACTTGGTTTCCATGGAAACCAAGCACGAACGATTCACGCGACCGGAATGGAAGCGGAAGATCGAGTGGTTCGTACGTCGCTTACGTATTGGAGGGTTAGCTTCCATGCATATCGTAGCGACGCTGAAATCGCAATTGGAATAATTGTCTCTGCATGGTTTCCATGGAAACCGAGTGTAGGAAAGGTTTCAGGAAATTGGAATGCGTAGTCAAATTCAATTCTGTCCATCCGTCCGCCCGTAAACAAGATATGAAACTTTCGAAAAGATATTTAAAATTTACAGGATAGGGTGAAGGCCCGGTAACGCCATCGAGGTCGCGAAAGTACAGAATTCGCCTGATGATTTCAGAGATATACGCATTTGAAATTTTATTTTCTCATTTTGTGAACAGATCCGATCGAGTTGAAATTTGGTACCTATTTAAGTGCATAATATTGATATAAAGGTGCAAAATTCGTGCAAAATTCCATGAGAATCGCATCAGTACAAGCAAAAATACTTGATATTGCCCGATTTCGCTGAAACTTTGTGTAATTTTCAATTTTTTTTGCCGAAAATGGTCTCCAAGGATTAGGTTCGACTCTCTGATGAAGAATTCGAAGTCAACTTCGGTTATTTCCAACCTGCCAGCCGTTGCCACGATAACTATTGAACGGAAACAGATAGCGAATTCAAATGTTTCGCATCCAAATGCCGCAGTTGAGTTCGTTAATGGGCATAATCGGCCAAACGGTTTTTGTTGAAGTTTGTTTTCAAACAATACAAATTCGATCAAATTTAAACTTGAAGCCGACACAAAGGCATGTGCGAAATTCTTGAGGAAAAAATTATTAAAACATATTCTTTATCCCAGAAGCTATGCCTCCGATATAGCTGAAAACCCGCGAGAGCATTCAAAACCTAAATCTACAGCCGAGTTCCTAATTTGAACAGGATCGGATCTTTTATGGAAGAGATATTGAAAAAATACTAGAAACCGAGTAGCGTTGGGCGAATTCAATATACTGATGGCTGATCGTTACCATTATAACTTTCGAACGGAAAAAGATAGCGACATGCAATTTAATGTGTTGGTTGCGAATCTGAATGCGACAGTTCTGTTCGTTCGCTAATGTGCATAATCGGCCAAACGGTTTTGGAATTATACCTACTCACATTACTCATTCTGAGATGTTGTCGTTATTTCCTCAATAGCTCAAAAAATACAAATTTGATCCAGTTCAAACTTATTAATTAGTTGTAGAATGCTGATATGAAAAGTTTTATGAAGATTTAGTGAAGATCGAATCACTAGAAAATTTTTAAAAAAATAAAAAAAAAAATATGGGAAAGCTCTGTGGAAAGGGTATTTGGCGCTCTTGTCAAACTAGTAGCGAGTAATTATTCAAGCCTTGACAAATCCTATCTCCGAAAGAATTGGTTTCTCAGAGTTACGAATGATATCAATGGATTCTTATGATAGAACTGCATTATAAAAAATTGAATTCAAAACGTAGGTCTATGACTTACATATATCAGCAAATTATAATTATATCATTCTATGAAATCATAAAATTTCGATTAATTATTAAAATTTCGAAAAATCATATTTCCGAAAGTATTTGTTTGTTAGAAATTAGAATGATATCAATGGATTCTTAAGATAAAACTGTATCTTGAAAAAAATTTAATTTGAAATTTATAATGAAAAAAAATATTTCTTTTCTTTACCACGAAACCACATTTTGCTCAATAAAGAACTTAACCAAGATATTTATCTCCTAAACCTACCTACCTAAACTATCGAGTTAACGGCCGGCCGGAAGGACGGATAGAATCGTTTTTGACCACGGATTCTCGATCAGTGAGTCGAACCAAAACGTATTTTCAGCCAAAAATTCGAAAAATCAGATATTGGGCAAATTAATAAGCACTCTGTTAGGAACATAAGCGCCAAAAATTATTTACTTATCTCAGAATATATCCGTCAAGTATCGGTATCCGATCAAAATGGAACTTGCTAACTAGTCGTAAAATGTCAACACAAAAACTTATGCGAAATTTTGTTAGGATCCTATTACTAGAAAATTTTTAAAGGATTATAGAAAAATATTCTTTATCTCAGTAACTATCCGTTTAATATCGCTGAAATTTAGCAATTTTCGACAATTATTTGTAGTTGACGTTTGAAAATTAATTATGATCACTCTGTATATTCCAGAGTTGATTTTTTTTCTGTATAGGAGTAACCAATATTTCTACTCGAAAAAATACCTACTGTCTGTATTGCTGGCATAACTGGCTTCTTCATTAAGCCATTTAAAAAAACTCCATATTTTCCAATTTTTCGCAATTTTCTCGTAAATTGTGCTTCTAAGGTATAAAGTGATCTGGACGAACTCATCATAATTTGAGCTCACCACTCCATTTCCTAGGTTAAATTCAGGCTGTTACATAAAAAAAATATATAACTTTAGTCTATATCTTTGTTTTCGAACACCCTGTGTATATGAAAATAATTTTAAATTGTGCTTTTGAACACCCTACACATATCACAAAAAAATATTCTCAAAATATCTTAATTTACTCAAATTAAATAATTAATTAATTACTTCAAAACGAGCTCCGCGAATGTGGTGGGCCACCCGATATAATATTCCGATTATTGCTTGTTGACAAAGGTTCACTGAATCTGTTTCAATAGAAAGAAATTTTTTAGAAATTTGCCGAAGCATCTTAAAATAGGCAAGAGTTCCATAATTCTCCGAATAATTTAAAATTCCCGCCTAATCTCACTAATGTGATCTATAGAACTCGTAAATTGGGTTCGTGAATCTAGGAACACTTACACAAAGATCCTACATTCGAACATGTAGACCCTAAAGAAGCCACAGTGTGGCGAAACATTTGTCGTTCTCGATGAATAAAGTTAAGATAATTAAAAACTTAAATCATTATTTATTGAAATTGAAAACGAAACAATCATATAAGAGAAAAATTAAATTTAAATTTCTTTCTAGATATCAATATTTTATTTCCCCATAAAATCAGTCATTATCATTAAAAAAATAATTCTTACCATAGCACTTGGTAGCGACTTGCTCAACATTTCGTAGACAGGTGTACTTCGGAATTAAAAAAAGTAACGACTCATCGAACTCCCGAAAAAACTAGTTACTCATACAATTTTACATGAATATTAAGTATACTCCAGTTCCTCTGACATCTCCGGTACGAGAAAAAATGAGGGACGCTGACAGCCCGCAGTAAAAATAAATGTGTGGTCCCAAGATAGGCAAAGCAGATGGTTCTATGCCAATTAGCGCGCCAGATCGATCTCCGACGAATTGGGTCATTCATTACCTTAAGTACGCAATTAAAGGCTCTTTTAACGTTGAATAATTAAGAAATCGCATGTCGGTAATACAGAGAATCGAATGAAGTACTATGAATGGAAATGCGCTTTGTATAATACGTGAATGCGGATGTTAGATTCCGATCAGTAAAAATGAATGGTCTCTAAATCTGAATCAGTGTTTGATTCACTGAATGTAATGGTCATAGATTAGTCGGTGATATCTACTGACTTTTCAGTATATACTAATTACTGCAATTCTGTGAAGTGTATGTCAGTGTCAATTCAGTGATACCGTTAGCTAATGATGCGCTGGTGAGTTAGGCGGCAGTTAAGTGGGAATAGGTGCTTGGACCACTTGGACGTCGTCATAGCTGCCAGACATTTTGCGCGTTTGTATACCAGTAGTTGGATTCTGTAACGCTAAAACGGAGCGATATCGTACCAAATAGGTGTTTTTGTTCGTTCGATTATTATAAAGGGTGTCTCAGCAAGAACTTGAATTTCGAATTGCGCGCCATTTTTGACTGTCAATTGTTGAGTCAGCCATATTAGTTGTTTGATTAATTGAAACATATACATTTACGAAAATGGTGTGTTATAGCTTGAAAGAACGTTTGTTAATAGTGAAAACCCATTATAAAAATTGGTTCAAGTCCTGTGGACAGGAGCTTTCTGGCATCCTTGTTCAAACAGACAAATTATATCTCCGAAAGTGTTGGTTTCTCAGAATTGGGAATTATAGCAATGGATTCTTATGAAAGAACTTCTTCTCAGCAGGAATTGAATTCAAACATAAAAGAAAAATTTTAATTCAACAAGAGTGCCAAAAATTATCAATCCAAAACCAATAGACAAATTCTACTCAACAACGAACTCATCCGAGATATTCATTCCTCAATTCTATGATGAACGATAATATATATTCTTTCCTCAAATCCACTCCAATACACCAATATTCCAGTCTTGTTTTTATTGGAGATATTCTGAGCACAATATTATTAACTTACCATTACCATTCCCATCATCATATGGATTGACCATCGGCATGAAAATATCAACCAACAAAAAGTATGATATCATATTATTATTCTCATAATTCTACGAATGCTGAAATGAATTAGACAATGTCGTGTCTCAGGAAAATAAGTTGACATTATGACAATTCATACATAGAATAATTATATCATTCTGTGAAAACGTAGAAATACGATTCATTATTGATATTTTGAAAAATCATATCTCCGAAAGTATTAGCTTGTTAGAGTTAAATATGCTATCAGTGGATTCTTATGGTAAAACTGCTTACTGAAAAAAATGTAATTTGGAATCATGTAAAAAAAAATTTGTTACTCCGAAACCATCTGTCCGATTTTGCTCATTAACGAACTTAGCTGAGATATTTATCTCCCAAACCTACTCTGAAAATTTCAATTGTCTAGCTCATTCCGTTCTAGAGTTATCGTGCCTACGGCCGGCCGGACAGAAATAATTTCGACCACGGATTCTTGATCAGTGAGTCGAACCAAATCGTTTAAGACCATTTTCATCGAAAAATACGAAAATTACAGACATTTGGGCAAATTGATAAGCACTCTGTTCCGAGGAAAAGAGCGCCAAAAATGGGGAAAATTTTATTGTGACGATTCGCAAGTTACGTGATCATTTCGCCGTGCATAATCGACCGTCGCGGCCTACTATTTGATCGAAAAATTTGAGCGGACGTTTTCATTGAAAGATGACAGAGATCATACCCGTCATCGGAGTAAAGCATCACAGCTGTGGGGGACACTGTGGCAGCACGACCAAGCACTTCCATTTGACATCATAGCCAGGAACTAAACATTCATCGCAGCACTCTTCAACGGATTTTTATAAAAGATTTACACCTTTATGCTTACAAAATCCAGGTGACTCAACAGTTGCAGCCTTACGATCATAGACAGCGCAGAAACTTTACCAGCTGGATCTTGGAACAACTGCAAACTGACGATGAATTTCACAACAAAATCATCTTTAGTGTAGTGTTGAGTAGGACATACAAGAGGCGCTTCATTTGTCCCGGACATGACGTCAAAATGTAAGAGTGCCTCGAAATTTAAAATTGTACTACTTCAATTTATTTGTGTCGGTCGAGCGAGAGCGAGGCCGAGGCAGATAAAGAAATTCCATTTTGTGTCGGACCCTTTGATGTGAGGGTAGTAGAATTGCCTAATTTCATAATAATTGTACTAAACAATCAAATGTGGTTCATCCTCCTAATATCTGTCCGTTAGATATGTTCTTGCCGAAACCCTCATTACATAAGCTAAGCACTCTTACAACTTTCCAAGTTCGAGTGACAAACCTCCTAGAGAGCTTACTCATCAATACCGCAGTGACAAAAGCACGTCGCGTCTAACATTTGAGGCGCCAGGAGGCGCGCATAATTCGTACTATAATAACTTCAAATGGTTCAGTACGCCTCGCCTCTTTTGAAGTGGGACATTGTACTGGCTCAGGACAAAAAAGAGGCTACTCTTACAAACTCTTTTTCAAGTCGTGTCCTACTCAACACTACTTTAGTGACGAGGCTCCTTTTCACCGCAACGGCTTCGTTAACAAACAGAATTCTCGTATCTGGGGAGATGCAAAATCCAAATGTCATTCAAGAACTTCCGCTACATCCTCAAAAAGTGACAGTTTGGTGTGCCATGTGGGCAGGAGGGATGATTGGACAGTACTTTTTTCAAAATGTGTAAGGTGCCACCGTGACTGTAGATGGTCATCGTTACCGGGCCATGTGGTCAGACTTTTTTTGGCAAGAATTAGAAGGAATGGACTTAAATGAGATGTGGTTTTAACAGAATGGAGCTATCTGTCACACCGCAAGGGAAACAATGACTTTGTTACAAAGCAAGTTTTCAGGTCGAGTAATTTCTCGTTTCGGAGACCAAAGCTGGCCGCCAAGAAGTTGTGCTTTAACTCGTTGGGACTATATTCTCTGGGGTTTTTTTGAGAAGTAAGGTCTATGCGAACCATTCTGAGACAACTGAGGAACTCAAAGAAGAAATTGCACTTCAAATTCGTCAAATCCAGCCGCCCTTGCTGCAAAATGTACTGCAAAATTTCATCAAAAGAGTGCATACCTGCCAACAGAGCAACGGTGGCCATTTAACCGATACTAAATGAATATATATTTTTTCATTTTTTAAATTGAAGTTCTTGCTGAGACACCCTCTATAAATGGAGTTATGGTGGCCGAAACAGAAACCGATCTCATGACGATAACGCCAAACTTTAGTTTTCGTAATCACAGCGAAAAGCTAGACGCGATTCCGATTGGTTAGAATTAACCACGTGACCAACCTCACAAATGTCATATCGAAATTATACTTTTGAATGTATGTTTCGCAATTCTAAAAATTGTTTCAAGCACTGACGTGAAGCCAGAAGCTCTTGCGCGCATGTTCTAATGTCTGCTCACCTCTATTGGACACTCTACTTTATAATATATGAATATATTTCATACCATTTTAATGACAGACTTCAGTAGAGAATCGTCTATGATCACAGAATTTGAATTTTGACATATGTATTCTATTGGAATTGAAATACGAAATAATGTATGCCTCAGTAAGTCCAGGATACTATATTCACGAAATTCGCGAAAATTAGTGGTCGACATTCTACAAGTAATCAACGAGTTTTAACTGGATCAGATTTGTATATTTTGAGTTATAGAGGAAATAACAAAAATTCAGATGAGTATAACTCCAAAAGCATTAGGCCGATTATGCCAATGAATGCATAATTATTCATATAACTCCAAAACAATTTGGCCAATTGTGCCAATTAACGAACTCAAATGTTGCATTCGGATGCGCAACCTACCCTGAAAATTGCAAGTCGCTATCTCTTTCCGTTTCCAAGTTATCGTGAGATACATTATACATTTTTTTTAAATCTTCTAGTGGTACGGTACTCTCAAAATTTCGCACACGTCTTTATGTCGATATTCTACTAGAACCAATAACAAGCTTCAATTCGATCGGGTCTCTATTTTTTGAGTTATCGAGAAAATAATATTCCAGATAACTCTATAAAGGTTGGGCCGATTATGCCCAACAAAGTAATTAACTCTCCCACTCGGATGCGTTACTTACCCTGAAAATTGCAAGTCTCATTATCTTTTCGTTCGAAAGTTATCGAGGGAACGCTCACCCATCCAGCTACTGTACTCACCCAAGGCTGCTCGGATCTCCAACAATATACAGTGTGTTCCAACAAGTACGCACCAAGTGGAAATTTACTCCCTGTATAGTTTTTTGAAATTTTGGTATTCGTGAAAGTTGGTGCTCAAGAAACGATGATTATTGACATATATGCCATTGATCGTGTTACTCTGCAAACCTGTCAAAATTTACATATTTTTAGAAAAATTACCAAAGGACGTAGAAATCAGATCAATATCAGAAGTTTCTGAACTGTTACTCAGAATTTCATTTTAACCAATCTGCCAAAATTTATAGTGAAATTCCGAAATTTTTTTATATTCATATTTGGATGAAAGCACGCTAGAAGGAACTTTGGGCTATGCGGAAATACGAAAAATTATTCGGAATGTAATTCCAATGATAGAGACATTATCAATCATTATCAATTCAAATAAAGTTTATATTTATTTAATGTTCCTAATAAATAATGATTTCTATAGTGAAAACCATGCGCCAATTATCGTGGATATCGTATCCTGAAAGCACTTGAGACGTAAATTTTTCCGTATATTGTTAGATATTCAATGAATTTCAATTCCGATAGAAAATATATTATGTCAGAATTAAATTTCGGTAATCTTAGACGATTCTCTTATTAAATATGTCATTAAATTAGTACGAAATGTATTCATATCTTATGAAAGCTGAAAAAACGGTCTATATCGATGGTAAATTCGATTAAGTGTCCAATAGAGGTGAATAGATAATAGAACATACGCGTAAAAGTTCCTGACTTCATACCAGTGCTTGAACCAATTAAAAAATAAATATTATTTGGAACAACCTCGAAATTCAATTAATTTATTTGTATCAGTTCCTAGAATGCCGAGCTTCTTAGATATGGAGGAAAGTATCATTCAAGAGCAGACACAGACCCCAGAGTTTCATGGTTATTAACAATCATCACTGTGACTTCGCCAGACACCGAATGAAAACAGACAGTATTCTAGGAAACTTATTTCCATCGTTTGAGAACCAGTAGGGGAAAGGTACAGTGACTATATTCTGAGACTCTGAGAATATAGTCACTGTAGGGAAAGGACCCCACCAGGGCCACCTATGGAGAATCCTTACGAATTCTAACCCTCTGCGATGAAGAAATCTTGAGCGATGTTCAGTGACGTTCATTCTTTTTGCGTAAGAGGGTCAAGCAATGGCAACGCCATCTATCATATAGCGAACTTTACGGACTGAAAACACCCGGTCAGTTTGGTTACACAAACCAAAAACCAGTGAACATTAAAATGAGGTGTACTGTGGCTAATTGCCAAAAAACTGAAACAAGACACACGGTGAAATATTTATTGATTTTAACCATCAACAAATATTTCGCGTGGTCGGGCAGACACCTCATCGCTCAGTGTTCCCCAAAGGGGAAAGTATCACTGAGCGATGAGGTGTCTAGCGTCTTGTTTTAATTAGGTAGACTTATTCGGTAGCATATGATATACCCTCTATAGTATAAAACGGCATGAAAAGGAAACATTTTCTCACACCAATTACAAAATCAAAACTCATACTTGATCCCAACAGAAATTCCCCAGTGTCGTACGTATCGCTAAAATTTAAATTCGATAAAGCGAACGTACGTGAAAACGACAGTGACATCGGGCTGACAGACCCTCCGTTTCGGGCGACGTAAAGTTGACGTACGAAACGCATTTTGCGCAAATTACAGGAGGTCGGTGCGAATCTAATGAATGCGGAGGTCCCAGGGGGGGCGTAGGGCGATAGGGGGCAAACGCACCGGAATCGGAGGAGGCTTTCAATGGAATTAATTGCCAGTAAAAATTTTCCACCCTTGAGAATTCCAACGAGTGATAAGAGAAGGAATCAACAGGAAAAATGTAAAATTTACGGTAGTCGGTTAATGAAAATGGCGGAAAATGGGAAAAACGTCAAGTGTTCCGAGATGAAGATGGGAAGTGAAATACACAAGGTGGAATTGTAGGATGTCAGTTGTTTTAAAGGTTATGATAGGTATGTATAGGGATTTAATTCTAGTAATATTTCGTACTTTAAAGCTTCCATTGGATTATGAGAATTTTAATTTATAAAACTCTACTGTAAGTGTGAACTACCGAAACCTCCCTTTCGATGTAGTTTTTTGTGTTTTTGAGTGGGTCCTGGATGGTTCAGAGTCACAATCAGACCCAGTAGGAGTCACCGCAATCAGGTTGTAAAATATTCAATTCGTTTTTTAGAATGAAATGGCATTGCTCTGATCCAGTATTAGAATATCGAGATCTGGAGATGTCAGTTTGACCTTCGTTATTGATTCTAAGTTCAGTCAGTTTTACTCTGTTCGTAAAACTTGAGTTTAAGACATATTTTATTGAAGTGTAATTAATGTGTAAAGGGAATCAATATATATACAATGTGAGATTCGTTAGCAGCAATATTAAAGTGAGTATTCCACATAGTTATTAACATAAACCAACTAGATAACGAAGAAATACAGTTGGAATATTCTCAACAAGATGGGGCAACTGCCCACACTACTTCTGCAGATCTAAGCTATTTACAGAAGTTCTATGACAACTGTCGAGAACTCCAGCCTACCTTTCCAACTCGCTCTCTGGACTTGACTCCCCAGATGGACTTTAGCATCTTTGCATATCTGTGATCACGCGTCGGAAAACCAACATCTTTGTTTATTTACGAACCACAAAACAAAAATTATAGTTTATCAGAAAGCTTTAAATTGATTAAGGGACTGTATCATAACTGTGTGTGTCTGTCAATATCAAATTGAAACCTTATAAATAGCCAGTATTTCAGGAAAACTCTGTTTTGTAAGTAAGCAACATCATGTGCAATTAATCGAAAATAATAATAAAACTTTATTCTACCGACCATTTTTTTTTTCAAGTTAGGCGGTACGAAGTTCGCTGGACCAGCTAGTTTAAAATAATAAGGAAAGTATCATCGAAATGTCTAGAGCATGGCTGGAGACAATCATGGCAGATTGTCCATTTATTCCTGATATTTGAGTAGGCAGAGGCTGACGAACAAATTATTATCTTTTCATAATTTAATAGTTCATACCACTAACACATTCATTCTGTATTATGAACCTCAACTCAAGAAAAAAAATTTGATACAAAATGTAGATCCCTATTTCAGCATTTTTTTTGCTAGCAACATTATGAAAATACTGTATATAGGAGCATGTCTCACTACTTAACTATATCATTAAAATGATCCAATTCTAAATCTTCTGAAACATCATCCCGAATTTATACATAAATTATTCAATATGCAAGCACTCAATATTATTTTCGGTTTCAAAACAGTCTTGTGTATATTCACAAACTCAAGAATCGGATAATTGTTTTCCAGCAGAAAATATTTTCAAACTACGACTTGACATGTCTCTAATAACTAGATGAAATTTATGAGCAGTGAACACAGACAGTTAGAATTCGCTTTCTGTGAATACATAGAACTACGATGTATTATTGAAATTTTGTAAAATCACATCTCCGAAAGTATAAGCTTGTTGGAGTTGAAAATTATATCAATGGATTCTTATGATGAAACTGCATCTTGAAAACAAAAATTAAAAAGTTTTTTTTTGTTACTCCGAAACCATTTTGCCGATTTTGCCCAATAACAAACTTAACCGAGATATTCAAGTCCCAAAACTACTCTGAAAATTTCTATTGTCTAGCTCATTCCGTTCGAGAGTTATCGTGTTAACGGCTGGACGGCGGACGGCTGGCCGGACAGAATTGATTTCGACCATGGATTCTTGATCAGTGAGTCAAACCGAATCGTTTAAGACAATTTTCAGCCAAAAATTCGAAAATTACAGACAATTTGGCAAATTGATAAGCACTCTGTTCCGAGGAACAAGAGCGCCAAAGAGGAGGAAGTGAGGTTATGCGTATATTATGAATTCTGTGGCTAGAATTGCAAATGTGAACAGCATGCATATGAAGCGGCAAATTTCAGAACCAACTACGATTTTACAATCATTTGTAAAGATCCTGTATTTTGAACAGGAAACAATTATGCCTTTGCTTAAAATTCACTGGGTATTTCCATCCCATCTAGAAAGGCGTCAAATCCACTCCTCCTTCTGTCAATAACACCACGTCGTCGAACCGAGATAATCAACGTCGAAAAATCCCATTTCTGAAAATCGCGCATCCTCCCATTCTAGAATGAGCATCCGCGCTATACAGCCCGACGGTCCATAAAGCCTCGAATATATTCCTGAGAACGAGTAGTAGGATTATGCATAATCCTACGGCATGAGTTTCCTGAAAGGTAGTTGAGGGAGATGAGGAGACGATCGACCCCGGGGGCGGCGTGCGGGGGCGTACCGTAATAACGGATCCCGAGATAACCCGAGACCGTGGTAATAGGAGAAGTTAGAGCTGCGAAGAAGTGTCGAACGGAGGATGGACCACACACACAGCCGCTGCTGCTGGCTGCTAGACGCATACGCTGGACGACAAATGGAGATGACACCGTCTTCCAGCAATACCCACTCACATTCTATCATCAGCGATATCCGAGGTATATACCTACTCCATTCACTTTTATAAGGCCTCCCGGTTGCCATGAAAGTTTGACACATTTCACCGTATATATTTTGAAGATGTTAGGTTATGGTCATTTTCCTGTCAGATAAATACGCAACGTTGTCCTCTCTACATAGAGGTCGTAGTTATAACGCATTTTTCTCGATGTGAATTTACTTCTGATAAATAATGAATTTGACAAGATATTAAGTGAATTCAACAATTCCAAAGACCTGGCACCTGTTGAACTAAATTTCTCCTCTGTTGTTACTGGACATATTTCACGTATATAAACTGGTTGGAAGATTCAATTATGCTATTTTCTTGTAAGTAAATCAAGAATCAAGTGTTGAAATTTTAATGAAAAATAATGGATATAGTAGTCCGGTACTTTGTGATAGTCCATTTGAAAAAAGAATAAAAGTACCCAAAAAACACGACGGGATAACTTCTAAACGAACAGACTTATACTTCATTTACTTTTATAAAGTCTCCCGGTTGGCCATGAAATTTTGACACATTTCACCGTGTTTACTTTGAACATGTTAGGTTATGCTCATTTTCCTGTCTGGTAACTACGCAACGTTGTCCTCTCTACATAGAAGTCGTAGCATTTTTCACAATGTGAATTTTCGTGGGAAAAATAATTAATTTGAGAAGATATTATGTGAATTCAACAATTCCAAAGACTTGGCGACTGTTGAAGAAAAATTTTCATCTGTTGTTACTATGGAAATATTTCACGTAAGTATATAAACTGATTGGAATATTCAGTTATGCTATTTTCTTATACGGAAATCAAGAATCAAGAGTTGAAATTTTAATGAAAAATAATGGATATAGTAGTCCGTTACTTTGCGATAGTTCATTTGAAAAAAAAAAAAAAGTACTTGAATAACCCGGCAGGAAGACTTCTAAACGAACAGACGTACCTACGGAATTCCCCACTCATCGAAATTCTCAAGAAATAAGCCTACAGAAGACATTTAAATACCTTGTTGCACAACTTGAAATACACCAGTTTCAAAATGTAGTAGTGATACGATTAACTGTTAAGGCTGGTTTTCCTGTCACGCTGACGGTCGGCGCTGATGAGTCAATATGTATGTAGCTATAGGTAGCGTTTTCGAGTCACGCGGCGCTGACGGCCGTCAGCGCTGATCTACATACGCGCACGTACGCGCCGGCGCGTCGGCGCCGCTGACTAGCTGGCGCCGACAAGCCTCCACATTCAGTGAGCCAGAGACAATAGCATCCTTCTATTTCTTTTTGTGATCAGCGCGATAGTAAAAGGATCCGAGCTGACCGATCAGCGCTGACCGTCAGCGCCGACCGTCAGCGTGACAGGAAAACCAGCCTAAACCTTGATAAAATATAGTGATAGGATAGGAAACTAAGTAAATTCATTTGAGAGTTCAGCATGTCCTGAGACAAAATGAAGTTAGACAGCTTCTCATAAATTATGGATTCCCAAATATCATGGTTACGACCGGAGTAAGCACTCTTTCCATTCTCAAGGTATCGTGAGATAAATAATATTTTTTTCAACATTTTGCGTCAATTCGATCCTTACATACAAGCCCTGATGTGAAATCAGGAGCTTTTGCGCGTATGTTCTATTGTCCATAAAGAGGGTCCAACACAGGAGAAGAGAATAGAATTCACCATGGTAAATTCGATTAAGAGTGTCCAATACAGGAGAATGGACAATAGAACATACGCGCAAAAGCTCCTAACTTCAGGCCAGTCGATTTTTTTTTCGTAATATTTTAAAAATTTCAGGGGTACGGTTCCCACAAAGTTCTACACACGTCTTCAAGTCAATATTATACAACTACCAAGCTTCAATTCAATCGAGTCTATATTTTTTGAGTTATCAAGATTATCCAGGTGGGTATAACTCCGAAACCGATGGACCAATTACGCCCAAAATTGAGCTTGCCCCTTCCATTCAGATGCGCAACCTATCCTGAAAATTGTAAGTCCCTATCTCCTTTCGTGCGAAAGTTATCGAGGCAACGATAACCCATCCAGCTACTGAACTCACACAAAGCTGCTCCGATCTCCAACAATATAGATCCGATCGTGTTCAAACTTGAAACTTGGCAGTAGAGTTAGGTTCTGAAAGCTCTCGCAAAATTTCAGAGATGTCGGACGAAAAGTTTCTGATATATGGAATCGTTTTCAATGATTTTTTAAAAGAATTCTAGTGATACAATCCTCACGAAATTTTGCAAGAATGTTCGCGATGTTATTCTACAACTAATAACCATGCCTCAATTGGCGATTTTGTATTTTTAGAGTTATTGAGGAAATAACAACCAAATTTCAGATTGGTATAACTCCAAAGCCGTTGGTTCGATTATGCCTATAAACAAACTCGAATGTCGAATTCGGCTGCGCAACCAACTCTGAAAATTTCAGTTCTCAAGTTGTCGTGTGTTACATGAAAATTTTTCTTATTTTTTTTTTTAATTTACTAGTGATAGAATCCTAACAAAATTCCACACACGTCTTTATGTCAATATTCTACAACAAGATAACAAGTTTCAATTCGATCGGGTCTGTATTATTTGAGTTATCGGAAAATAATATTACAGATTGTTATAACTCCGAAACCATTGTGCTGATTATGCCCAACAACGAACCTAGCTCTCCCTTTCGGATGCGCAACCAAGCCTGAAAATTTCAACTCCCTACCTCTTTTCGTTCGAAAGTTATCGAGGCAACGTTCACCCATCCTACTACTAATCTTATCCAAGGCTGCTGGGATCTTCGAAAATATACATCCAATCATGTTCAAACTTGGAATATGGTAGTACAGTTAGGTTTTCAAGGCTTTCGCAAAATAACAGTGATGTCGGGCGAATAGTTTCTGATATATAGAATCTTTTTTGCAAGAATCTTCGAGCCGGAATTTTACAACCAGAAACCACGTTTGAATTGGATCGGTTTTGTATGTTTCGAGTTATTGAGGAAAAAAAAACAAATTTCAGATTGATATAACTCCGAAACCGTTTAGCCGCTTGTGCATAAATACAAATGTCGCATTCAGATTCACAATCTACCCTAAAAATGGCAAGTCGCTATCTCGTTCCTTTCTCGGGTTATCGAGACGTAAATAATATTTTTTACTAATTTTTTTGAAATTTACTAGCGACACGATTTTCGCAAAATTTCACAAACGTGATCGTATTTGTATTCTAAAACTTGCTACCAAGTTTCAATTCGATCAGATCTGTATTGGTTGAGGACAAAATTATTACTCGGAAACCGTTGGGCAGATTATGCCCGTTAACGAAATTGTCCGTCGTATTCGGATGCGCCACCTACCCTGAAAATTTCAAGTTGCTATCTCTTTTCGTTCTCAAGTTATCGTGACAACGGCCGACCGGACGGCCGGACATAATCAAATTTGACCTCAAATTTTTCATCAGTGAGTTGAACCTAGTCATTTGGGCAAAGTGATAACGCGATGTTCCCCAGAACATACGCGCAAAAATGTTTTAAAATTAGCACAGCTATCATCGGTCAAAGTTTGTAGAACACCTGCATGTATAGTGCCACGTCTTTTCTAAACACCGTGTATATATATTTTTTTATGTATCGTAAAAATTCTTTCTTGGAAAGAAGCCATATATTGCCATATTATCTCTTTATCCTCATATTTTCGTCATCGGGGGAACAGCTAGGAATGAGCGAATCAGAACTTTCTTTTTCGGCAAGCATCTTACCTCATTTAAGTAATTCCATATAATTTTCTTGTCGATTCCTTCTCAAAACAAATTGTTTCTTAAATCTACTGGTAATTTATGCATGATTCTAATCGAATCAAGTAAATTTCACAGACCGGGATCTGATTGCTAGAATCGACTACACTCCCGGCGTGCTTCATCGATAGTGTGAAGAAGTGTTAATGTTCATTCATTTGAAAGCAATATGTTATCATCAAACCGTTCAGGTAAAACGAAATTTCACGGTTTTCCAAGCAAAACACACTCTACCTACCAGGTTGTTAAATGAACAGTTTTTTTAAATGTTTATAACCATCATTATAACAGTTCCCTGCGAGCGAAATTTTTAAAACGTTTTCCTTTCACTTTCCAGGTATGTTCAAGAGAAAATTACGAGGATTATTGGATATGACTGTATTTTATGAGCACTGCATAGACGAGTTGTGGTTATCGGCTACCTTTCAGGAAGGATAAAAATACATTTTTATATTGCACGAGTTATGTAGTGGACAATCGTTTCCTGAAGATTTCATTGCTTCATCAATGGAAATAAGCTATTTAAATATGAAGCAATCTTGTTTGAAATTATTATTCTCCGTGAACATAGCAAAATGAGAAAAGAGGAGTTTTATTATCCTCAATTAGATGGTCGTTTGAGCCGTTTGATCCTTCTGTATAGTGCATCCAATCATTTCTTTTGTTAGTTACGCAGTTGCTATAATTTATCCACTGGGTAACTAACAAAAGAAAATAATATAGAAGGATCGAGCCAAACGACCCTCTAATAATAACAGCTACTAAAATGTATCCACACGAACTCGCTCTGTGAAGGCAGGGGAGTACCAGACCTCATTGTAGAATGGATAAGATCCATGCTGAACAATAGACTCATCTCCACGTCCCTATGTGATGATGTAGTGAGATTCGTAGCCAGGAGGGGCTGCACACAGTGATGACTGCTCTTCCTTCTGATGTAGTATCTGCTAGTGGACGATCTACTGGCCATAATAGGCACGCTGAATGTATATGTCCAAGCGTACTCCGACGACATAGTCATTTTAGCCGCGGGCCGGGATGACTAAGTCCTGGTCGAGAGCCTATCAGAGGCGCTAAGAGCAGCACATGGCTGGTGTGAGGGGTAACAATCAGATGTGAACCGCCATAAGACCTGTCATTCACTAGGAAGAGGAAGCATAACATGGATTGCCTTACTATGAATGGAGTTGACTTACCTTTTGCGTATGTGGCTAGATATCTGGGTGTCATTCTGGATATAAAGCTAAACTGGATTTCACACCTATAAAGGGTGATCCATAAGACTAGGTACTATCTCTGGGCCTACCAACGGTCTTGTGGAAGGAGGTAGGGACTGGACCCGAAACAGCTCCACTGGCTGTACGTGATAGTGGTGAGACCATAAATCAGCATTGCTTGGTAGGACTGCACTGTAAAGATGCAGTCTCAACTCTAGCTTGCAAAAATTCATAGATCTGCCCACTTGATGGTAATTGGTGCATTTCGCTCCACCCCAACCAAAACCATGGAATGCCTACTAGACCTATCCCCTCTTCACATAGTGATCGGGAGGATGGTGGCATACAGATTTCTGCATATGGCTCGCAATGAGCCTGATACGATCGGTTACGTGCCAGGTTCTCTGCAGGTTGAATTGGAGACCAACAAAATAATGAGCATGCGACCTGACCTATCTATAACCAAAACCTAAACAGAGTGGCCCTACCGAGTCATCTTTCCCAGCAGAGACGATTGGACCATCTATGCGACCCCACTGCTTCAGGGTCCCTATTGGTTCACAGATGGTTCCGCTACCACCCAAGTGGTGGAAGCTGGAGTCAGCGGTTGCAAAATTGAGGATGATGAAAATCCATCAGCCTGGGAAGATTTGCGACTTTCAAACAGAAATTTTCGCTATTGATCACTGCGCGACACTCATACTTGAGAAAGGATGGGCTCGCAGATCAATCAAGATTCTATCGGACAGCCCAGCCGCCTTAACTGCATTCTACTGCAAGTCCCTGTTTTTGCAGGACTGTCGGACCACACTTGTTGAAATGGGAGAGCGCTGCAGGCTGCAGCTCATATTGGTTCCAGACCACTCGGGAATTAAGGGTAATGAGGTGACGGACTCATTGGTGGCACGAGGGCTTTCACGGAATTCATTAGACCTGAACTGTCCTGTGGCCTCTTTCAGGGCAACAGACCATAAAGTCCAGTAAATCTGGAGCATAGCTGTTCACAGACATGCAAAGTCAACAATTAATGGTCATCAGCTGAAAGAGCCAGACAATGGCTCAAATTCTCTAGGTTGGACCTGAGAATCTCAACAGCTGTACATGTGGCGTCAGAAAAGTTAATTGGAGTTGACTGAGGACTCTGAGTGCAGACCAAGGGCGTCGCCAGGGCGGGGGTTTTGGGGGTTCAACACCTCATGTTTGCTGCTTCCTATTTCTGATGGATCCATCTGTATATCCGATTTCATGGTTTTTCGTTACCAAGCCAGCCTCCATATGCAATCCTTGGTGCCAGTAATGAGTACCTGGCAGTGAGCACCGAGCTCTTGCTTGATGAATATTGAATCTTTCGTACAAGGGTCATTAGGTGCAAAATGTTCATGTGTCCCCTAGATGAAAATTTTGATGGGATATGAATTGGATCCCTTGATCATATTGATCATATACCTACGATTTTCTGTCTGTCATTAAAATGGTATGAAATGTATTAATATATTTCATAAAGGCTGAGAAAACGTTATATATCTATGCTAAATTCATAGTAGAGGCGAGTAGACCATAGAACATACGCTTAAAAGCTCCTGACTTCACGTCAGTGCTGGAAGCAATTTTTTTAAATTCTATCGAAATAATAACTCTGAGAAAATGGACGGAGTTAAGTCGATATTTTCATAAAATTACGTCAGTATTTTCGTATACCATTAGATATTAAAAAATGTTCTGCTATACAGGGCGTTTTTGATAAAATGTCAATTCACAGTTCCTTATGGCACAACCGTACTATTCGACTGATTTGTGAAAGAAGGAATAATTCTTGGAATAAGCTATTGAAAATAAAACACCGCTGAACAGGAATTTTTTATATCATGGCAAAATTGTACGATTAGACTGAGCCAACAGTATGTATTCGAATGGGTCCATACGCCACCACAAACACAACAGGTATTTGAACAGAGACCATAAGTCAACACAAACACAGCACTGTTCATTTTCAAACCAACAATGAATGTATGTATTCGAAAAGGATCTTACGACACCACAGGGACAGCACTGTTGATCTTCGACCCAACAGTGAATGTATATATTTGAGTTTTTTTAGGACGCTTTTCACAGTTGGATTTAGATTCTTGGAAATATTGGGAATACTATTTTTTTCCTGTAGCTAAGTAGCTTTGGGCGCGTTGAGTAACTGGATGGGTGACCGCTTTGGCTATAAATTTAAACAGCGCGCCAAAGCTGACCAAAGCGCTTTTGAAACTTGTTTTTGTTGAGATTTTTCCTCGAATTCTATGGTACCCTGTTATAGTAACTCTGCTACACTTTTCCACTATCCCGCGCATGATTCATCGTTAGAAGTTCAAAATCGCTGTTAATTCAAAAGAATACATAAATAAAATACTAAGCGGTTAACTTCCTAAGTTATGAGTTTCATGAGGGTATCTTATCAATAAGAACTCCTTGTGCTGCCATCTGACAACCGACGTCTCTATCATGAAGTTCGGTGTTTGCACGCTCCTACCAAGATACTCGTGACTTCGTGCAAATATCCATCTTCAACGAGTTAAGAGCCCCAAATTGGGCCCAATAGATTTAATTAAACGCACTGATAGACAATTCGTGGTCAAATTTGCGCAACATTTTTCAACTAAATGGGAGAAAATATTTTTTGATTATCAAATATCTCCAGGAAAATCAGACCAAAAGTACCTATGCGTAGTGTAGTTATGATCGTAAGAAACATCAATTATTCTATGTCGTCATTCTCCAAACATATAATTAACATGTCCTGATTCTAGAAGCTACAGGCTACCCGTACATTTGATGATCAATATATTTCCCTGTTTTTTAACATCGTACACAATCGAAATGTACTGTTGTTAGATATGCGATACATCAAGATAACAAAATTCAAAATTTTAAATCTGCATATTCTGGAAATTATTTCAAATATGCATTCTTATTAATACACCAATTAATTGAGCAATCAAAAAGCTTTGGTTAAAATTCGATTAAGAGTGTCCAATGCAGGATAATGTACAAAAGAACATACGCGTAAAAGCTCCCGACTTCACGACAGTGCTTGAACCAATTTTTGTTTGTAATTTTTTGAAAATTTTCTTGGGGCACGGTACTCACAAAATTTTACACACGTCTTTATGTCGATATTCGACAACTTGATACCAGGCTTTAATTTGATCCAGTCTATAGTTTTTGAGTTATCATGGAAATAATATTCTAGGTGGGCATAACTCCGAAACTGTTGGACCGATTATGCCCGAAAACGAACTTAAGTCTCCCATTCAGATACGCAACCATCCCTGAACATTGCAAGTCCCTATCTCCTTTCGAACGGAAGTTATCGAGACAGCGGTCACCCATCCAGCTACTGAACTCACACATGGCTGCTCGGATCTCCAACAATATGGATCCGATCCTGTTCAAAATTGGAAATTTACAGAACAGTTAGGCACTGAAGGCCCTTGCAAAATTTAAGCGATGTCGGACGAATAGTTAATGAGATATAGAATTTGTATTAATGATTTTCATTGATTTATTTAAAATATTCTAGCGATACGATCCTCACGAAATTTTGCGTTGGCATTGGAAAACTAATAACCTTATTTGAATTTAATCGGTTCTGTATTCTTCGAGTTATTGACGAAATAACAACCAAATTTCAGATGGATATAACCCCAAAACCGTTTGGCCGATTATGACTTTAGACAAACTCAAATGTCGCATTCAGATGCAAAAAAGGTCACTTTTCAACGCGAATATATAGATTCTTGAGCTAGTGTCCGAGTATAATGTATTCTATTGATATTTTTCAAAAACCACCCAAAATAAGTTTTCAGCATGTTTTGGCCATAAGTTTTCGGAATAGAAATTCCCAGGAAATTTCGTACAAATCTTGAATTCGTTATTCTACTCCTAAATACCAAATTCCACCAAAGTCGGCTCAGTTGTTTCGGAAATATTGAGAAAATAAAATTTCAAATGGATATATTCGTATCCCACTGAACATTGGGTGGATTTCGCATATTCCCGAATTCGACAGGCGTATGGAATCGGTCGAGACACAGCCTTCTTAAATACCATGCACAAGAAATTTGGCATGAATTTCAGAGAGAACATCAGGAAGTTACAGGTTAAGATTTTTTGTCCAGTTTTTATGCTTTATTGTATAACATGCGCAAAAGCGTTTTTAGAGTGTAAAAGCGATCGTTTTTCGTTATTCAATGATTTAGTGGAAACTTTGTTGAATCAATGTGTCTAGCTATCATTCACAATACCTGGCCGACGCTGTGCAACAGGATGTAAGTCAAATAACGTCTCACAAAATGATGGGTATGTGTTAATTTTCAAATTTGCGAAAGACTCTAATAAAAAAATTAAATTGTGTTTCTTATATAACTGGCTAAAACTGGACTCCTAGATTCTTCTATTTGTTCAATTCATTTCTGGGAGAATGAAATCGTCAGATACGATGCATTTACACTAAATGATGGCACGATTTCAATTTCCAAAATTGAATAGAAATTGATTCAATCAACTATCGACTGATTATTCTGATAAATTAGAAATTGGTAATGGAATAATTAATTAAACGGAAAGTACATTTCATTTTAATCAGTTGACAATTGAGGCAGAACCAGATTCACTAATAATCAAATCTCAAACTTTAATAAATAAAAATCTGGTTGTCCAAGTTTTTCTGGGTTAAAACAAGTTACATTTCAACGGTTTCAGATGATTTCAACCTTTATGGCGAGCAGTTTATACCTAATTAGCGAGAGCATCAAGCTCAAACAATGTTATACCTCATTAAATCTCCAAAATAGCGATATTCAATATGACACACCGAGAGAATTCTTGTAACTCACCCGGACCTCGCACCAGGGTCATTTCGAAAGTTATGTTTTCTCGGATTTGAAACTGATATCTTCTGTCTTTGATGTTTCAAGGGGTTATTTTGACGTCGTTGAAAATTGCTACATTCGAAGTGTTGAACGACGTGTGGTCTGGTGAAATCGTCTCGGCGAGTTGGCGTATACGAGGGCCAACTTAAACTATAAGAATTTGATAATAGTGCAGGTTGAATTGGACTTTTATAAATGAAGGACTTGAATGTGGCAAGAAGTTCTTTTGTCCTTTTCATATAGTAATAGTGATGGTAACAGTAGTATTAATTTTTATATAAAGATACCGTATACAGAAATAGTTCATTATTGAATGATGGTATCTAACTGAACGATTCATTGGTTTCTATGAATTTAATTTTCACTAATATTAATAGTTTGGATAACTACAGAATATCAATAGGCTACATCACTTTGATACATTCATCAAACTGGAGTAGAAATCTATTAGATTTGCGTCGCAAAGTGACCATCTTTGAATAATCATTGGATTTGATTATTTTTGAGAATATATAGGTATACAGGGTGAGTCTTCAAGTTGTACATTAATTTTGATCATAGAGTCATCTCATCGAATAAAACACTTTTTTCATTTACCATTTTTTCAAATTCGGCACAGGAAAAAACATACAGGATGTTTAAATTTGAAAAACTTATCAGTTTTCATTTTGTAGCTTTGACATGGTTACTCAGAATTAAATGAATTTGGTTGTGAAGTTTTCCATAACTATAATACATAATCACCAATTGACAGTTTATTCTACTTCTACTGGTTTCCTCGTTGTAGACCCGCGAATTAATAAAACTTTGAGAAATTACCATAATGAAAGCAGAAGAAGGTTATCTTGAGTTATTTTAAGAATACTCCATCATTTTAGAAAAATAAATTATTCTTCATCAATTCTGCTAAAACGGACCGTTTCCGATATATTCTATATCGAATATTATAAAATATAATAAACATTCGAGAAATTTGACTGCTTTTATCAACCCGGACCTGAAATAGGATAACATCAGATGATCTGTGCTCGAATGAAGACATAGACTGAGTAATTATCTCAAAGCTGACACTTATGTAATGAGGTATAGCTGGTATAACCTCTGTAACTCACATAATATGTTTATGCATTATCATTCAATCATAGACAAAGGCAATTATTATTCAAACAATTTTAATCGCAGGGTAACTTATCTTTTGGGAAATAAATGAATAGGCTTACCATTATCTGTATTAATCTTTGAATTTCTCTCTATTTATCCCCAATAGTGAATATAGAACGAATTTCTTCATAGTGTTAAAAATAAAAATTAAAAGTATCCTTCCACATATTCATCCCAATTATTATTATTGTCTAGAAATTCTCAACCTGAATCTATACGGAATTATGTAAACAAAACAATAAATATAAACGAACGCTAACCTCATCCAAAGATTATTCTGTGGCTAACGCTAACCTAATATCATTTCTGTGGCTGCTTCTGTCACAGCATGAAAAATATTATTATACTATGTGTATAGGAGGTTGTCACTTGTCTGATTGTTTCCAGAATTCGACGGGTTTCATGAAGGTTCTCTTATCTAAGAAACTCGGGTTTTTATATAATCGAAAAGCTTTATGAAACCCGTTAATCGTTAATCCGTTAATCTGCTTGTTAAATATGACAGAGAAATTAGTTAATCGTGAAATGAACGTATCTTCGTGAAACGCATGTCCAGGTTCTATGCTATCTGTAGGCCATAGATTGATAGAGGTTAGGTTATAATAATTGTTTATAAAGTGGTTAAATGGTTTATAAATTCATTTATATGATGCAAACTAAAATATTTAATGAATGACAGAATAGGGCATGAAGATATTGAGGATATTCAATGAAAACTAAGTTGCATTCAGTGTTTTAATATGCAGGAACAATTTTTGTCAAAAATGTAGCATAAAGATTATTTAAAACCATATCATTGAATTTCGGGCATCAGATAATGAAGCTTCCATACAATTATGCGATACTGAATCCCAGTAAGTGTTTCTGTGATCAACAGTTAAAGACCGTTCAGGGGTGGATTAGCACAATGTAAAATCTCTAAACGCTTATGACTTTTTACCTGCATGAGCCATTTGATGAGAGGAATCCATGGTTAAAATTAATGTACAACTTAAAAACTTACCCTGAATTTGAAAAATTCCAGAATTATCCCATTTGAAATTTTGTGTTCTTGTTCATTAATTTATGGTGTCACAAGTTAGTAATATTACGAGGTGTATCTGAATATCACCGAAAAAATGTGAGGGGTGATTCTGTGATAAAAATTAAGGTGGGTATATAATTTTTTTTGAAAAACCTCCGCACGGAAAAGTTACACCCTTCCGAAGATTAACAAAAAAAATATAATTTGTCAATAAAACAACACATTTTGTGATTTTTTCAACCCTGAAGTATGCTTAGAAGAGGTTGAAATAGTCAACCCCTAAAATATTTTTTATTACAACTTACTACTAACGTAGTATGATGGGATAATCTACGTTGTGGGTAGTGTTCAGCATAAAGTCTTTGTGCTTCCAATGCATTACTTTAGCACGACCGTATGTAAAATACATATCCGTTTTTTCTAAATTCGAATATGTATTCATATTTTCAATCAATAATACTATTTTCTACAATTCACAATCACAAAACTTGTGAAACAATAAGAACGGTAACAGAAAATGACACTGCACAATCCTGGTATCGGTATTATTGTTTTTATGAATGTCGTGCTAGCTCATCATTTCGAAAATGATGAAAATTTTTTTCTCGTTAATGCTTTAATTTTCGAAAAAACTTGTGAAGACAAAAAAGTTTGTAAATGAATTGGGCTTTTCAGCCATGTTTTTTTAAAAGAAAAATTGTTATCACAAGAAAATTTGTAAGAAAAAATATCTCAGGGGTTGACTCGGGGGTTGATTATTTCAACCCCTTCCAAGCATACTGCAGGGTTCAAAAAATTCAAAAATGTGAAGTTTTATGGACAAATGATATTTACCAAGTTTCATGTCTTCAGCGTAATATACAAGGAAAATAAAAAAGAGAAACAATTGTTTTGTTGAACTTCACCTTAATTTTCATGACAGAATCATCTCTTACATTTTTTCGGTGTCATTCAGATTTATATTTATCGTTAGATGAACCAGCGCGCTAATGCTACTGACAACATGTGACTGTTCTTTGTTCTTATTTCCCTAATCATAATAATTGAGTTTATTTGACCATCTTGTATTTTAAATCCGTCACGAATCGATTATTCAAAGAAAAAATTAATTCGGGTAGGTGATCAATCAAAAACCGCTTCCGAATTTGAATATTTATACGCGCATACATAAACAACAAATTAATTGTTTTATTTACAGCAATATCCAGCCGTTAATTCGGAACAGGGGTTTGTTAGGCCGTAATTTCATTAGGTCCTAATGTGTAATTAGGCGTAATTCAAAGCTAATCAATCAGTTTTGTAATCAATCAGTCGCATAAGACAGGTGGTACGGCCATTAGATCAGTGGCGCATCAAATTCCGACGTGAAAAAATGGTCAGGATTAGACCACACAGCATATGGCGTAGGTGTTAACCAGAACGCCCTATATTCGGTATGACGTACAAAAAAAATGGTGAGAAAATTTAATTTGGGTATAGTTTACTAGGGGTCAACGAAAAACTGTTGAGCTGGCGAACAGATATTTGGTCTTACTAAAAATTTCCCCATATTTTCATAATAAATTATTTGATGAGCTATGGCTATTTCTTGATGATGATTGTTTTTAGACAACTTAGGTCGACCTTATGAGAAATGTAATTCGGATTATTTTTACCGCCATCTAGCGATGATTCATGATACATTCGAAGGAAATAATGACCAATACAAATGCGCCCTACGCAGGTAGTTTTATATTAATTGCTTACTACTGTGCAAGTATATACAGCTGTATTAATGGTACATTTCAGATAGTATAGACACAACCAGCCGAAAACGTTAATTTATCATTGGTAAACACCTCATTAATTATTCTGTACTTTAGAATATTTAATACTCTTACGGTGGGTTTCACGAAGCTTTGACAGCTCTTGATCGCCAAATTAGTGCGATTCTATGTCGATTTTCAGTTCATTTTTGATACAACCATCGAATTAAATTAAATTAAGCTAATCGAAGCTTCTTGAAACAAGGGCTTCACGCGAGAGCGAGATTTTTCTCGTCTCGTAAAAGCGAGACGAGACGAAACGAGACGTTTTCAAAAATATTATAGGCGATACCGAGACCACATACAGCGCAACACGAGAGTCTCGTTCTCGGTCTCGTTAAATGTTTTGTATGAAGTTTTATATACGACTCGACTTTTTTCAACACCCATAGAAAACAATTGAATATGAAGAGTTTCCACTATAATTACCGATATATTTTGTCTATATTATGCATCGATCGTTCTAGAAATATACGAATTTTAGAAGATTATTAATTCGTTATGACCTTGGAATAATTGAGATTATTTTTCAAGAAAAAATAGAATTCACAACCATAAAAACGGATGCCGTTATGAATTCAATACTTAACGGACAACTTTTATTGCACCTAAATCCCAATGCTCTGAAAATTTTGTCTCTATCTGAACATCTGGAGAAATTTATTCTCTTGTGCTTCTTGTAGTGAAGATGTGAAGAATTATTGTATACAACTGTGGAACTACGTATGATAAAACTGGTAAAGACAAGTGTTATGAGGAATACGCCAAGAATAACCTCAATGATCAAACCACTGGAAAGGTATTCTTTGAAAACTATACCAAATTGATCAATTCTTTGAAAAAATGTATCGACATCGATAGCCTATTCAAAACATCAACAAAACATTCGAAATATTGGAAAGCTGAGTTTGAAGGATATTTGCTGTTAGAAAGAGCAACTGGAATCAAAATATTTTACAGTGATACACTTTCCAAGATGGCCGATAATTTATTAATGGCTACATCCGTACCTGTTGAAAGATTATATTCCACAGCAGGTATGATCATGGCAAAAACACGTACATCATTGAAAAATTATGTGATGCCATCGTGATTTTGTCTGAATTCTTGGTCATCGAGTAATTTAAAAGTTGAAATTATCAGTGTTCAAAAATCAAATATAATATGTACATGTACAAATGTTTTTGTATAAGAGCGTAATAAATATATATTTACAAAATTATTCATTATTGTATATCATTTCTCTTATATATTATAATATTCATTATCGTTATTCAGAATTAAGCCAGACGAGACGAGACAACTGATAACGAGACGAGAACGAGACATAATTTTTTCGGAATTGGTGAGAGCGAGACGAGATTTTTTATACTCTCGCTTACTCTCGTCTCGTGTGAAGTCCTACGTGAAACCCACCATTAGAATATCTGATATCCTAACCACATATATAAAAAAGTGCCAGAGGAAGCAGAAATGTAGATATTTATACCAGGTATGTCAAACGTCAGTTCATTTGACATTTCCGCGATCGTATGGCGAACGTAGAGATATATTCTCTATGGCGACAGACGTTGATATTTCGCAATATTGGAAAAACCTTTCAATTTAAAACAATGACGCATTCTCGAAAGAGTTGAATTCAATGGATTTTTGGTTCTATCCGTATATACAGGATGAGATTTCAAGTTGTACATTAATTTTAACCATATATCTCTCATGAAATAAAACAGCCTTTTATTTACCCTTTTTCCAGATTCCGTCTAGGTAAAAAGTTATACAAGCCTTTAAAGATTTCCAGATATGCTAATCGAATCCTGCATCTTGTTTATCCTTTCACAATAGAAAAATGTATCGGAAATCTCTTGGAGAACAACCAAAAATCTTCATCATCTGATGCACAAAATTCAATGAAATTGTTGGAGAAAATTTATTTACTCACTCAATTTTTATAATGCAGCATTAGGATATATTCCACTATTAAAATACTTCTCATTCAATAGTCATCTATTATTTCCACTATAAGATTATGTAATTAGGTATAGAATATATATATATTATACAATTTGATCGATAATTTCATCGATCTATAATTGAGATGTGATTCCAACGTGACATTCGTCATTATTATGCGGCATTGTCAAGCTGTATACCAGACTTTGGTATAATGTGGCAATTTATGTACCACTTAAAAACTCACCCCTATATTTTTAGAACCATTTATGATGATTATGCTTTTCTGTTGTTTTACAATAAATATTTCAGAAACAGTTTGCTTATGTTGATTATCCCTGGGCCAAATCTGGTGAAATGGTAAATGACAAAAGTATTTTATTTTATGAGAAGAATATATTGTTAAGATAAATGTACAACTTAAAGACCCACGCTTCATTGTTAGAGATATTGGGAACACATAGGAAAATTATAACCAACACACAGTTTTTTCCAGTTGATCAGAAAAAATATCATAGAACCACTTATTTATGACACAGAATAGGGGTGACCTATAGAAGGTACAGCGAAATGCACACCAGAAGAACGTTATACTAAAGGACATATAAGTAGCAGAAATGCAGTTGACTGCAATGGAGTGCTAAAAATAGGATTCTGGTGAAGCAGAGTACTAAATTACGATCCAATTAGTGCAACAGTTGTCTATGTTCATAAAATGAATATCTCATTTTACTTTAAATGTCAGTTTCCGACGAGGTTAGAAGACATTTGCTTAGATATTTAATATCGAAATTCAAAATTATTCGTCGGTCAAAATGAATCAAATATGGTATATTGGACGTATTTTGATGAATTGGTACAGATTTCCTTAGGTTTGAATAGAATATTGACGATAAATACACAATGGGCTCTATCGCAGGATTCATACAAGTTCTGATTGGATTCTTGATATCCACTTCATGAAAATTTAATATTACATCGGAATCTGTTCTTCTAGATGTGAAATCAGTTGAAAGATTTGTTTGCAACGTGATATTCTTGTAGCAGATGGTAATTATTTTGTAATAACCAAATTTTACCTAAACTGATTCAGTTTCAAAGTTATTGAAAATGGCTGTAATCTGAACAAATTATATACAGGCATTCCCACCACCTCTATTTTCCTTGCTTTATATGAACCGTTGGAAAATATACCTATTAATTATTATTTGGGGTGGAATATTAAAAAAGTTCCAAAAATTGACCAGCTTCTCATATGCTCATAGCATATCTCAGAAACTCTAACCGTCAGATATCGCTAAAATTTTGCATAAGCAAAACCTTATTACACGGCGAAGTTCTAGATTTAAAGTCGATCGGATGTTTATGCTTGGAAATATTCGGAAAATTTTTTTTTTCCTGGATGCCGAGCAGCCTTGTGCTAGTTAAGTACTTGGATGAGTGACCGTTATGACTATAAATTTGAACGACAGTGCTTTTCCAATTTCTTTTCAATTGCATATACATAGTTACATAGGTGTTACCAAAAAGGTATTTTCTATATTACTATTCCAAAGGTCTTTTGACTGGATAATGTGGGTCTGAATTTGTTTCAAACTCTCACCAACATTTTTACAATTTCGCTATTTCTAGAGAAAAAATTTGGACATACCGCTTTGGGCCAATTTTTTTTAATTGACTATTTCAAAACGTACGTAAACTCATGGTGGTTTACAAAAATAAATTCATTGCACTATTCCATCATTCAAGGTGCTGTTTTCACCAGCAGAAAGCAATACAATTAAATTTAGGTGACATTATTATATTAAACCAACGAAAAACACTACAATCATCCACAAATGCCAGCAGCCACTGACTGACTCATCTACATAACAGCCGGACACAACTCCCTAAATTAAAAAAAATACACCCAAACCCCTAATAAAGAAGTGTGACCGATTGGAACCCGACCGTCCGAAAATTATCATTCCGACCGAGCCCCACCCTGTTACGCTACTGATTACACATTTCGGCCCAACGAAATAACATGCCGGCGCGCGTATTTACAGGGATGAAATTCGGCTTAGCGTTGTTTAATGGCATGTTTTTCGGTGGCGATCTAATCGCTATCGGCCCATCGAACACTTTTAAAATCGATTAGGCCGTTTTTCTACCTGCGAACTGCGAACCCAGAGCCTCCTGTCCTTCCTCCCGACAACTTAATACGAAGCCCATCTCCTCGATGATGAATTTCGTGCAATTTTCTTGCTCACGTCGAATTGGATTGAGCTATTACGAATGTTGCAAAAAGATAATCAAAATAACGTTTCCGGTGGTAATTTTTTCGAGTCGGAGCGCCATCTGTGGTGAGTTAGTCCATTGCTTGGCAACCACCAATATCATATTTTATTTCAATAACATATTGAAAAGGTTCACTTCATGCTGTTGTAGTTTTATGAATCGACTGTGTAGTATATAACCGTGTAATTTCGACCAGTCAACAAAGCCAACGTTAAAACAGGTTGAGTTAAGCTAAATATTGAACGCCCAATTGTTAACATTCCGGCCGATATGTGCGAACAAGTGGTGGAAAATTGGCTGTAAGAATTTGACCAAAGCTTACGTGCTCGCGGTTTTCGAATCACCAAATTGAATGAATCCCATATTTGAATGTAACATTTGTACTGCAGGTGGTTAAATGTTTCAGTCCAATATCTCAATTATTGTTCTGTGTTATATACAAAATTATTATGTCCTTATTGATAAACTATTTCGCCGCTATCTCCAAGTTCATGCAATACGTACATAACTGAAAATAATCAACTATTTTCTCAAATATCATTCCTAAGCCATGAAATGAAAATACAGTTGACCCCCGATAGTCCGACAAACGTTTTGAAAGGCAGTGTCAGACTATCGAATTTGTCGGATTAGATTATAGGGTACTGCCTAAGATCCCTATAGTCCGGAATTCTTCGAAAAATATTACCTTGTAATCCGACAAATTACAGATCAAAATATGTAATAAGATGTGATCTACTAATATCAAATACAAGTTACTACATGTTTAATCATGTACAGGGTGTGCCAAATTGGACACTTTTGAAGGGAAAGTCCAATTTCTGTACTAGATGACGAAAACTGATGACATTGTCTGTTGTCAATTCTCATGAGAAACTCATAGGTGAAAACCGCATGTCATTATCTTTCATCGTTACATAGCTACAGGAAGTTTTTCGAAAATGTGCATTTTCGAAATATTGCTGCAACTTTTCGTCCTTTGAAAATTTTCCATTTATGTAAAAACATTGCTGTAGCTAGTTTTGACGTAGAATTCAATGAGGTTAATTAAATTTTCTGAAAACTGATACTTTATTTCTGAAAATATTTTATTCAAATGGGACACCCCATATATTTTTGCATAGAGCTTGAAATAACCATTTCAAAAATATATAACACGTGATATTTTTTTGAAGGAATCAAATTTCAACCTTTAGATAAGTAGGCTTTCGAGGATGCCATGATTAATTAAATAGTGCAAATTACAGTCAAACGTTTTTTCAAAAAGTAAAAGCTCTATTTACTTCTTAAATTCTGTTCAACTGTGGAATCTACAATGAAATTCGAAAATTATGGAGAATATCAATTATGCTATATTTTTGAAATTTTAATTTCAAGCTCTCTCAAAATAGGTATGCAAAAATATATGGGGTGCCCCATTTGAAAAAAATATTTTCATGCCGAGATCAGATAAAATATCAGTTTCCAGAAAATTCAATTAACCTCATTGAATTCTACGTAAAAAGTAGCTACAATAATGTTTTTACAGAAACGGAAAATTTTCAACAGAAGAAAAGTTACAGCAATATTTCGAAAATGCACATTTTCGAAAAACATCCTGTAACTGTGTAACGGTGATAGATAACGACATACGGTTTTCCCGTGCGGGTTTCTCATGAAAAAAGGCCCTCAGACACCTACATCAGTTTTCGTCTATTTAGTACCGAAATAGGACTCCCCCTTTGAAAGTGTTCAATTTGGTCCACCTGTACATATATTCAACAGTGTTAGGCATGTCGGATTACAAGGGGCGCCGGATAAGACGGGGGTCCGCTGTAATCGAATATAAATCCATCCGTTCGGTAGGCCGTCCGCCATCAATTGCTTTGTGCAAGTACAATGGGAAAAATTAGTAGAACTTTTTACAAAAATCTAGTTCTATCCGGTGTTGATCTTTTAAGATTTTCAGTCGGACAGATTCAATGTGGAGATAAAAATTGTGTTTTGCACCTAGCTCGTCCATCGATATCGAGAAACTGGAAACGTGACTGAAGACCGAGAAGTGGACGTCCAAGATTAACCACTTCTGCACAAGATCGGTTTCTGACTGTGCCTACCCATAGAGAGCCTTTGAGTACTTGTCAGATCATGCAACAGCGCCTTTTGAACGCTACTGGTGTTTTGGTTTCAATTGAAACAGTTCTTCGAAGACTTCGAGACGTTAATCTATATTCTAGACGACTTTTGAGAAGGATTCCACTAATTCAAAATCATATGCGGCTTCGATTGGAATGGACTAATGAGCACGTGAATTGGAACAATCAATAGAGGTTCACAGATGAGTCCAGATCATCTGGTACCCAGAAATCGCAGATCGGTACAGAAAGTTCTTCCGTTCAGAGATGGTACAGTTACTGTTTGGGTAGGCATTTGTTTGACTGACTGGACGTACAGAATTGTTGGTGCTTGATGCTACCATGAATGCGCAGATTTACATAGAGCAAGTCATTGACAATATTATTCCTTTGTTTCATGCTGCTATTTGGCCAAATTTCTAATTTTTGGACGATAATTCGCCACCCCATCGTACAAGAATTGTCGATGAAGGTGTGGAAATCCATGGTATTCCACATTTGGCCTTGCCCCCTTGGTGGCCAGACCTCAATGACATTGAACGCTCTTGAGATCAGCTTCATGAACCACCTCCACATACACTTCAAGAGGTCAGAGGTCTTTTACCGCAAGTCTGGAGAGAAATTGATCAAGGCTACTTGAACAATCTAATCGGCTGTGGTTGATGTTCAAGTAGGCCTTACTCTTTCCCGAACTTTACTTTTTACATGTTTTGAGTGAACTGACTCTACACTACTAATACTCAAAATTAATTTCCACTGTGGAACTTGTAAAGAAATGGGCAAAATAATGAGCTAGATAAGTGAGTAAACATTCAGATTTCTCATATTCGAAAAATTGATGAAACAGTTGATACAGTCTCAAAATTTCTGAACATTTACTTTTGTGGAGCAGTATATTTGTTGGGGTACGGTACCCTAAACAGGCCTTCAGGAAGGCCATTCAAAATATTTAATACCGCCAATCAAAACTCCAAAAAAACAACTTCCGTAAACAAAATACTACGAGACATAACATATCTTAGAATTGCAACATAAACAATATTTATGTGAAGTTGGAAACGCATTCACCATGGAAGGGCCATCGCAATTACTCATTAAGGACCATCCGCCTTCAGCATTTAATTACCGACCTGTCAAACTTTTTTCCCGTCAAGAAAGTACGTTGCAGATGTTGGATAGCCTGTATATGCAGCGACGATGTGCGGGTAATTTATAGTAGGTACCTCATGCAAATCGTCCGGTTGTCGTTGAGCATAACAAACTCTAGCCATACCAATTTGAGTTAACTCACAAGGTGAAAAACCGAGAACTATCATGTTCTGACGTTTGGCGTCATTAAAATACTGGCGTAGATATTATTTTAATGGATAGAAGGTGTTTATTCGACTTTTAATCACAACTATGCGGGTATTAACTCAATAAATGACAGTCGCACACAAATTCATTTCAATAAGTTCTAAATGGCAAGACGTCTTTGTCAACAAATTGTCGCTGGGTAATTGTCCATCTGAAGGCCAACATGGTTTGTGGGAGACTGCAACGAAACTTTGTGTCCGATCGTGATGGCTATTTGAATACGAGGGCAATATTTCATTGCTCAATAAAACATGGTTATCTGTATTTCAAGTTTTATTGACTTAGAACATTTGGGAATGATGTATGAAACAGCACAACTGGTGGATTGATCAATGATCACCATGGCTTAGTAGATGCGTATCTACATTTTTGGAAAAATTTTAAACAGTATTATCGAGATCATGCCAAATTTCAGAAATGGTAAATGAAGTGAAGAGAACCGATTTTACACCTGAATGATATTCTTGAAAGCTTAGAATATAGATAGACATATTCTCTGACATTGAAACCAAATGGGCACCACATGACCACAGAACCAGGCTACTTTTATCAGCTATGGCCTTTACATCCGTAAGCTGCACATCTCACCATTATGTGTAATAGAGTTTTATAACAAAACAGTCCGTGTAGCTCAGATAAACGCAAGAAACAAAGGTCCATCACATCGTTTGGTGTCCATCAAACTGTCAAAGTTTTGGTTTCAGATCGACAGCGTTGCCGCAGTACGGCATGCTGTATCCCCTCTCTTCCCTCGTCAAAGGGTAAAACCAAGATGCATAGAATAACAAGGTGTCGACACTCTCTGCTAATTCCTGTTAAAATTTTCGGCCGAAAAACGGACCTAGAACTGCCAAATCACGTTCTTTATGTACTACTTTTCACTTTGTTAACGATGGTGTCCCTAGAGTCGATTTCGAAGATTCTGACAAGCGTGTAAATGAAAACTGCCATCGACAAGTCTCACTTTCCGCCGTTTCTAGTTCGTAAATCCAAATTAAAAGAATATAATGAAGAAGTTTATTGAAAAATCAATGCACTTTTTGATTAATCAGACATCTGTTCGGACATTATATGTAAATATAATAATATTACTCCGCATGATCCATATTTCTATTATATGTAAACCCCATTTGTTTGGAACAGAAATTTCATCTTGCCAAGCCAAGGCATAATGAGGTCAAATAAGGGATTCATCAGTAAAGGAGTTCCATTGGAACATTTTAAATGGAACTGTAAATGGAGAAATCTGTGAAATCATTATTTTTCCATTACAAAAGATCACATCCAATGTCATTAGAATATAAGCATTTAATTTATGCATTTTGAAATACATTGAATAATACAGAATTTTCTGTAATACCTATACTTAATATCTTTCGATATCGTATTATTATTCAAATCTATTAATTACCTTTATCATGTAAGGGTCATTTAAATTGAGCATTTTACTCATTATTTTCGATGTATAATTTGAAACTTCATCAAAACTTTCTCATGTATACAGCATTATTTCAGTCACCCGTCACCCAATACCCCTTGACGACTTTTTATGTTCTTATCAATTGTTTGATTACTGATTAGATCGCAAAATATATTTGATTCGATAGCTATTATTCAGAACTAAGTATACCTACTGATGAAATATAGAGAAATGATTCATTAAATTGATAAACTAACCAAATAGAGGGTAGTGCACTACGTTTCAATCTTTTATTAAATATATATTCGGTAGAAAAATATTTTGAATAAACAAATGTTGTAATTTTCAATACCCTATCTCTTCCACAAGCCAGTTGCCATGCTTGTCGTGTAACAATATCCTTGAAACAAATAATATTATAGAATAAGAGCGCCAAAAAGAATGACGCTTTAGGAAAGCTATTCAACTTTGATGAAATCACACTGTGTGATTGCTCTGAACTTTCTTCTCTGCTATAGTCTTTTAATCGTTGACAAATAATATTGTTAGTTTTCATAACACATCATTTCATTCCTTCTCAATATATAACGGAATTGTCTAATGAATATAAAAATAAATTAATAGAGTTATACCTTAATGTTTCAACTGTTAAAACATTGTATGCTAATCAACCGGCAAGATTATAATAAATCAACAAGTCTAAGCGTTCTCCTATGTTGATTTATTAACAACGGTATCTTTCAATATTATTAATATTATAATTAATACCAATCTTGATAGTACTAGAAATCTGCCTCTAATCCGGTAAGAATAAACAATTGTTAAAAAAAATATATTCGGATAAAACGAAGGATTTTCGAAATGGAAATATTATTTGATTAAAGTGATTCTGGATACTCGCTCAGAGTTCACACAGCAAACATTTGGCTTACTTTCGGCGCGGAAAACAAGGACGTTGAATAAAAGACTCAAAATACTAAATTTCAGCAAACGGTACGACTTTCCACAAGAAACTAGAATAAACAAAAATTCGAATTTAATTTGAAATGCCGATAGTTTTGTTCATTAAATTTCTACATCCGGCATCTATCGGCGAAAACTGAAGTAGAACAAAATCCTTGTATTTTGACAGTATTTGGACCGCAATTCGGCCGAAAATATGTCAAAGAGTGTCTTCATCATGTATTCTATGCATCTATGGTAAAACGAAGAAAACATAGAATATGCTTACCTATATCCTTTAATATCACTATGTACACGTCAAATATATCGATATAAATCATATTGATAGATGCAAATTCGTAATTGAGTTACGAATATATATATCCGCAACTGTCATAGGAATCAGAGAGTATTGTGCACTTTTGGCCTCTGATAACCCTCTGGAAAACTCAAATATACCAATATCAAACCTGCTCCAGTCAAACAGATAAATCACATAATAATATACCTTCGCATACATCGAAACAGCCACCTAAGAACTCACAGAAACCAAACTCATCTAGTACTCACCTCCCAGTCTTCGTGATTATCATCTCAGTACCAAGATCGTTGAATTTGTCCCACAAGTCTTTGGTCTCTAGGTGGCAGGTGACGTTCCTCAGTTCTTCGCTCGTGCAGATCTCCTGGAGCTGGGGGTTTTTGCTGGCTGACGATGATCTTGATTCACTGAGATGGGGGCTGCTCACCCCATTCTCCGAGGTGGAGGATACGTCTACTGGAGATTCGCGACCGCTACCGGTGTCTGCGGGGCTCACCACGGTGCAGTCGATGCCCACTGGTTCGGGGGTTGAGGATACGGAGGTGGCGGAACTTTCCACGAATTTTTCTGGAAGATCAAAAAGAAAATTACTTACTACAATACCTATAATGAAGAATTATTTCAAGGTGACGGGATAGAAGTGGAGGATGAAGCACAGACTTCAAATCGAAGAATGCCTTAACTCAATTTCTGGACCATTTTAGTTACATACACCAAACTTTATTTCAGTATAGAAACTTCCCTCAACGACTATTGCAGTTATCGAGTCATTTCAAGAATACTCAATCATTTTAGGAAATTGAAGTATTCTTCATCATTTCTCCTTCTCCTGAAATATACCGTTTTCGAGATATTCTTCAGGGAATATCATAAAATATGATACAAATTTCAGAAATTTAACTGCTTTTATATCAGTGAAATTTTATGAGAGCCTTCAAAACCTAGCTTACAGCGTTCCAAATCTGAACACGATCGGATCTATATTGTGGGAGATCCGAGTAGCCTTGGGTGAGTTCAGTAGTTTGATGGGTGACCGTTGCTACGATAACTTTCGAAGTGATTTTTTTTTCGGAGGTATACCCATCTTATATTTTGTATAATTTTTTCGCCAAAAATTTTATATTTCAGATTTCGCTGAAAATCCGCACATACCTTCGAACCATTTTACAATGGAGTATAGAATTTCAGCTCGATCGTCTTCGTATGAGGCGTGAATAGACAATTGAACATGGGCGCAAAAGCTCCTGTCTACCGTCAGTGCTTTTTGGCGCTCTTGTTCCTCTGAACAAAGTGCTTATAAATTTGCCCAAATGTCTGTAATTTTCGAGTTTTTGGATGTAAATGGTCTTGAACGATATGGTTCGACTCACTGTTATTGGGCAAAATCGGTTTCGGAGTTAAAAAAAATAATTTTTTTTATAATACAAATTTCAAATTAATATTTTTTGCTGTACCTATTCGAAAATTAACCCATATTATAACGGAAAGATATACTTTGGTAAGTTAATCAAATTGGGTTCAGAATATCTCCAGTAAAAACAAAACTGGAATATTGGCCTAGTTTCAATTGAAGGGTACAGGGGAAAACAGGCTAAGTCACAAATTTTCATATTTGGGTATATCAGAACGGGAAATAAGTGGCTAAGTAAGCTGTGACAAACAATTCAAAATAACCCATACGGGGAAAAACCAGGCTATGTCCATGCGGTACAGGAAAAAAATCGGTTAAGTCACATCTACGCGCCAAAATCTCGATAAATACCCGGCATCTCAAATCACGTCCAGACTTTAGTTATAACCTATAATGGTTGAATATCATTCGCACTTTCCTCAGTTTAGATTTTATGCGGGTCCGCAATGCTTAAAAAAGTTTTTGGCCTGAAGCGCAGAACTATTTTGAAGCCCTTCCACATAAATAGTCCCAAAATAATGAATTACCATTGTTTCTCTCCTTGAATACTTTTTACTTAGATAAAATACATTTTTATTGAAATGTGTGTTATTATTTTACTTGAGAAAATCGATCGTAAAATAAACTTAAAATCAAGATACGCCAGATTTGAGAGTCAAAGTTTTATTATCTCGAAATTTCAAAAAACCAGAAGCTAAGGAATTTTTGTTTCCACTCTGCTTGCGTACACAATAACAACATTATGACATGTTAACAAAAATAAATAGAGTATCAAACTACCAATGCGATCCTTCACAAAAATTAATTGAACATTAAAAAGCCCATATCTCGAATTCAACAAAATTTGACTTGGCCGGTTTTTCCCCTTCAATTGATATAATATAATTATTTTCATAGTAGTTGGAGAAAATATCTCGGATCTCGGTTCGTTATTGTTGAGTCTGGTGGTTTTAGATTAATCATTTTTTGGTACTCTTGTTGAATTTAAGTTCTTCTAAGATATTTGAATTTAATTTCTTTTATGATGCAGTTCTGTGGTCATAATACATTGATGTCATTCCCAACTGTGAGAAACCAATACTTTGGGAGATATGATTTGTCAAAGTTTGAACAAGAGCGCCAAAGCCCCTGTCTACAGAGCTTTCCCACTTTTAAGATTTTTTACACTACACGATTGCGAACGTTTTTAAGTTGAGTAAATAATAATAATAAACTAAAAACCATCCTGTTCAACGGCCGGAAATGTTTGCGTGTACCATTGAAAAATATTCATTCGTTAAGTCATTATCAGATGCACTTTCTGTTTCACAACTCGGAATCATAAAGCTCCGACTGCAGTACAATGAGAACACTTTAGGATTTTTTAATCGTGTGCAATTAATCAACGTGAAATGAACGAAGCAACGATTCATTCGTAAAAGTTTCACACATTTTGAGCAGAGGTTGGCGTGTTGTGATTCGCAGCGTGAAAAATGTGTACGGTTGAGGAGAACGGGACAAGGTGAATAGACTGAGAACAAGGAAGTCAGCAAGTTGTCTGTCAACTCTACAAATATCGTGATTTGGCTATGGTGAAAAGTGAAAAAAAAATAATAGTAGGATGAAACCCCTTGAAAAAGGAAGAGAACATAACAAAAATGAGAGAAAAAATAATTTACGGGCGATCTGAGGTCGGGAAGGAGAAGGGGGTAAGTTTTTAAGGGTAAAAAGCGGTTGTAGGTAATAGGAAGATCTACAACTTTTGAATCCGCACTTTTTACACATAACATAAAAATGTATGTGAAAAATCCAAAATAATTGGTTTTTTATTTTTATCTCTTACAAAAAACATTTTTTCTTTTATAAAATTTGGTGAAAACTTTGCCCCATATGTCCCAAACACACCGCAATTCTTTTTTTGTATTTGAAATATACATTTTTTCACCTTATTTTGACTTAATATCTAAAAAGCACCCTAATTTTCAATTGATAAATCTTACGTTGAAATGACGGCTCATTTAAAAAACTCGGTGGACATTTTGTTTTTTGAAATTTCATTGTTATTATATTATATTTAATAAATAATTTGTTATAAACAAATGAATCGTCTCTCTGTATTTTTTCTATTTCTAGATTTTTTTTCACGAAATTTGGTGGAATTTGTTACCTTTATATGTCCCAAACACACTATAATTTTTTTGATTTAAAATATTCGGTGGGCATTTTGTTCGTTGAAATCTCTACTTTCTGATGGTGTAAAAAATTATACATTACTATGATAAATTTTCTCAGAAAACGCTACGAAATAACAGGTAGCAAGGCACAGACCATCGTAGCCCCTTGCACACTTTTCTATGAAATACCTTTTGATGGGCTAAAATTTTCCGCAGGTCAATCAGGTATATAAGTTATCTTAGAACAGTAGTAAATAGGCATCTACGCTATAATTTAGAGAAGTATTGTAGACATTTTATTAAATATTAACTATATTAAAACTTTGCATTTTCTGAGAAAATTTATAATTTAATGTATAATTTTTACACCATCAGAAAGTAGAGATTTCAACGAACAAAAAGCCCACCGAATATTTAAATCAAAAAAATTATAGTGTGTTTGGGACATAAAAAGGTAACATTCCACCAAATTTCGTGAAAAAAAATCTAGAAATAGAAAAAAATACAGAGACGATTCATTTGTTTATGATTTATTAAATAAACAATGAAATTTTAAATACTTAATAATAATTTTTTTTAATATCAAATTCTGAAATAAATAATGTTTAAAAAAAATGCTTCGCTAATATTAATTACAAGTGGTAGGAAAAAGTTGTTTATTAACAAATCCATTTTTAGACAATAACATTTTTTTTTAAGAAATAGTTTTTTTTTAATTATAATTTCCATCAATATTATGTTTCCAAAAATCCAAATTATCTTATAAGCAACGCATTTTTTTTTAACAATTTTTGAAACAATAGGAGATAAAAATTATTAAAAATCGTTTTTTAAGTAGCTTCATGAGAAAACGGATCGATAGTAATATTACAAAAGAAATGTTTTTTTCAATCTTTAATTGAGCTTTATAATATTTAACCCAATTAAATTGTTGATAAAAAAGCGAAAATTAACAATATTTTTAATTTTTCCAACAGGAATCTATTCTGGGGCCTTTGAAAAATAGCTCTACGAAAGGAAAACATTCTTAGATTAATAGTTTAACAATTGAAAAATCGCGATAAAAGTTTTTGAACCGCGGATTATTGTTCATTGATCTATCTTATAGACGAATGAATTTTTTCATTTCTTAATTTTCATAATTAATAAGTTAATATTTATTAATTAAAGGTCAGAAGGGGGCGTGGCGTGGCTTGCGCAAGCCGGAGTACCCGTTTTCGGGCGTATTTTCAACCCTCTGGGGAAATTATAAATATTGGTCCTATACAGTTCCGGGAGTTAGGACTCTTTTGGGAAATTTCCTCCTCGTTTCGAATCTTTTTTCAAATTTGAAGAATCTCAAATAGTTTTTCAGTTATATGCGAAAAAAACAACCCCCTTTGTTTCACTTAATTGTTTATAAATTTTGCAATTTTTGCGAGCGTCCCTTGAATTTTTCTAAAAAGTTTTGCCCTATCAGGCACTTGTTGACTAGACTATTATACCGCTTTTCAATCAGTCACTTCGCATTGTCCAGAACTATGACATAAGAATTCCAAATGCATGATATCGGTGGGGTCTCACTTCACCAGATTGCCACTGAAGCCAGTCTGCCAGTCATTCTAATGTTTCGATGATTTCTCGAAATCGTTCGAGCTACCACAGAGATAATAACATCGAGAACCGAATACCAACCCATATAACCAGAATCCATCTCGGTACTAGTCAATCTCAAGTCAAATCTCATTGTATCGTTTTAACCGTTCAAATCCAACAATTTTATTATGATGAATCGACGCAACCATCACGATCCATCATCTCGATTCGTAACATCGGCCCCAATCTATCTTCCGTATTTAACTCTCGGTTCCCCCGATCAATTGAGTCGATCAATTGATCGCCCGTGAATCTGAGCGTTTAAGTAGTCCCGGTTGATGAAGCACGTTGAGGTGTCAATCAAAGTGTTACGAAACTGGAAGATATGGTGGCAAGAAGCGGCTTTCGATCAGATTGTTGGTTGGGTCCATTGTTGTGTAACTTTCGTGGTCGATTCGCAGATAAGTGGTACTACGGCTCACGTTTCTTCTTGGGCTTTGTTTGTAAGGCGAGGTTGAACGAGTTGATGGATCTAATCAGGTCTGATCGGAGGTGGTCCGCGAATGATTTTGAAACGGAAGTTCTGTTGGTTTTTTTATTTAGATTTCAGACTAGAGGTATTTTTTGAGATTTTCTTAGTTCCAACTTATGCTCGACTTCATGCATCTCGCATTATTTAATCAATTTAGGTAACTACTAAACAATAATTGTATATCAATCATGAGGTTCTCAAAGATGCGCACTATAAAAGTAACTACACTCTTGTCCACTACATTTTTTCTCGTCTGACATATGTTCCATCTTCAAAGACGAAGCGTTACTAAAGCATGCAATCAATTTCTACATTCCAGTACGGATACCCTTAGTCATAAACCAATTAGTGAGAATAATGGGTTGTTAATAGGGGTTAGGTCATTATTGAGTGAATTGTCCTTTCTCTCATAACTTTTGATACCTTCAATTGTTCCTAGGTACGCTTTATTGGAATTTTTCAACAATTTGACGGAATTCTCTGAAATTGAGTGGCCAGTTGTTGAAACGTGATTTGCAATCGCAGATTTATCGACGTTGTTGTTCCGAATGTGTCCCATATCCATGTCACAATGTTAGTTACCGTATACTCCTCCGAAACGGCTTTACCAATTTTTACCAAATATTATATGCGTATTAAGTGGGTCTGAATATCGGCTACTATCTATTTTTCATACCCCTAAGTAATAAGGGTTGTTCACACTTAAAAAAATTGTTTTTATTTTTGGACGAAACTTTTTGTTTTTCTTTTTTTATAATGTGGCATTACAAAATACATACAACCCTAAATTTTCACCCTTCTACCACCAACCCCTATTTTTTAATAGTGTTATGCAAACGGTGAAAGTCCCGTAGGCTCTTTATACCGTGTGAGAATGTTTCTGGTTGTTTGCCCGACGTAACACTTGTTGCAATCTAAACATTCAATTTCATATATATTCGATTTTTCGGTATAATATTTTGGACTGAAAATGATCCAAAACGATTACATTACACTTTCCGATGGAGAAGTGGATGGATAATTAAAATAGAATACGAAACAAAATGAAATAAAATAAGAGAGTTGAACATGCGCATTTCAATGAGAGCGTTTATAAAAGAAATAACATAAAATATGAATAAGAACTAAAGATGGCCAACTTTCATCTTTATTAATTATTTTATTTTATTTTATTTTTGATTTTTATTTATTTTTGAGAATGATAAAGCACTTATGCAAACAGTGAAATTCCCAGAACTTGAACAAGAAGTGGGACAGCCCTGTGGACAGGAGCTTTGGCGCTCTTGTTCAAACTTTGACAAATCATACCTCTGAAAGTATTGAGTCGGGAATTATATCAATGGATATGTTATGATAGAACTTCATCATAACAGAAATGAAATTCAAACATCTTAAAATAATTTAAATTCAGCAAGAGTGACAAAAATTATAAATCCAAACCCAACCGAACGGTTCCACCCAACAACGAACTTATCCGAGATATTCATTCCTCAAATCTATAACGAACGAGATATTCATTAATCTAAATCCACTCTGAAAATTACATTATATCAATTGGAACTTAGCCAATATTCCAGTTTTGTTTTTACTGACGATATTCTGAAGTCAATATTATTAACTTACCATTACCTTTTCCATCATCATTTGGCTCAACCATGGACATTAAAATATCACCCAAAAGGTATGATATCATATTATAATAATTCTACGATAGCTGAAATAAACTTGGCATGTCATGTCTCTTATAGGAAAATAAGTTGACATGTATGAACACAGATCATATAATAATTCATAGATAGAATAAATATTGCATTCTGTGAAAACGTATCTCCGAAAGTATTAGCTTGTTAGAGTTTAAAATGATATCAGTGGCTTTTTATTGTGAAACTGCATCTTGAAAAAAATTGAATTTGAAATTTGTAATGTAAAAAAATTTTTTTGTTTGTTACTCTGAAACCATCTGGCCGATATTGCTCAATCACGAACTTAACCGAGACATTTGTCTCGCAAACCTACTCTGAAAATTTCAACTGTATAGCTCATTCCATTCGAGAGTTATCGTGCCTACAGCCGGCCGGAATGGCCGGCCGGACTGAATCAATATCGACCAAGGATTCTTGATCAGTGAGTCGAACCGTATCGTTTAAGACCATTTTCATCAAAAAATTCGAACATTTGGGCAAATTGATAAGCACTCTGTTCCGAGGAACATGATCGCCAAAAAACAGAAGTCATTGTCAAAAAATCATGCATTTGATTGGCTCATTCTTATTTCGTTTTAAGTTATCTATTTAAACCAATCTACTTTGGCCTCCATTCTTCTTTTATTTTGATTTTATTTTGTTGACCTATTTTGTTTATAAACCCACCTATATATTATTTAGCTACAATATATAATGCCATATTGTTGCCTTACCTATTTTGGGGGTTTAATACCATTCTCAAAACTGATCAGAATGAACTTATCAATGCAACTACTACTGAACGTACCAATAGATGAGATGCGTGAGGCTAGATGAAATAGATATAGTATAGAAGAAAATACATAATTTTAAATACATACATACTTCATAAAATCATAAATTAAACGAATTAAAATATTAGGTTTGTTAGACTAACAGATAAGATATACCTGTATTTAATGACCAGATAGAATTTCATTCATCCACACTACTCTCATCTGTATGTGAAGTATAAATTACTTTGATAAGTTTATCTATTCAGTTTCGAAAATGGAATATAATCCGAAACTAAATATACTGTATCTGAATAACATTATCAATACTAACTAGTCCGTTCATCTCTCATCTAATAGTGGTAGCGATAATCCCCTGTTACTAATTATTAATAACGTTAAGAATCCTTACGAAATGTGAACAAAATATGTGATGTTGTTTTCCAAACTTTTATTGACAGCTTTACCGACGTTTCGGAGAAATCTCTCCTTTCTCAAGGCTACAAAAATTAACATTACATTACATGAACTTTTTTGTTTGTGGAGAAATGACGATCTTCTCACCTCGTTGTAATAATTGTTATGTCTGTTGTTATTAATATTTCTTCAATTAATTACCAATTTTTTTTCTCGTCAAGTAGCTCATGAAACACGACGTCAAATATTTAGGTTATGTCATAGTCTAGGGATAGATGCATAGAATACACGGTGAAGACACTCTGACATATTTTCGGCCGATTTGCGGACCAAATACAAGGATTTTGTTCTACTTCAGTTTTCGCCGATAGATGCCGGCAGTAGAAATTTGATGGACAAAATTATCGACATGTCAAATTAAATTTTTTTTTTTTATTCTAGTTTCTTGTGGAAAGTCATACTTGGTCGTACCGTTTGCTGAAATTTAGTATTTTGAGTATTTTGTTCAATGTACTTGTTTTCCACGACGAAAGTTAAGCTAAATGTTTGCTGTGTGAACTCTGAACGAGTATCCAGAACCATTTAAATCAAATACTATTTTCATTTCGAAAATCCTTAGTTTTTATGTGAATATAGTATTTTTTTAAATTGTTTATTCTTACCGGATCAGGGGCAGATTTCTGGTATCATTATAGATATTAATTATAATATTAATAATAATGAAAGATCGCTAATACCATTGTTGATAAATCAATATAGGAGAACGCTAAGACTTGTTGATTTATTATAATCTTGCCGGATGATGAACATAAACTGTTCCAACAGTTGAAACATTAAGGAATAACTGTAGTAATTAATAATTATATTCATTATACGATTCTGTTATATATAGAGAAGGAATTACATGATATGTAATGAAAACTAACAATATTATTTGTCAACAATAAAAGGACTAGCAGAGAACAAAGTTCAGAGCAACCACACAGTATGGTTTCATCAGAGGTGAATAACTTTCCTAAAGCGTCAAACTTTTTCGCGCTCTTATATTCTTTAATATTATTTTTTTCAAGGATATTGTTACACGACAAGAATGGCAACTGGCTTAATGTGATAGAGGTATGGTATTGAAAATTTAGAACATTTGTTTGTAAAAACATTTTTCTACTGAATATACATTGAATTAAAGATTGAAACGTAGTAAACTACCCTCTATTTGGTTAGTTTATCAATTTAATGAATCATTTTTCGATATTTCAACAGGATACTTGGTTCTGTATAATAGCAATCGAATCAAATATATTTTACAATCTAATCATCCAATTACTGAGAACATGAAAAGTTGTCGAGGGGTATTGGGTGACGGAAAAAATGCGGTATGAGAATGTTTTGATGAAGTTTCAAATTATAAATCGAAAGTAATAAGTAAAATGCTCAATTTGAATGGGCCTTACATGATTAAGGTAATTAATACATCTGAATAATAATATGATATCGAAAGATATTATGTAGAGGTCTTACAGAAAATTCTGTATTATTCAATGTATTTCAAAATACATAAATTAAGTGCTTATATCCTAATGACATTGGATGTGATCTTTTGTAATGGAAAAATATTGATTTCACACATTTCTTCCTATAAAGGTCCATTCAAAATGTTCCAAAGAAACTCCTTTATTGATAAATTCCTAATTTGACCTCATTATGTCTTAGCAAGATGAAGTTTCTGTTCCAAACAAATGGAGTTTACATTATAATGTCCGAACAGATGTCTGATTAATCAAGAAGTGAATTGATTTTTCAATAAACTGCTTCATTATATTCTTTTAATTTGGATTTACGAACTTGCGACGGTGGAAAGTGAACTTTGTCGCTTGTCAGTTTTAATTTATTCGCAGAATCTTCGAAATCGACTGTAGCGGCACCATCGTTAATAAAGTGAAGTAGTACATAAAGTACGTGATTTGACGGTTCTAGGTCCGTTTTTCGGCCGAAAATTTGAACAGGAATTAGCAGGGAGTGTCGACACCTTGTTCTTCTATGCATCTTGATCTAGGGGTATGATTGACAGTGACATTACATTCTATTTACCCAATATAACATGAGAAGGCGTGGTCCGAGTATCATGTAATTTTGACCAATAACCTTCGAAAGGATGGCGCTATCGAATGCCTTAATTGATTCTGCATTTGTGGCGCCATCTATGTGCTAGTCCGGATACTTCTTGATCAATGTAGTGAAGATTCGCTGTGTATATTTGTGCAAAATTGGCAGCGTTTCTGTTTATCATATCCCGCATAGAATGTAGATAAAGGGAATATTCACTATCGATCTTCTTTCTGAAACCCATAGCACAAAAAAGATTTTCTCCGCAAACCCCTGGCTCGATAAAATCGATTCCCGGTCGAGGAAGCAAAAACACAGCGGTTGGAAACCAACTGGACTAATGTCCGAACAACGGCGGTTGCGAACAATCCCTATCAGATGGGACAGCCGATAAGAGAATCATGTATGTAATGACATTGTAAATTATCCTGGTCGCGTTAACGAAACCGGCAATTATATTCGTCCGCGCTTCCCCCTTCGGCCCGCTAGTATTCCAGATTCGAGAACTGATGAACTGATTGCGGATCGCACGAAACGCGGTGATTACCGGCCGATTCACAGATAAGGCATGTTTGCTTTCATGAGTTGATTCGTCTTTCATTGTTTCCGATACTATTTGGTTCGAAACTACAGGGGTGAATTCTTACATATTTTTACAAGCCCGAAATCAGTATGTCATATTTGCATCATTTTTTTTTTTTGGTTTGTGTGTTCGTTCCGAATTAGGTCACAATTTTGTTAGCACCTACACGGAGAGAAATGCTAGGGTTAATAATATTTGATTCCTTATTTGGGAGAGTTTTATTCCTCATGAATAAATTTCGCTTATTATTCAACAACTATTACTGATAATTGGAACAACTAATTAGGCAATATTATTTATTTATAATCAAAATGACTTATGTATGTTTTGTTATTTCAATTGGTTCGTTTTTCTCCTCTTGTCTTTTCATTTTTCAAGTTCAGTTTCTGGTACCTTGGAGAAACCTCTCCATTTTTGGCGCTCTAGTTCCTCGGAACAGAGTGCTTATCAATTTGCCCAAATATCTGTAATTTTCGAATTTTTGGCTGAAAATGGTCTCAAACGCTTTGGTTCGACTCGCTGATCAAGAATCCGAGGCCGAAATCGATTCCGTCCGGCCGGTCCAGCCATAGACACGATAACTCTCGAACGAAAGGAGTTAGAGGATTGAAATTTGCAAGGTGGGTTTGGAGCGTAAATCTCTCGGACGAGTTCGTTAATGGGAGAAATCCATCAAGCGGTTGCGGAGTTGTGGCCGGTTTTAGTAAAAACATTTTTTATGGATATTTCCGAAACTGATCACTTGATCTATCTGAAATTAAGCATCAAATTGTAGAATCATGACCTTTATACGCATGTGAAGTTTTGTACTGACCATTGCAGGTAACCGCAAAGTGTCAAAAAAAAATTCTACAATAACTCTCGAACGGAATGACTTAGGCAGTTGAAATTTTCAGAGTAGGTTAGGGAGATGAATATCTAGGTTAAGTTTGTTATTGGGCAAAATAGGCCGGATGGTTTCGGAGTAACGAAAACACAAGTTTTTTTTTTAAGTAACAAATTTCAAATTCAATTTTTATTTAGGATGCAGTTTCACCATAGAAATCCATTCATATCATTTTCAACTCCAACAAGCTAATACTTTCGGAGTTATGATTTTTCGAAATTTCAATAATGAATCCTACTTCTATGTTTTCACAGAAAGCTATAATTATTCTATCTATAAATTATTATATGATCTATGTTCATACTCGTACATGTCATCCTGTTCTATAAGAGAGAGTTAAATTCATTTCAGCTATCTTAATTTGATTTCTTCCATGGAGCAGTTCTCATTCTCAGATTGCTCATTTAATCTTGATAAATAAACTATTATTTGAATTGAATTTCCTTTATGATGCAATTCTATCATAAGAATACATTGATATAATTCCCAACTCTGAGAAACCAATACTTTCGGAGATATAATTTGTCTGTTTGAACAAGAGCGCCAGAAAGCTCCTGTCCACAAGGCTTGGACCAATTTTTCAATGAAGGAATCCATAGTGAAGAAAGAAATGCCTATAAATCGTTTTAAATTTCAGCAAATTTTGTGAACAAATTCAATTTTTACAAATCACAACACTCACAGGGAGACAGGGTTTCTTGCTGAGGTTTTCCCTAAGCTAAGAAAAATACAAAACCAATCCAATTCAAGCTTGGTTACTAGTTGTAAAATGCCTGCTTGAAAATTCCTGCAAAATGTCACGAGAATCGTATCACTCGAAAATCAAAGAAAAATAATTGAAAATTATTGAAAAAAATTCTATATATCAGAAACTAGTCGCCCGACATCACTGAAATTTTGCGAGAGCCTTAAAAACCTAACTCTAATCACCAAACATGATCGGATGTATATTTTCGAAGATCCGAGCTGCCTTGGATAAGTTCAGTAGTTGGATGGGTGACCGTTGCCTCGATAACTTTCGAACGAAAAGAGGTAGGGAGTTGAAATTTTCAGGCTTGGTTGCGCACCCGAATGAAAGAGTTAAGTTCATCGAATTTACCATGGTAAATTCGATTAAGAGTGTTCAATACAGGAGAACAGACAATAGAATTCACCATAGTAAATTCGATTAAGAGTGTCCAATACACGAGAATGGACAATAGAACATACGCGCAAAAGCTCCTAACTTCACGTCAGTACTTGAACCAACTTAAAGGCCGGTCCATACGCTACGTTTTGCACAACCTTTTACCTGCGCATTCTCAAGACGGAATGAAAACGTAGCAATTTTTAGTGCGTCCACACGATGCAGAGATATCTGTATATTTTGCACAGTTTTGGCGATATCGTCATGGAGGAAATACTACTCTTGTCAATTCTGGCATGCTGTTACCACAGTTACCGTCTATATGCAGCGACAAATCCGCGCAGATCACGGATCACTGCAACGTCTCCGCGGCGTTTTCAAAACTGCGCAATTTTGCTGTCTACGCGGAACCTTTTACCAGCAATGTGTTGAACATCCATTTCAGACATCGCTATCACGCACGAACAGGTTGAGGGACATCTGAAGGCTCTTAAAATTTCATCATCACCTGGTCCAGATGATATCAGTGCCAAACTTTTGTCAGAGTGCGCTTGCAGCTTGTCTGTACCTCTCGCGTCAGTGTTCTCTTCCTCTATCGTATCTGGTGAAATACCCTCTTCCTGGCGCAGAGCCACAGTGAAGGCAATCTTTAAGAAGGGCGACATGCACAATCCTGAAAACTATCGGCCAATTAGCCTCACTTCAATAGTCTGTAAGACAGTAGAAAGAATTATTTCTGAGCAGCTGAGGTCTTTTCTCCTGAGTCACACATTAATTCCAGATTCACAACATGGTTTTGTCCCTGGTCGCTCCTTAATTACTAATTTATTATTTTGCCTTGATAAATGGACGTCAGCATTAGACAGGAAGATTCCTGTTGATGTTATTCATTTGGATTTCTTGAGAGCCTTTGATAAGGTTCCTATGTCTCGTCTGCTTTTCAGGTTGGAAAATATTGGAATACGCGGTGTACTTCTTAAGTGGATCAAGGGTTTTCGGACTAATAGAACTTTTTCAGTGAGTGTCAGTCGAGCAAAGTCAGAACCCAGGGAAATACTACGCGGCATGCAGCAGGGATCTGTACTCGGCCCTCTGTTATATATAGCCTACGCAAGTGATTTGACCTCATATATAAGCTGTCTAAGTGTGTCCTACGCAGACGATCTTAAGTTTTTTGTAGAGGCTGAGTCTTGTGAAATACAACATCAAGAAGATCTCGACAGAGTATCCCTTTGGTCATCTCGTTGGCTTATACCTCTAAACCAGTCAAAGTGTCGCGTTCTCCATCTGGGTGCAAACAATCCGAGGCACAACTATTACATTAATGAACATAGAGTGGAAGGTTGCACCCCGCACGTTGACCTGGGTGTGACCATCACCAGTAATCTCTCCTGGTCAACCCACATCACCAATACTCTGAACAAAGCAACAAGTTTATTTTACATTATACAGAAGTCCTTTCAGAGATGTGATGTTTCAACCGTGTGCCAAATCTACGAAACATATCTGAGGCCAATTTTAGAGTTTGCCGGTCCTGTTTGGCACCCGTGGCCCAGAGGCAATCTGATGCTCCTGGAGAGGTTTCGTCTGCCTTATGGTGTCTTCAGACCGTCATACCAGGAGCGAAAGGAACGGATGTGCCTGTCTTCATTGGAGGAAAGACGGCTGCGCGAGGACCTAATTATCACGTTTCGGGCGCTCCATGGATTGTTCGGTGTTGATATCTCGCATTTGTACGAATTGAACACGAACAATCTGCGTGGTCACAACTTAAAACTTAAGCGTGAGAGATTTCATGTGAAGTGCCGCAAATTTTTGCTCTCCAATAGAGTGTTCAGTGTTTGGAATGGTCTCCCCTGTGACGTGGTGAATGCACCCTCGGTGAACTCTTTCAAGAACAGACTTGATGCCTGGTTTGACATCGGCTTTGGCATCTGAACAATTCATTAAACCCTACTATGTTTGTTGCTGTTTCTTTTTACTGTTCTCATTTTATATGCTTGCAATGTTTTCAACCTTTCTTCCTTTCTCTGAGTTCATAGGCTTATGCCTCAACTCTGTACTTCTTTATAATAATAATAATAATAATAATAGCTACGAAGGTAAAAGGTTGTGAAAAACGTAGCGTATGGATCGGCCTTTAGATTCAGATTAATAGCATCCGACCAACAAATGTTTCCATTAGAGACACATTACAACTAATGATAAACACGCAGAAGAAAAGAAATATCTCTAACTGCAACGTTTTGTCAAAATTTCCGCCTCAATACATTATGTTATAAGTACTCCAACTCTCCATTCCCCCTACAGTTCAGAGTTCCACAAACATTCGTTACAAACAAACCCGTAATGGAAATGCACTGCGTTATAGACTCATAGACAACCAACAATTTCCGTCGCTTTTTCATCTAATGAATCTACGTTTAAGCGCCTCATTGTCCACGCTGACTCACAAACGTTATTGATATCAATAGGAAACAAATATACTTTTAACAATATACTCTATTTAATGGAACTGTAAATTGTAATCGAATTTTATTATTCCGGACGCCATTTGTCATGGGAAAACATGCAATTTTTACATTAACGCACGCCGATGTCACTTCGGGGTGTCAACGAGACTCTCCATACGCGCGCTGTTACGCCAGAAGCGAGTTCTCGGGTGTTTTTTATGTATATCGATTGTGTCTTCGTTGATTAATTATTGTTACGCATTTACCTGCTATCTAGTTCTTTCATCGATTTTGTGAGGTTTATTCATGATTGATTTTCATTCAATGTGAACGGTTTTATGACAATCGCGATGTCGCACCTTGTATATTACAATATCTGTTTATTCATTTTTTATCGATTTCGACGGTCGATTCCTCAGTCATCGGGTCTTGTTTGACACCGGTGGTAAAGTGATGTATGAGTATTTTTAGTGTTCCTTTATTTATATCAAATGTTAATACAGGGTGTCCCAAGTTCGAGTGCCTATATATGAATTTCATGATCTGTTTTCATACATGTCATCATCGTCATCTCATCTACAGATAAGAGACATGTCAAACAAAGTATGATTGAATGCAAAATGACTAATGAAATAAATTGGTATATTGCTTTTGGATAATCCATATGCTGATGGAAATATATACTTTGGTAAGTTAATCAAATTGGGTTCAGAATATCTCCAGTAAAAATAAAACTGGAATATTGGCTAAGTTTCAATTGATAAAATATAATTTTCATAGTAGATTCGAGGAATGAATATCTCGGATAAGTTCGATATTGGGTAGAATCGGTCTGGTGATTCCGGAGTAATAATTTTTGGCATTTTTGTTGAATTGAATTTCTCTTATAATGTTTGAATTTAATTTCTTCTATAATGCATATCTATCATAAGAACCCATTGATATCATTCCCAACTCTGGAGACCAATACGCCAAAGCTCCTGTCCACAGGGTTTCCCACTTTTTGAAGTTCGAACTATAGTAACAGTGAAATGACACCAAACTTTGTCGTTCGTTAGAATCTGCCAAATCGTTCACAGAGTGAAGTAGAACAAGATTTGACAATTCTAGGCCTGTTTTTCGGCCGGAAATTTTATCGTGTATAAGTAGAGATTGTCGACACCTTGTTATTCTATAAGCATCTTCGTCACAACCTTGCATCTGATTGATTGGATTATTCTCTGGTTACGATCAGTTTCTGAGCCTCAATGTAGAAACATAAAATAGTTGATCATACAAATATATTGAAACAGTAATTGTTGTGGCAAGTTAGTGGGTCATTAGCCAACAGAACATTTCCAAATGTATACGTTTTTCCAGGCAAGTTCTATTGTCCATTCACCTCTATTGGACACTCTTAATCGAATTGAATCGGCATCGTATTCTCTGAGATATTGAGGAAACATCCAAATTTCAGATTGACATAACTCCGAGCATAACTCCAAAACCGTTTGGCCGATTATGCCTTTTAAAGAACTCAAATGTCGCATTAAGTCGCAAAACCTATCCTAAAAATTGAAAGTCGCTATGTCTTTCCGTTCTCAAGTAATCGTGGAATGAATAATATTTTTTGGAATTTTTTTTTGATTTCCTAATTATACGATCCTCACAAAATTTCACAAACGTCTTTACGTCGGTATTCTACAGCTACTTACCAAGTTTCAATTGGATCGTATCTATATTTTTTGAGTTATCGAGAAAACAATATTGCAGATGGGCATAACTCTCAAACGGTTTGACCGATTATACCCAACAACGAACCCCATTTGGATGCGCAACCTACCCTGAAAATTACAAGTCGCTATCTCTTTCCGTTTAAAAGTTATCGTGGAAACGGTCACCCATCCAGCTACTGACTAACTCAATGTGGCTCAGATCTCCAACAATATAGATCCGATCGTGTTAAAATTTTAAAATTGGCAATAAAGTTAGGTCCGGAAACCTTCCGCATAATTTAAGCGTTATCAGACGGATAGTTTCTGAGATATAGAATTTTTTTCAAAGATTATCAATGATTTTTTAAAAATTTTCTAGTGATACGATCACGAAAATCTCGTAAAAATTTAGGCGTCGGCATTTTACAACTAATTACCATGTTTGAATTGAATTGATTCCATATTTCTTGGGTTAAGGAGGGGAATAAAAACAAAATTTCAGATAGGTATAACTCCAATACTGTTCGACGGATTATGCCTCTTAACGAACTCAAATGTTGCATTAAGATGCTCAACCTACTCTGAAAATTTCAAGTCGCTATCTCTTTCTGTTCTCAAGATATCCTGAGATGAATAATATTTTTTTTAAACTTTCTAGTAATACGATGCTCACAAAATTAAACATACATCTTAAGGTCTGTATTCTACAACTATTCACCAAGTTTCAATTCGATCGGATCAAAATTGGTTAAAACAAAATTATTACTCGGAAACCGTTGGGCCGATTATGCCCATTAACGAATTTCCGTCGTCCGTCGTATTGAGACACGGCACCTACCCTGAAAATTTCAAGGAGCTATCTCTTTCCTTTCTCAAATTATCGTGGCAACGACCGGACGATCCTTTTCGGCAAAAAATTCGAAAATTACAGACTTTTGGGCAAAATATTAACGCGATGTTCCCCAGAACATACGCGCAAAAAGGAAATTCGTTGTCAATATCAATTCGGTTCTATTCGGCCATTTGTAACCAGGCTAACTTTCGGGATAAATGTTTCGAAAATAAGCTCTTATTTATTTAACAAAGATCAACGGGTGATACCCTTTCATGGAATAATACATTAAATAATCATTTGAAAGTGTGTAGTTTATCGAAATGGAGACAAACAATTCAACAAAGTATAAGGAGAAGCACAAGCAAAAATAATACCATAATATCAAACTGAGATTCAACTGGTCAAATAAAATACAAACTACAAAACTATATATATTTTTTAAAATATTTACCACACGATCGCAAGACATTCCTCCTCCCGCAAAACTCGAGCTCAAACCTGATAAAGAGCAAAGAGCCTTTCTGAATATTTTTCATGTTATTCAAATAAAGACAGAGATGTGATCTAGTGAAAATCAAGTGATTAATTGTGAGAAACAACTCGAATAATCATGGGAAATAATATTAAAGATCATCAATTTTGGAAATTTCTGATTTATTCAAAAGTCGTGGACAGGCAGATAACCTGATATGAGAGTCAAGAGAGGTCTCGCGTTCGAACCTCAAATTGTTCAAATCAATAATTTTCTGGCTTAAAGCTTAAATTTTATTACTGTACATGCTCAATAACGAAATGTCAAGTTTTGAGATTCATAACAACTGTCTATTTTGAATGTAGATCTTGCTGTTATCTCTAACAAATATCCATGAATGACGTTACTTTCACGGATTCAAAAAATTTAATAATGTGAGAAAGCTGTGTGGACAGGAGCTTTGGCATTCTTGTCAAACTACTAGCGAGTAATTACTCAATCCTCTCTCCTAACGTATTGGTTTCTCAGAGTTGGAAATGATGTTAACATGGATTCTTTTGTTAGAACTGCATCATCAAAAATTAAATTTAAAACGTAGGTCTATGACTCATCTCATATGTTGGATATACATACATCAGCAAATTATAATTAAAGCTTTCTATGAAATCATAAAATTACGATTAATTATTGAAATTTTGAAAAATCATATCTCCGAAAGTATCAGTTTGTCAGAGCTGGGAATGATATCAATGGATTCTTATGATGAAACGGCATCTCAAGAAAAATTGAATTTAAAATTTGTAATATAAAAAAAAATGTTATTTCGTTACTCTTAAACAACCAGGCCGATTTTGCAATAACGAACATAACCGAGATATTTATCTCCCAAACCTACTCTGAAAATTTCAATTGTGTAGCTCAATCCGTTCGAGGGTTATCGTGTTAACGGACGACAGGCCGGACAGAATCAATTTCTTGATCAGTGAATTGAATCAAAACGTTTTTGAGACCATTTTCAGCCAAAAATTCGAAAATTACAGACATTTGGGCATACTGATAAACACTCTGTTCCGAGGAACAAGAGCGTCAAAAAGCCATACATTCACATAGAAAAGTGACGTTATGGGGAAATTTGTTAGTTCTATGGATCTCGCATTAAATTTTGCATTATTCATAAACTGAGAAATAAAAGGAATAATAAAAGGATCAAAATATTTTCGCCGTAAGATTCCAAATGTACATAGAATAAGGTGAACTGTAGCTTATTGGTAACAACTAAAGAACACACAGTAAAATATTCGTCGATTTTAATCATCAACAAATATTCCTTCGTGATCCGGGCTAGCCACCTAATCGATCAGTGTTCTATGTTCATTGGTTTGTAGTGCTCTTTAACCACACTAAGCCAAGCGTTTTCATGTCGCAATGAGGTCATATGAGGTAGTCTGTATTGCAGTCCCTGGCTCCCTCTTGCGACAAAAGAATGAATGTCACTGAATATCGCTCAAGGTTTCCGCATCACGGAGGGTTGGAGTTCGTAAGGATTTACCTAGGTGGAGCTGGAAAGATTTTTATTTCCAGTAGTTCTTAACAATATAGGGCTTAAGTTTCCTGGAGCTTTTTCGTTTGTCATTCATTGGCTAAGTTACGCTGATGATAGGTAACGACCATGAAACCGGTACGTATCTGCCCTGAATGACACTTCTCTTTTCAAAGGAACACGGAGCGATGGGCTAGTCCGGATCAGGAGGGCCTTTTAATTCCAAAGGTATATTTTTCCGTAAATGAGAAATCAGAATTGGAAAATATGAAGATTTAAGGTTCAAGATATATACAGTGTGTTTCAAAAAGTACGCACCAAGAGGAAATTTTTTCACCTGTATAATTTTTTGAAATTTTGGTTTTCGGGAAAGTTGGTGCTCAAGAAACGATGATTTTCGACATAGGTATATGTCATTGATCGTGTTACTCTGCAAACCTGTCAAAATTGACATTATTTTAGACCAAATAACCAAAAGACGTAGAAATCAGAACAATATCAAAAAGTTTCTGAAATAAATGTTGCTCAGATTTAATTTTATACCTAACTGCCAAATTTCATAGTGAAATTCCGAAATTTTTTGATATTTATATACTGATGACAGCACGTTAGAGGGAGCTGTGGGCTTTGCGGAAATTTGAAATATAATTCAGAATGTTATTCCAATGGAAGGGACATTATCACAATTCAAATAAAGTTTATATTAATTAAATGTTCCTCATAAATTATGATTCTATAGTGAAAACCCAACAATCTTGCTGCAAACCAAATTATTCTTGAGAAATTAAATGCGCAAAGAGCTAATATCTCCCTAATTATTTTTGGAACATGATATGAAATTATCCACCTGTCAACTCGATTTCATTTTCACAGGTATCTTTGTTTTAGATGAGGTCTGTATTGCTTTTTTAGTGGTATTTGAGAAAATATATTCAAAAGGGTTTTTTTTACAGGGTTTGGAGAATTATTCTTCAGATATTAAATCGAAGAATTTAATTTCTTATGATGTTCCAACTATAATTAGCGAGATATTAGCTCTTTGCGCATTGAATTTCTCAAGTATAATTCGGTTTGCACCAAGATTGTGAGGCCTTCACTATAGAAATCATAATTTATGCGGAACTAAATTAATAATAACTTTATTTGAATTGTGATAATGTCTCTTGCATTGGAATTACATTCCGAATTATTTTTGAAATTTCCGCAAAGCCCATAGCTGCCACTTACGTGCTCTCCTCAAAATATCAATATCAAAAACTTTCTGAATTTTCACTATGACATTTGGTTGTTTGGTATAAAATGAAATTCTGAGCAACATTTATTTCAGAAACTTTTTGATATTGTTCTGAATTCTACGTCTTTTGGTAATTTTTCTAAAAAAATGTCAATTTTGACAGGTTTGCAGAGTAACACGATCAATGACATATATGTCAAAAATCATCGTTTCTTGAGCACCAACTTTCCCGAAAACCCAAATTACAATGAACTATATAGGCGAGAAAATTTTCTCTTGGTGCGTACTGTTTGAAACGCACTGTATATAAATAGGTACACACTCCAGCGGAAAGTTGAAGAGAACATCGAAAATTATCTCCAGACCTTGTTTACACTCTGATACATAATTATGTGTCGGATAAAACTCTTTGTTCTCTTGAAACAATGTGGTCACAGAAGCCTTCGACTTCTATGATGGCGGAATCCCACACATAAACAATTACCAGACGTATTTATAAACAGACAAGAAAGATAGACGTTAGTAAGAATTATTAATAATTTGAGTTATGATTAGATCGCGGTAGTTATGATGTTTTACGATTTTGTAACGACGCTGAGTTAAAACATTTCATATCGCGGTGATTTATTATAAACCAGTCCGATATATTAACGCGTTGGGCTTTGAAAACAGCTCCATTGTATCTGGGTCTTGATCTTTTAATTATCATCGATGAGTTTATTCATGGGATGATTGAACGGATGGTAGGAATAGTTCAAGGAAGTTTCTATTCATGATTTCAATCGAATGGACTTTCACTGTTATATGTGGTGAAAAAGAGAGTGAAGTTTTCACTAGTAAAATTTTCGCGATAAGTCTGTCGACTTATTTCTTAACGAAACTGAGTTGCTTGAAAACAACACGAGTCCGAAGGACGAGTGGTGTTTCCTCCAAGCAACTCAATTGAGTTAAGGAATAAAAGACAGACTTATGAGATAAATTCAGTCACGAGTGATATTTCATTAAACTATTTCCCGGACAAAATTACTCATGTTGACGTCTGTAATTTGTATTCATCATTTGTCAAACAGTCCATGGTTGAGTTATAGATGCATAGAATACATGTTATTCTATGCATCTTGGTTGAGTCGTTGAAAACACCAAAGTTGTAAGACCAATCGTAATTCAAAGACAGTTGGTGTTTTCGCGATAATACAAGCTGCCTTTGGCCTGTGGTTGGTCAGATTTTGGTATAATCGAAATAGTCAATAAAATGTATTATTCCGTGTTCTCGCATGTCTAATAATTTTCATTAACAAACTTGTTAAAAACTGTATGCCCTTGAGACATCGTGTGCGGTAATTCTCTAACATTAAACGTACTTATAATAATACTATAGTTGGATTATATTTGTTTTATAGCCTGTTTTTCTGATTTTCTTAGATTTCGCGAGGCCAATGTGTACGCTCACTTCTTCTGATACTACCATAGAATTGAGGAGGAAACTTAATTCGATGTATTGGGAATCAAACATCGATTACAATATTAATTTGAAATTGAATTGCAAGGTCTAATATAAAATCCATCTGTCAATTTTCATGTCCTGTATTGCCGAAAAACACGAATTTTATACACGAAATACAAACAACATTTGATGTACGACTGTGAATTTGAATTTTTACATCGTCTGAAATATATTAAAACGGTTTATTTCGATTTCCGGCAAAACTACAAGCCGTATGGAAAAAGTTGAAGATCAAAGTCCTTGGCAATGAAAAGATCTAAAACGATATATGTATTTGCACTTTTTTCACTCAACCTCAAAATTTATGTGAAAAATTCAAATAACCAAGCTACTATCAATCATTATTCCAATAAATGATACTGTTTTATGACGAATAATCAATTAATAATTGACTTTGTTAAAAATTAATCCTTCTCCAAGTAATATTTCATTTTTAATTTGTGAATTATTTTGGCAGTGAAAAAAAGTGAACATTTACGCATCAATGGAAATGCAAGGATATGTTGAGTTTTTTTGACAGTTCGACAAAAAAATGATCTTTGAAAATACTGATGGTCTGATGAGAAGAGGATGCGATATAGTGATTCGTCTGTTATTTTGGCTTCTGTGGTCAAAACATTTTTTTAATCTTTATTTTAATATCGAATAGAAAGCGCTTCACATTTCACACAAAGGTATATTAATTCTCAATTTCCTAAATGTTCAACTATTTTACTTCTTTTCGTTTTGGGCGCATGCATGATGTAGGGAACAGCGTGCCCAAAATTCGTAATTTTCGAATTTTTGGCCGAAAATGGTCTCAATCGATTAGTTTTGACTCACTGATGAAAATCAAATTCGTTGCGACGATAACTTTCGACGGAAAGAGATAGGAATAACTCAAAAAATAAATATACGATCAAATAAATTCGTTTTTGGAATAAATTTAAATCTTTTCTTCAAATATTATATATTTCAGAAACTATCTGTCAGATTCCGAAGAAACCTTCAAGCAGCCATTTTACAATAAATTACCGGATTTCGGATAGATCAGATTTGTATTTTTGGAATTATTTCAATTTAAAATTTGCATTCAGTTGATGCTGCACTATGCCTTTTTTGGCGCTCTTGTCCCTCGGAACAGAGTGCTTATCAATTTGCCCAAATGTCTGTAATTTTCGAATTTTTGGCTGAAAATGTTCTTGAACGATTTGGTTCGACTCACTGATCAAGAATCCGTGGTCGAAATCGATTCTGTCCGGCCGTCCGGCCGGCCGTTGATACGATAACTGTCGAACGGAATGAGCTATATAGACAGTTGAAATTGTCAGAGTAGGTTTCAGGGAAAAATATCTCGGTTAAGTTCGTTATTGGGCAAAATCGGCCTAATAGTTTCGGAGTAACGAAGAAAATTATTTTTTACATCACAACTTTTGAATTCAATTTTTTTTAAGATGCGTTTCATCATAGGAATCCATTGTTATCATTTTCAACTCTAACAGGCTAATACTTTCGGATTTATGATTTTTCAAAATTTCAATAATACATCGTAAGTTCTATGTATATACACAGAATGTGAACACAGAATCTGTCTGTGTCTTGGTCTGTGTTCACTGTATGTATGTCATCTTATCTAGCTATTAGAGATTGTCAATTCGTAGTTTGAAAATATTTTCTGTTGGAAAACAATTACCAATCCGATTCTTGAATTTGTGAATATATACAAGACTGTTTTGAAACCGAATATAACTGATTACATATTAAATAAATGTTGTATAAATATTGGGGATGATGTTTCTGAGGATGTTTCAGAAGATTTAGAATTGGATCATTTTAATGATGCAGTTTATGAAGGCAATAGGAAAGAAGAACATAATGGAATCATCAAAAGAAATTACTGTTCATTGACCACTGAAGTTAATATTACCTTTTACTTATTTAAGTAGTGAGACATGTTCCTATATACAGTATTTTCATAATGTTTTAAGCAAAAAAATACTGATCTACATTTGTGTATCAAACATTTTTTTCTTGAGTTAAGGTCCATAATACAGAAAAGAATGTGTTAGTGGTATGAACTATTAAATTTTAAATTATGAAAATAGGATAGTAGATATTTTATTAATATATTTCGAACTATTAAAATAATTTCCTACTCAAATATCAGGAATTAATGGACAATCTGCTATGATTGTCTCCAGCCTTGCTCTAGACATTTCGATGATACTTTCCTTAGGTATTTTGAGTTGTGAAAACTAAACACCGAGTGTAAGTTGCAGCAACCCATTCCAGGAGGTTGAATCATTGCAGATTGCTCATTTAATCTTGATAAATAAATTTGATTACAATTTTTGAAGCACTAAAGCTCTTTTTTTTTAAATGATAATTTTTTAAGCATTTTTCTTGAACGACACTTTTTTTGAATTTGATTTCTTTCATGATGCAGTTCTATCACAAGAATCCATTGATATAATTCCAAACTCTGAGAAACCAATACTTTCAGAGATATAATTTGTCTGTTTGAACAAGAGCGCCAAGAAGCTCCTGCCCGCAGGGCTTGAACCAATTTTTCACGTGTTAACACTTCCTTTAAACATCCTCAATTTCATGCGTTCTATTTCGTGAGGGTGTGTGAGGCGTGAATAGACAAAGGAACATGAGCGCAAAAGCTCCGCACTTCACGTCAGTGCATTTGAGGAATTTTTACACTGTACAACTATTATCTAGGTATGTATACCGTGAAAGGGTAGATATAAGATTCAATTAAAATACTAAAGGAGCAACTTATTCCTTATTAGATACCTAAAGCGATTTTGGACATCAAATTATAACTATACCTTCTTCAACCTTCAACAATATTACATAGAAATATTCGCGATTAAAATCGAATAGAATTATTTTAATGAACTGATCAATTTCGAAAATTGATCTCAACCCAGATTTTATGTACCTATTATATAAGGGTAAAATAATGTAGTAAATAATGCTTCTTCGTTTAAAATTACTTTATAATGCTACAGCTGTAATAGGTATCACCCTGTATGCTATTAAAAAATGTATCCAAACTCCTTTCCCTAACAAGAAATATAACAGAAATGAATACCTAGTGTTACACATATTAACTAGGTATTTATTATTATATACATTACCTATTTATAGATATAAATTGAGAGTGGTATATAAATAAAAATCGATTTGCCAATTTTGAAGGAAAATATGAGATGCGAACGCATGTAGAAAATCAGTAGATTATAAAAAGAATAATCACTATTTGTCTGAAAATGTACGGTGTTCCGAATAAGTTCATATCACCGTGCTCTAAAATAATTCTAAATATTTTAGTTGATTTGAACAACACAGAAACGTTGAATTATAGACATTCTTCCAAGATATTTTATTCCACCTAGGGCTTCACACGAGACGAGAGTAGGCGAGAGTATAAAAAATCTCTCGCCAATTCCCAAAAAAATTAGTCTCGTTTGAGTCTCGTTCTCGTCTCGTTATCAGTTGTCTCGTCTCGTCTCGCTTAATTCTGAATAATGATAATAAGTATTATAATATATAAACGAAATGGTATACAATAATGAATAATTTTGTGAAGATATATTTTTTACGCTCTCATACGGAAATATTTGTACATTTACATATTATTTCTAATTTTAAACACTGATAATTTCAACTTTTAAATTAATCGATGACCAAGAATTCAACATAATCACCCTTGCATCGCATCATTTTTCAATTATGTTCCCTTTTTTTGGCCATGATCATACCTGCTGTGGAAAATAATTTTTCAACAGGTACGGATGTAGCCATCAATAAATCATCGGCCAACCTGGAAAGTGTAGGAAGAACTTTTTCATCACTCTCCACCACATATATGCATTTAATGAAATGAAATTTTCGGTATTATTGAATGTATAATTTTCTATTATTTTGATGAGTGTCCAGAAATCATTACCTAAGTAAAATTCCTATTAGGTGAATATTTTCTACTCCACAGTCTTCCTCAATTGATAATACCGATATAGGTATAGGTATGAAATTGTCTTTATTCATTTCAATATAAATTTCTATGAAGTAATAGCGAATACTTTTAAATTCACTTTTGAAACATATTAAGTTTAAGGCTCTGTTTTAGGAATATATTCGAATTGTTTTTGAATCTCCAGTGATAAATCGAATTATATCCCAACATTTAATCCGGATGAATTAACTCACCACAATGCAATTCGCGATTTCTTGGGAACCAATCAGCATACCCACAAGAAACTCGACATAGATATGAGGGTATCATCACATGATGAGATATGATGAATTAACGCAGCGGTAGCTTATTATGAGTAGGAATAAATAAATAAATAAATAAATAAATTAGGATTAGGAATAAATGAACTTTCATGTGAGACGTATTTCCGGTTCGTGATATGATGGACCTCTGACTAATAACGATAGATAAAAATATGGTCATAAGTCAAAAAATTGGATTGAAAATCATCCTACTTTTAACAAACTCCTTTTCCGGTAAGCAAATTCCGCATATTTATTTGTGTAGATACGTAACTACACAATTTTCTGAATAAGAGGATCGACTTGAGTATTGGTCCAAAGTTAACTGGTAAGGAAATATACATCAGTAAAATGTATTCAACCTCAGCAACGCTAAAGTTCCTGACGCCATGACAGTGCCCTTATAAATTCAAGTTAATTAGATACGAATTAATTTGTATTGAAATAAATTTCAGAAAATTTAGATATACAGGGTGTTTGGTAATTCGTAGTGATACTTCAAAGGGGATATACTAGATGTCATTGGCAACGAATTGAGTCGGGTGAAGCATGGTCATAAAATCTATGACTACGAAGATATGGCGAACTTTTTGGAAATTTTCTGCTTTGTTATCGAAAATAATAAATTTTGTATAAACTACACTTGACCCTAAATATTCAATGAATATTTTTTTAAAGCTGAAGAGATGGTTATAATTTCTTCGAAAAAGTATTTACTAAAAAATTAGATAACATGAGATATAAGGGGTCATAATTGGCATCAACTGTTTTCCTCATAAAATCTTGATGAACAAATTGGGAATAAGTCGAAAAAAGTATAATGAACTCGGTGTACAAATTCAGGAAAAATATTCCTTGTTTTAGCTTTTCAAAAAGGTACATATGTCAATAATTCCTCCACGAAATCGAATAATATGGCCAGGAAACCACTCCAATGAGGCGTATTTTATTCCAGGGATACAACACAATGAAATTTCAGCATTTTTGGCGCTCTTGTTCCTCGGAACAGAGTGCTTATCAATTTGCCCAAATGTCTGTAATTTTCGAATTTTTGGCTGAAAATGGTATCAAACGATTTGGTTCGCTGATCAAGAATCCGTGTTCGAAATCGATTCTGTCCGGCCGTCCGTCCGTTCACACGATAACTCTCGAACGAAAGGAGTTAGAGGATTGAAATTTGCAGGGTAGGTTTAGAGCGTAAATATCTCAGACCAGTTTGTCAACCAGCAAAAGCCATCGAGCGGTTTCGAGGGTATGGCCTTTTTCAGTAAAAACATTTTTTATGAATATTTCCGAAACCGATCTCTCGATCTATCTGAAATTTAGCATCAAATTGTAAAATCATGAGCTTTAGAAGCATGTGAAGTTTTGTATTGAGCGTAAAGTTTTTGAAAATTTTTAAATTTTATTTCTACAATAACTCTCGAACGGAATGAGCCAGGCAGTTGAAATTTTCAGAGTAGGTTAGGGAGATAAATATCTCGGTTAAGTTCGCTATTAGGCAAAATAGATGGTTTCGGAGTAACGAAAATAATTTTTTTTTTCAAATTTCAAAATAATTTTTTCTTAAGATGCAGTTTCACCATGAAAATCCATTGATATCATTTTCAACTCCTACAAGCTAATACTTTCGGACATATGATTTTTCGACATTTCAATAATGAATCGTACTTATGTTTTTACACAATGCTATAATTATTCTATCTATGATTTATTATATGATCTGTGTTCATACTCGTACATGTCATCCTGTTCTATAAGAAAGAGTCAAATTCATTTAAGCTATTTTAATTTGATTTCTTCCATGAGTTCTCATTCTCATATTGCTCATTTAATCTTGATAAATATACTATTATTTGAATTGAATTTCCTTTATGATGCAGTTCTATCATAAGAATATATTGATATAATTCTCAATTCTGAGAAACCAATACTTTCGGAGATATAATTTGTCTGTTTGAACAAGAGCGCCAGAAAGCTCCACAGGGCTTGAACCAATTTTTTCTTTTTGAAACTATACATAATTATCCCCAAATTGAAAACCTTTAAAGTTACTCTCAGGTAATTGAGGATTGTTTTAATTTTCTGAATTTTTTTATTCGTACTAGTCCTATTCGTAACAAGCTACTAAAAATCACATTAATCACAAGTAAAGGAGAAGATAAGGGGGACAACCAAGAATCGAAAAAGTCTGATACTTTTTCGGATTTCCGGCGATATTTTTTGATCTCGCGGGATAATTTATTGCATATCGTTTCGGAAAGTACATCAACCAAGGAAGTTTTTTCACTTATTTGTACGCAAATTTAATAATAATTCTTCGAGAAATAATGCGCAATTGTTTCATGAAAATTTAATGACAAAAACAATTGATGCCACTTCAGACTACTTATTTCTCAGGTTATTCGAATTGTTGCCGAATGATTTTATTGGAAATGATTCTCGTTTCTTCAGCTTTCAAAAAAACTTTACTCCTATATTCAGTGTTCAGTAGTTTCCACAAAATTAATTGTTTTTGATGGTAAGTAGAAATATCAATAAATCTCAGTAACCACAGACTTTTGGACCACGGTTCACTGGACTCAAATCATTGCAAATGATGTCTAGTATATAACCCCGTTAAAGGGTCACGTCGAATTACCAAACACCCTGTATAGGTACCTGATTATTTATATCTATTGTCTACATGAAAAAACTCTGAAAATTTTGGACATATAATTTTCATTTCGAAATGTGAGCGAGGTGAGGAAAACCTGAGAAGCTTTTTTCCGAAATTGGTTAATCTCTCCAATTTCTCAGAATATTCTTATATTTCGGTACAGAACATTAGGTATATTTTTAAACAAAAATAGATTCAGACGCAATAATATGATACATTTTTTTTTTGGTTTAGCAGTTGTCACCTATTCTGAACCACTATGTGATCAAGTCAGTGAATATTTCTTATGATTTTGTTAGGTAATTTTAAGATTCGAAACTGAATCAAAATATTCTGAAAAGATCTTCATAATTCAAAAAAAAAATCCACAGGTTCCATGATCTTAAGTAACGCCCCAAACTACCATCAAAGAATCTCTCAACCTAGTTGAACAACAATTTTTTCAGTCTGCCTCTCTGGCTCGCCCTTAAATCTTATCGGCCATCCAATTTGCAAATTAAGGAGTGCTTACCAAGCGGTCCAATGTTATCCGGCGGATCGCGGTCTCTGCATCTATTCCTGGCGCCCCTTCCGTGTCTGGACATTATCGCGGCTATGCTAAAGTCCGTGGCGCATGGCCTCATCGTACAATTGTCTTCCATCACCTATTTAATGACAACAACACCATGACTCTCACAACCCTCGAAAGAGTCACACCAAATACGCACAACCACCACAAAACCGCGGTATCATACGCGCGACCAAACGTCAAATCCGACCTTAATCCCAATCTTAACGCGGTGGCACTAGGCTTTGTTTTGATGCATATAATTTTAATTCACAGACCATAGGAGCTAGTTCTGTGCCCGTCGAGACCATAGAGATTGGTCATAACGACCGGAGAGGCGTTCCTTTCAATCTTAATCGGTGTACGATCTCAAGTGGGCTACTTTATACGCCGAACTGAACCAAACTGACCAGTCCGTCGAGACGTTCTGACGTTATCAAAGGAATGTGCCATTTTTTCGGCGATTCTCCCCTCTGTCGCTCGCGATGACAACATGCTGGCTTTTGTTTTTCCCCCGATGTTCCCCTCGACTCCTCGAGCACCTGGGCGGTATCGAGAAGCCTTCTACGATTATTTCTCGTGCCATTTCGTTCATTATGGTTTGATGAGAGAGGGGAGCCGGAGGGGTACGCCTTAGGGAGGGACTTCAGGGAGCACCGCCTACATCGAGGAGAGCTTTTTCGCCTTATGCTTTCTGACTTTGCTACCTGTGACGGAAGAAAGGGCAGTATGGATGAGGTTTACGTCATGTAGGAGAGTGAGGGTTGAGGAGTTGTTGATTGAGTTTTGAGGAGGGTGATTTTCTGTGGCTACATATGGAGATGACAAGAGAGGTCATTAATCACTAATAATCCTTATTCCAACAACTTGTCACTGACTTGAAATTTCAATAGTCAGAAAATAAGAGAATGCATCTGTGAAATGATTTTTTTCCGCCCGTACCTACATATTTTACTCCATTTTTGTCATACAATGAACGTAATATCTTGTAGAAGTCGTATACCTAGTAACTTGCCATTCTGAATGATAATTCATTTATAATTAATTCTTCAAATGGCTATATGTGAAGGGAAAAAGTCGCTAAAGTCAAAAAATTATCAAATAAGTATAGGTAGGTAACTCCTAGTGGAAACAACAATTATTATTTCTGTTATAAATTCGAATTTCCATAACCTATACCAACCTATTTATAGGTATTGTCAGATCAATTAAGAAATTCAGTTCCAACAGTTAACTTATGTTAGAGCTCATATTTCTATTCAGTCGTATCATTTTTACAAAAATTGATTGCTTCTCATTTTATTTCACTCACAACTTCTTCACAAATTTGTCGAGACCACCAAAAATAACATCAATAATACTTTTAGGTAGGTATTCTACATCAAGGTATGAAATGGTTCATATTCCATTCCTATAGGAATGGAATATGAACAAATATATTTGTAATTGTGGAAACATAAATTAAATATTTATTGAGAATTAATTTTGTATTCTCAAGTAATGACCATTTGCTCAATTTCATGTCAAAAGGAAGAATTTATCTCAAATCGTTGAAGTCCAATTTGTTTTCACGCTGAAAAACATTGACATCTATATTTTCATTGAAGAAAATTTGCATCTTGATTCACCTGAACCGCGAACTGATAAAAATAAATTTCATTCTCCGTTTTACAAATTATCCAATTTCCAATTCATTAGAATAATCATTCAGCATTTGATTGAAATTTTGAACATTATCTGAACATTATCCTCGAACTTATAGCAGTTGCATTTTTATTCAATTTTGGAAATTGGAAAATTGCAATTGCGCCATGTTTAAGTGTTAATACCAACATCTTATCTGATGATGTCATTCCCTTGGAAATAAATTGAACATACAGCTGACATTTTTGAGAGACCCAATTCATTTTTAAATTGAGTTCTTTCGGAAATATATAAATTGACACATACCCATTTTGTCGTGAATGATACCTAGACACACTAATTCAACGAATATGCACTAAATCAATAAATAACTGTCAAAAAGTATTCACTTTCACAATCATTTGCATTCGTTCGTTTAACACAATATTTTAAACAATAAACCTCCAACACATGAAAACCGACAGAAAATTCTTAATTTATTATTACTTCATTATGTTTTCTTTCGTTTAGCGGCGTTACGACTCTTTAGACGAATGGTAGTAGGTCTCTGTGACATTGTTGCCATATGTTTCTTGGGCATGGCTTGTATTTAAGAAAGCTGTGGAACACGTGATTAAAATGATATTTCTTATTACTCATTGCTTGAAAGCGTTTATTGTAGCATCGGTCTGCTTTACAGGGTGAGCCTTTAGGTTGTACATTAGTTTTAATCATAGATTCCTCTCGACAAATCAAACATCTTTTTCATTTACCATTTACCATTTTTCAAATTTGGCTCAGGTAAAGACATACAGGCTATTTGAAATAAAAAAAACAGTTTATTCTCTGTTGCTTTGAAATGGTTATTCTGAATGAAATGAATTTTGGTGTGAAGTTGTCTATAACTATGATACATATTCTCCAATTATACCTAATAGTTTGTTCCTACTCCCAATAGTTTCCTATAGTTGTTATGGTATCGCCAGTTCAAAAAACTATGAGAAATTAGCATGAAGAAAGCAGATAAAGATTAGTTCAAGTTATTATAAGAATCCACAATCATTTCAGAAAATTAAATTATTCTTGATCATTTCTCTCAAAACGTACCGTTTTCGAGATATTCTCCTTTGAATGATGAAAGACTGATCAAAAATATATAAATTTCAATACATTTATGAATCCAGCAATAGACTAGAAACCCACTTAATAGTGAAAGCCACGTTGCCGTCGTTCATAGATAATTCATCCACACAACACAGACAGAGAAAAATGTCGTTTGTGTCATAGATTACGTTTTTCATACAAACAAGCTGCCGATTAAGTTTTCATTATTTTGTTATCTATTCTGTTAGGGCCTTATGATACCATGATTTTTGGCGCTCTAGTTCCTCGGAACTGAGTGCTTATCAATTTGCCCAAATGTCTGTAATTTTCGAATTTTTCAATGAAAATGGTATCAAACGATTTGGTTCGACTCACTGATCAAGAATCCGTGGTCGAAATTCATTCTGTCCGGCCGGCCGTAGGCACGATAACTCTCGAACGGAATGAGCTAGACGGTTGAAATTTTCAGAGTAGGTTTGGGGGATAAATATCTCGGCTAAGTTCGTTATTGGGCAAAATCGGACAGATGGTTTCAGAGTAACAAAAAAAATTTATTTTTCACAGAACAAATTCCAAATTAAATTTTTTCCAATAAGCAGTTTTATCATAAGAATCCATTCATATCATTTTTAACTCTAACAAGCTAATACTTTCGGAGATATGATTTTTCAAAATTTCAATGTAAATCGTATTTCTATGTTTTCACAGAATGATAGAATTATTCTGTGGGTATTCTATGAATTGTTATAATGTCAACTTATTTTCCTGAGACATGACGTTGTCTCTTTGTCATTCATTCCAGCAATCGTATAAATATGAGAATGATAATATAATATCATAATTTTTGTTGGTTGATATTTTCATGCCGATGGTCAATCCATATGATGATGGGAATGGTAATGGTAAGTTAATAATATTGAGTTCAGAATATCTCCACTAAAAACAACTGGAATATTGGTGTATTGGAGTAGATTTGAGGAAAGATATATATTATCGTTCATCATAGAATTGAGGAATGAATATCTCGGATGAATTCGTTGTTGGGTAGAATTCGTCTATTGGTTTTGGATTGATAATTTTTGGCACTCTTGTTGAATTTAAATTCTTCTATGATGTTTGAATTCAATTTCTGCTAAGATGAATTTCTAAATTTCAATAATGGTACTTCTATGTTTTCACAGAATGCTATAATTATTCTATCTATAGATAGAATAATTATAGCATTCTTAGCTTATAGCTTATAAGCTTTATTATATGATCTGTGTTTATACTCGTACATTTCATCCTGTTCTATAAGAGAGAGTTAAATTCATTTCAGCTATTTTAATTTGGTTTCTTCCATGGTGCAGTTCTCATTCTCAGATTGCTCATTTAATCTTGATAAATAAACTATTATTTAAATTTAATTTCCTTTATGATGCAGTTCTATCATAAGAATACATTGATATAATTCTCAACTCTGAGAAACCAATACTTTCGGAGATATAATTTGTCTGTTTGAACTAGAGCGCCAGAAAGCTCCTGTCCACGGGGCTTGAACCCATTTTTCTAATAAATTTGTGATTTCCTCCATTACAATTATACTTCAATTGATAACGTCAACATTGATCTGATCGACACTCCATGTAGATGGAGTTCGATCATAGATTTAATTTGAGGTTGTAGTGATATAATTCTTTTCATTTATAAATTTGATATAATTAGGTTATTTAAGGATGAAATTGTGTATATATTATAGTGGAAACAATTGGATAATAAATTAATAGAATAGGTATCAAGTCGAAGTTATGTGTTTTAGTATTCAAGAATTGTGAACATTTTTTGTTACAAATGCTGCATTTAGGGCGAAATCATAATCATTGAGTAAGTAAATAAGTTTTATCAAACAAAACAATTGAATTTCGAGCATCAAATGATACAAACTTATACTTATATACAATACGGGTTACATTAAGAGTTGTCTGTGTTCAACATGTGTATAAAGTGCAGGGGTGTATTAGCAGTAGCACGTTGTAAAATCTTTAAACGCTTACAACTTATTACCTGAGCCGAATCTGGAAAAATGGTAAATAAAAAAAATGTTACATTTGATGAGAGTAATCTATGGTTGAAATTAATGTACAACTGAAACACTCAATCTGTATAAAACATATTTTACGGCATTGAGGGTCACGGCTCTCCCAGGAGGTTAGAAATAATTATATAAGTACTTATTTGATAAAAATCGAACATACGAACTTGCATACAGGGTGACTCTTTAAGTTGTACATTCATTTCAATCATAGATTCCTTTCATCAAGCAAAACACTTTTTTCATTTACCATTTTTCAAGGTTAGGTTCGAGTAGAAAGTTACAAGTATAATCTTTAAAGATTACAACATGTACTAATACACTCCCGCACTGCACTGTTACTTATTGTAGAACAAAAAGCACTTAATCATCTGATATCTGAAATTGTTTGAGAAAACTTAGTTACTCGCTCAATTTTTATAATGCGGCATTGAATAATATCCCTCTATATCGAAACAATGAACTTTAACTTAACTGTCATTCAATATCCATCAATTGTTTCCACTACAAGATTATACAAAATCACCTTGAAATATTGTTATTATTGAAAATTCCATTAATAAATATCCATTCATTTCCAAGAAATTCCAAAGAAAATCGAATAGTTGTAATGTGGTTCCAACTGACAGATTAATCATAATAATTGTTAGGTGACGTTCATAGAAACTCTTTGAATCATAGACTTAATTCGATGCCTCCGTTCGCCGTTTACATGCGGCATTGTAAATCTTGTAGCTGTAGGGGGTAACGTTGCACTGCGACCTTAAGGTCTATTGTTCTCCCCCGCTTCAGAGCTGTCGATGTCATTATCATCTACAGCTCTCCTTCCAGTTCCAGAGTTCTGATGATCTGTAGTATCTGGGATGGCTTCAAGGAGGCTAGGTCTTCGCTCCTGCAGATTTCTTGCCCAAAGCATTCCTTGCGTTGGTTTGAGATGGCGAGGCATTCCGTTGTCAGGTGATCAAGAGTTTCATCCTCCTCCCAACAGAATCTGCACTCGTCAGTTCATCATCATATGCATCCTGATGTCATACAGTGCCCTGTGAGGAAGCCAGTGAGGCGGTGCAGCTTGTTCTTACCGAGGTCCAAGTATTTCTTGGATCTGACAGTATCAAGGTTCCGGAGGAATTTCTTGGAGTTATGCATTCCGCGGCATTGTCAAACTGTATATCAGGAATTGGCATGCCATAGTTACCTTGAGATTATCCTTGGTAGCGTTTGACAGGCAGATCCATCTATAATATTCGTCCGAAAAGGGAATCACAAATTAGCAACATTTGTAGCCGTAGCACTGAAATCAGCGATTAAGGTGAAGATCTTCACGAACTTCATAAAACTGTCAAAACTAAGACTTTTTCACCAAAGTCCAATTTCGATATTCTAGTGAGACATGAACGAACCTATCAGGATACGCCGAGTTGACATCGGTTTATGGGACACCCTGTATAATAATATAATATTAATTGAAATGACACCATGCTTAATTATATGAATTCGATTTATTTGATGTGAATAGTCATTATTTACTCTGAAACAAGGATATTATGATTTATTTATTGCAACAAAGATATTTCTTCGTGAATACGAGTATATGACAATGAAATTCGTTCCATTCAACCATTCCTTTTTTACGTACAATTAACAGTTTTTCACCACGTCCACTGTTTTCCTAGTTATAGACTCGAGGGTTCATAAAACTAAATGAAATTAGCATATAGAAAGCAGATAAAGTTTAACTTGAGTCATTATAAGATTCATTTTAGAGAATTGAATTATTCCTCATAATTCATTCTCAAGTGCATCGTTTTTGACTTTGGGAGGTATATTCATTATTAAATGGTTCGTTTCTGGGTTTTCTCTCCCAAACTCTGAAAGATATCTATAAAATAAAAAAAAAACTAATTTGTCAATTGCTTTTGAGTTAGAAATGTCGGGGCAATCTATCGAACAATGTTGCCTAACAAACAATAACGAAACAACATCAACTATAAATCAACTATTTTGTAACGTTTCGGAGTCTATATCAGACTCCTTCTTCAGACACTAAACGAAAATTTGCAGAATTATTTTTTGTGCAGATGCAGAGACAATAGAATAGTTCCAAAGTTCTAAAATACTTTGTGACAATTTTCGAATTCCAGAATAACTATCATAATTCATAATCATAATTATAATTCTGAAGAAAGGAACCATTTAAAAATGTTATATCTGATAAAATTTGAGAATTTGCATTATTTTGGTTGATCCGCTACTGACCTAGGATATACCTTTAATAAACGTATATCTACATTGCCGCACTTGCTTTACTTCAACAAGATATAGAAAATTAATTCTCCTCGATTACCATAATATACCAAAGCCTGGCACATAGTTTGGCATGGCGTAAACGGCGAGCGGAGGCATGGTTATATTCTAAATTCTAAATTCTATGATTCCATAGAATTTGATCCACATAGGGTTTATGTGGACGGTACTCAATAATTATTATGTTTATTCTGTCAGTTGGAATCACATCTCAATTATTGGATTTGAGATTTTCTTGGGAATTAGGATATTTATGGAATTTTCAAAATGAAAATGGGCGATGATAAAATTTCAAATTATGTATAATCTTATAGTGTAGGCAATTGATTGATGTTGAATGAACATTTAGTTCAGTGTTTCCATAGTGATTAATTAATACTGGAATATTTTTGTCAAGCAATTTCAACACGACTCAAAGACTCACTCCCTTTACTAGTTACAGTAAACTTTTATATGCGTATCGCTCAAAATTATAACCTTCAAATAAGATTGTTGTTGGCAGGTAAAAATCCAACAAAACTTAATTTACACGAGATTTTATCGTATTATCAATTTGATATTTCAATTTCTTATAAATCCATATTATTTACCATGGATGCATGATAAATCAAACCAGAATTGAATAAAAACAATATTACAGTGAATCTAATTAAACTACATAAATAATTGATAGTCTTCAGAAAATTTCATCCGGATTTATATACTCTGGAATAACGAGGGTTGCTGTTTGAAAAATATATAAATATTTTCAATCTCCACGAATATTTTTTTGATTTATTACTCGCGGACAAATAATAAAATTGTCAAATATTAGGGTGAGAATGTTTGAATTTTGCAAAAGAAAATTGTTATTAGTATTAAAATGTTTGCCAACACGTTGATTGGTTCCGATAATTTTGATCTATTTTCACCCCTTAGAGTTCGGGGATTTCAATAAGATGCTGAAATTATTATAGTATGTTAATGAAATTATTATAGTATGTTAACAAACACTCCATTTAGTTTCATGAAATTTTCTGCAGTACTTCCGGATAACAGTAGGATGTAATGAACTTGTTCATAATCAATACTCAAGTAATTGCTACATTTTAATTGAGAGGTAGTATTTTTCACCCTTCTATATCTTTTGAACCACTGATCGTAGAACATTACGATACGAAATTCAATATTCATCATGACGAGAGAGATATAGTTACTACTGTGACAAAAAATTACTGGGAATCGGGAAGTGAATGGCAAAAAATGTATTATGCGTTCATATTTATTGTATCGCCTTGAAAGTAGGCTCCATTCAAATGTCAACTAATACTCCAATTATCTGAACATTTTATGAATGCATTTTCGTTGAGCTATTTCAGTAATCACAGCAAAATTTCTCACGACATAAAGTCTTGACGAGTGAAAACTGGTGTCTAGAAGTGGTCATTTCAATTTTCGAGAGAAAAAAGTCCGGTGAAATCAAATCAGGGGAATATCGTTTTTAGATGGGAAGAAGATATCAGGGTGTCCGGAGATGAAACCGACAAAGCTTATGGGGTTATAAGGTCTGCCAATGTGATGGCAAAATGCCATATACAAACTGTCAAACTGCTTCGTTACTGACATACACAGTGTTTTGAGAATTAAGGCAAAAAAATCCATCCGCAGTGTTAAATGCAGGGATTTGCCAATTTAGTTTAATTTTGGTACAAGAATTGAACTAATAATTGGCTTTTTGGACGAAACCAATATCTGGACCGGAATATTTTTTTCCATATTGTTCTCGTAAGAATAACTCACCCTGCATAATAATTACCAAAAATCTAAGCAGAGATTCGAAATCTACGGAAAAAACCCTAACGTTAACAAAATAATGACACCATTCCAGCTTTTCCGTTATAAATTATTATTTTCAACTAATTTTCACTCAAGAAATTAATTGTCGAATAAAGAATCATCAATAATGGGTTAATTATAAAAAATATTATACATAAATATTGTTATTCTCTTTAATTAGTTCGTAGTAAAATTTTATAATATACTCTCATAACCCAAAAAACTGACGAATAAAGTCGTGTCATTAGCTTACAATGTTTATCTAAATACTGTAGACAGTAGGAAATTTTTTTTTTTCCATTTATCTCCCAAAACTTCTCTGAAAATTTCAACTGTAGCCGAGGGGTTAACCTCTAGGAATTCTGGTGTACAAGAATGTAGAATTCAAATGGAATTCTTAGAATTCCTATTGAATTCTGAGGAATTCCTATTGAATTCCGTGGAATTCCTATTATTATTATTATTATTATTTTTTATTTGTCTCCCAAACCTTCTCTGAAAATTTCAACTTTAGCCGAGGGGTAAACCGCTAGGAATTCTGGTGTACAAGAATGTAGAATTCCAATGGAATTCTTAGAATTCCTATTGAATTCCTATAGAAATCCAATGGAATTCCGGTTGAATTGGAATTCTTGTTAGCGGTTTCCCCCCCGACTGTAGCTCGGTCCGCTCGAGAGTTGAAGAGTTAACGTCCAGACGGACGGCCGAATAGAATTGATTTCGACCACGGATTCTTGATTAGTGTGTTGAACCAAAACGTTTGAGACCATTTTCAGCCAAAATTCGAAAATTACAGCACTCTGTTCCGAGAAACAAGAGCGCCAACGAACTATTGCTTACTAGGTGTCATAAGCGTTTGTTTTTTTAGTATTCTTTCATTAATATTCTATAGTGTTTTTAAGTAGGTTTAAGTAATATCAATTGATTGAACCTCGCGTAAATGGCGGACGGTTAACTGGTGATGTTTACCGACGTTACTTTACCGGATCTATTGCAAAGTCTAAATACCCGTGGTATGTGTTTCGAGCATGATGGTCCGGACCTTTCTTTTCAATTCCAGTTAGAAACCATCTTAATGCAACTTATCTCATCTGATGCATTAGCCGCGGAGGTCCAGTAAATTAGCCATCGCGATCTCCTCATTAAGCACCCCCTAGACTACTATTTAATTGGATGAAAATAATCTTAATCGATTTGATTCGACTCACTGATCAAGAATCCGTGGTCCAAATCGATTCTGTCCGGCCAGCCGGCCGTAGACACGATAACTCTCGAACGGATTGAGGTAGACAGATGAAATTTTCAGAGCAGGTGTGGAAGATAGATATCTCTGTTAAGTTCGTTAGTGTGCAAAATGCTTTCAGAGTAACGAAAAAAAAATTAATTTTTTTTTATTACAAACTCCAAATTAATGTTCTTTAAAATGCAGTTTCATCATAAGAATCTATTGATATCATTTTCAACTGTAACAAATCAATACTTTCGGAGATATTTCGATATTAAATCGTAACTCTATGATTTCACAGAATGCTGTAATCGAAAATATCGTCCGTATCTATGAATTTCATGATCTTTGTTCATACATGTCATCATTGTCATCTCATCGACAGATAAGACACATGTCAAACAAACTATGATTGAATGGAAAATGAAATAACCTCAGCTTTCGTATATAGCTCTTTTATAATCCATATGATGAAACGAAACTGGAATATTGGCTAAGTTTCATTTGATATAATTATGTTCATAGTACATTGGAGGAATAATGAATATCTCGGATAAGTTCGTTATTGCGTAGAATCGGATGGTTTCGGATTAATAGTTTTTGGTAATCTTGTTGAATTTAATTTTTTTATGATGCAGTTTAATCCTAAGAATCCATTGATATCATTCCCAATTCTCAGAAACCATTAATACTTTCGGACATATGATTTGTGTGAGTTTTAACAAGTTCGCCAAAGCTCCTGTCCACAGGGCTATCCCACTTTGTAAGAATTCTTTTTTTGAAATGTTCATTACAACGTTCATTACGTTGTATTGTAATATTCATAAATTCAAACTTATTAGTAAACAAATATAATTTACGAAAAATTCAATCTAGCCTTTTTTCAACAAGTTCCTTCACTATTTTTTAGTAGATTTAGGATCTGCGATCAGATTATTGGTAATTGTTACACCAGATCAGTTATTCCTACAAGAACATGAAAAATACTCATTCCGGTCTTGATACGAATTTATTCATCAGTTTTTTTGGGTTATTTCATTAAAATTTACAACGAACTAAGTAAACAGGATAACCATATTTGTGTCTTGGTTCCACAATTATTTATTATAACAACCAATTTTTGATGGTACTTCGTCCGATATTTAATTTCTTGAGTAAAACCCGAAAATAATTTTATTTTATTTATTACGGAATAACGGAAATGGTGCCAAAAACTTTTTCAACAAGTTCCTGTTGGATTTTTTCCGTAGATTTTGAATCATTTTGATAATTATTATACAGGTTTAGTTATTCTTACAAGAACTTAACATGCATGAAAAATAATATTTCGAACCTGATATTGGTTTCGTTTAAAGGGCTACTTTTTGAGACCTTTCAGTTGTATTCAGGTACCAAATTGGTTAATCCCTGCATTTAATATGGTGGATTGCATTTTTTGTCTCAATGCACAAATCACTCTGTATGTCAGTAACAAAGAGGTTTTGAACATTTGTATATGGCATTTTTCAATCATATTGGCAGTCCATGTAACCCCATCAGTTTCGTAACCTGCACCCTACATAATTGAAATTAGGAAAATAATTCTTGATATGCACACATAACTCTCGCCAAACAATAATGGTCTATTAGTCAAAAATAAGTGCTTTTTAGGTCGAAATTTTTGCGCATTCTCCAAATTCATTATTGAGACGTCATTCGATTCGGAATGGTATGTAGATAGTTTTTGATAAAATTCCAAGGCCCCTCGCAAAAATTGCAATAGTTATAAACAATTAAGTGAAAAAAAAGAAGGAGGTTTAGGTTTTTGCCAATATCTCAAAAACTGTTCAAGATACTTCAAATTCCGAGTACTCCGACTTGCGCCAGCCTCGCCCCCTTCGTACCTTTGATGAATGAATATTATTTAAACTTATTAAATATGAAAATATAAAATTGAAAAAATTCAGGTACCTGCAGGATAGATCATTGAACAATAATCCGCGGTATAAAAATGTTTATCAAGATTTTTCAATTAGTAATCCATAAGTTGGTTAATTCTTTTTTTTTTCTAGCAAGAACATTAACATTGCAAGTACGATAATTGCTAAACTATTAATCTGAAATTTTGGAGCTATTCTTCAAAGGTCTTCGAATAGATTCCTGTTGGAAAATTTTAAAAATTATTAATTCTTGTTTTGTTATGAACAATTTAGTTAAGTGAAAAATTATAGAGCTTCAATTTATAATATTACTATTGATCCGTTTTCTTATGATCAGAAACTACTTAAATGATTTTGAATAATTATTATCTCCTATTGTTTAAAAATTGTTATAAACCAATGTGTTGTTTATGAGATAATTCAAAATTTCCTTTTGAAAACATAATTGAAGCTTATAATTTTTCACTTAAGTAAATTGTTAATATCAAAACGAAAATTAAGAATTTTTCCAACGCAAATCTATTCCAAGATCTTTGAAAAATAGCTCCTTGAAAGGAAAATTTTCTCAGATTAATAGTTAATTATCGCAGTTGCAATGTTCGCGCTACAAAAAATTGTTAATTATCTAATGAAAAGTCACGATAAACATTTTTGTACCACGGATTATTGTTCATTGATCTATACTGGAGGTGCCTGAATTTTTTAAATTTTATTTTCATATTTCATTAGTTTAAATAATATTTATTCCTGAAAGTTTCGAAAGGGGCGAGGCGCTTACTCAAGCCGGAGTACCCGTTCTCGGGAGACTAAGTTAAATTTTGAAACCATAATGTTTAAAAGTTTATTTTCTATCAACTCTTTTTTCCGACGGGTTCAGTTTAGTTGGAGAATTATTTTTCAGGTCTAGTCACTGTATCTACCATTTGCTGTAATAGCCGTATATTTGAAAACAGTCACATTGCATTAGTCGGAAATAATGTTCAGCTAACAAAAACTAATTGCTATGATCAAGTTTGTGTAATTCATTTACGAGGGGACTTATCATCAAATTTGAAACCAAGTAATACTTATGGGGAATGCAAACTATCAATTGCACAATAAATGAGGGAGTATTGAACACCATCCAAGTAGTATGCTTCTTCAAACAGTAAACAATTAATTAATAGTAATTTTATGATTTAATAGAATGTTCTATGACGGAGGTTAAACGGTCAATCTGACATCAATCATGGATTGATGTCAAATTTACGGGATACGAATTGTATATGCGTAGACTGATGGACTGATGGTCCGGATTGATGGCAAGATTGATAGAATTTACCATGGTAAATTCGATTAAGAGTGTCCAATACAGGAGAACGGACAATAGAATTCACCATGGTATATTTGATTAAGAGTGTCCAATACAGGAGAATGGACAATATAACATACGCGCAAAAGCTCCTGAATTCACGTCAGTGCTTGAACCAATTTTTTTTTCGTATTTTCTTTTTATTTTCTAGCGGTACGGTTCTCACAAAATTTTACACACGTCTTTATGTCGATATTCTACAACTAGTTAGCAAGCTACAATTTCATCGGGTCTATATTTTTTGAGTCATCGAGGAAGTAATATTCCAGATGGGTATAACTCCTAAACAGTTGGGCCGATTATGGCCAACAGCGAACTTCACTCTCCCATTTAGATGCGCAACCTACCCTGAAAATTGCAAGTCCCTGTCTCCTTTCGTTCGGGAGTTATCAAGGCAACGGTCACCCATCCAGCTACTGAACTCACACAAGGCTGCTCAGATCTCCAACAATATAGATCCGATCGTGTTCAAACTTGGAACTTGGAAGTATAGTTAAGTTCTGAAGGCTCTCGCAAAATATCGGCCATGACGGATGAATAGTTTCTGATATATAGAATTTTTTTCAATGATTTTCAATGATTTTTAAAAAAATTTCTAGTGATACGATCCTCACAAACTTTCGCAAGAATTTTCGTGTTGGCATTCTTCAACTAGTGACCATATTTAAATTGGATCCATTTAGTATTTTTCGAGTTATTAAGGAACTAACAACCAAATTTCAGATGGTGATGACTCCAAAACCGTTTGGCCGATTATGCTTATAAACAAAGTTCCAATTCAATCGCATCTGTATTGGTTGATGACCAATTTACCACTCGGAAACCGTTGGGCCGATTATACCCATTGACGAACTTGTCCATCGTATTTGCCACCTACCCTGAAAATTTCAAGTCGCTATCTTTTTCCGTTCTCAGGTTATCGAGACATAAAAAATATTTTTTAATAATTTTTTTTTTAATTTTCTAGTGATACACTTCTCACAAAATTTCACAAACGTACTTAGGTCTATATTCTACAACTATTCACCAAGTTTCAATTTGATCGGATTTATATTGGTATAAAACAAAATTATTACTCGGAAAGCATTGGGCCGATTATGGCCATTAACGAACTTGTCCGTCGTATTGCGATGCGCCACCAACCCTGCAAATTTCAAGTCGCTAGCTCTCTCCGTTCTCAAGTTATCGTGGTAACGGCCGGACGGCCGGCCGGACGGACTGAATCAAATTTGACCTTGAATTCTTCATCAGGGAGTCGAACCCAATCGTGTGAGACCATTTTTGGCGAAAAATTAGAAAATTACAGACATTTGGGCAAAATGATAACGCGATGTTCCCCAGAACATTCGCGCAAAAAGTTTAATTATGTCCAATTGTTGTTGTTGACCAGTTCATCTACATACATTCGCGCCTCTAATACAAGAGGAAATAAATTTTGACAATTCCACAATATAATAATAGTCTGAAACATTGAAAGTCCAGCATTAGAACTGTGCTTTTTCGGTAAGTACCTACCTACCTGAGATGTTGAAGTAAAATATATTATTAAGAGGTTTCTTCCTGGGTTATCTCTCCCAAACTCTGAAATATATCTATAAAATAAAAAAATTATTATTTTGTGATTTGCTTCTGCGTAAGAAACACAAGATATTTGTCAGAAGCAATCAATCGAACAATGTTGCCTAACAAATAACAACGAAACAACAGCATCAACGATGAAACAACTATATCGTACAATGTTTCGGAGTCGATATCAGACTCCATCGTCAGATACTAAACGAATTCTTCAGAATTATTTTGTTGATAGGTATTCTGATTACTTAAAATTTATTAAACAAATTTTCTTGCAGATTACATTGTCGGATTCCAAACCCAACTGTACACCGTCGGACGTTATTGAAATTGCTAGGGCAGATAAGAATCATGCTTATGAAAGATTTTCCACATGATGCAATGAGAAAAACATTACAAACTATTCTGGAAATGTGCTACTGGCTTATTTTCTGCGCGTATGTTCTGGGGAACATCGCGTTATCTTTTTGCCCAAATGTCTGTAATTTTCGAATTTTTCACCGAATATGGTCTCAAACGATTGGGTTCGACTCCCTGATGAAGAATTCGAGGTCAAATTTGATTCTGACCGGCCGTCCGGCCGTTGCCACGATTACTTGAGAACGGAAAGTGCTAGGGACTTGAAATTTTCAGATTAGGTGGCGCATCCCAATACGACGTACAAGTTCATTAATGGGCATAATCGGCCCAATGGTTTCCGAGTAATAATTTTGTTTTCAACCAATATGAATCAGATCGAATTGAAACTTGGTGAATAGTTGTAGAATATAAACCTTAGCACATTTGTGAAACTTTGTGAGGATCGTATCACTAAAAATTAAAAAAAAATTGTTGAAAAATATTATTTATGACACGATAACCTGAGAACGGCAAGAGATAGTGGCTTGAAACTTTCAGGTTAGGTTGTGCATCTGAATGCGACATTTGAAATTGTCTATAGGTATAATCGGCCAAACGGTTTTGGAGTTATACCCATCTGAAATTTGGTTGTTATTTCCTCAATAACTCAAAAAATACTAAACCACCGATATAATTCAAATATGGTTATTAGTTGTAGAATGCCAACGAAAAAATTTTTGCGGAATTTCGTGAGGATGGTATAACTAGAAAATATCAAAAAAATTATTGAAAATACTTGAAAAACAAATTATATATCATAAACTATTAGTCCGGTATCGCTGAAATTTTACAAGAGCCTTCAGAACCTAACTCTACTGCAGAGTTTCAAGTTTGAACACGATCGAATCCATATTGTTGGAGAAACGAGCAGCCTTTTGTGAGTTCGGTAGCTGGAGTCGAATCGTTGTATTTTTGCGAGAACCTTCAAAACTAGGAATATCATGATGACATAATTTTTCATCACAAATCTATGGGAGATGATAGCCCTACATTAGGTTCCTGTAGCGGTCAGACCTGGTTGTTAAAGAGATGCTCCTTAGGAGGAGGCAACTAAATATTGAAGGGATTTCTATGAGCAACAGTGAATATTTTTGAGAAATAGAGAAGGCGATTCTTCTTCAAGAGATCCATGCGCCTGCAGAGGAGTATGTTCGTGAGAGGGGACTTTTGAAAGGTTATGTATTATTTTCAATATGATATCGCTGAAATTTTGCTGAAGGCTTCAAAACTTAGCTTTAAATTAACCACACTTTCTGATCTTGTGAGGTGAGAGGCTCATTAGTCGATATTGAATCTCGTGATGGGTAGAGAGGCATTTTAGGCCAGTTTTTCTATCACTAATGAGAATATATCTATATGTTTCACCTCAACACCCTTAGATTTATCAATGGGCATTTATTGGTTAAGAATAAGTAATTGAATATTACTGGAATTCAATTGAATTTAATTCAATATGTTAGTAACTAAACTTATAATTTTATTTACTTTGATTATTTAAATATGACATTAATTCCGGTAATATTTTTCTAGAATAATTATGTATTCTTCTCCCAAAGAAGAATTGAAGATAGACAATGTTTTAATTTTTTCATCATTGCATTCTATCCTGACTTCACGGAAAAAAAATGGTTCAAGCACTGACAGGAAGTCAGGAGCTTTTGCTCGTATGTTCTATTGTCCATTCTCCTGTATTGGACACTCTTAATCGAATTTAACATGGTGAATTCTATTGTCTGTTCTCCTGTATTGGATACATATTCGATTAAAAGTGTCCAATACAGGAGAATAGACAATATAATTCACCATGGTAAATTCGATTAAGAGTGTCCAACACAGGAGAATGGACAATAGAAGATAAGCGCAAAAGCTACTGACTTCACGTCAGTGCTTGAACTAATTTTTTTTTCGTGAAGTCAGGATAGAATGCAATGATGAAAAAATTAACACATTTTCCACCTTCAATTCTTCTTTGGGAGAAGAAAACATCATTATTCTAGAAATTCTCGAATTCACCATGGTGAATTCGATGATGATATACGTGTTCTGAAATTCGAAAATTGTCACATTGAAAGTCTTTAAAGATCATAATAATAACATAGTTTCACTTTGCATAGCGATTCCTCCTTTTTTAACAAATTAAAACAAATATGGTCAAAATTCGCAAAGTTGCATTATGTCGACTATATTTCTTAAGTTGTTGTTATATTCCAACTTTCTTACTTCCAGTGGTATCGCGTTTCTACTGTCTACGATTTACCACAAATACAAGGAATATTATATAAACAATTTTTGGATTTTTGATTTTCATTAATGGGTTTTGTCATTGTTAATGAAAACCTTAGATCATTTTGTGTCTTGAAAACGGTTCTTCTATCGAATTTAAAACCGATTTTCCTGATTTTTTCGAAAGGCGACGATCATAAGGGATCACATGCAACATATTGGGTAGTTTTTCTTGTTGGTTATTCTGCTGCACTTGATTAATCTTTATTTCATTAGAATCTTTTCTATCTAAATAAATCATTGATGTATTTATGAATGACCTTGGATATCCATTATCTTCAAGAAATTCCTTGATGAAATCAGTTTCATTATTTCGAATTTCAAGAGTAGAACAAATTAGATTGGCTCTATCGTGAAGTTTTTAAATAACACCTCTTTTAACACTTAGTTGATGGTTTGAATGGAAATTCAAATATCTATTTGTATGTGTGTGCTTCTTGAAGACACTTGTTTCGAAATAGTTCGGATACTTAATTATCGAAACATCTAGAAAAGAAAGCTGATTATTTTTCTCTATTTCCAAACTGAATTTTATTGTTGGTTCCTTCGAATTTATGAAATTGAAAAAAAATGCCTAACTCTTCTCTATCATGTTTCCAAATTACAAATATATACTCAACATATCACCACCAAGGTTTTTGTTTCAACAAATATGTATCCACAAAAACATTTTTATTTCTCACTCAATGAAGATAATAATTTTTAAATCTTACTTGCTGACAATTCAAAAGAACCAACAATAAAATTCACTTTGGAAATATAGGAAAATAATCAAAATGAAATATATATGATTTACACTAATGTATTTAATATTGTTTCGTCGAAACAGTGACTTCATCAGTCTGCATCATACTAAATTCTTAACAAGTAATGATCTCCCTATACATCGATGACCTGGACATAGAGTCTTTCTGTTCTTCTTCCTTATTCTTCATCTTCTGTCTTCTTCTTCTTACGACTTATTTAAAACTAATTGCATAATCTTACACTGCTAGTTCTTTGTAAACATTTACAATAATTCATTGCTACCGCTTTTTATATTAATTACCTTTATTCAAATTTTGATATCCGGGTTAAAGTTATGAATTCTTTATTGCTCTTTAATTTATTATTCTTTATGAGTTTTGACAGGTTATTGTTTGTCCAGAATGAGGTATTTACCTGTTGGTTTTGAAGATACCTTTTAATTTGGTAGCTTGGTTTACCAATATATGTTAGCCATATATTGCCAAACTGTACTTTTTGAGATATTGAGGAAATTATATTTCTAATGAGTATATCTCCGAAAGCTTTGGTTGTATTTTGCCTATTCTCTAACTCAACCTGCGAATATCGGCATCAAACCTACTCTGCAAATTTCAAATGTCAGAGATCCTTTTTTCGAAAGATATCGTGCGTTTGCGGATGGACGGAATTGGGAATTTGACTACGGACTATTAAGACGAATGGAATGGTTTGACAGACTTACCGCCGTATTCACAAAGCATTCAATCTCCGTTAAGTCCTAACTGAGGTCCTCAGTTAAGGATAAATATGAATCGCAACCTCAGTTGAATTATTTAACGGTGGTGCAACAGGCCTGTTTCACGATAATTTTCACGTTAACTCACGTTGGGATTCTTATTTATCCTTAACTGAGGACCTCAGTTAGGACTTAACGGAGATTGAATGCTTTGTGAATACGGTGGATAATATGTCAATTGACACATTTAATCTCTCAATTGACAGAATTTTCGGTTGAGTAAAAGCCTAAGGGAACTTGCACTATCTATCTATACAGCCATCGATTCCAATTCCATAAGGTTTAGTTATCATAAGTATCCAAGTGTCGCAAAAAATTAAGCCCCCTGTTGACATACTGCCCCCTTCGCAGCCTGTTCCTCATTCTTAATTAAACTACTTCTGGATCCAAATATTCAGATGCAATCACTTTCTTCCTAGGCAATTAAACCTGCCCGTATACACTTAAGGTGGATCCTTTTATATCCGTATAATGGTCCAGTAGTAATTAGTTCATTACAAATAATTGTAAACAACGAAATCGGGATAATTCACATACATTATGTCAAAATTTCAGGAACAATAATATTTCGTAAAAAATTAAACCCATCAGAAAGTGAATACGCATGAATACTCAGAATTGACAGATACCACCGTATTCACAAAGCATTGTTAAGTGTTTGAATCTCCGTTAAGTCCAAACTGAGGTCCTCACTACTTATGGATAAATTTGAATCGCAACCTCAGTTAACGTATTTAACGTTTGTGAAAAAGGCCGGTTTTGCGTTAATTTTCACGTTAACTGAGGTTGCGATTCAAATTTATTCTTAACTGAGGACCTTAGTTAGGACTTAACGGAGATTGTATGCTTCGTGAATACGGCGGTAAATGTGTCAATTGATCGATTAAAACGTGTCAATTGACAGTTAATTTCTACATTGGCACTAATAAGCCGTCGTACATATTAATGGGTTATTGTTGGCAAAGATTTGAAAGATAGAAACATTATTCTCGGAGACATAAGAGTTCAAGGCAAATTGTGGGTGGAAATTGAAAAATAAATTTTTGGCGGTCTTTGAAGTCATTTATTCCTTGGAAGTTTATTTGTGGTTACTCCATTTTAAATACATTATGAATAAGTATTGATAAGGTTATCAATTTAGGAGTTTCCAGAAGCTCAAATACGTCAGCCATAAATATGCGGAATGTTATATCCAATCGAAGAAATTGAAATGGAAAATGGCACCTAGTTTCTGCATTTTTGATATAGGTGAGTACGTTCAACGAAGGAAAACTGAGAATTGCTTTAATAAATCGAACTTCCGACTGAATATTTTACTTCTGATAAATGTCCATAGAATCTCACAGAAGTAAATATAGATATGTTTCTGTTATCCTTAAAATAAGTAAAATTACAGAAGGAATCAATATTGATTTTTTCATATTTCAATCTTTTGAGAATGAAGAATATTATATCTAGTTTACTTCAGAAGCATCCTTCGCAGCGAAGTTTGAAACGAGAATACACCTGAGCGCGCATTCGTTATGATATATTTCAATATCGACATCCACGAAAATCGCCATAAAATCACGATACGACAAAGCGAAAAACACGAATCAACCCGGACCGAACAATAAAAATATCTAATTTCGCAGTCTGCTGATTAAACCGTCGTAAAATTATTATCGGTCCAATAATAATAATGGAAACAACGACGTTTCGGAACCGTTTATGTGCCATCATAAAATTGTTCGATTTTCATAAAAGTACCTTTTAGTCATAATAAAACGCTTTGCGGAATCTGAACAATAAACAATTAGACTTTTTACAGTGGCGAATTTGATACTTTACCACATGTAAACATTACTTTTTCTAATTTCTAATTCATTCGATCGCGCGCCATAAACCGCCTACTACTCGAATGCGAATGAGACGTGGCGAAGTCTAAAGCTGCGTCTACACCGTTTTTCACTATAGAGCGAATGTGGATATCCATCTTGACCTCTAAAGCTCCAACGGAGATAGAGGAACATTAACTGGTTTCACAGGAGTAAAATAACGGCCAAGGAACAAATATGAAAATCTTTATTCCATCCGTGACGTTCCGATCAATATATGATCTTTCTTGAGCCGAAACAAAAAAAATACACATTTAAAATACTACAGTACACAAGACGAAGTGTATATTGAGAAAAAAACCATACTAAATTGGCTGTCAGGGGGCTAGACAACAGACGTAACCAAATTATAAAGATTACAAGAAATATATTGAATTTATCATTTAGGAATTATTAAACATTTCACATTGTAATAATAATAAAATTGGTTCAAGCACTGACGTGAAGTCAGAAGCTTTTGCGCGTATGTTCTATTGTCCATTCTTCTGTATTGGACACCCTTAATCGAATTTACCATGGTAAATTATGTTGTCCATTCTCCTGTATTGGACACTGTATTGGGGACGCGTATGTTCCCCAGAACATACACGCAAAAAATGAAACAAGCTTCGAACAACCATAATTACAAAATTATTACTTACCAGTGGAATGACTCATGTTCTGTGACACTTATCTTTTCCACAAGGGATTAGTTCTTATATTGTAAAATGTTTTGAAATCATTCAACACAGTAGTTTTAACAAGGGCTTAGCCAGGGGGGGGTTTTGTTCAAACCCCCTCCAAAATGTTATTTTTCTCTTAAAAAAAAAATTTTTTGCTGCAGAAAGTGACGAACTTAAATGTCGCATTCGTATGCGTAACCTAACCTTCAAAATTGCAAGTGGCTATCTCTTTCCATTCTCAAGAATCGTGAGACAGATAATAGTTTTGATAAAGTTTTTAAAATTTCTAGTGATACGATACTCACAAATTTTCACATACCTCTTTATGTCGGTATTCTACAACTAATTACCCAGTTTCAATTCGATCGATGCTGTATTTTTTTAGTTTTTGAGAAGAAAAACATCCCAGCTGGATATAATTCTGAAACCGTTTAGCCGATTATGCCCAAAAACGAACTTAATTGTCCCATTCCGATGTGAAACCTACCCTGAAGATTTCAAGTCGCTATCTCCTTCCGTTCGAAAGTAATCGAGGCACTTCCGTTCGAAAGTAATCGAGGCAATAGTCACGCATCCAGCGACTGAATTCACACAAGGATCGTGTTCAAATTTGGAACTTAACTGTAGAGTTTGGTTTTGAAGGCTCTCGCAAAATTTCTGCGATGTCGGACCAATATTTTCTGATATATAGAATTTTTTGATTTATATACAATTTTTTTTTTATTTTCTAGCTCAACGATCCACATGAAAGTTCACTAATATTGGCGCGTTGGCATTCTACAGCTAATAACCATGTTTTAATTGGATCGGTGCCGTAGTTTCTGTTCTATTAGTGAAAAAACAACAACATTTCAGATATCCAAAACCGTTTGACTTATCATGCTCATTAATAGAATCAAATGTCGCATTCGGATGCGCAACCTACCATAAAAGTTGCAAATCGTTTTCTCTTTCCGTTTTCAAGTTATCGTTAGATAAATAATAGCTTTTTTTTATTTTCTAGCAATTAGGTCCTTACAAAATTTCGAGCACGTCTTTTGAGTCGGTATTCTACAACTAGCTACCAAGTTTTAATTTGATCGGATCTATGTGCCGATTTTGCCCATTTACGAATTTGTTCGTCACACAACACTACACTGGTTATTACACTCTTGTAAACTACAAAGTTGATCAGCATCTCAAATGGAAAAGTTTGAGAATATTCTCGGCTCAAAATTCGAAAATTACAGACAATTTGGCAAAATCATAGCATGATGTTCCCCAAAATATGCGCGGTAAAATATAATGTATCTCAGAATCTATCCAACCGATATCTCTGAAATATTGCGGGAGCCTTAGAAACCTAATTCTATAGTCAAGTTCCAAATTTCACCACGATCAGATCTATATTGTGGGAAATATTGAAAAAATAATAAAAAAACCGTGGAGCGTTCGGAGAGTTCATTATCTGGATGGATAACCGTTACCTCGATAACTTTCGAACGGAAAGTCTTTCTCAGTCTACAATCTTCGCTGACTTGCAATTTTCAGGGTATATTGCTTATCCGAATGCGACAGTTAAATTAGTTAATGGACATAATCGGCAAAAAGGCTTCTACCCATCAGAAATTTTTTTTTAGTTCCTCAATAATTGGAAATATACAGATCTGATCCAATTAAAACTTTGCTATAACTTGTGGAACTTGACTGTAAAGTTTGGTTTAGAAGGCTCACGCAAAATCATCAATGTCGGACGAATAGTTTCTGATATATAGAATATTTTTCGATGATTTTTTTTTAATTTTCAAGTGAATTCTACAACAAATTACCGTGTTTGAATTGGATCGGTTTAGTAGTTTTTGAGTTATTTAGTAAACAACAACAAAATTTCAGATATGTATAACTCCAGAACCGTTTTACCAATTATGCATATTATTATTATTATAAAATATCGCATTCGGATGCGCAACCTATCCTCAAAATTGCAAGTCGCTATCTCTTCCCGTTCTCATGTTATGGTAAGATGAATAATATTTTTCAATAATTGTTTAAACTTTTCGAGTGATACGATCATAAGTAATCATTAAAAAATACTGTGGGAGGTATACTCATTATTTTATAGATATTTTTCAGAGTGGGCGAGAAAACCCAGAAAAAAACCTTTCAATAATGATACGATCCTCACAAAATTTCACATACGTCTTTAACGATATTCTACACCTAGTTACCCAGTTCCAATCGGATCTGTAGTGGTTGAAAACAAAATTATACGCGGTAACCGTTGGGCCGATTATGCCCATTAACGAAATTCCCCGTAGCATTTGGACGTGCCTTGAAAATTTCAAGTCGCTACCTCTTTCCGTTCGAAAGTTATCGTGGCAACATCTGCAAGGCCTGACAGAATCAAATTTGACCTTGGATTCTTCATCAGTGAGTGGAACCTAATCGTTTAAGACCATTTTCGGCAAAATTCTAGCACGCTGTTCCCCATGCTCGCAAAAATATGGGATGCAAAACTTTCGAAAATATCATCAAATTATTTGCTTATCCTAATTCATCTGGATACCATCAATCAGACCAACTGACATTATACACATCTTTGCTACATTATAATGGACAGTCCTGCCACACTGAGATACCTGAAATCAATAATCTAGGGTTCCCTACTGTCCTGGAAATGCTGGAATAATAATAATAATAATATTTATTGGTTTCAAAAGATTACAACTGAAAGAATAAAATTTGAAACAAGTTATCAAGCTGAACTTGAACAAAAAAGAAAAGAAAAAAAAAGCACTGACGTGGGGTCAGTACTCTTAGGCGCGCGTGTTCACGGTGGCTAATTTGAATTGAATGATGAGTACTTCAAGCTCAGTGGATAGAGCGAGCCGAAGATCTACCCAAAGGATAGTGGACACCATTCACTGTCGGTTCAAAAATTAACAGTGCTGTATCTAAGCTGCCATCAGGATAGAGTAACAAAGTTGCAAAAGAACACAAGTGACTCTCCTTAGTCGCACAAGCTCCTAGAAGATTTGGGAGGGTCAGTATAATCCTAATCATGTTTATAGCACGCGCGCCAAAGCAGATTGACTTTTTACACTTTTTCTTTCATTGTTAAGTCACTCTGCTTTTGCACTCGTGCTATAAACATGATTAGGATTATACTGACCCTCCCAAATCTTCTAGGAGCTTGTGCGACTAAGGAGAGTCAGTTGTGTTCTTTTCCAACTTTGTTACTCTAGATACAGCACTGTTAATTTTTGAACCGACAGTGAATGGTGTCCACTATCCTTTGGGTAGATCTTCGGCTCGCTCTATCCACTGAGCTTGAAGTAATCATCATTCAATTCAAATTAGCCACCGTGAACACGCGCGCCAAAGAGTACTGACCCCACGTCAGTGCTTTTTTTTTTTTTTTTTCAAGTTCCTTTAACAAATATAGCTATCCATACAGTTTGGCTGTAAGCTTTACCGTAGATAAAAAAAAATTGCGGTTGTGAGACCTCCGTTAGGAAAGATATTTCCTCTTCTCCAAATCCGAACGAATTTTAATATAGATCTACCGAATATAGTTATTTATAAATTTGCCTCAGGGCTACCATACAGACATTTCAACTCGGAAACAACGCTATTTCCCCCAAACTGACTTCTGTCCGTGCACTGAATTGACATGAATATTCTTTTAAAACCTCACAATATCGGCTCATTACTCCCAACATAACCCAAACAACCCAAAACCATTCACTTCTCGTCTGCGCATGCGCAATATACTCGTGGCTGCAAGTCCTTCCAAAATTACGCACCTCACCTAAAACTCCAATTCTCCAACACTAGTGGTTCAGGATATATCGCTTCTTGAATCCACGCATGCGCAGACCCTCATCAGGGATCTGAATTCTATGGAGGAATAGCATCCGCCACCCCAAAATCCCAATCCTCTCTGACGAAAGCACCAGCAGTTAAATCACTGATGGTCTGCTCATGCGCATAACGAAAAATGCCCGTAAGGGGTAACATCAATTTAGAAATTAGCCCCAGGGCCACGGTACGGACACTTTAACTCGGAAACAACGCTACATCCTCCAAACTGACTTGTCCCTGCACTGAATTGCCATGAATATTCTTTTGAAACCTCACAATATCGGCTCAGCACTCCCAACATAACCCATACAACCAAAAAAACAGTCACTTCTCTTCTGCGCATGCGCAATCTACTTGCGGCTAAAAGTCCTCTCAAAATCACACACCTTACAAAAAACTCCGATTCTCCAACACTAGTGGTTCAGGAGATAGCACATCTTTAATCCACGCATGCGCAGACCCTCGATAGGCGATTCTATGGAGGAATACCATCCGCCACCCCAAAACCCCAATCCTCTCTGACGAAAACACCACCAGTTAAATCACTGATGGTCTGCTCATGCGCATAACGAAAAATGCCTGTAAGGGGTAACATCAATTTCAAAATTAGCCCCAGGGCCACGGTACGAACACTTTAACTCGGCAACAACGCTATAGCCCCCAAATTTACTTGTCCTTGAACTGAATTGCTATGAATATTCTTTTAAAACCTCACAATATCGACTCAGCACTCCCAACATAACCCATCCAATTAAAAAACAGTCACTTCTCTTCTGCGCATGCGCAATCTACTCGCGGCTAAAAGTCCTCTCAAAATAACACACCTTACAAAAAACTCAGCATGAACCTCAAAAAAATAGGTTTCGGCATTTTGAGCAAAGTATTCCGCAAAATAGTAGTAATTTTTTGATTTTTTTCATGTCACGTGATCTTCACGAAATTTTGCAAAAGTGTTTGCATTGGTCTTTTGCATCTAACTACTGAGTTTCAATTTATACAGATCAGTATTTTTCGAGTTATCGTGAAAACAAAATTTCAAAATTTTGAAAATTTTTTTTTGCCACTTTAGGGCCGTCCGGTCATAACAAAACTTCGCAGGCATATAAAGGTCATGATTCTACAATTTGATGCCAAATTTCAGAAAGATCGAGTGATCGGTTCCGGAAATATTCATAAAAAACGTTTTGACTAAAAACGGCCTTAACTCCGAAACCGCTCGGTGGATTTCGCCCGTTAACGAACTTGTCCGAGATATTTACGCTACAAAACTACCCTGCAAATTTCAACGCTCTAAGTCGTTCCGTTCGAGAGTTATCGTGCTAACGGCCGGCAAGCAGGCCGGCCGGACCGGACAGACAGAATTGAATTTGACCTCGAATTCTTCATCAGGGAGTCGAACCCAATCGTTTGAGACCATTTTCGAAAAAAAATTCGAAAAATACAGACATTGTGACGAAATGATAGCATGCTGTTCCTTGCGGAACACGCGCGCAAAAATGAAACTATGCATACATCAAAACCTTGCAGTATTCTCTAAATTCACTTAAACTATATAGTTCACAATCCAGAATAAATGTATACAGAGATTTCTTGAATTTTGTATGACCCGTTATATTCCTTAAATCTTTTGGTAAGATATTGAATAAATTTACTGCCATACACGCAACCGATCTATCTCTCAAAAGTGAACTATGCTGTGGTAATACATATGTAAGAAAAAATTCTCCTGGTATTATTCGAATTTTTGAAATCAGCAAAATAATGGCTATTCTTACTGAAGAAGATCAGTAGTTCGTAAACATACGAGTAAGCCCCATGCACAGATAAAATATTATATTCCTTAAATACGCCTCTACAACTCTCTCTATATCCCATGCGTAGCATGGTTCCTAATGCTCTTTTCTGAGCTACAAAAATACTTTCAACATGAGAGGAACTACCCCAAAATATGATGCCATAACAAAGAATTGAATGAAAGTTAGCATAATATACTAGTTTGAGCATATCAAAATCAACTTGACTCCTCAACATATAACAGGTAGAGTTGAGTCTACTCTTTAATTATTCAATATGTGGACCCCACTTGAGATACTTATCCAAAACTAGTCCCAAAAACTTTACATTAGCTTCAACGTGAACACAATTATTCTGAACCTGTACCATAGAAGGATTTTCCGCATTTAAAATATTTAAAACTATATTATGACTAGACAACCACTCTACTGTTAGGTTCATCATCATGATCAAAACATTTATGGCAGAATTAACACAAGAAGATAGAATCAAGAAAATTTGTGTCATCGGCGAATAATCTCAATGAAATTCTCTTACAAAAACTTGAATGTGTGATAGATAAATGACTTATGTAAATTATAAACAAAAGTGGGCCTGTAATGCTCCCCTGAGGAACGCCGAACGCCCTTGTTAACATACACATCATCCGACATGTAGTTTTCACCATTCACTTCCAGTACAACTCTTTGCTTTCTAGATGTTAAGTAGCTCTTCAGGATACCATGAAGTAACTGGCTAAAGGTTATTAGGTGACTATGGTATTTTAGGAAATGTGAAGGCCGATTAAGTTGCGAAAAGGGTCTCCAGGATAACACCTGCTGGACCAGAACCCTTTTGCGGGCTTGAAAAAGAAAACTACAGAGCAGTGCTCCGACAATGAGAGCTGAATAACAGAACAGCACTTTGGAAACTTGCACAGGCAAAATGATTCGATGATTTCTCACCATCCTATACCAGAAAGCTCCTGCAGCCGACACGTGCAGAGCTCCGTGTGATGATGGGACTGCTGACAGGGCACTGCTTGTACTGCATGGGCAAGTCAGAAGACGAAATATGCTGGCTCAGTTTGCAAATGCCCAGAGCTGGCCAGCCTAAGAATTCTACATATTGGTGAGCCAGTTATAAAACCTCACGACGTGATAGCCCGGGCTACTAAGGACGTCATCAGGTATTTTAACACAATTGAAAATGTCCGTAGGATTGAAAAAGAAGAGTAATAGAACACAAGATCGTATTGGTCGCAGTTATAAAGGGCTGAACCAAGCCACACGACTCCGTCCTAATAATAATAATACTGCACTTCTCTGACATATCCCAATTGAGTAAATTTCCTCCAGAAATATGGTAGGATAGGAGCCTATCGATCTGAGTTTTTCGTTTTGGGTCCGAATACACCTCCTGTACCTGTGCTTCAATTTGAAAGCTTTTTTCACTGCAATATTACTAGATTATGAAAATGCGAACCCCTCACCATATAAACAGGGTGTTTCATTGGGAAACGGAAATAATGAAAAGGCGGATAGAGGGCACTGAGGTGGTTCTAGATATATCACATTCATTGGCTCTGACTATCTCGCAACAAAGATACAGGGTGTTTTATGAATTTCTGCCTGAGGTGGTAACAAGTGAACCAATATGTATATTCCTTTTTATATTTGGTATACATGTTTCTTATTTAAAGATCAAATGAATCACTTACAAACCACAAGAAAAATTCAAGTCCGGGTTAACAAACAATTATGAAACGTTTGTATTCTTCAAACAACACCCTGTATAAATATAAGAAAGCACTGACGTGAAGTTCTTTGGCACGCGTGTTCATGTTGGTTAATTCGAATTGAATTACGAGGGCTTCAAGCTCAGTGGATAGAATGAGCCGGAGATCCACCCAGAGAGTAGTGGACTGACCCTCCCAAGTCTTCCTCATGGAGATCCCTCAGAAGCTCCTAGGAGTTTGTGTGGCTAAGGAGAATTAGTTGTGTTCTTTGTCAACTTTGTTACTCTATCCTTATGCCAGCTTAGACACAGCACTGTTGATTTATGACCCGACAGTGAATGGTGTCCACTACTCTCTGGGTAGATCTCCAGCTCGTTTTATCCGCTGAGCTTGAAACCCTCATCATTCAATTCAAATTAGACAACGTGAACACGTGCGCCTAAAAGTACTGACTTCACGTCAGTGCTTTTTTCTAGTTTTCAAGGTTCTTCAACAAAACTGGCTATCGATACAGTCTGGCTACTACTATTAACGTAGATCGAAATGAAGAAAAAAATGTGGTTGTGGTTCACCCGTTGGGAACTCAATTGCTTACAACTATTCTCCAAATCTGAACGTAATTTAATATAGATCTTCCACATATAGTTATTAATAAATTGACCCCAGGGCCACGATAGAGACAACTCAACTCGCTATTTCCTCGAAACTGACTTGTCGGTGCACAGAATTGCTACGAAATTCCTCTTAAAACCTCAGAATATCGGCTCAGCACCAAATCTATGACCGCTAGATGCAAACCACTCCCAACATAAGCCATACAACCCAAAAAGAGCAAATTCTCCTCTGCGCATGCTCAATCTACTCGTGACTAAAGGGCCTCTCAAAATCACACAAAACTCTGATTCTTCAACACCATTGGTTCCGGAGATATCGCAGCATCAATCCACGCATGTGTGGACACTTCCAAGGGGATTCTATAGAGGAATAGCATCCTGCACCTCCAAACCCCAATTCTCTCAGGCGAAAACTCCAGCAGTTGAATCACTTTTTGTATGCTCATTCGCATAACGTAAATGCCCGTTAGGGGTAACATGAATTACAAAATTAGCACCAGAGCCACGGTACGGACACTCCAACTCGGAAACAACGCTATTTTTTCCAAACTGAATTGTGCGTGCACAGAATTGCCATGAATATTCTTTTAAAACCTCGCAATACTGGCTCAGCATCAGACTTATGACCGATAGTCCTAAACCACTCCGAACATGGCACATACAACCCAAAAACAGTAACTTCTCCTCTGCTCACGCCTAATCCACTCGCGGCAGAAACTCCTCTCAAATCCACACACTTCACAAAAAAATTCGAAGAATCGAAGATTCAGCCAGCCCAGACGAGGAATTAAAAATCCACGGAGCAAGGTAACATCCAGCATGACAACGAAAACACTGCATGCAACAAGGTGTCCATAGTCTGAAAAAAGCTAAGGAGTCCAACCCCAGTGGTTTCCTGTTCAAGGAGCAAAGAAGCCAATTTGCCCTCCAGAACGATACCTAGAAACATCGTACCAAATAATCGACGTCCACATCCAAAGAGGTCCCGGGTGAAGGTGTGCAGATTCACACAGAGAATCAACCACAGTCCACGCCTTCATCTAACTTGACTACCGTTAAAAAAAACAAGCGGCTCAAAATAATGGAATCCAGATCTACAATCTACTAAGATATATGAAAAAGGACTCCATTGAAAGAAAAACCTTACAGTACTTCGATGAACGAAGAAAAACTCTGCAGCATCTATATGGAAAATTCATCAAAAATGATGAAGAATCTCAAGAAAATCTCCCCGTAGATCACAAATATATCGTGGAAAATTTCCAAGGTCAAGTCGATGAACTCCACCAGGATGCAGAAAGCTACATGGTAAACAAAATCCAGGCACTGAAAAATCCAACACCGACTGACCCAGTGCCAACCCTCGAAGCAGTCAGGAAGCAACAACTATAATTAAAACAATTTAAACAACAGAAGAGCTTAAATAGGGAGCGAATGATGAGAAATAATAACCAGTCACTTCCCATCAAATGTCTCGACGAATTTATATTTCTTTGGAAGGATTTCAAAAACACACGTCGACATACAGTTGAAAGTTGGCACAGGCGTTGAAAATTACCTTCAATCGGAAATATATGAACAGGCATACGAAAATTATTTGGACACAGATGAAATGCTGACCCAAAATCAAGAAGACATTGCCAAAGCAAACCAAACCAAAACGACAAATTTATCAAAGTTACCAGAGTTTTCCCTGCATTTGTGTTAAATTGCTACAAATAAATCATTTTATTAATATACAATATATAAACTATCAAACAAACTGTCACGCATTTTCAAATATCGTCGATTTTCCGAAATCTACCAAAATTCCCTGTCTACTTCCATGAAAGTTACAATTTAATTCTAGTGGTTGAACTTCATATGTATATCTTTATTCATACTTATACAATATAATCCATATGGATAATATTCATAGTATTAATATGATAATAAATAATGGATATCAGTACATGCATAAACAATTAAATACGCATAAAACACTTTCTTACCAATAAATTGCAGTAATTTTGATTTGAATGCGTCGAAACATTTTATAATTGCATCTGATTTTGTGAACCACGCCATAAAATACTAGAAAAATAAACATTAATAGAGTTATGTACATATATTGATCTTTTTGCGCGTATGTTCTGAGGAACATCGCGTTATCATTTTGCCCAAATTTGATTCTGTCCGGCCGGCCGGCCGTTGCCATGAGAACGGAAAAAGATAGCGACTTGAAATTTTCAGGGTAGGTGGCGCATCCCAATACGTCAGACAAGTTTCTTTAATGGGCATAATCGGCCCAATGGTTTCCGAGTGATAATTATGTCTACAACCAATACTATTCCGATCCAATTGAAACTTCGTGAGTAGTTGTAGAATATAAACTTAAGGACGTTTGTGAAATTTTGTTCGTATCGCTAGAAAATTTAAAAAAAATTATGAAAAAATACTATTTATGTCAGGATAACCTCAGAACTGAAAGAGATAGCGACTTGAAATGTTCAGGTTAGGTTGTGAATCTGAATGCGACACTTGAGTTTGTTTATAGGCATAATCGGCAAAACTTTTTTGGAGTTACACCCATCTGAAATTTGGTTGTTATTTCCTCAATAACTCGAAAAATACAGAACCGATAGTTGTAGAATGCCAACATGAAAATTCGTGGGAAATTTCGTGTGGATCGTATCACTAGAAAATTTTTAAAGAATCATAGAAAATTATTGAAAAAAATTCTATATATCAGAAACTATTCGTCCGACATCGCTGAAATTCTGCGAGAGCCTTCAGAACCTAACTCTACTACCAAGTTTTTGAACACGATCGGATCTATATTGTTGGAGATCCGAGCAGCCTTGTGTAAGTTCAGTAGCTTGATGGGTGACCGTTGCCTCAATAACTGTCGAACGAAAGGAGATAGGGACTTGCAATTTTCAGGATAGGTTGCATTGAAAAAAAATTGCTTCAAGCACTGACGTAAAGTCAGGAGCTTTTGCGCGTATGTCCTATTGTCCACTCTCCTGTATTGGACACTCTTAATTGAATTTACCATGGTAAATTATATTGTCCATTCTACTGTATTGGACACTCTTAATTCGAATTCACCATGGTAAATTCGAGGAGAATGGACAATATATAATTTACCATGGTAAATTCGATTAAGAGTGTCTAATACAGGAGAATGGACAATAGAACATACGCGCCAAAGCTCCTGACTCCACGTCAGTGCTTGAACCAATTTTGCACCTATGTTTCAACTTCAGTTCAGAGCTCCTAGGAAGCAACACCTGCTGCAAAAAGCATAGATTCCGGTAACAGAAGTCAAGGTGACGACGAACTTTGTGGTTCACTCAGTTTGATCTGAATACAAAATCTTTCTTAGTTGAGAAGTTCCTTGTCAAAAATAGGGTGGTTCTTCTATTTAATTTTTTTTTGGACCACCCCTGCAAGTAGGTCACCTTTAGTCTTTATTCGAGGAAACATGACAGCGCTGCGTTACCTTCAAGAAATAGTGAGCCATATGTTCTCCCTTACCTTAACCGGCTCGAGAATCCAATATTTCAGCAAGATAATGCTTGACCTCATGTTGCCAGAGTTAGTTTAAACTATTTGAAGCGACCCATGTAAATCTTTTGCCATGGACACTCAGATCCCCGATCTTTCGCCCATAGAGCATGTTTGGGACATTATGGGTAGAAGGGTGGAAATTTACCCCAGCCCCCCGGATTTTGGCGGCTCTGATACATGAACTACAGGTAGCTTGGGATAGTATCCCTCAAGAAGAATTAGAGCATCTTATTACATTAATGCCAAGACGTGTTGGGTAGTGTATAGATAATCGCGGTGGACAAACACATGATTAACAAATTTATTAAAAAAATTTTAAACCCTTCGATTTTTTTCTTCAAATTTCAATCATTTACTCCTTGCTATACAATCTATGTTTTACCAAAAAAAAAAAAAATTAAAATTTAAACAGCTCCTTCTGGATGTTGCAGTTTCTTTGTCAGTCTGTATAAATGAAAAAGTCGCCAGCCTGAAGTTAGAAATCCAGCAATATAAACTGAATCTTGTCGAAGAGCAATCTGACATCAGTACTAAGAGAATTGCTTTGCAATTACATATTAACCAAATGACGGTGAATAATTAAGAAACCATATTGTTCTTTCATGTAGGGTTATTCAAAATACTCCTGCAATTTTTTACCGGTTGATCCAATTAGGGCTTCACGCGAGAGCGAGATTTTTCTCGTCTCGTCTCGTTCTCGTCTCGTAAAAGCGAAACGAGACGAGACGAGACATTTTCAAAAATATTATAGGCGATACCGAGACCACCTGCAGCGCAACACGAGAGTCTCGTTTTTGGTCTCGTTATTTTTTTTTGTATGAAGTTTTATATACGACTCGACAACACCCACAGGAAACAATTAAATATGAAGAGTTTCCACTATAATTACCAATATATTTTGCCTATATTATGCACCGATCGTTCTAGAAATACACGATTTTTTAGAAGATTATTAATTCGTTATGACCTTGCGATAATTGAGATTAAAAATAGAATTCACAACCATAAAAACGGATGCCATTATGAATTCAATACTTAACGGACAACTTTTATTGCCCCTAAATCCCAATGCTTTTAAAATTTTGTCTCTATCTGAACATCTGGAGAAATGTATTCTCTTATGCTCCTTGTAGTGAAGATGTGAACAATTATTGTATACATCTGAGGAACTACGTATAATAAAACTGGTAAGGAAATGGAGCTAACCAATGTTACGAAAAGTGTTATGAGGAATACGCCACCAACACCCTCAATGATCTACCCACTGGGAAGGTATTCTTTGGAAACTATACCAAATTATTCACTATTAAAAACATCAACAAAACTTTCGAAATATTGGAAAGCTGAGATTGAAGAATATTTGCTGTTAGAAAGAGCAAATAGGAATCAAAATATTTTACAGTGGTGGAGAGTGATGACAAAGTTCTTCCAACACTTTCCAAGATGGCCGATGATTTATTAATGGCTACATCCATACCTGTTGAAAGATTATTTTCCACAGCAGGTATGATCATAACAAAAACACGTACATCATTGAATAATGATGTGAGGCCAGCTTGATTATGTTTGAATTCTTGGTCATCGAGTAATTAAAAATAATATATACATGTACAAATATTGTTGTAAAGAGCGTAATAAATATAGCTTTAAAAATTATTCATTATATACAATATTATAAATTAAACCATTTCGTTTATATATTATAATATTCATTAGTTATTCAGAAATAAGCGAGACGAGACGAGACAACTGATAACGAGACTTAATTTTTTGGGAATTGGCAAGACCGAGTCGAGATTTTTGATACTCTCGTCTCGTGTGAAGCTCTAGAGTCTAGACCCAATCAATGGTCCGCCATCTAGACTCTCGTGCAATGGCTAAAGGTGGCCTATTCTATATCTAATCCCAAGTAACACAGACCTCGCATGGAAATCTTTGGGAGGTTACATTGACGATCTATTGCGAGCTCCTATATGAGATCCTCAAGATATTGCAAGTGTATCGAGAATAGGAAATTCCAATTTCGGAGTTCCTCAAGATATCACATATTCAACCAGGATAAGACATTTCTATTGTGAGTCCCTCAAGTCATCGCCAGAAAAGCGAGAATAAGAGATTCCTATTGCGGAGTTCATGAAGATATCACATATGTAATGAGAAAATGACATTTCTGTTTCGAGTTATTCAATTCATCATGAGTATAAGTAAAATAAGAAATTCCATTTACGGAGTTTCTCAAAATATCTCTTATTTAACCCTCATTTCTATTGAGAGCTCCTCAAGATATCAGATACAGATAACCAAAATAAGACATTTCTATTGTGAGTCCCTCAAGTCATCGCCAGAAAAGCGAGAATAAGAGATTCCTATTGCGGAGTTCATGAAGATATCACATATGTAATGAGAAAATGACATTTCTGTTTCGAGTTATTCAATTCATCATGAGTATAAGTAAAATAAGAAATTCCATTTACGGAGTTTCTCAAAATATCTCTTATTTAACCCTCATTTCTATTGAGAGCTCCTCAAGATATCAGATACAGATAACCAAAATAAGACATTTCTATTGTGAGTCCCTCAAGTCATCGCCAGAAAAGCGAGAATAAGAGATTCCTATTGCGGAGTTCATGAAGATATCACATATGTAATGAGAAAATGACATTTCTGTTTCGAGTTATTCAATTCATCATGAGTATAAGTAAAATAAGAAATTCCATTTACGGAGTTTCTCAAAATATCTCTTATTTAACCCTCATTTCTATTGAGAGCTCCTCAAGATATCAGATACAGATAACCAAAATAAGACATTTCTATTGTGAGTCCCTCAAGTCATCGCCAGAAAAGCGAGAATAAGAGATTCCTATTGCGGAGTTCATGAAGATATCACATATGTAATGAGAAAATGACATTTCTGTTTCGAGTTATTCAATTCATCACGAGTATAAGTAAAATAAGAAATTCCATTTACGGAGTTTCTCAAAATATCGCTTATTTAACCCTCATTTCTATTGAGAGCTCCTCAAGATATCAGATACAGATAACCAAAATAAGACATTTCTATTGTGAGTCCCTCAAGTCATCGCCAGAAAAGCGAGAATAAGAGATTCCTATTGCGGAGTTCATGAAGATATCACATATGTAATGAGAAAATGACATTTCTGTTTCGAGTTATTCAATTCATCATGAGTATAAGTAAAATAAGAAATTCCATTTACGGAGTTTCTCAAAATATCTCTTATTTAACCCTCATTTCTATTGAGAGCTCCTCAAGATATCAGATACAGATAACCAAAATAAGACATTTCTATTGTGAGTCCCTCAAGTCATCGCCAGAAAAGCGAGAATAAGAGATTCCTATTGCGGAGTTCATGAAGATATCACATATGTAATGAGAAAATGACATTTCTGTTTCGAGTTATTCAATTCATCATGAGTATAAGTAAAATAAGAAATTCCATTTACGGAGTTTCTCAAAATATCTCTTATTTAACCCTCATTTCTATTGAGAGCTCCTCAAGATATCAGATACAGATAACCAAAATAAGACATTTCTATTGTGAGTCCCTCAAGTCATCGCCAGAAAAGCGAGAATAAGAGATTCCTATTGCGGAGTTCATGAAGATATCACATATGTAATGAGAAAATGACATTTCTGTTTCGAGTTATTCAATTCATCATGAGTATAAGTAAAATAAGAAATTCCATTTACGGAGTTTCTCAAAATATCTCTTATTTAACCCTCATTTCTATTGAGAGCTCCTCAAGATATCAGATACAGATAACCAAAATAAGACATTTCTATTGTGAGTCCCTCAAGTCATCGCCAGAAAAGCGAGAATAAGAGATTCCTATTGCGGAGTTCATGAAGATATCACATATGTAATGAGAAAATGACATTTCTGTTTCGAGTTATTCAATTCATCATGAGTATAAGTAAAATAAGAAATTCCATTTACGGAGTTTCTCAAAATATCTCTTATTTAACCCTCATTTCTATTGAGAGCTCCTCAAGATATCAGATACAGATAACCAAAATAAGACATTTCTATTGTGAGTCCCTCAAGTCATCGCCAGAAAAGCGAGAATAAGAGATTCCTATTGCGGAGTTCATGAAGATATCACATATGTAATGAGAAAATGACATTTCTGTTTCGAGTTATTCAATTCATCACGAGTATAAGTAAAATAAGAAATTCCATTTACGGAGTTTCTCAAAATATCGCTTATTTAACCCTCATTTCTATTGAGAGCTCCTCAAGATATCAGATACAGATAACCAAAATAAGACATTTCTATTGTGAGTCCCTCAAGTCATCGCCAGAAAAGCGAGAATAAGAGATTCCTATTGCGGAGTTCATGAAGATATCACATATGTAATGAGAAAATGACATTTCTGTTTCGAGTTATTCAATTCATCATGAGTATAAGTAAAATAAGAAATTCCATTTACGGAGTTTCTCAAAATATCTCTTATTTAACCCTCATTTCTATTGAGAGCTCCTCAAGATATCAGATACAGATAACCAAAATAAGACATTTCTATTGTGAGTCCCTCAAGTCATCGCCAGAAAAGCGAGAATAAGAGATTCCTATTGCGGAGTTCATGAAGATATCACATATGTAATGAGAAAATGACATTTCTGTTTCGAGTTATTCAATTCATCGCGAGTATAAGTAAAATAAGAAATTCCATTTACGGAGTTTCTCAAAATATCGCTTATTTAACCCTCATTTCTATTGAGAGCTCCTCAAGATATCAGATACAGATAACCAAAATAAGACATTTCTATTGTGAGTCCCTCAAGTCATCGCCAGAAAAGCGAGAATAAGAGATTCCTATTGCGGAGTTCATGAAGATATCACATATGTAATGAGAAAATGACATTTCTGTTTCGAGTTATTCAATTCATCATGAGTATAAGTAAAATAAGAAATTCCATTTACGGAGTTTCTCAAAATATCTCTTATTTAACCCTCATTTCTATTGAGAGCTCCTCAAGATATCAGATACAGATAACCAAAATAAGACATTTCTATTGTGAGTCCCTCAAGTCATCGCCAGAAAAGCGAGAATAAGAGATTCCTATTGCGGAGTTCATGAAGATATCACATATGTAATGAGAAAATGACATTTCTGTTTCGAGTTATTCAATTCATCATGAGTATAAGTAAAATAAGAAATTCCATTTACGGAGTTTCTCAAAATATCTCTTATTTAACCCTCATTTCTATTGAGAGCTCCTCAAGATATCAGATACAGATAACCAAAATAAGACATTTCTATTGTGAGTCCCTCAAGTCATCGCCAGAAAAGCGAGAATAAGAGATTCCTATTGCGGAGTTCATGAAGATATCACATATGTAATGAGAAAATGACATTTCTGTTTCGAGTTATTCAATTCATCATGAGTATAAGTAAAATAAGAAATTCCATTTACGGAGTTTCTCAAAATATCTCTTATTTAACCCTCATTTCTATTGAGAGCTCCTCAAGATATCAGATACAGATAACCAAAATAAGACATTTCTATTGTGAGTCCCTCAAGTCATCGCCAGAAAAGCGAGAATAAGAGATTCCTATTGCGGAGTTCATGAAGATATCACATATGTAATGAGAAAATGACATTTCTGTTTCGAGTTATTCAATTCATCATGAGTATAAGTAAAATAAGAAATTCCATTTACGGAGTTTCTCAAAATATCTCTTATTTAACCCTCATTTCTATTGAGAGCTCCTCAAGATATCAGATACAGATAACCAAAATAAGACATTTCTATTGTGAGTCCCTCAAGTCATCGCCAGAAAAGCGAGAATAAGAGATTCCTATTGCGGAGTTCATGAAGATATCACATATGTAATGAGAAAATGACATTTCTGTTTCGAGTTATTCAATTCATCATGAGTATAAGTAAAATAAGAAATTCCATTTACGGAGTTTCTCAAAATATCTCTTATTTAACCCTCATTTCTATTGAGAGCTCCTCAAGATATCAGATACAGATAACCAAAATAAGACATTTCTATTGTGAGTCCCTCAAGTCATCGCCAGAAAAGCGAGAATAAGAGATTCCTATTGCGGAGTTCATGAAGATATCACATATGTAATGAGAAAATGACATTTCTGTTTCGAGTTATTCAATTCATCATGAGTATAAGTAAAATAAGAAATTCCATTTACGGAGTTTCTCAAAATATCTCTTATTTAACCCTCATTTCTATTGAGAGCTCCTCAAGATATCAGATACAGATAACCAAAATAAGACATTTCTATTGTGAGTCCCTCAAGTCATCGCCAGAAAAGCGAGAATAAGAGATTCCTATTGCGGAGTTCATGAAGATATCACATATGTAATGAGAAAATGACATTTCTGTTTCGAGTTATTCAATTCATCATGAGTATAAGTAAAATAAGAAATTCCATTTACGGAGTTTCTCAAAATATCTCTTATTTAACCCTCATTTCTATTGAGAGCTCCTCAAGATATCAGATACAGATAACCAAAATAAGACATTTCTATTGTGAGTCCCTCAAGTCATCGCCAGAAAAGCGAGAATAAGAGATTCCTATTGCGGAGTTCATGAAGATATCACATATGTAATGAGAAAATGACATTTCTGTTTCGAGTTATTCAATTCATCACGAGTATAAGTAAAATAAGAAATTCCATTTACGGAGTTTCTCAAAATATCGCTTATTTAACCCTCATTTCTATTGAGAGCTCCTCAAGATATCAGATACAGATAACCAAAATAAGACATTTCTATTGTGAGTCCCTCAAGTCATCGCCAGAAAAGCGAGAATAAGAGATTCCTATTGCGGAGTTCATGAAGATATCACATATGTAATGAGAAAATGACATTTCTGTTTCGAGTTATTCAATTCATCATGAGTATAAGTAAAATAAGAAATTCCATTTACGGAGTTTCTCAAAATATCTCTTATTTAACCCTCATTTCTATTGAGAGCTCCTCAAGATATCAGATACAGATAACCAAAATAAGACATTTCTATTGTGAGTCCCTCAAGTCATCGCCAGAAAAGCGAGAATAAGAGATTCCTATTGCGGAGTTCATGAAGATATCACATATGTAATGAGAAAATGACATTTCTGTTTCGAGTTATTCAATTCATCATGAGTATAAGTAAAATAAGAAATTCCATTTACGGAGTTTCTCAAAATATCTCTTATTTAACCCTCATTTCTATTGAGAGCTCCTCAAGATATCAGATACAGATAACCAAAATAAGACATTTCTATTGTGAGTCCCTCAAGTCATCGCCAGAAAAGCGAGAATAAGAGATTCCTATTGCGGAGTTCATGAAGATATCACATATGTAATGAGAAAATGACATTTCTGTTTCGAGTTATTCAATTCATCATGAGTATAAGTAAAATAAGAAATTCCATTTACGGAGTTTCTCAAAATATCTCTTATTTAACCCTCATTTCTATTGAGAGCTCCTCAAGATATCAGATACAGATAACCAAAATAAGACATTTCTATTGTGAGTCCCTCAAGTCATCGCCAGAAAAGCGAGAATAAGAGATTCCTATTGCGGAGTTCATGAAGATATCACATATGTAATGAGAAAATGACATTTCTGTTTCGAGTTATTCAATTCATCACGAGTATAAGTAAAATAAGAAATTCCATTTACGGAGTTTCTCAAAATATCGCTTATTTAACCCTCATTTCTATTGAGAGCTCCTCAAGATATCAGATACAGATAACCAAAATAAGACATTTCTATTGTGAGTCCCTCAAGTCATCGCCAGAAAAGCGAGAATAAGAGATTCCTATTGCGGAGTTCATGAAGATATCACATATGTAATGAGAAAATGACATTTCTGTTTCGAGTTATTCAATTCATCATGAGTATAAGTAAAATAAGAAATTCCATTTACGGAGTTTCTCAAAATATCTCTTATTTAACCCTCATTTCTATTGAGAGCTCCTCAAGATATCAGATACAGATAACCAAAATAAGACATTTCTATTGTGAGTCCCTCAAGTCATCGCCAGAAAAGCGAGAATAAGAGATTCCTATTGCGGAGTTCATGAAGATATCACATATGTAATGAGAAAATGACATTTCTGTTTCGAGTTATTCAATTCATCACGAGTATAAGTAAAATAAGAAATTCCATTTACGGAGTTTCTCAAAATATCGCTTATTTAACCCTCATTTCTATTGAGAGCTCCTCAAGATATCAGATACAGATAACCAAAATAAGACATTTCTATTGTGAGTCCCTCAAGTCATCGCCAGAAAAGCGAGAATAAGAGATTCCTATTGCGGAGTTCATGAAGATATCACATATGTAATGAGAAAATGACATTTCTGTTTCGAGTTATTCAATTCATCATGAGTATAAGTAAAATAAGAAATTCCATTTACGGAGTTTCTCAAAATATCTCTTATTTAACCCTCATTTCTATTGAGAGCTCCTCAAGATATCAGATACAGATAACCAAAATAAGACATTTCTATTGTGAGTCCCTCAAGTCATCGCCAGAAAAGCGAGAATAAGAGATTCCTATTGCGGAGTTCATGAAGATATCACATATGTAATGAGAAAATGACATTTCTGTTTCGAGTTATTCAATTCATCACGAGTATAAGTAAAATAAGAAATTCCATTTACGGAGTTTCTCAAAATATCGCTTATTTAACCCTCATTTCTATTGAGAGCTCCTCAAGATATCAGATACAGATAACCAAAATAAGACATTTCTATTGTGAGTCCCTCAAGTCATCGCCAGAAAAGCGAGAATAAGAGATTCCTATTGCGGAGTTCATGAAGATATCACATATGTAACGAGAAAATGACATTTCTGTTTCGAGTTATTCAATTCATCATGAGTATAAGTAAAATAAGAAATTCCATTTACGGAGTTTCTCAAAATATCTCTTATTTAACCCTCATTTCTATTGAGAGCTCCTCAAGATATCAGATACAGATAACCAAAATAAGACATTTCTATTGTGAGTCCCTCAAGTCATCGCCAGAAAAGCGAGAATAAGAGATTCCTATTGCGGAGTTCATGAAGATATCACATATGTAATGAGAAAATGACATTTCTGTTTCGAGTTATTCAATTCATCACGAGTATAAGTAAAATAAGAAATTCCATTTACGGAGTTTCTCAAAATATCGCTTATTTAACCCTCATTTCTATTGAGAGCTCCTCAAGATATCAGATACAGATAACCAAAATAAGACATTTCTATTGTGAGTCCCTCAAGTCATCGCCAGAAAAGCGAGAATAAGAGATTCCTATTGCGGAGTTCATGAAGATATCACATATGTAATGAGAAAATGACATTTCTGTTTCGAGTTATTCAATTCATCATGAGTATAAGTAAAATAAGAAATTCCATTTACGGAGTTTCTCAAAATATCTCTTATTTAACCCTCATTTCTATTGAGAGCTCCTCAAGATATCAGATACAGATAACCAAAATAAGACATTTCTATTGTGAGTCCCTCAAGTCATCGCCAGAAAAGCGAGAATAAGAGATTCCTATTGCGGAGTTCATGAAGATATCACATATGTAATGAGAAAATGACATTTCTGTTTCGAGTTATTCAATTCATCACGAGTATAAGTAAAATAAGAAATTCCATTTACGGAGTTTCTCAAAATATCGCTTATTTAACCCTCATTTCTATTGAGAGCTCCTCAAGATATCAGATACAGATAACCAAAATAAGACATTTCTATTGTGAGTCCCTCAAGTCATCGCCAGAAAAGCGAGAATAAGAGATTCCTATTGCGGAGTTCATGAAGATATCACATATGTAATGAGAAAATGACATTTCTGTTTCGAGTTATTCAATTCATCATGAGTATAAGTAAAATAAGAAATTCCATTTACGGAGTTTCTCAAAATATCTCTTATTTAACCCTCATTTCTATTGAGAGCTCCTCAAGATATCAGATACAGATAACCAAAATAAGACATTTCTATTGTGAGTCCCTCAAGTCATCGCCAGAAAAGCGAGAATAAGAGATTCCTATTGCGGAGTTCATGAAGATATCACATATGTAATGAGAAAATGACATTTCTGTTTCGAGTTATTCAATTCATCACGAGTATAAGTAAAATAAGAAATTCCATTTACGGAGTTTCTCAAAATATCGCTTATTTAACCCTCATTTCTATTGAGAGCTCCTCAAGATATCAGATACAGATAACCAAAATAAGACATTTCTATTGTGAGTCCCTCAAGTCATCGCCAGAAAAGCGAGAATAAGAGATTCCTATTGCGGAGTTCATGAAGATATCACATATGTAATGAGAAAATGACATTTCTGTTTCGAGTTATTCAATTCATCATGAGTATAAGTAAAATAAGAAATTCCATTTACGGAGTTTCTCAAAATATCTCTTATTTAACCCTCATTTCTATTGAGAACTCCTCAAGATATCAGATACAGATAACCAAAATAAGACATTTCTATTGTGAGTCCCTCAAGTCATCGCCAGAAAAGCGAGAATAAGAGATTCCTATTGCGGAGTTCATGAAGATATCACATATGTAATGAGAAAATGACATTTCTGTTTCGAGTTATTCAATTCATCATGAGTATAAGTAAAATAAGAAATTCCATTTACGGAGTTTCTCAAAATATCGCTTATTTAACCCTCATTTCTATTGAGAGCTCCTCAAGATATCAGATACAGATAACCAAAATAAGACATTTCTATTGTGAGTCCCTCAAGTCATCGCCAGAAAAGCGAGAATAAGAGATTCCTATTGCGGAGTTCATGAAGATATCACATATGTAATGAGAAAATGACATTCCTGTTTCGATCTATTCAAGTCATCGTGAGTATAAGTAAAATAAGAAATTCCTATTGCGGAGTTTCTCCAGATATCACATGTTGTAACGAGAATAAATATTCATATTGCGAGCTCCACAAGTCTTCACAAATTCAACAATAATAAGAAAGCAAAATTTATTATGTTCGCCCCTCATTACTCCGTTACTCCCTTGTAACCGTGCCGACCGCACAACTTTGGAGAATCTTTGAATCTTATTTTTGCGCGTATGTTCTGGGGAACATGGCGTTATCATTTTGCCCAAATGTCTGTAATTTTCGAATTTTTCGCCGAAAATGGTCTCAAACGGTTGGGCTTGACTCCCTGATGAAGAATTTGAGGTCAAAATCGATTCTGTCTGCCCGGCCGGCCGGCCTCTGCCACGATAACTTGAGAACGGAAAGAGCTAGCGACTTGAAATTTTCGGCGTGGGTGGCGTATCCCAATACGACGGACAAGTTCATTAATGGGCATAATGGGCCCAATGGTTTCCGAGTAATAATTTAGCTTTCAAGCAATATAAATCCGATCGAATTGAAACTTGGTGAATAGTTGTAGAATATAAACCTAAGCACGTTCGTGAAATTTTGTGAGAATCGTATCCCTAGAAACTAAAAAAAACAATTATTAAAAAATATTATTCATGACACGATAACCTGAGAACGGAAAGAAATGGTGGCTTGAAATTTTGAGATTAGGTTGTGCATCTGAATGCGACATTCGAATTTGTCTATAGGTATAATCGGCTAAACGGTTTTGGAGTTATACCCATCTGAAATTTGGTTTTTATTTCCTCAATAACTCGAAAAATAAAAAACCGATATAATTCTAACATGGTTATTAGTTGTAGAATACCAACGCGAAAATTCTTGCGGAATTTCGTGAGGATGGTATAACAAGAAAAATTTAAAAAAAATATTGAAAATAATTGAAAAAGATTATGTATATCACAGAGCTGAGCCGAAGCATTGTGCTTAGTGCTTGTGAAAGTGCTTGAAGCTTTTTTGTGCTCCCGAGTACTATGTTACCGAGCACTTTTTAAAACCAGTGCTTAGTGCTTAGTAAATCAAGCACTTCATGAAAAAACTTAGTGCTTAGTAATCCCTCAAGTGCTCCCGAGCACTTCCGAGGATTAGTAAGCACTAAGCCTTTCCGAAATCATGTCGTAACACGAATTGACGCTGACGCGCTGTGGTCGTAGGAGTTAATGTGTACCAGGGAGATCAATTGAGACATGAACGGAACTTGTAGATCTTGTAATTATCAGTTGTTGGTGATTGATTCATGGAATGGGACGTGGATATGTGAATATTACCAACTCCTGAAAATTATTCAGTATCAAAGCATTATTGAGTGGATCATCTATCCAGAAGATATAAGTGAATTACATATTTTAGAAAATTTTTGTGTGAATTCACAGATTTATCCGACATATTCATGTTTAAATAATCAATTCTAAATTGCTCTTGAATACAATCACAATAGAAAATAATATTATCCGGTTTCTACAGATTATATTTTTGACATTTTGAAAAATTTAAAAAAGCATTGATGTCATCTTGATGAATTCAAATTAAATTATGGATTAATGCAAAACTGCCCCAAAAAAGCACTGAATTCACGTCAGTGTTTTTTTTTTTATTAGTAAGGCAAAGAAAACACTTGGTCTAAGTTTCATAATATAATACGATGTTGTTGTCATATATGTTTCGGGTATTATCCCATTTTGAACTTGAGAAATACATTTTATATGTGCAGAAAAAACTGAGACACTTATAGAATTCATATTTCCATTAATTGTATCATGATACAGTTACTTAAATAATAAAGAACTTTTCAAACTGTGTGAGAATAGAACTAATTTTGAGTTAGTTAGTTTCATAGAAATATGTTTCGCTGCACTCCATTCCTCATCCGTCAATGATGCATATGGGGAATGCAAGTTTGCTAGTTTACATATTTTTTCAATATAATACAATTTTATATAACCATTCAGAGTAAATATCCTCATTTCCAACAGATTTCTAAAAGTGCTTTGTGCTTAGTGCTCGAAAAATCGAATTACTTTTATAAAGTGCTTAGTAATCGCAAGCCTTTTGGGAAAACGCGGTGCTTTGTGCTCGAGGCTCGTGATCATTTTTATTGAGTGCTTAGTGCACAGCTCTGGTATATCATAAACTAATCGTCTGGCATGGCTGAAATTTTGGAAGAGCCTTCAGAACCTAACTCTACTGCAGACTTCCAAGTTTGAACGCGATCGGATCCATATTGTTGGAGAACCGAGCATCAGCCTTTTGTGAGTTCGGTAGCTGGATGCGAATCGTTGTATTTTTGCGAGAACCTTCAAAACCACGAATGTCATGATGACATATTTCTGCGCGTATTTTCTGAGGAAAATCGCGTTATTTCATCACAAATCTTTAGGAGATGATAGCCCTACATTAGGGTCCTGTAGCGGTCAGACCTGGTTTTGAAAGAGATCCTCCTTAGGAGGAGGCAACTAAATATTGAAGGGATTTCTATGAACAAGAATGAATATCTTTGAAAAATAGAGAAGGCGATTCTTCTTCAAGGGCGCCTGCAGAGGAGTATATTTGTAAGAGAGGACTTTTGAAAGGTTATGTATTATTTTTAATATGATATCACTGAAATTTTGCTGAAGGCTTCAAAACTTAACTTTAAATTATCCACACTTTCTGATCGTGTGAGGTGAGAGGCTCATTTCTCGATATTAAATCTCGTGATGGGTAGAGAGGCATTTTAGGCCAGTTTTTCTTTCACTAATTAGAATATATCTTTATGTTTCACCTCAACACCTTTAGATCTATCAATGGGCATTTATTGGTTAATAATGAGTAATTGAATATTACTGGAATTCAATTGAATTTCATTCAATATGTTAGTAACTAAACTTATAATTTTCTTTACTTTGATTATTTAAATATGACATTAATTCCAGTAATATTTTTCTAGAATGATTATGTATTCTTCTCCCAAAGAAGAATTGAAGGTAGACAATGTGTTAATTTTTTCATCATTGCTTTCTCTCCTGACTTCACGAAAAAAAAATTGGTTCAAGCACTGACGTGAAGTCAGGAGCTTTTGCGCGTATGTTCTATTGTCCATTCTCCTGTATTGGACACTCTTAATCGAATTTACCATGGTGAATTCAATTGTCTATTATCCTGTTTTGGACACCCTTAATAGAATTCACCAGGGTAAATTGGATTAAGAGTGTTCAATACAGGAGAACAGACAATAGAATTCACCATGGTAAATTCGATAAAGAGTGTCTAATACAGGAGAATGGACAATAGAACATACGCGCAAAAGCTCCTGACTTCACGTCAGTGCTTGAACCAATTTTTTATGATCAAATGATGATAACATCATAGTCGACAAATCTGTTCTTCGATCACACTGACTCATGAGATCCGAACGCCCATACTCCCCTTTAGAAGTGCTTATAGGTGTCGTTTTCAATTTTTCCGCCACCGAAATAAAAAAAAATTGAGTGCCCGTAACTTTAGATGCCCGCCATTGAATTTCAGAACAATACATGAGAGGATTATTGAAACCATAAAAAGTTTTTTGCCAATTGCGTCCGGTCCAATTAAATTTTTATTCTTCGCGATCTGTAGGTGGGCGTATTCAATTTAGATTTCACTCTTCAGGCGTTTTTTTTATGAAGGTATATGCTGGGTATGGCGGAACTATGCTCTTGAACGTAAATGCTGAACATGAGAATATTTGAAGATGGGTTTGTCAAATGCGGGTTCCATTGGCGTTGTCCCATTGTGCTATATTTCGTACCAAAAATCAATTGCCGATCACTTCTTGGGACAATTCTAATAAAGAAATATCAAAAGGACTCACGTTACGTCAAGGGATTTTGCCTACTCGTTCATTCAACGAACGATATATTCCATAGATTTGAAATACCGTATACAGTATTCCAGTTTTTTATCGGAAGTGACATAAAAATATCTTTTTTGCTCATTCAATGTTTTATTTTTTTTTTCATATGAAAAATTTTTTGATTTTATTTATCACTATAACCTGCCTCACCTGCAAGAATTCCTAACCTTCTCATGTCATTCTGGAATAACATTTTCAAGATGCCCAGTTTACTCCCAATGTTAGTTGGTATACGGAAAATTCTTGATTCGTTTCAGATTGTATGATTTTATCAGGTGCTTTTTACGAATTTTCTTTTTGAAAATTTCATTTTGATGACAATAAGAATGTGCCCATACCTGTCTTGGGAGTTTATGTGGTATTCATCAGAGTATGATGAAGAAAATAGTATTTCTTGTTCTGGAGCTTAAACGATTGTTGTTTGTTGAAAGGAAGTGATTTCGTATACACATCTCCTAAATTCTTGGAATCCGTATAACATGGAAAACCCTGTAAAATAAGTCTGCCCAGCTAGCTCGGATGTCAACGATATGTCTATACTTCCTGGAATATGAGATGATAAACTGAGATTGGTTTAATTAAAAATTCCTTTGGTTACAAAGAACACTTAGCTCAGTATTTCTACAACGATGCCCCAAATTAGGAACCAGTCTTCTTCAGGGACTTCGTCCAGGGAAAGCTAAAAGTGCTATTCCAAATAATGCTCGGGATCTCTGCAGATAAGGTATAGAAAATCTTCCAAATGGGAGTTCAGACTCTCTCCAGATAAGGTATTGGAAATCTTCCAAATAGAAGCTCAGGATCTCTCCAAATAAGTATAGGGATCAGCCCCTGCAAAAAACGTGAAAACGTGCAAAAGATTAAATTTTATTCCAATCCAAAACAAAAGTTAGATACGTAAGATAGATTTCCGCTCCAATCCAAAAACTACAATAACGTAACCACCGTTTCATATACCACTTTGGATATAAGTTAACAATATACAGACATTTATCATTGACACAAAAATACGCAAGGGTCGCGAGGCACATAATCCTTCAGAACAGCATCAGTATTAAATTCATATCTACCAGAAAAAATAGTACATAATCGAAATAATCAAACATCATATTTATACTCTATATGATTTTCTAACAAACATGGCGTGTAAAACTATAACCACTAATATCAATCTGGAACAATCACATGAATCAATTTACCAAACCAATTTTGATAACCTAAAAACATATTTTAAAAGAATCATCGCCAATCCTGGGGTATATTTCACAACAACATACACGAAACTGTTTTTCAAGATTTCTAGAATAGAATTAAACTGGCAGCCATTATTGAATTATTGTTAATTCTTCAGATTCTTACGTTTCCAAATTATTTGCAATGACTTATAATTTAGTACAAAACAAATTTTCTTGTGATATCCTATTACCGCAATGGTACATTAATCCATGGTGAATGGATTTACTCTGTAGAGGCCTGTAAAAATGAATATCTGGCGAAAAATCCTGATATTCAGATTTTAGAATTTTCTAGAAGCGCACATCAGAAGTGTTATAAACAGATTCATGGAGGCTGGAAACGTTAATAAGGGAAAATCGATGGGAAGACCTCAAGTATGTTCCTCAAGAAGTTGTTGAAGAATTGAGGGCACGAGTTGCTCAAATGTCACTGAATAAATGATATTTACAGTCTGGAGTCCCCTTGAGTACTTGCTACAAAGTATTAAAGAATAACTGAATTTGTACCCTTCAAAATAACGATGATACAACAACTCCGTCCAATAGATATTCCACGTCGTCTAGAGTACTGCCATTGGTTCCTAAATAATCTTAACGTGGGCAGATTATTGGACTTAAGTTTTTCTAGTGATGAGGCTTGGTTTCACTTCTCGGGTTATGTGAATTCTCAAAATTACAGTTTGGACATCTGAGAATCCCCATAGTTTTATTGAGATTCCATTACATTCGCAAAAAGTTGGTGACTGGTTAGCAGTTTCTCGTCGTAGCATATATGGCCCAGTTTTCTTTCATGACAGCATTAATGGTGGAAGGTACAAAAGAATAATGCTGGAGCCATTCATAAACCAATTAGATGACGAAGAAATACAGTTAGGATATTCTCAACAAGATGGGGCAAATCTAAGCTATCTTCGAGAGTTCTTTGAAAACCGAATAATAAGTCGAGGACTCCAGCCTTTCTTTCCAACACGCTCTCCAGACTTGACTCCCCTGGACTTCGGCATCTTTGCATATATGAAAGATGAGGTTTTCAAAAGACAAGAAGATAATATTGAGGAAATCCAATCATCAATAACAATTTCAAGTTGACCCGTAGGCCAAATTTACGTTTCACTGGCTGCGAACTACGGAATTTGTAAACATGGGGTTTATGAACTAAAAGTGTGTATGTTGTTATAACATGATTCAGCGTGACGAAATTTTATACTATTAGCTACTCAAGAATTATCACAATATCTTCCGACAAACTCATTTTTAATATTCTCAATTTTTTTCTCTCCGAAACTCTGAAAAATATCTGTTAAATGAAATTTTATTATTTCGTGAATTGCTTCTGCGTAAGAAATACAAGATATTTGTCAGAAGCAATAAATCGAACAATCTCGCCTAACATACAATAACGACACAACATCAACGATGAAACAACAAATTTTCGTAACATTTCGGAGTCTAAATCAGACTCCTTCTATAGACACTTAACGAAAATCTTCAAAATTATTGTTTGTTTATATAGCTATTCTGAAAATCGAAAATTTCAGGTGAATTTTTAGTATTCAGTTTCATGCCATTGAGTAATTTTAAAATTGGTCAAGTAATTGTTTTGAATACTTAGATGTAATTGATAGTGAGGATGAGTTATTACTATTAAAACCATCTGAGGTAAGAGACCAGGCGCGAAATGCATAATTTAATTTATTATCGAATAACTCAAGAACTTAAGACAAGAAAAACTTTCTCTTGCTGATTGCACTCGGAACTGAGTGCTTATCAATTTGTCCAAATGTCTGTAATTTTCGAATTTTTGGCTGAAAATGGTCTCAACAATTTTGGTCGACTCACTGATCAAGAATCCGAGGTAGAAATCGATTCTGTCCGGCCGGTCCACCGGCCGTAGGCACGATAACTATCGAACGAAAGGAGTTAGAGGATTGAAATTTGCAAGGTGGGTTTGGAGCGTAAATATCTCGGACAAGTTTGTTGATGAGCGAAATCCATCAAGCGGTTTCGGAGTTATGGCCAATTTTAGTAAAACACATTTTTGGCGCTCTAGTTCCTCGGAACTGAGTGCTTATCAATTTGCCCAAATGTCTGTAATTTTCGAATTTTTCGATGAAAATGGTCTTAAACGATTTGGTTCAACTCACTGATCAAGAATCCGTGGTCGAAGTTCATTCTGTCCGGCCGTCCGGTCGGCCGGCCGTAGACACGATAACTCTCGAACGGAATGAGCTAGAGAGTTGAAATTTTCAGAGTAGGTTTGGGGGATAAATATCTCGGCTAAGTTTGTTATTGGGCAAAATCGGACAGATTGTTTCGGAGTAACAAAAAAAAAATTTTTTTTACAAAACAAACTCCAAATATATTTTTTTTAATAAGCAATTTTATCATAAGAATCCATTCATATCATTTTTAACTCTAACAAGCTAATACTTTCGGAGATATGATTTTTCAAAATTTCAATAATAAATCGTATTTCAACGTTGTCACAGAATGATATAATTCTATGTATGAATTGTCCTAATGTCAACTTATGTTTCTGTGACATGACATTATCTAATCAATCGAAGAATTGTGAGCGAAGTGAGAAAAATCTCAGTTGTTTGCTCCGAAATTAGTTTTTCTCAGAAAAGTCTTACATTTCGGAACGGAACATGAAGTTAGTAAGAGATCTGAGAGTAGTGAGACTGCTTTTCATCCATAGACATAGATATAACTCTCGAACGGAATGAGGTAGGTAGTTGAAATTTTCAGAGTAGATTAAGGAGATGAATATCTCGGTTAAGTTCGTTATTGGGCAAAATTGGCCAGATTTAATTTGATTTCTTCCATGGTGCAGTTCTCATTCTCATGATTGCTCATTTAATCTTGATAAATAAACTATTATTTGAATTGAATTTCCTTTATGATGCGGTTATATCATATGAATACATTGCTATAATTCCCAACTCTGAGAAACCAATACTTTCGGAGATATAATTTGTCTGTTTGAACTAGAGCGCCAGAAAGCTCCTGTCCACAGGGCTTGAACCCATTTTTTATGAATATTTCCGAAACCGCTCACTCGATTTATCTGAAATTTAGCATCGAATTGTAGAATCATGACCTCTATACGCATGTGAAGTTTTGTATTGACTAGGTTACTCGATTTATCTGAAATTTAGCATCGAATTGTAGAATCATGACCTCTATACGCATGTGAAGTTTTGTATTGACCAGGTTACCGCAAAGTGTCAAAAAAAAAATTTCAAAATTAAAAAAAAAAATTTCTACAATAACTCTCGAACGGAATGAGCTAGGCAGTTGAAATTTTCAGAGTAGGTTAGGGAGATGAATATCTTTGTTAAGTTCGTTATTGGGCAAAATAGGCAAGATGGTTTCGGAGTAACAAAAAAAAATAATTTTTTTTAAGCAACAAATTTCAAATTCAATTTTTATTTAAGATGCAGTTTCACCATTAAAATCCATCGATATAATTTTCAACTCCAACAAGCTAATACTTTCGGAGATATGATTTTTCTAAATTTCAATAATGAATCGTACTTCTATGTTTCCACAGAATGCTATAATTATTCTATCTAAGCTTTATTATGTGATCTGTTCTATATGAGAGAGTCAAATTCATTTCAGTTATTTTAATTTGATTTCTTCGATGATGCAGTTCTCATTCTCAGATTGCTCATTTAATCTGGATAAATACACTATTATTTGAATTGAATTTCCTTTATGATGCAGTTCTATCATAAGAATATATTGATTTAATTCCCAACTAACAATACTTTCGGAGATATAATTTGTCTGTTTGAACTAGAGCGCCAGAAAGCTCCTGTCCACAGGGCTTGTTTTCCTATACATCCAAGAAAATGAAGTTTCAAGCTCTTTTTGAAAGGCAGTCAGATAGTTTCCATTCAAGAAATTCCCAAGTTTTCAAAAGAGAATAAATCGAAAAATGTCATCAGAGGCCCCAGGTGAACTGTATATGAGCACGAACGTGAGAATATACTGAAAATGATCTATTATGGATTTAAGAACTATTTTGCACGCATGTTATAGGGAACAGCGTTCTATTATTTCCCCGAATTTCTATAGTTTTCGATTTTTTTGACGAAAATAGTCTTAAACGACTAGGTTCGACTACTGATGATGAATTAAAGGTCAAATTCCATTCTGTCCGGCCAGCCATCCTTTGCCAGGATAACTTTCGAACGGAAAGAGATAGTGACTAGCAATTTTCAGGGTAGGTTGCACATCCGAATGCGACAGCAAATTTCATTAATAGGCATAAACGGCCAAATTCTTTCGGAGTTATACCCATATGAAATAATGTTTCCTCAGTAACTCAAAAAATACAAATTTTATCGAATTGAAACTTGCGGTAGTAAGTAGTTGTAGAATGCCAACTCGCAAATTGCTGCAAAATATCGTGGGGACCGTATCGCTAGAAAAAACATAAAAGATTGTCTTCAAAAATTTGATATTTCAGAAACTATTTCTGAAATTCAGCTGAAATTCTGCAAAAATTTTCAAGCTCCCATTTTACAATACATTACTGAAGTTTAGCTCGATCGACTTTGTATTTCAGGCATTTATCGTGAAAATGAAATTTCGAAATGGTATCTAAATACTTCTTCTGAAATTTCGAATCATGTAAATCTCAGAATGGGCGAGATCTTAGCGTGCTCACCAGCCACGTAGGAGATCCGGGTCACCCATCCAGGTACTGAACTCTCCCAAAGCTGCTTAGCTCCAGGAAGAAAAATAATATTCCCAATATTTTCAAGAATATAAATCCGACATGCGTCCCGAAAAAATGGTACACTTCTTGGCCTAGAATGGTCTCAAAGGATTAGTTTCGACTCCAATACATACATCCTCGGTAGGGTAAAAAATAAAAAGTGCTGTGTTAGTGGTGGCGTAAGGACCCATTCGAATACATACATTCACATTTGGGTCAAAAATAAACAGTGCTTTGTCTGTGGCGGCGTAATGTATAGCACTGGTTTTATTTGCAGTAATTTATTCCGATGATACAAATCAGTACAATAGTGCGGCTGTGCCATGTGGACCTGATTTCACATTTTATCAAAAACGCCCTGTATAGCAGTATTTTTCTTAATATCTAATAAAATGAAATTATCAACTCAATTCCGTCCATAGCCCTTTTCACAAAGTTATTATTTGATAGAATTGGAAACAAAAATGGAAAAGATCAATAATTACGGCTACGGGAATCCATCCCGATACCTACTTGATCCGAAGACGAATGCCTACCACTGGGCCACAGAAGAACTAAATAATTAAGGCGAATTCAACTTATGTTATTACTGACCTTTGACACCTTGTTTTCAAATTTCTAATTTCGGAAAAATATAATCATGTTACATATTATCAAGTTTAAATCGAGAACTTGGCTATAAAATAAGTTACATATTATCATAGTCTAGATTTACTAATTCTTACTAGGTATTGAACGATATTATTACTGACGAATCGACTTGTCAAATTTGACTTCGGCTGATGATATTCTCTTCATCACGTCAAAAATCAAAAACTGTTGACAACTTCACTAGTCAAGTGTAAAACCAGTGGACGAGTATCTCGATCCCTGGAATATTTCAATATTTCCGCAATATCTTCTCCAATATACAGGGTCTTTCACGAGGAACCTCACCCATATTTATACGGGAAACTACTGAACGTATTTTCATGAAATTCAGCACTTATAAGTACTTCACGATGCTGATGAAATCTAAAATATTTTCAAGGCATGAGCACCTCCGGTTTTTCCGGAAATGACGTCAACTTCCGTTTTTCAAATTAGAACACCATTTTTTCATTGCAGAAATAGATTCCTTAGAAAATTTCAAGTTATTTTGATGTAACATTTTTCAGTTTTGGTTGGAAAATTCTCTCTGAGCGGGAAAATTCGAAAAAAAAATCGAAAATAGAGCTCCGCTGAAACAAGAATAACTTCGAGGTTTTTGGATGAAAAATTTTCATTTTTGGGATTTTTCAAGATGTAAGATTGATGTATCCACTTTAAAAATCGAAATCGCGATTCATGATACAGGGAGTGAAAAAATCGCTTTCAAAGTTAGGGATGACAAAATCGTGAAAAATCAATTTTTTCAAATTAGAACCCCATTTTTTTATGACAGATATTGAATCTACGTTAAAAAATAATGTGAGTGTATGCATCACACCCTTGCCCTAAAGTGGATATTTTCTAAGTTATTCACAAAAAACTGTTTTTCGTCTTGAATTTTCAGCTATTTCTTTTCCCTTCACGCCAAAAAGATGAAATTTTCAGGAACTGTTACTTAAACCATGTTTTAGATTTTACTACCCTAATATGCAAGAGAAAAAAGTTACAGGTTGTTCCTAAATAGATGGCGAATTTTGATTCGAATTTGTATCGGAAACCTCTTTATTTCAACTAATCGGCCATCGGTTTTCTCTCCAGTGATAAATAAATAATTCCTTATGAACCATATGCAAAAACTTACCATGTTTTACATTATTTTTTTTTAATGATAGATATCATTAATTACATCTGCAAAATTCCTCTTTATTCAGTAGCATTTTGTGTTTACTATTAATTTGGTGATAATTCGTATTAAGTTATAAAATCGATCACTATGCCTAATTTTACCAATGAAGATTATTTAAATCTCATTCTACTTCATGGAGAATGTAATAAAGTTGTAGATAGAACGATTCGACTGTTCATTGAGAGGTTTCCTGACCGACCCAGACCAACGAGAGATACCATTAACAGAACCATGACAAACTTGAGAAATGTCGGATCTTTCGTTAAGAAAACTATACACAGAGAAAAAAGTGTAGTAGAAGATGAGAACAACGAAATTACAGTTCTTGCATATTTTCGTGTGAATCCTCAAAATTCTCTCAAAGATGCCGAGATTGATCTGGGATTATCTCAATCGAGTGTTTGGAGAATATTAAAAAAACAATGAAATCGATAGGCTCACGTCCTTGGGTAAACATTATGATAGTTTCACAGGAGTAGGACAGTAGCAATAAAAGACTAATTTGAGCTAAGCCAACGTTTCGTCCATATATTCAGACTTTATCAAGGCTGCAGAGAAAATAAGATAAACCAGGTATAAGTTAACAGCACAAAAAATATATGTATAAATAAAATGGTGGACAGTTCTTAATAATCTTACCAAGTTCATTAAGTCAAAAACAAAAGGTGTTCATAGGCAGTAATTAACACTTTGTCAACAAAATTGGACATAGAAACAACAAAACAATCGAAAGGTGTTATTATGATAAAATAGAAATCTGATCTGAACAAACTGACACATGAATCACACTCCGATATTTTTAATTCACCCACATGTGCCCTCTTATCACGCACCGTGAAATTCCCGATATCTGTCCAATATATTTGAATAAACCTGACTGAGATCTTGTGTGTCGGTTCTATAATTGACAGTATTATTTAGTTTTATGAATATCATTTCGCTGATGTTCCTTTTTCTACCATTCGACTCGTAATCCATGATTTCCGTATTATCGAAGTCGAACGTATGACCCTCTGAAAAATGATGTACTGCGAGGGCGGTAGTATTTTCCTTGTCCCGGAATCTCATGTCACAATCGTGTTTGTGCTGCTTTATTCGTGCTTTCAGCAACTGTCTTGATTGCCCTATATAGCACCTCTGACATCCCGAGCATGGTATCTTGTACACCAAGTTGGATCTGTTGTCTTGGGGCGTTGGATCCTTCAAACGGGAATAGAGTGACTGTGTCGTCTTGAGGTTGTAAAAGACTAATTTTGTGCTTGTTGACACAGTCACTCTATTCCCGTTTGAAGGATCCAACGCCCCAAGACAACAGATCCAACTTGGTGTACAAGATACCATGCTCGGGATGTCAGAGGTGCTATATAGGGCAATCAAGACAGTTGCTGAAAGCACGAATAAAGCAGCACAAACACGATTGTGACATGAGATTCCGGGACAAGGAAAATACTACCGCCCTCGCAGTACATCATTTTTCAGAGGGTCATACGTTCGACTTCGATAATACGGAAATCATGGATTACGAGTCGAATGGTAGAAAAAGGAACATCAGCGAAATGATATTCATAAAACTAAATAATACTGTCAATTATAGAACCGACACACAAGATCTCAGTCAGGTTTATTCAAATATATTGGACAGATATCGGGAATTTCACGGTGCGTGATAAGAGGGCACATGTGGGTGAATTAAAAATATCGGAGTGTGATTCATGTGTCAGTTTGTTCAGATCAGATTTCTATTTTATCATAATAACACCTTTCGATTGTTTTGTTGTTTCTATGTCCAATTTTGTTGACAAAGTGTTAATTACTGCCTATGAACACCTTTTGTTTTTGACTTAATGAACTTGGTAAGATTATTAAGAACTGTCCACCATTTTATTTATACATATATTTTTTGTGCTGTTAACTTATACCTGGTTTATCTTATTTTCTCTGCAGCCTTGATAAAGTCTGAATATATGGACGAAACGTTGGCTTAGCTCAAATTAGTCTTTTATTGCTACTGTCCTACTCCTGTGAAACTATCATAATTAAAAAAACATAAAATGCACCCATATAAATTCAATAGGGTACAGCATTTGAAGGAAACTGATTTCGTCAGGAGAACAGAGTTTTGCGAAGCTATGATGATTCGATTTCAAGAGAATGAAAACTTTTTGGACTGTATAATTTGGACAGATGAATCTAAATTCACAAGGAATGGTTCTTTCAATAGGCATAACAGTCATTATTGGGATGAAGAGAACAACCACCACTTCAGACAATGGAACTTTCAAGAGACCTGGAGTTTCAATGTTTTTTGCGCCATCAAAAATAATGCAATTCTCGATGTTCACATTTATGATGGGACTTTAACTGGTAAGGTAGAACACTACACATGTTTGCATTATTTAAAGAATGTTCTCCCTTAGGAGATAGATATTCTGACATATTGACTCAAATAATTGAGCCGCTAGTACAGAACCATAATGACTTATGGTATCAACAAGATGGCGCGCCTCCACACAATTCACTCAATGTGTCAAATATCCTCTACAGGCTATTTGAAGATCGATGGTTGGCGAACAATGGTCCACATCTTTGGCCACCACGTTCTCCCGATTTAACTCCTTTAGACTATTATGTTTGGGGTAGGATAAAAAATATTGTCTACTCAACTCCCCTGACTGATAAAGAGGACTGCATAGAACGAGTCAGAAATGCGTTCAGGTTTGTTTAGATTTTTAGATTCATAGTTTTGAAACTCAATTTGGTTTTTAAACACTTTTGCAGATCTCTTCCTCCCGATGAAATAAGAAGAGCAACGAACGAAGCATTCCTGAGACGTATAAATAAATGTCTAGAAATTAACGGTCAAAACTTTGAGCATCTTCTCTAGTTATAACTGCGAGAGTTTGCCATGGTTCTCCTAATAGTAACTTGAAGTCGGTTTCAAGAAGGGGTGAAAAATCTACAGCATGGTTCAAATAACAGTTCCTGAAAATTTCATCTTTTTGGCGTGAAGGGAAAAGAAATAGCTGAAAATTCAAGACGAAAAACAGTTTTTTGTGAATAAAGCAGAAAATATCCATTTTAGGGCAAGGGTGTGATGCATACACTCACATTATTTTTTAACGTAGATTCAATATCTGCCATAAAAAAATGGGGTTCTAATTTGAAAAAATTGATTTTTCACGATTTTGTCATCCCTAACTTTGAAAGCGATTTTTTACCCCCTGTATCATGAATCGCGATTTCGATTGTTAATGTGGATACATCAATCCTACATCTTGAAAAATCCCAAAAATGAAAATTTTCCATCCAAAAACCTCGAAGTTATTCTTGTTTCAGCGGAGCTCTATTTTCGATTTTTTTTTCGAATTTTCCCGCTCAGAGAGAATTTTTCAACCAAAACTGAAAAATGTTACATCAAAATAACTTGAAATTTTCTAAGGAATCTATTTCTGCAATAAAAAAATGGTCTTCTAATTTGAAAAACGGAAGTTGACTTCATTTCCGGAAAAACCGGAGGTGCTCATGCCTTGAAAATATTTTAGATTTCATCAGCATCGTGAAATACTTATAAGTGCTGAATTTCATGAAAATACGTTCAGTAGTTTCCCGTATAAATATGGGTGAGGTTCCTCGTGAAAGACCCTGTAGATCCGATCGAGTTCAAATTTAGAACTTAAAACTGTAAAATAAGGTTTTGAAGGCTCTCGCAGAATTTCAACGATATCTGTGTGATTGTTTCTGAGATACAGAATGTTTTCAAATATTTTCCAGTGATGCGATCCTCACAATATTTTGCATATTATGCAAGTCTTCGTGTAGGTATTTGTCAACTAACTGTCGCGCTTGAATTCGATCAGATCAGTATTTTTCAAGTTATTGGGGAAACAAAATTCCAGATGGCTATAACTCCGGAACCACTCGGTGGACTTTGCCTATTAACGAACTTAGCCAGTGCATTTGGACTCCAAATCTACTCTGAAAATTTCAACTCTCATACTCAATGCGTCTGAGCGTAATCGTGCTGATTAGATGGACGGCCGGACACAATCAGTTTTGCCTCGAATTCTTCATCAGTGAGCCGAAACTAATCGTTTGAGAACATTCTCTGTCAAATATTCGAAAATTATAGACATTTGGACGAATTGATGGGCACACTGTTCACCTGGACAGCGCGCCAAAAAGTATTGTTACATTTTGACAAACTTTCAATGGCACTTGTCGACTTTTTGATTCAGAGGCAGTAATCTTTGGAATTGAAATCTATCAATTTTATTATGTGCCTACGTTGAATACGAGTCCACTTCAAAGATGGATCAATTTCATTAAGAAGGACGGAAGGATATGCAATAATCAAATAATATTTCTCTCATTCCAATTCTGAGGTTAATTCGTGAATGAAATTCGGCCCAACTCAACCGAGCAGGTCTCTGGACAGCCGAATTTTGAGAGATATTTATGCTGACAGAACCACATCGACATAAAAATTAACAATTAATAAATCCAGTCGAAGAATCCGGCGTTAATAAAAGTGCAGAAGCTGGTGGCATTTCCAAACACAACCGGATTATCATATTTCCAACGTAAAAACGCCCACCTGAGAAATCCAACACTGACAAATTAAAAGATTTATTTATTGTTTTTTTCGTCTCTTCGTTTTTTATTACAGGATGTATAAATATTCACCGTCTACGTTAACAAACCGAGGTTCTTCCATTGAGACTGAAACTGGTTTTTTGTCGATCTGGGGAGTTTTTCTCTCCTGCCGACCGTTCGATTGGATTCTTTTATTATGGTAATTTCGATCAAGTGGTGGGAGCCTGGTTGAGGTGTTTGGCGTCTAGGGTTTCGGCTAACCATTGTTGTAGGTCTCGAAAAATTGGTGGAAATAGATATTTCGCGTGATTCGAATTCAACGATTCCCAGAACTTATATTTCAGGTTATACAGGGTGAGTCAAGTTTTACATTAATGTCAAACACATTCCTCTCATGTTCTAGGAACAGCGTGCTATCAAATATCTGTAATTTTCGAATGTTTTGCCTATAATGGTTCTCAAACGATTTGGTTCGACTCACCGATGGAGAATTTGAGGTAAAATTTAATTAAGGTTGAGTATCCGAATGCGAAGGCTAAGTTCGTTAATGGGCATAATCAGGAAACGATTTTGGAAAAATGACCACCTGGAATATTGTTTCCTCAATAACTCAAAAAATACAGACCTAATTTATTGAAACTTGGCAATTACTCAATTGTAGTATACCAACGCGCAAATTCTTGCTAAACTAGAAGAAAAAAAAATGTCTTAAAAAATTGCATATTTCAGAAACTATGTGTCAGATTTCGCCGAAATTCCGCACAAATCTTCGCCTTTATCCAATTGAGTACCGGATTTCACCTAGATGGGTCTTGTCTTTCAGCAATTATTGGGATTTTTTTTTACTCCAGTAGAAATCCCATGAACTCAATGAATTTGAAGACATCTGATTGAACACAGCCAATCAGTACAAAATTATACTGCCTATTTCACTTATACCAAAATCTGAACAAACACAGGCCAAATACAGCTCGTGTTATCGCGAAAATACCAACTGTCTTTGAATTATGCTTGGTCTTACAACTTTGGTGTTTTCAACGAATCAGCCATGGATACGGACTGTTTAGCAAATGAGAAATATAAATTACAGACGTCAACATGAGTCATTTTGTTTATGATCAAGTCTAATGAAATATCACTCGTGACTGAATTTATCTCATAAGTCTGTCTTTTATTGTATTGTATTGTGTTGTATTGTATATTTCTATTATACTGATCCTCCGAGGTCTTCCCGAAGGAGACCCCTCATAAGCTCTCGAAGAGCTTGAGCGAGTAAGGAGAACCAGTTGTGTTCTGTGTAGGCTTTGTTACTGTGTCCTTACGCCACCCCAGGCACAGCACTGTTAATTTTGGAGCAACACCACTCGTCCTTCGGACTCGAGGTGTTTTCAAGCAACTCAGTTTCGTTAAGAAATAAGTCGACAGACTTATCGCGAAAATGCATTCACTTCTGATATTACAAGTGAAAACAGATCCCATGGGCGCTTTTCACTCTATCACGTTGTTATGGATACAAATCGATTTATTTGGATTTTGGCGTTTCAAATATTTAATATTTCAAAATGTCACGATTCGGTTGTAATACTGACGTGAATATTAATGAAATCATACAGGCTGTTTCATTGGTAAATGAACATACGCCAACCCGATGTAGCTCTACTCTAGACGAGTCTGAAAAACCTGTATAAGATATGTCTAATCAGCTCCATAGCGAAGATACAGGGTGTTTTATGTATTCACCAATATTTTCAATTGCTTATTACTTTTGAACTACCGTAGCCAGGGGTTACTTTGAACGACTTTTGCATCAATTTCACTGCAGCGCAAACATTTCTGCAGATTTTGAAAATTTTTTTAACCAATCGATGGCATATCATCTCACCTTCAATTTCCCGTTTGTACGACTCCATTATCTTCAATAGAAGTTGGTAGGGACATATATTTTTTTTGTTCAGAATTAATCCCTTTAGAAGGGGTTACTTTGAACAAGAGTGCGTTTACCGTAGAGAACGCCAGTTTTGGGCGCTCTGTTCATAGAAACCCCTTGAATATGCAAGTATGAGTTTTTGAAAGAATAATGCCGCCTGATAACAAGGTTTTACTTCACGGTTTAGCTCGTGAACCCCTGGCAATGTTTATTTTTTTTATCGAAATGCTCCAAAAATTGTTTTTGTTATTATTATTATTATTATTATACTGATCCTCCTGGGTTTCATTGAGTTCACTCAACAATGCACAAATAAACACAAAAATTATAACTTTATTGAAAACATTTACATCTCTCAAGGAGCATGGGAAGCAGTAGATACCAAATGCCACTATGTGCGCGCACAGAAGTTTTTCCTCTTCAGCCGAAAATACGGTTGGACGCCCTGGCGATTTCGCTACAATTGAGAGGTTAGCAGCTGCTGCGTTTGCCTTCGCCGCCTACATGTACATGCAAATCGTTCCAGTGGAAATGTTGAATCTAAAACAAGAAAATATTCGTAACTAGGAACAACAATGGATTTGAATCTGCTCTAGTAGGTACCTACGTAAACAGAAAAAAACTCACTCAGTACAAGCAGCCCTGATCGTTGATTTTCCAGCTAAACACTATTCTACTGCCTTGGCAAGGATTTCTGGTGAATAATTTCGGTACTCCCGAGCTCCCAACTTGCGAATATAAGTTCGCGGCATGTTGGCTTCGTCCTAATGAACAAAAAATAGACGAAAGCACGATGTTCAAAGCAACCCCTCAAAGTTCCTGTTTTTTACTCGAATCAACTCGAAATCAACGAAATGAGTTAGAGATATGAAACAAAAAAGAAAATACTGCCAATAGATTGATAACAAATATATAACTTACCTGAAATGGTATTTCAGAACACGATCACTGCGGCAGAGGAGGTTTGAGGATTGTTCTCAGAACAGCTGATTTCACCATTCCGATAAAAAGGCGCGCAGCGGCTCGGGTTAGCTAACCTGACAACGTTTCGCGATCGCAGCGTCGTCTACATGTAATCATTGAATGTAGAGTACCAACTAGAGCTCGCTAGCTTGTGAACTAAGCCCGCTATGAGGATGTTTGCTTTTACAACGTATCTGTTCAAAGTAACCCCTTGCGTTCAGTAACCCCCGGTTACGGTACCCAAAATTTGGCATAAGTCTTCTAGTCAGTATTTTTCAACTATTTACCGTGCTTTGATTTATCATTTTTCAAGTTATTGGTGAAACAAAAATTCAAATGGCTATAACTCTGAAACCACTTGGTGGATTTTCCCCATTAACAAACTTAGCTGATGCATGTGGACTCCAAACCTACCCTGAAAATTTTAACTCTCCAGCTTATTGCGTTCGTGCGTAATCATGCGTCCACAAATGCTTTCCATACAAACAACAAATATTCAAAATCCATGTTGTTCTGAAAAATAATTTGTAAGAATAACGAGAACAGCAAATTTTCAATCAGTGGAACAAACACTTTTTCGAATTAAATCTTAATGAAAATCATTTTTGAGGATTAAGTGGAATTTCACTCATTAAATCATTCGACAATAATTTTGATTAGTCAAATATCGTGAAGGCTACTGAAATCTACTGATCCTCAACGAAAATTTTCTGCTTTTTCCGAAAATTCTAATCAAATTCCAATATTCCTTCATACAGGGTGTTGAATCTCAGCTTGCAAAAAGTTCTAAATTTTTTTAATACTGAACTGAACTTAATCGATTGACCCATAGAAGTGTTTTTTGCGTTCCAAATATCAATTGATTCTACTGGGTGATTCAAAAGTTATAATGAATTGAAAATATTGGCGAATACATATAAATCACACTGTATCTCAGCTATGGAGCTGATTAGACCTATCATATACAGGTTTTTTGGACTCGTCTAGAGTAGCTCTACCTCAGGTTAACGTATGTTCATTTACCAATGAAACACCCTGTAGAATCGAACATACCAAAAAATACCGTTTGCAGTAAAAAAATTGTATGGAAAGCTTTTATAGACGCAAGATTACGCACGAACGCAATGAGCTGGAGAGTCAAAATTTTCAGGATATGTTTAGAGTCCACATGTGCTGGCTAAGTTCGTTAATGGGCAAAATCCATCAAGTGGTTTCCGAGTTATAGCCATTTGAAATTTTGTTTTCCCAATAACTCGAAGAATACTAAATCAAAGCACGGTTAATAGTTTAAAAATACTGACTCAAAGACTTATGCCAAATTTTGTGAGGATCGCATGACTGGAAAATTCAAAAAAATATATTTGAAAATATTCTAAAACTAAATTCAGAAACTATCCGACAGATATCGTTCAAATTCTGCGAGAGCCTTTAAAACCTTATTTTAGTGGGATGTTTTAGATTTGAACTCGATCAGATCTGTATTAGTGAAGATATTGCCGAAATACCGAAATATTCCAACGATCCAGATGTACTGGTCAATTCTATTACACTCGACCAGCGAAGTTGTCGGCAGTTTTGCAGTCGGCATATGAAGACTGCTTATGTTCATATTTATTTCCGTGCTTCCGAGCGGCCGAACGAAGTTGTATTTGACAAGTCGATACGTTAACAGTATGTCAAAATTCACTTAAAAATCAGTTGAACAACATAATATTATTATATTGTTTATTATATTGTATTATACTGATCCTCCTAGGTCTTCCTCAAGGAATCCCCTCATAAGGAAGAGCTTGAGCGAGTAAGGAGAACCAGTTGTGTTCTGTGTAGGCTTTGTTACTGTGTCCTTACGCCACCTTAGACACAGCACTGTTAATTTTTGACCCAACAGTGAATGGTGGCGATTACCGTGACTAGAAAATTTATTTCCTAGCCTCGGGATTGAACTCTGGGCTTCCGCTCCCAAGTCAAACGCTCTGCCCCTGAGCAATTATCCAATTATACCAATTATCCCGAAGAAATTGATATAATATAAATTCGGTAAGTATTAAAATCAAACTAATATTGCTTATTTATTTATTCTTCGATAATTTTTCAATACGAGAGGATCATTGTCAGTTCCAGAGGATGGTTGAAGAATAGTAATTTAGATGCATTTATATCGATATTTAAAACCATTCGTTGGTCAAAGGTAATAAAATATGGTGTATTGGAAGTATTTTGATGAATTGAAACAGATATTTTCAGATCACAAATCACAGATTACATGAAACTTGAGTGTTTTCTTATGTTATTAGATGTGCAAATTACTGCTATACAGAAGGGTTTTTGTGTTTTGTGTCAACTCATTTTTTCTAATTTGGAGAAAGAATCGATATTGAAGACATAAATGGCCTCCAATATTTCAGCTTATTTTAGCGCCAAGTTCTAGATTTGAACTCGATCGAATCTATATTACTGGAAATATTTGGAAGCTATGCATTTTCTGGAGCTAAGCAGCTTTAGGCGAGTTCAGTACCTAGATAGGTGGCCAATTTGGCTATAAATTTGAAGAGCCCGCCAAAGCCCCTGTTCACAGAGCTCTCCTACTTGTTTCCAAAACTATTGGATTCAAAAAACAAGTAAATTTTTCAGAATTTCTATACGTATCACCATGCCTGTATTGCCTGCGATCGGGACAGTTCGGGCAAACCAGTAAATATTGGACCAACAATAGCAGTCATTGAGGCAAATTTCGATCGGTCTTTAGAAGGGTAATGACACTATTGACGTTCATTGAAATATAGTCTAATTTCCTGGTAAATTGTTATATGTTTCGAAGAATCAAACTACTTTGGTGTTCAATGGTACCTCATTCATTGTGAAAATGATAGGTTGCATTTCACATAATATAATAAGTATTGCTCATGTTTCAAATTTGATAACAAGTCGTCTCCATTTAAATCAATTATACGACCTTGAACACCGCAATCATTTTTGTTGGTTGAACATTTATTCCATTTGACGCAGTGTGAGTGTTTTCAAATATAGGGATATCATTGCAAATAGTTCAGTGTTTTTGCGCGCTTGTTCTGCCAGGAACAGCGTCTTATAATTTTGTCCAGAAAATCCGAAAATGGTCTCAAACGACTGGGTACGACTCACAAATGAATGTTCCGGGGTCAAATCTAAGTATATTCGTCCGGCCCACCATAAGCACGATTCCTCCCGAAATAAATGAGTTAGAAAGTTGAAATTTGCAGGGTAGCTTAAGAGCATAAATGTTAAGATCTTTAATGGGCGAAAGCCACCTACTGGATTTGGAGTTATGAACATTTTGAGGTGAAGCTTTTTTAATGAATATTTCAGAAACTTCTCATTCGATCTATCTGAAATTCACCAAATTGTCGAATTACGACTGTTATGTGTGTGCAAAATTTTCTAATGATCGGATGACTACGAACCAAAAAGAGAAATTTCAAAAATTTCAAAATTTTGTTTTCCCAATGATTCGAAAATTACTGATCTGATCAAATTGAAACATGGCTGTCAGTGGCAAAAGACAGACGCAAACAATTATTCAAAATTTCGTGAGGTTCACATGACTACAATGAATTCAACTATTTTGCGGAATATTTTGCTGGAAATTCTGTAAACAAATATCGGGTTGAGTTTAATTTTGGCACTTAGGTTAACAATAATGACATTTTAGAACATGCAAATTTTCATGGAAAACAGACCCTTAGGAGCTCCAAAAACACATTCCAATATGATATTAAAAATGCGAATACGAATGCTTTGTTTACAACTTGAAATCCTCATCGGAATCGTTATTTGTGCAAAGGATCGATAGGATAAGTGTGAGTACAGAAACGCATCAAAAAGTGGATAAACGGAGTATTTCTAAAGCTCGAACGAATTTACGGTATGGTTATTAAATGGATTATTTCTGTGTTTTCTCTCCCAAACTCTGAAAAATATCTATAAAATATACAATTAATTATTTTTTGATTTGCTTCTGCTTAAGAAACACCAGATATTCGTCAGAAGCAATCAATCGAACAATTTTGCCTAACAAATAACAACGAAACAAAATCAAGGAAGAAACAACTATATCGTAACGTTTCGGAGTCTATATCAGACTCCTTCGTCAGACGCTTAGAGAAAATCTTCAGAATTATTTTGTTGATAGTTATTCTGAAGTTATAGAATTGTTGACAGTATTTCAAAATCATAGCTAACATGAACAGAGAATGGAATTTTGCATATTGCTCAATTGGTATTGACCATATTTGGATGAATTTATAGAAAAATGAGTTGGAACTTGGATATTTCTATGCAAAGTAAAACGATGTTAGCTATGATTTTCAAATACTGTCAATGTGACAATTCTCGAATTTCAGAAAAACTATCAACAAAATAATTCTGAAGATTTTCGCTAAGCGTCTGACGAAGGAGTCTAATATAGACTCCGAAACGTTACGATATAGTTGTTTTTTCGTTGATGTTGTTTCGTTGTTATTTGTTAGGCAACATTGTTCGATTGATTGCTTCTGACAAATATCTTGTGTTTCTCACGCAGAAGCGAATCACAAAATAATTATTCTTTTATTTTATAGATATTTTTCAGAGTTTGGGAGAGAAAACCCAGAAAGAAACCATTTAATTATGAATATACCTCCCAAAGTATCCCTTAATGATTACTTACGGTATGGTTGACTGAAGGTGATTATTATGATTGACATATTAGCACCGAATATTTCCGAAACTACTCATTCGATTTGACAGAAATTTAGCACCAAGTTGTAAAATTACGACCCTCATAATATGTATGCAGGGTTTTGAATCCATCATATGATTTCTTTTTATGTTGGAACCTATCCTCTGCGGATGTTGACAATCACGACCACTGCCGGATATTCTTCAGCCATAGTGTTCGTCGGCGTCCTTGAGACCGTCTTTCCTCTATCTTGCCTTTTATAATCAGTTGCATTCGCTGATATTTCTCATTGCGCATCACATCACCATGATACTTTCCTGATTTTAACACATTGTAGGAATTCTAGGTCTTTTTGCATCCATTGCGTAGCAGTATCATTTATGACACGGTAGATGTACAAAATCCTGAGCCGGTTGTACCATATTTCGAAGGATTCATCACATGACTAGGAACAGAAAAAATTGGTTCAAGCCCTGTGGACAGGAGCTTTGGCGCTCTTGTTCAAACTTTGACAAATTATATTATCTCCGAAATTATTGGTCTCTGGGAATGATATAAATGGATTCTTACGATAAAACTTCATCATGGAAGAAATCAAATTCGAACAGACTGATTCTCCCCAATAACGAACTTATCCGAGATATTCATTCCTCATGTAAGAACATAGATCATATAATAATTAATAGATACAATAATTGAGTACAGCATTCTGTGAAAACATAGAAGTACGATTCATTATTGAAATTTCGAAAAATCATATCTCCGAAAGTATCAGCTTGTTAGAGTTGAAAATGATATCAGTGGATTTTTATGGTGAAACTACATCTTAAAAAAAATAATTTGAAATTTGAGATGTAAAAAAATTCTATTTTTTCGATTCTCTGAAACCATCGAGCCAATTTTGCCCAGTAACGAACTCAACCGAGATATTTATCTCTCAAACCTACTCTGAAAATTTCAACTGCCTAGCTCATTCTATTCGAGAGTTTTTGTAGTATCAAAATTTGAAAATTAAAAAGAAATGTTTTTGATACCTTACGGCAACCCGATCAATACAAAACTTCGTATGCATATAGAAGTCATTATTCTACAATTTGATGCTATTGACCGGCCGGACAGAATTGATTTCGATCATGGATTCTTGATCGGTGAGTCGAACTAAATTGTTTAAGACCATTTTCAGCCAAAAATTCGAACATTACAGACATTTGGGAAAATTGATGAGCACTCTGTTCCGAGGAACAAGAGCGCCTAAAACATTAAAAAATTATAAAACACTGTTTTCCCGATTGATCGAAAAATACTGATGTGATCGAATTTAAGTAATCATTACAGGAGACTTTGGGAGGTGTATTCATCACTATACAGGGTGTTCCTAAATTGGAGGTACAAGCGAAAAGAGGAGATTCCTTCAGTAGTTTTAAGGAAAAAAAGTCTCATAAACATGGGACCGCAAACGTTTCACTTCAGAGATAAAGAGTGTTAAAGTTAAATTTTTTTCAAGTTTTTCTCTTATAGTATCTACGCTTCACAAGATATTCAACTGAAATATGGCATAAATATTATAATTTATAGTTCACACCATGTGACAAGCCAATTTCGATAGAAAATCTACAGGGTAATATTTTTCCTGGAACACTACCGCTGTTTCCACCAGAACTTTTTTTTTGGCGAGCCATTGCAAATTTGGGAAATGTCAAAAGAAGCTCTGTTGTTATACTAAACTTTATGGTCTTATGTGGTTTTTTCGTATCTGCTACCAATTTCGAGAAAAATATTTTGAACGATACTCTCGAAATCCTCAGAAAAATCCAAATAAAAAAAAATAAAAAATAAAAAATCCAGTTAGTAAGCTCAAGTGAATTATTATTATTTTTTATGATTATTTTCCCAATCTGTAGCAATGATTCATAAAGATTCGATAAACTCGTATAATCATTACAAAAAAGTATTACTACAAGGAACGTAAAACTCAAAAAATAATCATAACAAAAAACTGAACAACCACAAAGGAACTGAACGACAGAAATTGTAGAAAATGTCCTCCCCCAACTCTTACACAGGATTCTGTTCTTCTTCTCATAGACTGTTTCAAACACTCCCGGAATATTTCTAATTGTATCAAACGCGCCTTAAACGATTTCTCAGTTCGTCTACGGTGTTCACAGAAATCTAAACTATTTATGTCTGGGGATCTGGCGGACCATGACTGATGTCCCGCCCGTCCAATCCACCTGTTTTCATGAACAATAACCAGAGCAAATCGTTTTCTAAAAAATGTCTGTGTGATTGACCAGTAAGTCGACCTGGCAAGAAGAAAGGACTAATCCAATAATCACCAATATTACCACCCCACAGGTTTAGTGAAAATTGCTCTTGAAAATGGGTTTCTACAATTCCATGTAGATTCTCCTCTGTCCATATGTGTTCATTATGAAAATTTATAATTTTAGTTCTTGAGAAATAGGATTGTTCAATATTCTATTGAGGTAGCGCTGACAAAATTTAATTCTCGAATGAAAATCTCGAGGCAAAAAAGCTTGCCTGGAGTTGTATTGCATTTGCATTTAAAAGAACACTAATTTTTCTTGTACTGGTTGTTCTTCTATTTCATTCATAACTGCCTTATCAAGTCGTGGTATTCTCCACTGCGTGGTCTACCTGCATTAATATTTTTCGTAGAAAAAGATCCAGCTTCCGAAAGACGCCTATGAATATGAGAGAACATTCGATGACCTGGTATTACTCTATTAGAATAGCATTCCCCTATTAGGATAGCATTCCATGTAAAGACGCTGAGCTTCTCTTGAATTTCCTTTTGCAAGACCATACCTACATCAAATCCATGTCAGTCATCATTTTGGAATTCGTGAAATTCGGCATGTTTTGATATTAAAAGCAACCGTCTTTACTTTTCAAAACACAAAAGTTTAATTTGATGTTTCAAAACTAACAATGAATTTATGCAGCACAGCTTACTAACTGAATGTTTATGACAATTTGGATGTTTCTGAGGATTTCGGGAGAAACGTTTTTCTCGAAATCGGTAGCAGATATGACAAAACCATAAGAGAAGCTAAAGTTTAGTATGACCACAAAGCTTCTATTCACATTTCTCTAAATTGACAGTAGCTCACCAAAACAAAGTTCTGGAGGAAAGAAGGGGGCAGTGTTCCAAAAAAAATATCACCCTGTAGATTTGCTATCGAAATTGGCATGTCACATGGTGTAAACTCGAAATTGTAATATCTATGCCAAATTTCAGTTGAATATCTTGTGAAGTGTAAAATCTATGAGAAACAAGTGGGAAAGCCCTGTGGACAGGAGCTTTGGCACTCCTGTTGAAACTTTGACAAATCATATCTCAAAAAGTATTGGTGTCTCAGAGTTGGGAATGATTCATGGATACTTATAATAAAACAAAATGTGTCTTTTAAAAAATAACTTCGAAATTATTGGTTTCTCAGAGTTGAAAATGATATCAATGGATTCACATTTAATTTATTTTATTTTATGGTGCAGTTCTATCATAAGAATCCATTGATATCATTCCCAACTCTGAGAAACCAATACTTTCGGAGATATGATTCGTCAAAGTTTGATCTGGAGCGTCAAAGCTCCTGTCCACAGGGCTTTCCCACTTTTTTCTACCATATTTTCTGACACCGGTTGACGCTTTTTCCGATTTTCGCGGCACTTTCCAACTTATAATGAAAATTCAAAGTTACCCGATGTACCAGATTCAAATTGCGGGTAACATTGAACGATTCAAAGTTACCTTATATTCATACGTTTCCCAAGTAGTTCAGAATTTAAGAATTTTAACTAATATTTAATGTTTACGAATGAATATTTTAAAATGGAACTGGAGACGACCACATAAAAGGCAAGGAAAATCAATAACATACCTACCGGCTCAAAATCGCCTTTGTATATTTAATTACACGCTGAAAACCGCACTCAGAAATGACGCGTAAAACGTAACAGAATATTTGACAGATGAGTAGTTCTCTTCAATGTGACAAAGTTCATATTGCTATGTTCCGTTTTAAACAGTATCTTGGACTTGCGTCCAACTCATAGGTACGTAAAAGTTGGACGATAGTCCAAGATGACATGTGTGAATACAGATTATACGATAATTCATAGATAAAATAATTAGAGCATTCTGTGAAAACATAGGAGTACGATTTATTATTGAAATATTGAAAAATCATATCTCCGGAGGTATTAGCTTGTTAGACTTGGAAATTATATCGATGGATTCTTATGATAAAATTGCATCTTAAAAAAAATAATTTGAAATTTGTAATGTAAAAAAAAAAATTTTTGTTTCGTTACTCCGAAACAATCAGACCGATTCTACCCCATAACGAACTTAACCGAGATATTTATCACCCAAACCTACTCTGAAAATTTCAACTGCCTAGCTCTATGTATGTTCGAGAGTTATTGTAGAAACAAAATTTTAAAATTTAAATTTTTTTTTACAGTTTACGGCAACCCGATCAATACATCAAGACTTCGCATGCATATAAAGATCATTATTTTACAATTTAATGCTGAATTTCAGATAGATCGAGTTATCGGTTTCGAAAATATTCATAAAAAATGTTCTTACTAAAAACGGTCAAAACTCTGAAACGGCGTGGTGGATTTCGCCCGTTAACGAACTTACCCGAGATATTTACTCTCCATACCTACCCTGCAAATTTCAATCCTCTAACTCCTTTCGTTCGAGAGTCATCGTGTTGACGCAGGTGCGGCCGGCCGGACAGAATCGATTTCGACCACGAATTCTTGATTAGTGAGTCGAACCAAATCGTTCAAGATCATTTTCAGCCAAAAATTTGAAAATTGCAAACATTTGGGCAAATTGATAAGCCCTCTGTTCCGAGGAACAAGAGCCGCTAAAAATACTTGAAAAAAAGTTAAACTTTAATAGCATGTATCTCGAAAACGAAACGTTTGCGATCCCATGTTTATGGGACTTATTATCCTTGAATCTCCCTCTTCGTTTCTACCTCCAATTCAGGAACACCCTGTATAGTTTCCTTTCTGGATTTTCTCTCCCTTCCCAAAAAAAAACCATACGTGAAATAAAAAAATATATAATTTTGAAATTGCTTCTGCGTAGAGCCCATGAAGGTCCCTTTGACAGAAGGTTTGTTGCACTTGCACAGATTGAAAATTATGGGTGATTGAACTGAATGAGATTTCATGCATGTTCGGGATGCTTAGAGGGGTGCATGTATGAGGGTAATTGATGTAGGTATGCACGGAACCTGTGTGTTATTTTGTCATTGTTGGCAGATATTGATAATTAGATTTAAGGTATATGCATTGTAATATTACATTAGATCACATTCACAGTACGATATGATATCATCTGTATTATGCGTATTATACGTTTATATCGTCAAGAAGAACAATTCTCAGATATAATAGGTTTTTTTTTAATATAAAATCACTTTCTTGAAGACAGTACCTCAGTACTCTTAGGCGCACTTGCTCACGTTGACCCATTTAAATTGAATAATGAGTGCTTCTAGCTCAGTAGATATAGTGTTCAACTCGGAACCGGAGTTCCTGGCTTCAATCCCGTGGCTAGGAAAGACGATTGTGGTCAGTGCTTTTTCATATCACGTGTTCCAAAAATCCGGTGTCAAATCTAATTCTGTTCCGGAAACACTCGAATGAAATGAGTTAGAGTGTTGAAATTCACAGAGTAAGTTTGGGGCATAAATATCTCGGTGTAGTTCGATAATGGGCTACATGCAGCGAGTGGTTTCGGAGTTATGACCATATATAGTGAAAGCATTTTTTCTTAATATTTCCGAAACTGCTACTAGATCTATCAGAAATTTAGCCTCAAATTGTAGAATCACTACATATGCGTGAAAAGTTTTGTATAGATCGGATCTGGAAAAAAAATACAAAAATTTGAAATTTTGTTTTCCCAATAGAGTTTTTACAAAAACTGATTGAAGTGAAATTCTACAGTTAATTACAAATTATTTGAGTTGTTTTCAACGGGAATCATACGATCGAATTCGGTACCTAGAGGTGCATTATCTGCTTATTACGATCGCTTTCTTTCTGCATATAAACAGGAATCACAGAATGGTATTTAAAACATTCAACGTTTCCGTCTTCTCTTACTAGGATTGATAAGTGTAAGTACGGTGGCGATTGAATAAGTGGATGAAAGATGTGTGCAATTTCATTTTTTTTTCAAAATTTGTCTGAAAGTTGAGCGAGGCCATATTACCACCTCATGTCAATTATGTATGGGTGCCAGCCATTTTCGAGGAAATAGCGTAGTTTCCTAGGCGGAATAGCGTGGTCCTTAGGGCAACTTTGAAATTCACGCTGCGTCTTTCGGGCATTTTTCGTTCTGCGCACGAGCAGATTGAAAGTTGATTTAACTGCTTCAGTTTTCGTCTGAGAAGCGTGGGATTTTGGGTTGGAAGATACAATTCCTCAATAGAATCCGCTTGAGAGTGCCCGCGCATGCGTGGATTAAAGCTGAGATATCTCCTGAACCACTGGTGCTGGAGAGTCAAAGTTTTGCGTGAGGTGTGAAATTTTGAGAGGACTTTCAGCCAGGAATGTACTGCGCATGCGCATAGAAGGAGGCATTATTTTTGTTTTATGGATTAGATTACACAGAGAAACACTGACTCTCCCAGGAGCTCAAAGGAGCTTCTGAGGGGGTCTCTTTAAGGAATACCTAGGAGGATCAGTATAATCATTATCATGGCATTACCAAGCGCACCAATGCAGATTAACTTCACTATGGAAGAAGTAAAAAGCTAAGAAAACACTGACGTGAGGTCAATCTGCCTTGGAGTGCTTGCTAAGGACATGATTATGATTATACTGAGTCTACTAGGTGTTCCCAAAGGACACCCTTCAGTTCCTATGAGCTTGTGCGGGGAGGGTCAGTTTTGTTCTTTGTAGGCTTTGTTACTGTATCCTTACATGAGCCTAAGCACTGTTAATATTTGACCCAACAGTGAATGGTTGCCTCCATCATCTGACTAGATCTCTGGTTTGCTTTATCCACTGAGCTTGACACACTCAGCATTCAATTCAAATTTGTCAACGTGAACAAGCGCGCCAATGAGTACTGACTTCACATCAGTGCTTTTTTATATTTTATCTGTTTTAAAATCTTTTTACCTACTGTTTGCCCCAAAGTAGTGGCATGCAAACACAAATATAAGATCATTTCGAGAATTAATGCCTTAGGTTCAAAAGGTAAAAACCCAAGGTAAGCTTAAATATTGAAACACAATTCTGAAGAATGAAAAGGTTATTCATAAACATAAACAAGACGAACCCCATTGTAACCTACCTAGTAATTCCTACAACCCCTCTCGAAAAATCGGAAGCCGATTACAAGAAACTTGAGACCGGACCACCCTCTTCAAAGATCAATTCACCAACGTGCTAATGAGGGTGTCGGAGTGACCTCATCCGTCACCTCCCGACAGGACCTGGTGGGCCACCCACGCGGCACTAAACGCGTTAGCGACGGGGCCGCCTTCTGGCTTCGCAGCATCCCCTATAAATCCAACCCCATAACAAACACCCCGTCCTCCTGGTCGCTAGCTAAGCGGATTGTAATCTTCTCCAAAGGGTATATTTCACTACGACAGAGCTCTCGGTTTATCTGTATCAAAGTGCTACCCTTGCGCGTGACTTCTGACACAGAAATATGTCCTTCGTTTTATATTTTCGATCTGTCGAGTTCTGTGGTCCGCTGAAGAGAGTGAAGGATGGGGGATACACGCAGGCGGAAGGAGGATATAGGAGGGGATTATGCTGGTTGCTTGGTTTTCATCGTTTGGGGATTCGGATGACGGGGGAATTAGGTCGTTCGTTGAGTTTAACATACGAGTGAATTTCTATTCGTTATCACGTACACAAATCATCAGCTAATAATTTCCCGCCTTCCCGGGCTAATGAAGAAATAGTATATTCTAAAACAAGTTGCAGAATGGGCTCCTAAACACGAATGCGAAATTCGAAAACGAGCGATGAAGGAGCGAGTTTTCGAACGCATGAGTGTTGGAATTGCCTTCTGCAACGAGTATTAGACGATATTTTCTCTATTTCAGGCAAGTTTTTTAAAATACTGTTGAAATTTAATGAAAAATTCGGATTATACATCCTAGTGACTTTTGTATTGTATCTTGGCAGTTGGAGTGACTGTTACGAAAGTTGACAGATCACCGAATTTGAATTGTACGTAGAGCATGGAGATCAGATTTAACAGTTTCCTACTATCATGAATAATTCAAAATTAGCAAGAAGGAAATCTCTATTACCTTATTTTTTGATGAAAATAAAACCTTTCCTCTCAACAATTATTTCACTTTATCCAGATTATCTTATATTGACAATAATTGACGTATGTTGAAATTTGATAGGATCGAATATCAGTGCTGACTACCACAAAACGAAAAATATAACTAGAAATAATGCGGGAATGAGTTGATTCCAGCACTGTTTTCAGTGCTAGAATGAACTCATTACGATACTGAAGTAGAGAAACAACTTTTTGATTCAAATTCGATTTTATTACTCAACATAGTAATAGTAATAGTAATTTTATTTTCCGCAAATTGCTAGGATATTTTGACATCCCAGACAAAAGTTCTTAAAGAAAAAGTCAAGAATTTCTAACTGTTAGGAAATATTCTTTTCATTTCTGTAAGGAAATATCACGTTGTTCGGAATTAATTTATAATTTGAAAATCTCAATGAAGTTAGTTTGTTATATTACTGTTATTTGACAGTTAAAATTATTGAAAATTGGAGGAACATTATTGTAACTATGAGAAACATTATGGATCACATGCGAGGTAGTAGGGTTATTTTGTTTAATAAATTGTACTGTAAAAATTTTATTTGCCACCTCAACCTTATTGTTAAGAGATTCGTCGGTATATCCTTTTGCTAGAAAGACCGACGAAAGCAGTGACCTGTATATTCTGTCAGATTCACCAAGTTCTAATAAGCAGCAAATATTTTAGGCATTTTTTTAAATTGATGTATTCGTACCACTTGTCTACAAACCTTTCCTCTCTGATATTTAAAGAAATATCAGTCACTGTTCTTATTTCCTGGTCTTAACGAAACCGACTTTCGATAAACATTCAAGTACATCTGATTACCACAAATATTCTTGCTTTGTTTGTCTTCGAATCAGGTATGCTAATTGAAAGCGTTGATTCTAGGTCTTCTACATCATGTGGAGTCATTCGGATTAACTCATTCTACAGGCCTCAGAAATACCAAATATTAAAGCCACCTAAAACTAAATAAATGTGTAATCTAAATAGAAATGAAATCCTTGTAAATTACATTAATCATTAAATTTTCTTTAGATGGAGCTTCCTGAATAAATTTGTCGATTTCTTTCTTCGTTATAATCTTCTTTACCCTCTAACCTTGAGATTGTCGTTGCAATAAAGAACGAAGTTTTGGATATATAGATATATCTACATTGTGTTTAATTGCAGGGGTTGACTTCAACATTGAATAATTAGCCATAATGTTGAAGATTTAATCTGAGCAAAGGTCTAGGAAGTATTCTCGCATAATTTCTACGATGTTGGACGAATAGTATCTCATATATAAAAATTTTATCAATGATTTTTTTTTAATTTTCTGTTGTTACGATGCTCACGAAATTTCGCAACAATTTGCGCGTCGGAATTCTACACCTAACTACCATGTTTGAATTGCATTGGTTTCGTATGATTTGAGTTACTGAGGAAATAACAACAAAATTTCACATAGGTATAACTCCAAAACCTTGTGGCCAATTATGCCTATTAACGAACATAAATGTCGCTTCCGGATGCGCAACCTACCCTAAAAATTACAAGTCGCTGTCTCAATTTATGCTGGTATAATATATATATTTTAATGATTTTTTTAAACTTTTTAGTGATACTTTCCTCGCGAACAACTAAAACTAGTTACTAAGTTTCAATTCGATCGGATCTGTGTTGGTTGAAAACGAAATTAGTACTCGGAAACCGTTGGCCGATCATGCCCATTAACGAAATTCTTCCAAAAATACAGCTCTGCATGAATTCCTCAACGCTAAAGGAAGACCTTCGCCCCAGCAATTTTCTCTGAAGGCCATCAGGCTCAGCGATCTGGCATTTGCTGCAAGATTTGCATACTTGGTATTCTCGGATGTGAATTGAATTGATATTGAAAGGTTTTAATGGCGAAAATACGAATAGTAGCAACTTTGCACCAGAATGAGACTACTTTTGAGGGAAAATCTGAAGGAATGTCGAAGAATCAAGTTCAAACAATATTTACTAGTTACAATTATATTCATTCTGATACTAATGTTATCTAGGGGCCAAAAAAAAATCCGTTTGGTAATTATTCAGTTTATATAAGAGTTAGGAGCAAAAAAAGTGGGAAAGACCTGTGGACAGGAGCTCTGGCGCTCTTGTTGAAACTTTGACAAATCATATCTCCGAAAGTATTGGTGTCCCAGAGTTGGGAATGATCAATGGATTCTTATAATAAAACCAAATGTGTCTATTAAAAAATAACTTCGGAATTATTGGATTCTCAGTGTTGGGAAAGTTATCAATGGATTCTCATTTAATTCATTTTATTTTATGATGCAGTTCTATCATAAGAATCCATTGATACCATTCCCAACTCTGAGAAACCAATCATTTCGGGGATATGATTTGTCAAAGTTTGATCAAGAGCGTCAAAGCTCCTGTCCACTTTCTAACCTTTTTGAACCATACTTTCTGACACTGGTTGTCGCTTTTCCGGTTTTCGTGGCATTCTCAACCTTGAAATGAAAATTCAAAGTTACCCGATGTACCAAATTCAAATTGCGGCTAACATTGAACGATTCAAAGCTACCTTATATTCATACGTTTCCCAAGTAGTTCAGAAATTTTGAATGAAACTGGAGACGAACACATAGAAGGCAAGGAAAATCAGTAACTCACCTGCTCAAAACCGCCTTTGTATATTTAATTTTGAATTATTAGGAAGCAACCAACACCCGCTGAAAAACGCACTCAGAAATGGCGCGTAAAACGTAACATAATATTTGACAGATGAGTAGTTCTCTTCAATGTGACAAAGTTCATATTGGTATGTTCCGTTTTAAACAGTACCTTGGACTTGCTCCATACTCATACTTATCATAAAAATTGGACGCATCGGAGCATTCGGTGAAAACATTAGAAGTAAGATTTATTATTGAAATTTTGAAAAATCATATTTCTGGAAGTATAAACTTGTTAAAGTTGAATATGATATCGATGGATTCTTATGATGAAACTGCATCTTAAAACAAAATTAATTTAAAATTTGTAATGTAAAAAAAAAATTTTTCGTTACTCCGAAAACATCTGCCCTATAATCAGCTTAACCGAGATATTTATCACATAAACCTACTCTGAAAATCTCAACTGCCTAGCTCTATCTGTTCGAGAGTTATAGTAGAAACAAAATTTAAACATTTTAAATTTTTGTTTGACATTACGGTAACCCGATCAATACAAGACTTCGCATGCATACAAAAGTCATTATTTTTCAATTGAATGCTGAATTTCATATATATCGAGTGATTGGTTTCGGAAATATTCATATAAAATGTTTTTACTAAAAACGGCCATAACTCTGAAACCGCTTAGTGAATTTTGCCCGTTAACGAACTCGTCAGAGATATTTACGCTTCAAACCGACCATGCAAATTTCAATCCTCTAACTCCTTTGGTTCGAGAGTTATCGTGTTTACGGAGGGCCGACCGGACCTGCCGGACAGAATCGATTTCGACCACGGATTCTTGATCAGTGCGTCGAACCAAATCGATTAAGACCATTTTCAGCCAAAAATTCGAAAATTACAGACATTTGGGCAAATTGATAAGCATTCTGTTCCGAGGAACAAGAGCGCCAAACAGAAAAAAATATTTTTCATGGTTTTCCGACCTGAAATTTGGCACATGAATCTATATTGTAATTTCATACAAGTTTACTTATAGCACTTTCCAGAAAAAGTTCTAATTTTCCGAGATGATGGACATTTTTGTTTGAAAATGGCGATTTCCGTTGAAACCGGAAGTCTCAGTTGGCCGGAGTTTTATCTCAGTTTTCATCATTTTTGATGCATCAACTTCTTATAATTAATAAAATTCGGAAATATTAATAGAAAAAAAAAGTCCCTCTTGGTGTGGAGTTGTTGGGAAGCGCACTGTATATTTTAAAAAACTTTTAAAATTTTTTAGTGACACTATCCTCGTAAACAACTACAACTAGTTACTAAGTCTAAGAGCTTCATCCCAGCAATTTACTTTGAAGGCCATCAGGCTCAGCGATTTAGCATTGGGCTGACTAGCAGCCAGATCTAAAATCTAATTGCAGAGCTCTGATGCTGCCCTGAAAGTTATCTGGTTACCGGCGCACGCAGATATTCCTAGTTGCGTGCAAGCAGATGCATTGGTTAAGCGAGGGCCACGCTCATTGTTAACTGAGCCAAAACCATCACTACCTATCTGTCGTAGTATGCTTTGAGAAATGGCTCAAATTTTTCTTCTGAATAGTGCATGGGGGACGATCTCACGAAGTAGAGTTTCCTCAGGCATTCCTCAAAGTCCGTGGTTAAAAGTCTTCTAGCTATGAAGAAGAAACAAGTCTGGGGACTGGTGCTAGGCCACCTGGTGACCTGTTTAATATACATACAAGTGTTTAATATGCATACAAGGAGCATGGGGCAAACTGGCGGTTCCTGGTGTCGCTGCAGTGCAGTACATGACTAAGAATAGTCCACCTAGGAAACACAACACCCAGAAATCCTATGCTGAGAGGGACCCCTTATAACGACAAAGACTGTTCCCAAGTCGTAGTGGCTAAACTTGGAGCTACTAGAACTCGGGGATCCGCGGTCTAGCTACAGTGGAGACGGGAGTGGATTCCAAAAAGGGAACCTAGTAAATGGCCGCCAGGTAAATTTAATTCTCCCAGATACCCCAGCGTAAAGTAATAATTCCTAAATTCATCAAAAGAATATTCACGCTAAAAACAAAAAATTTATTCCAGTAGCTTACAACCCAGATCTTTAGATTCATTAAAAAAAGAACTACTGTGAAACCCTGAATAAGGGTGGCGGAAGTTGTGCGTAGATATTATTCTTTGATTCAAATACGCGTCGCTTAAGCATCCACGTTTCTTATATCTATGATTATATATGATTACCACAAATCTTTCCCCAATTTTCGCTTTACAATAACAATAATTTATGTAATTGATGATAATCAGTTCACGTCATATATAGCAGGTATAAGATATCTTTCGAAGACCTATTTCCTATAACTTGCGTGCTGATTATCCTTATTCCTGAACGTAGTATTGCGTCGATGGTCTCGCAATACTGTCCTCTTTCTCTCGGTGCTCGTAGTCTGCAACCCTCGATTGGATGTCCCACAATGTTGATTACTGACCACCTTGTATATATTCGGGATCTGCAACACTGCGGTGGCTGTCTCACAGCGTTACTTATGGACCACCTTGTATATACTCGAATGTCTCAGTTTCACTCTTCCTGACATAAAAACCCTGATGACAGAAAAGAAACCATCAGTGACTTCTCTCAGATAAGAAATAAATGAATTTCCCCAACACATAATAATATCGGTTACCAGAATATTAAACAGACCAGTTATTCGTTGTTATGTAATATTTATAGAATTCGTTCATACCCTGATTTTCGGGGTTGTCCTGTATAAGTTTGCTTCAAAACCAAGTCTGGCCGTGCCTCCACCAAATAATCCTTCAAGCACACAGCAATGTTCTGGGTATAGAAAGATAATTGCAACCTGAATTGTTTCCACTAGAAATGAAGAGAATAGAACATTTAACACATACCTGTCAAAGTCGCCAAGATCGTTCACGTGGTAACCTGGATTTTGCAAAAGGTCTTTAAATCCTCTTTCGAGACAAGCGCAAGTTACCTGTTATCTTTCCAAATCAAACCAATGTAACCCTCACTCCTAATTCGATTTTCGAAACTATATCCAACTAAGAAGAATTCAACAATTCTTACGAAGTTTCGAAAATACGCATAACCTATTGCTCCTCCGTAGAATCTCCACAAAATGGTTAATCTCATCTCACTGACACCGACTCTCACAAAATTTGAGACTGTCACAACGAAACAATATAGCCAACTACTTCGGCTCTTAGAATACAATAATTCTTCAGCGTCGATTGGTACCACTGAGACCCAACCTCAAATTTAGTGTCAACATAAACGACAACCTTATCGTAAACAAAACATAAACAAACCCTTGCCTGCGTTAAAAAAAAGGAACGTTACACCCTCACTGTAAACTCATGGCATTTTGTCAACGTGTCATGAGTTCTTAGTCTCTCCAACTTTACGCGGAGGAACAATGGACCTCAAGGCACATCCTCAGCACAAGATCAGCACCGCAGAAGAAGAACCTCCTATTGAATCACCCTTCACATCGAAACAGAACCTACAAGTAGTACAAACATTTTTCCGCTGTACATTTCAAAAGGATTGTTATTGGGCAATATGACAAATCCACGTTACCGATCGCCAGTACCATTGGACTACCCCTATCTTCAAAAAACAAGGAACACCCCGAATAACAAATTCGTATTGTTCCAACGAAAGTAGGAGACGAACCGGACAGCGGCAAACAAATAAATCCCTCAATGTCTACCCAGTTCGTGGAGGTACAGACGAAAAAACTAAGGGGGTTGGGGTCAAAGTCAAACGGACATTGATTGCGCCCGACGAGGACAATAAGTCTTGCTGGTGGCGGCGTGATTTGTCCGCTAATCGCACTGGTCCGGGGACGCGTAATGGACCCATCTAGGACGTCCGGGAGTCCCGAGGGAAAGCCGGATTCTATAAGTGGCGGGGGATTTCCCTTATCTAGCGTGTCATTCCGGGATTTTATGAGAGGGGTGGGTGGTGTTCTTGACTAATTGACGATTAGATTAGGTGGTGTTCGTTTGTTGTGGACTGAAGGATGGATTGTGGTATATCAATCAACTTCTTATCAAAACCAATGCACATTTCACATAAAGATTCATTGCTCCCTGAATACGTCTTTAAACTCAGTCCGGTCAATTTAGACATAAAAATAGTGGTCCATGTTTGAATTGGATCGGTTTTGTATTTTCCGAGTTATTGAGGAAATAACAACCAAATTTTAGATGGGTATAACTCCAAAACCATTTTGCTGATTCTGCCCATAAACAAACTCGAATGGCGCATCCAGATTCTCAACCCAACCTGAAAATTTCAAGTCGCTATCTCTTTTAGTTCTTAGGTTATCGCGACGTAAATATTCTTTTTAATAATTTTTTTTTAATTTTCTAGCGATACGATGTTCACAAAATTTGACAAATGTGCTTAGGTTTATATTCTACAACTACTCACCAAGTTTCAATTCGATCGGATCAGTATTGGTTGTAGACAATTACTCGGAAACCATTGGGCCGATTATGCCCATTAACGAACTTGTCCGTCCTATTGGGATTTGCCACCTACCCTGAACATTTCAAGTCGCTATCTCTTTCCGTTCTCAAGTTATCGTGGCAACAGCCGGCCGGACAGAATTAAATTTGACCTCAAATTCTTGATCAGGGAGTCGAACCCAATCGTTTGAAACCATTTTCAGCGAAAAATTCGAAAATTACAGACATTTTGGCAAAATGTTAACGCGATGTTCTCCAGAACATACGCGCAAAAAACACTTGTTTGATTTTCAAAACGAAAACTATTTCGAAAGGGGATTTGAGATGTAACAGATACAACGTACAGAAGGCAAATCTATAACAATATTAAGGTTTTACCCGTACAAATATATTGAAAAGAAATTTTTCCAAAACTATAATGGAGAAACTATAACAATATTACATAATATGTGCCTCAATAAAATTTTGTTTATGATTGAAAATTCTTGATATTAAAGTATTACTAATTTGAGTTGTCTCTTGTGATAATGGTATGAAATGATTTTCATGAATATCTTCTCCAGGCAACAGAGCTCCCAGAGATAACTCAGCGACTTTTTGCCGACAGAATGTGAGGACTTATACTCGTATTCCCTTTCTTATAGGTTGAAGATAGCTCTATTTCTTATCCGAATATCCGCATGGGAGCAATCGCATTTAACTCTCAAAGTGAGGTCCGTACCATCTCGCAAGAGGAAATATTTTTTTATAATAGACAAGCTATGGCAAGCTACTTGGAAAATTCTCATTCACCTCTGCTAGTGAGCTCTCAGAGATCTCACATTAAGTAGTTGTTCTAATAAACGCAATCACTGCCTATGGTGATAAAATTGGGAAATTCGCATTTATTCCACATGCTTTCACTGATAATTATATTGAGCAATATTATTCCAATCACTCGAATTATACATACATATTTTTGTCGACCTATTGAATTCGAAGAAAATACCGAAATAGCTTAAAGATAATATTTTGTATAGGAATGAGGTTAGTGCATATTAAAATGGGAAAGTTTAACGGGTAATTCCGCAAAAGGAGAAGAGAAAAATCTTTCTGCTGGAATCTGCTGACACTTGTTTCTGCTAATTGGCTTCTTCAAAACAGGGCAACTAAGAAACCAAGGAAAATTTGGAAATAAAATCTGTATTGGTGTCACCTATTTTCAATATTTCTTTCCATATGCCGAAACACGTGTCGGCATGGTACCGGCAGAATGACTTTTCTCTGCTCCAAAATATTATTTATGTCACGAAAACCTGGAAACAGAAAGAGATAGCGACTTGCAATTTTTAGTTTAGGTTGTGCATCTGAATGCGACATTTGAGTTATACCCATCTGAAATTGGGTTGTTATTTACTCCATAACTCAAAAAATACGAAACCGATCCAAATCAAACATGGTTATTAGTTATAAAATACCGACGTAAAAATTCCTACAAAATTTCGTGAGACAATTAAAAAAAAAATTCTATATAGGTATGTATAATTGTATAAGAAACTATTCGTCGAAATCGCTGAAATGTTGCGCGAGGCTTCAAAAACTAACTCTACTGCCAAGTTCTAAGTTTGAACATGATGGGATCTATATTGTTGGAGATCCGAGAAGCCTTACAATAAATAAACAATAAAAAAGTTTATTCAAGTATTATCATACAGTAAATGACAATGTATTGTTAGCCTTGGGTGAGTTCAGCAGCTGAATGGGTGACCGTTACCTCGATAATTTTTGAACGAAAATAGATAGGGACTTACCCATCTGGAATATTATTTCCTCGATAATTCAAAATATACAGACCCGATCGAATTGGAGCTTGGTAACTAGTTATAGAATATTGACATAAATCCGAATGTGACATTTAAGTTCGTTAATTGGTATAACTGGCCAAATTGTTTTGGAGTTATACTCATCTGAAATTTTGTTGTTATTTCCTCTATGACTCAAATTATACAGATCTGATCCAATTAAAACTCAGTGATTACTTGTAGAATGGCAACCCACTAATATTCGCGGAATTTTGTGAATATCATATCCTGGAGTTACTTGAGGCGTAAGTTTTTTCGTATTTCAATTCCAATATAATACATATTTCAGAATTAATTTCCTTCTGTAGTCTGTCATCAAAATGGTATGAAATGTATTCATATATTATAGAAGCTGAGAAAACGGTATATCGATGCTAAATTCGTATTGTGACCAATAGAGTTGAGCAGGCAATAGAGCATGCGCGCAAAAGCTCCTGACTTCACGTCAGTGCTTGTAAATTTTGTAAATATGTTGTTATTTGATATGGTGCTCATATGAAAAAATTGTTCCTATCACGTGCGCAGAGCGCATTTGTTGAATGAACGGGTGCACTAATGTTCCTGACGGTTTTTAAAGTTTTTTCATACACCAACCAGTCAAATGAATAATGTATCATAATAATACCGGGAAAATCAAATATGGAAATTGGCTGAAATGTACACAATGACAACTGTCAAATAATGTAGATTCGACATTGTAGAAGTTCTCCGCTCATTTCGATCTACCCTGAATTAATAAAGCATTGTGATTCTGGGATGAGAAATCACCCGAGGAAAGTTTCCAACATCCAAATTGGCCATTTGAATTACAGATCACCGAATTACAATGGTTTCCAACGAGTCATCGATATTTGAATTGCATGCGCTGTGATCCTACGTGAGGAAATGAAGGAATAACCACGAACTTTGAACGTTGTTGCCACGGCCCATTTGATACGCCTCAGCTGGTACTTTGAAAACGTTATTTCACAATTATTATTCCAAATTTCTTAGTTTATGGACGTTGAGACTAAGGGCAGCCATACACTGGCAGCTTTAAGCAGAAGGCTGTTTGAAGCTGTGGCTACAATGTGAACTTGTCTTCAAACTGAGAAGATTTAGATATTTCCACAAAAAAATTACCCAACGAAACGGATGCGGAGCAAATTGGAAAGAGGGAGGGTGACAAAACTGAGCCTTGAGACACTCCAGCACTAACGCTAAAATCACCGGACTGACATTGTCCACGACCATATGAATGTTCCTGTTAGTAAGAACATTCCTCATAAACTTGCACAGAACATTGATGAATCGTTATGAAGATAGGTTATTTGGAATTGCCTGATGCCAGACCCGATCGAAAGCTTTGGACATGACCAGGGCTCGATTATCCATAGTTGACTGATGGTCCTTGTCCACACTTCTGTTTTTTGCGTTTATGTTATGGGGAGCATCGCTTTATCATTTTGCCCAAATGTCTGTAATTTTCGAATTTTTTGCCGACAATGGTCTCAAACGAGTGGATTCAACTCTCGGATGAAGAATACAAGGTCAAATTTGATTGTGTCCGGTCATCCGTCTGTCCCTTGCCACGATAACTTGAGAACGGGAAGAGATAGCGACTTGAAATTTTCGGCAGCCCAACGGTTTCCGAGTAATAATTTAGTTTTCAACCAATACAAATCTGATCGAATTGAAACTTGGTAATTAGTTGTAGAATACAGACTTAAGGACGTATGTGCAATTTTATGACAATCGTTGCTCTAGAAAATTAAAAAAGAATTATTATTCATTTCACAATAACTTGAGAACGAAAAGAGATAGTGATTTGCAATTTTCATCAGGATAGGTTGAGCAACCGCAACATTTCGGTTCGTTAAAAGGCATAATCGGCCAGTTCTAAATTTGTCACCTGGTTAAACCAAACTTTTAATAGGAAATGGATTGGTCGGCGTGGTGCTATGGCCTGCGATATCACCTGACTTTAATCCTTTAGATTATTTTGTATGGGGCATTTAAAACAACTTGTTTATGCAGTGGAACTTAATAATCAATCAATTAAGGGAACGAATTAGTAATGCACTGGAATCCATTAAAAAAGGCCAAACATGCATTTAGTATATGATTCCCTCATTTTGCACTGCCAAGCATTTTATCGATGCTGAGGGTGGTAATTTCGAACATTCAGTTCATTTATTTTTGTATTTTCATATTATGTATTAAAGTTGAAAATTGATGACACGCAGAAACTTTGAAGTCTGATATCTCAGAAACAAAGCCAAAAATTTCATTCCACATTTTTTATCAAGAATATCAACCTGTATATATATATTCCTTGATGTTTCGCTTCGAGTTTTGAATCACCCTGTATATCCCCCCTCTGATAATTTCACTGGATAATTTTTATTTTCATTCCAGTTCTGGCATTCTTATATGTATTTACTTCTCAGGCTCTAATTCAATTTCTTCAATTTTTTATTAATGAATGTTGATGTAGGCTAACTATCAAAATTTTCTATCAAACAGCATAATTATCCAATCCCGTTTTTATGAAGCTTTTAATCAGTTAATTTTAGATAGTTCCTTCTGAAAAATCATCTCTTTCCTTGCTTGAAATCTTCTTCTGATTTTTCCATTTAGCAATTTGTAATCACAAATTTCAGTTTTCATATAAATCATCGAAAACGTCATGCATGTTCAGTCACCATTTTTTTCTAATTCAAGCAATGTAAATTAATTCTATGAATAGAATTTGTTGAGCTATTTCTACTAATTACTGGCTATCATAACTCCTACATTTATTTGTCTTGAATATTCCTCAACAAAACTCAATGCTGAAAACATGCCTTACCCTTATCACACTATGCCTTTTTGCGCGTATGTTCTGGGGAACATCGCGTTATAGTTTTGCACAAATGTCTGTAACTTTCGAATTTTTTGACGAAAATGGTCTCAAACGATTTAGTTCAACTCACCAATGAAGAATTCGACGTCAAATTTGATTCTGGCCGTCCGTCCGTCCGGCCGATGCCACGATAACCTGACAACGATAAGAGCTAGCGACTTGAAATTTTCAGGGTGGGTGGCGTATCCCAATAAGACGGACAGGTTCGTTAATGGGCATAATCGTCCCAGTGGTTTCCGAGTAATAATTTTGTTTTCAACCAATATCAATTCGATCGAATTGAAACTTGGTGAGTAGTTGTAGAATATGAACCTAAGCATGTTCATCAAATTTTGTGCGAATCGTATGGCTAGCAAATTTTAAAAAACTTATTGAAAAATATTTTTGTTGTCACGATAACTTGAGAACAGAAATAGATGGCGGCTTGAAGTTTTCAGGTTAGGATCTGCACCAAAACGCGACATTTCAGTTTGTTTATGAGCATAATCGGCCGAACGGTTTTAGAGTTATAGCCATCTGAAATTTGGTTGGTTTTTGTTCCTCATTAACTCGAAGAATACTAAATCGATTGAATTCAAACATGGTAATTAGTTGTAGAATGCCAAAGCGAAAATTCTTGCAAAATTTCGTGAGGATGGTATTTGTAAGAAATTTTTAAAAATCATTGAAAATTGAAAAAAAAAATTCTATATATCAGTAACTATTCGTTTGAAATTGCTGAAATTTTGCAAGAGCCTTCATAACCTAACTCTACTGCCAAGTTTCAAGTTTTAAACGATCGGTTGAATATTGTTGAAGATTCGAGCATTCTTGTGTGAGTTCAGTAGATGGGTGACCGTTGCCTCGATAACTTTCGAACGAAAGGAGATAGGGACTTGCAATTTTCAGGGTAGGTTGCGTATCCGAAAGGGAGAGTTGAGTTCGTTTTTGGGCATAATCGGTCAAACGGTTTCCGAGTTATACCCACCTGGAATATTATTTCCTTGATAACTCAAAAAATAAATATTCGATCGAATTGAAGCTTGGTAACTAGTAGTAGAAAATCATCATAAAGACGTGTTTAAAATTTTGTAAGAACCGTACATATAGAAAATTTGAAAAAAATTACGAAAAAAAAAAATTTAAGAACCGCACCCCTAGAAAATTTCAAAAAAATCACGAAAAAAAAATTGGTTCAAGCACTGACGTGAAGTCAGAAGCTTTTGCGCGTATGTTCTATTGTCCATTCTTCTGTATTGGTCATCTTAATCGAATTTACAGAAGAATGGACAATAGAACATACGCGCAAAACTTCTGACTTCACGTCAGTGCTTGAACCAATTTTTTCATGTCTATATTTGCGCCTATTTTCATGGCCATTTGTTGGTTGAATTTCCCCCCCCCATGAGTAGCACTATTACACCGCGCTTGTTTCAGGCAGTAAATTCAGAGCTGCAAACATTGAAGAAATTGACATATTTACCTCCAGTTCTTGTTTAGTTCGTATATTTTTAAAACAATACCATAGTGTTTTAAGAATGTCTGAAGAAACGTTTAATATGCTACTACACAGAGTGCAAATTCACATACCGAAAAAAGACACTGTAATTCCAGAAAGCATTTCTCTAAAAACGACAATAATTACTTTGAGATACTAGGCTACTGGTGAAAACTTCATATCACTCGGGGATAGCCATCACAGATTATCTTCGTAAGTTTAGCTAGTTTACGTCCTCAGAGTAATAAACATACATTTATTATTGAATTTACCAAGGCTGAGATTCAAAGTATAGAATAAACTAGGTTATGTTAAGACGTCAAGTCAGACAGATAAACATTGTGTTGGTAGACATGACATTTCGACAAAAAAGCTTGAAATCCCCACGATTCAGGGGGAACAAATAGAACCAGTTCTATTTATTTTCAAGCCTGAAACAGTCTACGAAATAGTCCCAGGCGCATGCGTATTTCTTCTAAATTTCAGGCGCATTCAGTCAGGCTGACAAATAGGCACGAAAAAGGCATAGTGTAATAAGGGTATAAGGCTGTCCGTTTATAAAATATCTTGGTGAATTATCTTTCGATATTTGAAATTCTTCGCTAAAATTTGATAATTTAAGGGAAGGTGATTTATAAACTAAACCAAATTCTTTTTTTCAAAATTTTCTAATAGTTCAAATGTTTTGATATTTTATTGTTTATGCAATTTTTCCTCAAATATAACTTTTCTTATAGTTTTTCTAGTTTAGATCAGGATTCACTCATCTCAATTTGTATGTTATAAATATCCAAAAAATAATATTGAATTGAAAATAATTATTTCGCATCAATGACCAGTATCAATATATACGTTTTAATTCGATGTTTTCATAAGAGTATATAATATTTCTTGTTCTAGATCACTGTATGAAACACAACAAATGCTTCAAAAGGTGTAGCAGCCCTTCTTTTTATTTGCCTTTCATTCCATGTCGGTGTGAGGTCCCAAGCGCCATATTTGTTTCCATATAAGGCAGCGTGAAAATCAACACGAGGAGTCCTGTGAACTAAGCCAGGCACCATGCAAGTACATGGAGGCGTGATTACGGCTATTTTTAATGCTTGTTGCCTGTTATTTATTCCCACTAGGCATTATTATTACGCGTTTTCGAATGAAAGTTCGATCCGATCGTTGAAGCACGGTCGAGTTCATGCAGGTGACATGGTCGTCAAGGTATGAGTTCGAACAATTTACACGAACATAATGGAATAATATTTCTCTATTTGAGTATCGTAATGAGTCCATTCCAGCACTAAAAACAGTGCTGGAATGAACTCATTCCCGCATTGTTTCTAGTTATATTTTTCGTTTTGTGGTAGTCAGTATACTGACATTCGATCCTATATCAAATTTCAACAGACGGCAATCTTCAATATAATATAATCTGGATAAAGTAAAATAATTGTTGAGAGGAGAAATTTTATATTCATAAAAAAATAAGGTACTAGATATTTCCTTCTTGCTTATTTTGAATAATTTATGCTATTAGGAAATTGTTCGAAATCTGATCTCCATGCCCTACCCCACACAGCACAGACTCATTTCTGAAATATTGCAGGAATATGTTTCGGAAATATTTGAGATATTTCGGTTATATTGCGAAAGATATATGAAATATTTCAGGAATATTGCAGAAACATTCGAATGTCCGCCCCATAACCTAACATAGCAATATTGCAGAAATATTTTTCGATATATTTCTGCAATATTGTAGAATTATTCTGTAATGTTTATGCAATTTTTTATTATATTGGAAGATATATATGAAATATTTCAGGATTGTTGCAGAAATATTCAACTATATGCTCTCTATCCTATAACGTCACAATATTGCGGACTTATTTTTTGAAATATTCCTGCAATATTGTAGAATTATTTTGTAATATTTATGGAATATTTTTGTTATATTGCAAAATATATATGCAATATTTCAGGATTCTTGCAGAAATATATCTGTTATTTTATGAGATGTGGTATAGGTTTAACTCACATAAAAAAATAGTAGGCACAATTAATATCTTTATTCGCTCTCTACTGGACATTCAACATTTCTTTTTTTTAACTTTTTCCACTTCCCTGGAGACTCGCAATTTGGCTTGAGCTAACCATTTCGATATGGGTTCAATAATCAAACATAGGTAATCAAATCATTAGATCTGTTCAACTCTACCTTTGTACGTATATAAAAAGCACGTCAATATAACGTCTCAATAATCAGACGGATGAGATCACAACCTACTCTTTATAGGGCTGTGATAAGAGGTTGGTATAACCTAAAAATATAAAATTTTGTATCAATGATATCTATAAACTTGTAGCAATTATACCTTAGATAATCAAATCAGCTTATCATCACTGCATTTATATTATTTAGAGCCAATTAGTCTTTAATAAACATTAAACTCACAACTAACTGAACTAACAAAGTAAAGTAACAACAGACTGCTTCACCACACGATACAACAACACTGGTATACAGATAAAATGGCGGCCTGACTAAAAGAAAAGAGAGGATGCGTGAAGCCTCGAACTAGAGAAAGAAAGCACACAAACATATTATTTATTGCATGTAATGTTGAATTATTTATGTCGCGATTTGTAATAAATATGTCTATGCATATATTCATAGGAATATACGCAAAACTATAAATTCTAACAATGTAGAAAACTGTTATAGTTTGTAATATTTCTGAATATTGCAACTGTAATATTGAAATACAATATTCCAGCAATATTTCTCAATATTGCAACTGTAATATTGAAACACAATATTACAGCAATATTACTGGAATATTGCAACTGCAATTGCAATATTGCAATATTGTGGCAATATTTCCTGAATATTGTGTGCTGTGTGGGACGTACGATTCAAATTCAAATTCCATAATCTGTCAACTTTCGTAACAGTCACACCAACTGCCAAGATGCATTACAAAAGTCACGTCATGTATAATCCGATTTGTCCATTAAATTTCAACAGTATTTTACAAAACTTGCCTGAAATAGAGAAAATATTGTCTATTACTCGTTGCAGAAGGCAATTCCAACACTCATGCGATCGAAAACTCGCTCCTTCGTCGCTCGTTTTCGAATTTTGCATTCGTGTTTGAATTGGAGCCCATTCTGCAACTTGTTTTAGAATATACTATTCTTAGTGTCCAATGACTTATTATTTCTACTAGAAATACTGTAAAAAAAACGAATACTTATCTGATCTATCACACATTTTTAGCGCTCTTGTTCCTCGGAACAGAGTGCTCATCAATGTGCCAAAATGTCTGAAGTTTCAAATTTTTGGATGAAAATGGTTTTAGACGATTTGGTTCGACCCACTGATCAAGAATCCGTGGTCAAAATCGATTCATTGCCCTCCGTTAATACGATAACTCTCGAACGCAATGAGCTAAACAGTTGAAGGAGTTGAGTAGGTTTGGGAGATAAATATATCTGATAAGTTCGTTGATGGTTTCGGATAACGAAAAAAATAAAAAGTTTTTTAACATTACAAATTTCAAATTCATTTTTTTAAGATGCAGTTTCATCATAAAAATCCATTGATATCATTTTCAACTCAGAGAAGCTGATACTTTCAGAGATATGATTTTTCAAAATTTCAATAATAAATCATAATTCTATGATTTCAGAGATTGCTGTAATGGAAAATTAACGTATATAAGTGTATCTATGAATTACATGATATGTGTTCACACATGTCATCTTATCTACCGATAAGAGACATGTCATATTTATTTCTAGTTCTATTCAAAATGCGTTACTCATGATGTAAAATACCTCCCTAGGAAACAAAGTATGATTGAATGCAAAATGGCCAATGAAATAACCTCAGCTATCGTAGAATTATGAGAATTATATGATATTATACTTTTTTGGTGATTATATAATGCCCTTGGATAATCCATATAATGATGGAAATATATGCCTTGGTAAGTTAATCAAATTGGGCTCAGAATATCTCCAGTAAAACAAAACTGCAATATTTCAATGGATATAATATAATTTTCAGGTATTTGAGGTATAAATATCTCGGATGAGTTCGTTGTTGGGTAGAATTGGTTTGGTGGTTTAGGAATAATAATATTTGGCACCCTTGTCTTTTTTTAATTTAATTTATTTTAAGAGGCCCTTCAATCATAAAAACCTAATAATATCATTCCCAACTGTGAGAATCCAATACTTTCGGAGATATGATTTGTCCAAGTTTGAACAAGGGCATCAAATTTCCTGTCCACAGGGCTTTCCCACTTTTTTGTGCGTATGTTCTGGGGAACATCGCGTTATCATTTTGCCCAAATGTCTCTAATTTGCCAATTTTTTACCGATAATGGTCTCAAACGACTAGGTTCAACTCTCTGATGAAGGATTCGGGGTCCAATTTTATTCTTTCCGGTCAGCCGTCTGGCATACCCAATACGCGTCCCAATACGATGGACAAGTTCGTTAACGGGCATAATCGGCCCAACGGTTTCCGAGTAATAAAACGGTTTTGGAGTTATACCTATCTGAAATTTGGTTGTTATTTCCTCAATAACTCGAAACATTAAAAACCGATCCAATTCAAACATGGTTAATATTTGTAGAATGCCTACGCGAAAATTATATATCAGAAACTATTCATCCGACATGGCTGCAATTTTGCGAAAGCCTTCAGCCCAACTAGCAATTTTATATTTTATAATAGTTGTGGAAACGTTTTCAACCAAAATCTTATAAAACATTCTTAGTCGCTGAATTGTTTTCAATAAGTTTATACAACATATATAAACCCAAAATTGGCACATTTCATAAAATAATTTTGTCATTCGAAACATTTTATAAAGCTCTTCATAAACATTACAAGACTATTTCATAAACATTCTGGCGCCATCTAAAAAACTGTTTTGTAATAGCTTTATAAGGTTTTTCATATGAACGTTCTGAAATAAAAATGTTACATAGAATGATATCTATAATTTAAATAGATTTTCATTTAGTTTCACGAAGCTTTGAAAGATCTTAATTGCCAAATTAAGTAGTTCGATTCTATGTCGATTTTCAGTTCATTTTTCATACAACTATCGAATTAAATCCACGGTTAAGCGAATCGAAGCTTCGTGAAACCCAACATTTAAGTTGCAAATGGTAATCCTGACTTATAACAACATAGAGAAAATATAGATGTCATATATGTGTCATTATTGTTCACACGAAGCCATTTTATTTATATATACTTCTGCACTTACAGACATATTTTTGGATACACACAACGAAATTCTCAATGCAAATGAAATTTCTTCCTGAAATGTAGCACTAAAAATGGGTTCAAGCCCTGTGGACAGGAGCTTTCTGGCGCTCTAGTTCAAACAGACAAATTATATCTCCGAATTATTGGTTTCTCAGAGTTGAGAATTATATCAATGTATTCTTATGATAGAACTGCATCATAAAGGAAATTCAATTCAAATAATAGTTTATTTATCAAGATTAAATGAGCAATCTGAGAACTGCACCATGGAAGAAACCAAATTAAAATAGCTGAAATGAATTTGACTCTCTCTTATAGAACAGGATGAAATGTACGAGTATGAACACAGATCATATAATGAAGCTTAGATAGAATAATTATAGCATTCTGTGAAAACAGAAGTACGATTCATTATTGAAATTTAGAACTTCATCTTAGCAGAAATTGAATACAAACATCATAGAAGAATTTAAATTCAACAAGAGTGCCAAAAATTATCAATCCAAAACCAATAGACGAATTCTACCCAACAACGAACTCATCCGAGATATTCATTCCTCAATTCCAGTTTTGTTTTTAGTGGAGATATTCTGAACTCAATATTATTAACTTACCATTACCATTCCCATCATCATATGGATTGACCATCGGCATGAAAATATCAACCAACAAAAGTATGATAATATTCTAATTCTCATATTGATACCATTACTGGAATGAATTATAATGAGACAACGTCAAAGTTGACATTATAACAATTCATAGAATAGCCACAGAATAATTCTATCATTGAAATTTTGAAAAATCATATCTCCGAAAGTATTAGTTTGTTAGAGTTAAAAATGATATGAATGGATTCTTATGGTAAAACTGCTTATTGAAAAAAATTTAATTTGGAATTTGTTCTGTAAAAAAAAAAAATTTTTTTTGTTACTCCGAAACCATCTGTCCGATTTTGCCCAATAACGAACTTAGCCGAGATATTTATCCCCCAAACATACTCTGAAAATTTCAACTGTCTAGCTCATTCCGTTCGAGAGTTATCGTGCCTACGGCCGGACCGGCCGGCCGGACGGCCGGACAGAATGAATTTCGACCACGGATTCTTGATCAGTGAGTCGAACCAAATCGTTTAAGACCATTTTCATCGAAAAATTCGAAAATTACAGACATTTGGGCAAATTGATAAGCACTCAGTTCCGAGGAACTAGAGCGCCAAAAAGACATATCTTAAACGCGCCCGTTTGTTTCGAATGTTTTACATAAACAAATTGAACAAAACAAAAATGTCGCTTGTCAATCTAATAATCCTTTGTACGAAAATGCATTCCAATTTGTTCTACAGATTATTTTTGAGTCATTTTATGCTCTGGATGTTTAAAATATCTACATATTGGCGATTTTTAGTGTGTTTAAAACACTCCCCACTTTGAGTCATCACAAATGCCGCCATGTTTAATGCCACTCTATTATAAACTGATTTTGCATCAGTTGCAAGCATTTAGTGGTAATTTAGCTACTTTACAACTACTATAAAAAATGTTATTATGTTCTACCGCGTGAAAGTCAACATAACCTGCAAAATCAGTGAAACAGTTTACGTTTTACTGTGGAAGATCTGATTAATATATAAAGGGAATTCAAAAGAAGAAATATCAGGTAATCTGATGAAGTTATCTTATTAATAAGTCGATATCTTAAACACAAACATGATTGTGGTGATAATTATGCACCTACAGAAAATTGTCTTCAGCAGTAGCATAATGCTTCCTGAACCTGTATATATAATTCCAAATTAAAAAACAACGATATGGTATTATTGTACCTTGATTAACTGCGAAGTAAAACAGTTATGCATAGATAGGGCATTAGTGCTTTTAGGTAGAAAACTGATATGCATTTGCTTCATTTCATTCATGGTAATCATAACTTTTTTAGAAACGTTCAAGATTGTGCTGACAGTTGAGAAAGGAATAAAACACTTTCAGTGTGGGAATAGAATGAACAGCTGCTTTTGGATGATATTGTCATGGAAATTGAATACTACAAAATAGTTATGAAGTGGTTACCAAAACGACAATTTACTTCTGGAAGCAAAATTGTAACTAAAAGCACTTCTTAACCTCATGAAACAGTATAACTGTTTCATGAGGTTAAGCAGAATTGTTTTATATGTTAGTTATAAACCTCTTAACAAATGGTTAAGTAACAGTTTTATGATATATTTCATAATTCTGCTGTATAGACGTTTTCAGGATAAATTTATAAAGTATTTCGATTATCCACAACAGAATGATGTTTATGTAGCTTTAATATAATGAATTGATATTTTGGAAGCACTAATATGATACGTATGAAATATATTAGTCGCGAATCATTGGAGTTATAAGACAACTTTGCTGGTTGGGAGAGCCTAACTCTACTACCAAGTTCCAAGTTTGAACACGATCGAATCTATATTGTTGGATATCCGAGCAGCCTTATGCGACTTCAGTAGCTGGATGGGTGACCGTTGCCCCGACAACTCTAGAACGAAAGGAGTTAGGGACTTGCAATTTTCAGGGTAAGTTGCGCATCCGAATGGGAGAGTTAAGTTCGCTACTGGCCATAATCGGCCCAACGGTTTAAGAGTTATACCCATCTGAAATATTATTTTCTAGATAACTCAAAAAATCTGAAGACCGTAACATTAGAAAATTAAAAAAAAATTGATTCAAGCACTGACGTGAAGTCTGAAGCTTTTGCGCGTTTGTTCTATTGTCCATTCTCCTGTATTGGACACCCTTAATCGAATTTATCATTTCGATTAAGAGTGACCAATACAGGAGAACAGACAATAGAATTCACCATGGTAAATTCGATTAAGAGTGTCCAATCCAGGAGAATGGACAATAGAACATACGCGCAAAAGCTTCTGACCTCACATCAGTGCTTGTTTCAATTGAACACACACTTAAATTTAGCAATAAATTTTAAAATTAATAGCGTCTCTGAATGAGAAACCAAAAAGGGGGTTTGAAATGGGGAAGTTTTCACATGACCAAATATAATTCAAGAATTTGAAGATGTCCTCTGTAGCGCTATTTAATATAAATATACAACATAGTTACTGTAATACAGAATTTATTCCATTTGTCACGGACAGTGTATATATTCCTCGCATCCAAACTATACTATCCATCATTCATTCTTTCAAAGCCATAAATTTCGATCCAACCCTTTAGGTTGAAAGGTCTGAAGGAGGTTGGCATCCGAATCCAACCATTAATCTGAAAGTATTCACCTCTTAAGACACGACGCTGCCTACCTGACTGTCTGCATCACTTGCAACACTCAAATTGACAAATTGCCTGATTATACTTTCTAATCAGTGCCAGACTTGCCTCTGCATCCCTTAATCTACCCCAACAAGGCTAAATATAAACATACATCTTGATGCGACCCACTAAATCTTGTTGCTGCTCGATTATCTCGAGAACATACGCAATTAAGAAGGTAGAGGCTTTTTATCTGGCTCCTTGAATAGCGCGCCCTGGGGAAGCCACAAAGAATTTTATACATTTCTCTTCTGTCATATTAGGAACACTATCGCTCTTGAACGGTACTCGAGAAACATATGCCGGAACACTAACTTTTACGACTTTCATGTATTCATATGAGAACGAGGTTGTCTAATGCGGTGCATATCGTTATTTCGTGACAAACCTGCCATGCAGGAAGTATATTCTTACATTAAATACCGCTCACAATTGATAAGATTTCATAGTTTTTCAACTGCAATGAGGTATTCATTCCTATTGAAAACTGAATTGATATTCGGGAATAGTTTTCAATAAATGATATTTAATCTGAGGAGTTGGATAGTCTTATCACCTACTAAGGATGAGAATAGTCGAACATTCGACTAATCGATTAATTATACATATCTCGTATGTCGTATGGCGAACATGCAAAATAGCAAAGCATTCGAATATTTGAATATTCGAATAGTCGAAACTAATCCGTATTTCAGAAACAAGCAGCTGAATTCGTCTGAAATTCCTCATTACATATAGAAAATTGGTTCAAACACCGACGTGAAGTCAGGAGCTTTTGCGCGTATGTTCTATTGTACATTCTCCTGTATTGGGCACCGAATTTACCATGGTAAATTCAAATTAAGTGTCCAATACAGAAGAATGGACAACATAATTTACCATGGTAAATTCGATTAAGGGTGTCCAATACAGGAGAATGGACAATTGAACCTACGCGCAAAAGCTCCTGACTTTACGTCAGAGCTTGAAAAAATTTTTTTTTTCGTAATTTTTTCGAAATTTTCTAGGGGTACGGTTCTTACAAAAATTTTTTTTCGTCATTTTTTTCAAATTTTCTAGGAGTACGGTTCTCAAAAAATTTTAAACAAGTCTTTATGTTGATTTCCTACTAATAGTTACCAAGCTTCAATTCGATCGAATCTTTATTTTTTGAGTTATCGAGGAAATAATATTCCAGGTGGGTATAACTCGGAAACCGTTAAACCGATTATGCCCAAAAATGAACTTAACTCTCCCATTCGGATACGCAACCTACCCTGAAAATTGCTATCTCATTTTGTTCGAAAGTTATCGAGGCAACGGTCACCCATCTACTGAACTCACACAAGGCTGCTAGAATCTCCAACAATATTTAACCGATCATGTTAAAACTTAAAACTTGGCAGTATAGTTGGGTTCTGAAGCCTCTCGCAAAATTTCAGCAATTTCAGATGAATAGTTACTGATATATAGATTTTTTTTTAATTTTCAATGATTTCTTAAAAATTTTCTACGAATACTATCCTCACGAAATATTGCAAGAATTTTCGCGTTGGTATTCTACAACTAATAACCATGTTTCAATTCAATCGGTTTAGTATTTTTCGAGTTAATGTGGAGAAAAAAACAACCAAATTTCAGATGGCTATAACTCTAAAACCGTTTGGCCGATTAGGCTTTTAACAAACTGAAATGTCGCGTTCTGATCCACATCCTAACCTGAAAACTTCAAGCCGCCATCTCTTTCCGTTCTCAAGTTATCGTGACAACAAAAATATTTTTTAATAATTTTTTTATTAATTTTTAGCCATACCATTCGCACAAAATTTCACAAACGTGCTTAAGTTCATATTCTACAACTACTCACCAAGTTTCAATTCGATCAGATTTATATTGGTTGAAAACAAAATTATTGCTCGGAAACAATTGGGCTGAATATGCCCGAACTTGTCCGTCATATTGGGATGCGCCACCTACCCTGATAATTTCAAGTTTGTAGCTCTTTCCGTTCTCAAGTTATCGTGGTAACGGCCGGTCGGACAGAATCAAATTTGACCTCAAATTCTTCATTGGGGAGTCGAACTTAATCGTTTGAGACCATTTTCGTCAAAAAATTCGAAAGTTACAGACATTTGGGCAAAATGATAACGCGATGTTCCCAGAACATACGCGCAAAAATTCGTTCAAGCACTGAAGTGCAGGGGCCCTATTCTGAGGTCGACATTGCGAACGATTATCATTCGTTTTCGTAATCATCACGAACGTTCACTCGTTTTGCTATTCTCAACTGACAGATGATATGATTTGGTGAGACGAGCGCTCGAAATTCTAAACGAGTGGTATATAGCACTCGTTTTCGGAAGAAATTCCAAATTCCACTCGCATTCAGTTATCAGTTGATTATTATGCAAGCCTCTACACATTTTGTAACCTCAAATCTGTTGTTGGTAAATAAGTTGTTATTTTTACGGTGTAATTAACAAATCTGTTCAGTAAAAATAATTAAATTGTCAGAACTATTATCATATTGCAAATTGTCGATGTTTTAAATAAACCAGAAATATCGAATAGATTTGTTAGATTCCCACAAACATTGGCGGAATTGAATAGTAGGTAAAGGCAAAGGTAGGTATTGATATTTTAGAATATTGCAAAATTATTAAAGTTTATTAATATCTTTAGATTCGATGAAAATTCGGCTTCCCTGGTGTAATAGGTTGCATAGATTGCACACAATGCAATATTTCCACCTAAAATTGAAGATTCAAATTACCCAAAACACATTTATGTTAATCGAAAAGGATACCATTTGATTAATGTTCAAGTGGTAGGTTGCTGAAAAAATATTAAGTATAGATAAACAGAACCTTTTTCAGATATGTGATAGCAAAATGGAAATTTTAAATGTATGTGCCAGATAACCAGGAATAACCCTTGATTCTTTCATCTGGAATAACTCGGAAGTGCAACAGCTATTAAGAAACTTGCATACTGCAGGTCATGAAGATTATTTCTTGTTAGGTAAATAGTCAGTTTGTCAGATGGAATGAATATTCATATAAATATATGCATATTTCAACAGGAGACTAAGGTTATCAATTACGGGAATGGTTGTTAACTCCTATAACAACCCCAGAACATCTGGAACACCAAAGAGGAGATACAATAATGCTCATAAAACTACAAGATGCATAATTGAAAGGATTAATGGTGTACTAAAGATGCGATTCAGGTGTTTATTCGAAAACAGGATATTGCACTATGACCCAGAAACATCCTGCCATGTTATGAATGCCTGTGTAGTTCTACATAACTTCTGCATTGAACGAAACGATGGCCAAATAGATGACAATGAAAACGAAGTGGAAATGGGTAAAATCATCCAACATTTTCGTTATTTAATTAATCAATTAGTTCATTCCAGAAATGTAACCGGAAGGTAGAGGAATTGATCAAGAAGTGGCTGGGAGGCAACAACTTCCAGAGCTGATTTCAGAAAGAATTCAGAGGAATACAATTATACCTTTAGCTTTTCGTTGAATTGTAAAAGATACACTATGAATAAATAGATATAGATTTCTCTTCCAAAAAAATGTATTTGATTGTAAAAAATAAATCACAACCATAAACAAAATATTATTCAACAATGCCTCAGTAGAATACAATTTAAAACAAAAGTATTCAATATGAAGTTCTAAATAATCTCACAACATCGAACAACAAAAAAAATATTTCACTGTCAACGTAGAATAAAAGGATCAGAAATAAAAGTATTCAATAACCAATACTAGAGAAAATATCACAGTAAACAAAAAATAATGTCTATATAACAAAAATCCAGTTTGGAATAGAAAAATTAACGATAAACAGCTGTAGCTTCAGTGAAACAATTAATCATTATTAATTACATAAGTGGAAAGGTTTAACTTATATATATATTACTCCGCATGATCCATATTTCTATTATTAATTACAATTGTTTATTTGGCAAGTGTTGCAAAACATCCATAAATTTTTGTGACCGTATCACTTATACACTCTAAGGACGCATACACATTGTAATTTTTCCCCCAAAAATTAGTAAAATAAATCCAATATTTTCATTATTTAACTAATCCGTTAATTGACGAATAGATATTGATTTCTATTTGAAAAAAAATTATTTCATTCTAAAAAAATATATCACAACAATAAACAGAAAATAATTCAGTAATTTCAGTGGAATAAAACAGAAAAAAAAGTATTCGATACAATCTCTCTAGATTTTGTGCTTGACCCAAGACCTGTCTGAAGAGGTGAAATAACCCTTAATCGTTGTAAAATCTTTCAATATTATATTGCAAAACTTTCTCCAAGTTTTCCATTATTTTTTTGGTTCAGGAATACTATTTAACATTGTACTCAGTTCCTCTTTCATAGGCATTCCGAAGAAAATTCTGTAGTAAATTTCCCGCTTAATAACTGAGACTTATATTTTAGTAAATTTATAATTACTTTTTTCTTATCGAAGCAAACAGAAAAAACCAAATAAATCATTCAAGTTCAACAAACAATAAATTATCGTTTTGATTTATGAAGAAGCGCGCCAATAACATGTACATAAACACTTTCATAGGCATTCCGAAGAAAATTCTGTAGTAAATTTCCCGCTTAATAACTGAGACTTATATTTTAGTAAATTTATAATTACTTTTTTCTTATCGAAGCAAACAGAAAAAACCAAATAAATCATTCAAGTTCAACAAACAATAAATTATCGTTTTGATTTATGAAGAAGCGCGCCAATAACATGTACATAAACACATTAAAATTTCAAATGTTACTATGTTGCCAAGTCTTCAGACGACACGAATTCGTTTAAGTCATCGGTGATTACGAAGGGCACATGAGAATAGCAATATAAACTATCGTTCGCAATTACCACCGATCGTTTTCGTTACGAGTGGTCGAAAACGAGTGAAGTTGAGAATAGAGCCCCAGGGGCTTTTACTCGCATGTGTATTGTCTACTCACCTCTTTTGGACACTCTTAATCGAATGTAGCCTCGATATTTGCCGTTTTCTCAGGTTTTATATAATATATCAATACATTCTATAACATTTTAGTGGTTAGTGATTTCAGAATCAGAGGAAAAACCTACAACATGGCTTCAATAATAGATCCTGAAAAATATATCCTCCTAACGTTAGTGGGCGAGTAGCTTTGACCATCTTTTAATCATGCCGAATAGAGAATATTTGTCTAAAACCTCAAATAACTGTGGAAAGCTTCGAAATATCAGTAGAGTCATATGATCAAAATCACATTGAAATACGATGAGGAATCCAAAAATGTGATAATTTATTGAGCATGCCTTGTGAAAAAACGAAGTTGATAATTCTGGGATCACTGGAAGTGATAACAAGTTGGAAAAGCTCTGTAGCCAGTGGCTTTGGCACGCTGTTCGAATGTATAGCCAGAGCAGCCACCCATCCATGTATTGAACTCGCCCAAAGCTGCTTAGATCCAGGAATAAATGTAATATTCCTAATATTTCCAAGGATATAAATCCGCAAATCAAGCTGCCCGAAAAAACTGGTACACTTTGTGGCCGATAATAGTCACAAACGATTAGTTTGGACTAAAATACTTACATTCGCTGCCAGTCAAAAATAAAAAGTGCTGTGTTTGTGGTGACGTAAGGACCCATCCGAATACGTACATACATTTACTTTTGGGTCGAAAATAAACATTGCTTTGTTTGTGGCGGCGTAATGTATAGTAGTGGTTTTATTTTTAATAATTTATTCCGAGAATGATTGCTATGATACAAATCAGTCGATTCCCCATGTTGTGCCATGAGGACCTATGAATTGACTTTTTATCAAAAACGCCCTGTATATCAGTAATTTTTTTTAATATCCAATAATATACGGAAATACTCGAGTAATTTTAAGAACATATCGACTTAATTCCGTCCATAATCATTCTGACAAAGTTAGAATTCTGATAGAATAGAAAACAAAAATGAAAAAGATCAATAATTCCGGCTACGTGACTCGATACTGTTACTTGTCAAGAAGATTTATGCCTATCACACAGAAGGACTAAAAAATTAATGTGGATTCCATAACTTTGACCTTACTGACTTTTGATACTTTTTTTTCAAATTTCTAATTTGAGAAAGATATTGTCATGTTACATATCATTCGATCAAGTTTAAATCGAGAACTTGAACTAATGTTAATACTGACGTATCGACTTGTCAAATTAGCTCCATCACGTCAAAAATCAAAACCTGTTGACAACTTCGCTGGTCGAGTGTAAAACCAGTGGACCAGTACATCTCGATCTTACATTTCGATATTTCGGCAATATCTTCAACAATATAGATCCGATCGAGTTCAAATCTAGAATTTTACTGTAAATTAAGTTTTGAAGGCTCTTGCAGAATTTCAACGACATCGGACGGATAGTTTCTGAGATACAGAGTTTGTTCAAATATATTTTTTTTACTATCTTCCCAAACTTTTGCATAAGTCTTCGTTTCGGTATTTTTCAACTAACTACCGCGCTTTAATCCGATCAGATTAGTATTTTCCGAGTTATTGGGAAAGCAATGTTTCAGATGGCTATAACTCTGGAACCACTCGGTGGATTTCGCCCATTAATGAACTTGGCCGGTGCATTTGGACCTTCTCTGAAAATTTAAACTATCTATAACTACTTTAGCGTTTGAGCGTAATCGTGCTGACGGCCGGACGGACGGCCGGACATAATCAAGTTTGACCTCTGATTCTTCATCAGTGAGTCGAAACTAATCGTTTGAGACCATTCTCGGCCACATATTCGAAAATTGCAGACATTTGGACGAATTGATAGCCACTCTGTTCACCTGAACATCGCGCCAAAAACATGAAAATATTTTAGATTTTCTTGACATTATTATTATTATTATTATTATTATTATACTGATCCTCCTGGGTCTTCCACAAGGAGACCCCTCATAAGCTCTAAGAGCTTGCCCTGAGTTAGGAGAACCAGTTGTGTTCTGTGTAGGCTTTGTTACTGTGTCCTTACGCCACCTTAGGCACAGCACTGTTAATTTTTGACCCAACAGCGAATGGTGGCGATTACCGTGACTAGAAAATTTCTTTCCTAGCCTCGGAATTGAACTTGGGGCTTCCGCTCCCAAGTCAATTACTCTACCACTGAGCACAATTGCACATCCTGGATAACACACTGAAAATGAATTTCATGAATATATATTTTGGAAGTTCTCCGAATAATTTTTGTTGAGGTTTAAAAAGAATGACCCTGTATAGGAAATTATAAACCTTCATGCTAAATTTGCAGAGTATTTTACATTTCCAGTCCTGACGAACGCGAGGGAAAGGCAGATAGGCAGCAGCAATAAAATAAATATACGACCCGCGATAAGCACCCCTCCCAACCTCACCTTTCCACCATTCCATCCGGCAGCGCCAGAAAAAGATACACGGCCCAATCGCCTTCCATTAAGCACGATTGGCGTGGCCGGCAAAACAAGAGGAAAAGAACCCCCCTGACAATTTTTATTTCTCACGAGTTATGATGGCTGTGATTGATCGGGGTGTTTTGCATGAAAACATCGTCCAGTAAAGAGATTTAAAGGGGAAACAATATTTTTTAATGACATGTAGAAGTCGCGTTTAGGTAGTCCAGGCAGCTCGAAAAACAAGTCGAATTAATCACTTTAATAGCCCCGTGCAGCGTGGGGCCCGAATTGATAGTCGCAATTATGATTGTGTGTCGTTAACTGGGCTTGATGTCCGTCTGTCATAACACAGACATTTTTTCGTTTTTGCAGAGGCGGATCCTCAGCTCGATTCGACGAACATCGAATCGACTTCTTTCCATAGAAGAAAACTCAGACGTTTTTGGCGTTCCTGTTCTTCGGAACAGAGTGCTTATCAATTTGCCCAAATGTCTATAATTTTCGAATTTATGGCTGAAAATGGTATCAAACGATTTGGTTCGACTCACTGATCAAGAATCCGTGGTCGAAATCGGTTATGTCCGTCCGGCCGGCCGCCGTTAACACGATAACTCTCGAACGAAAGGAGTTAGAGGATTGAAATTTGCAGGGAAGGTTTGGAGCATAAATATCTCGGACGAGTTCGTTAACGGACAAAATCCATCAAGCGGTTTCGGAGTTATGGCTGTTTTTAGTAAGAACATTTTTTATGAATATTTCCAAAACCGATCAGTTGATCTATCTGAAATTTAGCATCAAATTGTAGAATCATGACTTTTAGGTGTAGTTTTGTATTGATCGGGTTACCGTAAAGTGTAAAAAAAAAAATTGAACGGAATGAGGTAGGCCGTTGAAATTTTCAGAGATTTTTAGGGAGATAAATATCTCGGTAAAGTTTGCTATTGGGCAAAATTGGCCAGATGGCTTCGGAGTAAAGAAAAAAAAAATTTAAGTTACAAATTTCAAAATAAATTTTTTTTCATGGTGTAGTTTCACCATAAAAATACATTGATATCTTTTTCAACTCTAACAAGCTAATACTTTCGGAGATATGATTTTTCGAAATTTTAATAATGAATCGTATGTTTTCGCAGCATGCTATAATTATTCTATCTATGATTTATTATATGCTCTGTGTTCATACTCGTACATGTCGTCCTGTTCTATAAGAGAGAGTCAAATTCATTTCAGCTATTTTAATTAGATTTCTTCCAGGGTGGAGTTCTCATTTTCAGATTGCTCATTTAATCTTGAAGATTAAACTATCATTTGAATTGAATTTCCTTTATGATGTAGTTCTATCATAAGAATACAATGATATAATTCTCAAGTCTGAGAAACCAATACTTTCGGAGATATAATTTGTCTGTTTGAAGAAGAGCGCCAGAAAGCTCCTGTCCACAGGGCTTGAACCAATTTTTTGGGTAACAGGTGATTGAGTCATCAGTGCAATAACGCTGCAAATTTCAAACAAAGGGTCAACGTTCTTTTTCAAATTGTACCACTTTTCTCTATTTTGCGTGCTTGTTCCCCTGAACCAACTGCCGGGACAGCCGCTTTGAAGTAAATTTGATATTGGATTCTTCTTCATTGTTGAAACTATAAACGTTTGAGACCATTTCCGATCAAAAATTCCAACCGAACAGACAAATTGAATTTTTGGTCGGAAATGGTCTCAAACGTTTAGTTTCAACAATGAGGAAGATTCCAATATCAAATTTACTTCAATCCGGCTGTCCCGGCCTCCGTAGCCACGATTTCTCAGGAACAAAAAGAGTAATCAAGGTAGGTTTGGGGTCCAAATTCACCGTTAAGTTCGGCAATGAGCAAAATCTACCTAGTGGTCTTGGAGTTATAGCCTTCTGGAATTTTGATTTTACAAGAACACAAAAAATGACGAAAAAAAAAACTTTAAGAACCGCACCCCTAGAAAATTTTTTTTCTCGTCATTTTTTTCAAATTTGCTAGGGGTACGGTTCTTACAAAATTTTAAACACGTCTTTATGATGATTTTCTACTACTAGTTACCAAGCTTCAATTCGATCGAATATTTATTTTTTGAGTTATCAAGGAAATAATATTCCAGGTGGGTATAACTCGGAAACCGTTTGACCGATTATGCCCAAAAACGAACTCAAGTCTCCCTTTCGGATACGCAACCTACCCTGAAAATTGCAAGTCCCTATCTCCTTTCGTTCGAAAGTTATCGAGGCAACGGTCACCCATCTACTGAACTCCCTCAAGAATGCTCGAATCTCCAACAATATTCAACCGATCGTGTTAAAACTTGAAACTTGGCAGTAGAGTTAGGTTATGAAGGCTCTTGCAAAATTTCAGCAATTTCAAACGAATAGTTACTGATATATAGAATTTTTTTTTCAATTTTCAATGATTTTTTGAAAAATTTTTTACAAATACCATCCTCACGAAATTTTGCAAGAATTTTCGCGTTGGCATTCTACAACTAATGACCATGTTTGAATTCAATCGGTTTAGTATTTTTCGAGTTAATCAGGAACAAAAAACAACCAAATTTCAGATGGCTATAACTCTAAAACCGTTTGGCCGATTATGCTCATAAACGAACTGAAATGTCGCTTTTGGTGCACATCCTAACCTGAAAACTTCAAGCCGCTATCTCTTTCCGTTCTCAAGATATCGTGACAACAAAAATATGTTTTAATAATTTTTTTTTAATTTTCTAGCCATACGATTCGCACAAAATTTAACAAACGTGCTTAAGTTCATATTCTACAACTACTCACCAAGTTTCAATTCGATCGAATTCATATTGGTTGAAAACAAAATTATTACTTGGAAACCACAGGGCCGATTATGCCCATTACCGAACTTGTCCGTCGTATTGGGATGCGCCACCCACCCTGAGAATTTCAAGTCGCTAGCTCTTTTCGTTCTCAAGTTATCGTGGCAACGGCCGGCCGGACAGAATCAAATTTGACGTCGAATTCTTCATTGGGGAGTCGAACTAAATCGTTTGAGACCATTTTCGTCAAAAAATTCGAAAGTTACAGACATTTGGGCAAAACTATAACGCGATGTTCCCCAGAACATATACGCGCAAAAAAATACTGATTTGATCGGATTGAAACTCGGTAGTTAGTTGATAATGCTGAAACAAAAACTTGTGTGAAATTTCGTGAGGAGCATATGCATACCTAAAAATAAAAAAAAAATTTAAATGAAATTTCAGAATCTATCCGTCAAGTCGCTGAAATTTGGCGAGATCCTTCAGAACTTGATTTTATATTCTAGTTCTACAGTCAAGCTTGATTGAATCTGTATTGTTGGAGATACATATTGGCAAATTATCGAAATATTACAAAGATTACTGGTCCACTGTTTTATTGTATTCGAACAGGAATCTCTTCAACAGTGGTACAGTTTTGACGCGAAGGCGAATATATTTCATAATACAGTTTGAATCATCAGATTTAAAAATATCATGTCTATGGTCACGTTATTTTTATATGGGAAGAGCAATTTTTGCTCAGTGCGTCCAAATGTCTGTATTTTTCGAATATTTGGCCAAGAATGGTCTCAAACGATTAGTTTCGACTCACTGAGGAAGAATACGAGGTCAAAATTGATTATGTCCGGCCGTCAGCACGATTACGATAGGATGCAATGAGTTAGAAAATTGAAATTTTCAGAGTAGGTTTGGAGTCCAAATGTGCCGGCTAAGCTCGTTAATGGGAAAAATCCGCCGAGTGATTTCAGAGATATAGCCATTTGAAATTTTGTTTTCCCAATAACTCAAAAAATACGGATCTGATCGAATTGAAGCACGGTAGTTAGTTCAAGAATACCAACACGAAGACTTACGCAAAATTTTGTGAGCATTGCATGACTGTAAAATAAAAAAAAAATATTCAAAAATATTCCATATCTCCGAAACTATCCGACTAATATCGCGGGAGCCTTCAAAAACTTATTTTACAGTAAAGTTCTAGATTTGAACTCGATCGGATCTGTATTGGTGAATATATTGCCGAAATACCGAAATACTCCAACGATCGGGGTCAATACATCCCGATCGTCCACTGTTTTTACATTCGACCAAACAAGTTGTCAATCAAGACGTGTTTGCATAGATCATTAATATTAGTGTTCTGTGATGTCATTCATATTTCATCTATTTCATATATCTCTATGTTCAAGTTCATGTCATGTTTTCTGACATGTCAAATCAGACAAGCCAGTTTGAAAATGAGAAAAATTATGAGATATAACAAAACTTGGCGAACATGTTGATAGGATTCCAGAACCAGTCTCGTAAGTTAAAAACAATGAATAGAAAATAGTTAACTATCCAAAAAAATCTTTATCATGCGAAAGACTGTAAATTTCTCATGGATTTGATAAATGCAAGTATTCGGTAAAAGGGAGCAGGTTTTTTTACTGAAATATATATCTTGTGTTTCTAACGCAGTACGCAGTTACATGTAAGGCACCTTAGCTCTAGTATTATAGACATTTAAGTATTATAGGATACTTTTTCACAAATAACCTTTGTTTACATATATAGAGACCATCTAAAAGTCAACAAGTCAGAATGAGATATATACTTCGGTAAGTTAATCTAATTGGGTCAGAATATATCCAGTAAAAACAAAACTGCATATTGACTAAGCTTCAGTAAGTTGATTTAATATAATTTTCAGAATAGATTTGAGGAATGAATATCTCGGATAGGTTCGTTATTAGGTAGAATCGGTCTGGTGGTATCGAACTAAAGATTTTTGGCACTCCTGTTTTTTTTTCAGATGCAGTTTCATCATAAGAATCCATCGATAAAATTCTCAACCATAATAAAATAATACTTTCCCAGATATGATTTTTAAAAATTTCAATAATTATTCGTCATTTTGTGATTTCATAAAATGCTCTATTTATAATTTTCAGATACATATATTATGTAAATCTAAAATATGATATGAGTCATAGTCCTACATTTTGAATTTAATTTTTATGATGCAGTTGTTTCATAAGTACCCATTGTTATCATTCCCAACTCTGAGAAATCAATACTTTCGGAGATACGATTTGTCAAAGTTCGAATAATTACTAGCAAGTAGTTTGACAAGTGTGCCGAAGCCTCTGTCCACAGAGCTTTCACACATTTTTTGACAAAGTTTCAAAATTTGACTTATATCACAATCTAGATATCACTGAAAATTTGCAAGAGTCCTCAAAACCTTATTTTACAGCCAAGTTTTGGATTTAAACTGGATCGGACCTATATTGTTGGCAATATTGTGAGAGTATATTTTTTCCTAAAAGCCAAGCCGTCTTGGGCGATTTCAGTACTTGGATGGGTGAGCGCTCTGGCTATGAATTCGAAGGAGCATGCCAAAGTAGACTGACTTCACGTCCAACTTTTTTGTATGCAATGTTCTGCAAAGCGGGTTGTTAATTTATTTCGAAATAAACATTTTACGTCAACTTTTTCCAGACAGGGGAATAGGGGATAGAGAGTAATCTATGTAAAAATTAATGAATCGCAGAAAAGGAGGATATGAACTTATCTATGCACAAATGAATTACAGGAAGTGTAACGAATGTAATTGTTTATGACCTTTTGGGCGCTCTTGTTCCTCGGAACAGGGTGCTTATCAATTTGCCCAAATGTCTGTAATTTTCGAATTTTTGGCTGAAAACGGTCCTGAACGATTTGGTTCAACTCACTGATCATGAATTCATGGTCGAAATCGATTCTGTCCGGCCGGCCGTTAACACGATAACTCTCGAAAGGAATAAGCTAGACAGTTGAAATGTTCAGAGTAGGTTTGGGAGATAAATATCTTGGTTGAGTTCGTTATTGGACAAAATCGGCTGGATGGTTTCCAGTAACGAAAAAAAAAATTAGGTACACTACAAAATTCGCATTATTTTTTTTTAAGATGCAGTTTCATCATTAGAATCCTTTGATATCATTTTCAACCCTAACAAACTAATACTTTCGGAGATATGAGTTTTCAAAATTTCAAAAATACATAGTTCTTTAGGGCTATCACAGAATGCGAATTCTATCTGTCTGTGTTCTATCTGTGTTCAGTCTTCATACATTTTAGTCGAATTTAACCGAGTCACCGGAGCAGAGCGGTTAAGACCAACCTCTTGCTAAACATAACTGATGGCTTATAATAGCAAGGAATTGGTCTTAACCGCTCTGTTCCAATTACTCGCTTAAATTCGACTATAATGTTATCTACCTATGACAGATTTGCCAAATATATTTCTGATTTCTGTTCTAACTAAGTATATGATTGAATGCAAAATGAGCAATTATAGGATATGATAATTACCGTTACCGTATATGCCCTTGGATAATCCATATGATGATGGAGATATATAATTTGGTAAGTTTATCAAATATGGTTCAGAATATCTTCATTGAAACCAAAACTGGAAAATTGGCTAAGTTTCAATTGATATAATATAATTTTCAGAGGAGATTTGAGGAATGAATATCTCGGATGAGTTCGTTATTTTTAATTTTAATTACGTTTCTTTTATGATGCAGTTCCATTTATATCATTTCCAACTCTGAGAAACCAATAATTTGGGAGATGAATTGTCAAAGTTTGAACAAGAGTGCCAAAGCTCCTGTGCACAGGGTTTTCCCACATCTTCAAATGAAAATTCAATAAAAATGACAAAACTACCATCCAAGAATGAATTGGGTATGAGATTACTAGGCCATTTATTCGAGGACTTGATCGCTTGCGGAGAAGACTTCAAGAAACAGATGTTTCAAGTATTAAGGATTTTCTTCTGGCAAAAACGGGAACTCGAAAAGAACTCACCCAAATGGCAATCGTATACCTATCATTGAAGAATTAATAAAAAACAATCCGACAGTCCATATTACAAAAGGCCCAGAGTCACAGCGGTTAAAAATAACACATGATATGACTTAATTTATTATTAAGTGAATTTCAGGAAACAGATGATTGAGACATCTTTGAAAGTGAAATACAAAAAAAGCCTTAATCGAAATGTACCCAGTATAGGTATGGTTAGTGTATTTGACTACTATTTAGTAGTCACGTTTGTATAATTTGCCCAGAGAGCTCCATTTCTGGGCCATTTTACACCATATGGTTGAATATCAGCTACAGTAGATCTATTGAAACAAAGAATTGAATTAATATCGTCCAGTGACAATGCGCAGTAAAAAATTGGTTCAAGCACTGACGTGAAGTTAGAAGCTTTTGCGCGTATGTTCTATTGTCCATTCTTCTGTATTGGACACCCTTAATCGAATTTACCATGGTTAATTATGTTGTCCATTCTCCTGTATTGGACACTTAATTCGAATTTACCATGGTAAATTCGAAGTGTCCAATACAGGAGAATGGACAACATAATTAACCATGGTAAATTCGATTAAGGGTGTCCAATACAGAAGAATGGACAATAGAACATACGCGCAAAAGCTTCTGACTTCACGTCAGTGCTTGATCCAATTTTTTTTTCGTGATTTTTTTTTAATTTTCTAGGGGTGCGGTTTTAAATTTTTTTTTTCGTCATTTTTTTAAAATTTTCTAGGGGTACGGTTCTTACAAAATTTTAAACACGTCTTTATGCTGATTTTCTACTACTAATTACCAAGCTTCAATTCAATCGAATCTTTATTTTTTTAGTTATCAAGGAAATAATATTCCAGGTGGATATAACTCGGAAACCGTTAAACCGATTATGCCCAAAAACAAACTCAACTCTCCTTTTCGGATACGCAACCTATTCTGAAAATTACATGTCCCTATCTTCTTTAGTTCGAAAGTTATCGAGGCAACGGTCACCCATTCACTGAACTCACACAAGAATGCTCGAATCTCCAACAATATTCAACCGATTATGTTAAAACTTGAAACTTGGCAGTAGAGTTAGGTTATGAACGCTCTTGCAAAATTTCAGCAATTTCGAACGGATAGTTACTGAAATATAGAATTTTTTTTTTTATTTTCAATGATTTATTAAAAATTTTCTACAAATGCTATCCTCACCAAATTTTGCAAACATTTTCGCGTTGGCATTCTACAACTAATAACCAAGTTTGAATTCAATCGGTTTATTATTTTTCGAGTTAATGAGGAATAAAAAACCACCAAAGTTCAGAAAATTTCAGATGGCTATAACTCTAAAACCGTTTGGCCGATTATGCTCATAAACGAACTCAAATGTCGCATTCAGATGCATAACCTAACCTGAAATTTTCAAGCCGCTATCTCTTTCCGTTCTCAGGTTATCGTGACAACAAAAATATTTTTTAATAATTTTATTAAAATTTTCTAGCCTCACGATTCGCCCAAAATTTCACAAACGTGCTTAGGTTCATATTCTACAACTACTCACCAAGTTTCAATTCGATCGGATTTATATTGGTTGAAAACAAAATTATTACTCGGAAACCACTGGGTCGATTATGCCCATTAACGAACTTGTCCGTCGTATTGCGATGCGCCATCCACCCTGAAAATTTCAAGTCGCTAGCTTTTTTCGTTCTCAAATTATCGTGGCAACGGACGGCCGGCCGGACAGAATCAAATTTGACCTCGAATTCTTCATTGGGGAGTCGAACTGAATCGTTTGAGACCAATTTCGTCAAAAAATTCGAAAGTTACAGACATTTGGGCAAAACTATAACGCGATGTTCCCCAGAACATACGCGCAAAAAGAGATTTGCAATCCCCGAATAATTAAGCCATAAAAATATCCGCCGTATTCGCAAAGCATTCAATCTCCATTAAGTCCTAACTGAGGTCGACTGTTAAGGATAAATATGAATCACAACCTCAGTTAACGTATTTAACGGTGGCGAAACAGGCCTGTGTTACATTAATTTTCACGTTGACTGAGGTTGCGATTCATATATATCCTTAACTGAAGACCTCAGTTAGGACTTAAAGGAGATTGAATGCTTTGTGAATACGACAGATAGTGTTTGGTTGTAAATTATTATAAAAACGATAAAGACTTCAATCTTATTCAATTATTATCTGATGTTCAAAGTTCAAAAAAATATAAATATATCAGAGGTAAAGTACAATTTTGCATATGATATATTGAATTATAGCGTAGAATTTTTTGCTCAACGATGGCAATGATTTTGTTTCAACTTGTTTTAACGTTTTATAAATAACAATCAGCTTACGGTGGGTTGCATGAAACTTTGACTGTCCTTAATAGCCACATTAGTGTGATTCTATGTCGATTTCCAGTTCATTTTCAATGAAACCATCCAATTTAATATATATTTAACCAATGGATGCATTATGCAACCCACCGTAAGTGTGATGAATATAATTGGATTGAAAGCCTGATCCGGATTCTTAGATCGATTCATTAATCTATTTTCAAAAAATGTCCATCAATGATTTGTGATATCATTATATCGTGAGCGTCAAAAGTATGGAATGATTTATTTTCTCCCCTTTCAGGAACATCGAAAATGTTTTGAAAGATGAAATTTTTTTTTGAGGACTATTTTCCCGTAATTCTTATTTTTCTACCATTATTATTATTTTTGACAAAAATTAAAGGTGAAATATCTAGAATAGACACTTTTCTCAAAAATTACAAAAAAATCGGTCGCTTTTACCCTTATTTGCTGTCAATTATGGAAAATAATAATACGTTACGAAGGAATGATTTTTCAACTAGAAATTATTAAAAAATAAAACAAAATAGTTTGTGAAAGGTGCATTCAATTTTAGCAAATACTGATCAAAATGTAAGGAAAAAAGGCCACCTGACTCAACACAATAGTTAAGCCGGGTCCAGAGGGGTGTAATGTAATGCGTAATGTGAGGCGAATTCATTGTGCGTTACATTACACCCGTCTGGACCCTGGTTTAAGTGAACTCACAGCATAGTGCTTTATAAACTGCACGATGAAGTTTTTGGTGGTTGGTACAGTTTAGATCCCAGAACACTAAAAATAGATAGTTTAATAATATCCGACCTGAAATAAAATATATTTATATGATTAATTTTTTAGGTGGTTAGTACAGTTTTTATAATATCCTAACCAAACCTAAAGGGCAGAAGTCAGTGGAGCACCAATAGTTCCTATAATATTTTTAAATAATCAATTAATAATCGAGAGTGAGCAGCCGTGTTCTGATTGCTTGTATATTCATAATCGGGCCTATCTATGTTCACTTATTGATCTGAAGTACTTAGGTATATGTGAATAACTATTTCTACTACAGAGAAGAACGGTGCCTTCTTTGAATATAATTTTCTTCGATGAATGATTCGCCAAAGAAAAATGCGAGTACCTATTTTGTGATATAAACTTCCAACTCAAAAAACTTTTTTATATATTCGAACTTTTTCGGCCTTCCTTCGTGTAAAATATACGCCACCATTTCTTCGGTTTTGATAATAAATCTCATGTTTTTTCGCCCGGTTCACATAATTTCAGAAATAACAATCTGGCAACACTCGCTTTCAAGAACAACAATAAAAGCATCTGGACATAATTATTATAGGTGTTTTGTGGTTAGCACTTCTTTTTATTATTGTTCTGTGCATACTTCTATGACATCCGAACTTGGGAATTCAAGAAGGAATTTTAACCTTACTTTTTACAATATTGCTTATCGGAAATATTGGAATATTCATAACGATCGGTGATGATTGCATCGTGCACTATATAGAACATTCTGCTGTTAGTTTACTCAACAGTTCTGTATCGCAACGTTGCCCTTTTCCTTGGATTTCGATCATTATACGCTATGATAGGATGCGCCTTTCACCAACTATTGTAATTTTTTTTTTATTTCTAGTTGAAGTATAATTCCTCCGTAAACGGATTATAGCTTTTTATATTAAATAGCAAATTTAGAGAAAAAGAAGAAAAAAATTTTATCATTTTTGAGAAAACTGCTTATTCTAGACATTAAAATGCCATAAATGACAGCCATTCAAGATTAATTCAGTTCACAAACTGAATGGAGATTATTTTGGCCGCAGAACTCAGTGTTGCGAATAAGTGATGGACCTTTGAAATGCCGATCAGGGGTTTCCAGCTGAAATTTTATATAGGGACGAACCAACATTATATTTAAATGGAACTGTCAATAGACGAAACGGTCGCTCTGGGTCAGATCAAAATACAAACTGATGGATAATGGAGGCACATACACAGTTTCCTGAAAAACAGCTGGAACTGTTAGGAACAGGGTTATAGGACCTAGGTCCTGTCTTTATTGAAGGACCGTTAACAGACCCAAAATATTTGGGTTTATTAAACGGGATGATCTGATTCCGGCGTTGGCGGTTCATTTTCCTAACGCCACGGATCCAGATGTCCCAAATGAAACGCTGTGGGTTCAACAGGTAACAGGTTTCCACCGCAATATTTTCAACATGTACGTGATTACTTTGATGTACCTGTTTCCGAATAGGTGGATCGACTAACGAGGTTTTATGGAATGGCCGCCACGATGTCCAGATCTGACTGCGTTAGACTTTTTCTTATAGGGTTATATCAAAAGCAAAGTTTACCTCAATCGGCCAAACAACATCGAGGAGTTGAAACTCTCCAAAATGTTCGTTCTAAGTTTCAAGCTCGATTGGCGTAGGCCGTAGGTACTGTGAAGAAGTGAAGGGGCACTCATTATATGTAAGTAAGTTATGACACATTCAAGTATCGTTTTCGTTTGAAACAATGTGTTTATTTGGTGAAGACTTAAAATCAAACATTTTTTATCTCGAGAATTATTGACCCAAATGGCGTTACATGTGCATTACTGAACTCAGAAATTTATGATAGCAAGAAAAAATAGGGGCTTGCAATTTAAAAAAATATCGATGACATCACTGCTTGGTAGCGGGAACTGGTAGAACAATAAGAATTACGGGAAAATGTCTCTTAAAAAATAAATACATCGTATCTATCAAACTATTTTTCCCCCTCTGTATAGGTGTGTTACTTTTATAATATGGCCTCAACGTAAAAATCAGATATTGTTTCATACTTTTGAACTGATTATTTCTTTTTTATTGCTCATAATTTTCACTCCACTCGTGGATATTCAATAGTTTGGGGACAAAACCAGGTGTCACGGCGTATGGTGGTTAGCTGTGGGACAGACACTTTTGAATTGAATTTTCCACTCACTTCTAAACGCAAACTGGCGTACGAATATTTTTTGGCTGTCTGAATCCTGAGAATTATCATAAGAGAAATAATGTACAACCTAACACTACTAAGTTATTTTCCAACCATATCTTCAATACCTGTGATATTTAATTTTAAGCATCTCTCCAAAAAGATTATCCGAAGGTAAATGCAGAAAAAAAAATTGTGAAATTACGTCCATTTATTACCATACCAATTGGTTCATTTCATGGAAGCATTCATTAATTGAACTGCACTCTAGAGAAAAATTCGTCCAAGCCCTGTGGACAGGAGCTTTGGCACTCTTGTTCAAACTTTGACAAATTATATCTCCGAAAGTATTGGTTTGTCAGAGTTGGGAATTATATCAATGGATTCTTGTGCTAGAGCTGCATCATAAAATAAATTAAAATTGAATAAGAATCCATTGATATCATTCCCAACTCGGAGAAACCTATACTTTCGAAGTTATGATTTGTCGAAGTTTGAACAAGAGCTCCTGTCCACAGGACTTTCCCAGTTCTTCAATTTGGCTTCTGTGCGTCAATTTTCGTAATTAGATTCAAAGCGTAGTTCTATGACTCATCCCATGATGGATTTATATACATCAGGAAATTATAATCAGAGTATTCTATAAAATCATATAGAATTGAGAATAATTATTGAAACTTTGGACATCATATCTCCGAAGGTATTATTTTCTCAGAGTTGAGAATGACATCAATGGATTCTTATGATGACACTGCATCTTAAAAAATTTAAAATTTGTAATGTGAAAACTATTTTTTTTTTGTTACCACCTGGCCGATTTTGCGAACTCAACCGAGATATTTATCTCCTTAACCTACTCTGAAAATTTGAACTGTCTAGCTCATTCCGTTCGAGAGTTATCGTGTTGATGGCCTGACGCTCGGACGGCCGGCCGGACAGAATCAATTTTGACCATGGATTCTTGATCAGTGAGTCGAACCAAATCGTTTAAGGCCATTTTCAGCCAAAAATTCCAAAATTACAGACATTTTAGATAGCCCTATCTCAATTCACTTTTATAAAGTCTCCCAGTTGGCAACGAAAATTTTACTCATTTCACCATGTATATTTTGAAAATGTTAGGTAAGAGTCATTTTCCTGTCAGATAACTACGCAACGTTGTCCGCTCTACATAGAAGTCGTAGTAATTACGTATTTTCACAGTGTGAATTTACTTCCGAAAAATAATGAATTTGAGAAGATATTAGAGAGATATTGGAAACTTCCTTTATTAAGGGTTGGCACTATTAAACGCGACTTAAAGTTTATTTAAAATGGTTCGCTTAAGAGAGTTATTGGACAACAAATTATGGCAGTGACAGTTGTAAGTAAGATAACCCTATTTTTTGTTAACAAAAACAAATAATTTGAAGCTTGCGGAGATGCATTATGCCATTTAGATAGTTGAATTTGTCATTTATAATACACTATAATTGTGATTACACTCACACGAGAATTTGGGGAGTGTTCGTACGAAAAATATAGGTTTTTATTTCTTGTTTACATCTAAATTGTTAATTCAGTAATGGAAAAAATGCTAGAAGCTGCTAATATAGGAGGAAAAAATTAATCTGAAATTGAAAAAACGGAATAATCATAGAATTTGCCATTTGCAAAAAATCCGCTAAGTTTGCGAATATCAACGATGATACACGAAAGCCAAATAAGGAAGAAATAAAGGATCCTTTATTTCGGAATAAATAAAGTCGGCCAGTATTTTATTAAAAGATCTTTTATTTTCAGTGGCAAGTGCGCTTGCGTACATATCAAAATAAAGGAAACTTTATTACTGCCGACCCCCCAATATCTCTCTATTATGTGAATTTCAATAATTCCACAGTCTTGGCGACTGTAGAAGAAAAGAAAATGTTTCCTCTCTTGTTACTAGAAATATTTCACGTAGAGAAACTGGTTGGAATATTCAATTATGCAATTTTCTTGTATGGAAATCAAGAATCAAGTTTTGGAATTTTATTGAAAAATAATGGATAGAGTAGTCCCTTACTTTGTGATGATTCATTTGAAAAAGGAATAAAAGTACCTGAATAACGCGGCAGGAAAACTTCTGAACGATCAGACGTACCTATGGAATTCCTCACCTTCCTCAAGAAGACAACTTAAAATACACTACACCAGTTTCAAAATGTAGAAGTACTACGAAACCCGAGTCATTCTTATACCTCAATCAAATAAAATTGACTACTAATTTTAGATATTAGATAATTTTTTGTTAGTACAGGCTGAAGGACTTAGGTCGATGGCAATTTCCTAGAATAAAGTACAGTGTTTTTTTTTTCTAATGATAGGAAACTAAGTAATTTCATTCAACATGTCAGAATGAAGTTTTCCTATTGCAGATTTCAGTTCTGTATAGAACTTCATGATACCTAGTCTCTAGTTCTTCAAAACTTCTTTCGGCATTTTCAATTTAAAAGCGAAGAATTCTTTATTATTCGAAGATAATGGTCTGTGAAAATATCTTGGATTCAAGATTATGTCGAGAGTAGAAATTGGCAACGTCTCGGCGAATTGTTTTGACTTTGACGATATTTCAGCGGTGCCAACCTGCCTATGTTTTACTTACAAAAACGTGAAAGACCTAAATGATGGCCAACCGGGAGACTTCATAAAAGTGAATGGACTATAGGTGCAGATTGTCTAACATAATGAAATTCGAACATATAGTGAAGAAACTCCTGATAGGACTGAAACCATATTCACTTGGCGATTACCTAAATTGTAATGACTTGGCAGAGTTTGTATAGATTTTATAGTTATAGTGTTGACGTCTTTTCTTTTCTTTCTCAGTGTTAATTATATTGGGGTGATTTTAAATAAAGGACTTTATTATTATTATAACTAATCGTTGGAGACCATTCTCTGCCAAAAATTCGAATATTACGAACATTTGGTCGAATTGATAGGCACTCTTTTCACCTGAACAGCGAGCCAAAAAGCAATAAAAAAATTATCAAAATTCGTCCTGAATAATAATCATTAAATTTTTGTTTCCCGGTACATCATTTTTTCGGCGCGCTTGTTAATTACTTCATTCTTTTCCAAATGTCAAATACCCAAGTGATATTCAAACGGTAAAGCAGGAAGGAGAGAAGATTCCCAACAATAGATAATGGTTTAAACTTGTATACATTATTCTTTTCTATGAACCAATTTAATTCCGGAACAAACTTCTAATTTGTTCATTTACTCCCTGTCTGGCTCATTTTCGAGATATTAATTTTTATAACCAATATATTACATAATTTAATTCATCTTTTTACGACCAATCATTAACATTTCCATCATTTTCCGCCGAAAGTCCCGAGAATTATGAAAATGAAGCCATTAAAATTGAAGCCGGTCGGCTTCATTCACTAATTTAACGACGTTAACATCTGTCCGGACACTGTTTGAACGACAGCGACGTCGTAGGCCGGCAAAAGAGCCTCATCTAAACTGGATTAAAAAATTATCAGAATTACGGATAATTACGAGGTTGTTAAATGAACCCGCGTAATTGCCGGTTACGTGATTTATAAGGCGCTCTTAATTGAAATAATTCACTCATGGAGGGTAATTTGGACACCGTTCTTTCGGGTTTTCACTTAGGCAAATATGTTGATGTTGATGGTAATATACGGTCTCATTTTCGGGCCTTTCCTACTATCTATCATCTCCGAGGATATTAGCCTAGAAAAATTACCGGGACCTACCACATAGAGACTTAATATCGATATTAACTTTTAATTAAAGTCATCTGAAAAAAAAATTATCGCCGAAACTGTGATAGCACAAGACCTAATTTGTTTTTTTGTCGGTATGTGATGTAGCGTTTTTCTCTCGTCAAGATACTATTATTATTATTAATTGTCGTAGGCGTACAAGCAGAATCATGTGAATCCAGAAAGTTGTGGACAGGAGCTTTGGCGCTCTTGTTCAAACTTTGACAAATCATATCTCCGAAGTATTGCTTTCTCAGAGTTGGGAATGATATCAATGGATTCTTATGATAGAACTGCATCATAAAGGAAATTCATTTCAAATAATAGTTTATTTATCAAGATTAAATGAGCAATCTTCAATGCTTTAATACTTAAAAATTGTCATTTAAAATAGTAAGGAAAGTATCATAGAAATGTCTAGAGCAAGGCTGGAGACAATTATAGCATATTGTCCATTTATTCCTGATATTTGAGTAGGCAGAGGCTGACGAAACAATTATTATGTTTTCATAATTTAATAGTTCATACCACTAACACATTCATTCTGGATTATGAACCTTAACTCAAGAAAAAATATTTGATACACAAATGTAGATCCATATTTCAGCATTTTTTGCTAGCAACATAATGAAAATACTGTATATCGGAACATGCCTTACTACTTAAGTAAAAGGTGATATTAACCTCAGTGGTCTACGAACAGTAATTTCTTTTGATGATTCCATTACGTTCTTCTTTCCTATTGCGTTCCTAAACTACATCATTAAAATGATCCAATTCTAAATCTTCTGAAACATCATCCCGAATTCATGCATAAATTATTCAATATGCAACCAGTCAATATTATTTTCAGTTTCAAAACAGTCTTGTATATATTCAAAATTCAAGAATCGGATACTTTTATTCCAGCAGAAAATATTTTCAAACTACGAATTGCCATGTCTCTAATAGCTAGATGACATTTATGAACAGTGAACACAGACAGTTAGAATTCGCATTCTGTGAATATATAGAACTACGATGTATTATTGAAATTTTGCAAAATCATATCTCCGATAGTGTTAGCTTGTTAGAGTTGAAAATATTATCAATGGATTCTCATGATGAAACTGCATATTAAAAAAAAATTTATTCAGAAGTTGTAATGTAAAAAAAAAATTATTTTCGTTACTCCAAAACCATTAGGCCGATTTTGCCCACTAAGGAACTTAACCGAGATATTGTCCCAAAACTTTTCTGAAAATTTCAATTGTCTAGCTTAATCCATTCGAGAGTTATCGTGTTAACGGCTGGACGGACGGCCGGACAGAATGGATTCCGACCACGGATTCTTGATCCGTGAGTGAAACCAAATCGTTTAAGACAATTTTCAGCCAAAAATTCCGAAAATTACAGACATTTGGGCAAACTGATAAGCACTCTAAAATTTTCAGAGTAGGTTTGGCAGAGAAAAATCTCGGTTAAGTTCGTTATTGAGCAAAATCGGCCATATGGTTTCGGAGTAAGAATAATATTTTTTTCAACATTACAAATTTCGAATTCAATTTTTTTAGGATGCAGTTTCATTATAAGAATCCATTGATAACATCAACTAATAAATTAATACTTTCGGAGATATGATTTTTCAAAATTGCAATATTAAATCGTAACTCTATATTTTCACAGAATGCTGTATGGAAAATTAACGTCCGTATGTATGAATTTCATCTGTGTTCATACATTTTATCAATGTCATCTCATCTACAGATAAGAAACATGTCTAACAAAGTATGATTGAATAAAAATGAACAACGGAATAACCTTAGCTATCGTATATAGCTCTTGGACAATCCATGATGATGATAATCCATATGATGATGACCATGATGGAAATATACACTTTGACAAGTTAGTTAAATTGGTTTCAGAATATCTCCAGTAAAACCAGAACTGATTTTACTGATATAATATAATTTTCATAGTAGATTTGAAGAATCAATATCGTTCGTTATTGGGTAGAAGTGGTCTGTTGGTTTTGGATTCATAATTTTTGGCACTCTTGTTAGATTTGAATTCTTTTATGATTTTTGAATTAAATCCCGTTCATGATGAAGTTCTATCAGAAGAATCCATTGATATCATTCCCAACTTTTGTTCAAACTTTGACAAATTATATCTCCGAAATTATTGGTTTCTCAGAGTTGATATCAATGGATTCTTGTGCTAGAGATGCATCATAAAATAAAATAAATTGAATAAGAATCCATTGATATCACTTCCATCTCGGAGATACCAATACTTTCGGAGATCTGATTTGTTAAAGTTTGAACAAGAGCGCCAGGACTCCACAGCGCTTTTCCACTTTTTGGCGCTCTAGTTCCTCGGAACTGAGTGCTTATCAATTTGCCCAAATGTCTGTAATTTTTCGATGAAAATGTTCTTAAACGATTTGGTTCGACTGACTGATCAAGAATCCGTGGTCGAAATTCATTCTGTCCGGCCGGTCCGGCCGGCCGTAGGCACGATAACTCTCGAACGGAATGAGCTAGAGAGTTGAAATTTTCAGAGTAGATTTGGCAGATGAATATCTTGGCTAAGTAAGTTATTGGGCAAAATCAGACAGATGGTTTCGGAGTACCAAAAAAAAAATTTTTTTTTACATAAAAAATTACAAATAAAATTTTTTTCAATAAGCAGTTTTACCATAAGAATCCAATGATATCATTTTTAACTCTAGGAAGCTAATACTTTCGGAGATATGATTTTTCAAAATTTCAATAATAAATCGTATTTCAACGTTTTCACAGAATTATATAATTATTCTATGTATGAATTGTCATAATGTCAACTTATTTTCCTGAGACATGACATTGTCTAATTCCTTGCTAATAGTTGGTTCGAGAAACGTCAAAATCGACTTAGAGAGACAAGGGTAAAAAACCGTCAAATAAACCTCCATGTGGTGATTTTATGTCGAAAAGTGAAAATTAAGAATATATATCACAGGTAAGTACCGACGTTTTATTCTATTACCAGAGATCGACAAGATCGTACGAGGAGCCCGATAGCCGGTTCGTATAGTCAGTCGGGTTTTCGGTTTCGGAACGAGAGAAGGCGGGCTCAAATCCCGGAAAGGGAATTACACTTTTTGGCGCTCTAGTTCCTCGAAACTGAGTGCTTATCAATTTGCCCAAATGTCTGTGATTTTTATTTAATATGCAGTTTCACCATTAAAATCCATCGATATCATTTTACACTCCAACAAGCTAATACTTTCGGAGATATAATTTTTTTAAATTTCAGTAATGAATCGTACGTACTTCTATGTTTTCAAAGAATGCTATAATTATTCTATCTAAGCTTTATTATATGATCTGTGTTCATACTCGTACATTTCATCCTGTTTTATAAGAAAGAGTCAAATTCATTTCAGCTATTTTAATTTGATTTCTTCCATGGTGCAGATCTCATTCTCAGATTGCTCATTTAATCTTGATAAATAAACTATTATTTGAATTCAATTTCCTTTATGATGCAGTTCTTTCATAAGAATACATTGATTTAATTCCCAACTCTGAGAAACCAATACTTTCGGAGATATAATTTGTCTGTTTGAACTAGAGCGCCAGAAAGCTCCTGTCCACAGGGCTTGAACCCATTTTTTGCTGTAATGTTTCCTGGATTGAGCATTGGGCGATTTCAGTACCTGGACGAGCGACTGATCTGGCTATAAATTTGAAAAAGCGCGTCAAAGATCCTGGTCGCAGTGCTTCTCCAACTTGCTTTAATTCGACATTTGATTTCTACATACCGCCATTTTCTCGCAGAATGATTCCAAGGTTTAACATTCAAGAAAATAATAAACCGAAACCTAACGATCTAATTAGTCAAAACGCAATACCACTCCAATCTCACACTAAATTAAAACAGGAGTGAAACCGCAACCACTCGTACCAAATTCAAAACAGCCCTGAAACCGGTTGAAATTTTTTTAATTATATCCTCGGCCTTACTCCAAGTGCCCGGGATATTTATGTAGTTGACCTGGGGTCGCAGTGCCCTTTAACAATCTATTAAGAGAATTTATGAGCCAACGAATATTCTGGTAGCGCAGAATGGTAGCCGGGTTCTGGTTTTTAGCCGTTTTATGGGGGTAATTACACGGCAACAGACATCTGTAAAAAGGGTGTTGTTCTGTCGTTATCTCTAGCGCCGGTCTTCTGAAGAACATGGCAATCGGCAAACGGGGCACGTCAAAGGAGACGAATGTCGACATCTAATGCATTCGTCTTCCTAGAGTTTCAAGAGCCTCGATGATGCTTCTATCGTCTGTTTGTTGCGTAGTGAACACGTGGTAAGATTAGAAAATTAACGATAGTGCAGGGTGAGCGAAACTCGATGTCAAAGGTCTATTGTAAGAAACGAAAAAAACTGAAAATTCTTTCAAAGCAGTAACGTGAAGTCAGGAAGTCTTGCGTGCTTTTTTTTTCTCGCTATTCACGCCTTCACGAAATACTGTATGACAAGGGCGTAGCCAGGAATCAATTTCGGGGGGGGTTTTGAAGTGGGAATTAATTTCGGGTTGACGTTCTGCAGCAAATATTTTTTTTTAAGAGAAAAATAACATTTGGGGGGGGGGTTTGAACCCCCAAAACCCCAATATCCAATTTTGATGTTATTTCCTCAATAACTCAAAAAAATTAGTTGTAGATTGCGGACCCGCTAATACGTACAGAATTTCGTGGTGATCATATGACCAGGAAAAAAAATAGAAATTTTTATTAAAAAAATACAAATTTTTCTTCACAAATCTTTATAGGTATTTCAGAAACTATCTGTCAGATTTCACTGAAATTCAGCAAAAACAGAAACGAGTTGCCTTTCTAAAATCGATTACCTGATGTCAGCTCGATCACCTCCGTATTTTTGGAATCATTTTATTTCAAAATTTGAATTATGTTGGTGCTCAATGCATTTTTTCTGGTGTTACACTTACTTCATCGATGCGGTAGTTCGTGAGGGTGTGTTAGGCGTGAATTTACAATTAACATGCGCGCAAAAGCTCCTGACATCACTTCAGTGCTTTTTGAGAATTTTTTTACGGATTAAAATAACTATTATGTGCTGAAATATATTTATAACTACCTTCAGTCATTTCGGTGGAACAATTAGGGCTTCACACGAGACGAGAGTATAAAAACTCTCGTATAAGGAGAGTATAAAAACTCTCGTCTCGGTCTCGCCAATTCCCAAAAATTAAGTCTCTTTCTCGTCTCATTATCAGTAGTCTCGCCTCGTCTCGCTTAATTCTGATAATAAATATTATAATATATAAACGAAATGGTATACAATAATTAATAATATTGTAAAGCTATATTTATTACGCTCTTATACAAAAATATTTGTACATGTACATAGGATTTTTAATTTTAAACACTGATAATTTCAACTTTTAAATTACTCGATGACCAAGAATGTCAAACATAATGACGCTTGCATCTTGCATCACATCATCTTTCAATGATTTAGTGTGTTTGTGCCATGATCATACCTGCTGTGCAAAATAATATTTAAACAGGTACAGATGTAGCCATTAATAAATCATCGGCCATCTTGGAAAGTGTAGGAAGAACTTTTTCATCATTCTCCACCACAGTGAAATATTTTGATTCCTATTTGCTCTTTCTAACTGCAAATATTCTTCAAACTCAGCTTTCCAATATTTCGAAAGTTTTGTTGATGTTTTAAATAGGCTATCGATGTCCATACGTTTTTTAATAGAATTAAACAATTTGGTATAGTTTTCAAAGAATACTTTCCCAGTGGGTAGATCATTGAGGGTGTTCTCGGCGTATTCCTCATAACACGTTTCGAAACATTGAATAGCTTCATTTCTTTACCAGTTTTATTATACGTAGTTCCACAGATGTATACAATAATTGTTCACATCTTCACTACAAGAAGCACAAGAGAATGAATTTCTCCAGATGTTCAGATAGAGACGAAATTATCAAAACATTGGGATTTAGGCGCAATAAAAGTTGTTCGTTAAGTATTGAATTTATAATGGCATCCGTTTTTATGGTTGTAAATTTAATTTTTTCTTGAAAAATAATCTCAATTATCGCAAGGTCATAACGATTTAATAATCTTCTAAAAATCGTGTATTCCTAGAACGATCGATGTATAATATAGACAAAATATATTGGTAATTATAGTGGAAACTCTTCATATTCAATTGTTTTCTGTGGGTGTTGAAAAAAGTCGAGTCGTATCTAAAACTTCATACAAAAAATTTAACGAGACCTAAATCGAGACTCTCGTGTTGCGCTGTATGTGGTCTCGGTATCGCCTATAATATTTTTGGAAACGTGTCGTCTCGTCTCTTATCGCTTTTACGAGACGAGAACGAGACGAACGAGCCCTAGGAACAGTTTCATTCTATTCCGCTGATGTATCCAACAGGCTGAACTGACAGACACCGTACATACGAACACGAAGTCTTGGAAGGATCGTTGAAGTTATTTCGTTAGGACGGGATAATTCCCAGTAATGGCTTCCGTACATGGCTAATCTTCCAATTAGGTAGAGAAAATAACATTTTTACTGGTCACATCCACACATTTCCCGAAAACGTGCTTCTGCCGTTGGGACAGCACTAAATACGCTTGGACTGGAGGAAAGAATCCTCGATCTAATTCGGAGGAAATCTGATTGGGAGCTTTCTTCTCCCCTACAATCTGGCCTTAAGCGTACATGACGGAAAGCCAAATAGATTTGTTTCACCTGAAACGATAAAGTTTAACTATAGGTTATAGCAAAGGAGTTGGAATTAATTAAACTGTATTTGGAGGGAACCCCCTCAAAACAACAGCAATCCAAGAAATCTCAAGAGTCAATGGTAGAGAGTTTGTACCTATCAGCAGGCCAGATTCATAGTAGGGGAGTAGTAACAAAAAATATTCGATATCTTATATTATTCGATATAACATTTTAATGGATAATCACAGCAGAATCCTTTTTTGGTCAAAATGTAAGCTACTTTTTCATCTACATAATAGAGTGGAACATGTACAGTGAGCGTCAAAAGTATGGAATAATCGATATACTTTCTCGATTTTCCGGAATATGGAAAAATAATTTGATAGTTCGAAGTGATTTATATTTAAATTTCGTTTTTTTTTCTTAAATTGAAAGCTTCTATTTTTGCGCGTATGTTCTGGGGAACATCGCGTTATCATTTTGTCCAAATGTCTGTAATTTTCGAATTTTTTGCCGAAAATGGTCTCCCTGATGAAGAATTCAAGGTCAAATTTGATTCTGACCTTCCGGCCGGCTGTTGCCACGATAACTCGAGAACGGAAAAGGATAGCAACTGGAAATTTTCAGGATAGTTGGAGCATCCCAATACGATGGACAATTTCGTTGATGGGCATAATCAGCCCAACGGTTTCCGAGTTATAATTTTGTTTTCAACTAATACAAATCCGATCGAGTTGAAACTTGGTAAGTGGTTGTAGAATACAAACCTTAGGATGTTTGTGAAATTTCGTGGGGATCATATCACTAGAAAATTTTTAAATAATTATTATAAAATATAATTGATGTCACGATAACCTGAGAAAGGAAAGAGATAGCGACTTGAAATTCTCAGGTTAGGTTGTGCATCTGAATGCAACATTTGAGATCATTCATTGGCATAATCGGCCAACGGTTTTGGAGTTATGCCCATCTGAAATTTGTTTCTTATTTCCTCAATAACTCGAAAAATACGAAACCGATCTAATTCAAGCATGGATATTAGTTGTAGAATGCCAACGCAAAAATATCTGCGAAACGTGAGGATCGTATCACTAGAAAATTTTTAAAAATCATTGAAAATCATTGAAAAGAATTATATCAGAAACTAATCATCCGACATCGCTGAATTTTTGCAAGATCCTTCATAACCTAACTCTACTGCCAAGTTCGAAGTTTGAACACGATCGGATCCATATTACTGGAGATCTGAGCACCCTTGTGTGAGTTCAGTAGCTGATTGGGCGACCGTTGCCTGGATACATTTCGAACGAAGGGATATACGGACTTGCAATTTTCAGGGTAGGTTGAGCATCCGAATCGGAGAGTTAAGTTCGTTTTTGGGCACAATCGTTCCAACGGTTTCGAAGTTATACCCACCTGGAATAATTTTTCTTCATAACTAATATACATATATCTAATAATATAGACTCGATCGAATTGAAGCTTGGTAACTAGTTGCAGAAGATCGACTTAAGGACGTGTGTAAAATTTTGTTTAAACCGTACCCCTAGAAAACATTTTAAAAATTACGAAAAAAAAAGTTGGTTCAAGCACTGACGTGAAGTCAGGAGCTTTTGCGCGTACGTTCTATTGTCCATTCTCCTGTATTGGACACTTTTAATCGAATTTACCATGGTAAATTCGATTAAGAGAGTGTCCAACACAGGAGAACGGACAATAGAATTTACCATGATAGATTCGATTAAGAGTGTCCAATACAGGGAAATGGTCAATAGAACATACAATTTTTAGAGGCTAGAGCACTACTTTGCCTGGGCTATTTGTACAGACTCAATTCTTTTTTTCTGACATTTATATACAGGGTGAGTCTTTGACTACTGCATTAATTTTAGCCAAAGATTCCTCTCATCAAATGAAACACTTTTTTCATTTACCATTTTTCCAGATTCGGCTCAGGTAAAGAGTTACAAGCGTTTAAAGATTTCACAATGTGCTAATACACTCCCGCATATAAATTATCTATGACATTGTTGGCGGACGAGAATAAGGCATGGTTACGTGGTTTACAGCTTGATTCGGGATTCCAACGCTCAGGGACGGAGCCATAAAGTAGTGAAATTTCTGGAGTTTTCCATTTTAAAACATTCAATGAAGAATATCTCGAAAACGGTGCGTTTAAGGAGAAATGATGAAGAATAATAGAATGTTCTAAAACGATGGAATATTCTTGAATTGACTCAAGAAAAACTTTATATGCTTTCTTTATGCTAATTTCGTTTAGTTTTATGAATCCACGAGTCCATAACTAGAAAACCAGTAGAAGTAGAAAATAACTAATATTTGGAAAATATGTATCATAGTTATAGGAAACTTTACGTCAACATTCATTTTATTCGAAAAAAGGATGTCAAAGCTACAAAATAAAAACTGATTTTTTTTCAAAATTTCAACAGCCTGTATCTTTTTACCTGAGCTGAATTTGGAAAAATGTTAAATGAAAAAAGTGTTTCATTTGATGAGAGGAATCGTTGGTTAAAATTAATGCAGTGGTCAAAGACTCACCCTGTAGAGGTCTCCAAACTATATTACAACACTTTTATCTACTCCTTATTAAACTGGTAAAAAGAGATATCAATTCGTTTGAACTATGAAAGCATCTACTAATTATTACGAATTATGAATCCAAACTTTTACCAGCAGCAGACATCAGCTGATCGACTTTACTCGATAGTTAATAAACGCGTTGACATGAAATTCGAAAAATAAATCAACTTAATACAGTTTAATACATAATTTTTCACCACAAAATTTGGCGACCAGTAATATAAAAGGCTTCGTGGAATTGTGATAAAATTAGTTTTTTTTTTCATTCGAACCCCTTATTTTTCAGACAATTCAAATTACTTTGGTTAGGAACTGAGGAAAAAATTATAAAACTGCCCGTATGATTTATATGGAACTCAAAATGTGTATACATATTGTAATTTTCGCTCGCATGTTATGGGGAACAGCATGCTATCATTTTGCGCAAATGTCTGTAATTTTCGAATATTTTGGCGAGAATGGTAGATTAGGTTCGACTCACTGAAATGAAATATTCAAGGTCAAATTCAATGTTGCCTGACCGGCCATCCGATGCCACGATAACTTTTGCACGGAAAGAGATAGTGACTTGCAATTTTCAGGGTAGGTTGCGAATCCGAATGCGATGACTGAGTTTGTCAATGGGCATTATCGTCTAAGGGGTTTCGATGTTATGCTCATCTGAAATTTGGTTATTGTTTCCTCAATAACTCCAAAAATGCACATCCGATCGAATTGATATTTGGTAATTAGTTGTAGAATGCCGACTTGCAATTTCTTGGAATTCAAAGGTCAAAGTTCAAGCTCAACAATCAACAGCATCGCAATGGAATAAAATCGAAGGAATCAGGCAGAAACGCAAATATTCACTTCAACAAAGTCGAATATGGCAACTCTACCATCAATGCAAGAATCAGAGATCTCAATTCCTTAAAAGGCGAGCGCAACTCAACATGACGAAATGTAGGTCGTTATGGATTACACGGCACGCTATTCTATTACAATTTCGATTACAAAATGGCGTCGCGAACCCGATGAAATTCGAGATAAACATATAAACAATATGTACACAATAACGCAAGGACCGTCATTTAGATATGCTGCGTCATTATCTGGGAAGCGGCCAGAACGAAATGGTGACATTAATTTCGCTCGAATTGCGTACCATAATTACCTTTCCCGCATTACAAACTTCATAATGAGCTCCGAAATAATTTGAGGACAGCGGCCGAACGGCATAATTGATTCTCTCGCTTTCATGCAAATCGCGTAGGCCGATGTGTGAAATATGGAGGGAAAAATGAGGCGTGTCCGTTTATTGCTGGCCTAGATGGAACTTTGTGGAAATGTTTGTACTCAATTCATATACATAGTAGATCTCAATTCATATGTTAGATTTTTTAGAGGGAACCTATACGCTATGGAGTATCTTTGATGAAGTATACTAATAATAAACATTTTTGGCACTCTAGTTCCTCGGAACTGAGTGCTCATCAATTCGCCCAAATGTCTGTAATTTTCGATTTTTTGGCTGAAAATGGTCTCAAACGATTTGGTTCGACTCACTGATCAAGAATCCGAGGTCGAAATCGATTCTGTCGGGCCGGCCGGCCGTAGGCACGATAACTCTCGAACGAAAGGAAATAGAGGATTGAAATTTGCAAGGTAGGTTTGGAGCGTAAATATCTCGGACAAGTTCGTTAATAGGCGAAATCCATCCAGCGGTTTCGAAGTTATGGCCGATTTTAGCAAAACACATTTTTTATGAATATTTCCGAAACCGATCACTCGATCTATCTGAAATTTAGCATTAAATTGTAGAATCATGACCTTTATACGCATGTGAAGTTTTGTATTGACCAGGTTACCGCAAGGTGTCGAAAAAAAAATTTGAAAATTTAAAAAAAAATTTCTACAATAACTCTCGAACGGGATGAGCTAGGCAGTTGAAATTTTCAGAGTAGTTTAGGGAGATGAATATCTTGGTTAAGTTTGTTATTGGCAAAATAGACCAGATGGTTTCGGAGAAATGAAATAAAAATTATTTTTTAAGTAACAAATTTCAAATTCAATTTTTATTTGAGATGCAGATTCACCATAAAAATCCATTGATATCATTTTAAACTCCAACAAGCTAATACTTTCGGAGATATGATTTTTCGAAATATCAATAATGAATCGTACTTCCATGTTTTCACAGAATGTTATAATCATTCTATCCAAGCTTTATTATATGATCTGTGTTCATACTTGTACATGTCATCCTGTTCTATAAGAGAGAGTCAAATTCATTTCAACTATTTTAATTTGATTACTTCCATGGTGGAGTTCTCATTCTCAGATTGCTCATTTAATCTTGATAAATAAACTATTATTTGAATTTCCTTTATGATGCAGTTCTATCATAAGAATACGTTGATATAATTCCCAACTCTGAGAAACCAATACTTTCGGAGATATAATTTGTCTGTTTGAACTAGAGCGCCAGAAAGCTCCTGTCCACAGGGCTTGAACCAATTTTTTAGTTAAATCAGCAGTTAGATATAAATAAATCCATGATACTTAGTTTTGAAAAACAAAAAAAAAACTAGTATTAACCTGAAAATACTTTATTCTCAGTCTTGATTTGAATTGCCCTATAGTAGTAGAAGTTTTCATCTTCACTGGCAAGCTAACATTGTGGAAAAGCTAAATGGAATGAATTCATTATCTTGGCTACTGTACATATTTATAGAAAATCCCAAAACACATCAAATTTAAATTTGAAATTGTCATTCTTCTTCGTAAAATGCGACCCCTCCATTCAACCCCATTGGAAAGAAAGGTACAAACCCCAATGTTTCAATTAGGAGGTATGGGCTTGTGATACATCGTTTCAAAAGTCGCGTCATTCTCTATGCATAAATAGAAAAAATAAATTCATGTGATTTTCGAAATTCATTGATATATTCCCTCGAATATTTCCAAATCTTATTAGGGTAAATGTGTATAAGAGTTCTCATGTGTATAAGGGTACGCACCACTAATATTTCATTAGGCTGCAATCTGTTTATTATTTTAAAAATTGGTTCAAGCCCTGGGGACAGGAGCTTTTTGGCGTTCTTGTTCAAATAGACAAATTATATCTCCGAAAGTATTGGTTTCTAAGAGTTGGGAATTATATCAATGGATTCCTATGATAGAAATGCATCATGAAAGAAATTAAATTTAAAATAGTGTCATTTAAAAAAAATTATCTAAAAATTATCTTATAAAAAATGGGTTCAAGCCCTGTGGACAGGAGCTTTCTGGCGCTCTAGTTCAAACAGACAAATTATATCTGGTATTGGTTTCTCAGAGTTGGGAATTATATCAATGTATTAATATGATAGAACTGCATCAAAAAGGAAATTCAATTCAAATAATAGTTTATTTATGAAGATTAAATGAGCAATCATGAGAATGAGAACTGCACCACATTTTCAAATTTCTTTTTTTGACACTTTGCGGTAATCTGGTCAATACAAAACTTCACATGCGTATAAAGGTCATGATTCTACTGTCTCCTACAGTCTGGTGCTAAATTTCAGATAGATCGAGTGATCGGTTTCGGAAATATTCATAAAAAATATTTTTACTAAAATCGGCCATAACTCCGAAACCCCTTGATGGTTAACGCCCATTAACGAACTTGTCCGAGATATTTACGCTCCAAAACCACCTTGCAATTTTCAATCCGCTAACTCCTTTCGTTCGAGAGTTATCGTGCCTACGGCCGGTCGGCCGGCCGGACAGAATCGATTTCGCACTCGGATTCTTGATCAGTGAGTCGAACCAAATCATTTGAGACCATTTTCAGCCAAAAATTCCAAAATTACAGACACTTGGGCAAATTGATAAGCAATCTGTTCCGAGGAACTAGAGCGCCAAAAAAACAAGTTTCGTATGACAATTGCCCAAAACAGGTTTAAAGTACCTACAAATAGTAGGTATTCCATAAAACATGTATAAAATAATAAATTACCTTGTAATCGATCAAAAATTTCCTGATCTACGTTCACAAAATTTTCTCCTCTCTCGAACTTTGGAATTATGCTTTCAAATTTACGTAATATTTTCAAACATTTTCGGGTGAGGTCCCCGTTGCATCGCTAAAATACGAGTATTTCAACCCCAATATTCTTGAAGTTACAATATTCCCTTCTGTCAAGTTGACTTTATGGCAATTCATACATAGAATATACATAGAATAATTATATCAACCTGTGAAATACGATTTACATTGAAATTTTGAAAAATCATATCTCCGAAAGTATTAGCTTGTTAGAGTTAAAAATGATATGAATGGATTTTTATGATAAAACTGCTTATTAAAAAAAATTTAATTTGGAATTTGTTTTGTAAAAAAAAAATTTTTTTTTATTACTCCGAAACCTTCTGTCCGATTTTACCCAGTAACGAACTTAGCCGAGACATTCATCCCCCAAACCTACTCTGAAAATTTCAACTCTCTAGCTCATTCCGTTCGAGAGTTATCGTGCCTACGGCCGGACGGCCGGCCGGCCGGACCGGCCGGACAGAATGAATTTCGAACACGGATTCTTGATCAACGAGTCGAACCAAATCGTTTAAGACCATTTTCATCGAAATATTCGAAAATTACAGACATTTGGGCAAATTGATAAGCACTCAGTTCCGAGGAACTAGAGCGCCAAAAAAGGGCAATCTACAATGCTTCAATGCCTTAATGCTTCAAAAATTGTCATTAAATTTATTTATCAAGATTAAATGAGCAATCTGCCATGATTCAACCTCGTGGAATGGGTTGTTGCAACTTATACTCGGTGCATAGTTTTCACAACTCGAAATACCTAAGGAAAGTATCATCGAAATGTCTAGAGCAAGGCTGGAGACAATCATAGCAGATTGTCCATTTATTCCTGATATTTGAGTAGCTAGTGGATTACGAACAAATTATTTTAATAGTTCAAAATATATTAATAAAATACTATCCTCTCTTCATAATTTAAAATTTAATAGTCCATACCACTAACACATTCTTTTCCGTATTATGAACGTTTTTTGGAGCACCAGATTAAGCCATGTAGGCGCCACGCGCGGCGCTCTCATGCACGAAATCATAACCAAACAATAATCATATTATCTGTGAAATAAAGTCAATTCTTTGGATCTTATACATGGGCACACATGGTCATTCATTCGTGTTCTATGTGCATCGCCATTATTGCGCGTATGTTCTGGGGAACATCGCGTTATAGTTTTGCCCAAATGTCTGTAACTTTCGAATTTTTTGACGAAATTGGTCTCAAACGATTCAGTTCGACTCCCCAATGAAGAGTTCGAGGTCAAATTTGATTCTGTCCGGCCGGCCGTCCGGCCGTCCGTTGCCACGATAATTTGAGAACGAAAAGAGCTAGCGACTTAAAATTTTCAGGGTGGATGGCGCATCGCAATACGACGGACAAGTTCGTTAATGGGCATAATCGGCCTAGTGGTTTCCGAGTAATAATTTTGTTTTCAACCAATATAAATCCGATCGAATTGAAACTTGGTGAGTAGTTGTAGAATATGAACCTAAGCACGTTTGTCAAATTTTGGGCGAATCGTGAGGCTAGAAAATTTTTAAAAAATTATTAAAAAATATTTTTGTTGTCACGATAACCTGAGAACGGAAAGAGATAGCGGCTTGAAAATTTCAGGTTAGGTTGTGCATCTGAATGCGACATTTGAGTTTGTTCATGAGCATAATCGGCCAAACGGTTTTAGAGTTATAGCCATCCGAAATTTTCTGAAATTTGGTGGTTTTTTTTTCCTCATTAACTCAAAAAATACTGAACCGATTTAATTCAAACTTGATTATTAGTTGTAGAATGCCAACGCGAAAATGTTCGCAAAATTTGGTGAGGATAGAAAATTTTTAATAAATCATTGAAAATAAAAAAAAAAATTCTATATATCAGTAACTATCCGTTCGAAATTGCTGAATTTTTGCAAGAGCGTTCATAACCTAACTCTACTGCCAAGTTTCAAGTTTTAACACAATCGGTTGAATATTGTTGGAGATTCGAGCATTCTTGTGTGAGTTCAGTAAATGGGTGACCGTTGCCTCGATAACTTTCGAACGAAAGAAGATAGGGACATGCAATTTTCAGGGTAGGTTGCGTATCCGAAAAGGAGAGTTGAGTTTGTTTTTGGGCATAATCGGTTTAACGGTTTCCGAGTTATATCCACCTGGAATATTATTTCCTTGATAACTCAAAAAATAAAGATTCGATTGAATTGAAGCTTGGTTACTAGTAGTAGAAAATCAGCATAAAGACGTGTTTAAAATTTTGTAAGAACCATACCCCTAAAAAATTTGAAAAAAATGAAGAAAAAAAAAATTTAAGAACCGCACCCCTAGAAAATTAAAAAAAAAAATCACGAAAAAAAATTGGTTCAAGCACTGACGTGAAGTCAGAAGCTTTTGCGCGTATGTTCTATTGTCCATTCTTCTGTATTGGACACCCTTAATCGAATTTACCATGGTTAATTATGTTGTCCATTCTCCTGTATTGGACACTTAATTCGAATTTACCATGGTAAATTCGAAATAAGAGAGTCCAATATAGGAGAATGGACAACATAATTAACCATGGTAAATTCGATTAAGGGTGTCCAATACAGAAGAATGGACAATAGAACATACGCGCAAAAGCTTCTGACTTCACGTCAGTGCTTGAACCAATTTTTTTTTATTATTATATTGGAGCGAAGACGTGAGGTGCGGTTCAGCCCTACATAGTAGAGTTCAAACCGGGCTCTATCGTGTCACCCCGTGTGACCTTCATTGCTAAACTGTATAGACCACTGGATATAATTCTCCATACCCTTACAATGCAAATTAAACTGGTCGTCAAAAAATCGTCATGTGAATGGGTAGGGGGCATTTTTCCAAAAAATGACAACAAATTTTTTTCTGTTTATCAGATCCGTATATATTATTTATGAAATGGAAATTCTCATTTCAGATTGCAGAGGATCAATATGTTCCTGTAAAAGAAAACCAATTGGCTCCTGCAAATGTATGGCCCAAAAGACATGTGCAAATACGAGTACTTCAAATTTTTCAAATCTTCCTCCCCTTGATGATTCTTCATCTGATAGTGATAGCTGAATTATATAAATCATGACATGTAAGAAATTTTTAGACCCTAAATATCATAGATACCAACTATATATCTTCTTAATTCTTTTCCAGATTTTTGGTCTAGGATTCAGGAAATTTTGAAACTACTAATGAGAATGAGAGATGATTTCAAAAATGTGTTTATATTACGTCACAAAACTGATTTATAAAGTAATGAATATAAGTTTGAACTCGCATATTTGCATATTTATTTACGAATTAACAAAATCAAATCAAATATCTATGAATTATATGTAAAAATTCTCATACATATAAAGAATTAGGAATTTAAACAATATCTTCAAAATGTGCGTTCTGAATGCACGCAGGAATAGTACTGTAAAGTTGGTCGGATAGATATAACGAACCTTATGTGCGCTCAAATCCATAAGGTCGCCACTAACATGGACTAAAGGCTGGTAACTCTAACTTATCCCCTAACTTAGAAATTGAAACATAGGTTTCTAACGCTGTGGTTGATACTGAGACTGAATAATCCGTTTACTTATTATTAATAATAATAATTAATAAGTTAACGGATTATTTAGTCTGATTATAAACCATAACACTAAAAATAAATGTCTATATATATTATATATATATGAGTAAGTTAAAGTTAGCAGCCAGCATAAACCAGCCTTAACGCAACAAATTGCGCCTCTAGCGTCTCCAGGTTCGGTTTCGGTTGATGGGAGTTAATAACACAATTTCTTATTTTGCGAGGAAACTGTTCTGTCTATCGTAATTTTGAAAGAATCATCTGAATCGTTGGTTTTCAGAGCAGACCTTTCATATAAAGCATTTTTTCGATAATCCTAACAGATCTCAAGTAAAAACGAGCGGAACATTATACTTAATATGGGTGTTCCAGGGCAAGCGGTTATATCTTAAGGACTTCCATTCAAGAGCATTGTAACCCACTTTTTTGACAATTATTAAAAAATATTTCTGAATCGTATATTTCAATAGATATTTGTTTGAGTGATATTCACCTAATATAGATGACCAAATACAAAAAAAAAATTTTTGTCAGTTTTTGGAAAAATGCCCCCCACCCCTTCCAGCACACGACGATTTTTTGACGACCAGTTGAATTTGCATTGTATGGGTATGGAGAATGATACCCATTGGTCTATACATTTTAGCAATGAAGCTCACACGAAAATCTGTTTTAGAGCTCTTTTCATGCCTAGTGAACTCTACCAACAGCTACTACGTGGTGAGGTTACCCTGGAGGCCCTTTTCGCAAGTTCATCGGCCTTCTCGTTTCCTTCAATACCACAGAGCTCTGGAACCCATAGAAGAGTCATTTTATTGCCTCTAGCCAGTAGCTTTATGGTATTCCAAGGACAGTAAGGGACCTTGGATTGCTGAATCCAGGTCTCTCAGTGTGGCCTGGCTGTCCGTTGTAATATGCGTCCCCTTGAGGTTCCTTCTCAGACATTATTGAGCACAAATGTAAACAGCTAATGTTTGTGCCTGTAAAATAAAGGGCTCATGTCCCAGGGGAACCGAAATCCTCAGTTTCGGACCATATACCTCAATACCTGCACCTTTATCTGATTTTGATTCATCCGTATACCGAACGGATGACTTTCTGTCTAATCAATCAACAAGTCCAGAGCGTTCCTGCCAATCGGGTCCTTCATAAATGGCTTCGTATAATAAATATACTTATGCATATATTTCACAAGTCAAACAGACCCCAGGGGGTTCATTGATCTGCCGAGAAAGCAAGAGCAGACGCGTTTCTGGCTTCTTGGCCTTCATCAGTACTCTGTAGCTTCTCAACAAATTCAACTAAAGTGACCCGGGTTAAGCCTCTCAGAGCCGGCTTGGTCGATCGTACCTAATCGCCCACGCCACCTATGAGTCAAAACACGGAAATCAGCCTTCCCCCACCAGTGAATATTTGAAGCGTGAAATCATATGCCACCATTCACTCGATATTAATCGAGAACGAGTCCCGCAGAGCTCAGACAGTATCTTCCCAATGGCCATGAACGCTGTTTAGCGTTTTCAAAAATAATAATGAAAAATGGCGATACCGTTGTTGGCGTTGTTAATAAATCAACAAGTCCAGAGCGTTCCTGCCAATCGGGTCCTTCATAAATGGCTTCGTATAATAAATATACTTATGCATATATTTCACAAGTCAAATAGACCCCAGTGAAATATATGCATAGGTATATTTATTATACAAAGCCATTTATGAAGGACCCGATTGGCAGGAACGCTCTGGACTTGTTGATTTATTAATAACGGTATCGCCATTTTTCATTATTATTATTCTGTCTAATCGATTAAAGAGGACCACCGCACTCAGACGGTCTCTTATGACCGTTGCAAAGGGTGTTTTGAAATCGAATATGGTTGGCATTACATCTGAGGGCTTTGTCAAGATGTTTGAGTACAGTTGGTCCAGTAACCTTATATGTCGTACCCATTTATTAGGTAGGATTTTCCCACGAGAAATTATTATTGCATCAAGTTAGCTATATTTCCTTACATGTGAAAGCAAGGGAGGAAGGTTAAGTATGACCTCAAGCGCTGCTGTGGAAGTAGTATAGCTAGCTCCTGTGACACCAACACGACGTTGTAGTTTCTGCAACCGACTGCATGTGGTGGCCACATCAGTTTTTGTCCACCATGCTAAGGGTGCGTAGGTGACAGTGCGATTAGCAGTTGGTTCGCAACAGCTTTATATCTCAGATAAAAACAAAGGGACTATATTGAATTCACGAGCAATCTTGAAATTCTAATATAAATTCCAAATAACGTGAATTATCGCTTCCCCCTCCACGTATATTTCTACCCCTATAATCAACCGCCCCACCTCCCATGCTACCGAGTGAACGATAAAAGACATTTTACCAACTCATTCCAAAAAGTAGATCCCTCCCCATATTTCCCGGCCGAAGTAAATAAGCGGATCTCCATTATTCTTATATTATCGTGGATTTGTTCGCGTAATAAGATGTCATTCCTGCGGGAATATCGCCTCTAACAATTTAAGTAAATTGTAAGGTGACTCCGGCCACAGGTGTGCTCCTCGCGATGGTAATCTCCTTTTTTACGGGCTCTAAGCGCGTGACAAAAAATCCCTTATTAAAATACTTTACGAATGTCTCCTAAGGGGTGGAAGTTCCCTTCTTATGCCACCGACTTGAAGACTATTCGCTGGGGTGGCTGAGCAATTGGCTTTTCCTTGGATTATGTAGTCTGAGATTGGTTTATTTCTTTCTCGAGGGTGTGCGGGATGATGTTTTTCAAGAGGTTAGGGTTGGTATGATTACATAATGGTCTTGTTCCACAATGCGAGTTGCAAAGTTTACGCTTAGTGCTATTTTATCTCGACTTATTCGTATACGGATCTCAAGTTTATTTCCTTGAAAATTTATCACGATAATAATATTCCCAATTTTAAAATTATAGCACTGGTTGCAATAAAGATCTTCAGCAAGCTAATTCACTGAATATTCAATGAATTTTACTTATTTGTAATAACCTAGTACTTACTTGCTTATTGAAATATACCGGTTGATTCATTTGAACTGGAATTTTGTTTTTACTCGAAATCCACATATCGCAAAGTAAACTTTTGCAAACAAAGTTTTGATATCCTCAAAGCATCCGGTAGTACTAAATTCCGCCCACCTCCTCACAGTTAAGGGACAGTCCGGGACAACTAACTTCGAGGAGGATGTATTGTCAGCCCAGTACACTATGGAGGAAATATTCCAGGTTGAAAAGTGTACTTGAAGTGAAGAGAAACTTAGATTTGAGTGAATATTTTAAACTCACTTCTTTTTTAAAGAAGCAATATGTTGGTTACCGTCCTATAAGAGCCAAAATATTTGAAAAAAGTGGATTTATGGAAGATGCATCTAATAAAATTTACCTTCCATCAAAGTTGCTAGCATTTTTGGGTTGGCCGGTCCCTGCAGGCCCTATGAACTCTGCAAAATATTGATTGATCACATCGAGGACAAGGGAAATTTGATAGTGGTCAAAATTCCGGACACCAAAAACAATTCATCGAGAATATTTGTTATTTCTAATGGAACGATTCATGGATATCATTTGCAGCTCTACCATAAATATGCAAATTTGAGGAAACAAAACATTCCACACAGACGTTTTTGGCGCTCTTGTTCCTGGGAACAGAGTGCTTATCAATTTGCCCAAATGTCTGTAATTTTGGAATTTTTGGCTGAACATGGTCTTGAACGATTTGGTTCGACTCACTGATCAAGAATCCATGGTCGAAATCGATTCTGTCCGGCCGTCCGTCCGGTAGTTAACACGCTAACTCTCGAACGGAAAGAGCTGGCTGCTAGACAGCTGAAATTTTCAGATTAGGTTTGAGGGATAAATATCTCGGTTGAGTTCGTTATTGAGTAAAATCGGTCTAATAGTTTAGGAGTAACAAAAAAAAATATTTTTTTTCACATAACAACTTTTGAATTCAATTTTTTTTAAGATGTAGTTTCATCATAAAAATCCATTGTTCTCATTTTCAACTCTAATAAGCTAATACTTTCGGAGATATGATGTTTCAAAGTTTCAATAATACATTATAAGTTCTATGTATTCACAGAATGAGAACACAGAATCTGTCTGTGATCACTATTCATAAATGCAATCTTTTCTAACTATAAGAGATTGTCAAATCATAGTTGTTTTTTTCTCTTGGAAAGCAAAAATTCGATTCTTGAATTTGTGAATATATACAAGACTGTTTTGATGTAGTTTATGGAGGCAATAGGAAAGAAGATCAAAATGGAATCATCAAAAGAAATTAGTGTTCGTTGATCACTGAGGTTAATATTACCTTATACTTCCTTAAGTAGTGAGACATGTTCCTATATGCAGTATTTTCATGATGTTTCTAGCAAAAAAAATACTGAAATATGGATCTACATTTGTGTATCAATCATTTTTTCTTGAGATAAGGTTCATAATACAGAAAAGAATGTATTAGTAATATTATGAACTATTAAATTTTAAATTATGAAAAAGGATAGTATACTATTAATATATTTTGAACTATTAAAATAATTTGTTCCTAATCCACTACCCACTCAAATATCAGAAATAAATGGACAATCTGCTATGATTGTCTCCAGCCTTGCTCTAGCTAGACATTTCGATGATACTTTCCTTAGGCTCTTTTTTTATAAGGTTATTTTTTGAAGCATTTTTTTTAAACGACACTTTCTTTAAATTTAATTTCTTTCATGATGCATTTCTATCATAGGAATCCATTGATCTAATTCCCAACTCTGAGAAAACATTACTTTCGGAGATATAATTTGTCTGTTTGAACAAGAGCGCCAAAAATCTCCTGTCCACAGGGCTTGAACCAATTTTTGTACAATATAGACAAGGAGCATGTAGTACCTAATGTGTTGGAATAAATTGGTTCGGAAATAGCAGCATATTTAAAATTGGGAAATCCTGAGGAGTATACACTGGTCAATCTACCACTGTCGCCAAGAGTAACATTGACGAGTCAACTAATAAAAAAAAAAAAAAAAGCACTGACGTGTAGTCAGTACTCTTTGGCGCGCGTGTTCACGGTGGCTAATTTGAATTGAATGATGAGTACTTCAAGCTCAGTAGATAGAGCGAGCCGAAGATCTACCCAAAGGATAGTGGACACCATTCACTGTCGGTTCAAAAATTAAGAGGACTGTATCTAAGCTGCCATCAGGATAGATTAACAAAGTTGGAAAAGAACACAAGTGACTCTCCTTAGTCGCACAAGCTCCTAGAAGATTTGGGAGGGTCAGTATAATCCTAATCATGTTAATCGCACGCGCGCAAAAGCAGATTGACTTAACAATGAAAGAAAAAGTGTAAAAAGTCAATCTGCTTTGGCGCGCGTGCGATTAACATGATTAGGATTATACTGACCCTCCCAAATCTTCTAGGAGCTTGTGCGACTAAGGAGAGTCACTTGTGTTCTTTTCCAACTTTGTTAATCTATCCTGATGGCAGCTTAGATACAGCACTCTTAATTTTTGAACCGACTGTGAATGGTGTCCACTATCCTTTGGGTAGATCTTCGGCTCGCTCTATCTACTGAGCTTGAAGTACTCATCATTCAATTCAAATTAGCCACCGTGAACACGCGCGCCAAAGAGTACTGACTACACGTCAGTGCTTTTTTTTTTTTCAAGTTCCTTTAACAAATATAGCTATCAATACAGTTTGGCTGTTAGCTTTACCGTAGATCGAAAAAAAATGCGGTTGTGGGACCTCCGTTTGGAACGCAATTGCCTCTTCTCCAAATCCGAACGTATTTTAATATAGATCTACCGAATATAGTTATTTATAAATTCGCCTCAGGGCCACCATACAGACATTTCAACTCGGAAACAACGCTATTTCCCCCAAACTGACTTGTGTCCGTGCACTGAATTGACATGAATATTCTTTTAAAACCTCACAATATCGGCTCATTGCTTCCAACATAACCCAAACAACCCAAAACCATTCACTTCTCATCTGCGCAAGCGCAATATACTCGTGCCTGCAAGTCCTCCCAAAATTACACACCTCACAAAAAACTCCGATTCTCCAACACTAGTGGTTCAGGAGATATCGCTTCTCGAATCCACGCATGCGCAGACCCTCACCAGGGGATTCTATAGAGGAATAGCATCCGCCACCCCAAAATCCCAATCCTCTCTGACGAAAGCACCAGCAGTTAAATCACTGATGGTCTGCTCATGCGCATAACGAAAAATGCCCGTAAGGGGTAACATCAATTTCGAAATTAGCCCCAGGGCCACGATACGGACACTTTAACTCGGAAACAACGCTACATCCCCCAATCTGACTTGTCCTTGCACTGAATTGCCATGAATATTCTTTTAAAACCTCACAATATCGGGTCAGCACTCCCAACATAACCCATACAACCCAAAAACAGTCACTTCTCTTCTGCGCATGCGCAATCTACTTGCGGCTGAAAGTCCTTCCAAAATCACACACCATACAGAAAACTCCGATTCTCCAACACTAGTGCTTCAGGAGATATCACATCTTTAATCCACGCATGCGCAGACCCTCACCAGGGGATTCTGTAGAGGAATAGCATCCGCCACCCCAAAACCCCAATCCTCTCTGACGAAAACTTCAGCAGTTAAATCACTGATGGTCTGCTCATGCGCATAACGAAAAATGCCCGTAAGGAGTAACATCAATTTCAAAATTGGCCCCAGGGCCACGGTATGCACACTTCAACTCGGAAACAACGGTATTTCCCCCAAACTGACTAGTGTCCGAGCACTGAATTGCTATGAATATTCTTTTAAAACCTCACAATATCGACTCAACACTCCCAACATAACCCATCCAACCCAAAAACAGACACTTCTCTTCTGCGCATGCGCAATCTACTCGCGGCTGAAAGTCCTTTCAAAATAACACACCTTACAAAAAACTCCGATTCTCCAACACTAGTGGTTCGGAAGATATCACATCTTTAATCTACGCATGCGCAGACCCTCATCAGGGATCTGGATTCTATGGAGGAATAGCATCCGCCACCCCAAAACCCCAATCCTCTCTGACGATAACTACAGCAGTTAAGTGACCTCTCATCTGCGCATGCGCACAACGAAAAATGTCAGGAAAGGGCAGCATGAACGTCAAAAAAATAGGTTTCGGCATTTTAAGCAAAGTATTTCGCAAAATAGTAGTAATTTTTTTATTTTTTTCATGTCACGTGATCTTCACGAAATTTTGCAAAAGTGTTTGCATTGGTCTTTTGCATCTAACTACTGAGTTTCAATTTAATCAGATCAGTATTTTTCGAGTTATCCTGAAAACAAAATTTTAAAATTTTTGAAATTTTTTTTTGCTACTTTAGGGCCGTCCGATCAAAACAAAACTTCGCTGGCATATAAAGGTCATGATTCTACAATTTGCTGCCAAATTTCAGAAAGATCGAGTGATTGGTTCTGGAAATATTCATTAAAAACGTTTTGACTAAAAACGGCCTTAACTCCGAAACCGCTCGGTGGATTTCGCCCGTCCGAGATATTTACGCTACAAAGCTACCCTGCAAATTTCAACGCTCTAAGTCGTTCCGTTCGAGAGTTATCGTGCTAACGGCCGGCCGGCCGGACCGGACGGACAGAATTGAATTTGACCTCGAATTCTTCATCAGGAAGTCGAACCTAATCGTTTGAGACCATTTTCGAAAAAAAATTCGAAAAATACAGACATTGTGACGAAATGATAGCACGCTGTTCCTTGCGGAACACGCGCGCAAAAAGAAATGTCTAATAAAATATTGTCTACAGATAACTATACTAATAATAATCAATATTTATCAAGCCATCCATACAGATGCCCTACAGAGAATCATCAACCTTCGAACGACTATGCTTCAACTTCAACGAAAGAGAACATTACTTGCCCCATTCCGCTGAATCAGTGTTCATCGAGACACCCATTCGATAAACTGACAGAATCAGCAAACAATTTTCAATATGTAAATATTTATTGTTCTTTCGTCAAAAATATTACGAACGAATAATTTGATTTTTGCGCGCGTGTTCCACAAGGAACAGCGTGCTATCATTTCGTCACAATGTCTGTATTTTTCGAATTTTTTTTGGAAATGGTCTCAAACGATTGGGTTCGACTCCCTGATGAAGAATTCGAGGTCAAATTCAATTCTGTCCGTCCGGTCCGGCCGGCCGGCCGGCCGGTCCGGCCGTTAGCACGGTAACTCTCGAACGGAACGACTTAGAGCGTTGAAATTTGCGGGGTAGTTGCGTAGCGTAAATATCTCGGACAAGTTCGTTAACGGGCCAAATCGTCCGAGCGGTTTCGGAGTTAAGGCCGTTTTTAATAAATACGTTTTTTATGAATATTTCCGGAACCGATCACTCGATCTTTTTGAAATTTGGCATCAGATTGTAGAATCATGACCTTTATATGCCTGCGAAGCTTTGTGTTGAACGGACGGCCCTAAAGTGGCAAAAAAAAATTTTGAATACTGATCTGATTAAATTGAAACTCAGTAGTTAGATGCAAAAGACCAAAGCAAACACTTTTGCAAAATTTCGTGAAGATCACGTGACATGAAAAAAATAAAAAAATTGCTACTATTTTGCGGAATACTTTGCTTTTAATGCCGAAACATATGTTTTTGAGGTTCATGCTGCCCTTTTCGGGCATTTTCCGTATTGCGCATGCGCAGATGAGAAGTCCTTTAACTGCTGTAGTTTTCGTCAGAGAGGATTGGGGTTTTGGGGTGGCGGATGCTATTCCTCCATAGAATTCAGATCCCTGATGAGGGTCTGCGCATGCGTAGATTAAAGATGCGATATCTTCCGAACCACTAGTGTTGGAGAATCGGAGTTTTTTGTAAGGTGTGTTATTTTGAGAGGACTTTTAGCCGCCAGTAGATTGCGCATGCGCAGAAGAGAAGTGAACGTTTTTGGGTTGGATGGGTTATGTTGGGAGTGCTGAGTCGATATTATGAGGTTTTAAAAGAATATTCATAGCAATTCAGTGCAAGGACAAGTCAGTTTGGGGGATGTAGCGTTGTTTCCGAGTTAAAGTGTCCGTACCGTGGCCCTGGGGCTAATTTTGAAATTGATGTTACCGCTTACAGGCATTTTTCGTTATGCGCATGAGCAGATCATCAGTGATTTAACTGGTGGTGTTTTCGTCTGAGAGGATTAGGGTTTTGGGGTGGCGGATGCTATTCCTCCAATCGGAGTTTTTTGTAAGGTGTGTTATTTTGAGAGGACTTTAAGCCGCGAGTAGATTGCGCATGCGCAGAAGAGAAGTGACTGTTTTTGGGTTGGATGGGTTATGTTGGGAGTGCTGAGTCGATATTATGAGGTTTTAAAAGAATATTCATAGCAATTCAGTGCAAGGACAAGTCAGTTTGGGGGATGTAGCGTTGTTTCCGAGTTAAAGTGTCCGTACCGTGGCCCTGGGGCTAATTTTGAAATTGATGTTACCGCTTACAGGCATTTTTCGTTATGCGCATGAGCAGATCATCAGTGATTTAACTGGTGGTGTTTTCGTCTGAGAGGATTAGGGTTTTGGGGTGGCGGATGCTATTCCTCCATAGAATCCCCTGTTGAGGGTCTGCGCATGCGCGGATTAAAGATGTGATATCTCCTGAACCACTAGTGATGGAGAATCGGAGTTTTTTGTAAGGTGTGTTATTTTGAGAGGACTTTAAGCCGCGAGTAGATTGCGCATGCGCAGAAGAGAAGTGACTGTTTTTGGGTTGGATGGGTTATGTTGGGAGTGCTGAGTCGATATTATGAGGTTTTAAAAGAATATTCATAGCAATTCAGTGCAAGGACAAGTCAGTTTGGGGGATGTAGCGTTGTTTCCGAGTTAAAGTGTCCGTACCGTGGCCCTGGGGCTAATTTTGAAATTGATGTTACCCCTTACAGGCATTTTTCGTTATGCGCATGAGCAGACCATCAGTAATTTAACTGGTGGTGTTTTCGTCAGAGAGGATTAGGGTTTTGGGGTGGCGGATGCTATTCCTCTATAGAATCCCCTGTTGAGGGTCTGCGCATGCGTGGATTAAAGATGTGATATCTCCTGAACCACTAGTGTTGGAGAATCGGAGTTTTTCTTAAGGTGTGTTATTTTGAGAGGACTTTTAGCCGCGAGTAGATTGCGCATGCGCAGAAGAGAAGTGACTGTTTTTGGGTTGGATGGGTTATGTTGGGAGTGCTGAGACGATATTATGAGGTTTTAAAAGAATATTCATAGCAATTCAGTGCAAGGACAAGTCATTTTGGAGGCTGTAGCGTTGTTTCAGAGTTAAAGTGTCCGTACCGTGGCCCTGGGGCTAATTTCGAAATGGATGTAACCCCTTACGGGCATTTTTCGTTATGCGCATGAGCAGACCATCAGTGATTTAACTGGTGGTGCTTTCGTCAGAGAGGATTGGGGTGGCGGATGCTTTACCGCTATAGAATCCCCTGGTGAGGGTCTGCGCATGCGTGGAGTCAAGAAGCGATATCTCCTGAACCACTAGTGTTGGAGAATCGGAGTTTTTTGTGAGGTGTGTAATTTTGGGAGGACCTGCAGCCACGAGTATACTGCGCTTGCGCAGACGAGAAGTGAATGGTTTTGGGTTGTTTGGGTTATGTTGGGAGTAATGAGCCGATATTGTGAGGTTTTAAAAGAATATTCATGTCAATTCAGTGCACGGACACAAGTCAGTTTGGGGGAAATAGCGTTGTTTCCGATTTGAAATGTCTGTATGGTGGCCCTGAGGCGAATTTATAAATAACTATATTCGGTAGATCTATATTAAAATGCGTTCGGATTTGGAGAAGATGCAATTTCGTCCCTAACGGAGGACCCACAACCGAATTTTTTTAATGATCTACGGTAAAACTAACAGCCAAACTGTATTGATAGCTATATTTGTTAAAGGAACTTGAAAAAAAAAAAAAAGCACTGACGTGAAGTCAGTACTCTTTGGCGCTCGTGTTCACGGTGGCTAATTTGAATTGAATGATTCAAAAATTAACAGTGCTGTATCTAAGCTGCCATCAGGATAGAGTAACAAAGTTGGAAAAGAACACAAGTGACTCTCCTTAGTCGCACAAGCTCCTAGAAGATTTGGGAGGGTCAGTATAATCCTAATCATGTTTATAGCACGCGCGCAAAAGCAGATTGACTTAACAATGAAAGAAAAAGTGTAAAAAGTCAATCTGCTTTGGCGCGCGTGCTATAAACATGATTAGGATTATACTGACCCTCCCAAATCTTCTAGGAGCTTGTGCGACTAAGGAGAGTCACTTGTGTTCTTTTCCAACTTTGTTACTCTATCCTGATGGCAGCTTAGATACAGCACTGTTAATTTTTGAATCATTCAATTCAAATTAGCCACCGTGAACACGCGCGCCAAAGAGTACTGACTTCACGTCAGTGCTTTTTTTTTTTTTCCAGTTTTTGTTAATTTTTGCGCGCGTGTTCCGCAAGGAACAGCGTGCTATCATTTCGTCACAATGTCTGTATTTTTCGAATTTTTTTTCGAAAATGGTCTCAAACGATTGGGTTCGACTCCCTGATGAAGAATTCGAGGTCAAATTCAATTCTGTCCGTCCGGTCCAGCCGGCCGGCCGGTCCGGCCGTTAGCACGATAACTCTCGAACGGAACGACTTAGAGCGTTGAAATTTGCAGGGTAGTTTCGTAGCGTAAATATCTCGGACAAGTTCGTTAACGGGCGAAATCGACCGAGCGGTTTCGGAGTTAAGGCCGTTTTTACTAAAAACGTTTTTTATGAATATTTCCGGAACCGATCACTCGATCTTTTTGAAATTTGGCATCAGATTGTAGAATAATGACCTTTATATGCCTGCGAAGTTTTGTGTTGAACGGACGGCCCTAAAGTGGCAAAAAAAAATTTTGAAAATTTGAAAATTTTGTTTTCATGATAACTCGAAAAATACTGATCTGATTAAATTGAAACTCAGTAGTTAGATGCAAAAGACCAAAGCAAACACTTTTGCAAAATTTCGTGAAGATCACGTGACATGAAAAAAATAAAAAAATTACTACTATTTTGCGGAATACTTTGCTTTTAATGCTGAAACATATGTTTTTGAGGTTCATGCTGCCCTTTCCGGGCATTTTCCGTATTGCGCATGCGCAGATGAGACGTCCTTTAACTGCTGTAGTTTTCGTCAGAGAGGATTGGGGTTTTGGGGTGGCGGATGCTATTCCTCCATAGAATTCAGATCCCTGATGAGGTTCTGCGCATGCGTAGATTGAAGATGCGATATCTTCCGAACCACTAGTGTTGGAGAATCGGAGTTTTTTGTAAGGTGTGTTATTTTGAGAGGACTTTTAGCCGCCAGTAGATTGCGCATGCGCAGAAGAGAAGTGACTGTTTTTGGGTTGGATGGGTTATGTTGGGATTGCTGAGTCGATATTATGAGGTTTTAAAAGAATATTCATAGCAATTCAGTGCAAAGACAAATCAGTTTGGGGGATGTAGCGTTGTTTCCGAGTTAAAGTGTCCGTACCGTGGCCCTGGGGCTAATTTTGAAATTGATGTTACCCCTTACAGGCATTTTTCGTTATGCGCATGAGCAGACCATCAGTGATTTAACTGGTGGTGTTTTCGTCAGAGAGGATTAGGGTTTTGGGGTGGTGGATGCTTTTCCTCCATAGAATCCCCTGTTGAGGGTCTGCGCATGCGTGGATTAAAGATGTGATATCTCCTGAACCACTAGTGTTGGAGAATCGGAGTTTTTTGTAAGGTGTGTTATTTTGAGAGGACTTTTAGCCGCGAGTAGATTGCGCATGCGCAGAAGAGAAGTGACTGTTTTTGGGTTGGATGGGTTATGTTGGGAGTGCTGAGTCGATATTATGAGGTTTTAAAAGAATATTCATAGCAATTCAATGCAAGGACAAGTCAGTTTGGGGGATGTAGCGTTGTTTCCGAGTTAAAGTGTCCGTACCGTGGCCCTGGGGCTAATTTTGAAATTGATGTTACCCCTTATAGGCATTTTTCGTTATGCGCATGAGCAGACCATCAGTGATTTAACTGGTGGTATTTTCGTCAGAGAGGATTAGGGTTTTGGGGTGGCGGATGCTATTCCTCCATAGAATCCCCTGTTGAGGGTCTGCGCATGCGTGGATTAAAGATGTGATATCTCCTGAAGCACTAGTGTTGGAGAATCGGAGTTTTTTGTAAGGTGTGTGATTTTGAGAGGACTTTTAGTCGCAAGTAGATTGCGCATGTGCAGAAGAGAGGTGACTGTTGTTTGGTTTTATGGGTTATGTTGGGAGTGCTGAGCCGATATTGTGAGGTTTCAAAAGAATATTCATGGCAATTCAGTGCAAGGACAAGTCAGTTTGGGGGATGTAGCGTTGTTTCCGAGTTAAAGTGTCCGTACCGTGGCCCTGGGGCTAATTTCGAAATTGATGTTACCCCTTACGGGCATTTTTCGTTACGCGCATGAGCAGACCATCAGTGATTTAACTGCTGGTGCTTTCGTCAGAGAGGATTGGGGTTTTGGGGTGGTGGATGCTATTCCTCTATAGAATCCCCTGGTGAGGGTCTGCGCATGCGTGGATTCAAGAAGCGATATCTCCTGAACCACTAGTGTTGGAGAATCGGAGTTTTTTGTGAGGGGTGTAATTTCGGGAGGACTTGCAGCCACGAGTATATTGCGCTTGCGCAGACGAGAAGTGTATGGTTTTGGGTTGTTTGGGTTATGTTGGGAGTAATGAGCCGATATTGTGAGGTTTTAAAAGAATATTCATGTCAATTCAGTGCACGGACACAAGGCAGTTTGGGGTAAACGGCGTTGTTTTCGAGTTGAAATGTCTGTATGGTGGCCCTGAGGCGAATTTATCTATAACTGTATTCGGTAGATCTATATTAAAATACGTTCGGATTCGGAGAAGAGGCAATTGCGTTCCTAACAGAGGTCCCACAACCGCAATTTTTTTCGATCTACGGTAAAGCTAACAGTCAAACTGTATTGATAGCTATATTTGTTAAAGGGACTTGAAAAAATAAAAAAAAGCACTGACGTGAAGTCAGTACTCTTTGGCGCGCGTGTTCACGGTGGCTAATTTGAATTGAATGATGAGTACTTCAAGCTCAGTGGATAGAGCGAGCCGAAGATCTACCCAAAGGATAGTGGACACAGTTCACTGTCGTTTCAAAAATTAACAGTGCTGTATCTAACCTGCCATCAGGATAGAGTAATAAAGTTGGAAGAGAACACAACTGACTCTCCTTAGTCGCACAAGCTGCTAGAAGATTTGGGAGGGTCAGTATAATTCTAATCATGTTTATAGCACGCGCGCAAAAGCAAATTGACTTAACAATGAAAGAAAAAGTGTAAAAAGTCAATCTGCTTTGGCGCGCGTGCTATAAACATGATTAGAATTATACTGACCCTCCCAAATCTTCTAGCAGCTTGTGCGACTAAGGAGAGTCAGTTGTGTTCTCTTCCAACTTTATTACTCTATCCTGATGGCAGGTTAGATACAGCACTGTTAATTTTTGTAACGACAGTGAACTGTGTCCACTATCCTTTGGGTAGATCTTCGGCTCGCTCTATCCACTGAGCTTGAAGTACTCATCATTCAATTCAAATTAGCCACCGTGAACACGCGCGCCAAAGAGTACTGACTTCACGTCAGTGCTTTTTTTTATTTTTGAATAGTTGAGTTGTTTTATTCCGGATTAATTAAATGTTTCAGAAGAAGTTATTAAGGTACACCAGGGGTAAGTGTGATCCAAAATTTCATTAATTCGTGTTTGTTGGGATGCCATTTTATTCTACATCAGCAAAACTGAGTGAAATTCAGATATCTACTACTGAGCATATCTAGATGAAACTGGTAAAAATTAAAATCAAAATATGCAACTGTATTTTGTTCCATATTCATTTTATCATTGAGTCAATAGGTCACACTTTCCCAACAAACTGGGCAAGTGTAAATGCGGTATTTAAAGTATAGCATGGAAATTCGATTGGGGCGAGTGTAAATTAAAGAACAACTTGAAAATTGTGAGAATATTCAATTGAAAAAGATTTATTCAGTCTACATTTGGCTCAAATGTTATGTCAAAATTAAAATGTCCTCTTTTGTGAATTTTTCGAGTAGGTAAAAACAAATGAATTTGATCTGCAGGTGGAGGTGTCTCACGGATGCAATTTCGTACAATAGAAATAGTGTAACCTTTTATTGGTTACACTTACCCCAATGTATATTTTAGCATGGGGCAAGTGTAAACAGAAAATTAGCACGAGCACAAATCAAATTTGATGGAAAAAATACATTTCATTTATTTAATTATCTTATCAATGAAGAACTCACTCATTGTAATTGAAACAGGGCGCTTAGGCGAATTATAGAAATTCAAAGTTAAGTCAACAAAATGCAATGCTCGAGTTCGGAAGTACGCGCATGACTCAAAGGATTATAAGTCAGAGTTGATGTTGTCAATTCCTCCACGATGAACTAATGTAATCATATATGTAATGATATCATAGTGAAGCCACAATCATATCAAAGTAATGCAGAAATGCGTATAGGTTACACGAGAAGGCCTCGCGCAGTGTAGACGGGGTCGCCGCTCGAGGCATCGCCGTCTAAAAAGCGCGAGGATGCCTCGCGAACCAATATTCAAGGGTTTGCCGCGCGTAATTTATACGTAGCATTTGACGCTCAAAGGAAAAACATTGATCCTGAAGCTGCGTATAACTAACGCGCCGCAAATCCTCGAACATAACCTCGCGAGGCGACCTCGCGCAATGTAGACGGGGTTGCCGAACAAAGCATCCCCGTATAAATAGCGCAAGGTCGCCTCGCGAGCCAATGTTCGAGGATTTGCCGCGCGTAGGTTATACGCACCTTAACACGTGCGCAAAGTGACTATTCCGCACGCAAAAACTTATCCGAAATCTGCTTCGCGCGTTGTTCATCTAACTATAAATGCGCGCGGAAATCACTTTGCGGACTTGTTAGGAAATTAACTATTTCGTCTGCAAACAGTTTTTCATCTGCTATGAATACGGCAAGTTACGGTTCAATACAAACATAAGTGTCTCTAAGAATAACTATCAGTTGCTGAGTTCACAATGGATACGGCATGATACGGTTCAATACAAAAATAAGTGTATGTGAGTATAACTATCATTTGCTATTGTGAAAAGATTAAAGAGGTGCAAAATTCATAAAACTATGTAGAGGTCGACGAAAAAATGTAATATGCACCTCGGCGAAAAACTCTCCATTGTCTCGCCTGCTTGCTATACATTTGCAGGCACGACAATAACAGACATTAGGTCGTCCTTGGTATATAACTAACTATTTTGGAACGTTTTAGAGCCTATATCAGACAATTGACAGAAATCTTCAGATTAATTTGTTGTTGAACACCTCAGTATAAATGATCAAAAATTGCCTTTTATTTAACTATTGTTTGAAACTAATGAACAATATTCTTCAATGAATCTCACTTAACATCAGATAATAGTTATGTTTCTTCCCTAGTTCAACAGAACTACAGAAAACTATAAATTAGATTAAATACAAACATATTTCAACTCAACTCTGCGGACTGTACGAACGAACAAATTCACAACTCAGCTTCTAGCTTTGCTCCTTTTTCTCCAGATTGCAGACTGGAGAAATATTTGGAATCGTTTGTCATCCTTAAGCCCGGAGATCTTTCCAACGAAGAACCTTTCCCGTGATTTTTCCACTCTTATCCTAAGTTTGTGGCGGTTCTTATCTAGTCGGCAATGCTAAATAACAAACTTAGTCGCCATTTATTATGTCCCAGAGCTGCAGCCCTGCAAAAGTTTGTGTGGATCTTAAAGAGAGGGTCCACCGAAAAGATATTTACGAGCGTTAGGAAAATGACGACAATGGGGTTTCGTAGAACTAAAAAAAAGTTGTAATTCAGATCTAAATTAATTAAACGAAGGGCTTACGCTGCTAGTGACAGTATATCTTAAACAGTTCTCAATCCAATCAAAGAAAGAGTGATTAGCGGCGTGAAACTACCAAATTACCAAATTACATTACATACCAAATTATAGCTAACATAGTTTAACTTTGCATAGAAATTTCCAAGTTCCAACTCCTTTTTCAATAAATTCAGTAAATATGGTCAATACCAATTTAGCAATTTGCAAAATTGCATTCTCTGTTCAATAAAATACAAGTTGACTCCTTAAGTTTCCTTTTAACATAATCAGGTTCTGTCATTAGAATCTCTGTATTACTCCAATCAAAAATGTGATCTCCTTGGATTGTACATACATGTTCTGCTATTTTTTATTTCTGTACATCTCTATTTCTCAAATTATTCTTATGCTCTGACTTCCTTACTTCTAGTGGTCTTGATGTTTCTCCTGTGTATGATTTACCACAAATAAAAGGAATATAAAATACACAGCTTTTTGATTTTTGTTTTTCATTAATTGGTTTTGTCTTCGTTAATAAAGACCTAAGATCATTTTGTGTTTCGAAGACGGTTCTTATATTGAACTTAGAACCGATTCTTCTGGTTTTTTCAGAAAGACCACGAACATAAGGGATCACATTCAACAAATTGGGTTGCTGTTCTTGTTGATTATTCTGTTTTACTTGTTGATTATTAAGTTCGTTAATGGGCATAATCGGCCTAATGGTTTCCGAGTAATAATTTTGTCTACAACCAATACTAATCCGATCGAATTGAAACTTGGTGAGTAGTTGTAGAACATGAACCTAAGGACGTTCTTGAAATTTTGTGTACATCGTATCGCTAGAAAATTTTTAAAAAATTATATAAAAAAATATTATTTACGTCACGGTAACCAAAAAATTTGTTCAAGCACTGACGTGAAGTCAGAAGCTTTTGCGCGTATGTTCTATTGTCCATTCTTCTGAATTGGACACCCTTAATCGAATTTACCATGGTAAATTATGTTATCTATTCTCCTGTATTGGACACTTAATTCGAATTTACCAGCGCAAAAGCTTCTGACTTCACGTCAGTGCTTGAACAAATTTTTATATTAGCCATCAAACCTTTTTAATTCTTCATAATCATTACAAGAATGTCTGTCGATATGGAATATGGTAATAATTTGACATTTGAACATATCGTTCAATGCATAATCAATTTCAATACTTTTGTCACTCGTTGATGAGATGAGATATCTGAAATTATAGATAAACTCTAAATATTCCATTCAATATTGAAATATTAAAATTAAATTTCCACTTATTCATTTGTATTTCAAGATAATGAACGTTTGAAGCTAATGATTCATGTAAATTGTCTGTGAAAATTTGTTTTCATGGGTTAGGGGAAAAGAGTTATTGTGAAAATAAGATTAATTTATTTAGATACCAATCTATATATTGTTTTATACTATCAACTAAGGGCCGATTTATTCAACCTCTCCGTAAAGTATTCGTCAACTATGTGCTCGTTGAATTTACTGATCCCCTTTAAAGTGAACATTTACAGATTACTTTCCTTTCGGTAAGGCTACTTGACAGTTTACAGGTCGTAAAATATATCAGCCCTCAGTGAACAAAAAAATTGTATACCTCACTGAAGCCGTAATACAAACAAAGGAAATAATTTCGAATAAAACTCTATTAACATATTCGATTATTTACTTCAAGAGAGATCAAGAATAACAATCATTTTGAAAATACAATACTACATCAAGCAGCATGCTATACATTTTTTCGAGTTTGGACCACTGCTGCCCACATAATCATGGAGGATTCGTGAAACACTGCAGGGAGGATAAATACTTGTATATAGATTATTATTAAAATATGATAACTGACTTTCTCCGTTTCCTTATATACTACTTCTCGTTGTAAAATATACTTGGATTTTCCTCCGCAACACTAGGATACATCATTTTCAAAGTTAGCGTTGAATTATCAAGCCATTCTATTATAATATTAGTAAAATCTGTTCTTGAGAGGTATTCATTGTTAAGCATGCTAAGCAACAAGCATTTAAGAAACATATACCTGAAGTTCCACGGGAAAACAATATACATAATATATACCTACACACATGTTATATTGCATCACCTTCCACTCCTATATTTTAAAATATTCTGCAATTAGAAAAATTAAAATGTTTCGTTAAAAATGCCTATTATATTGGTACACGCTGGCATCCAAACACCCTGATGATGGATCGTAAGAGACCCATGATATCAGGAAAACAGAAAAGTGTTCAAAATTCACTGGTCTAAGCGTAATTCAACTGTTTTTTTTGTGCAATAGTATTATGCAAATTTTATGTGTAAACAGGTAAAAGTGGCCAAGGGCCAAATCTGAATAATAGGGTAGGTGCAGAAGTCATTTGAAATGTAATTCATGCAGTTTTGCTTGCTAATGACATGTTTATGATTATACTAACCATTCTAGGTCTTCCCTAAGGAAATCCCACAAAAGCTCCTAGGAGAGTCAGTTTTGTTCTGTGTATATTTTATTAATGTATCCTTACGACAGCTTAGGCAAGGCACTGGGTGGTTTTCACCTAAGTACATGATGAATAGAATACTTATCCCATAATATATATAGCTTCGGCAAAATGACAAAACAGAATTAAGTGTAAAATGTAAAATTTTGAGTTGGCTTTATTTTTTATAGTCATAGCCTACGCATAACAACCACTTCCTTAGTAGATTGCGGAACATATTTAAATGCACCTTGAATCGAGCATTTATGGTTTATTTCGTTCACTCCCTGATTTATCGTTCACTCTCGAATTTCAAAACGAGAATATCTTGAAACTTGCTTATTGTAGATACGTCCCTTTGTCATTTCAACGATATGAGAACCACCACCAATTTGTTTGAATAGCAACACTAGATTTTCTTCTTGGCTATTCCACTCTTGAACTTTATTAATTTTAGTGTTCATGTCATCTTGGTTGCCTCTTATCAATATTAAATTTTCTCATGAGATATACTTAATCTTCACAAATATTCAATCGACTAAGTTCCATATACCTTGTTTTTAAGAATTCTATCTGCAGTAACTCCAAGAGTAACTCATGCATTCTATTTGTCGAAAAGCATTACTTTTTTGCTCTACGTCAACTGGACCATAATTCATTCCAGCCTGAAAGGAAATATTAAGACTTGGATTTCTCTGAGTAAAGTAATTCATTCAATTCACTTCTATTACTTACTGCTGATTTTTAGCCAGAAATCCTGAAGGACATATACCAGATATCTTCTTTCTGAACAACTTTTCCGCAGTTCTCCATAATTTGGAATTTCTTTCACATACGTAAACAATATTTCTAGATTCCACCAATCTTCAAATACAAGGTAATCTCGATTATTTTCAACGGAAGGAATACTCGTTCGTACTTCGTGGATTGAGAATATTTTGTTTACGTTTTGTATTTGTGTTTTGATCAGATTCAGATTCGATGTTGAGGTTAAAACGGGGCGCATGCGTAGATCAGAATGTAGTTTGTAGTATATCCATTAATCATGAATCATTCTCAAAAATACCACACAAGCAAGTTACCGATCACTGCTAATATTCATTATTTACCAGAAATTCATCACAATTCGAAACTATTTAAATTAGAAATGTCAATTTTTACATGACTAACCCGGACTAAGCCATTTAAACCTGCTATTTTGCCGGGTTAAATTTTTACAGTTTTAACCCAGGGTTAGGCTCTAACTCTTGAAGGTGCAAGACCTATTATCAATTTAACCCTAGGTTTAGAGTTAATCCGGATTTAATTAGATAACCCGCATTCGTGCAAGTGGGCCTTAGTGATAGAAAAACTGGCCTAATATTCCTCTCTACCCATCACAAGATTTAATATCCACAAATGAGCCTCTCACCTTACAAGATCAGAAGCCTTCAGCAAAATTTCAGCGATATCATATTAAAAATAATACATAACCTTTCAAAAGTCCCCTCTCGCAAATATACTCCTCTGAAGGCACATGGATCAGTCATAGACTACATATTATCATACGACGATTCGCATCCGCTACCGCTGCCACTTGGCTACCGAACTCACAAAAGGCTGCCCGGTTCTCCAACAATATAGATCCGATCATGTTCAAACTTGGAATTCTGCAGTAGAGTTAGGTTCTGAAGGCTGTTCCAAAATTTCAGCCATGACGGACGAATAGTTTATGATATATAGATTTGTTTTCAATAATTTTCAACTATTTTTTTTTTAATTTTCTAGTTATTCCATCCTCACAAAATTCTGCAAGAATTTTCGCGATGGCATTCTTCAACTAATAACAATGTTTGAATTCAATCGGTTTTGTATTCTTCGAGTTAATGAGGAACAAAAAACTACCAAATTTCAGATGGCTATAACTCTAAAACCGTTTGGACGATTATGCTCATAAACAAACTCAAATGTCGCATTCAGGTGCACAACCTAACCTGAAATTTTCAAGCCGCTATCTCCTTCTGTTCTCAGGTTATCGTGACAACAAAAATATTTTTTAATAATTTTTTAATAATTTTCTAGCGATACGATTCTCACAAAATTTCACAAACGTGCTTAGGTCTATATTCTACAACTATTCACCAAGTTTGAATTCGATCGGATTTATTTTGGTTGAAAACAAAATTATTACCCGGAAACCATTGGGCCGATTATACCCATTAACGAACTTGTCCGTCGTATTGGGATGCGCCACCTACCCTGAAAATTTCAAGTCGCTAGCTCTTTCCGTTCTCAAGTTATCGTGGCAACGGCCGGACGGCACCACAGAATTAAATTTCACATTTGGGCAAAACTATAACGCGATGTTCCCCAGAACATAGGCGCAAAAACGGAAGGAGATAACGACTCGAAATTTTCAGCTTGAAATTTTCAGGTTGAAAATCTGAATGCGCCATTTGAGTTCGTTAATAGGCATAAGCGGCAAAACGGTTTTGGAGTTATACCCATCTTGAATTTGGTTGTTATTTCCTCAATAACTCGAAACATACAGAATCAATCCAATTCAAGCATGGTTATTACTTGTAGAATGACAACACGAAAATTCTTGCGAAATTTTGTGGGGATCGTATAACTAGAAAATTCTTAAAAAATTATAGAAAATTATTAAAAAATATTCTATATATCAGAAACTATTCGTCCGATATCGCTGTAATTTTGCGAGAGCCTTCAGAACCTAACTCTACCACCAAATTCCTAGTTTGAACATGATCGGATCTATATTGTTGGAGATCCGAGCAGCCTTGTGTGAGTTCAGTAGCTGGATGGGTGATCGTTGCCTCGACAACTCTCGAACGAAAGGAGATATCGACTTGCAATTTTCAGGATAGGTTGCACATCTGAATGGGAGAGTTAAGTTCGCTGTTGGCCATAATCGGCCCGACGATTTCGGAGTTATACCCATCTGGAATATTATTTCCTCGATAACTCAAAAAATATAGGCTCGATCGAATTGACGCTTGGTCACTAGTTGTAGAATATCGACATGAAGACGTGTGTAGAACTTTGTGAGGACCGTACCAACAGAAAATTTTAATGAAATTAAGAAAAAATATTATGTATCTCATGATTCCTAAACGGAAAGAAATAGTGACTTACAGTTTTCAGGGTAGATTGCGCATTTGAATAAGACATTTAAGTTCGTTAACTAGCATAATCGGCCAAATGGTTTTGGAGTTATATAAATCTGAAATTTGGTTGTTATCTCCTCAATAACTCAAAAAATACAAATCCGATCCAATTCAAATATGGTTATTAGTTGTATAATGCCAACGCGAAAATTCTTGAAGAATTTCGTGAGGATCGTAGCAATAGAAAATTTTAAAAAAGGGGGAAAGCCCTGTGGACAGGGGCTTTGGCGCACTGTTCAAATTTATAGACAGATCTATCACCCATCCAGGTACTGAGCTCGCCCAAAGCTGCTTAGCTCTAGAAAAAAAAAACCCAATATTTCCAAGAATATAAATTCGACACTAAAAACAAACGTCGAAAAAAAACTGATCATCTTTTTGGCCGATAATGGTCTCAAACGAATAGTTTCGACCCAAATACATATACTCACTGTTGGTTCGAAAATAAACAGTGCTCTAAGTAATCATTATAGTATACTTAGCGAGTTACATTCAATATTAAATGGTTCCTTTATGGGTTTTCTCTCAAACTCTGAAAAATATCCATAAAATAAAAATTTATTATTTTGTGAATTGCTTCTAAGTTAGAAAAACAAGATATTTGCCAGAAGCAATTTATCAAACAATGTTGCCAAACAAACAATTACGGAACAACATCAACGATAAAACAAATATCACATAAGGTTTCGGAGACTATATCAGGCTCCTTCGTCAGACACCAAAAATTCTTCAGAATTATTTTTTGTTGGTAGCTATTCTGAAATTCGAAAATATTCACCATTTTCGGGGTTGACTTATCCCTGGGCATGCTCAGGGATAAGATCTTGTGCACAAGATGCTTTCTTCAGACGTCGACTCCTTATTAACTAATATTTCAATGAAGGTATAGCCACCGATACCATGGATGAAAATTGTCTGACTTAAGTAATTGTACAGATATTCCAAGATAAATATTCATACAGTTGATAGAGTTTGTTTTCAAGGCCAACTACCCAACTTAAGTAAAAAACTGAACTTCACTACAGGTGGCGTAAGGACACAGTAACAAAGTCTACACATAACACAACTGGTTCTCCTTACTTGCTCAAGCTCTTCGAGAGGGGTCCCCTTGGGGAAGAACTAGGAGGATCAGTATAATAATATACAATACAATATACAATATGCTCTTAGAAGTATTTCCTTCCATATGGATGAGACGACCTTGAAAGCTTTGTATTACACGTGTTTTGGGGATCCTGAGTGAAGATGAGATAAAGTTGCAGAGTATTCATCAGAAGGCACAGACTCCTTACGTCCAACCCACAAATTCAAAAATCAGTTTTATATACGGTCTCTTGTGAATTAAACTTTTCGCACATTTGCAGAAAACGACCAAATGAAATACCTACTCAGTGTGAATATATTTGCTGTAGTGCTAAGCCACATATGAGCTAACTAAGATTTTTATTTGTGTAAAACGTTCAAGTATGAATGGCTCCTATGAAAAATATACGTTGGCTAATAATAAATGATTAAACAGTCTAAATTGGGTTGGATCAATTATTGTACTAATAAAATTTGATGAAAAATCGTATACCTACTCATATACTTCATGTTGAAATTCCTCAAAACTATAATTTGTGGGTTGGATTGTTTCTGCTTGACTACATCCATATGCCCTTTACATCTACGAGTGCTTGATGTTCTTGTTTTGGAACATTGACTACTTCCAAGCAGAAAGATATTACAGTTGTCCAAGAAGATTTAATGACATCTTATAACATATATAGGTATAGACTGTCACTTATGGAAAAGGGAACATATTATTATGGCTGCATGAGATTCTTCAACAAGATACCAAATCGGCTACAACATGTAAGAATACAGAATTGGTTCAAGAAGGAAATTAAAAAATATTTAATTGTATTGGAACCCTATAATTTAAAACAAGGGCGTAGCCAGGGGGGGGGGGGGGTTAGGGGGTTCAAACCCCCCCCGAAATGTTATTTTTCTCTTAAAAAAAAAATTTTGCTGCAGAAAGTGACCCTTACATCCCCAAAACCCCCCCCGAAATTAATTCCTATTTCAAAACCCCCCCCCCCGAAATTAATTCCTGGCTACGCCCTTGATTTAAAGGACTTGTTAGGAATGTAACTCATTTTGAAATAAACAATATTGTTACTAACACGTTGAGATGAACGTCTTGTAAAGGCATATATCTTCAATATTTTAATCATAGTGAATTATACGTGATTCAAGAAATGTCCACATCAAGTCTTGCATTGGACTTGAATTTTTGCGCGCGTGTTCCGCAAGGAACAGCGTGCTAACATTTCGTCACAATGTCTGTATTTTTCGTTTTTTTTTCGAAAATGGTCTCAAACGATTGTGTTCGACTCCTTGATGAAGAATTTGAGGTCAAATTCAATTCTGTCCGTCCGCTCCGGCCGGCCGCTAGTACTATAACACTCGAACGGAACGACTTTGAGCGTTGAAATTTGCAGGGTAGTTTTGCAGCGATCACTCGATCTTTTTGAAATTTGGCATCAAATTGTAGAATCATGACCTTCATATGGCTGCGCAGTTTTGTGTTGAACGGACGGCCCTAAAGTGGCAAAAAAAATTTTTGAAAATTTGAAAATTTTGTTTTCACGATAACTCGAAAAATACTGATCTGATTAAATTGAAACTCGGTTGATAGATGCAAAAGACCAAAGCAAACACTTTTGCAAAGTTTCGTGAAGATCACGTGACATGAAAAAAATCAAAAAATTACTACTATTTTGCGGAATAATTTGCTTTTAATGCCGAAACCTATGTTGTTGAGGTTCATGCTGCCCTTTCCGGGCATTTTTCGTATTGCGCATGCGCAGATGAGAAGTCATTTAACTGCTGTAGTTTTCGTCAGAGAGGATATAATTCCATATAATTCAGATCCTTGGTCTGCGCATGCGTGGATTAAAGATGCGATATCTCCCGAAGCACTAGAGTTAGAGAATCGGAGTTTTTTGTAAGGTGTGTGATTTTGAGAGGACTTTTAGCCACGAGTAGAATGCGCATGCGCAGAAGAGAAGTACATTTTTTTGGGTTGGATGGGTTATGTTGGGAATGCTGAGTCGATATTGTGAGGTTTTAAAATAATATTCATGGCAATTCAGTGCAAGGACAAGTCAGTTTGGCGGATGCACCGTTGTTTCCCAGTTGGGGTTTCCGTACCGTGGCCCTGGGGCTAATTTTGAAATTGTAGTTACCCCTTACAGGCATTTTTCGTTATGCGCATGAGCAGACCATCAGTGATTTAACTGGTGGAGTTTTCGTCAGAGAGGATTGGGGTTTTGGGGTGGCGAATGCTATTCCTCCATAGAATCCCCTGGTGAGGGTCTGCGCATGCGTGGATTAAAGATGCGATATCTCCTGAACCACTAGTGTTGGATAATCGGAGTTTTTTGTAAGGTGTGTGATTTTGAGAGGACTTCTAGCCACGAGTAGATTGCGCATGCGCAGAAAAGAAGTGACTGTTTTTGGGTTGTACGGGTTATGTCGGGAGGGCTGAGCCAATATTGTGAGGTTTTAAAAGGATATTCATGACAATGTAGTGCACGGATAAGTCAGTTTGGGGGAAATAGCGTTGTTTCCGAGTTCAAGTATGCATACCGTGGCCCTGGGGCTAATTTTGAAATTGATGTTACCCCTTACGGGCATTTTTCGTTATGCGCATGAGCAGACCATCAGTGATTTAACTGCTGATAATTTCGTCAAAGAGGATTGGGCTTTTGGGGTGGCGGAAGCTATTCCTCCATAGAATCCCCTGGTGAGGGTCTGCGCATGCGTGGATACAAGACGCGATATCTCCTGGTCCACTAGTGTTGGAGAATCGAAGTTTTTTGTGAGGTGTGTAATTTTGGGAGGACTTGCAGCCACGAGTAGATTGCGCATGCGCAGACGAGAAGTGACTGTTTCCGGATTGTATGGGATATCTTGGCAGTAATGAGCCGATATTGTGAGGTTTTAAAAGAATATTCATGTCAATTCAGTGCACGGACACGGGTCAGTTTGGGGGAAATAGCGTTGTTTCCGAGTTGAAATGTCTGTATGGTGATTTTAACTTCAATAATCGAGATAAATAAAAAAAACCTTCCTCAAGTTGAAATCAACTATGAATTTTACCGAACGTTAAACAAAGAATGTAAAATAAACGAAAATTAAAAAAAAGCACTGACGTGAAGTCATTACTCTTTGGCGCGCGTGTTCGCGGTGGCTAATTTGAATTGAATGATGAGTACTTCAAGCTCAGTGGATCGAGCAAGCCGGAGATCTACCCAAAGGATAGTGGACACCATTCACTGTCGGTTCAAAAATTAACAGTGCTGTATCTAAGCTGCCATCAGGATAGAATAACAAAGTTGGAAAAGAACACAACTGACTCTCCTTGAGATTTGGGAGGGTCAGTATATTCCTAATCATGTTTATAGCACGCGCTCCAAAGCAGATTGACTTAACAATGAAAGAAAAAGTGTAAAAAGTCAATCTGCTTTGGCGCGCGTGCTATAAATATGATTAGGATTATACTGACCCTCCCAAATCTTCTAGGAGCTTGTGCGACTAAGGAGAGTCAGTTGTGTTCTTTTCCAACTTTGGTACTCTATCCTGATGGCAGCTTAGATACAGCACTGTTAATTTTTGAATCGACAGTGAATGGTGTCCACTATCCTTTGGGTAGATCTCCGACTTGCTCTATCCACTGAGCTTGAAGTACTCATCATTCAATTCAAATTAGCCACCGTGAACACGCGCGCCAAAGAGTAATGACTTCACGTCAGTGCTTTTTTTCAACATTTAAATTTCATTTTCAGAACTGCAAAAACACAAAACTCAATCTCTTTTAGCACTGCAGTCTGTTTGCGTTCATGAATCCCATATGAACATGTAAAAAACACTGACAAAATGGCTACAAAATCTATTTTTTTCGTAGAATACATAATTTTTTACTCAAATATTACCCTTATCTTTGCTTTTATGTTTTGGTCGTGGGAGGTTAAAAAAAAATTTAGAATATGGACAGTCCACGTGTTAAGTATTTTTGGTTCAAAGGGTATAGTACTGTCCTAGCCAATGTTGTTTCGACATGGATTATACTGTGTGCTTTACCTAAATTATCCTAAGGAGTTATTATTTCAATATGAAATAAAAATAACTTTGATTGGAACTGGTAGTGTCTTTTCGAATGGCAATGGAACTTTTTTTCTACGGTAACTGATACACATATTGGTTATTCTCTACTGGATGAAATGGTACTATTTTGTTTGCATTCTTCTTTCTACATGAATTGGGGTTGTACGGTCAACAGATACTTTGAATAGGATAGGCTTGAGGTATTGAAACTTCTATCTTAACTGGGGGTTTTTACTGGATTACTGAAAAGTAAATATCCTTATAATCCCCTTCTATCAATAGAAAAACTACTTCGTTTTGTTTCACCATATTTCTGGGTTATAATAATTTTGCGCGTACGTCTGGACCTGGAGAAAATCCGGTTGTTATTTCTATGAAATGACAGATTGTCAGTTGTCACCGACAAGTGTGATAACAAGATCATAGAGGAACATAAAATTCTTGAAAGACAGATATGTGAAGTACGTTACCAACTTCAGGATATAATTTAAAGTCGAAAATTAAGAACTCTTGGCTACTTGTTTGGTCGAATATAAATACAGTGGACCAGTTTACTTCAATCGTTGGAATATTTGGATATTTCGGCAATGTCTTCACCAATATAGATCCGATCTAGAACTTTACTGTAAAATAAGGTTTCGAAGGTTCTCGAAGAATTTCAACGATATCTGATGGATAGTTTCTGAGTTACAGAATTTTTTGAAATATTTTTTTTTTAATTTTGTTGACATGTGATCCTGACAAAATTTTGCATGAGTCTTCGTGCCGGTATTTTTCAACTAATGACCGTGATTTGATTCGATCCGATTTGTATTTTTCGAGTTATTGGGAAAACAATATTTCAAATGGCTGTACGGAATACAAAGCTACCCTGAAAATTTCTACTCTCTACCTCATTGCGTTCGAGCGTAACGAGTTCGCCACGAGCGTTCGAGTCGAAACTAATCGTTTGAGACCATTCTCGGCCAAATATTCGAAAATTACAGACATTTTGACGAATTGATAGGCACACTGTTCATAGAGCAGCGCGCCAAAAAAATCATGAAAAAAAAAATTGGTTCAAGCACTGACGTGAAGTCAGAAGCTTTTGCGCGTATGTTCTCTTGTTCATTCTCCTTTATTGGACACTCTTAATCGAATTTGCCATGGTGAATTCTATTGTCTGTTCTCCTTTATTGGACACTCCGAATTTACCACGGTAAATTCGATTAAGAGTGTCCAATACAGGAGAATGGACAATAGAACGTACGCGCAAAAGCTCCTGACTTCGCAAAAAAAATTGGTTCAAGCACTGACGTGAAATGAGGAGCTTTTGCGCGTATGTTCTATTGTCCATTCTCATGTAATGGACACTCTTAATCGAATTTTAATGGTGAATTCGGAGTGTCCAATAAAGAAGAACATACAATAGAATTCACCATGGTAAATTCGATTAAGAGTGTCCAATAAAGGAGAATGGGCAAGAGAACATACGCGCAAAAGCTTTTGACTTCACGTCAATGCTTGACCAATTTTTTTTTAGTAAATATACGGTTAGTTCACTTCTGAACTCGATATGATCATTCTAATCATACTTTTGTAATATGACTCACAGAAATCTTGTGAAGCATAGATTGTCATATGTCACTGAAATTGTATTGAAATTAGCTATTCAACGGTGAAGATTAAGTTATATTTTCTTATTTGAAAAGTAAAAGTTGACCATCGTTTTTCTGAAGATTAGCTCGTTGAATATTTTATGAGCGACATTAGATTCCAATGAATAAATTATTTAACCATTCAAAATTTCATTCAAATTGCTTGGAAAGTAAAGAAATTATGACGATTTTTCTAAAATGGTCCATGCTAGATTTTCCGTGTTTTCTTGAATTTCATAAAATGAAACTGTACATTTTCACATTGGTACAGAATTTTCATCTTGAAGAAACTATCGAGACCGGATTGTTAGTCTGATACCACCTTTAGCCCCCTACGAAAATCTCCTCCTCCTCCAGAAACCCAACACCACATTCGCACATTCGCCCTCTCTCAAATGCCTTCTCTCCGAGTAGCAGCGTCGCGCTAATGTGATCCTAGCCTCATCGCCTCCACACCCCGACGCCCGTATTTCCGCTTCCGGGCGTCTAACTCCGACATATTTCATCCGGAAACTACCACCCCGGTCCAATTTGAAGATTATTCAACACAAAGTAGAGTTTTATGGAGACCGTAAAGCGTCAGGTTATATTCCCCATATTTATGCGAACACTCTGCCGAGGTGTAAAATAATGATTTGAGTCTGCAGGGCAACACTTGACGTCAATTTTTCCGTCTCGGTGACAAACGACGAGCCAGTGGCGTAACCGGGGGCGATGAGGACACAGCAGTACGGCGAAACACTCTTGTAGGTACCGATAATTGGTATGTACACAGAGAAAACACTAACATGTGATCAAAGAGATACACATTAATTCAATGATATACTCTATTCCGTATTCCACGAGTAGAGTAAAACTTCATTCAATGGTAGGATTATATTTGGTTGCCAATGACATACTATCGTTGGTTTGAATGTAAGAACCCATTGGATTTCAATGGATTTTTCAATTATTGTATTGTAACTGTTTGGATTTCAATGATATACTATAGTTGTTTCCGTAATGAATTTATCATTGATTCTATCTCTCATTCAGTTTCATTCAAATTCATTGTTTGGATATCAATAATATACTATATTTATTTCCATAACGAATTTATCATTGATGCTATCTTTTACTCAATTTTATTCAAATTCATTATTTGGATATGAGTATTATACTCTATTAAGACCATATACAAGTCATCATATAATGTGATTATTTTCGAACCTATGCTTTATAAAATTGAAGCAACAGAAAATAAACCATCATCGGTGGAAGGATCTAACACATGTTCACTTAGATTATAAAAATTATTCCACCAATAAAAGCCATATCACTTGAATATGAGTTAATTATTTAGTCAATGATGAATAATTCATCGTTGGCGGAATAATTTTTAAAATCTCAATGAACATGTGGTAGATCCTCCCAGTGAGGATGGTTTATTTTCTCTTGCTTCAATTTTATGAAGCATAGGTTCGAAAATAATCACATTATATGATGACTTGAATATGGTGTCTGCACTTATTAATAAAGAGAATAAGTCGATGAATACATCCTTGTCTACGCATGTAAAGAATGGAAAATTTATTGGAGAAACATATCAACATGTGGGTTCCTTATTCTAGTTGGGCACAATGTCGATAAACTTAAGTGTCACTTTCTGATAAATTTTTATTTTTCATAATATTTTTTGGGAATTTATTATTTAGACAAAACTATAATTATCTATGAGGTTCAATGTAATTTTGGAAAGGCGACTAAAATCATATGTTTAAGGTGCAATAACTATGAGATGACAAATAATTTTATCTAATAATTTTAAACAAATATACTGCACTATATGAGATCTATATTCTTTAGTAATTAATTAATAAAATAACTAAAATTTGAGTTTTAATGACCTACAAGAATATGTTTAATGATACCACATCCACTATTCTTCAAAATCACTGATGAAGTATTCTAGAGTTTTGGAGGAATCCTCCTTCGCAGATAAGCATTTTATATAGTGCTGATTCTGAGTCTGAAAATAAATAAAAAAAATTGTAAATGGTCCTGATTATAGCCAAATGCCTATCAAGTTATCGGTACCAATGGATTGACAGGAATAGTACTAAAGAATAATAAACACTATTTTTGTAGTCACGAAATAAATTTTGGAGATGACAACACCAAATTGGTTTCTGATAATAAAAGGTAGATGTGAACTAGTTTCTTATTTTGATACATAACTCATAATCTCACTTATAAAGAGAAACAATTGCTCCAACTGACCTCTGATAACTTGAAGTCATTTGGACATTATAGACAAGATTCTTGGTATTGAAGGGTTAAGAGAGTATGTAAAAATATGAGAATCGCATTCTGCTTATAAAAGTGACTGCGGAAATTATTATTTTCTCCATATGTATAAAGGAACCAACCATTTTAAATAGTCATTATCCCATATTCCAATGATTCCAATAATTTGAGCAAAGTTGTACGTACCAGTGAAAATAGGTACTAAGGATTTCAGATTCCACGATCATAAAAGTTCTTCCTCACCAACAGGTCTCTTGCATGAATTTTTTTTATTATTGGAATCGAATATTATATCCATAAGAATAATGAAAAAGTTTAACCGCCCTCAAAAATTTCAATTTTCAACGAGAAAACGATCATTCAAATTTGTTTGCAAATATTGGCTGTTCAAACGATGGAAACTTCGCGCCCAGCCGTGACGTCATGCGGCATTGTACCAGAGAAATAGAGGGATCCCTCTGCATTGTACTCTCTCTCTCTTTTCGTGTCCGTTTCACTCTTTCTTTCGCTATAACAAGCTGATGGACTCGCCGAAGGTACATTTACCCAGATTCGGTTTATTTCTATGCTGCTGCCTTCGCTTGTGACACATCAATAATCGTGACAGTTTTGATTCGTGGTTTAGTAATTTTATTATAAACAAGATAACGTTTTTGTAACGAACGTAAGTGAAACTGATTGATTCTGCATTACATTTTGTGAACATTTGAATATATTAGCAATGGAAGCTCCAAATACAGGATATAGGTGGTGCATAGTTCCTAAGTGTGGAAATACATCGACATCTTCTCCCGGAAAAATATTTTTCAGCGTGCCCAGAAATGAAGACTTTCGGATGAAGTGGTGTGAAGCAATGAAAAGGGACACATTTAGGAGCAATAAACTATCTACAATCACTTCTTTATACTGCTGTGAAGATCACTTTGACGAAAGTTCCTAAAACTCTTTGTTTTGATATACAGTTACCCAGGAATAAGCCTATATCAAACTACTTTTATTTTTCATTTTCAGTTAGAAAAAGATACAGAGAACTAACTTAATGCGGTACAAGATAATGTTTATACAACAAGAGGTGCCTGTGTTATTAAGATTGCGAAAAGGTATGGTGCCTCATAAATTTCAATGTCAAGAAGAAAAAAATCTAATAACAGAGGGAGAGAATGCCTCGGAGAATGCTCTCAGGCCAATATTGAAAATGATTCAAGAATCTCCAGCCACTCAAGAAATAACTGGAGGAACCAATCTGTGTGAAGCTGGACCTAGTTCATTTTCACACATTTCCCCATCGAAAAACAAAAATCTTGTACCTTTTAAACTGGTATGTCAAAAAGAAAATATTGCACCAGAGCAAGATACTCTAGAGTAGTTTCAATAATAGATTGCTTAGAAATAGAGATTGAAAAACCATCCAACGCTGTCCATCAATCTCTGACATGGTCACAATATAAGAAATGCAATACACTGAAGTACCTCATTTCCTGTACTCCAGATGGGTTAGTGAATTTCATTTCTGAAGGATATGGTGGTAGGGCATCTGATATCCTTATTGTGGAAAGTTGTGGCTACTTAGATCATTTACCCCCAAACAAAGCTGTTATGGCAGATAGGGGATTTAAAGATTTGACACATCTTTTACAACAAAAAAAATGCACGCTCATAAGGCCTCCTTCAGTTTCGAGGTCTGCAACAAGTACGAAGGATGAAGTACAAGAATCGAAAAGAATAACAGCATTGCGAATTCACGTAGAGCGGTTAATAGGCAGACTAAGAGAATTCCACATGTTACTTCCCCATGCATGCGTACATCATAACTCGGTGCCTGTGATTGATAAAGTTATCGTTATAGCATGCGGCATAATAAATATGCAACAGGCACTAATAAAACATTAGATTTGAATAATAAATATTTTTATTTTTCCCAAGATCAGATTTCCCTATTAGTATTAATTGATTTTGATAATAGGGTGATAATACATCATTGCCTTTTAAGAACAAGAATAGTAAGAGTCGAATTCTAATACAGTTCTTCTTTATTTCAAATTTTTCAGTTAGAAACTGAAGAAAATTGCAAAATAAAACTGTCAATTAAAAAGAACTATAGGGTTTCATATTAATCAAAAATTAGAGTTATAGAGGTTTGACTGTTGTATAATTTCATGAAAATCTATTTTTATCATTGATAAGGAGTTGAATGATGAGTAGTTAAGCATTTTTTTAAAGAATACTCTCAAAACTGTGATAAACTATATTCGAGTTGAGGCTATGATCTTCAAAGTGGTCAATAAAAAATAGTTATTATAATAATTTACTTTAATATCAGCACAATTTCATTCACATATTCGTTTACTAAATGAATAATTTCTTAATGGTATGCTTTTTCCGAAATGGGAAAAATGACCCTGTTCCAGAACAAAGTGCTTTGTTCCAGCAAATTTTTGCAGAAGTTCTCATCATAATCAACAATGAAAATGTCAACTTCCTTTGATGTTTCAAAATCATGATGTGCAACACAGAAAAGCCCTTTTTGCGCGTATGTTCTGGGGAACATCGCGTTATAGTTTTGCCCAAATGTCTGTAACTTTCGAATTTTTGTTATATATGTTTCGTGGAAATCTTGTTTTCTCTTGTTATATATCTATTCATAGCTTTCTCAGATGTTGGACATTTAATTTCAATAGAATATTCAGTACTCTCCCCGTCAGGAGATGCACCAAATATGGGGTAATCGGGGTTTAAAATTAAACTACATTCATTTATTTTTATTTTCATCTTCATCTCAACTTCTTTCGACACCAGTTTCTCTAACAACCGTCCTCTCTTGATTGCATCTGTATCCTTTATTTTACTAGCTCCCATTATAACCTCATTCAAGGTGCCTTCAAAAACTTTACAATGTGCTGCTTCGTGCATATTTGAAGCAGTAATTTTGGCATATCGCAGCTCATACCACAACGGACAGTTACTCTGATGAACTGTGGCTGGACGTGCTTCATTGCAAGTCAATATGTCCATTGAACTCCTACAGTAATTTATGAACTCTGTTGCATCATCCGGTTTCTTTGGAATTTTATCCATTAGATAGTGTATGGACAATTTTTCTACACTGTCCTTTTCTTTAAAGTACTTCATTAATTGGCAGTTCATGTTATTTTTTATTCTACTGCGACTTATGAGGGCTAACAGAAATCCTTGATTATCATTCCTATTACTTGGTTGATTTGGTTTGGAAGTACTCCATAATTCACTTGATTTGATGAACTTTAGGCTAGTGCCTATCGAAGACAATTTCGATTTCTTCCAATAACACTCAACACTGGTTGGAGGGAGGTCTTCACTGCGCCTATGTAGCCAAGCTATACATGCTATAGCATGCTTACATCCACCTGAAAATGCAATAGTATTTGAAATGACTAGTCAAGAATAAATATGAACAGAACCTGATTCAAAACTTTCGTCCAAAATTACATAGCATATATAGCTGAAACCCACCTAAATGTGCTGCACAATCTTCGCACTGTGCAGAGATAATTTTCTCCTCGGCTTCATCGCACACAACTTCTACAGAGTAACATTTCTGTTTGACATTATGCTCGGGCGTAATACGTGCTTTCACTACACATATACTAGCTTCTCTTTTTACTTGGACATATCCAACAGCTGAATCGCCATAAGAATCCCTTTCAGATCTGGAAAAATCAAACAAATATTGATTTGTACGTGTTGACCAAATGGTGTTATGAATTACTTGTGTAATATGCTTGATTACTCCAAAGTGAAATAAATATCATCATAGGGCACGATGGACACTGATCTTACCTTGCAGCTTTTACGCCTCTAATTTCGGCAGACGTGAAATCAGGATGATTCACGAAGAAACTCGTCATCATGAAGGCATCAATTCTCGGCAAATTGTCGGATTGACCCATGACAAACCCAGCTTCAGTCATTTTATCTATTTAATATAATATAATATGTATAAGTAAAACCAAACATAAACAACAACACGTGTGGAAGTGACAAGACAACTGACAACGCTTCGCGCTATCAGCTGTTGAGAGATCATAGAATGCGAATAGTTGTTACTATTTTGATGACGTCAACCGGCAGAACAACGATCCTACCAATCAGAAGCGTTTCACCTCATTTGAATTTGCTTCCTGATCTTCCGATTTTCAATATCGAAATATTCAAATTTTATAAGTTTTGAAAGTGGATGAGGGCATACATGATGATCAGATATTGAAGTAGATTCAGAAAAACATAAACATATGGTATTTCGTGTTACATGCAAGAGACCTATTGAAGTAGTACACAGAACAGAACACAAAAAATTAACGTCATTCACCATGCGTCAATGGCGCCTACAGTTGTCCATTGTCGTATACTTATTACTTGTACTACTTGTATGTACAGCCATCACATAGTTTCGAATCTGCGTAGTAGGCACATTTCGGGTAAATGATTAAGTAAAGAAAGGATCAACAATAGTAAGTAATCATTAAAGGATACTGTGGGAGGTATACTCATTATTCAACGGTTTTTTTCTGGGTTTTCTCTCCCAAACTCTGAAAAATATCTATAAAATAAAAATTAATTATTTTGTGATTTGCTTCTGCGTAAGAAACACAGGATATTTGTCAGAAGCAATCAATTGAACAATGTTGCCTAACAAACAACAACGAAACAACATCAACGAAGAAACAACTATAGCGTAACGTTTCGGAGTCTATATCAGACCCCTTCTTCAGACGCTCAACGAAAATCGAGAGAATTATTTTGTTGATAGTTATTTGGTGAAATTCAAGAATTGTCACATTGTCAATGTGACAATTAATGAATTTCACCAAATAACTATCATCAAAATAATTCTCTCGATTTTCGTTGAGCGTCTGAAGAAGGGGTCTGATATAGACTCCGAAACGTTACTCTATAGTTGTTTCTTTGTTGATGTTGTTTCTTTGTTGTTTCTTAGGCAACATTGTTCAATTGATTGCTTCTGACAAATATCCTGTGTTTCTTACGCAGAAGCAAATCACAAAATAATTAATTTTTATTTTATAGATATTTTTCAGAGTTTGGGAGAGAAAACCCAGAAAAAAACCGTTGAATAATCAACAATAGAACTCATTGAGTTAAATACCGAACAGTTTTCAACAAGGGTAGTTACTTTTTGGCGGAAATTGTGACATTATTGAAACCATCATTATACTATTGTACATTCAAAGATATGAATATTCCACTGAAAATAAAATATCTTGTAATCAAGTAACATTTTTAAAGATATGTATATTTGAATCAATATGATAAGATTTATTTCTTTCAAATATAGTTTCTGTATATAATTTCTAGGTAAATTCATTTATATTCAGAAGAATATTAATACTTTGATGGTGTTCAATACTCCCTCATTCATTGTGGAAATGATAGGTTGCATTTCACATAACTATTGCAGTGTTTCAAATTTGATGAGAAGCCTCCATTTGAATGAAATATACATTGATCACCGCAATTATTTTTTGTTGGTTGAACATTTATTCCGATTAATGAAATGTGAGTGTTTTCGATTATAAGGCTGTCATTGCAAATAGTACAGTGTTTTCTCTGTGTATAATGCTTTGTAGAAATCCAAATTTTTCATCGCGTACTGATCGAATTTAGCACGGGTGAAAGAAAACATCGGGCAGTGTACTTTGTAGAAGAGACACTAAAAGAAATATCTTGAAAAAACGACAAAAAAATTGGTTTTCGCAATAAATCCAATTCGTTAGAGGAAACTCATGATACTGACATAAACACTTGAAACTCTGAACTGAAAAGCTAAGAATGTCCACACACGGTCACACCCAATCCACGCATTTCCAATCTCCTGAGTATCTTTCTACACTCGGTTTCCATCGGGCCATGCAGGTACGGTTGTGACAAATCCAACGTCTTCAGCACATAATATACGTAAGAAAATGTGATAACTACGACCAAAATCTGAAAAGCAAATCTTAAATCTTTAAGTAGTTTAGCACCCTACCACCAGAGGCGCAACTGAGGGAGTAAGTGGATAAAATTATTATAATCCTTATTGAAGGCCAAATGAGTTTCAATTGCCATTCAGAGTGATGAGTGGATTTTTATTAGTTACCAATTTTTGAAGCCTTTTATTCATGCAAGTATAAATCTGTACTAAAAATGTCCATATATTTATTATACCTAAACTGCAAGCCATCATATATCTTCACAACTTTTTGGGATATGTAGTGACGTAGGACTACAGTTTGCAATAATCCTTTCTTAGAACCACTTTGTAGCTTCAATAATGTTCAAGAACTTCCTGAAGAAATCTCAATTGATTCACATACAAATTCAATTCTTGGCGCTCTTGTTCCTCGAAACAGAGTGCTTATCAATTTGCCCATATATGTCTGTTATTTTCGAATTTTTGGATGAAAATGGTCTTAAACGATTTGGTTCGACTCACTGATCAAGAATCCGTGGTCGAAATCGATTCTGTCCGGCCGTCTGGCCGGCCGTTAATATTTCCGAAACCGATCACTCGATCTGTCTTAAATTTGGCATCAAACTGTAGAAACTTCATATGAATGCGTTTTGTATTGATCGGGTTGCCGTAAAGTGTAAAAAAAAATTTAAAATTTGTTTCTACAATAACTCTCGAACAGAATGACCTAGACAGTTGAAATTTTCAGAGTAGGTTCCGGAGATAAGTCTCTCGGTGAAGTTTGTTATAGGGTAAAATCGGCCTGATGGTTTTGGAGTAATCAAAAAAAATTCTTTTCATATTACAAATTTCAAGTTCATTTTTTTTTAAGAAGCAGTTACACCATAAAAAAATCCATTGATATCATTTTCAACTCTAAAAAGCTAATGCTTTCGGAGATATGATTTTTCGAAATTTCAATAATGAATCGAACTTCTATGTTTTCACAGAATGCTATACCTACTTAATTATTCTATCTATGAATTATTACGTGATCTGTGTTCTTACCTGTCATCTTATTTTCCTATGAGAGATAAATGTCAAAATTATTTCTGGTTCGTTATTCTTGATATAAAATACACCTCGTGTTCTATAAAACAATAAAGTATGATTGGAAGGAAAACGACCAATGAAATATCCTCTGCTATCGTAGAATTATAAGGATGATGGGATATGATGGTGGAAATATATTCTTTGGTGAGATAGATAATCAAACTGGGTTCAGAATATCTCCAGTAAAAACAAAACTGTAATATTGTCTAAGTTTCAATTGATATAATATAATTTTCAGAGTAGATTTGAGGAATGATTATCTCGGATAAGTTCGTTATTCGGGAGAATCGGTCTGTTTGAATTTAATTTCTTTCATGATGTAGTTCTATCGTAAGAATCCATTTATATAATTCCAAGAGACCAATAATTTCGGAGATATGATTTGTCAAAGTTTGAACAAGACCGCCAAAGCTCCTGTCCACAGGGCTAGAACCAATTTTTAATGAACACAATCATGCACAATCACCACATAATTCATATCTAATGAATCCATGCATAATACAAAAGCTCATCTACAAAATTTAAACGTTTACATGAGGAAACAGGCGTACCTGTTTCTGAGGATTTCTAGGAGCTGCAGGTATTTCTAAAGAAGATTTGACTCCTACAAAATAATTAGGTATGACATCCATCGATCCCCTTTACATCATGTCATCTGTAATATACACTAAATTCAATATTGTGAACTCATTATCAGGAACTTGAAAGGGTTAAATTACAGGGAAGATCTTGAGAGCACAATCAAATTTATCAAGAACAGCATTTGGAACAGCAACGAAGATGAATTTTGTGCATTTGTTATATATTTTCTACGTTTATGAAGCATTATACAATAGGTAAAATCTATCTGAATTTATAATTTGTTTGAAAATTGTTATTCTACTTTTAAAGTAATACATAATTCATGAGAGTTTGCCTAAAATATTTCATTTATTCATATTTAATTTTGCAATAAAGCATATTTTATGTTTTTATATATTTTTTGATCGGTGCTCAAAATGAAATGTATTGATTGAATTTTACTATTTAAAGTCAAAGCTTTGAAATAGTAAAATTCAAATTATTGTTTATTTCATTTAAATTCATAAAGAAAAATCTAGTAACATTGAAGAATGGTTTAAATTTACCGCGAAGTTTAGAGTGGAAGCAGAAAGATTGGGTGCTTCGTACGTTGCTTATGTAATGGAGGTTAAGCTTCCATTCCGATCGCGAATTTTTTCATCTCAAAATCTACTTACGTCTGTCGTGCGTACAGGATCAACGGAGTCAAATTTGGCCAACCATTTTCTCCATCAGGTCTAATTTAACTGTTTCAGAAGGAAATCAGCTGCATTTGGAAGGAAGTCTGACGTCGTTGTCCCACGATTCACGTGTCCACGACTCTCGTGGAAGTCAGGAGCTTTTGCGCGCATGTTACATTGCCCATTCACCTGTATTGAATATGGTAATCGAATTTACCATCGATATAGACCGGTAAGGACTTCAGTAATGGAGAGAGTCTAAGACCAAATAATTTTTAATTCTGACAAATGTGTTCTATCTGAATTGAAATTCACTAAATATCTAATAATATACGACAAAAAATACTGCATAAATCCTCTTGGCGTATTTATTCCACTGAGTATTAGATTTCATTTCCTTTTAAAATATCAGAATTCACAAGTCTGCTCGAATCTCCAACAATAGAGATCCGATCGTGTTCAAACTTGCATCTTGGTTTTAGAGTTCGGTTTTGAAGGTTTTCGCAAAATTTCGGCGAACATTTTTGCTTCAGCATTCTAGAACTAATTACCATCCACAAAATAACGGCTTGTTTCTGAAATATAGAATTATATGATCGAATGATATCATGAACGAAATACTGTAAGCATTCATTATTGGGTACTTTCAATTGAATTGTGTCTCCTCACAATAAATATCGATATTTGATTGTACACTGTTATATGTTCTAGTTGTGTCGGTTCTGCTATTTAGGTTTTATTCTGTTCATTATAGAGCCCTGATGAAGATTTTGCAATAAAGCAGGAACCGGTTGTCCTTGTTTTTAAAGGTTGGATTAGCATAAAATCCAATCCTTCTACCTGTCAGAATAAATCAATTATATAACACCGAGGTCTTAAAATCAACAACTCTATAGAAATATTATAACTATTACATTGTACTAGTTCACTACACTGTAGGGTAAATGTGTAGAAGAGTACGCACCACTGATATTTCATTAGGCCGCCATCTGTTTTTGGCGCGCTGTTTTATTAACAGAGTGCCTATCAATTCGTCCAAATGTCTATATTTTTCGAATATTTGGCCAAGAATGGTCTTAAATGATACTCCATAGACATAGAATAACATGGACTGGCCCTCACGTAACTTTATCACAAAGTTCGTTGTGGAATACATTAGAGAGAGAGATGTTATGAAGGATAGAATAAGTAAAGGCAAATAATGATATAAAAAAAATGGTGTTCTTATACCATGGACAAATACACAAATTGGAAATTGGGGTGTATTGGAAAATTCCAATTTTTTTAAGAGAAATATAGATTATTTTGAATGAGTATCGAAAAAGCAGAATGAATTACAGTAAGGAAATTTATAAGAAATATTTTCAGATTATAAGCACAGTAATCTCTGTTATAAGTATCAGAATATTCAGAAACAAGTCTCGGATGTAAATGAAAATGTTTCGCCTTTATCTATTCTGTCTACAAATCACCAAAACACATACACAATACACGAACCCTAACAATACAGTATACAAGAAAGGTCAAAGGATAAAGGAAACCAATGTTTTGTATTCTGTGGTTTTGCCAATCGCCAAATTATAAGAATATATTCATATACCGTGGTTTGCCTTCAACTATTCTATCTTTTTTCAATGTTGATTTCAATGGTCTCTTTCTCAAAACCAGTACATGTTATTTTAAGTCTATGGTTCACTCAGATAAGGAAACTCCGAGCTGTGAGATCACTCATTTTGAACGGAGATATTATAGAATGGAAGTCTGAAGTCTAGGAGTAACACTAGATAGTAAACTTATGTGGAATAAGTGCATGTTGAAATCACTGCTATAATGAAGCTCATGAAGCCATTCTCAGAATATCTAGGAAAGGAACAGGTAATGAGAGTATTGAAAACCAGAAAGCCTGGTCCTCCCTTACCAGGTACATCTCATCAGCCAATCTTCCTAGTGACGAAATGCTTAAGAAAGTAAGCATCGAAAAGAACTTCACTACTTGCTAGGTAGGAAGAATTTCTCACTATCGCTATAGGCTCCTATCCGCGCCTTTCAAGCAGAAATACTTATAATCGAAAGAAGCCTGGAAATGAACCTGGAAAAACTGTCAGAGGTGTGACATAGCAATTCATTCTGACAGTCAAACTGCTATTAAGGCTCTGAGCTCCCATGTTATCCAGTTTAAGCTAATATGGGAGTTCCGAAGAAAACTTAATGAAGTAGGCAAGAACAACAGGGTCTCCTTGATCTGGGTTCCTGGTCACTCGGGAGTTAAAGAAAATGAGGAGGCCAACACATTGGAGTTTATGAGAACTCCTTAACTGAAAGGCAAGCTATAGATGGTGATGACATCCACATCTCTGATGGGGTGGCACAATAGACCTTAAGGTCGTAGTGCAACGTTACCCCCTACAATAATAGATAAATAGATAGTTCATTCAATTCAAAGTAGAGATCTGTACAGGAAAAAAATGTCTAAAATAGTTACATTAAAGGAAACATGTTCTTTCAGCTTTACAAAATTCAAAATTTTCTTGTAAATTATAAGGCTCACATTTTACTATGGAAGAATTAATTCTCCTATGTAGTAATCTTTCGGTCTTTATGAAACGAAATTGCCCCGGCAATGCATTCATTAGCTTCATGCACATATTATCGGCCGGAAAGTGTACCAGTTTTTGGACGCTTGTTTCTACTGTTGTAAAGTAAGTTGTCGTCAGAATTAGAGTCAATAAAATCGAATTTCACATATGTGAGTACGCACATGCGATTTCGCACAAGAGAAAAATGACCAGGAAGAGAAGGAACGACCACAGGCAGTAATAGCTATTTAATCAACTAGTTTATTAATGACAGCGATAAATGGTCGAGATATTTGGTTGGAGACCAATAATAGCTAGATTGATAAACGAGTTGATTACAATATTTTTCCGTCGAACTTATTATGAAATGAGAATAAATACTTGACTAAAATAATTATTTATTTTGCATTATAAATACATTTATCATAATATAAATTTCTATGTTCATTTCGATATATTTATATTCATGCTCCAGATATGAAAATTCGAGAAATTCATAGAGGGAATATTGGAAACGTGACACTCTGAATAGTTCCTATTGATATTATTACCTACAATTTATGTTCGGTTACCCATGACAATCATACATTAAAATGGGTCATTATTGAGCAATTTCGTGTACGTTAAACTGAGCTTTTATTTAGAGTTCGATGAAAAAAATTAATCAACATTCTCGTACATAATCTGGGCCATCAGAAACAAGAAATAAATAAAAGCACAATAACGAAACATAAGATGGGGATTTTAGTGGATTTTGTGTTCATATTTTATCAGAAATTTACTTTGTTCATGTTGTGTCATGTAACCTGTTTTGATTGTTTCATGTGGGAGTGTTATTTTTTAATTTATCGATATATTTTTTGAGCAAATAAATGTAAATTCTATTTTCGTCTTTGAATTAGAGGAATATCGTATTTGGATAGTGTGCGTACTCTTAGCATATACGTGCGTACTCTTATATACACCAATGCATAGAAGTATGCATTCGTGGATGTCCAGAAAAACTTGAATAACTTTTGTTTATATGCTATTTGGATTTGTAATGCTATTTGAATATATTCTTTAATATTCAATTAACACCAAATGGCATGAAAGAGAACTTTGGTATAAAACATGTCACAGATATTGAACTTTATCTACTAAGTGCTTACTCTTATACACATTCACCCTAATCATTATAATATTTCTATGTTTTGCCAATATCTCCAACAATGTAGATCCGTTCGAGTTTAAATCTAGATAATTGCTGTGAAATAATGTTTTGAATCGATATCTGATGGATAGTTTCTGAGATACATATTTTTTTTAAATAATTTTATTCTAAATTTTCTACCCATACGATCCTCAAGAAATTCTGCTGAAGTATTCGTTTCCTTATTTCCAAACTGACAACGGAGCTTAATTCGATCAGAAAGGTATTTTTCTAGTTTCTTGGAAAATAAAATTTCGGCTATAAGTCCGAAATAACTAGGTGGATTTTGACTATTAACGCATTTGGACTCCAGAAATACTCCGCAAATTTCAATTCCCTAACTGGAATTACAAATCTTGAGCATACTTTCTATAAGTGCAGGAGCTAGGGAAAGGATGGCCAACTATGGTACAGACTACAGACCTATGGTACGCCACTGGTGAGTGACAAACGACGCCCGCGTCCTGGCGGACGACTTTTTGAATTGTAAATTATTGCCTGCTCCAGGTTCCTTCGCGCCAATATGAATGGTGATAAAATTGTTTACTCTTCTTCCTTTTATCTGTTGCGACGCGAATGCCAGCTTTTATGGCGTCATATTTTTTGTGGACGAATTAGTCTTTTCTGGCAATCTACAGATAGCGTTTTTCCATTTTTGCTATGGAGCTTGAGTGTATGCTTAGATATCATTCAAAATGATGTATTATGTCTTCATTAAGCTAAAATTTAACGCTATTTTGTCATATTCGTCATCGTCATCGTTTAAATATATATGTATATTCTTTTGAACTCATTACATTTCTTTATCCAACAATAAAGCATGTGTATGAACATATTGGTTCAAGCCCTGTGGACAGGAGCTTTCTGGCGCTCTAGTTCAAACAGACAAATTATATCTCCGAAAGTATTGGTTTCTCAGAGTTGGGAATTATATCAATGTATTCTTATGAAAGAACTGCATCATATAGGAAATTAAATTCAAATAACAGTTTATTTATCAAGATTAAATGAGCAATCTGAGAATGAGAACTGCACCATGGAAGAAATCAAATTGAAATAGCTGAAATGAATTTGACTCCTTCTTATAGAACAGGATGAAATGTACGAGTATGAACACAGATCATATGATAAAGCGTAGATAGAATAATTATAGCATTCTGTGAAAACATAGAAGTACGTACGATTCATTATTGATATTTAGAAAAATCATATTTCCGGAAGTATTAGCTTGTTGGAGTTGAAAATGATATCGATGGATTTTAATGATGAAACTGCATCTTGAATAAAAATTACAGACATTTGGGCAAATTGATAAGCACTCAGTTCCGAGGAACTAGAGCGCCAAAAAGTCCCTCCTTCTCTCGTTCCGAAACCGAAAACCCGACAGCGTAGACACACCGGCTATCTGGCTCCTCGTACGATCTTGTCGATCTCCGGTATTAGAATAAAACGTCGGTACTTACCTGGGATATATATTCTTAATTTTCACTTTTCGACATAAAATTGCCACATGGGGGTTTATTAGACGGTTTTTTACCCTTGTCTCTCTAAGGGCCGGTTTCTCAATTGCGAGTTAACTCGAGGTTGCGAGCTGACGCATGTATTTAACGATATTCATGAATGCGTAACACTCGGGTTACCCGCAACCTCGGGTTAACTCGCAATTGAGAAACCGGCCCTCAGTCGATTTTGACGTTTCTCGAACCAACTATTAGCAAGAGACAATGTTATATCTCAGGAAAATAAGTTGACATTATGACAATTCATACATAGAATAATTATATAATTCTGTGAAAACGTAAAAATACGATTTTTTATTATCTCCGAAAGTATTGGCTTGTTAGAGTTAAAAATGATATCAGTGGATTCTTATGATAAAACTGCTTGTTGAAAAAAATTTAATTTGTAATTTGTTTTGTAAAAAAAAAAATTTTTTTTTGTAACTCCGAAACCATCTGTCCGATTTTGCCCAATAATGAACTTAGCCGAGATATTTATCTGCCAAACCTTTCTGAAAATTTTAACTCTCTAGCTCATTCCGTTCAAGAGTTATCGTGCCTACGGCCGGCCGGCCGGACGGCCGGACCGGCCGGACAGAATTAATTTCGACCACGGATTCTTGATCAGTGAGCCGAACCAAATCGTTTAAGACCATTTTCATCGAAAAATTCGAGAATCACAGACATTTGGGCAAATTGATAAGCACTCAGTTCCGAGGAACTAGAGCGCCAAAAAGTGTAAGCAGCGGTTAGTGTGACGAGGTACCGGAGAATTCAAATTGAGAAAACCGTTGGACCCTAAAGGGTTACGTGACATCAATCTGGGAATCATATCATATGTTGGAATTACATACCTACATCAGCAAATTATAGTTAAAGCAGTGTATGAAATCATTATACGATTAATTATTGAAACTATGAAAAAAACATATTTCCGAAAGTATTAGTTTGCTAGAGTTAAGAATTATATCACTGGATTCTTATGATGAAACTGCATCTTAAAAAAAATTGAATTTGAAATTTATCATGTAAAACGAGTTATTCTTCGTTACTCGGGAACCACAAGGTAGATTGCCCAATGACGAAATTAACTGAAATATTTATCTCCCAAACCTAATCTGAAAATTTCAACTGTCTAGCTCATTCCGTTCAAGAGTTATCGTGTTAACGGACCTACGATCAGCCGGAATCGGTTTTGAAGATGGATTCTTGATCAATGATAAGCACTCTGTTCCGAGGAACAAGAGCACTAAAAAGCACTGACGTGAAGTCAGGAGCTTCTGTTATCGTCTATTCACACCTCAGACCCCTCGCGAAATAGTGCACGAACCTTCAAGCCGTCTTTTTGGCGCTCTTGTTCCTCGGAACAGATTGCTTATCAATTTGCCCAAATGTCTGCAATTTTCTAATTTTTGGCTGAAAATAGTCTTGAACGATTTGGTTTGACTCACTGATCAAGAATCCGTGGTCGAAATCGGTTCTGTCCGGCCTGCGTCATCAAGCCGTCCGTCCGGCCGTTAACACGATAACTCTCGAACGAAATGAGCTAGACAGTCGAAGTTTTGAGAGTAGATTTGAGGGATGAATATCTCGGTTGAGTTCGTTATTGGGCAAAATCGGTCTGATAGTTTCGGAGTAACGAAAAAAAATAGTTTTTTTTACATTACAACTTTTGAACTCAAATTTTTTAAGATGCAGTTTCATCATAAGAATCCATATTTTCAACTCTAAGAAGCTAATACTTTCGGAGATATGATGTATCAAAGTTTCAACAATACATCGTAAGTTCTATGTATTCACAGAATGTAAACACAGAATCTGTCTGTGTTCACTATTCATAAAGGTCATCTTTTCTAGCTATTAGAGATTGTGAATTCGTAGTTTGAAAATATATTCTTTTGGAAAGCAAGTATTCGAATCTTGAATATGTGAATATATACAAGACTGTTTTGGTGAAGTTTATGGAGGCAATAGGAAAGAAGAACATAATGTAATCATCAAAAGAAATTACTGTTCGTTGACCACTGAGGTTAATATTACCTTTTACTTCCTTAAGTAGTGAGACATGTTCCTATATACAGTATTTTTTTAATGTTGCTAGAAAAAAAATACTGAAATATGGATCTACATTTGTGTATCAAACATTTTTTCTTGAGTTAAGGTTCATAGTACAGAAAAGAATATGTTAGTGGTATGAACTATTGAATTTTAAATTATGAAAAGAGGATAGTATTTTATTAATATATTTTGAACTATTAAAATAATTTGTTCGTAATCCACTACCTACTCAAATATCAGGAATAAATGGACAATCTGCTATGATTATCTCCAGCCTTGCTCTAGACATTTCGATGATATTTTCCTTAGGCATTTCGAGTTGTGAAAACTATGCACCGAGTGTAAGTTGCAACAACCCATTCCACGAGGTTGAATCATTGCAGATTGCTCATTTAAACTTGATAAGTAAATTTAATGACAATTTTTGAAGAATTGAAAAATTGTAGATTGCTCTTTTTTTAAAAGATAATTTTTGAAGCATTTTTTTAAACGACACTTTTTTTAAATTTAATTTCTTTCATGATGCAGTTGTATCATAGGAATCCATTGATATAATTCCCAACTCTGAGAAACCAATACTTTCGGACGTATAAATTGTCTGTTTGAACAAGAGCGCCAAAAAGTTCAGGTCCACTGGGATTGAACCATTTTTTTAAGATAATAGATACATCGAAAAATGCATTGGGAATCAACTGACTTCAAATTTTAAAATAAATAAAATAGTGAACTTACTCCGCAGCGTTCGAACCCGAATCCATGATTTTCTTTAGCTTCAACTAACAGATTTAATCTGGTTTCTTCGTTTATCCAATGTCGATTTTGCTGAGGCAACTCCCCACACAGCACAGACTCATTTCTGAAATATTGCAGGAATATGTTTCGGAAATATTTGAGATATTTCGGTTATATTGCGAAAGATACATGAAATATTTCAGGAATATTGCAGAAACATTCGAATGTCCGCCCCATAACCTAACATAGCAATATTGCAGAAATATTTTTCGATATATTTCTGCAATACTGTAGAATTATTCTGTAATGTTTATGCAATTTTTTATTATATTGGAAAATATATATGAAATATTTCAGGATTGTTGCAGAAATATTCAAATATATGCTCTCTATCCTATAACGTCACAATATTGCGGACTTATTTTTTGAAATATTCCTGCAATATTGTAGAATTATTTTGTAATATTTATGGAATATTTTTGTTATATTGCAAAATATATATGCAATATTTCAGGATTCTTGCAGAAATATTTCTGTTATTTCATGAGATGTGGTATAGGTTTAACTCACATAAAAAAAATTGTAGGCACAATAATTAATATCTTTATTCGCTCTCTACTGGACATTCAACATTTCGTTTTTTTAACTTTTTCCACTTCCCTGGAGGCTCGCAATTTGGCTTGAGCTAACCATTTCGATATGGGTTCAATAATCAAACATAGATAATCAAATCATTAGATCTGTTCAACTCTACCTTTGTACGTATATAAAAAGCACGTCAATATAACGTCTCAATAATCAGACGGATGAGATCACAACCTACTCTTTATAGGGCTGTGATAAGAGGTTGGTATAACCTAAAAATATAAAATGTTGTATCAATGATATCTATAAACTTGTAGCTATTATACCTTAGATAATCAAATCAGCTTATCATCACTGCATTTATATTATTTAGAGCCAATTAGGGCCGGTCGGACATTTGTCGAAGTTAACTTTAACTTTATCGGTCGAGATAACTTTAGCCTTAAAATGACTGTTTTATAAAAGTCCCATTTCTGTGGTCTGTGCGAATGTTCTGTGCTAATTTGAATAACTCTACATTTGAAATTTTTTCCCAGTCCCTTGAAAATTACTTGATAAATTGAAGAATATCAGTCAAAATCGGTCGGCTCGTTAATTTGGAGGAATTATACCTTGTTCTTGCACGTTAACATTCAATATTTTGAAGTCTGGGCTCCTCCACTCGCTTATCATGCTCAGACAAGTCGTTTGTTTACATAAATGAAATACATATGAGTGAATGTATTAAAATGAATTCAAGAAAGAACAAGTGTCTTACTAGTTACTACCCTTTGCTTCTACTCCCTGAAACTAATAATTGTGTCGATTTCTTCGCAGCTCTCACCATTATCGAAAATTCATTGGACTATTATACACTGAACTCGCTCACTCAGATAATTATTGACTTTTTTCAAAATGAAAATTGAAATAATACATAAATCGGAAATTTTGATCAAACTCTGTATTATTTGAGCACGTATTACGTGAGCACTTATTAATGTCAAAAGTTAAATAATATTCATTCGTTTCAGTAGCTTTATTTTTAAATGAGCAAAAAAAAAGTGTTGGTTGTGCTCATAAGATCTATAAAAGAAAAATTTCGGGCATAGGAATTGAAATGAAATATTACATTTTTTATATATAATGTATTTATAAAGTTTGGAAGTATTCTTCAATCAATTCTTGTCGCACCAAATTACGATTCTGGGGCTCTATTCTCGACCATTCGCAATTTGCACGATCGTGCGCATCTCTATAGTAATATATAGCATATGCGACCGATCGTTAAAATTGCCAATGGTCGAGAATAGACCCCCTGATTGTGTGGCATATGTTGATTGAAATTTTCCAATTCTACAGCCACATTTTGATCAGGTTCTTCTTCCCTCATATTAACTGCGATATTATGAAGCACTGCAGTTGCTACGATAACAGTCATGTTGTTTCTCTCTTTAATCGAATTGTCAATTGCAGTATGGGAAATCTTCTTTTCCATACACCATACCATACTACCTTTCTACAACATTTCTAGTTCTTATTTGAGATTCATTGAGAGTCTCTGGGGTTGATTTTGTGGGTTTTCCAGAGGAATCACCATATACTCGGGCAATGCATATCCTGAATCGCTCACCAAAAAACTATTACCAAAGGTGCCTTCTTCAAATCGTGCCTTGAGTCTAGAATGCGTAAATATTATATTGTCATGTGTGCCTCCCGGCCACCGTGCTACGTTATCTCTAATGCGTAAATGACTATCAGCAACGGTTTGGACATTATATGAGAAGTGTATCCTCTTCGATAATTTTCAGCATCATCTCCCCCTAAAAGTTATATAATTGTATAAATCACTTGAGTACAGTCTAAAAATAATTATAATTTACACTAGATATTCAAATAGATGCTAGAAATACAAACCTATTAGGTAGTTGGTCTTTGTAAATTTGCTTCAATGTGACCCATTAACACTAGTACAGACTCTTTTGATGATCCAAATCTGCTTTTAAATTCCGTTTCGTTCCATGGTGAAATGGTCTGAACGATTTCTAAATACCCTTTCATACATAAAAAACAAAAGAACAAAAGTTCCTCAAAAATAAATTGGATATCGCTGCGGAAAATCAAATAATAAAATTAGGGTTATATCAAATACTTAGGTTATATTTACATATGAACTGTCAAAAATCACCATTTTCTACAAAGTTAACTTTAACTTTAACTTTAACCCATACCCCATCCACCCAATAAAGTTAACTCGTGAAATGGGAAGTTAACTTTGACGGTGACGTCATTCCACAAGTTAACTTCTAGATATCTGTCAAAATAGTTTTAAAATACCGGCCCTTAGTCTTTAATAAACATTAAACTCACAACTATAACTGAACTAACAAAGTAAAGTAACAACAGACTGCTTCACGACACGACACAACAGCACTGGTAAACAGAAAAAATGGCGGCCTGACTAAAAGAAAAGAGAGGATGCGTAAAGCCTCGAACTGGAGAAAGAAAGCACACAAACATATTATATATTGCATGTAATGTTGAATTATTTCTGTCGCGATTTGTAATAAATATGTCTATGCATATATTCATAGGAATATACGCAAAACTATAAATTTTAACTTTGTAGAAAACTGTTATAGTTTGTAACATTTCTGTAATATTTCTGAATATTGCAACTGTAATATTGAAATACAATATTCCAGCAATATTTCTCAATATTGTAACTGTAATATTGAAACACAATATTCCAGCAATATTTCTGGAATATTGCAACTGCAATTGCAATATTGCAATATTGTGGCAATATTTCCTGAATATTGTGTGCTGTGTGGGTCATGGACGGATCCCGTTTCACTAAATTCAGCCACCAATTTACTCACTGTGGATCTTGCAATAGGCAGTCTGTCAGGATGTTCTTGGTTGAAGAATTCACATGCTTTCTCCTGTGTTCTTACCTTATCACCATATCCAACCGTTATTGAAATTTCTATTCGTTCTCGTTCAGTTAAACGCGCCATTTTTTTAACATCAAAGATGCCTCCCTCACACTCTCTCTGCAATAGGTTGCATGTCTTTTTCTCATTATTGGAACCGATTATTATATCCACAAGAATACTGAAAAAGTTCAACCGCCGTCAAATATTTGAATTTTCAACGGGAAAGCGATCATTCAAATTTGATTGCACATAATGGCTATTCAAACGATCGAGACTTGGCGCCTATCCGTGACGTAACCCGTCATATCTACCCTCATTCTCTTGTCCGTTTCACTCTTTGTTCCGGTGTAACACAGCCCTCTATAGAGGGCTCGTAGTCGGCATTGGCTGTAACAAGCAGATGGTACAGTTTGATTACGTCAGCCGTTATAGCAACGATTCTACCAATCAGAAGCGTTCCACCTCATTTGAATTTGCTTCTTGATTTACCGATTTTCGATAACGAAATATTCAAATTTTATAACTTATGAAAAAATTTGGGGTGCTTATTTGAAAAAAATATATTATGACGTCACTCTGCAGAAATGAATGACGTCATAATTAAAATTTTTATGCCACATGGTGGTTAATTAAAAACTTAAATCGACCTTTTGCTTGAAAACATTCAATAACGAAGTCATGATTTTTATTCCTTACGTTATCCACTCACTGTATTGACTGACAATACCGACATGTGCGTAGACGCAAGGGGGGCGGATTATTTACGCAAAATCATTTGATATTTTTCTAAATAATTCTCATCTTCAACTATCAAAAATTATAACCAGAAATCAGGTTGAGTTCGGGCTCCAGGCCCCTAGGCGCCCGGCCCAAGCGCCCGGTGGATAAACCTGCGCTGATCTTGAAGATTCACTGAAAACCATGATCGTTTCAAATATAGAACAAAGCCGGCCTTATTCACGATTGAGAAATTGTAGAGATAGTGAAAGTAAATTTTTTTGTACGCACCGTAAAGATTTATCATTGAGATAATAAATCAATATTCAACCTCTTAAACTTGTCGGAATTCGAGCGCTCTCATTTGATGACCCTCAACAAAATATCTGGAATATAAATGAGAAATTAGGAGTTTTCCTCGTACAAAATAACAGTGTAGCCTGCCAGCAGACTTCCTTTATTGCTCCATCAACGGAGTTCTCCATCAATATAATACCATTTTTCACGTAAAACTGGTATAAAGCATTCGCCAACATCGTCGTTATAAATAATTCTACACGCATATTATCGAGCATACTCAGAAATCGCCATAAAAAGCCAAGATGAACGTTAATACATGCAGATTATAGAAGTACATACAGAAGCTACTTCTTAATTCAAAAGTACGGGCACTAATAAAAGATGACTGCTTTAATTCAACATAAACATTGTTATTAAATTCGTCAAGTCGAACGGCGGTCGTAATTGAAGACAAATTATTGAGTCAATAGCTAATTACAGTTCGATATTTTAAGCTAAATAATAAAGTCGTGTAATTAACATTGAAAATGAGAGATTATGCATATAATTTTCGGAATTGAGAGTCCGTGCAGATGTGTGTTTTAATTCATATGAATAAAATATCATCAGATATAGGAGTTAAAGACCAAGGTTAATCGTATAATATTAATGTAATTAATATTGGAACAAAAGGTTCTCGTATGCATCCGTATAATGGCTAATGATATGGGATGGCGCGTCACATGGTAATTGTTCTCACCACTTGATAGGAAATGTTCTTTTTCAACAAGAAGATTTTCACACAAATATACTAATAATATATAAAAATATATTCAGAAGTCAGTCCAAAATCTGAAGAGCTGGTGAAAAATATGAAAATTACATACAATTAAGTAATTCGGAAAAAAATAATGAAATAATATTCATTCAGACATCACCAAATTCGATATCAAAAAATTGGTTCAAGCCCTGTGGACAGGAGCTTTTTGGCGCTCTTGTTCAAACAGACAAATTATATCTCCGAAAGTATTGGTTTCTCAGAGTTGGGAATTATATCATTGGATTCCTATGATAGAACTGCATCATGAAAGAAATTGAATTTAAAAGAGTGTCGTTTCAAAAAAATGCTTCAAAAATTATCTTTAAAAATAAGAGCAATCTACAATGCTTTAATACTTCAAAAATTCTCATTAAATTTATTAATCAAGATTAAATGAGCAATCTGCAATGATTCAACCTAGTGGAATTGGTTGTTGCAACTTACACTCGGTACATAGCTTTCACAACTCGAAATACCTAAGGAAAGTATCATCGAAATGTCTAGAGCAAGGCTGGAGACAATCATAGCAGATTGCCCATTTATTCCTGATATTTGAGTAGATAGTGGATTACGAACAAATTATTTACACAATGTAGATCCATATTTCAGTATTTTTGCTAGCAACATTAAGAAAATACTGTTTATAGGAACATGTCTCACTACTTAAGGATAAGGTAATATTAACCTCAGTGGTCAACGAACAGTAATTTCCTTTGATGATTCCATTATATTCTTCTTTCCTATTGCCTCCATAAACTATATCAAAACAGTCTTGTATATATTCACAAATTCAAGAATCGAATACTTGCTCTCCAAGAGAAAATATTTTCAAACTACGAATTGACAATCTATTATAGCTAGAAAAGATGACATTTATGAATAGTGAACACAGACAGATTCTGTGTTCACATTCTGTGAATACATAGATCTTACGATGTATTATTGAAACTTTGGAACATCATATCTCCGAAAGTATTAGCTTGTCGGAGTAGAAAATGATTAGAGTGGATTCTTATGAAGAAATTGCATCTTACAAAAATTTGAATTCAAAAGTTGTAATGTAAAAAAATATTTTTTTTCGTTACACCGAAACTACTAGACCGATTTTTCCCAATAAAGAACTCAACGGAGATATGTATCCCTCAAACCTACTCTGAAAATTTCAGCTGTCTAGCTCATTCCGTTCGAGAGTTATCGTTTAACGGCCGGCCGGACAGAATCGATTTCGACCACGGATTCTTGATCAGTGACCAAATCGTTCAAGACCATTTTCAGCCAAAAATTCGAAAATTACAGACATTTGGGCAAATTGATAAGCACTCTGTTCCGAGAAACAAGAGCACCAAAAATTTAAGAAAAGCACTCACGTGAAGTCATTAGCTTTTGTGCGCATGTTCCATTGTTTATTCACGTCGATCTTCGGTACTCGATTGTAAAATGGTATGGCTCGAAGTTAGATGCACTGACGCATAGTTTATGCAATATAAAATTTGAGAACATTTTTTTAAATTTTTTTCTCTAGTGATACTATATTCACGAAATTCCGCTTGAATTAGCGCGTCGGCATTCTACAAGTGGATACAGAGTTTTAATTGGATCGGTTTTGTATATTTTGAGTTATAGTGGAAATAACAACAATATTCCAGATGTGTGAAACTCCAAAACCGTTTGGCCGATTTTTCCTATTAACAAACTGAAATGTCGCATTCGGATACCTACCCTGAAAATTGTAAGTAGCTATCTCTTTCCGTTCTCAAGTACCTAATGGTGAGATATATAATATTTCTTAATATTTTTTTTTATTTTCTTGTGATACGATTCTAACAAAATTTCACAGTCATTTCATTTATGTCCATAGTCTACAACTAGCTACCAAGGTTCAATTCTATTGGATCTGTATTGGTTGAACAGAAAAATTCGTACTCAGAAAAGTTATCGTGAGATACATAATATTTTTTCATAACTTTTTTCAATTTTCAATTGTCACGATCCTCACAACATTTCACATACGTGTTTGCGTTGGTAATCTACAACCAGTTACCAAGTTTCAGTTCGATGGGTTCTGTTTGTTTTGAGTTATCGAGAAAACAATATTCGAGATGGTTATAACTCCGCAACCGTTAGGCCGATTATGTCCAACAACGAACTTACCTCCCATTTGGTTAACCAACCTACCCTGAAAATTACAAGTCGCTATCTTTTTCCGATCGAAAGTTATCGTGCCAAAGGTCACCCATCCAGCTTCTGAACTCACACAAGGCTGCTCGGATCTCCAACTCTCTCCAACAATATAGATCCAATCGTGTTCAAATTCGGAACCTGGCTGTAAAGTTGGTTCTGAAGGCTCTCGCAAAATTTCGGGGATATCGGATGGATAGTTTCTGAGACATACAATTCTTTTCCGTATTATTTTTGGCGCTCTTGTTACTGGTAACAGAGTTCTTATCAATTTGCTCAAATGTCTGTTATTTCCGAATTTTGGCTGAAAATGGTCTCAAACGATTTGGTTCGACTCACTGATTAAGAATCCGTGGTAGAAATCGATTCTGTAAGTCCATCCGTCCGTCCGTTAACAACATCACTCTCGAACGGAATGAGATAGAACGTTGAAATTTTCAGAGTAGGTTTGAGAGATAAATATCTCGGCTTAGTTCGTTTTTGGCGCAAAATAGGCTGATGGTTTCGGAGTAACAAAAAAAAAATGTTTACATTACAACATTCCAATTAAATTTTTTTTTATGATGCAGTTCCTATAATAAGAATCCATTGATATCATTTTCAACTCTAACAAGCTTATACTTTCGGAGATATGATTTTTGAAAATTTCAATGATACATCGTACATATGTCGAATATATTGATTTCTGTTGTAACAAAGTATGATTGAATGCAAAATGAACAATTATAGGATATTATAATTACCTCTACCCTATATGCCCTTGGATAATCCATATGATGATGAAAATATATTCAGAATATCTTCAGTGACAACCGGAATATTGGCTAAGTTTCAATTGATATAATAGGTGCATATGGTAATTACATCACTGAGCCGATAAGATCGAGCGGATTTTATGATCACGTGATTTTCGAGCCTTTCGAGCGTCATTGATCACTCCGTGTACTCGATTTGTAAATAACAAACACTATCGAGCGATCCGAGCGCTCATAGTACGAGAGCTAGCAACGTTGGGAAAACAAGAATTTCAGGTTGGCCAGTTTTTAGATATGCTATTCCTCTCACTCTCCCGGACGTTTTACGGGCAATCTGGCTGGCGGTAGTGCTTGCGTTCATCAGTGCGCAGCGTACCTGTACAGGTAAACAATCGATTTTTCAAAGAATTTTAGGAAGGTTTTTAGTTTTTTAATTGTTTTTATTGAATGTTTTGACACATGAATATATTATTGCCAGATATTTTTATTGTTGTTTTAACTGTGCCAGACGCCAATTTTGTATTGAAAAAATTTTTTTTTTTTTCAAATTATTTTAGTACTGCTGAAATTTTGATATGATGTCATTTAATTATCTACAGACCCAACATTAAATTGCCAAACAATAATTCAATTGTTAAACCTTCAGCCAGACCGTTCTAAAAGTGAAAAGTTGTGGGGTATCATTTTGCTTGGTCTAGAAATAGTTGTAAAATAAATTTGAAAGAAAGGATTGAAAACCATTGAATTGAGTGGTGAATTAATACGGTATCAAAATAATTATTTATTGTTATATAAAATTAAAATAATTATCAATCTATAGTATTTAAATAGACAAAAGTGCGGATGGTTACATAAAAATCATGGTTAGAGTTTTTAATCCATAATCGTATCATAAAAAACAGAGGCATTTTGGTAATCATCATCAGCTTCATAACTGTCTTTTAAAGTATTATCATTTTGTGATATGGTAGTATCTGTAATGGAATGGAAAATTTAATGTATAATCTTTCGGCAAAGAAATTTATTAGTATTTTATTCATAATTTTAACCTCCAATAATAATATCGTCAACTAATGATGGTAATTTCTTTCCAATGAACCACACAAAATCATATTTATCGTCTTTTATGGTCCAGCCGGAAGCTTGAGTTGACAGAGATGTTGGGTGTTTTAATTGAGCACTTCTCCAAAACTTTTTAACGTAACGAACTCGTAGTAGCTTGATGGGTCAAAATTACGGAATCTTTTCTCAAAGTTATCGTCTGATTTTTTAGACCGGTAAGTGTTTGAAAAAAGCTGTAACCGAACGCCATTGACGTTATAAGAAACACGAGCTCCGTAGATATGGCAAATTAATTTTTTCAAGAACTCAAATGTCTTATCCAGCAATTCTTCATCCTCTGTTAAAATATTTTGACAGGCTGACTGATACTGAACTGATTGCTCTAACAGTTTAAAAGGTCGAAGTTTACCTTTCCGTAAATAAGCTGGTGTATAGTCGAATCCTGTGAGTGCGTGAAAGCACACTCGAGCTTTCGATAAAGAATTCCCTATAATTTCGTATACTTGATTTACGCTTATAAATCACTCATTATTCCACACACCCAGATTTATCCAGAGTTTTAGTGATGCATTCAAATGATCCATGTTACCAAGACTAAAATGTCTGTGTCTGAGCAGCGTACCATAACTTCGGCATCCACCTTTATTAGGCATATGTGATTATTCGAGAATCGGCTTCTTAGTGTTCTTCAAAAGATAATGAATCTTCAACAGTTCTGATAACTTTATTACTTTCAACCCGGTATGAGTAGCACTTCTTGAAGTTCAGATAAATAATTTTGTAAGTGAACTTAAAAATATATATTTCAAAGAAGCCCTTGTTAATATATTTATTGACCATTGGGCTGGTGATGAAATGGCTCCCTTCGTTGGTAATAAAATTATTTAACCGAACTTCAACAAGTGCTACTCATACTGGGTTGAAAGTAATAAAGTTATTAGAACTGTTGAAGATTCGTTATCTTTTGAAGAACACGAAGAAGTCGATTCTCGAATGATATATCACATTTGCCAGATAAATGTCGATGCCGAAGTTGTGGTAAAAATTATGAATAAAATACTAATAAATTTCTTTGCCGAAAGATTATACATTAAATTTTCCATTCCATTACAGATACTACCATATCACAAAATGATAATACTTTAAAAGACAGTTATGAAGCTGATGATGATTACCAAAATGCCTCTGTTTTTTATGATACGATTATGGATTAAAAACTCTAACCATGATTTTTATGTAACCATCCGCACTTTTGTCTATTTAAATACTATAGATTGATAATTATTTTAATTTTATATAACAATAAATAATTATTTTGATACCGTATTAATTCACCACTCAATTCAATGGTTTTCAATCCTTTCTTTCAAATTTATTTTACAACTACACTGATCAACAATTGCTAGGGATCACTTATGAACTTCTCTTCATTTGTATTTTTTTCAAGTTATCTCGTGAATATCTGTACATTATATGTTCTCTAAGGAAAAATTAAGATGTTTTGAGTTGATTATATCAAATTTTTCCTCACTTCATCGGCTCTTGTTCACAAAATCGATTATTATCTGTAGGCTGTTACATGTGGAGTGAAAGCAATGTGGTATTTGTTATTAAATCTGTTTTTTTCTCTCGTTCAAACACATAAGGTGACAATAATTGAAGAAATGAGAACAATATCAGCTTATCAGTCATGCCGAGAAGACGTTTGGCTCCTGTGCAACTGGACCAAATCATACGGTGGATACAGGAAGGTTTGTCCCAGCGAGAAGTGTCCCGGCGGTTGAATGTTTCGCAAAGTGTCGTGAGTCGGGCTTGGAATAGGTTCATCCAAAACGACTCAGTAGCTTATGTTCATGGGGGAGGTCGGCAGCGCAGTACAACAGCTGCCCAAGATCGTCTTTTGGTCCTCAATGCTAGGAGAAATCCCACTTACCCGGCGTCGCGGCTCAATAGATCACTGAGAGTTGCAACAGGAGTTCTAATTTTGAACCAGACTGTAAGACGACGACTACATGTTCGTGGTTTGAGAGCACGTAGGAGGGTACAACATCCCCGTTTGAATAGGGAACACCGGGTTCATCGACGGCAATGGGCTGAGGAGCACCGCAATTGGACAGTTGAAGATTGGAGCCGATGTTTATTTACGGATGAGTCTAGATTTCGTTTGGTCAACTCCGATGGACGTATTCTTGCTTGGAGGGAAAGAGGTCGAAGGTATGCAGTACAGTTTATGGTACCCACAACAGCTTTTGGCGGAGGTTCTATATGTGTATGGGGAGGCATTTGTTTGAACCAACGCACAGAGTTGGTTGTTCTGCAGAACACCACAATGACCAGCCAGAGATATCACGATATGATTATTGAACCCATAATTGTTCCGTTTGCGGCTGCCTTGGGCGAGAATTTCATTTTAATTGACGATAATGCCCGTCCACACCGTAGTCGTCTGGTTAATGAAGCGCTAGAAACTCATGCTATTGATAGGATGGACTGGCCAGCTCGCTCTCCAGACATGAATTGCATCGAACATGTCTGGTCTGAGATGTCTAGACAATTGTCAACCTTAGAACAACCGATCAATAACCTGGAGGACCTTTCTAACGCTTTACGGGATATTTGGACGAACTTGCCCCAAAATTTTATAAATCGTTTGATTGAAAGTATGCCTCGTAGGGTAGAATGCTTGAGACGAGCTCGTGGGGGGCCAACTAGGTACTAGCTTAACCGAAACTTCAGCCTTCTTGTGGTGTCATCATAAAATTTTTATGTTATTCAAACACAGAATTTTGAGTGTTCCTAATAAAGTCTTTTTTTCTCTCCAACATTCCATTTTTTCATTCTTTTCTCAAGTGAACCATATTATCAACTGAAAATACTCTGATATCTGACTAAATTTATAATCTTGGAGCGAATAATCCAGAAATAAATTTAGAAAAAGTAAGTGATCCCTATCAATTTTTGAGCAGTGTATTTCTAGACCAAGCAAAATGATACCCCACAACTTATCACTTTTAGAACGGTCTGGCTGAAGGTTTAACAATTGAATTATTGTTTGGCAATTTAATTTTGGGTCTATAGATAATTAAATGACATCATATCAAAATTTCAGCAGTACTAAAATAATTTGAAAAAAAAAAATTTTTTCAATACAAAATTGGCGTCTGGCACAGTTAAAACAACAATAAAAATATCTGGCAATAATATATTCATGTGTCAAAACATTCAATAAAAACAATTAAAAAACTAAAAACCTTCCTAAAATTCTTTGAAAAATCGATATTTTACCTATACAGGTACGCTGCGCACTGATGAACGCAAGCACTACCGCCAGCCAGATTGCCCGTATAACGTCCGGGAGAGTGAGAGGAATAGCATATCTAAAAACTGGCCTACCTGAAATTCTCTCTCGAAAACGTTGCTAGCTCTTAGACTATCAGATGTATTTACCATATGTGACTATTATAATTTTCATAGGAGATTTGAGGAATGAATATCTCGTATAAGTTCGTTATTTAATTTCAATTTAGTTTCTTTTATGATGCAGTTCTATTATAAGAATCAATTGATATCGTTCCCAACTCTGAGAAACCAATAATTTCGGAGATGAATTGTTTGAACAAGAGCGCCAAAGCTCCTGTCTACAGAGCTTGAACAAATTTTTTAAATTTTCTAGGTTCTCGGTTTCTACGATTCTCACGAAAATTCGCAGGAATTTGCCTCGCATTCCACAACCAATTACCATGTTAAAATTGGATCGGATTCCTATTTTTAGAGTTATTGAAGAAATAACAACCAAATTTGGGAAAGGCGTAGCTCCAAAACCGTTTGGCCGATTATGCCAATTAACAAAATATAATCCGATTTTCGGGTGCGCAACCTACCCACAAAATTGCAACTCGCTTTTTCTTCCCGTTGTTATCGTTATAATTATTTTATAATTTTCTAGTGATACGATCATCACAAACCTTCACATAAGTCTTTGCGTCAGTATTCTACAACTGGTTACCAAGTTTCAATTGATTGGATCTATATGTATTGGTTGCAAACAAAATTAGTACTCGGAAACCGTTGGGCTGATTATGCCCATTGATTGACGAGCTTGTCCGCCGCATTTTGTCTTGCCACCTACCCTGAAAATTTCAAGTCACTATGCCTTTCCCTTCGAGAGTTATCGTGACAACGGCTGGCCAGACGAAATCAATTTTGACCTCGAATTTTTCATCAGTGAGTCGAACCTAATCGTTTGAGATGATAGTACGCTGATCCCCATAAAATGCTCGTGAGGAGAGGGGCGAATAACCCTATTGAATATCGTGGAAGTGAAGAAGGAGTAGTGACTATTCAAAGATTGGAAGAGACTGATATAAATGTCAGTATATGTATTGCTGCGATCTCTGAGATTGCGTGAAATAATGTTGATATCGATTGAATCAAACTCCAGTTTATTATCCTTATTTTTACTCCGAATTCCTCGAAGAGTCAAAAAAACCTCTAAGTCAAGAACCATGTTTGCATTCAATTCAAGAAGTTCATTCCCCTAAACATCTGCATGATTTCGACAAGAATCTCTGATCTCAGATGTAACCACTTAAAACTACTGCAATTGACCAACACCCAACTAACCGATTTGACACGTCCCAAAGATTATTCCTCCTGTCGAGAAGTAAGGTATTTATGTACCGCCAGCATGTGATAGACCAGACCACAGATGCGCCAAGATAGCCAACACAATCGCCCATTATTCTCTCTGATTACCGGACTGACACATGAAGTATCAACTCTGTGGGTGGCAGAACTGGTAAGGGGCGTTTTGTTTTCGTCACAAATAGCTTACTGGTATGTCACCCCGAGATTATTGTCCATAAAAGGAGATGTATTACATAATGCCCTTTTGGCAGGGCGCACGAAATGTTGGAATACCGGTTAGGTGGCTGATGGTTAGGGTTTAACCGAGCACTCATGAATTGGTACTTATCAGTTAGTGACATGGGTGTACAGATTGACCAAGGGCGTAGATGTGGTCGTCGTCAGGGGTGAAAGCCCTGTTTTTGGGTATATCTGTTTTCTACATTTTGTATGAAAAGTTAATCAAGAATATGATTTTAAGCTGCCTCAAAAACTCAACTTTTACTGTAATATCAAAAAAAGACTCCGGTGAGAACTGTAGCTCTTAATATTAATATTTAGAGGTCACATTTTTAGAGTCACATTTCTATTTTCCATATAAATAACACTGGAAAAATAATATTTTTTTTTTAGAATTTTTCTGCTTTCACACCTATAAACGGATTCTTATGAGCGGTATACGTTTTTTGTAGAAAATTGAATACAAAAATATATTCGTTCAAACGTTATGCAAATTGAAATTTAAATTTATAATATAATTATACTTTTTACTTCAGTTTAGGCAGAGTGATTTCAATTATCATTGAACATTTAAAATTTTCTTGGAAGTTCTATGATTTTGCGTTGATAAAAAAATTTCAAATGTTTTAGTAAAAATTATAATTGCTAGAATCATTTTGTTAGACATTTATTTTGTCAGAAAATGTTACAATATCCTATGTTAATTTTAATCATTTTGCCTGAAATTGAAGTAAAATATGTAATTATAGAATTTTTCTGTTTGAATAACTATTGAACGAGGGTCAGTTTATCGAAAAATAATAATAAAATATTTTTTTGTGGAAAGTATAATTTCTTAGAAAACCATATATCGCTCTCAAGAATCCGTTTGTAACCTACAAAATAAAAACAAATATTCCCTGAAAAGTTATTCAAGTGTGCATTTGAAAAAAAAATTTTGAATAATTTTGGGATAATTGAAAACTTATCTTGTATTGATCCGATCAACTTGTGTCTATTTAACTCGACTAATTTTTCTAATTTTTTACCATCAATCAAAAATATTTCACCGTAAATACCGTAACAGTTTTTCGCGAGATATAAAACAGTGGCAGACAATATATGATGAAAGGATTATCAAACGTACTATATAAATAATGCAGGGAATTGGTGTATTTCGATTAGAAAATACTAAACCCTAGGCAATTATTTTTTGCGTGCATGTTCTAAGAAACAGGGTGCTATCATTTTGCACAAAAGTCTGTAATTTTTAACCGAAAAAGGTCTCAAACGATTACGTTCTACTCACTTATGAAGAATTCGTATTCAAATTTGATTCTGTCCGGTCAGCCGCTGTCACTATAACTTTCGAACGGAAAGATATAGCGATCCAAATGTGACGGATAAGTAGGTTAATGGGCATGATTAGCCCAACGTTTTCCAAGTACCTATACTAATTTTGTTTTCAAAAATACCGATCCGATCGAATAGAAACTTGGTAAATAGTTGTAGAATATCGACACAAAGACGTATGTAAAATTTCGCAAGGATTGTATCACTAAAAAGTTATAAAAAATCATTAAAAAATATTATATATCTCACGATAATTTGAGTATGGAAAGAGATGGCGACTTGCAATTTTCAGGTAAGGTTGGGCATCCGAATGCGACATTTAAGTTCTTTAATAGATAAAATCTGCCAAATAGTTTTTGGAGTAATACCTTGAAATTTCATGAGCATCGCAACACTAGAAAATCATTGAAAAAAATTATGTATCTCAGAAACGGTCCGTGCGATATCGCTGAAATTTTACGAGAGCCTTCAAAACCTAACTTTACTAAGCTAAGTTTCAAATTTGAACACGATCGAATGCATATTGTTGGAGATCCGAGCAGCCTTGTGTGAGTTCAGTAGCTGGATGGGAGACGATAACTTTCGTACGGAAAAGATAGCGACTTGCAATTTTCAGAGTAAGTTCGTATCCATATGGGACAGTAGAGTTCTTTGGTGGGCATAATCGGCCAGACGGTTTCGAAGTTATACCCATCTTAAATGTTGTTATTATTTCTTCAATAACTCGAAATATACAAATCCGATCCAATAAAATATTAATATACTTGTAGAATGCCAACGCGCTAGTTTTCACTAAATATCGTATCACTAGAAATAAAACAAATATTTTTTAATTACAAAAATTTTACTTATCAGAAACTTACCTTCGAGCCACCATTTAACAATCGAGTACCGAATTTCAGCTCGATCGGCGTATGAGGCGTGAATAGACGATGGAACATGCGCGCAAAAACTTCACTTCAGTGCTTTTCAGGAAATTTATTATGTTATTTCTGGTCTGCATCCAAATTTCAGCTCTTGAGGACTTCGGAATGAACCCTAGTTTTATTAGTATAATATACAGGGAGACGCAAGTCTCCCTGATGCAATGAGGTTAAAAGTTACAGATTTCAAAACTTTTCTGTTGTTTGCGCGTTAATTCAAGTCTGCATTAACATTTTTGAGCTTTCTAGGACCCCGGGAAGACCACTAGAGGTTTTGATGATTGAGTGAGTCAGTAAGGCTAAATCGCCGTATTTCAGGTATAATAAAAGCTTAGCTATAAAAGTTAAACAAATGAAACGTGGTGGGTCTCACGAGTCTTCTAACTAAATCCTGAGAATTTTGGCGCTCTAGTGTTATCCAGGACGAAACTAAGACGGTTTGAAAATACGTCCAAACGCTTCGGGAAAAGATAGGAAGTGCACCAAAGGCTCGTCTTGGTGGTTGTTGGAAATGTTTCACGTGAATCCAGTAGTTATGAACACATGCAATTCAATTATTTGGGATGTCCAAAAACTATCGACACATAATATCATTGAGCAGTATAACAAGTTGGGAAAGCACTGTGGTCAGGAGCTTTGGCACGCTGTTCAAATTTATAGTCAGAGCAATCACCCATTCAGGTACTGAACTCGCCCAAGGCTGCTTAGCTCCTGAAAAAAATAATATTCTCAATATTTCCAAGAATATAAATCCGACTGTAAATACAAGCGTCCAAAAAACCGGTCCGAGAATGGTCTCAAACGATTAGTTTCGACTCAAAACATACATTCACCGTTGGGTCAAAAATAAACATTTCCGTGTCTGTGATAGCGTAAGGCCCTTTCGAATACATACATTTACTTCTTGGTCAAAAATAAACAGTGCTTTGTTTGTGATGGCTCAAGGACACACATGAGTTCAATCATACAATTGTGCCATGAGATGAAAAACATCCGAAATTGAAACTTGTAAAATAACTAATAATATACGAAATTATCCACGTTTCACGTAATTTTAGACCGACAATATCTTCACCAATATAGATCCGATCGAGTTCAAATCTAGAGCTTTACTGTAAAATAAAGTTTTAAAGGCTCTCGCAGAATTTCAGTATATCAATTTGCTCAAATGTCTGTAATTTTCGAATTTTTGGCTGAAAATGGTCTTAAGCGATTTGGTTCGACTTACTGATCAAGAATCCGTGGACGAAATCGATTTTGTCCGGACAGCCGTCCGTCCGGCCGTCAACACGATAACTCTGGAATGGAATGAGCTAGACAATTGAAATTTTCAGAGTAGTTTTGGGACCTAAATATCTCGGTTGAGTTCGTTATTGGGCAAAATCGGCCAGGATGGTTTCGAATAACAAAAAAAAATTTTTTTTTACAAATTTCGAATTCAATTTTTTTTAAGATGCAGTTTCATCATATGAATCCATTGATATTATTCTCAACTCTAACAAGCTAATACTTTTGAAGATATGATATTTCAAAATTTCAATAATACATCGAACTTCTATGTTTTCAGAGAATGCGAATTCTATCAGTCTGTGTTCTATCTGTTAGTGTAGCTGGCGTAGCTGGTAGCTTGGTCCAGTTTGAAAGATAAACAACATTAATTTCAAACGAAACTGAAAGTGTATTTCTGGAGAGTTTGGTTGATGTAAGCATGTAGACAATTTGAAGTTCTTATTCGCTAAGTTCATAGGCAGAGTTTTTTGGGTAGTGAGTCGAAAAGGAATGATGCAAGGGAGTCGAGCATAATTTACGGGTCATTCTCTAATTATGGAAGATTTAGAACGGGATTTTCAACTAATGTAGGTACAGGTAGTTATTCCGTAGTAACATTATTTAAGATTTCCTACATAAGTATTATACATTAGATTTGTTTCATAAATAAAACTGGCTATTTCTTTTACTTAATTTTTCAGAATCTCCTGATAGTTCTGACTTGTAGCCAAATTTGAACCGTCATATAAACATAAGATGCAAAGGGATGTAGTTATATCATAATAATCCAATGATATCATTCCCAGCTCTGAGAAACCAATACTTTCGGAGATATGATGGAAATTGGACAAGAGCGCCAAAGCTCCTGCCACAGGGCTTTCCCCCTTTTTGGCGCTCTAGTTCGTCGGAACTGAGTGCTTATCAATCGGCCCAAATGTCTGTAATTTTCGAATTTTTCGATGAAAATGGTCTTAAACGATTTGGTTCGACTCACTGATCAAGAATCCGTGGTCGAAATTCATTCTGTCCGGCTGTAGGCACGATAACTCTCGAACGGAATGAGCTAGACAGTTGAAATCTTCAGAGTAGTTTTGGGAGATAAATATCTCGGCTAAGTTCGTTATTGGGCAAAATCGGACAGATGGTTTCGGAGTAACAAAAAAAATAATTTTTTTTTACGAAACAAATTCCAAATTCATTTTTTTTCAATAAGCAGTTTTATCATAAGAATCCAATGATATCATTTTTAACTCTAACAAGCTAATACTTTCGGAGATATGATTTTTCAAAATTTCAATAATAAATCGTATTTCTACGTTTTCACAGAATTATATAATTATTCTATGTATGAATTGTCATAATGTCAACTTATTTTCCTGAGACATGACATTGTCTAATTCCTTGCTAATAGTTGGTTCGAGAAACGTCAAAATCGACTTAGAGAGACAAGGGTAAAAAACCGTCAAATAAACCCCCATGTGGCGATTTTATGTCGAAAAGTGAAAATTAAGAATATATATCCCAGGTAAGTACCGACGTTTTATTCTAATACCGGAGATCGACAAGATCGTACGAGGAGCCCTATAGCCGGTTGGTCTAGGCCGTCGGGTTTTCGGTTTGGGAATGAGAGAAGGCGGGCTCAAATCCCGGAAAGGGAATTACTATTTTTGGCGCTCTAGTTCCTCGGAACTGAGTGCTTATCAATTTGCCCAAATGTCTGTAATTTTTATTTAAGATGCAGTTTCACCATTAAAATCCATCGATATCATTTTCAACTCCAACAAGCTAATACTTTCGGAGATTTGATTTTTCTATATTCCAATAATGAATCGTACGTACTTCTATGTTTTCACAGAATGCTATAATTATTCTATCTAAGCTTTATTATATGATCTGTGTTCATACTCGCACATTTCATTCAAATTCATGTCAGCATTTCAATTTGATTTCTTCCATGGTGCAGTTCTCATTATCATGTTGCTCATTTAATCTTGATAACTAAACTATTATTTGAATTTAATTTCCTTTATGATGCAGTTCTTCCATAAGAATACATTGATTTAATTCCCAACTCTGAGAAACCAATACTTTCGGAGATATAATTTGTCTGTTTGAACTAGAGCGCCAGAAAGCTCCTGTCCACAGGACTTGAACCCTTTTTTTTAAATATATTTTTTCTAATTTTCTATTCATGTGATAATCCCAAAATTTTGCATAAGTTTTCGTGCCGGTATTTTTCAACTATCTACCGCGCTTTGATTCGATCAGAACAGTATTCTTCGAGGAATAATATAACTTCACATAACTTCACCTGAACAGCGTGCCAAACATATGATTGTCATAAAACTTATAATATGATTCCCCGTGATTCATCATAAAAATCGCTCCCCGACGTGCCGCCTATGTCCACGGGCGGAGCCTCGCGCGGACGCTCGGACACACCAGATGCAAAGTCACAACAAGATCGATTACAGAGACCGCAGGACGTCTTTCAGGCTGACCACTGGCCATTTGGGGCTTTGTCTGGCGGTTATCTGCCTGACTCATCGGGCATCAGCTGCCTCCGGTTGGACGAGAAGGACCGGCCTGGACCGTCTCCGAGGAGTAGCATGCTCGGTGTGCCCCCGATAATTTATTATCGAGCCTTTGTGTTTAACACAATCACTCCTGATAGATATATTATTAGACAACTCAATTATTGGATGACCGGGTATAGGTGATGCGAGGTGCAGCTGGGGGGAAGCTGGGTGGTTGGAATAATTGATATATCTGGTCGGATTAGGGGCGGTCAGCAAAAACAATCGTCTCTGACGAGTTCGATTTGATAAGTGATAATTCGATTCGAAGAATTATTTGATTGGTCTTTCAGCTGCATTATCGATATTGAAACTAATCAATTTTTGGGTGTACAGGATAATCTCGGAACTTGGGTCATCTTGTACTTTGGACATTCAAATCATATTTCATCCGAAATCTTTAGGAATTTTGTATAATATTGGAAACGTCGACTTATTCTTTGCCCTGTGTATATTCCTAACTTGTATTTGAGTAACAGTTCTAGGTGTGCTGAGCAAATATCCTCTTTTCAGAATTTTTAGTATTCACGACAAAAGTACTATTTTATATGGAAATTTATTTAGATATATAATGATGGTCTTTCAGTATTCCTGAATATATACTTCATTCACTTTTATTACGTCTCCCGGATGGCCATTAGGTCTATCACGTTTTTGTAACTAAAACTAAGGCAGGTTGGCACTCCTGAAATATCGTCAATGTCAAAACAATTCTCTGAGACGTTGCCAATTACTACTCTCAACAATCAACATAATCTTCCATCTTAGACAAGATATTATCACAGATCATTATCTTCGAATAATATCTTCGAAAAATAAAGAACTCTTCGCTTTGAAATTAGAAATGCCGAAAGAAGTTTTGAAGAAGCAGAGAAAAGTTATCAGAAAGTGCCATACAGAACTAAAATCTGCAATAGGAAAGCTTCATTCTGTCTTAGGACATGTTGAACTGTCGAATGAAATTACTTAGTTTCCTATCCTATCACTATATTTAATTAAGGTTTAACAGTGACTCGGGTTTCGTAGTACTACTACAGTTTGAAACTGGTGCATTTCAAGTTGTGCAACAAGGTATCTCAATAATGTCTTATGTATGCTAATTTCTTGAGAATTTCGAAAAGTGGGGAACTCCATAGGTACGTCTGTTCCTTTAAAGGTTTTCCTGTCGGGTTATTCAGGTACTTTTAATATTTTTTCAAATGAACTATCACGAAGTAACGGACTACTGTATCCATTATTTTTCATTAAAATTTCAACACTTGATTCTTGATTTCCGTACAAGAAAATAGCATAACTGAATCTTCCAACCAGTTTATATACGTGAAATATTTCCATAGTAACAACAGATGAAAATTTTTCTTCGACAGTCACTAGGTCTTTGGAATTGTTGAATCCACATATCTTCTCAAATTCATTATGTCTACCAAAAAAATTCAAATTTTAAAACATACGTTGCGTAGATATCTGACAGGAAAATGAGCACAACCTAACATTTTCAAAATATACACGGTGAAATATGTCAATTTCATGGCCAACTTCTCGGAATACTGCACGCAGTTGAGAATGAATAAAGGAAGCGTTAACACCTGAAAAAGGCATTGGGAATCAACTGAAATCAAATTGTAAAACGAAATAACTCCAAAGATGAAATCGACCCAATCAATTATACCTCATATTCAGCCTATAGATAATAGGCCATGTTATTCAATAAAAATAAATTGTTATCGTAGCCATGGAGCAACAATAACTTCCAACTTGATCTCATATCCCATGAGATCAAAAACTAAAACCAAGTGTTAGTAATTCCAATATTTTCGATAATATACGATGTTATACGAAATTTCGCATAATTCTATGTGTCGACATTCAACAACTATTTACCAAGTTTCAATCCGAGCGGATGTCGATAACGGACGGATAGTTTCTGATATACAGAATATCATTTACTTATTGATTTTTGTTAATTTTTTAGTGATACGAAATTTCGCAAAAAATTACGAGTCGGCATTTTACAACTAACTAGTAAGTTTAAATTGGATCGGATTTGTATTTTTTGGGTTATTGAGGAAACAACAACAAACAATTTTCAGATATGGGTATAACTCCGATGCCGTTTGGCCGATTATGCCTATTAACTAATTTATTGGCATTCGCATGCGCAACCTATACCCTGAAATTTCCGAGTCGACAGTTATCATGGTAACGGTCACTCACCATACGCTGCTCGGTTTCCAGTATTCCTTCTTTAACTCCACAAGTATAGATACGAACGCGTTCAAATTTGGAACTTATATAATTATATAATTAGGTTTTAATTGCTTTCGCAATTTATCGATAACGGACGGATAGTTTCTGAGATACAGAATATTTTATAATAATTTTTTTAAATTTTCTAGTAATACGATCCTCACGAAATTTCGCATATGTATTTGTATCGGCATTATTCAACTAGTTTCAGTTCGATCAGATCTATATTGTTTGAAGAAAATTTGATCTCCAAAACCGTTTTACCGATTATCTCCATTAACGAATTTAACCGTTGCATTTGGATGCGCAACCTACCCTAGTTGCTATCTGTTTCCGGTCGAAAATAATCGTGGCAACGGCCGGCCAGCCGGACAGAATTGATTTTGACCTGGAATTCTTCATCAGTGAGTGGAACTTAATCGTTTTCAACCATTTTCGGCAAAAAATTCTAATATTACAGACATTTGGGCAGAATTATCGGACTGTTCCCTGGAACATGCGCGCTAAAAAAGAAATTGAAGTAGATCATGCAAAGAGACAAATTTAAAAAAAAACTAAAAAGATTGTCAAGGGATACTCATCATCTTCTTTAGAAAAATTGAAGATATGGTTGGAAATAGTTCCATCTAGATTTTGAACCATTAACAGTGGAATGAACTAAAACATGTTCTATTGTATTTTCTTGAGTAAAACATCCCATTTCCTTCTTTTTTATTTGGTCCAAGGTACCATACTTCAAGGTTCAAGGTACGAGATGGTATTGTGTAGCATGTGAAATGAAACATCGATGTATTAACAACAAGGATTTTTATGTTAAGAAATAAAATACAATTTATGCTTTTATTGTTGATGTTGCTGGCTATCGGTTATTTTATTACATACTTAGGTATATGTACAATCCAGGAAATAACATAGTGTTCATAATATATTCCCCCTTATGGATAGGCTTTTATGTGATCGGAGCTATATATGATCCAGCTAAGCCCAGATACATTAAATTTGGGCTCCAACTTCCGAACAGATAGTGGATAACAGAACATAAGTTTTTCATATACCATTCTCCTGTATCAAATGTAGTTGTGTCTGTGTTCTAAGAATGGGCGTGACCTACGCACTCTTCTTCTTGCTTGTCTGGCTAAAACGCTAAACCTATGGTGACATACAATTATATGTATTATTTCACCATGGCTCTAATCCCTGGAACATTGATGTAAAAAATATCGTTTAGAAAACCATCGATTCATCGATGGTTTGCAATTGTAAACATCGAATTTCTGCAATTTAAACATCGATGTTCTGAAATATCGATGTATCGTTTGCATCCCTAGGAAGGTACCACTGAAAGGCAAAAAAGTCGTTACCAATACAAACTATAGTCGAATTTAAGCGAATAACCGGAACAGTGCGGTTAAGACTAATCCCTTGCTATTATAACCGATCGGTTATGTTTAGCAAGGGATTGGTCTTAACCGCACTGTTCCGGTTATTCGCTTGAATTCGACTTATGTTTGTAAAACAATCAATAATGATCTGAAATATGGAGGTCTCAAGAAATATGACGATATACGAAGTGATATTAGAGGAATAATATTTTTACTGCCTTCTTCAGTAGAACGTGGGTAAATGTCGGTGCGTTATCACCAAGCTACAGAGAGATTCAGAGGGAAGATCTTTTTTATCCCTATTCAGAGAACGATTATTTCGATAATTCAAAACACCTGAAATATACAGATCGTAGAGCCTTGTAATTCAGGCACAACGTATTTATTCGTTCTTCATTTCATTTGTTTATATTATGAATGGATACATTCTGGGAAAATGTGAAGTAGATTTCTGAAAAATTAGTACATTCTACGGAAAATCTATATTACGGAGGAAAGCAAAGGATTCTGTGTCTAGCTGGGCAAAGCTAAGGCGAAATGCGCTTCACGCATATTTCATTTCCCAAAAAATACTCCATTCCTCCTGGAAAGCATCAAGAAGAGTTACATTTTGCGGGAATTAGAACAATCGCATAGTTTCTTTGCCATTTCTCGACATTCTTTCATTTTTCAGTTATCATCAATCTGGACCGAACATAACCAAATTTCGTTGAAAACTTATCAATTACCTAATTGATTAATAATTGAAATTAGAAAATATTGTTGAATAAGATTTCAATATCCAGATTTATTTGAAGTTACGATATTATCTCGAAGAAACGAACCTAATCAGAAAAGCTTAATTTGCGAGTAATTGATATTGATATGATTATGCCGAACATCCTAGGTCTTCCGAAGAGACTCCTCATGAACTCTTAGGAGCTTGGCGAGATAGCAGAATCAGTTGTGTTCTGTGTAGGCTCTTTTATTGTGTATTTCCACCCCCTAAAGGCACCCCATTGGTAATTTTTTACCCACACCCCTGAAAAGTAGTCGCTATCGTCTGACTAGGATTTTTTTTACCGAGATTAAGAGATTGCCATATGCAGAAAATCCTTAAACTAATGTAGGTATTATGCTTAATCGAATAGAAGTTTTCTCTTTCATTATATTTTCATACTAGTTCTGCTAAAAATTAAAATCATTGAAATGACTGCTACCTGTTACAAAAATGTATAGATTTGCATTTAGAAGTGACGTTCTTCGAATGTTCAATGGACATTAGAAATTTTGTTGTTAGATATAAATTATCTCTGATAACCATGAATTTCATTAGTGTACGGTATTACAAATCAGTAAAATATATCAAATATTGATCAATAAATGAACGAGCTCGCCAATGCATCCGTGTACGTTTTTAAAATTTCTTATATACGATTTTAAAATTCTTCATAATTCAGATTCACAATTTTGTGTATATTTCAGGGGCATTACATCATTCCAAAAAGAATACACTTATGATTCTGCAAAAATAAAAAGCCTCCACTGAACCCTATACAGTGCGCGTCAAAATTATGGAACAAATTAATTTTCTCAGAAGGAAAATATTTGGCAACAAAATCCTGAATCAGGTCAATTTTCGTTTCACTTTTGCCAAAGTTGTATGCATTTTTGAAGGATTTTTGTTGCACCCTGTGCCATCCCCATCAACCCTCTAAATTTTTTGAATGGGGAAAGTGAGTCATGTGGTACTTTTTTGGCATGGTCTTTGTATCTTCTTTTCAGGCGTGCAGAAATTTTCAAGAAAAAAATTTTCTTTTTTGAAAAATAGTACATATGTTCAAAGAGGTTTTCAGAATGTGCACTTTGTCATGGCTCATTTACTTTGAGACGATGGTACCTGATGAAATTTGTCACTGAATGAAAGTCGGCCATTTTGTTCATGCACAACTTTCAACCCCCTCACATTTTTTTTCTCCATTTCGTAGGGGTTGAAAGTTGTGCATGAACAAAACTGTAATGGTCGACTTTCATTCGGTGACAAATTTCATCAGGTACCATCGTATCAAAGTAAATGAGCCATGACAGAGTGCACATACTGAAAATTTCTTTGAACTAACTATTTTTCAAAAAAGGAAATTTTTTTCTTAAAAATTTCTGCACGCCTGTAAAGAAGATACAAAGACCTTGCCAAAAAGTACCACATGACCCACTTTCCCTATTCAAAAAATTTAGAGGGTTGATGGGTATAAAAATTTGGTAAAAGTGAAACAAAAATTGACCTGTTTCAGGATTTTGTTGCCAAATATTTTTCTTCTGAGAAAATTAATTTGTTCCATAATTTTGACGCGCACTGTATAATCCATTTCCTATTGGAAATTCTTTTAGACAAATTAGTCACATCAACTATCGATCTGCCCAAGCATTCCATCCCATTCTTATTCAATTTTGTGAATGGCCCCTCTACTCAGCCCTAACATCTTTCTAGATGTCTCGCAAGCGATTGCCAGAAGAGAGTTATAACAATTCGTGTATAGAAAATGGTCATTGAGACCGCTCCAGGGATCTAGATGTTATCTAAACGCATTTAAGAGCTTTATGAATCCCCATTTCTGACCGTTTACCATTCACGAATCGTAGACTGAAGTGCCTTCGTCTGTGATTATGGTTCCTTATATCTTATCCTCATTTGAATAATATCCTGATTTTGGACTTGGATTGGATGGCGTATGCGGGCATATATTGCTGGCTATTATGACAAGGATCATTTGGATGCTCTGGAGTATTGTTAGTAATATTTGTAATGATTTTGCTGTAATCTATGTTATGGGCATTTACAAAATGAATGAAGGTTGGCTAGATTTTATTTTTCAATATATTATCTCACCAAAAATGCACACGCTGAATATTATTATTTGATGAATCATATACAGGGTGGACCACAGTCGATGGTATCCTGGACTTTTACGGACAAAGGGACAACGATTTTATTGGAAATTTGGTTTCTTAGATGAGAACCACTGCTTTATCGATCTAGAATAGTTTCAGCGGTCTGGTGTTTCCACTCATATCTAAATGTACTAACTACTTTGATATCGCAAATGGAACACCCTGTATATTATTGCTTTTTTTTATTCGCCGTAGCCTCCTGATCGAGTTGCAGTTTTCGAGTACCGTAGAGCGGTGTATCTTTACACTACTTTTCATAGTTTTCTTGTTGTAACTTTTCCATTTTTACGTGAAATGAGTCCTTTGTAAACTATGTATGATTTCAAGATTTTAGCTATTCACTGCTGTTGTTAGAAACATAAGAAAAGATGCGCAACATTGTTTTTTGATTTTTAAAAATCTGGCAAAGTCACCCGCACATCGGTGCGAGTTTGCCAATGCTTTTAAAATCCGTCTGTTGGCAATTATATGAAGTGTAAGCGGTGTTTTTGTCACAAAAAAGGTTTTTAAAAATTTATTAAAGACAAGGTTGGTATTAGAGGTGAATAAAACACACAATTATAAGAAAATAAAATCTATCATTCTTTATGAAATACAAAAAATCAGTCTCTTTGTAAAAAAGAATATATATAAACTTAAAATCGGCCCTGTGAAATCAAATAAACTATAAACATTTACAAACGCATCCATAAAACGCAGGCTAATTAATATTATACGACCTTAAGTCTCTATGGAAACACTAATATCCCCTGGAAGACGTTGGTTTTTCCAATGTGGTGACAACTTGCATTTCCTTGACGTATGATATGTCCTCAACATTGGGACAAATCCACTTTTCTTTTTCCTCAAATATTTTACTACAAACCCATCATCATCTGTTTCTATAACTTCTCATACATAATATTTAATAATTTTTTTAGCAGGGGGTACTACTATTGGTTTAGTGTTTCTTCCGTATAAATACGATATTTCACCCAACTTCTTTTTGTATTGGCGACCCATGTGTCTAAAAATAAAATAAAATAAATTTTGGTATGTGACAAAGTCCCCCGCAAAAGTGCAACAATAGAAAAATTTCCCGAAATATAGACAACCTCTCAACCAAATGCTTTAAGGTTTTTTTTTCGTGATCCTAAATAAAGGGTAAAGTAAGCTGCTAAATGTATTTTGATGTAACCCTTGTCATATTTTCTACACAACCCTTAGTATTTCGCATTTATAAACACGTTCAAAACTGAACCACTCACATAACACAGCGTAGCACTCCATTCAACGCAAACCAGACGACTGCGACCATCGCAACCGGTGGAGATATACCGTGGTTAACAGTTCCCGTTCGTGGTGTCGGTGAGATATATTCAACTTCAAAAAATAAAATGAAACTTAAAATATTAGGCAGTTCGGCAAAGTCACCTCCCTTGGCAAAGGCACACTACAATAATTGATTGATTTACTTCTTTTTTGGCGCTCTTGTTCCTCGGAACAGAGTGCTTATCAATTTGCCCAAATGTCTGTAATTTTCGAATTTTTGGCTGACCATGGTCTCAATAGTTTTGGTTCGATAAACTGATCAAGAACCTGTGGTCAAAATCGATTCTGTCCAGCCGTCCGGCTGACCTTAACCACGATAACTCTAGAACGGAATGAGCGAGACAGTTGAAATTTTCAGGGTAGGTTTGGGAGATATATATCTCGGTCGAATTCATTGGGCACAATCGACCTGGTGGTTTCGGAGTAACGAAAAAATTTTTTTTTTTTAATTACAAATTTCAAATTTAATTTTTTTATGATGCAGTTTCATCATAAGAATCCATTCATATAGTTTTCAACTCTAACAAGCTAATACTTACGGAGATACGATTTTTTAAAATTTCAATGATACATCGTAGGTAGGTACTTCTATCTTTTCTCAGAATGCGAATTCTATCTGTCTGTGTTCTATCTGTAATCACCGTTCATAAATGTCATCTTATCTACCTATGACAGACATATCAAAAGTATTTCTTTTCTAACAAACAAAGTATGATTGAATACAAAATGACCAATTATAGGATATTATAATTACCCCTACCTATATGCCCTAATATATGATTTTGGAATAAATAATTTGGTAAGTTTATCGAATTAATATAATAGAATTTTAATAGGCATAATCGGCCAAACCTATCTAAAGAAATTCTTGCAAAATTTCGTGAACGATCCTCACGAAATTTAGCAAGAATTTTTTGAGTTCTTGAGGAAATAGCATCCAAATTTTATCATAAAAAAATTGCAACAAAATCATTGAATAAAGTTCTATATATCATAAACTATTCCTCCGACATCACTGAAATTTCGCGAGAGCCTTCGAAACCTAACTCTGCTGCCAAGTTCCAAGTTTGAACACTATAGGATCTATATTGTTGGAGATCCGAGCAGCCTTGTGTGAGTAGCTGGATGGATGACCGTTGCCTCAATAACTCTAAAACGAAAAGTCATAGAGACTTACAATTTTCGGGGTAGGTTACGCATCGGAATGTGAGAGTTATGTTCATTGTTGGGCATAAGCGGAGTTATACCCATCTGGAATATTATTTTCTCGATAACTCGAAAAAAATAGACCTGATCGAACGAAGCTTGGTAACTAGTTCTAGAATATCAACATAAAGAGTCGTCCTTACCTCTAGAAAATTTTTTAAAAAATTACCAAAAAATATTATGTAACTCACGATAAGTTGAATACGGAAAGAGATAGTGACTTGCAATTTTCAGGGTAGGTTGCGCATCCGAATGCGACATTTAAGTTCGTTAATTGATATAATCAACCAAAAGGTTTTGGAGTTATATATATACAAATCTGATCCAATTAATAGTCGCTGATTACTTGTAAAATGTCGACTCACTAATTTGCGCAGAATTTCGTGGATATCGTATACTGGAATTACTTTTTTTTGTATTTCAATTCAAATAGAATTTTGGTGAGAGCGTTTCTATATGACTCATAATCTCCAATCAACAGTTTTTTCTACTTCCACTGGTTTCCTAGTAAAATTATTTTTCATAATTTCTCCTAAAACGTACCGCTTACGAGATATTCTTCATTAAATATAAAATTTTATAAAATTTCCAGAAACTTAACTGCTTTTTTGAATCCTGCCCTGAACTAGAATCAAAGATGACTTGTTCTAGAATCCCCGAACGCCATGTTACCGTCATTCATAGATTATTTAAACTCACAACATTGACACAGGAGAACATCGAATGGCAGCATAGACATTGAGACTGCGTAATGTTCTCAAAGTTTACCCTCTCTTGGTCGTCCACAGAATAGAACACTTCTAGAAAGACTGAAAGAGGTAGTGTAGTAGTAACTAGAGATGCCACGAATATTCGGCTTCCACTCGGTATTCAGCTACTTTTTTTAATATTTGAATACTGCATGCTATCCGGCCGAATACCGAATATCATGTCATCAAAAAGAAAACGGTTGAAAGCTTATCTAAATTTGCTTGTTCAATATTGCAGCCACTATATAGGATGTCCAGAAATCAAAATATTTATCGTGGTAGAATATTTTGAAATAAATGATAAAATGAATCACTCAAGCTTCCTCGTCAAGTAGATCTATATACCTACTCTATTTTACTGATAATAGTGAACTAATTTTATACAGGCTGTTTCTGCATTGATGCGAAAGTTTTTAGGAGGTAATACTTTGGAGAAAATTAATGGGGGTCTTTCATATAATTCTTTGTTCTAGGACCCTTCTCCTCAAAGTTACTGCATGCCCTTGGGAATTAGGAGAACAATTTGTTTTTATTTTTTATTTTCTTCAAAGGAAAAAGTTAGAAGAATGACATTTGGCAGACAACTAACGCTTATTAAATTTTTGACAGATTTTGCAGTTCCGAAATTTCATCATGAAGAGACGATTTTTTATTAAATTATCCCATTTTTTGCATTGCGTTTCGTGTCACGATCTACATGAGAATGAAACAAATAAACCCTCTCCGTCGCCTCGCCTACGCAAGAGAAGAGTCGAAACCTATCATAAGCAAAATGCGAGCACCTTTTGCCGAATATTCGGCCGCTAAATATTTGACGCTTCCGCCGAGAGCATGGCGGAATATTCGGTATTCTTTATTCGGCTAAATCGCTATTCGTGGTCCAGTAGTAACCTCCAATCTCACATACAGTTTGCGAGCACTTGAAACTCGCTGTTTCCAATTGGTTACATTATCATCTTAAAAAGGGATAATTTAATATGGTAGGTATAATTAAACAGTATCTTATAATCAAATTTTACATGTTCGATAAATGATTAGTTTGGAATATCATCTTGTTTATGAATTCACCTGCAATTCAAACAACTTGAATTAACCTAACAATTATTATTTTTTTGTGCTTGCCTCGGTTAAATTAAAGTAAATGCAAACTAGTCAGATTATTTGCCTCGATTAACTGATTGACGGTTCGATTGAGGTGTTCATTATATAACAATCTTAGGATTTGATACCATCGAAAATATTTGTGGAAATCATTCCGTTAAGTGGCTTGTTAAATTTCACAAAGGAATTGGTTGATTGTGGATTAAATGTACCTCCGTGAAACTCACTGCTAATATAATATATATGATATGTATATTATATTGGGTATAATTAATATGGTTGGATATTATACGACATCATTGCACTCGTATTTTCAATGTGAGAATAGGCGATAATGAAATTGTGTATAATCTTCTAGTAGATATTGAATGAATATCTTGTTTGAGTTCTTTACTTTAATATTCAGGAATAGTGAAGAATATTGATATTTCAAATGCTGCGTTAAGAACCCATATCATAGGACTTAAGTGGGTAACTAAGATTTTTCACACAATTTCATTGAATTGAATGTCTCAGAGGATAAAGCTTATTGATCATGATATTTATATATATAATAAAGATTTCAGTAAGACTTTAGTTTTTAACTGAGCCAAATTTGGAATAATAGTAAATGAAAAAGGTGTTTCATATGCTGAGAGGAATCTAGGTTAAAACAGATGCACAACTTAAAGACTCACCTTGTATATTTGACGATGATTTTATTCAATGAAACTTATTCAATGCAAAAATGGGCTCTTATCACAACAATATGGATTCAAATTCTCAGAAACTTTTATGCGGTGCATTTATTTTCAATAATTTCGGAAAATGTTGTGTCTATTGCGACAACGGTTTATAGAAGTTTTACCAAACAGCTAGTAACTATGTGGTCCGCTAATAAAAATACTACTGGTATACTGAATACCTTTTCGGATTCTTTCGGAATGAAGTTTTCCTTCATCAAGGCACATGACTGCAAGTCAGAGGCCACTATTTATTTATTTATTTATTTGAACAAATAGGAATACAAACAGGTCTATGCCCAGAAACAGTATTCACTTAATTAACAAAAAAAAAACAAATATATCCAACAAAAAATCAAGAAAGAGGAGAAACAACCAATTATAGAACATATACAGTCAATTATAAAATTAAGAAGTTAATTATAAATTTACCAAATTATAAAACAAATAATCGAATCAATGCAAGATTTTCTTTTTAGACTACGTTTTAATGTAAACAAGGAAGAATTGAACAAATCAATGTCACTACAGGAAGAATTAAAAGTCTCCAACACTCTGCAGAGAGGAGAATTCTGAGCAGCATTTGTTTTCCTGAAAGGAATGTGAAATAGATCATTGTTTCTAAGCCTCAAATCCGCCACTCTAAACTTAATTCCCCACAGAATGTCAGGCACATCAAAAATTCCGCGTAACACCTTGTACAAAAATATAACATCAGCAATTTTACGACGGTCCGCTAGTGTTATTATTCCAAATGCCTCTCGAATAGCAGAATAATCATGATTCTCAACAGTCATGTTGTTTTTATAAGCAAGAAATCTGAGGAATTTGTTTTGGATGCTTTCAAGCCTCTTCACATAGCAATTATATTGAGGACTCCATATCACAGAGGCGAAATTAACCTTACTGAAAACAAATGAATAGTACAGGGAGAGAAAGGTTCTATTGCACTCAAAAGATCGGCTATGGCGAAATATGAACCCAAGCATTCTGTTACAACCGTTGATTACATTCTCAATGTGTTTGTCGAATAAAAGTTTAGAATCATAAATGACGCCCAGATCCTTGATTTGATCAACCTCAGTCAGAGGCTGTTCCTGAACACTATAAACACCTCGAAAAATTCCTCGATTCCTAGTGAAACTCATCTTACAACATTTACCAAGATTTAAAAAGAGGGAATTCTCTCCACAATACTCATTCAACCGATTGAGATCATCCTGAATCAGCCCACAGTCATCCAAGTTTCCTACCCTGCGAAAAAATTTGAGGTCATCGGCGTACATAAGAAAGTCAGTGTGCTGAAAACATTTCCAGACATCATTAACATACAGAATGAATAATAAGGGTCCCAGGTGTGAGCCCTGTGGCACACCAGAAGTACTATAAAAAGGGATCGATGTTTGACCATTGACAGTTACGTACTGGGACCTATTCACCACATATGAGAAGAGCCATCTAAGCAAGTCACCGCTTATACCTGCCTGGGCAAGTTTACGAGGTAGAATCATATGACTCACCTTGTCGAACGCCTTTTTGAAGTCCGTGAATATCACATCGACCTGCGAACGGCAATCAAGACTATTCTGCAGGTATTCCGTAAAATAGAGAAGATTAGTGTCCAAGGTTCGTCCTCTATAAAACCCGTGCTGCCCGGCATTAATGATTGACTTTACGTGATTTGCAATATATTTGTAAACAAGACTCTCGAACAATTTGGGGACTGCGGACATTATACAAATAGGCCTATAATTTTCAATACAATTTTTATCACCGCCTTTAAATATAGGAATTACTGATGAGAGCTTCCATTTGTCAGGAAAGATTGAAGTCTCAAGGGACTTATTGAAAATGAGGTAAAAAGGAAAACATAGATTTGCAGCACAATTCCTCAGAAAGAGAGGAGGGATGCCGTCTGGCCCAGAGCCTTTTGTGACATCGATTGCATTTAAACTGGTTTTAATTTCCTGCTCAGTTAATACTAGACTGGATAAATAATTACTGTTATATATATTGCTGATGTCATCACAATATGTACTGTTGCTATTTGTCGGCTCATATACACTTTGGAAAAATCCAGCGAATAAATCTACCAACTCTTTAGCAGTAGTGCCCTTCTCCTCTCGGAAGTGCATTTGTTGAGGAAATACACTAGATTTTCTCTTACGTGACACAAACCTAAAAAAACCTCTCGGGTCATGCACCAAATCCTGCTCAATCTTACAAAGATGTCGCCTCAGATCCAAGGCAACAAGTCTCTTCGATTCCGATCTAAATTCCCTGAACCTTTGAAAGTCGTGCGGATTATGAAAATGTTTCCATTTTTTATGAAGTTCCTTTTTTTTTCTAACTAGTTTTATAGAGTTTTTCGAAAAATATGCTGGAAATCTTTTGTTTATCTTAGACTTAGGGGTATTCTCTGCAATGATCTTATCTACCACCTCATAAAATGACCCAAGCATTGAGTCCACACAACTATTACCAAATAAAGACAGCCAGTCGACTTCCGCGAGTCTTTCGTTAATAATTTGAAAATTAGCTGATTTGAAATTAAATCGAAAGGTATCACCGTCCTTCTTCAAGTACTGCTTTACATCCATACACAATAAAAATTCAATGCAGGGATGGTGAACATCCTCCACCACAAATGGGGAGTCATTGCGTTTCAAATGCAATATTTTATTTCTGTTACAAAGAACAAGATCTAATAGCTTATGGTTTTCATTAAAAACTATAGGAGATACAAAATATTACTCATTCAATGACAAAGAGCAACAAACTAGATTAGCGTGATTATCTCAGTGGTAGATCGTTTGACTCAGGAGCCGTAGGCTTTGGGGCCTATGGCTTCAGCCTCGGCATTGAGCTTAGTTTCAATGCCGATGCTTTGAAAGAAATTTTCAGGTCATTCTAATCGCCACCAACCAATGTTGGGTTGAAAAAAATGTATAGTGCTGTGTCAAAGGTGGCGTATGGGCACAGTAACAAAGCCTACACAGAACACAACTGATTCTCCTTACTCGCTCAAGCTTTCAAGATCTTAGGAGGGGTCTCCTTGGGGAAGCCCTAGGTGGATCAGTATAATAATATAATATTATATAAATTGGTTTGCGAATATTCTTGAGAAAAGGGGGCTAATACACTGTTAATTGGACCAGGAAAAACTTGTTTCACCTCCTTCACTGCTGGAGGAGATGTAGCTGAACGGAAACGGAAAGTGACAATGGTCACTAGATCCATACCTTCTGAACTAAGCTTGCAACGTAAAATATTCCATTGGTTAATTAGTTGTTGGCTAAGGCCATTCATTAGTCAATGACCGAAATATGTAAAATGTCGTCTTGATCCCGCAATAACCTTTCTTTCCACTGGTTGATAGACGTTAGTGGGCAGATTTCAAACAATTTGAAATATGCAAGCATCATTGAAATTAAATAGATTTCAGTTGCCTAAAAGACGTTGAGAATTATAGACATCTTTTTTCCTGAGAGCAACTTTTTGCTGCAGTTTCATTTTCTGGAAACAAATTATACTGACTATTCCCCTCAAAAAATTTCAACCAATCATATTAACGCATATGATACAAATCACTTAGCAACGACCCAAAATTTTTGAATATCAATGCAGCGTAAGAATACCCGGGTATTTGCACGTGTCCTTAAGGTGAATACTTTTTTAACGTTTTAAACCATCGAAAACATTCGGGATGATTTGCAAAAGGATTTTATTTATTTAAATTACAGTTAGTATTATTTCCCAACTACAATAAATATTGAGTGGATTTTTTTCGGGAAATAGTCATATACCCCTCGTGCTTGCCAAATTATCGAATATTTGGCAATCACTCGGGATGTAACTACTGAATATTTTAACGAGAGTTTCACTGGATAGAAACCTGAAATGCTGTGTTTACCTGTGATGAGTAAAGGATCGTATAAACTACGACCTCCAACATCCGAAGCTCGGATTAAAAACATTAGAAATCCAATAAATGTAAATAGTTGGAAACATTGAATATATAGATGAGGAATAAAGTTTTGCATTTTCACTACCTGATTAATGATTTGGTATTCAGACTCGACCTTCTTTTAATTTTTTCACAGTGGCACAATGTGTGACTCCTGTTAGGTTTCTCGCAGGCGGACATGCAGTATTACACAAGCCAAAAAGATAATTGTGACTCAAAAATAGAGTCACTACTCGCTATTGGCATGAACACAGGCTATTCCAATAGGATCATAATATGAAATCTCTCGGACTGTCAGGCATAAGGCAATAGCCAGCTGGAAAATTATAACTCCAGGCTTGTGCTGAAATGCCGACAGAATCTGGAAACCTTGGCTGCCACACGGAAAGAAATCTATTATCAAACCAAGAATCAAGATATTCTTGGAATTTTTGAGTTGTTTCGAGTATATATTGGATTGGAACAAGTAAAAAGGGAAAATTTGTATACTTGGAATGAATTTATTTCACCTCAAAAACTTATACTTAATTGAAGAATAAACTTCTCTATCCGAGTAAATGATCAATTCATTCCAAACCATTATTTCAATCAATTCGAGAGTTCTTCTATATTTCAGGTAACTATATGATATCTTAAATTCAAAAATATAATACTCTTAGTTCGAGAATTGCAGTATCCTTATTCCATATTATATATCCAAGGAGTTGGTTTTCTTGAAATAATAACTTCTACTAAAACGTAACATGAATTTATGAATTGAATTTTGCCACCAAAACGTTCAGAATGAATACGATAATTATTAGTTAATTATATAGCCGATTTAATTCGAATTCCAATCTGAAACAAAAGTTAGGATGGAGATAAATAGACTTTCTTCTCATATTTCAATACGAAAATTATCGGCGAATGTTTAATGCCGGTCAAAGTACATACATTGTATGGATTTCAATATAAAGTTAGAACTCAAGAGCTAATTATAAAAATGTAATTAAAACAAATATTTCATTTCTAATGTCAAAATTTTTTCGCGATAACTTTCCTTTTACATTTTGTAGAGATATTGTTATCTTTAAAAATAAGTATATGAGAAATCTCTGAATTTTCCATAAAATGAGTGCAAGAGTCTTAGTGAAATACATATACAGGGCATCCCAAGTTCGAGTGCTTATTAGACGTTTCTGGAGAACTGGACCTATTTGATATCTGAAAAGTGGGACTATGATATTGTACGACATGCCCTACCGACCTAAAATATTATTAAAGCCTGAACACTTCCCGTTATACAGGGTATGAAAATAAATTTCTAGAAAGCTTTTTTTTTCTGATTTTTTCGTTTCTGATATGACCGATTGTTCAATTCTGAATATCTTTCTATTCGAATTGTTTCTAAAATATCAAATAAAACTGAAAAAAAAATTACATATGCATTGTTACTATTATGTTCGTTATTCCTCTGCTCAATATCTTACGTTTTAGAAGAAGAAGAATGTGGGAATATTATGCATCATATGAAATTCAAAAAAATCGTCACAGGGTGTTTCAAATATTGTGTCAGAAATTGTGATGAGAATTTGCCATAACTTTTGGATTCAACAATGAAGAATACCGATAGTTCCATGAAGCGATAATGCCTTCAAAATCAATGATTATCAAAATTTGAGTGAAACCATTAGTTATCTTAATGAAATTTTCATTCACTTGATTCAAGTGTAATATTTAGCAATATACTAACTCGCCAATTCTTCTTCCAGTAGTTAGCCAATGAAAACCCCCTAATCCACCTGCGATCAGTTTTATCGTATTCCAAGTATATGAATTTCTGCATCCACTAGATTCAAGTAAATTATTCAGCAATATACTGAAAAGCGCCCTCTACGAGATCTATGCGGTTCGCGAAAGGGTATATCACTCTTGACTTGATTCGACTTTTTCGTAACGCGTCTTTTAAGGAGTTAATTTGCTTAGTGTTTCAGAGACGGTTTTACTATTGTTTGGTTAAATACGGAAAATTTAATGAGAGAATGGGGATGCTCGGACAGTGTTATAAGGATATTTCAAGGTAAGTCCTGCATTTATTCAAATTTATATTGTGATTAAGAAGAAAAAAATTAATTCTGGTAAAATCTTATACATTTTAAACCACAAATCTGTTTTCTCTTGAATCTTCAAATAATACTCTTAGTAGTCTTGGTGCTCATTAGGAATGCGAAAATTGATTTCTAGGAAAATTGAGAGATGAATAATTCTGAAGTAAGTGAAATATTTGTTATTTGTATCAAATGAATTTGCACCTGCGATTTGCCACAATAATCTTTCAAATTACAAAATCCAGTACCTAGCTTCGTTAAAAAGTAAAAGGGCGATAAATAACCAGTTGAACCATATTTTCTTCCAAAACTTTCGAATTTTCAATACGTATATGAAAAAAAATTCAATTAACTTCCAGTAGAAATCACTTGAATTTTTTTGAAATTTTCGACAAAATTTTGAAATCGTCTCGTAATTCTGTAAAATTAATCATAAATACTGTAAAATTTGTCAAGACTTAAAGAAGGTATAATGTGCATTCGTTATTTGTTTTAAAATCGATTTTCTGAACTAGTTGATGACTATACCCGTTTCTTTCGGCAATCATTTTTGGCGCTCTTATTCCTCGGAACAGAGTGCGAGTGCTTATCAATTTGTCCAAATGTCTGTAATTTTTGAATTTTTGGATGAAAATTGTTTTAAACGATTTGGTTCGACTCACTGATCAATAATCCGTGGTCGAAATCGATTCTGTCCGGCCATCCGGCCGTTAACACGATAACCCTCGAACGAAAGGAGCAAGAGGATTGAAATTTGCAGGGTAGGTTTGGAATATAAATATCTCTGAACAGTTCGTCAACGGGCAAAATCCACCAAGCGGTTTCGGAGTTATGGCCGTTTGTAGTGAAAATATTTTTTATGAATATTTCCGAAACTAATTAGTCGATCTGTCTGAAATTTAGCAACAAATTGTAGAATAATAACCTTTATATGCATGCGAAGTTTTGTATTGATCAGGTTGCCGTAAAGTGTAAAAAAAAAATTTAAGTTTCAAAATTTTGTTTCTACAATAACTCTCAAAAAAGAATGAGCTAGGCAGTTGAAATTTTCAGAGTAGGTTTAGGAGATAAATATATCGGTTAAGTTCGTTATTAGGCAAAACTGGCCCGATGGTTTTGGAGTAAAGAAAAAAAATTTTTTTTTACATTACAAATTTCAAATTAAATTTTTTTTAAGATGCAATTTCACCATGAAAATGCATTGATATTTTTTCAACTCTAACTAGCTAATACTTTCGGAGATATGATTTTTCGAAATTTCAATAAAGAATCGAACTTCTATGTTTTTCACAGAATGCTGTACTATTCTATCTATGAATTATTTTATGATCTGTGTTCTTACTTCTTACATGTCATCATATTTTCCTATGAGAAGGACTGTTTGAATTTAATTTCTCTCATGATGCATTTCTATCGTAAGAATCCATTTATATCATTCCCAGAGACCAATAATTTCGTAGATATGAATTGTCAAAGTTTGTACAAGAGCGCCAAAGCTCCTGTCCACAGGGCTTCCCACATTTTTTTAACCTTCATCAATTTTCTTCGATGCTTTTGAGATATACAGGGTGCGGCTTTCAACTTGAGACGGCAAATTTCCTCAGAAACTATGTACTTTAGCTAAAATGTTTCAAGTAAAAGTTGTTAGACATAAAGGAAAAAAAAATTGACATTTTTTCAAACTTGACTTCAAGGTTATTTCAAGATCAACTTGAAATTTTTAAATAGAAAGGCATATTCTTAAGTGCAGATTCTTATTATTCATATAGGAGTAACTTTTGTTTGAAACTTTTTTTATCGGATTTCAAATTCACATAAGAAATGCCTGCAGGGATATAGATGCGATGTAATGAGTCATTTATTAAAAATGTGGGAAACCCCTGTGGACAGCAGCTTTGGCGCTCTTATTCAAACTTTGACATTTTATATCTCCGAAAGTATTGATTTCTCAGAGTTGGGAATGAATCTATGGAATCTTATGATAGAGCTGTATCATAAAATCAAATAAATTAAATAAGAATCCATTGATATCATTCCCGAAGCTCCTGTCCAAAGGGCTTTCCCACTTTTTCAATTTGGCTTCTTTGCGTCAATTCTCAAGAATTTTCGTAATTGAATTCAAAACATAGGTCTATGACTCATCTCATGTTGTATTTCTATACATCAGGAAATTATAATTAGGGTATTCTATGAAATCAAATAGAATTGAGAATAATTATTGAAATTTTGAGAAAACATATCTCCGAAAGTATTAGTTTGTTAGAGTTTGGAATGACATCAATGGATTATTATGATGAAACTGCATCTTGAGAAAATTGAATTTAAAATTTGTAATGTAAAAAAATGTATTTTTGTTACTCCGAAACCACCTGGCCGATTTTTACCAATAACGAACTTAACCCAGATGTTTATCTCCTAAACCAACTCTGAAAATTTCAACTGTCTGGCTCATTCCGTTCGAGAGTTATCGTGTTAACGGACGGCCTGCCGGATGGAATCGATTTTGTTACCATGGATTCTTGATCAGCGAGTCCAACCAAATCGTTTAAGACTATTTTCAGCCAAAAATTCGAAAATTATAGACATTTGGGCAAATTGATAAGCACTCTGTTCTGAGGAACAAATTGGACCAAATTGACCAAATGGAACAAATTGAACCAATTGGACTTCGTCAAAAATCAAGAACTTCAAAATTCAATTGAAAACTGTTTCGCTTGACCAGATCCACAACCTCAAGAGGAAACAAGAAGAAATTCGGCCCATCATGGAAGAATCACAACCAAAAAGTTCATTTCATGGAGAACTTATTGGAATTTTGTACATATTGTTTTTTTTTTAACATTAATATTTTCTGTTACAAGAAAGCAAAAGAATGCTGGAATTGCAGAAAACCAACTGCAGGACCGGAACCGGAAGCGGCCGTCCAACAAACCATCAAAACCTTCTTCAGGGAGGAGTTATACGTTCAGATCCAGGAGTTCCCAACACAACCTAATGCTGACAGGGACATTCCCACTCTGGCCACTCTGCTGAATGGCATATTTCCATCATACATATATTGAACCCTTTCTTCATTCTAGTTAGTCTTGACATATTCGGGATCGCGAATTTACGTACGAATCGTCCGTCACATTTTCCATCCTTTGTAAATAGAAAATAAATGTTTTCTTAAAAAGTCAGTAGCTCACTACTAAAACATAACTCGCCTGACTCATTCTTTGGTCGTATTTGAAAAACTTGTTATTTGTGGCTCTTCTAATGTTACATTTTATGTTGATACTTCAGAATATTAACGAAGCTTTTTGTGATCAAATATGTGATAATATACCTATTCTTTTATAGGATTATGATTTTTGTGCATGGGATGGAATGTTCATTTTCTTCACTTTTTTTCCCAACTCAATTATATTAATTGAATTATTATTATTATTAATTATTGATTTTATTATTGTGATTCTTTGTACCTAGTCAGGTTATTTTATTTGTTGAATAACTCAGTAGCATTTTTTTATATTTGTTCTCAATGATTTGCCTTTTTTATATTTTTGTTTTGTTCATGTATCTTTTAGAAGTATAATAAATGTGTTTTCGAATAATGTAAATCTCGTTTCATAAATATAATCCTTATTCTAAAATCATAGCAATGGGCATTCTTCAAATAATTCAAAAGATTGAACTGACTCTCATAGTAAAGCTCAAACTTAATTCTAACGAATATCTCTATGTCCTCAGAACAAGCATAAAATAGATTTTCAATTGATAATATAAATTACTTATTTCAACATACATTCATTTTTTGGTAAGAGAATAATTAGTCTTCGAATTAAGTATAAGATTGATTTTTACAGAGTAGAGTAAAAACTAATATGAAGAAATCCAATTTTTCCTCTTGAGAACATACTAAATTCAAACAGAATATTCAGAATTCTCATTGGTTCAGAGAGAGAATATAAATGGATTGAATGAAACTGGTATTTATTTCTTGCAAGTGGAACGAAAACTAAATTGGAAGTTATAATTTACTTCACAAAAATTGTTTTCTAAAGACGAGAATTAAATAAGATTCGATTTGAAAATATGATATGCTTATGTCATGATTATCGTAATGTTGGATTAAGTAAATTTATTACGTTCATTCAAGGTTTTGGTATATTTCCTTCAAACGAAGAATCCACTCATATTAAGATGTACAATAATTCATTTTGAAACAATGTTTCACTTGTACGAAATATTCTAAATACTCATTTCAACAATTTTACTATACTTTCACGGAATATTTAAATATTCTTAAATCAATAAAACGTAATTTATTAAATTCAAGTATATGATCTACTCAGACGAAACAATTAGTTTATTTGAATTCTGAGAATAAAGTATATTTGAATCGACTACATCATATTCTTGCTCATATATGACTCTATCGTTTTCTTCAATCAAATATTATTCACTTAGTTCGAGAATAGATTTCTTTCCGTGCAGAAACCGAGTTCAACTCGGGTGAGTGCTGGGGCACACGTGGTTGAAGGGAATGAAACATCGCCCCCTCCCTTCCTTTGAACGAAACTACGGGCCAGCGGCATAGTACCTAAGTTAATGATGGAGCAGCGCACTACCCCTCATTAAGTAAAGAATTCCTACTACTGAGTAGGAATGAGCTCAGGGGAGTAACTGGCTTACTATCCGGACACTACCCTGATAATGCACCAGCACAACATGGGGATTCCCCGAGAAGACCGTGTTTGTAGGATATTTGGGGAGCCAAACGAAACTGCCTCACATGTCATGTTTGACTGTCCAGCCCACACACGATGGTGACTTCACTATAGGTGCAACGACAACACCCTGAGTGCCAGCAACCGTGCGAGGAACCTATAGTCAAGGGCCTAATACTACTTGCTAGGAAAATGGACCTTATGTATGTAATACATCGACAAAGCAGTGGGGCTGTTACATGAGACTCATATTAATGTCAGAGCTTCAGGGGATCGACTAAGAGACCCTATGGTAGCTAGCAACTCGCGCTTAACCATGAGACCCTTTCAGCGTATAGGAGACCGACCGAGGTGGAATAAAACTCTCTAGGAGGCGGAACGGCTACTCGCTCAGCGGCCTCGATCTTACGCAAACGAAGAAGCGTCTAACTGGTCACACTGATCATTTTGGAGGGAGCAAACTCTGCTAATAGTTGGTGTGTGAATCAGCATCTGAATCCACAAAGCACAATCTTGAGTAATGCAAATCGTTAACATGAATTAGACTTTCCCTACTGATACTCACAGACATCAGACGCAAGTTACCCGAGAAAATCATGAGTCTTGAGAAGGAGGTAATTTTTCTGGGCAATTTTATGCAAAGAAGTGTAACTTTTCATAGCGCGCTTGACTTTACCCGCCGAACGTATTGAGCTCTGGGTTTGATTTTTATTTACTCCCGATGAAATACGTCAAAAACGTGGCTAGTTGCGGTTGTTATGAATCCATAGTTTGGACAGAAAGTAATTGAGACTTTGGTCAATGAAGCTGGGTAAATAATTTATTGTTTCCACAGCTTTTCACACTTTTCCCTTCAGCGTAGGGAAAACGAAAAATAGAACTGCCACGGCGGAGAAATTGGACTTGCCTGTCAATCTAAATACCGCATTGCTCACTAGCCAATTTTATTTTCGTCCAAATACGAAAAAAAAATATATTACACAAATAAAGGGTTTTCGAATAAGAGGTGTTATTTTGATATTCAAAGAAAAATGCCATTTTTAAATATAAATGATCGGATGTTTATTTCATGATAAAGAAGAAGCAATTCCGTTAGTAGTGGAAAATAACATTAGGCAAATGACCACCACGACCAAGCTTACAGGACCATATCCTTTTAATGAAATTTTCCATAACCAAATCGCAAAGTGGCTGCCCTTTGTCCTCGATAGCCTCACGAATTCCATCTTTGAGGTCTTGAATCGACGCTGGGCTATTGGCGTAGACCTTCTCTTTCACATGGCCCCAAAGGAAGAAGTCGCAAGGTGTTAAATCACAAGATCTCGGTGGCCAATTGTGATCACCTCTTCGAGAGATAACACGGTCCGGAAACTTTTCCCGCAAAAGATCAATGGTTTCGTTGCTTGTGTGCACGTAGAGCCGTCTTGTTAAAAGTAAACGTTGTCCAGATCAATACCATCCAATTCCGGCCATGAAAAATCATTAATAATCTCTCGATAGCCACCATTCACCGTAACTGTTGTTCCAGCCTCATTTTCGAAAAAGTAGGGTCCAATGACTCCGCTGGACCATAAACCGCACCAAACAGTCACACGTTGAAGATAGAGAGGCTTTTCAACAATAACTCTTGGGTTTGCCGAGCCCCAGATGCGACAATTTTGCTTGTTGACGAAGCCACCGAGGTGGAAATGGGCCTCATCACTCAAGATGATTTTTCGATGGAATTCCGGATCATTTACATGCATTTTAACGACCCAATCAGCAGAGACACGACGTTGTTGATGATCGGCCTGCTCGAGTTCTTGTGTTAACTGAACTTTATAAGCCTTAAGACCCAAATCTTTATGCAAAATACGGTGTAATGGCGTTTGTGGAATGCCTAATTCCAAAGAACGACGAGGAATGGACAAACCTGGGTTTTCTTCAACACTTTCGGCTACAGCAGCAATATTCTCGGCTGTTCTTGAGTGACGTGCATGGGTTTTATTCTTCACATTACTAACTTGTCCCAACACCTCGAATTTTTCCACCAATTTCTTTATTGCGGTCCGACAAGGCGCTTCGCGACGACCCAAAAATGTTCGAGTTTTACGAACCGTCTCTGCCAAATTTTCACCATTTTTGTTATAGTGAATTTTAATAATTTCAATGCGTTCTTGAAGCGTGTATCGTTCCATTTTTATTAATGGCGTAGTTTCTACTTGTCAAATGTCAAAAAAATGACAGCTTCAAAAGTGACATCTACCGAGATAGCGGGCTATTCAAAATAACACTTCTCATTGGAAAATCCTTTAGCTATATAAAATGAATGAGAAAAATCAGAAATATATTATTTTCATATATGTCCTCCAGTTATTATTATGATAATTTCATCATGGCACGAAGTATCAAATTTCAACCAATTTTTGCGCGTATGTTCTGGGGAACATCGCGTTATCATTTTGCCCAAATGTCTGTAACTTCCGAATTTTTTGACGAAAATGGTCTCAAACGATTAAGTTCGACTCCCCAATGTAAAATTCGAGGTCAAATTTGATTCTGTCCGTCCGGCCGTCCGGCCGTCCGTTGCCACGATAACTTGGGAACGAACAGAGCTAGCGACTTGACATTTTCAGGGTGGGTGGCGCATCCCAATACGACGGACAAGTTCGTTAATGGGCATAATCGGCCTATTGGTTTCCGAGTAATAATTTTGTTTTCAACCAATATAAATCCGATCGAATTGAAACTTGGTGAGTAGTTGTAGAATATGAACCTTAGCACGTTCGTGAAATTTTGTCCGAATCGTATAGCTAGAAAATTTTAAAAAAATTATTAAAAAATATTTTTGTTGTCACGATAACTTGAGAACGGAAAGAGATAGCGGCTTCAATTTTTCAGGTTAGGATGTGCACCAGAACGCGACATTTCGGTTTATTCATGAGCATAATCGGCCAAACGGTTTTAGAGTTATATCCATCTGAAATTTTCTGAAATTTGGTGGTTTTTTGTTCCTCATTAACTCGAAAAATACTGAACCGATTAAATTCAAATATGGTAATTAGTTGTATAATGCCAACGCAAAAATGTTCGCAAAATTTGGTGAGGATAACATTTGTAGAAAATTTTTAATAAATCATTGAAAAATGAAAGTTCTATATATCAGTAACTATTCGTTTGAAATTGCTGAAATTTTGCATGAGCCTTCATAACCTTACTCTACTGCCAAGTTTCAAGTTTTAATACGATCGGTTAAATATTGTTGGAGATTCGAGCATTCTTGTGTGAGTTCAGTAGATGGGTTACCGTTGCCTCGATAACTTTCGAACGAAAGGAGATAGGGACTTGCAATTTTCAGGGTAGGTTGCGTATCCGAAAGGGAGAGTTGAGTTCGTTTTTGGGCAAAATCTGTCTAACGGTTTCCGAGTTATACCCACCTGGAATATTATTTCCTTGATAACTCAAAAAATAAATATTCGATCGAATTGGTGCTTGGTAACTAGTAGTAGAAAATCAACATAAAGACGTGTTTAAAATTTTGTAAGAACCGTACCCCTAGAAAATTTGAAAAAAATGACGAAAAAAAAAAATTTAAGAACCGTAGGTACCCCAAGAAAATTAAAAAAAAATCAAGAAAAAAAAATTGGTTCAAGCACTGACGTGAAGTCAGAAGCTTTTGCGCGTATGTTCTATTGTCCATTCTTCTGTATTGGACACCCTTAATCGAATTTACCATGGTAAATTATGTTGTCCATTCTCCTGTATTGGACACTTAATTCGAATTTACTATGGTAAATTCGAATTAAGAGTGTCCAATACAGGAGAATGGACAACACAATTTACCATGGTAAATTCGATTGGACACTTAATTCGAATTTACTATGGTAAATTCGAATTAAGAGTGTCCAATACAGGAGAATGGACAACACAATTTACCATGGTAAATTCGATTAAGGGTGTCCAATACAGAAGAATGGTCAATAGAACATACGCGCAAAAGCTTCTGACTTCACGTTACCATGGTAAATTCGATTAAGGGTGTCCAATACAGAAGAATGGACAATAGAACATACGCGCAAAAGCTTCTGACTTCACGTCAGTGCTTGTTTTATTCAAAACCATTTTCACTTCCATTTTCGAATCCCCTTCATATCCCCAGTGTTACATACATCAACTGAACTATTCATGAAAAAAAACGTCGCACGCATCAATAAAACAAATCGCCCCCGCATCCGGTTTTATTAAAATCCGGTCAGCATCCGCCACAATCGAATTATGACGATAAAATTGACACCGGATATTCCGTCAAAACACTCTCCGACGGCGCCCCAAAACCGGTAGGCGCGAAAGAGCGGTAGCCGTCCATTCGCAAAATGGCGCGATAAAAATTCACAAGCCGGGCCGCGAAACCACGTCCGAATTTGTCACCGGATAATGATTGACAAAAATCGGTGGAGCGATCGCAGATGGACACGCGGCCGCTGGGTTTAATAGAATTAAAGCAACGAGATTGCCGGTCTAGCATGTAATTCCCCCAATTACAATCAATCGCAGTTGCCCGCGCGCTCTCCGGCTCCTATAAAAACAAGTGAACAACACTCGCGTACGAACCAGTGGCGCGCGAACGTAGACAGAAATGCATTTCCAACTAGACCAGGGTCGATAATTTTTTAAACCAAAAAAATTATAGTAGAATGAAACCCGTTGTAAAAGGAAGGGAATATAACAAAAATGATAGGAAAAATAATTTTTGGGTGATCCGAGGTCGGGAAGGGGAAGGGGGTGAGTTTTTAAGGGTTTATCTCGATTTCCGGCAAAACTAAAAGTCCTATGGAAAAAAGTAACATGACAAAGTTGTAGGTAATAAAAGGATCTACAACTTTTGTATTCACACTTTTTCACAATACCAGAAAATTTATGTGAAAAATTCAAATAACCACGTTGTTGGTTTTCAATTTATATCTTTTACAAAAAAAAAAATTTCCACCTTTGGTAAAAACTTATCTTTTTATGTCCCAACAGCACTATATTTTTCGATTAACTTTTTTTTTTCACCTTGATTTGACTTAATATCGAAAAAGCACCCTAATTTTCAATCAAAAGTTTCCATGTCAAAATATCTGCTTTTTTTTAAAGAATAGGGGGGCTTTTTGTTCGTTGAAATCTACTTTCTGATTATTGAAAAAAATATACATTGCTATAGTAAATTTTCTGGGAAAATTCTACGAAATAACGGGCAATAAGGCCCAGACCCTCCTAGTTCCTTCCCTACTTATCTATGAAATACCTTTTGATGGGCTGAAATTTTTCGTAGGTTACTCAGGTATATAAGTTATCATAAAATAGCAACAAATAGGCATATAAGCATATAATTTAGGAAAGATTCCGAGGATGATTGATTCTAAACTTCCTCAAAATATTGTAGTTGACTTATTAAATATTAACTTTCTCTGCATTTTCTGAGAAAATTTACCATAGTAATGTATATTTCTTTTTAGACCATCAGAAAGTAGAGATTTCAACGAACAAAAAACCCACCTACTTTTTAAAAAAGCAGATATTTTGACGCGAAAATTTTTGATTGAAAATTAGGGTGCTTTTTCGATATTAAGTCAAATTAAGGTGAAAAAAAAAATTTTAAATCCAAAAAATTACATTGTATTCGGGACATAAAAATTTGGTGAAAAAAAAATTTTTTTGTAAAAGATAAAAATTAAAAACCAAAAACGTGGTTATTTGAATTTTTCACATAAATTTTGAGGTTATATATAAAATTATAAAAACAAAAGTTGTAGATCTTTTAATTACCTACAACTTTGCCATAACTTTTTTCCATAGGACTTGTAGTTTCGACGGAAATCGAGATAAACCGTTTTTACCCTTAAAAACTCACCCCTTCCTCTTCCCCAACTCATTTTGTTATATTCTCTTCCTTTTCCAATGGGTTTCATTCTACTATATATTTTTGTTCACTTTTTACCATTTTTAAAGTCTTCGACCCTGGTCTAAACAACACATGTCTATTTTTGGCGCGCTGTTTAGGTGAACAGAGTGCCTATCAATTCGTCCAAATCTCTGTAATTTTCGAATCTTTGGCCGAGAATAGTCTCAAACGATTAGTTTCGACACACTGATGAATCCGATGTCAAAATTGATTCTGGCGTTTACCGTCGAACGCAATGAGTTAGAGAGTTGAAATTTACAGAGTATAGGTTTGGAGTCCAAATGCGCTGGCATTAATGGGTAAAATCCACCGAGTGGTTCCAGAGTTTTAGCCATCTGAAATTATGTTTTTCCAATAACTCTTAAAATACTGATCTGATCGAATTAATCCTTAACTGGTAACGTAAAATTTCAGAACACAACTGGTAACATGCCGTCTGTGAGACTGAGAAATACTGCAAAACAAAATATAATTGAACTTACCATTTCTTATTACTTTTTGTTAATGGTGATCAAGTAGTTATTGTTTTCAACATATTTAAAAAAATCACATGATTAATTAAAAAAAAATATTTATGGAGTAAATTGTCAATCAAGCACCGAAAGATACAAAATATTGTACATATTTATTTAAGTATCAAAAACGAAAACATGGAAGATTCAACTATAAAAGTTATTTATATTACCACGAATAGAGAATTGGATGAAGCATACAGTGAAAAAAAAACTTTTCTAAGAATACACCAGCAAATGTCAAAATTGATTGTCCGCTTAGATGTACACCATTTGTATCGATTCTTTCCAAAGAGTTTTTTTTTGTTATCAAAATTTGTTTCAACTGTAACATCTTCTACTTCATCACTTTCAGAAAATTTATTTTCATCGTCTTTTCATTTCTCTTCCAAATCTTCTCTGAATGCAACTCATCCTTCTTCATTACTTCACTTTTACTATTTTGATCAGCAAAAACAATTAATTCCCTGAAACATTGTTTTTGGCGCTCTAGTTCCTCGGAACTGAGTGCTTATCAATTTGCCCAAATGTCTGTAATTTTGGAATATTTCGATGAAAATGGTCTTAAACGATTTGGTTCGACTCACTGATCAAGAATCCGTGGTCGGAATTCATTCTGTCCGGCCGGTCCGGCCGGCCGGCCGGCCGGCCGGCCGTAAGCACGATAACTCTCGAACGGAATGAGCTAGAGAGTTGAAATTTTCAAAGTAGGTTTGGGGGATGAATATCTCGGCTAAGTTCGTTATTGGGCAAAAACGGACAGATGGTTTCGGAGTAACAAAAAAAAAAATTTTTTTTTAGGAAACAAATTCCAAATCAAATTTTTTTTAATAAGCAGTTTTATCATAAGAATCCATTCATATCATTTTCAACTCTAACAAGCTAATACTTTCGGAGATATGATTTTTCAAAATTTCAATAATAAATCGTATTTCAACTTTGTCACAGAATGATATTATTCTATGAATGAATATGAATTGTCATAATGTCAAATGATGTTCATGAGACATTATGTAATCAGTCGAAGAATTGTGAGCGAAGTGAGAAAAATCTCAGTTGTTTGCTCCCAAATTAGTTTTTCTCAGAAAATTCTTACATTTCGGAACTGAACATGAAGTAAGAGATCTGAGAGTAGTGAGACTGCTTTTCATCCATAGACATAGATATAACTCTCGAACGGAATGAGGTAGGTAGTTGAAATTTTCAGAGTAGTTTAGGGAGATGAATATCTCGGTTAAGTTCGTTATTGGGCAAAATTGGCCAGATTTAATTTGATTTCTTCCATGGTGCTTTTCTCATTCTCATGATTGCTCATTTAATCTTGATAAATAAACTATTATTTGAATTGAATTTCCTTTAGGATGCAGTTCTATTATATGAATACATTGATATAATTCCCAACTCTGAGAAACCAATACTTTCGGAGATATAATTTGTCTGTTTGAACTAGAGCGCCAGAAAGCTCCTGTCCACAGGGCTTGAACCCATTTTATTTTCACTCAAGTCACTCTCTATCTTATTATACCGTCCAAAAACAGTTTTTTCAAAGTTTTTACTTCCGTTTAGAGGGATCCGCCATGTCTAGTCTCCTTGACAAATTATAACGTTAATAGTAACGTGCGGTCTGACAGACTGACTGGGGGAAACTGCCATCGATAGCTCACTATTATATTATCGAAAGGGGACGCAAATAAGTCTATGAATTGAGTAAGACTAACCCAAGGATTAGGTAAAGGCATTGGTTCCAGGAAGGCACCATTTTATAATAATTAATAATAATATTTCGGGCGCAGCCCCTCAGATGGCACATTACCAGCTTTAACAGAATGTTTCACTCTAAGAGGTTCTAAGGATATATGCTGTCTAAAAAAAATGCGAAGAAGAAATGAAGGATCATCTGAATACCTTGAATTTTACCAATGTTATTTGAGGACATTTGAGTTTGTTATTAGGTATAATTGTTTTGGAGTTATACTTATCGGAAATTTTGTTGTTATTTTCTCAATAACTCAAAAAGTACCAATTCGATCCAATTCAAACATGGTAATTAGTTGTAGAATGCCAACGTGCAATTTTTTCTGAAATATCGTGAGGATCGTATGACTAGAAAATTGTAAAAATATCTTCGAAAAAAATTCTCCTCCGATATCGCTGAAATTTTGTGGTAGCCTTCAAAACCTAAATTTACAGTTCCAAATTTGAACACGATCTGATTTATATTGTTGAACATCCGAGCAGCCTTTGGTGAGTTCAGTAGCTGGATGGGCGACCGTTGCCAAGATAACTTTCAAAGGGGAAAAGTTAGCGATTTGCAATTTTCAAGGTAGGTTGTGCATCCGAATGGGACCGTTGAATTCGTTGGGCATAATCGGCCGAATGGTTCCGGAGTTATACCCAGCTGGAATATTGTTTTCCCGATAACTCGAAAAATGAAGATCTGATCGCATTGAAACTTGGTAACTAGTTGAAGAATACCGAAGCAAAGGCTTATCTGGAATTTTTTGGGGCTCCAATGGCCAGAAAATTATGAAGAAATGTTATGTATTACCCCATAATTTGAGGACGGAAAGAGGTAGCAACTTGCAATTGTCAGGGTAGGTTGCGTAGCTGAGTGTGACATTTAAGTCCGTCAATAGGCATAATCGGCCAAACGGTTTTGGAATTATGCCCATCTGCAATGTTGTTGTTATTTCCCCTATAATTCAAAATATACCAATCAAATTCAATTAAAACTCGGTAGGTAATTACTTGTAGAATGCCGAAGCGCTAATTTTCGTGCATTTTCGTGAATATCGTGTCAAAAAAATAAAAGAAATATTTTCTCCAAAAACCATTTTTCAATCGAATACCTAATGTCAACTCGATCGACTTCGTATGGAGCGTCAATAGACAATGGTACATGCGCGCAAAAGCTCCTGCCAGTCAGTGGTTTTCTCAATTTTTTTGTAAATTCCAAATCAATTCCTGATATTAATTTTCTGCTCATTAGGTCCGCTTCTCTATTGGCTTAATTATTGACTAAATCAACCCATCAGCTGAATTCGGATTACAACCGGTATATTTAGGCTGATAGTGATCTCCTTTGTTTCATATGATAATTATCAAAATTTTCTTCCTACGACGCTGTTGAACATGTTACTATTCTGTTCCATTTGTAATTCAACATGATATTGATTTTAAAATCATACAGTATAACCCATCATTGGCTTATTTCTTGAGAAAATTAAATTAGCTGAATTTCTCTCACCATAGGAATAGTGGTTGTTGGATTTCATAGATGCTGTTGGACAGAATATGTTCCACAGTTTCATCGGCGTTCCTGCACCATCGACACAAGGAACAGCCTAACATTCTCTTCAGATATTTGTTTAACAGGTGGCCTGTTGTAGCACCAGCCACCAGACTCCTCTAAGATTTTTCCACAGCGTGAGAACAGAACTACCTATAATTCTGCCCACAGTTATTCCTGACAGGAATGAATAGGTTGGTGCAGAGACCCGCAATCCAGGCACCGGCTCCCATGGACATCACAGAACCATTGGAAAACCAGGTGGGGTCCTCCAGTTTACGAAGTATGTATGGTGTTCACCATTGACTCCGATCAGAAGTACCCTGTAGGGTTCGTCAAAGCAGAAGTGGTTCCTCGCATGGTCACCTCGACGGAGGAGCTATGCGTCAACATGACAACCCATGAACCCATGCTTGCCCTCTGAATAATCCACTGACATGCTATTATACCGGATTCCACATCATAAGTGCCGTTTTTATAGCAGCCTGCGTGAGCACAAGGTGCATGTTACCCCAGTTAAACCCAGTAGATACGGATGATGTAGGAGAAGATCTCTTAGCGTCTGTTATAATGCTTAAACAGGCTCTCCTTTGGCATTACGGTTACTGTTGAATATGTTATAAGATTCTGTTTGATTTCGATCCCAAAATCAATTCCTCATATTCAATTTAATTTCATACAGTCCGATTATTCCTGACGTAATCATCACAGTGGAGTTTCAACGCCAGTATTTTCAGCGATCTTCCTTGTTACTTGGGAATTTCTACAGCTTCAACTCCCACGAGACATTAAGGAATTCATTCTAGCCTCCTCCTTTCAATCTTCGCATCTCAATAAAGTAATTCCGATTCGACAACACCTAACCTTAATATTCGGAAACCCTTGGAGCATCTAGAACCCCCGCGCCACTGGTCCTTCGAGCGAAACAATTGAATATTCCATCAGGCCGCTCTCCCCTATGGCGCACTCAATCCCATCTATACATACAGGATATTATCCTAACACGGGCAACGATAATGGATATCGAAATTGTCGGGATTCTGATTTATGATGCGGAAAACAAATCTTGGGGTTCGCGGGCAAATTGAATCAGGTCAGCTGTCACGTCCGGTAGCGGGCGGCGGTGTAATTTTTTCAGACGCCTGCGACGCTGCTCGGGCCTACTGACAGGTCCGCAATCTGTCTAATGCCGTCGGTGCTGGCAGCGCCGCTATTCGCCGCACCAACGTGAATCTCATTTGGTCCGTTCGGCGGCTGAGACGTCAGATTTGAAGGGCTGGTCTAGATTACGTGGTTTTATTCTGGGTATAGCGTTTCATGCGTGACAACCAAAAAACAGCAGTCATTCTATTGCCGATCTGATTTTTCCCTTTTTACGTGATATGGGCCCATGTGACAGCTGCGTTGTTATATCTACAAAAAATATCAATTTCTTCATTTGTTAGAATCAATATGAATGAGAATCTTCGAAATAATCAATTCTATACAAGAAATTTCGAAACTATACATATCTAGTGGTCCTGACAGACGGTCCCAATGAACATTTGGCGTACTCGTAGTGTCGTTTTAGTTCTATAATCGGCTTAACGTAGACGCTCACTTAGACGAAGCGTCGCGAACGAAAGCGCGGCGAGGAGAAGAGTCACCCCGCCGAGGACCGCGCATTGGCACGAATCGTCGGGGTCGCGTATCCGAAGGAATTGAGAGTCCCTTGAATCTTTTCATTATCATTTGAATATTTCATATCGTGCGTCCAACATGAGCAGCCCTTCCTCTGAAGACGATCTGTTTGTTTTGGGTTCAGTATGAAAGAAGAAGAAGATGCCAATAAAAAATGCTGGGTCAGAAACATAAATCAAACGAGGAAAATATACAGTGAATTTCATCACTTGTTTTTCGACTTCAGACAAAAAAAATGAAATATTTTAAATACTACAGCAAGTATTTCCTACTGAATACTACCACTGACTGACTCTATACCTTTTCAACTTCAAATTGGGAATTATCAAAATCAAATTGGGAATAAACACATTCAAATTGGGAATAATCAATTTCAAATTGGAACGACATCCGTTTCTATGTGTATCAGATCTATGTGTAATTAATAGTAAAATTTGTTTAAAGTCAAAAGTAAGTAACGGACGATAAGTATACAATCTCTTTTTCGAAAACATGTCTTAAATAAAGAAGAAAGCTGCAGATTCAATGAAATGGCAGATAATTGCGGTATATAACAGAAACGTCAATTGGAGAGAACTAGCGAATGCCTTGGGTATTAGTAAACCTATAGCCTATAAATGGGTTACTACACAAAATCAAGAAGAACGCCAACAGGGTGGCAAAAGGAATGTAAAAATAGAAGAATTACATAAGAATAGCATGATAGAATATATCGAGGAAAACCCAAAAATATCTTTGAAGAAGATAAAGCAAACATTTCAAGAGCATTATGGTATAAATGATTCTAAAGAGTGTATAAGAAATCATTTGGATGGATTAATGTTGGCTCTCAAAGATATTCGCAGGGAGCTCGAGAGAATGAATAGCGAAGAAAATAATAAAAGAAGAGTTCTGTCCAAGACAGGAAGTCGCTGCTCCCATATCTCGGCAGGCTCTCGTAGGACAAACATTCATATTATAGGATACATGGAAAATATGAGCCTTTTACACCATGAAATAAGGCGTGGTTCTTTTAGAAAAGAAGAAGCAAATGAATTCGTTCGTCGATCCTTGTGTGCTGCCTATGATTATTATCAAACGAATATAGATTTAGTTGCCGATAATGCTTCCGGCCATACCGGTATTGAGTCTGTATTCCAGGAGGTCGAATTCAGCCAGCATCATTTCGTTAGGCTAAGTCCATACAGCCCAATGCTCAATCCAATTGAGCTTTCCTGCTCTTGTTTGAAGGCTGAGGTAAAAGGGATCTAGCTACGGAATTGCCGGAGATTTTATTGGGCGAAGAGAGAGCAAACATATCACAGGCAGAATTTTGTCTTCAAAGAATGGAGAACATAATTAGAAGAAATATATCCACTATAAATGTCAGTACCTGTACAAGATATGTGGCTCATATCCAGAGGTTCATACCTGATATTTTGAATTTATTGGATATGAGAGTTTGATAAGAAACATGAAATTTTGTTAGTACTTTTTTCGTGTCTTTGAATGCTTAAAATGTTTGTTTCGAATGTAGGTATTAGTTTTTATTTTCCAGTTTCATCAATAAAAAACATCTTCCGATTATAAATATGATCTTAATTTACATAGCCATGAATGCCTTCCCAATTTGAAATTGATTATTCCCAATTTGAATGTGTTTATTCCCAATTTCATTTTGATTATTCCCAATTTGAATATGTTAATTCCCAATTTTGATTTTGATAGTTTCCAATTTGAAGTTGAAAAGGTATAGAACACGGATCGAGAATGCAATTTTGACCCTTCTCTTCGCCTGAGACCGCGCACTTGAGCGAAGCGTCAGCAGAAACGACTCCTAGTTCCATAATAGTTATTTATGTAATAAGGATCATAAAGACGATCATTATGGTACAACTCGTGATTGTTATCGGGCGGGGCATAACCGAGTCCGATAACACGACGTGTGCCATGATGATTGTTTATGATTCGTATTACATACAACATTTCATCTGATGGTAATATATTAATACATTTTGGAAAAATTGCTTTAAGTACCTACTGACGTGAAGACAGAAGTTTTTGCGCGCATGTTCTATTGTCTCTTACTCTTCACCTCTATTGGACACACTTAATCGAATGTACCATCGATATAGATCGTTTTCTCCGCTTTTATAATATATGGATACATTTCGTATCATTTCAATGACATGCTTCACTAATGAGAGAATCATGTATTTTATCGGAATTGAAATTCGTTAAATATCTAATAATTTAACTGTCCCATTCAGATGCGCAACCTATCCTGAAAATTCTGTCTCTTTCCGATCGCAAGTTATTGTGGCAACGGTCACCCATCAAGTTACTGAACTCACCCAAGACTAATCGATCGTGTTCAAATTTAAAATTTGGCAAAGTTAGGTTTTGAAGGCTCTCACAAAATTTCAGCGATATCGGACAGATAGTTTCATGGAGCATATGATGAGAAAACTGGCGGAAGAATACATCCTATGCGGCCTGTCCGTTAAAATGAATATTATGAATATATACCCAGTATTTATGCATAGGAGGTGAAGCAACCAATTTAGATCTTGAAGACGGACGGGAGATCTCTCACTGTCGAGACTACGTATATCTCGGGACAACATTCGACGAGACCGGTATCAACGAGAAGGAGATCGAAAAGCGTATTGTTCAGGCAAAAATGATCATTGGTTGCCTGAATGGGGTATTTTGGAGCAGGGAAATAGGAAAGACCCAAAAATGCTGCATTTACAACACAATGGTGAAGAGTGTCCAATTATACGGGGCAGAAACATGGAGAATTACGAAGAGGAGGTGGAGGAAGTGGAATTGGTCGAAACGGATGCGATGAGGAGATCTTTGGGTGTTTCTAGAACGGATCATATAAGAAATGATACCATAAAACAGCGAATGGGACTTACAGGCAGCATAATAGAGGAAATAGAGTCAAGACAGCTTATATGGTATGGACATATACAACGCTTGCCCGAGACAAGATTGCCTAGACAGATTCGTGAATGGCAACCCGCTACATCAAGAAAGAGAGAAAGAAGACCCAAACTAGAATGGCTAAGGACAGTTAATAAGTCCACGAGTGAGAGGAATTTAAGACAGGAAGACTGTGGAGATCGAAAGAGATGGCAGTTAGGCGTCGGACAACGTCGGAGGACGTTCTAAACCGACTAATATAAATAATAATAATTTGAAAACAAGCAATATTGAATTGAAATGCATGCAAATGAAAACATTATATGAGATAAGTAGGTTACTAGCATACCTCTTTCAATAAGTGTCAACTTTGGTTGTGTTCCAAAACTTACTCTGCAGTAAAGGCGAAAATTCATGTGACGATTTTGTCGCCGAAAACCAGCGATTTTGTCGCCCAAAATTTCGACGATTTTTTCGTTCAGAACCAGCGACTGTCGCTCGAAATTTCCCTTCCCCTATATTTCATGGAGCGACAAAATCGCACGACAGATTATTTTGAACTGACAGAAACATAACCTAATTGAATTTAAATATTACAACTAAATACATATTTAGGTACAAAATGAGTTCCGGAAGTACTACAGTTATCTCTAATAATTATATAAATGTATTAAATCGTAAAAGAAAAACAAATGGGAACTTCCAAGACGATGCAATTTCTCGAGTACATATAGGAGCTTTAACTCCTAATTCTAGAATCCTTGTAGAAGGAGAAGACTAAGAGGTTCTAAATGTAGAGCATGTATGACAAAACAAATTGTGGTCCCATTTTTATAGACATTTGTTCCTTATGTTTACAAAGTAGTGCCCTTAATTCAGAACCACATAAAATTGATGGCCCATATTAATGTGGAGAATCGTAAACTTAAAAAAAAAGTATGGTATATTCTTGTAAAGTCGCAGCATGGAGCAGGTGTAAACATATTACTGATGTTTTAATTCAAGTTCAGGTGCATGCTGTTCTAATTCATTTATGAGGATACATATAGTGTCTAATTGATCCAGATAAAGCTGTGGTATAACAGTTATCCATAATTAAAATGATTTTTTCAAGATATGATACATATTTATTATGTGAAAATAATTATTAACAATAAGTGTAATGTTTGAGGTATAATAAAGTTGCTTTTTTTTTTGTTTTGTGTCCAAGAGTTTTGATGACCATCTCTTCTATTCAATTGAAAATATCAAAATTGTTTATGCCTGTGAAACTTTTCAAAGCACTGTCACTGTTCAAGATATCAGTCTTTGTAGATAACCCGAATATATCAATGGCACAAGTGTTAGGTGGTCTGTTAACAATGTACACAACCAAGTATACTACTAAAATTATTATTGCTGTTCAACTAACTCAAGGGTGCTTGGGTGATACTTATTTCTTCTTCTGAATGAGGTTTTTCAACACAGCAAGTCATCGATACATCCTTCCTCAGTTCTCTTTCGAGGTACCTCCTTGTACTCTATTAGTTATCTTCCTAACGCAGTTTCAATAATTATATTTATATTTGGTTTTCTGGAGGTAAGAATTGAATACACAAACCTATACTAGTAAATTTCACTGGAAGTTGGACAGAATAAAACCAGTACAGAATAAAACCTATACATTTTGGCATTTTTTTTGCCCATGAATTGCATTTGGGCACACAACAATAGTAATTTCTGGTCGAAGACATATTAGATAGGATAATATTATCTACTTTCATTTGAATTTGTCCAATAGAGATGAATGGACAATAGAATATTAGCGCAAAAGCTCCTTACTTCACGTCAGTACTTGAACCAATTTTAATTTTTGCGGCTGTCACTGCTGTCAGAGGTATGTCATCAGTTGTCGTTGGAATGCTGGATTAATCCAGCGACATGGACGACGTCGCCCAAATGACTGTATACTCATTTGGGCGACAAAATCGCTGGTTTTCGGCGACAAAATCGTCACATGAATTTTCGCCTTAAGGGTAAGGGTATTTCAAAGTGTAGCATGACAGATGAGAGAGTAAGCTGAGTTTTGAAACAGTGATGACGTAGAGCAGTTCAGAGATTCTTGCGGCTCATTTCAACTGTTGGATGCTGATTAATTTTGGAGTATTTTATTTAGGAGGAAATTGCGGTATTGCAGCCATCTTTATTGACAAATAGTAATTTTGAAGGCTGTTACGATGTTTCACAACAAAAAAAGAATTAAAAGGTTTCTTTCTGGGTTTTCTCTCCCAAAGGCTACTGTGGGACTGTGGGAGGTATATTCATCATTAAATGGTTTCGTTGTTATTTGTTAGGCTACATTGTTCGATTGATTGCTTCTGACAAATATCTTAAAATATTCAATTTATATTTTATAGATTAAAAGAATTAAAAAATGAAGGTATTTCGTTGAGAGGTAAAACATCAACAGGCTCTAACCCGATCACCATTTTTTTTCGACTCATACCATTCATTCAGAGAATGAAATACAATCTTAGGTACCAAAATATCGGTATAACACAAAAATTCGAAATTTGTGAGTTATACCACTTGTCCTCTGATCGGCTCATATATTCGTTGAAGTAATTATTATAATCATTGTTTTATATTCAGTTGTAAGGTTTACACTCAATTAGGGTTCTTAGATTAGTTCAAAAGCTGTCGTTGCGATTTCGTCGGTCCATGAAAAGGATAGGAGGACAGCGTCGTTGCGGCAACATCGTCAGGTGGCCACTCGTCACTTTTTACTGTCTTATCGACACCGGTCATCCAATCATAAATCCTCAAAAACAATTTTTGTCAGTGATGTGACTTTTAGCGACACACGATTCTTACGGGTTAAATGCACAAAAATGTAGTGAAATTATTTGAAATATGTTTCTAAAATTTCTTCCGCAACCGAATCGTCTCCCATATTAAACTTTTTGCCTGCACTTCAGCAATACCGCGGAAAACAATTTCGAATATCATTGGATTTAGGCAGTTCTATCGGTCACTCATCTAAAAAATTTATTGAGGATTACCTTTCTACTTCAATTCAAAACATTTTGTTCAACTCACTTGAATACTGAGTCCAACTTAATTCAATCACCATTAATCATTCTTGCAGAAATGTTTTTTACATGAAAGTTATGAAAAATAAACAATTGGACAACAAGTTCCTACACATGTTTCGAATTATCTCAATGCATAAGAAATTTCAATTGACAGAATATCTGTCAGGGCACGATTCTACTCTTCTTTTTCTTAGAGTACCTTTGAGTAAGCTCTAGGTAAACTCGACAGGTTTGACAAGCGTACAATTTTTGCCAGACTAAGTTTTGGAACTCTGAGCATACTCTGGGGTAAGAGAGTAAGGTTTTAGAACAGTGACAGCAGATTCTGGGGTAAGAGAGTAAGGTTTTAGAACGCCACCAAAGCGTCATCCTTCAGATCAATACTCAGTCTATGTCTTTATTCGAGCACAGATCATCTGTTATTATATTCCAGGTCCGAATTGATAAAAGTAGTTGAATTTATGGAATTTTAATCATATTTTATTACATTCAATGAAGAGTGTTCTGGAAACGATACGTTTTAGGAGAAATAATGAAGGATACTTTAATTTTCTGAAATGATTGAGTATGTCAAATATGTTTCAAGATAATCTTCATCTCCTTGCATTATACTAATTTTTCATAGTTTTATGAATTCGCGAGTCCATAATGAGGTGACCAGTAGAAGTAGGAAAAAACTGTTAATTGTAGGTTATGTGTCATAGTTTTAGAAAACTTCACACCAAAATTCATTTCATTCTGAATAACCATGTCAAAGCTACAAAAAAAGAACTGTTTTTCAAATTTCAACAGCCTTTATCTTTCTTCTTGTGCTGAATTTGGAGAAATGGTAAATGAAAAAAGTGTTTTAATTGAGGAGAGGAATCTATGATTGAAATTAATGTACAACCAGGAAAATTTGCTTCCTTGCAAATAGCAAACGGTGTAGCTGAAATCTATTGATAATAATCATTGCCTGAAAGATGGAGTCTCACACTCTCATCCTCATCGGATTTTCCCACCAAAAACTCATAAATCTATTCGCAACGAAGTCCATCCAATGCGATTACGACAATTTCACGGCGCAACACTCTGAGCGTTGGTATTGAAGAAGAGAAATTTCACGCTCATGCTAATGGGATCACATTTGAGAAGATTATCATTTTAATCGACCGCACTGATGACGACGAATGATAATAAAAAGGGAGAAGGACTGCAAATTTACAACAGGGGCGTACGGATGATACAGGGGGGCATTACGGCAAAACAAATGTGGCGCACGTGTTGGACTCTTAACTAGGGGGGCGGGATGTATCACCGGAAAAATCAAGGGAGGATGGAACTTTATAGATATATCATATTGAGCACGAGGGGAAATTGTTTGTTCAATGGATTTGTCTCCAAGAAAAAATTGCTTCATGTGTAAGCAAGATCGTGTATAAAGGGAATTATGAAGTATATGATGATAATATGAGCATTGTTTCAATAAAAGCGCAATACTTCAATAAAACAAGGTTTTCTGTAGCAGAAAAAAATCAATTTTATAACGTTAACATTTGAGTTAGCACCCATTGCTGCTATCTCTAGATCAACATCGAAAGCGGTTATACAGTGCTTCCCAACAACTCCGCAGCAAGAGGGACTTTTCTTTTCTATTAATATTTCCGAATGTTATTAGTTGAAAGAAGTGGTGCATCAAAAATGATAAAAAATTATATAAAACTTGGCTAACTGAGACTTCCGGTTTGAGCGGAAATCACTATTTTCCAATAAAAGCACTTGATGTGAAGCGCTTCAAGTAAACTTGTTTAAAATTTCAATTTAGATCCATGTGCCAAATTTCAGGTCGGAAAACCATCAAAAATATTTTTTCTTCTTTTGCTCATAACTCTTCAAAAAATTGAATACGAACGGATTTTTTTTCGATGACTAATCTATATTATTGTCGAAATGAATATGATTGTGACTAGTAAATTTTATTTAAACTTAGATTTTCGACATCTGTTCGGATTCATTCTGGTGCAAAGTTGCTACTTTTCCTATTTTCGCCATTAAAATCTTTCAATTTCACATTCAATTCATATCCGTGAATCCCATAAATGCAAATCTTGCTGCAAATTACCAATTTATAGTTAGATTTCTGATTGAAATAAACTTTTGTCATGAATATCAATCGTTAGTACAATTCCAAAGCCAATTCATTATTTTCTATTATCACAGATTTCTGAAAATTCGAATGTATGTCGAGATACTAAGTTCAAACAAAATTTCCTATGCTTTTCATGCTGACACTATTATTGTCTAGTCACCAAAAAAAAAGCCATTCAGTAATTATTCAATTCTTTAAACAGTTATAAGCAAAAAAAGGAAACATATTTTTCACGGTCTTCAGACATGAATTTTTGCACATTGATCTTAATTGTAATTTCAAACAAGTTCACTTAGAGCATTTCATACAAAAAATTCGAATTTTCCGAGATAGTCGATATTTTTGGTTATAAACGGCGATTTCCGCTCAAATCAGGAGTCGCAGTTAGCCGAGTTTTATGTAATTTTTTAGCATTTTTGATTCGTCAACTTTTCGTAAAAAATCGGTTGGAGTTGCTGGGAAGCATTGTATAAATGTATAGGTCAAGGTTTACCCTCAACGGTAAATTTTGAACTGAAAATAAAAATTCATTTTCAGAAATTCTCAACGTTCTGGCAACATGGAAATCCACGTATTCCTTCAATACACTGATTTACCTCATTTAACACATACATACTACATTTTTTGATCGGAAAAAATGCTATTTTACACGACCATTTGTCAACTCAAAAGTGTCAACTCAACGTGGGTGCCGCATTTGTTAACACCGGGTCAAAAACAACAACAAATCGACGATTCGAGGCCTGCCTGGAGCCTGGAGTAATGAGAAAAACAGAACCTTATTTGCAATATGTCATCAAAGATAAATGTCACCGCTTATAAAAATGAATGAATTCTAATACCTTTCTGTTAAATCGCAAAGCAGAATCACAATTGATACCGCAAAAATCTAATATTGCATGTAAAAAAAAATTACAAGTTCATCAAATAGATGGAAGAGCAAAAAGTGATAGATATAAATGAACGAGTTGTGCTTGCTTACCTTCAGAAAATGTCGGAGCAGCACAAGGCGTATGTGGCTATCCATTCGATATTACAAATAAACAAAGGAGTCGATATAAAATCATTTGTAGAAGTGCATGCATTCATGAAGGTAATTAGTAAGAATGACGTAGCCAAGTAAGCATATGTATGCAATGAAGATGATTTGAGGAAGTTTTTCATAGATGCACCGGACATTACGTATTTCTTTTTGAAGGTGGTAGCCATTTGCGGTATCTTTGGGTCTTTTAGAATTATGCGATTTGCGCTTACATGGTATCAAAGATGAAGGAAGGGTATTGGTTATTACTATTCAACCGTCTAAGACAGTGAAAGCTCGACGTTTCACTGTAGCCGACAGTGAAGCAATTTTTTTAGTGAAATACTGTGAAATACACTGGACATGCTTTTCGACGTACGTCCGCTACCATTATGGCAAATAGTGGCATGACAATAGATCAAATCCAACGACAAGTAGGATGGAAGTCGTCAGCTGTGGTCACTGGTTACGTTGAAGAGAGCATCAGGAATAGGAAGAATGTTTCAAACATTATTGGGAGTGCCATTGATGGAAGTTCAGCCTCACTGAGTTCTGAGAATGTTAATAGCATTCATTTAAATAACATTTCCTCCGATTTGAAAAATCGAATTATTAATATCTCAAAAAATACTAGCTGTACTGTCCATTCCCACTTAAGAAATTAAAATTGTCAAATACTACCATGCACTTTTGGGTCGAAAATCAACCTTAAGAGAAATATCCAGGAGAGTACATAGTGAATACGGTGATGGTCCACAAGATCAATTGCTGATCAATGGTTCCGTAAGCATGGAAGGCCTATTAAAATGCTAAAGTGTTTATCGCCGGATCAGAAGTTCAAGAGTTTTTGTATCTTTTTTGCTATTCTTTTTTTGTTATTTGTCCGGCGCATTTTTTCATTCTTTTATACAATATAATGTAAAATATATATCTATGGGAGATGATAGCCCTTCTTAAGGGCCCTGTAGCGGGCTTCGAACATCTGAAGTTCTGAATAATCATCGCTTGGACTTGGACCGGTCAGACCTGGTGTTGAAAGAGACCCTCCTGGCCTTACGAGCAACATTTTCATTTTTGAATTCAAATATTGAAGGGATTTCAGCAGTGAATATCTTCGAAAACTAGCGGAGGCGATTCTTCTCCACGAGATCCCATTCGCCGACAGAGAAGTATTTTTGTGAGAGGAGACTTTTGAAAGGTTATGTATTATTTTTAGTTTGTTCGTTTCCTCCTCTTGTCTTTTCATTTTTCAGGTTGAGTTTCGGGTATACCTTGGAGAAACCCATCCGTTTTTGGACGAGGGAATCCACATTGAAGAAATATATCCCCATCAATATTTTTGAATTTCAGCAAATTTTGTAAACAATAGTTACAAATCACCACACTCACGGGGAGAAAGGGTTTTTTGCTGAGGTTTTTCCCTAAGCTCTTGTATCATACGTCGAATTGTATGGTACCCCGTTACACCAACCTCTGCTAACACATATACAGCTCTCAGTCAAAAGAATATATATATATATATATTGTTTTAAAGTTTATAGGCAAATATATATGCCTCATTTCTACTTATTTCCTAATAATAATAATGATAAGTTTTAGAATTACTTCATATACCGCCCTCAGTTTGTCCTACCTCTCACTCCTTGGGACAGATTGAACTGACTGGGCAACTGGATTGGCTACAGAGAACGTCTGAAATGGGACATCGAATGGAATACCATAGTGATGAATCCAGTTTCTGTTTGGGCATGCATGATGGCAATGCAAGGGTGAGAATACGACCTGGTGAAATACGAGATCCTCAAAATTTCTATGGAAAGGCATGTGCACCACACTGTTGAAATTATAGTATGGGGGAGCTATTGCTTATGGAATTAGATCACCTTTGGTGTTCGTCAGAGGCAACATGACCTCTGTGCATTACATCCAGTAGGTGGTGGGACCACATGTTCTGTCTTATATACGGACGCTCATCAACCCACTTTTCCAATAAGATAATAATATCCATAATAACGTTGGCCTATTTTGAAGACAATGAAGTTGATTTGTTGCCTTGGTCCCGTAGATCTCTCGATATTCCACCCATTGCACACGTCTGGGACATTATGGGAAAAAGATTACTCCGTTTACTGCATCCTCGACAGACTCTATCACAGTGGTTCCCAACCTGGGGGTAAATTACCCCTCAAGGGATAAAACGGGGTTTTCTGAGGGTTAATTTTTATTTTTATTGTAACCCGGGGTAAACAAAGTATTATTTTTGGTGGGGGTGGCGTAATTGCTAATACATATCTAACCCGATTTATGGGTAATGATCTCAAAAAGGTTGGGAACTGCTGCTCTACCAGTACAACGAGGTACAAGTAGCCTAAGATTATATAGCTCAAGAGTATATCGGTCATCTCAGTAAGAGTACGCCCAGACGTGTTTCTGAGTGCATAAGACATCGTGAAGACCCAACATATCATTAATTTCTTGCATTTTTTCAAACGCTTGGATTTTTCTGAAATTTCTATCCATTACTAACCTAACCCTAAGGGACTCCTACAAAAAATTGATGTAATAAATTCATTATTACTCTATGTCACTCAGTATAGTTCAAACTGACCAGACTCTTTGAAGTCTAAAAATTTATCGGGATATCTGTCCATAGAATAATTTTCATACAGGCGAATACGAAGAATCACCTACGTCTTGATCGCAAACATAAATTCTCCGGTGAATAAAATATTCATTAACTAGATAGACAAGATTCTTCATCAATGAGGGAGCGGGTTTATAAATGGAACTGTAAAATATCTAACGAAAACCAATTATTTCTCGAATTTTATAATATCGGTAAATCATATTGTTATATTCCTGCTGCTTCACTGTGGGTTATGGCCAAGCAGGTCGATATTTTTTACGAGGAGGGGACATGCCATCGGAATGGCTACTGTAACTGGATTCTGAGATCACTTCATAAAGGAACTACATAATTCTCTATGCAACCAGACCCGCTTGATAAAGGATTAATGGAGTTAGAAAAGGCGTCTCGCATTCTTTCTTCAGTGTATCGAGTTTGTAGCCCACAGGAGGTGAAAAAATACAGAAGTTTCGTATTTGAATTCATCAGTATATCCATGAGAAATACAAAATATTGCAACGATCATTACATAAACGAAGAACTCTTAAACTTTTCAGCGATAATGCATCATTCCCAGCTCAAAATATACAAATTAAGTAATTATTACTTATATCATTTAAGAATATTTATGAATAAAGAAATATCTAATTACAGAATATTAAAATCAGCAAAATGTTCACTTTCTTCAAATAATATTCATATTCATATTCATATTATTAATATTTTTTCGAGTGCAGAGCAATGTTCCGATTTGAAAACTGTACTGGTGGTTTGTCAATATGTTAATGTTTAATCAAAAATGTTTACATCATTCGTTGATGAAAAATTTTTATGAGATGATTTCCATTGAGATCTGATGAACTTTCCACAAAGAAAAAAACTGCACTATCATCTGAAACTCCATCGTTGATGGAACAATTTAATTTAATTATCATTAAATCGAAGTATAGATCTGAATATGCTGAGAATTATAAACTTGTCAAACGCCTTTATGATACTACATTAATTTCTGATAGGAAATATTTCATTCAACTTTAATAAACAATGCGAAGTCAAAAACTGCATGAAGCATTATCAGAGAAGTTACAGGAAAGAATAAAATATCTGAAAATACAGCCAATATCAACAGCGATCTAAACATGACCCAATTAGCAACTAAATTCAACGATTTTTTCATTAATATGTCAAGTCTTATATCTGGAAATTCCAACACTGTTCAGACTGTTGGTTCTTGCGAGAGCTGTAGTGTGACTAACTCCTTTTGTCTGTTTGAGGTTCTAGAACTTGAAATTGTGTCTATTGTAAAGATGATGAAAAATAAAAATATATAAAAATCAGTGCCACTTTTCGTTGTAATTTTATAACTCAAGAACGGACTCACCTATCCAAACCAAATGTTTAGGCTTTGTTCAGACTATTTAGTAGATGATTTATGTGAAGTTTGAACAAAATCGGTCGAGCGGTTCTTCATTTATCAAAGGAAACTTTTTGAAAATGTTACTATAAAGGTGCTTTTTTTTGGATGTTAGGAGGGGGGTTTGGGGCAAATTTCAAAGGGTTTTATCGACGAAAAATACGGAATTCTCGTAAAGCTTCGCGTTTTCGGAGCGAAAAGATGGGGCTGTATTTAAAAAAAAATCGCGGAAAGGCGAAAAAACGCCTATTTTGGCAAAAGGAGCAAAATTGTGGAAAGGAATTCGGAAGAACGGTCATTTAGATATGACGAAGTTCCAATGGTAGTAATAAAGCGCCATATCTCTTTATTAAACCACTCTGTTTTATATTGAATTGTGCATTCAGATCAGGTCTCTGTCCGGAATTTTTACAAAAATCAATTGTAAGACCTTGCCACAAAAAGGGAGACTCATAGGATCTGGCCAACTATAGGTCAATTAGTCTTGTAACATCTTTCACTAAGATTTTCGAAAAAATCTTAGCGAATTGACTTCTGAATTTTTTCAAGAAATATGAAGTACTGTACTGGAAGACAACATGGTTTCATTCAGGGCAGAAGTACAGAGACTGCAATATTTGAGTTGTTGCTTTGCAAGTTGTTGTTTTGCAAAGTGATAATGGTTGTTTCAGATCGTCTGAGAGGACCATTCTACGTGGTGTACCTCAAGGTTCTATCTTGGGGCCCATTTTATTTATCGTATATAGACGTATATCGTATATAGACGACTTACCTGAGATATTCCAGTCAAAAACCCATTTGTCGAAAAAATATTTTACGGATAACGCACTGTTACTGGAAGCAATGAGTGAAGCTTTCCTTTATGTTGACGTACTAATAATATTTTGAGTTCGGTGAATATTGAAGGAGTCATGATTAATTTAATTCTATCTATGTCATTAGTAGAGAATTGGTGTGCAAAAAATAACCTAGTTCGCAACCTAATTCGAATTTACCATGGTAAATTCGAATTAAGTGTCCAATACAGGAGACTGGACAACATAATTTACCATGGTAAATTCGATTAAGGGTGTCCAATACAGAAGAATGGACAATAGAACATACGCGCAAAAGCTTCTGACTTCACGTCAGTGCTTGAACCAATTTTTTTTCGTGATTTTTTTGTCGAGGGGTGCGATTCTCAAAATTTTTTTTTTCGGCAAATTTTCTAGGGGTACGATTCTCACAAAATTTTTAAACACATATTTATGTTGATTTTCTACTACTAGTTACCAAGCTTCAATTCGATCGAATATTTATTTTTTCAGTTATCAAGGAAATAATATTCCAGGTGGGTATAACTCGGAAACCGTTAGACCGATTATGCCCAAAAACGAACTCAACTCTCCCTTTCGGATACGCAACCTACCCTGAAAATTGCAAGTCCCTATCTCCTTTCGTTCGAAAATTATCGAGGCAACGGTCACCCATCTACTGAACTCACACAAGAATGCTCGAATCTCCAACAGTATTTAACCGATCGTATTAAAACTTGAAACTTGGCAGTAAAGTTACGTTATGAAGGCTCTTGCAAAATTTCAGCAATTTCAAACGATTAGTTACTGATATATAGAATTTTTTTTTCAATGATTTATTAAAAATTTTCTACAAATGCTATCCTCACCAAATTTTGCAAACATTTCCGTGTTGGCATTCTACAACTAATTACCATGTTTGAATTCAATCGGTTCAGTATTTTTCGAGTTAACGAGGAACAAAAAACCACCAAATTTCAGAATATTTCAGATGGCTATAACTCTAAAACCGTTTGGCCGATTATACTCATAAACAAACTGAAATGTCGCGTTCTGGTGCACATCCTAACCTGAAAACTTGAAGCTGCTATCTCTTTCCGTTCTCAAGTTATCGTGACAACAAAAATATTTTTTAATAATTTTCTAGCCATACGATTCGCACAAAATTTCACAAACGTGCTTAGGTTTATATTCTACAACTATTCACCAAGTTTCAATTCGATCGGATTTACATTGGTTGAAAATAAAATTATTACTCGGAAACCACTGGGCCGATTATGCCCATTAACGAACTTGTCCGTCGTATTGGGATACGCCACCCACCCTGAAAATTTCAAGTCGCTAGCTCTTTTCGTTCTCAAGTTATCGTGGCAACGGCCGGACGGCTGGCCGGCCGGACAGAATCAAATTTGACCTTGAATTCTTCATTGGGGAGTCGAACTTAATCGTTTGAGACCATTTTCGTCAAAAAGTTCGAAAGTTACAGACATTTGGGCATAATGATAACGCGATGTTCCCCAGAACATACGCGCGAAAACGTTTTCATGTTCTCGAGTAGTTGATCAAACTTGATCCCTCCCGACAACATTTTCTTTCCTTATGGTAGGGTTCCAACAAGCTCCCAAACTAAACTTTTAGGAATATATATTGACATCCACCTGAGATGGTCTGTACATTGTGAATCACTAAGAACTAAGTTAAATTCTACTGTATATTTGTTGGGAGTTTCGAGGAACCGAATCGATGACAACACGTTGAAGATAATGTATTCCGCTAATTTCCAATCTGTACTATCTTACGGCATAATTTTTTGGGTAGGTACTATTTCTAACACAAAAAAAGCTATACGAACAATTTTCAACATGGTATTCAGAGAGTCGAGATGTATTAGAAAAAAATTGGTTCAAGCCCTGTGGATAGGAGCTTTTTGGTGCTCTCGTTCAAATAGATAAATTAAATCTCCGAAAGTATTGGTTTCTCAGAGTTGGGAACTATAACAATGGATTCCTATGATAGAACTGCATCATGAAAGAAATTGAATTTAAAAAAAGTGTCGTTTAAAAAAAATGCTTCACAAATTATCTTTAGACAAACAATCTATCTACAATGCTTTAATGCTTCCTGATATTTGAGTAGGTAGAGGATTACGAACAAATTATTTTAATAGTTCAAAATATATTAATCAAATACTATCCTCTTTTCATAATTTAAAATGTCATAGTTCATACCACTAACACATTCTTTTCTGTTTTATGAACCTTAACTCAAAAAAAAAAATGTTTGATACACAAATGTAGATCCATATTTCAGTATTTTTTTGCTACCAACATTATGAAAATACTGTATATAGGAACATGTCTCACTACTCAAGCAAGTAAAAGGTAATATTAACCTCAGTGGTCTACGAACAGTAATTTCTTTTGATGATTCCATTATGTTCTTCTTTCCTATTGCCTTCATACACTAGATCATTCAAATGATCCAATTCTAAATCTTCTGAAACATCATCCCCAATATTTATACATAATTTATTCAATATGAAATCAGTCAATATTATTTTCGGTTTAAAAACAGTCTTGTACATATTCACAAATTCAAGAATCAGATAATTGTTTTCCAAGAGAAAATATCTGAAAACTATGAATTGACAATCTCTAATAGCTAGAAAATATGACATATATGAACAGTGAAGACAGACAGATTCTGTGTTCACATTCTGTGAATACAACTTACGATGTATTATAGAAATTTTGAAACATCATATCTCCGAAAGTATTAGCTTGTTAGAGTTGAAAATGATAACAATGGATTATTATGATGAAACTGCATCTTAAAAAAATTTAATTCAAAAGTTGTAATGTAACAAAAAAATATTTTTTTTCGTTACTCCGAAACTACTAGACCGATTTTGCCCAATAAGGAACTCAACCGAGATATTTATCCATCAAATCTACTCTGTAAATTTCAACTGTCCCTCTGTCCGTTTGTGAGTTATCGTGTTAACGGCCGGCCGGACGGCCAGACAGAATCGATTTCGACCACGGATTCTTGATCAGTGAGTCAAACCAAATCGTTCAAGACCATTTTCATCCAAAAATTTGAAAATTACAGACATTTGGCCAAATTGATAAGCACTCTGTTCCGAGGAACAAGATCGCCAAAAACAATTTTCTTACAATGCCAGGTCTGTATATATATATATATGAGTTTTTAACAGTATTTTCTGAGGTTTAATGATATTAATGCTACTCGAAGAATGTGTGAATATTTATTTCCACCTCACAAACTTTCAATGACTGAGAACAATATATTCTATAAGAGCAGAATATTAATCAATTACCTGCCGAGAAAAATTAGATGAGAGATGTTGTTGATTCTAAAATTTTGAGAAGGATTATATTTTCAATTATATTTGAGTGTGAACCTTCTTGAATTTAAAAATTTATTGTAGAAAATTGTAGAAAGTTTCTTCGGGAAAATATTTTGAATTGTTTTATATCTGTTATTGGCGCTCTAGTTCCTCGGAACTGAGTGCTCATCAATTTGCCCAAATGTCTGTAATTTTCGAATTTTTCGATGAGAATGGTCTCAAACGATTTGGTTCGACTCACTGATCAAGAATCCGTGGTCGAAATTCATTCTGTCCGGCCGGTCCGGCCGTCCGGCCGTAGGCACGATAACTCTCGAACGGAATGAGCTAGACAGTTGAAATTTTCAGAGTAGGTTTGAGGGATAAATATCTCAGCTAAGTTCGTTATTGGGCAAAATCAGACAGATGGTTTCGGAGTAACAAAAAAAAATTTTTTTTTTACAAAACAAATTCCAAATTAAATTTTTTTCAATAAGCAGTTTTACCATAAGAATCCATTCATATTATTTTTAACTCTAACAAAATAATACTTTCGGAGATATGATTTCTCAAAATTTCAATGCAAATCGTATTTCTACGTTTTCACAGAATTATTCTGTGGGTGTTCTATGAATTGTTATAATGTCAACTCATTTTCCTGAGACATGACGTTGTATCATTGTCATTCATTCCAGCAATCGTATAAATATGAGAATTATATTATAATATCATACTCTTTGTTGGTTGATATTTTCAAGCCGATGGTCAATCCATATGATGATGGGAATGGTAATGGTAAATTAATAACATTGTCATTCATGCCAGCAATCGTATAAATATCAGAATTATAATATAATATCATACTTTTTGTTGGTTGATATTTTCATGACGATGGTCAATCCATATGATGATGGGAATGGTAATGGTAAGTTGATAATATTGAGTTCAGAATAACAAAACTGGAATATTGGTGTATTGGAGTAGATTTCAGGAAAGATATATATATATTATCGTTCATCATAGAATTGAGGAATGAATATCTCGGATGAGTTCGTTGTTGCGTAGAATTCTTCGATTGGTTTTGGATTGATAATTTTTGGCACTCTTGTTGAATTTAAATTCTTCTATGATGTTTGAATTAAATTTCTGCTAAGATGAAGTTCTAAATTTCAATAATGAATCATACTTCTATGTTTTCACAGAATGCTATAATTATTCTATCTAAGCTTTATTATATGATCTGTGATCATACTCGTACATTTCATCCTGTTCTATAAGAGAGAGTCAAATTCATTTCAGCTATTTTAATTTGGTTTCTTTCATGGTGCAGTTCTCATTCTCAGATTGCTCATTTAATCTTGATAAATAAACTATTATTTGAATTGAATTTCCTTTATGATGCAGTTCTATCATAAGAAAACATTGATATAATTCTCAACTCTGAGAAACCAATACTTTCGGAGATATAATTTGTCTGTTTGAACTAGAGCGCCAGAAAGCTCCTGTCCACAGGGCTTGAACCCATTTTTTGTAGCAATTTTGAAAATAAAAAGTTGTTGATTCGTTACTCACTAAAAAACCTCTCGAACGTTCCTTGGAGTAGTTGATGGGGCCTGGGACTCAAAGTGATCCGAGCCACACCGCTTACTGCATTCTGTGCCCTAAATCCTCGGCCAGAGATTCAATTCGGTAAGTAGTTCGCTTTCATTCCGCCTAGGCATCCTATGATTAGTACGACACTCCTAACTTCATGCCTTGGATACAGGATCCCCAGTTCGAACATTAAATCCTTATATTGTTCCCTCTCCTGTTCTGGTTTCATCACCACATTATTTTCTGCGGGAGAGGAAAATCTGACGATAAACAATTCCTTGAGTTCTTTGTCCATCAGGAGTATATCTGGCTTTATGGCGTGGATCTGCCGAGTTGTTGGAATCGCATAGTTCCCGTAGATGCGAGCTCTATCATTTTCAACAACTGCTTCAATCTCCAGAGACACATATGGTAGCACTGGTTTGTTGTCTATACCATAAACCTCTCTCAGATGGAAGTAGAGAATTTGGAATGCCACATTATATCTTTCCCCATATCCTGACGGAGCATGGACGCTGCGAGCAGATAGAATGTGCATAATAGTTTCCTGCTGACTGTGGTGTACTCTGCAAGTTGTTGGAGTGTCCACTTCCATGATGTTCTCTTTATACCATCTTATCACCCTATCTTGACAAGCTATAATAAATCCCTCCATTTCCGACTTGAGCCCAGTTGACTTCAAAAAGGCGAAGGATAATTCTTCCGACAGGCCCTGATCTTTAGAGAAAAACTGAAATATATGGAGTGCAGGTGTTTACCCATGTGACCTTCAGTTTTGACGGTCATATCTCTCAGCCAACTGTTCTTTGGTCTGTTGGCTTGATAGGTGTTAGTATTCCAAACTTTGCAAACCCCTGCCTCCCTGAGTTCGTGGAAGGTATACTCTTTGTATCGAGCAGTTGGGATGTAGGCTACGGTTCATGTTCATCACTTTACGAGTGGATTTGTTGAGCTCGAGATTTTCATTCAATGTCCAGTTAACTACCCTGAAAGAGTAGTTGACTATTAGGAGTGCCAAGCTGTTCGTAGCAGACACTTCATTCGTATTCAAGATGTCGAATGCTTATTACCCCTTCTAGTTCGATGTTTTCTCCTGTTTCTTCACTTCTTCCTTTGCTTAGATGAACAACTCCACATTTGTGCAAACTGATTGGCATTCCTATTACTAAGGTGTATTCAGCAACGATATTTAGTAGTTGTTGTAGTGCTGCCTTGGAAGGAGCGTATAGTTTCAAGTCGTCCATGTAAGGATATGTGAGATCAGATGTTCTCTTCTGCCTGATGGCCTGGCATTTTACCCTATTCTGCTTGATCTCAACTTTGTTAATGGTTTTAGTGTTATACACAATAACGGGCGCAGCGAGTCTCCTTGAAATACGTGTGTCTCCACCATCCGGTATAAGTAGTCCGACCTTGGGATCGAAGGAAATTATTGTTATTACTATGAAACTATGAAATACCAAAAAAAATTAAATTCTTTCCACAGGGTTCATCTGAGTCCTTAGTTGTGGGTCTATCGGTTTATTTTCATTTACGTAGGTATATTCATGCATTCAGAATTCGTAAGAAAATTGCATCTCACACACTCACTCACTAACAGATAAACTGATTTATTGAGCATTTAATGGAGAATAAATGGCAATAAAGGAAGTTGGACAGCAATGTTTTACTTTAATCAATTAATTTCTTCAACCAATAGCAGAGTAAATGTTTAATTGCATCAATTACATTTGATTGCAAATAATTTTGAGTTCATGTAATTGAATAGTAAATCCTAATTCTTGGCAAAAAATCTTTCAATCGACTGATTTCTGGTGTAATTAATTCAAATAGCACCGGAAGTTATTACCACTTATTTCAATTAAAATTTATTTGAATCGCTGCTTATTGAACTGCAATTGCAATAATATTCAATTAATAAAAAAATTAATGATGTCACATAAATGCAAATATGTTATTACATTTAATTACATCAATTATGTGTGAGAAATTAATTCCGAAATATTTTCATTAATAAAAGCGATGTAAAGGCCATGTAGGCCTTTATATCGTCGAGCTTCCGCGGAATATATTTTTTTTTACCGTATAGAGGAAAAACTTTTTATGGGCTTACCCTGAGATCACCGCTCTCTCAGGAGTATGAGACCAAAGTTATTGGTTGGTTACTCACTAAAAAACCTCTCACACATTCCTTGAAGCAGTTCTTCGTCCTGTCCTTACAGCGTCTCTTAACAAAAGAGATGAGCTGCAAGCGGCCTTCATAGTTGATGGGACCTGATGACTCGAAGGCATCCGAGCTCCATAATTATATTATTATTATTATTAGAATGTTCAGTAGCAATTTTAATTGGTATTTCAAGAATTAAAGGAAACCTATTCCTTAAACATAATCCGATTTAGGTATTATTATTATATTCGGATATATTACAAGTAACAAAAGAATAGGCCATCGGTAGATTGTTGTTGGGGAATTTTAAAATGAATTTGAATGAAATTAACCTGGGCGGACAGAAAAAAATGTATCATTCTAGATGTAAAACTATATTATTGACGGAGGTATTGAAAAAATATTGGAAGCCGAGTAGGTTCAGTAGCTGGATATGTGACCGTTACCACGATTACTTTCGAACGGAAAGAGATAGGGACTTACAATTTGAAGTTTAGGTTGCGACTCTGAATTCGAAAGTTGATTTTGGGCATAGTTAATTAATGGGCATAACTGCGGCAAAACTGTTCCGGAGCTATACCCATATTAAATTTTGTTGTTATTTCCTCAATACCTCAAAATATACAAATTCGATCCAATTTAAACTTGATAGTTACTTGTAGAATGTTGACGCACTAATTTTTGCGAAACTTCGGGAATTTTCTATCACTAGAAAAAATAAATAAATTTTGTTCTTCAAACATTTTTATATTTCAGAAGCTTACCGTCAGAATCCGCTGAAATTCAGCACATACCTTCGAGGCACCATTTTACAATCGAGTAGGTACCCTAAACCCTAAAAATATAGATCTGATTGAAACTTGGTAATTAGTTCTAGAATTTCGACGCTCCAATTGACGCATAATTTTGTGAGGATCGTATAGATTGGAAAGAGAATGACAATTTTTCTCAAAAAAATTTCCTCAAAAATTTTATATTTCAGAAACTATCTTATAGATTCCGCTGAAATGTCGCACAAACCCTCGAGCCGTATTTTATTGTCCCAATATTTCCAAAGATACTGATCCGAACAAATTGAAGTACCCACTTACTCGGTTGATGAAAGACGGCTTAAATTCATATATAGATTCATATAGTTATTCGTGAGGGTGTGTAGGGAGTGAATAGACAGAATAACATGCGCCTAAAAGCTCCTGATTTCACGTCAATGCTTATCAAGATTTTTTGTAGGATGGATTTTCATTGGATTAACATGATAAATATGACCGCCTGATTAATTCAATTGATTATTATTAACCAGTTATAAGTTATGCATATTTCTAACCCTATTCGAACATTTTTCTCAAACAACCTTGCAGGTGTACAGTTCGCTTTTTCAATCAGAGAACATCGCGTTGAACGACTGAAAATATGCATCTGCAGCTTCCTCACTTACAACGAGAACCAGCTACAAATAACAAACATTTCATTCAGAAAAAAAGGAAAACAACATCCATACAAGTCGTACAATTTATTTATCTGGTAATCCGAAGAGTGTCCAGCTATAATTTCAACACTTTACAGCTACTACAGAAAATCAATTAAGGCGAAATGAAAACTGGTATTCCATTCAAGACTGTCGAGGTGATCCTCGTTCGTTTTCAAGAATGTGGTCATCGTTATGAATGAATTAAAGTCACCGGATTGGAGTGAATGCTGTAGGCGAGGTTTTTATGTACTTGCCTAGTACAAATCTTGTCTTTAGATTCATTCAATATTTCACCTGTCATAAGATATCGTCATTTATTTACTTCGATTATCTTCGATCATTCCCGATAACGGCATTTAACCTATGCTGGTTCTAAAATTCTTCCTTTCTTGGTAATAATCCGTTTTATCACGTTTTATTCTACAGGGTTACAGGGTAAGTCGTACTGAATATTGAAGGCCGTTATTATTCAGGTCATTTCTGATTAATTTGGTCCTATAATATGTTCTCCAAAATTTCACCGTTATTGAGATATTGAATTTTAAAGATTGATTTTCCAGTCCCTCATTTTCTGGGTTTTATATCGATTTTTTTCTAGGTTTAAAGCTTCTTGGTTCCGTTTTTTATGTATCTAGTTAGAAAGGATGTCAATTAATAAAAATGACCAACAAAAACTCAACCTGCTACTAACAGCTTAAAAAGACTGCTTGAATTTTGACTTTGAAAGCTTTTCATAAAAAACATGTATTGAAGTTATTCTGCAGATGCTTTAAAGTTTAAAAACTTCTTCGTCTCTTCAGCTGTTCAAAAAGGTATAAAACTTGTTGTTAAAGAGGTAAAAGAAGATAACAACGAAGCAAATGAAATACGTTCTCTCTTTGAAGCCGACCTAACCACAAAAACTAATGTTGTCGCTCGAAGGCTTGGTACTTCCTAGTGGAAAGTCTGGTTCTTAATGCACAATTCTGGGCATTACCCTTACCATTACACGCCAGTGTAAGTAATTATCATAACGCCCATTATTGGGCTCCAAATACCCGAGGTAACCCAAAGAAAAAAAGAACAAAAGGATCACAAAGGAGATTCAGTCTAAACGTGTGGATGGTCATCATATCGAATCACTTGATAGGGCCATACTTCCTGTCCGATAATTTGGATGGCGAAACATATGAAAACTTTTTGAGGGGGGAGTTACCCCCTTTGTTTGAAGACTTGCCTATTACAGTGAGACGAGACAGGTTCTTTCAACATGGCTACCCATTGAACTAAAGAAGAAGTATTCGAGCATGGTTGGACGAGAAGTACCCAAATAAATGGTTTGGAAGAGGCGGACCCATAGCATGGCCGGCGAGTAGCCCAGACTTAATGCCGATGGATTTTTATGTCTGGGGTCATATGAAAAGCCTAGTGTAAAACCAAATGACGCTGATTGCAAATGTCTATATTCTGAGACAGAGGATTATTGATGTAGCCGACGAAATGAGGCGGACCCTGCAAACTTCTAATTTAAGGACGAATGAGAATTTGTGTGAGAAATGACGGCGGCTGCGTCGAACAAGAGTTAAAAAAATATTTTGCTGTTTCTTTCTGCTTTATTTGCGTATTATTAGCTTCTTTTACCTCAAACTAAAAACGTACCCTCTACTAACATAACTGTAATTTGGTCAATGTTTTGCCTATTTAATAGAGAGTGTTATAGCTTTTTGAATAGCTGAAGAGACGAAGAAGTTTTCAAAAGCATCTGCAATATAACTTCCATAAATTTCTTTTTAAGAAAAGCGCTTCAAATTTAAAAACATTCAGTGAAAATTCTTCGATTCTAACCTTTGTCAAGCTGTTAGTAGTAGGTTGAGTGTTTCTTAATAATTTTTTTTTCATTAATTGACATCCCCTCAACTGGATACATAAAAAAATGGGTTCAAGCCTTGTGGACAGGAGCTTTCTGGCGCTCCTGTTCAAACAGACAAATTATATCTCCGAAAGTATTGGTTTCTCAGAGTTGGGAATTATATCAATGTATTCATCTGATAGAACTGCATCCTAAAGGAAATTCAATTCAAATAATAGTTTATTTATCAAGATTAAATGAGCAATCATGAGAATGAGAACTGCACCATGGAAGAAATCAAATTAAATCTGGCCAATTTTGCCCAATAACGAACTTAACCGAGATATTCATCTCCCTAAACTACTCTGAAAATTTCAACTACCTACCTCATTCCGTTCGAGAGTTATATCTATGTCTATGGATGAAAAGCAGTCTCACTACTCTCAGATCTCTTACTAACTTCATGTTCCGTTCCGAAATGTAAGAAATTTCTGAGAAAACCTAATTTCGGAGCAAACAACTGAGATTTTTCTCACTTCGCTCACAATTCTTCGATTGATTAGATAATTTCATGTCTCAGGAACATCATTTGACATTATGACAATTCATACATAGAATAATATCATTCTGTGACAACGTTGAAATACGATTTATTAATGAAATTTTGAAAAATCATATCTCCGAAAGTATTTGCTTGTTAGAGTTAAAAATGATATCATTGGATTCTTATGGTAAAATAGCTTATTGAAAAAAATTTATTTTGGTATTTGCCTTGTAAAAAAAAATTTTTTTTTTGTTACTCCGAAACCATCTGTCCGATTTTGCCCAATAACGAACTTAGCTGAGATATTTATCTCCCAAACATAATCTGTAAATTTCAACTGTCTAGCTCATTCCGTTCGAGAGTTATCGTGCCTACGGCCGGCCGGACAGAATGAATTTCGACCACGGATTCTTGATCAGTGAGTCGAACCAAATCGTTTAAGACCATTTTCATCGAAAAATTCGAAAATTACAGACATTTGGGCAAATTGGTAAGCCCTCAGTTCCGAGGAACTAGAGCGCCAAAAAATGGAACCTAGGAGCTCTAATCCAAGAAAGAATTGAAAATAAGTCAAAGAATGAGGGATTTAAAAAAAAAAACTTTAAAATTCAATATCTCAATACCAGTGAAATACCCGGAGAACATATTATATGTAGGACCAAATTCAGCAGAAATGACCTGAATAATTACCTCCTTCAAAATTCAGTACGACTTACACTGTAACCCTGTATTTTTGGCGCTCTAGTTCCTCGGAACTGAGTGCTTATCAATTTGCCCAAATGTCTGTAGTTTTCGAATTTTTCGATGAAAATGGTCTTACACGATTTGGTTCGACTCACTGATCAAGAATCCGTGGTCGAAATTCATTCTGTCCGGCCGGTCCGGCCGGCCGGCCGTAGGCACGATAACTCTCGAACGACGGAATGAGCTAGACAGTTGAAATGTTCAGATTAGGTTTGGGAGATAAATATCTCGGCTTCGTTTTTGGGCAAAATCGGTCACATGGTTTCGGAGTAACAAAAAAAATATTTTTTTTTCACACAACAAATTCCAAATTACATTTTTTTCAATAAGCAGTTTTACCATAAGAATCCAATGATATCATTTTTAACTCTAACAAGCTAATACTTTCGGAGATATGATTTTTCAAAATTTCAATAATAAATCGTATTTCTACGTTTTCACAGAATGATATAATTATTCTATGTATGAATTGTCATAATGTCAACTTATTTTCCTGAGACATGACATTATCTAATCAATCGTAGAATTATGAGAATAAAGTGTATTCCGAAATGTGAGCGAAGTGAGAAAAATCTGAGTCGTTTGCTCCGAAATTAGTTTTTCTCAGAAAAGTCTTACATTTCGGAACGGAACAAGTAAGAGATCTGAGAGAAGTGAGACTGCTTTTCATCCATAGACATAGAATGCTCAGTTCTCTCACTTAATGACGGGACTGATGGAAGGGAATATTATAACTTCCAAAATATTATGTTGGTGTTGAAATACTCGTATTTTGGCGATGCAACGGGGACCTCACCCAAAAATGTTTGGAAATGTTACGTAAATATTGAAAGCATAATTCTGTAGTTCGAGAGAGGAGAAAATTCGGTGAACGTAGATCAAGAAATTTTTGATCGATTACAAGGTAATTTTTCATTATTACTTCTCTTCTTTCATACATGTTTTATGGAATATCTACTATTTGTAGGTGATTTAAACCTGTTTTGGGCAATTGTCATACGAAACTTGTTTTCTTGGCTCTCTAGTTCCTCGGAACAGAGTGCTTATCAATTTGCCCAAATGTCTGTAATTTTCGAATTTTTGGCTGAAAATGGTTTCAAGCGATTTGGTTCGACTCACTGATCAAGAATCCGAGGTCGAAATCGATTCTGTCTGGCCGGCCGACCGGCCGTAGGCACGATTAACTCTCGAACGAAAGGAGTTAGAGGATTGGAATTTGCAAGGTGGGTTTGGAGCGTAAATATCTCGGACGGGTTCGTTAATGGGCGAAATCCATGAAGCGGTTTCGGAGGTATGGCTGATTTTAGTAATAATATTTTTTATGAATATTTCTGAAACCGATCACTCGATCTATCTGAAATTTAGCGTCAAATTGTAGAATCATGTCCTTTATACGAATGTGAAGTTTTGTATTGACCAGGTTACTACAAAGTATCAAAAAAAAAATTTGAAAATTTAAAAAAAGTTTTTCTACAATAACTCTCGAACGGAATGAGCTAGGTAGTTGAAATTGTCAGAATAGGTTAGGGAGATGAATAGCTCGGCTATGTTCGTTATTGGGCAAAATTAGCCAGATTTAATTTGATTTCTTCCATGGTGCAGTTCTCATTCTCAGATTGCTCATTTAATGTTGATAAATAAACTATTATTTGAATTGAATTTCCTTCATGATACAGTTCTTTCATATGAATACATTGATATAATTCTCAACTCTGTGAAACCAATACTTTCGGAGATATAATTTGCCTGTTTGAACTAGAACGCCAGAAAGCTCCTGTCCACAGGGCTTGAACACATTTTTTGATACAAAATTTGATTTTATTCGAATAAACACACGGATTGAGACAGTAGTAGATTGGGAAGTAAACTAATGGCGTATTCCATTGGTAGAACTCGTGCGCACTGAGTGCATGAATCGTATTCCATTGGGGAATTTCGTCAAGCATTTTGACACATTTTGACGTCCAGTGCAACATTTTTTGCACTCAGTGCGTGCTCAGTGCAGCACTGGTGCTGCCAATGGAATACGCCATTAGAAAGGCCCTACCAAAGAGCATTTGTTTACATCACCATAATAACTGTTTGTCAACACTTACCATATACCTACTGCTCCCCAAAAGTTAAGGAAGTTCAAAATATTTGTGATCGTCTCAAAAGTTGCCGATTCTTGTCACAAAATGTTCATTTATGAGAAATCAAATGTTTACTCTCTTATATCTGAATGGTTTTTCACTCCTCGTTTGATAACTTTTTCAGTTTCAGGCAAGTTTTTGTCGTTTGCGTTTTTGAGAAGTTTGGATCAGTTATCATTTTACGTTCTTACAATCAACTTTGACTCAAAATCCGAAAATTGCCTAGACGTAAACTAAGTGCGGATGAAGCCAATAGGGCTATTGGTATGTTCGAGGCGGGAATTAATCAGAGAAATGTGGCAAATTTCTTTCAAGTTATTGTAAGCGTAGTTTCCTGATGGCTCGTCCATCGATATCTAGAAACTGGAAACGTGACCGAAATACTGGGAAGTTGATGCCCAATATCTACCACTCCTGCACAAGATAGGTATCTGATGCGTTTACCAGTAGAGGTGCCTTTGAGTACTTGTCGAATCATGCTACAGCGCCTAATGAACGTTCCCGATAAATTGGTTTCGATTGAAACAGTCGTCGAAGACCGAAGTCTTCGACGTTAATCTACATTCTCGACTCCATTAACTCGAAATCATATTCGATTGGAATGGGCCAATGAGCATGTTCATTAAAACGATCAATCTGTCCGAGGTCTGTATCGTTCACAGATTAGTGATATATGGACGGTTTTCGTCCATCCTCTGTTGCCCAAAAATCGCAGATCGGTTCAGGAAGTTCATCCGTTCAGAGGTGGTTCAGTTACTGTTTGGAAAGGTATTTGTTTCAATGGGCGTACAAAATTGTTGGTGGTTGATGCTACCATGAATGCGCAGATTTACATGGAGCAAGACATTGACAATAATATTCCTTTGTTTTATGCTGCTATTGGGCCAAATTTCTTATTTTTGGACGATAATGTGCCACCCCATCGTGCGAGAATTATCCATGGTGCTCTGGATATCCATGGTATTCCACATTTAGCCCAGCCTTCTCGGTCTCTAGACATCAATACCATTGAACACGCTTTGGATCAGCTACTAAGAGCTTTGGATTCTCATCAACAACCTCCACATACCCTTTACTGAACTATATTTTTTCCAATTTTTCGAGTGAACTGACACTACAAATACCAAACATTGGTTCAAGCACTGACGTGAAGTCAGGAGCTTTTGCGCGTATTTTCTATTGTCTATTCTCCTGTATTGGACACTCTTAATCGAATTCACCATGGGGAATTCTATTGTCTGTACTCCTGTATTGGACACTCTTAATCGAATTTACCATGGTAAATTCGATCGAGAAAAAATCCAGAAAGAAAACTTTTAATAATCGAGATCCGATCGTGTTGAAATTTGGAACTTGGCTGTAAAGTTAGGTTTTGAAGGCTCTCGCAAAATTTCAGCGATATGAGACGGATAGTATCCGAGATAAATAATTCAATCCTGACATAATCTCGCTTGAATTTGCGCGTTGGCATTCTACAATCATGTTTGAATCGGAAAGGATTAGTATTTTTTGAGTTATTGAGGAAATAACAACAAATGTCAGATGGGTATAACCCCAAAACAGTTTGGTCAATTACGCAAAAATATAGTTGAGGGTGGCCTGCGAAGAATGGAATGTTGTTCCTTGTGCACGTTTCAATTTTCCTAAAAATAGAGGCACCAGAGCAAAGAAAAAGTGGGTAAGCCCTGTGGCAGGAGCTTTGGCGCTCTTGTTCAAACTTTGACAAATCATATCTACGAAAGTATTGATTTCTCAGGGTTGGGAATGATATTAATGGATTATTATGATAGAGCTCCATCAAGAAAGAAATTGATTTATATGATGGTCCAATTGTGGCTGCAAATGTTTCAAAACTATCAGGAGTCATTCTAAAGAATTAGGTAAATGAAATAGCAAGTTTTATTCATGAAACAAATCTAATGTATTCAGTTCAGAGAGAACTCACCCAGAATACTTATGTAGGAAATCTTAAACAATGTTACTAAGGAATAACTACCTGTTAGTTGGAAATGCCATTCTAAATCTTCCATAAGTGGAGAATGACTCGTTAATTATGCTCGACTTCCTTGTACTATTCATTTTCGACTCACTATCCAAAAACCTCTGCCTATGAACTTAGCGAATCAAAATTTCAAATTGTTTACATGAGTACATCAACCAAACTGTTCAGAAATACACTTTCAATTTCGATTTGCATTAATGACGTTCATCTTTCAAACTGGACCAAACGACAGCTACCGCAAACAGTAACCAGTTTGTTGAACGAAAGTAAGGCTTATGAGTAAAGAAATAAATTTGACATGTATGTTATAGGTAGATAAGATGAATATAGATAGAACGCAGACAGATAGAATTCGCATTCTGTGAAAACATAGAAGTACGATGTATTATTGAAATTTTGAAAAATCATTTCTCCGAAAGTATCCGGTTGCTCCGAAACCAACAGGATTTTGCCCAATAACGAACTTAACCGAGATATTTATCTCCCAAAGCTATCCTGAAAATTTCAACTGAATCGATATTGACCACAGGTTCTTGATCAGATAGTCGAACCAAAACGTTTGAGACCATTTTGATCCAAAAATTTGAAAATTACAGACATTTGGGCAAATTGATAAGCTCTATGTTCCGAGGAAAAAGAGCGCCAAAAACGGACTATTTCGGTTTTTCCTGTATATTTTGAAAATGCTTCGGAATATTTCCGTTCGGAAACATTGTTTCATTGTTCACTAAAATAGGCAACTTATTGTCTAATATAACCAACTTCGTTCGTTTTCAAGATGCCAATAGTGATACAACATTCGGACAGTAAATTTGCAAAAAATACTTGCTTCTTGAAGAAGAATCTACTTCAACCCATAAGGTTTGTTTCACATGCATACGGTTCCATTCGGTTCGGTTCGTTTTCGGTTTCAACCGGAAACGAATGAAGCCCGTTCACACATATACGGTTCATATTAGGTTTTATGTTGTCTTCCAAAACACAAGCTCAATCACAATTCCAATTTTTTCGCGTCGTCTGATTCATCAAAGTCATTCAGAATTTGAACACAAACATCTTTGCTTCCTGCGTCGTGAATATATCTTTATATTTTTCGTTTTGTTCCACAGCACTGGTTTATATTTACAGCAGAAATCGGTCTATCCACATTTGTTCTACCATAATTTTCTCATGAATACTGAGATAGCAACAATATCCCGAACATATGTTTTTATTTCTATATTTGAACAATTTGGGAAACACTGAAAGATATCTGCTAGATATGATGTTTAAACCTCAGAATGAGACAGAAAACATATCTAAATATTTATTACTGGTTATTCTGGTTAAAACCGAAACTAAACCGTGTTTGTATGAACGCTCCGGTTGATCTGTATTCCCTACACACGAATCCAAACCTGATAGAAACCTATTCGTGTCGAGGGAGTATTCGGTGCTGTACGGTTTCTATATTCGGTACCGAATCTGAACCGAAGAACCGTTTCACACTTTTCGCCAGCGACCGAATTGAAACCGAAAACGAACCGAACCGAATGGAACCGTATGCATGTGAAACAAGCCTAATTCGACTTGGTAAACATTGTAGAAACAAAAACGCCAAGTAGTCCATGTACGGAAAAATCATACAACTTGATGTCTGAATGCTCAATGGAGAGTTTCGTGAAGAAACCTAAAAACTTCGTTTTATGCCGTGTAAATCAACCGCTTTCAAGTTCCCATCCCAAGACCGAAACCCATTCCAACTTATCGCCCTTCTGATGCGGCCATTTCGATAATTCGCTGTGCAAATCTGGTGCAGTTCATCAGGTTAAATGGAGTGTGTCGGATCGACTTATGACCCCCGTAGTCCACGTCATCAATCATGGGATTACGCGACCTGAGATGCGTCTCGCATTTCACTTTATGGCATTCTCCTCTCTGCCCAGGTCCTCAGATGTCGTTTTAATAAAACGTTTTTTCATCCTGAAGGGATTTGCCACGAGTGTTTTCTTTCAGAATGGGGGTTGATTTCTTATTAGTTCTGTTCTGATTTGGAGTGGACCATTCGTCAAATAAAATATTGAAGAGGATGATTCTAACGAATATAATTCAAAATTTCAAGATCTATTCTAGAAATATCATCGAAGACAAATTAATCGGTGAATGGAAAAAGGGAATCATTTGAATTGTATGAAAATCAAACTGAAGTAACCATTTTGTTTATATTACCATATCTTATAAGTTGAGTGAAATAAAGAAACCTTTGCACAACTGCAATACCTTCTCTTCAGTGTCCGAGTTTACGGTTGATCGGATGAAGGGAATAGTTCTAGGATTAATCTAATGCAGAGTCTAAGTGATTTAAACATCGCAGTTGGCTTTTTATTTGCCGTTTATGAAATTCGAAAACGGGTGACGAAGGAGCGAGTTTTCGAACGCTTGAGTATTGAATTTTCTTCTGCAACGAGTATTAGACTATATTTTCTCTATTTCAGCTAAGTTTTGTAAAACACTATTGAAATTTAATGAAAAATTCGGATTATACATCCTGGTGACCTTTGTATTATATCTTGGCAGTTGGTGTGACCGTTACGGAAGTTGACAGATTACGGAATTTGAATTTGAATCGTACGTAGGGCATGGATATCAGATATAAAACACTTTCCTTATAGCATGAATGATTCAAATTAGCAGGAAGGAAATCTCCAGTACCATATATTTCAACGAAAATAAAACTTTTCCTCTCAACAATTATTTCAATATATCCAGATTACATTTTATTGACAATTGACGTGTGTTGAAATTTGATAGGATCGTATGTAACTATCACAAAACGAAAAACATTACTTGAAACAATGCGAGAATGAGTTCATTAGAGCCCTGTTTTAGTGCTGTAATGAAGTCATTACGATACTGAAATAGAGAAACACATGTATTGTGATGTCCTATTACCGCAATGATACATTAATCAATGGTGAATGGATTGACGCTATAGAGGCCTGTGAAAATGAATATCTGGCGAAATATCCTGATGTTCGGATTCTAGAATCTACTCTGAAAGCCCACATCAAAGGTGTTATAAACAGATTCATGCGGACTGGAAACATTAACTGGGGAAAATCGGCAGCAAGACCTCAAGTTTCTCAACAAATTGTTGAAGAACTTAGAAGACGAGTTGAACAACATCCGCAAATGTCTCTGAATAAATTATCTTTATAGTCTGGTGCCCCCTTGAGTCCTTGCCATGAAGTATTGAAAAAAAACTAACAAAATAACGATGGTACAGCAACTCCTATCAATAGATATTCCACGTTGCCTAGAGTACTGCTATTGGTTTATAAATAATCTTAACGTTGACAGATTATTGGGCTCTTTTAGTGATGAGACTCAAAACTACATCATTTGAACATCTGAGAATCCCCACAGTTTTATTGAAAATCCATTACATTCGCAAACAGTTGGTTTGTGGGTAACAGTTTCTCGTCGTAGAATATATGGCCCGGTTTTCTTTCATGATACCATTAATGGTGAAAAGTACAGAAGAATAATGCTGGAGCCATTATGACGTACATCCATTGCAGAATCTTAGGCACGCCATTAAAGCCTTTTCTGTTTTGCTAGCAGTGATTTCAACATGCCTATTCCACAGAAGTTTCCTTTCTAGTGTTACTCCTAGATATCTTACTTTAGACTTCCATTCCATAATATCTCCGTCCAAAAAGAGTTATCTCACAGCTGGCAGTTTCCTTCTCCGAGTAAACAGAATCACTCTTGTTCGGGTTCATTATCAGTCCCACTGATAAGCACCACTGCTCGATAATTCAAAGGCCCTCCTGTGGTAAGTCACACAAGGTCCCCTCGAATTTACCTCTGACCTTTAGTACTATATCATCGGCATAGCCTATACACCCGAGGCCGAGCTCCGTTAGCCTGTGGAGGAGCTCGTCTACTACTAGGCTCCAAAGAAGGGGTGTTGAGGTGTTCCACGAGTGGCTTTGACAGAAGTGGTCTCATTGCTCACCTGTACCTCGGTTATCCTCGTCGACAACATCTCGAACATCCATTTCATTATGGTTTTATTCACTCCTCGCCTTTCAAGTGCTTCTTTAACAGACACATGTTTCAAGTGTAAGGTCAAAGGCCCCAGATATATCTAGGAATGCACACATTGCGATTTCTTTATTGTCCAGAGTTCTCTGGGTCTGGATGACTTCAGTCAGCTTATTCAGATCAGCCTCTAGGGCTTTTCGGAAAGTGTGATGGAGTTAACTTGATCAGCCCGTCCACCAATCAGTGCGTTCCATAGATTTGAGTGGAACGGGCTGATTGGTGAACGGACTGATCGAGTTAATCCAATCATGCTTTCCGAAAAGCCCTCTAGACCAGGGTCGAAGGGACCTTTAAAAATGGTAAAAAGTGAAATAAAATTATAGTAGGATGAAAACCATTGGAAAAGGAATAGAATAACAAAAATGATAGGAAAAATAATTTACGGGCGATCTGAGTTCGGGAAGGGGAAGGGGGTGAGTTTTTGAGGGTAAAAAACGGTTTACCTCAAGTTCTGGCAAAACTACAAGTCCTATGAAAAAAAGTTAAAGAGCAAAGTTGTAGGTAATAAAAAGATCTATAACTTTTGTATTCACACTTTTTTCACATAACATCAAAATTTATGTGAAAAATTCAAATAACCACGTTTTTGGTTTTTAATTTTTATCTCTTACAAAAAAACTTGTTTTTTCACCTAATTTGGTAAAAACTTTTTGTTCGTTGGAATCTCTACTTTCTGATGGTCTAGAAAAAATATATATTACTATGGTAAATTTCTCAGAAAATGCTACGAAATAACAGGTATTAAGGCCCAGACCCTAATAGCCCTTTGCCCAATTCTCTATGATATAACTTTCGATGGGCTATAATGTTACGTAGGTCACTCAGGTGTATAAGTTATATTAAAATAACAATAAATAATATCTACGATCATAATTTAGAGAAGATGCTACAACTTCATCAAAATATTGTTAGTGTGTTATTAAATATTAACTTTATTAACTTAGCATTTTCTGAGAAAATTTACCGTAGTAATGTATATTTTTTTTGGACCATCAGTAATTAGAGATTTCAACGAACAAAAAGGCCACCTACTTTTTTAAAGAAGTAGATATTTTGACGTGAGAATTTTTGATGGATATGCTTTTTCGATAAAGTCAAATTAAGGTGAAAAAAAATTTTATATCCAAAAAATTACAGTATGTTTGGGACATAAAAAGGTCCTAGTTTTTACCAAATTTGGCTTAATAAAAAAATTTTTGTAACACATAAAAATTAAAAACTAAAACCGTGGTTATTTGAATTTTTCACATAAATTTTGAGGTTATGTGAAAAAAGTGTTTATACAAAAGTTTTAGATCTTTTTATTACCTACAACTTTGCCATTCAACTTTTTTCGAGTAGGGTGCACCACACGAAAGACTCATTGCACAGAAGCTCTACTGCATCGAATTTTACTGCATCGACGAGGCACCACATCGAAAAACCCCCCACTTTAGAAAGTGGGCGGCACTAACTAGAGTTAATGTTCGTGCTTTCTCCTGATTGGCAGAACGTGAAAACCCGTTTATCGATCGTCTTCGTCGATAGTTTTGCTCGATGACACGCAGCGATGCCAGATGTACCATAATTATGGAATTGTACCATAATTTCGACCTCAAATTTAGAGCATTCCATAATTGTACCATAATAAATAATTATACCATAATTTCGATCGATTCAATATTTTCGTCCGTTTCTAATTGTTTGGTCTTGAATATAGTTCATTGTTGTAATCAGTAATTTTCCTGTGAATTAACTCGAGAACAGATGTGACCATTATAAGGGGATTATTTCTTTTATCTGCATAGAATACATTAACTGATAAAGAACTTTCATTTTGCGACGGAGCCTTTGAAATTTGAGTTCCACAATGTATTTATGGCCGACCCATTATTTATTGCTTCCGTCGGCTACCGGTATCTAGAATAGGCAGTATTCGTGAAAGCAAGGGCGCAATGGACTGAACATAGGTTGAATTCGTCTGAAACAATTGCAAACAGGCTCAATGACTCAGAAACCAAACTTTTTTTTTATTTCCTGCAATGGATTCTTCCTAATTTGTCGACCTTAACCAATATTTTCAAAATGAAAGAGTTGTCATTACTGCAGTCCATAATAAGATGACTGAAACTTTTAAAACCATGTTATTGACATATTTGAAACCAAATTATGTGCATCAAACTCATTTATCAGATATTGATCCGAATAATGTGTCACAGTTTCTAAGTTCACATGATATATATCTTGGTGTCAGAGTCGCTGAAAATGTGAGCAGATTAACCCCTGACGAAAAAATAGATTTTTTCATCAGATGCAGGCAATTTTTAATAGTTTCCTGTAATGAAATTAAAAAAGATTTGATTTCAAAGAAAATATTTTATCTCAAATCGCCATATTGGACAATAAACATAAGAAGGAAAAACCTCAATACATTTTGGGTGTCATGAATTCGTTACCTAGAATTATAAATAAAAACGATACTGAAAAGAAACAAAAGGTGGATGATCAGTGGAGGCTGTATTGTCAGTTAATCCATGATTTTGATGAAGATATAAAAAATGAAAGTCTTGTTGACAAATACTGGCATAAAATCATGGTATTAACTGACCACTCTGGTCAAAATTCATTTAGGGAATTGGGCGAATTTGTTCTTGATATTTTGGCAACACCACATTGAAATGCTTCTTGCGAAAGGGTTTTTTTTAATAAAAACTAATATCCGAAATCGGATTTGTACAAATTCAATCAATGGATTGCTCTTAGCATCGCAAAGCACCAATGGATAATGCTACAAATTCAAAATAACAGATTCTTTAGTACAGGCAATGGAAGCCAAAAATTTGTACAAATCTGATGACGAGGAAAATGTAGAAATTTACTTTCCGACGTAGTTTTAGGGTAAATGTACAGACATGAATTTACTTTGTAAAGTGTATATTTTGTAATTTAATTTCCATACTTGATTTTTTTCCGGTTTTCAAAACCAAATAATGTGCGTTCAAAAAAATTTGTGGTCAAGTAGTCTATGGAATTTTAAAGGTTAATTTTCTGAACTACGTACAGACGTTTAAAATTCCATAGCCTACTTGACCACGAATTTTTTTGAACGCACGTAACATGATTAATTTCAAATTAACTTTTTATTTCTATAAATACAGATTGGTTTTTTAATTCTATGTATACCAATTCGTTGTTTTTTTCACAGTACTACTTATTACTTTGAATAAATATGCATACTTAATTGTACCATAATTTTCCCGAAAATTCCATAATTCTGGCATCTGTGTACCATAATTTTATATTCGACATCTGGCATCACCACTCATGGAGCGAAACTATCGACGAAGACGATCGATAAACCGGTTTTCACGTTCGGCCAATCAGGAGAAAGCACGAACATTAACTCTAGTTAGTGCCGCCCACTTTCTAAAGTGGGGGGTTTTTCGATGTGGTGCCTCGTCGATGCAGTGAAGTTCGATGCAGTAGAGCTTCTGTGCAATGAGTCTTTCGTGTAGTGAGGCGCACCGCTTTTTTCCATAGGACTTGCAGTTTTGCTGGAAATCGAGATAAACCGTTTTTTACGCTTAAAAACTCACTCCCTTCCCCTTCTCGACCTCAGATCACCAGTAAATTATTTTTCCTACCATTTTTTTTATATTTTCTTCTTTTTACAACGGGTTTCATTCTACTATAATATATTACTAATTGCTGAAATTATCGATCAGCTGTTTATGGTGTTACAAATGAATTCAACCCATTGATCATTTGATGAACCAGCGCGCAAAAGCAGACTTCACGTCAGTACAATATACTAGAATGTTTAAATTTACTTCAGAAAATCTATGCTTCGATCCATTCGATGTTCTCGAGACTAAACACGGTACTTCTCTCCTCCTCTCACAATTCATTCAATATCCTATCGGCTCCATCGGGCCGTGAAAAACGGGGTGTCGCTTTGCATCGACATACGAGCACGTTAGGGGCGCCAGCGTGATAAATATCGGGCCATAAGTGGGTGTGTGACGTGGCAAGCCCACGTCTTCCCGGTGCGAAACTGTCGTGGAATCAGCTGCTGGAGCGTGTAATTGAATGGCAGCTTGTGTATCGACACCGAGAACACGAGATATAGGTTTTTCATCGACGGAATGGAGGATTTGAATCTAGAGAAGAAGAGAAGGAGAAACATATACTAATTGAAAAAGAAACTGCAACACCCAGAAGGAACTGTTCAAATTTTAATTTTTTTTTGTAAAACATAGATCATCATTAAAGGATACTGTGGCAGGTATACTAATTATTAATAGGTTTTTTCTGGGTTTTCTCTCCCAAACTCTGAAAAATATCTATAAAATAAAAATTAATTATTTTGTGATTTGCTTCTGCGTAAGAAACACAAGATATTTGTCAGAAGCAATCAATTGAACAATGTTGCCTAACATACAACAACGAAACAACATCAACGAAGAAACAACTATATCGTAACGTTTCGGGGTCTATATCAGACTCCTTCGTCAGACGCTTAATGAAAATCTTCAGAATTATTTTGTTGATGGTTATTGTGAAATTCAAGAATTGTCACATTGACAGTACCTATTTGAAAATCATAGCTAACATAGTTTTACTTTGCATAGAAATTTCCAAGTTCCAACTCCTTTTTCAATAAATTTTGCCAAATATGGTCAATACCAATTGAGCAATCTGCAAAATTGCTCCCTAAGTTGGCTCCATAAGTTTCCTTTTAATATAATCAGGTTTTGCCATTAGAATCTTTGTATTACTCCAATTCATCATGTGATCTCCTTGGATTGTACATACTTGTTCTGCTATTTGAAGCGACTTATCGACAAGAACATTAGGGAACAAACTGACAACATCAAAGCTCACTAGAATGTCATTTTGGTTCAAATTTGAATTTTGTAGTTTTTCAAAAAAGTGTTTGCTGTTCTTCAAAAAACTTTCTTTCCTGTTAATGGGTTTAAAATGAACATGTATGTACAATCCAAGGAGATCACATGATGAATTGGAGTAATACAAAGATTCTAATGACAGAACCTGATTATATTAAAAGGAAACTTAAGGAGTCAACTTGTATTTTATTGAACAGAGAATGCAATTTTGCAAATTGCTCAATTGGTGTTGACCATATTTGGCTAAATTTATTGAAAAAGGAGTTGGAACTTGGAAATTTCTATGCAAAGTAAAACTATAATAGCTATTATTTTCAAATACTGTCAATGAGATAATTCTTGAATTTCACAATAACTATCAACAAAATAATTCTAAAGATTTTCATTAAGCGTCTGACGAAGGAGTCTGGTATATACTCCGAAACGTTACGATATAGTTGTTTCTTCGTTGATGTTGTTTCGTTGTTGTTTATTAGGCAACATTGTTCAATTGATTGCTTCTGACAAATATCTTGTGTTTCTAACTCAGAAGCAAATCACAAAATAATTAATTTTTATTTTATAGATATTTTTCGGAGTTTGGGAGAGAAAATCCGCAAGAGAACCTTTTAATAAAACATAGATAGTATAGCAAGGAGAAAATGATCGTGAAGGTTTTTTTATGTAAACATTTTTTGTTACTTACATATTGTAGTCGTTTTTTGCAAATTTTTTAAATTTTACAACAAACCAGCTGTTCGGGGAGAAACAAATTCGATGTTTAGTTGTTGTCGAAATGCCTAGAGCACGTGTACGCGGAATTTATCGCCAGCTAAGTGAATTTGAAAGAGGTTGAATTATTGGTCTACGGGAGGCGGGGTTGTTGTCATTTCGAGAAATCGCTAACCGTACGAACAGAAATCCAACTACTGTTATGAGATGTTGTAAAGCGTGGTTTGATACTGCCCAAAATCGAAGAAGAGTAGGCATCAGACGTCGAAGGGGCACAAATGAAGTTCAAGATCGACGTCTTAGACTTATGGCTATTAGAGACCGATTTGCGACAACTCGTTCTTTGGCTGATCTGTGGTTAGGAGAACAAGGCCATCCTGTAACTGTCTGTACGGTTTACCGTCAGATAGGGTCTTTTGGACTACAGCATTATCGACCTCATCTTGTGTTACATCTGACGGTTGAGCATCGCCGGCAACGATTACAATGGTGCAGAAAACGTCAACATTGGAATGTGGAATGGCATCAGGTCGTCTTTTCTGTTGAATCTCAATTCTCCTTGTATGCACATGATGGCCGAAGGAGAGTTAGACGTCGGGGAGAAAGACGTGAACCTCAGTTTGATATTGAGCGTCATATACACCGGACTGTATGCGTTATGGTAAGGGGTGCTATTACACATGCAAGTAGGTCTGCCTTTAGTCTTTATTCGAGGTAACATGGCAGCGCTGCGTTACCTTCAAGAAATAGTGGAGCCATATGTTCTCTCTTACCTTAACCGGCTCGAGAATCCAATATTTCAGAAAGATAATGCTCGACCTCATGTTGCCAGAGTTAGTTTAAACATTTCTGAAGTTACCCATGTGAATCTTTTGCCATGGCCGCCCAGAACCCCCGATCTTCCGTCCATAGAGAATGTTTGGGACATCATGGGTAGAAGGCTTGGAAATTTACCCCAGTCCCCACGGACTTTGGCCCTGATAAATTATCTGCAGGTAGCTTGGGATAGTATCCCTCAAAAAGAAATAGACCATCTTATTGCATCAATGCCAAGATGTGTTGTGGAGTGTATAGATAATCACGGTGGACAAACACCGTGTTAACAAATTTATTAAAAAGAATTGTAAACCCTTCGGTTTTTTTCTTCAAATTTGAATCATTTACTCCTTGCTATACAATCTATGTTTTAAATTTAAAATTTAAACAGCTCCTTCTAGGTGCTGCAGTTTCTCTGTCAGTCAGTATATAAACATTGGTTCAAGAACTAACGTGAAGTCAGTCGCTTTTGCGCGAATGTTCTAACATTCTGGCATTCACATCCGTTGGACACTCTTAATCGAAAAATACAAAAGTAGTTACAATCTTGTCTACTACAGTTTTTGTCGTCTGACATATGTTTCGCACACAAAGTTTCCATCTGCAAAGATGAAGCATCACTGAGTAACACTTCGTTTCCGAAACGTATGTCAGTCGACAAAAACTGTAGTGGACAAGAGTGTAGTTACTTTTGTAGTGTTCATAATAAGTGCGCAGTGAACTCAAACTAGAATATACTCTTAATTGAATTCACCATTGATGTACACCGTTTTCCCAGCTTTTATAAGATGTGAATACATTTCGTACCATTTTAATGACAGACTTGAGTAGGTAATGAGAGATTTGTCTGATATCACAGAATTTTCTGACATTATGTATTCTATCGAAATTTGAATTCATTAATATCCAATAATATACGAAAAAACTCACTTCCCGAGTAATTTCAGGATACAATATTCGAAAGTGCGCGAAAATTAGCGCGTCGGAATTCTACAATAATTACCGAGTCTTAATTGGATCATGTTTGTTTGTTTTGAGTTACAGAGAAAATAACAACAAAATTTCAGATGTTTATAAGCCCAAAACTATTTGCCCGATTATGCCAATTAACGAACTCAAATGTCGCATTCGGATGTGCAACTAACCCTGAAAAGTATGTTTTCAAATGATGTTAAGATACATAATATTATTTCATAATATGCCAACAACAAACTCTACTGCCCCATTCGGATGAGCAACCTACCTGAAAATTACAATTCGCTATCTCTTTTCATTCGAAAGTTATCTTGGCAACGGTCACCCATCTAGATCATTATCTCGCCCAAGGTTGCTCGGATCTCCAACAATATAGAGTCGTGGATTCATAAAACCAAACGAAATTAGCATAAAGAAAGCAGATAAGGTTTTTCTTCAGTCACTTCAAGAATATTCAATCATTTTAGAACAGTGAATTATTCTTTATCATTTCTCCTTAAACGCACCGTTTTCGACATATTCTTCATTGAATGTTATAAGATGGTAAACTCCAGAAATTTCACTACTTTTATGGATCCGTCCCTGAGTGTTGGAATCCCGAATCAAGCTGTAAACCACGTTACCGTACATTTTATTCGTCCACCATCAATGTCATTGATAATTTATATGCAGGAGTGTATTAGCACATTGTGATAAAGGTTTCACAACGCTTATAACTTTTTAGCTGAGCCGAATTTGGAAAAATGGTAAATGAATGAAGGGTTTTATTCTACGAGAGGAACCATAGGGTTAACAATTAAGGTACAACTTCAAGACTCACCCTGTATAGAAGTTTGATGACTTTAAATAATTCTTTTAAAATATTACGATCCGCACGAAATATCGCAAGAACTTGCGCGTTGGCATTCTACAACTAATTACCGTGTTTGAATTAGATAAATTTCTTATTTTTTGAGTAATTGAGGAAAAAACAACAAAATTTCAGACAGGTATAACTCCAAAACCGTTTGGCCGATTATGCCTTCTAACAACCTCAACTGTCGCATTCGATTGCGCAACCTACCCTAAAAATTGGAAGTCGCTGTCTTTTTCCGTTCTGAACTTATCGTTAGAACTAAAATAAATAATAATTTTATTCATTTTTTTTCTGACTATATGATCCTCACAAAATTCCACATACGTCTTCATGTCTTTATGTTCTACAACTAGTAACCGAGATTCAATTTGATCGGATCTGTACCTATTGGTTGAAAAAAAATTTGTACTCGGAAACCGTTGGGACGATTATGCTCATTAACGAACTTGTTCGTCGCATTTAGATGCCAATTACCCTGAAAATATCAAGTCGCTATCCCTTTCCGTTCTCTAGTTATCGTGGCAACGGCCAGAAGGCCGGCTGGACAGAATCAAATTTGACCTCGAATTCTTCATCAGTGAGTCGAACCTAATCTTTTGCTACCATATTCAGCAAAAATTTGAACATTACGGACTTTTTGGCAAAATTAAAGCACGCTGTTCCCCAGAACATGCGCGTAATAAAGGTATCAAGATACTCAAATAGCAAGTTCGCAGTGCGCATTTTGTAATGACGTCACGAGGGTGAGAATTCTTTTTGATATTTTGGTGAGAATGCCATTCTGAAAGCAGAAGTACGGTAGAGATCAGGGCGCCAAGGTATTAGCGTTATTGTAGTTATTCAGTGAGATCTGACCAAGAATCTGGCCTACTTGTCTTTGTTTTGAAGTCTATGGTTGGAACTGTCGTTTCCAACTTGAAATTTCATTTTGTTCAGAGAGAAAATATTCTGAAAACTTCAACGAAGGTGTTTAGAAATTATTTGTGAACAATTACGAGTATTATTATTATTAGAACGGAGTCGTTAGACTTTCCCCACCCCTTCAGAACTGTGACCGATACGATCTTTTATTCATTACCCTACTTACTCAATCCAAAGATAATAGTGTTAACATACCTGAAGGCTTCCTTAAGGGCCTTGGCTATCCCGTCGTGAGGTTTTAGAACTAGCTCACCCATATTTGTGCAGGACTCACCCTGAGGATTTGTGCAGGAAGTTTGTCCCGGCCCCTTACGACGATATTCAACGAGTCCATGCATTCCAATATTTTACCAAGGAGCTGGCTTGTTTCCTCGGTGACCCCGATTTACAAGAGGGGGGATAAACTCATGCCTGATAATTACCGACCAATCAGCCTTACTTCGGTCGCTTCGAAGGTTTGCGAGAGGATTATTGCCCAGCAGATACTGAACTTTGCAAGAGAAAACGAACTACTTCCACCGAATCAACACGGCTTTGTACCTGGGCGTTCAGCTATAACAAACCTTCTGCAATGTCTGAACGACTGGTCCTTGGCATATGATGCTGGTAGACCTATAGACGTAGTGTATTTGGATTTTTCAAAAGCATTCGACATGGTCCCACACAAGCGACCACTCTATAAGCTGGAGCACCTTGGTATTAGGGGCAACCTGTTGATGTGGATTTCTTCATTCCTTGGGAACCGGAGTTACAGTGCGAGGGTCAGCGATTCTTCTTCCACCTCCAGACCAGTGGCAAGTGGAGTTCCGCAGGGCACCGTTCTTGGTCCACTGTTATTCATATTGTATATTTCTGACTTATGCCACCATATCTCATCTCCGTCTTCTTTTTTTGCGGATGATGTTAAAATATACAATTATCCACTGTCCAATACAAGTACACTGCAACATGATTTGGATAGTGTTTCCCATTGGTGTGCCAATTGACTTCTCCCACTGAACATTGAAAAATGTACGGTCCTCCATATTGGTAAGAATAACACCAAGAAAAATTACTTTTTGTATGGAACCAGAATTGTGAGTACGGAGTCCCAGGTTGACTTGGGGGTGACAATAACCCATGACTTAACATGGTCGAATCATATCCATAGCATATATTCGAAGGCATCTCGCTTAACATATCTCTTCCAACGATCTTTCAGGGGTTGCGACCCCAGTACATGTTCAGTTTTATGCAAGACTTATATTCGACCCATCATGGAATACGCAGGGCCCGTCTGGTGTCCAACTCTTGTGGGTGATACTAATTTACTGGAGACAATACAGCGTCGTGTTACAAGAATTCCATACGGTCGTGTACGTCCTAGTTACGAAACTCGCATGGAAATATTTCGGCTTACACCATTCGTGGACCGAAGGATGTGAGGTGACGCGATAGGGACTTTTCGAATATTGAAAATTATCCTTGGCTGTAATATGTCTCACCTATTCCAACTGATCCACAATCTGAACCTACGTGGACAGTGGACACTCATTGAAGTTGTACAGGGAAAATTTTAAGACTACTCAGAGACAGCATTATTTCAGTAACAGGGTGTTCGAACTTGGAATAGGTTACCCGAGACTGTAATAAGATCCAACACAGTCAACGGTTTCAAGAATTCTTTTGATGTGTGGTTTAATTCTGAACGTTAGTGCTAGTGAAGGTGACTCATTCATTATTAGTATATTTTTACCTCTTTCTCTTGTTGGGGTTTTGTTCTTTTTTTTACATTAGTCAATACGTGCATCATATTTGATTTTTATTTGTATGAGTCCCATAGGCTTATGCCTTGACTCTTATCATGTAATTAATAATAATAATAATAATAATAATATTTAAAATTCTTAGGCTGGCCAGCTCTTTTCTTATCCACAGAGCCTGCATATTTGGCTTGCCGACTTACCCATAAGATACAATTGGTATTTGTACCAACAGTGCCCTGTCAGCAGTCCTACCATTACCCGAAGCTCAGCTCGTGGCAGCTGCAGGAGCTTTCCGATATGGTATGGTGAGAAATCCACGAATCTTTTTGCCTGTCCAAGTCCTAGAGTATTTATCCAAAGATCTTTTATGTTATTTCACTCCCATCGTCGAACCGCTCCCCTTTAGTGGTATTTTCTAAGCCCACAGAAGGGTTCTGCTCCAGCAGGTGTTACCTTGGAGGCCCTTTTCGAAATTTCATCGGCCTTCTCATTTCCTTCACCACTACCACAGTACCCTGGCACCCATGGAAGAGTCACCTTATTGCCTCGAGCCAGTTACTTTAGGGTATTCCGTCAATCGCAGGATAGTAGGCAACCTTCGATAGGTGATTCCAGTTTTCTCAGTGTGGCCTGGTTGTCCGTTATAATATAGATGTGTGCCTCTTTGAGGTTCCTTTTCAGACACTATTGAGCACAACCCACACATTTTCAAGAAATATTTACGAGAGGTTTAGGCAATATTCACTGCAAGGAAGTTTTTGAACCATTATCGAATATTTACCAAATCTTACACAAATATTTGATGAAATGTTTATGAAAGATTTTTTTAATATGGAAAGTTAAGAAAATATTTTACTGCCACCTTCGCTTAATTCTTGCAATATCCCTAAAATCGTTTCAAAATATATGAAAACAATATTTATGGAAATATTGCATAAAACTGTATAAAACTTTTCATGAAATATTTCAATGTGTGATTTAGGGGGACATAGGCATATTTCATGAATATTTCAAATCTTGCTTTCAAATATTTCATAAATATTTAACAAATATTCAATGCTGTGTGGGAAATTTAGACAGCTAGTGTATCTGCCTTGCAACGATATAGCACGTCTATGGATAAATCAAGTGGACGATCCGCCCCTGTTTTGATCGTGGCGTGAATTATAACACGTCGAACACTACCGGGAGCCTGCGCGTGAACCAGAGCGTCGGCATCTTCATATTTCATGAAAATGCTGAAACTTCTGCTGTTCTTCTTGCGTTCCGGAAGATTTCACTATAACAGCATTTTTATCGTTAGATTTACGAGTTGAATTATCGGCGAGAATTGTGCTGAAATTCTCGCACCTCGGCTTGGATAGAAATTGTACCTTGGCTTGGATAGACATTTTACCTCGGCTTGGATAGAAATTGTACCTTGGCTTGGATAGAAGTTATACCTTGGCTGGAATTGAATTTGTACCGAGGAATCATCCAGATATACCAACTACCCTTGAAATTGGGGGAGTCAACGTAGTACTTCCTTTGGATGAGAAAATATCAGACACTTTACTTCGAATTGGAAGGCCATCTAGAAGTGGTTTCTTTGAAATTGGAGCATCAAGATCACGACCATAGTATCGAACTCCGAGGAGGCTACGACGTTGTTTTCTATTAAGTTAAGTAGTATAAGACTGTAGAGTGAAAAAGGGTCGACCTATTGTAATTTTTCAATTTTAATATATATATTGTGAAAACCTGGGAGGGAGTTTTGTTGCCGAATTAAGCCAGTTTAGCCTCCCACCCCTAGAAAATTAAAAGTAGATTCTCATGCTCGACAATCGTCTATTAGTGGACGATTGGCACGTTACAGCCTGTAAGATAGAGTGTTCATGACCCTCAGTTCAGACCCTCAGTTCCGGACCGTATTCCAATACCTGCACCCTTATCTGATTCTGATCCATCTGTATGCCAAATGGATGACATTTTGTCCAATCGATTAAGGAGGACCACCGCACTCAGATGATCTTTTATGACCGTTGCAAAGGGTGCTTTGAAATCGAATATGGTTGGCATTACATCTGAGCGCTTGGCCAAGAGGTATGAGTCCAGTTGGTCCTGTAATCTCATAAGTCCTATCCAGTTACCAGTTTCCCACTACGAGAAATTAATATTGCATCCAGCAGGCTACATTTCCTTACATTTAAGTGCAAGGGAGGTAGATTAAGTATGACCTCCAGCTCTGCTGTGGAAATAGTATAGCGAGCACCTGTAACCCTAACCCAAGTAAGCCGTTGCAGTTTCTGTAACCGACTGCGTGTGTTGCTGTCATGAGTTTTAGTCCACTATACTAAGGATGCATAGTTGGTAATGGGACGTACTGCTGATGTGTATAACCACATTACCATTTCTGGTTTTAGGCGCAATGTCTTCCCAAATAGCCTTTTGCAACAAATATTGAATTGTGAACAACAGAAAAGTTGGGTTATGTAGGACAAAGTGGAATTGGACCTCATATTTTGGGGTTCCATAACTTTTTAACTTGAAGAAACTTCCAATTTCTCTTCTGGACATCAGTTTTGGTACAGTTGAAATGCAATATCGCCCATATGTACTATAGGGCCCTAGTAGAGGAATCGTTTATCACCATAGTACATCTGAGATACAGGTTTTCTTATTTAATGTCGATATATATGCATGATATTAAGTCTAAAACTCCAAACACAAAGTACAGCTAATTCTGCTAACTCGCACGAACTCTAATTAGCTTATGAGGGGTCTCCTTAAAAGACTTAGAAGTGTCATTTTGATCATAATCATATATGCATAGGTTCATTTGTGCTTACTTTGTGATTAAATGGATGATACAATTTCTAAACTCTTATTTACCATGGTAAATTCGAATTAAGAGTGCCCAATACAGGAGAATGGACAATAGAACATACGCGCAAGAGCTCCTGACTTCACGTCAGTGTGACCCAATTGTTTTTTCATAATTTTTTTGAAGTTTCTAGGGATACGGTTCTTATAAAATTTTAAACACGTCTTTTTGTCGATATTCTACAACTATTTACCAAGCTTCAATTCGATCGATTCTATATTTTTTGAGTTATCGAGGAAATAATAGTCCAGGTGGGAATAACTCTGAAACCGTTGGACCGATTATGCCCGAAGTTTACTCTCCCATCCGGATACGCAACATACTGTGAAAATTGCAAGTCCCTATCTCCTTTCGTTCGAAAGTTATCGAGGAAAAGGTCACCCATCCATCTACTAAACTCACACGAATCTCCAACAATATATATCCGATCGTGTTGAAGCTTGGACCTCGACAGTAGGGTTAGGTTCTGAAGGCTCTTGCAAGATTTCAGCGATGTCGACCGAACAGTTACTGATATATATATTTTTTTAAATGATTTTTCAATGATTTTTTTAAAATTTTCCAGTGATACGATCCTCACGAAATTTTGCAAGAGGTTTTGCGTTGGCATTATACAACTAATACCATATTTGAAATTAATCGTTTTTGTATTTTTCGAGTTATTGAGGAAATAAAAACCAATTTCAGATGGTTATAACTCCGAAACCGTTTGATCGATTATTCCTATAAACAAACTCATATGTTGCATTCAGATGCACAACTTAACCTGAAAATATGTTTTAATATTTTTTTTAATTTTCTAGTGATGGTATTCTCACAAAATTTCACAAACGTGCTTATGTTTATATTCTACAACTATTCACCAAGTTTCAATTCGATCGGATTTATATTGATTGAAAATAAAATGATTACTCGGAAACAATTAGGCAGATTATTCCCATTAACAAACTTGTACGTCGTATTGGGATGCGCCACCTACCCTGAAAATTTCAAGTCGCTATTTCATTCCGTTCTCAAGTGGCAACGGCCGGCCGGCCGGCCGGACAGAATCAAATTTGTCCCCGAATTCTTCATCAGATAGTCGAACTCAATCATTCGAGACCATTTTCGGCAAAAAATTCGAAAATTACAGACATTTGGGCATAATGATAACGCGATGTTCCCCAGAACATGTACGCTCAAAAAATAGAAACCTTGGCAACTCGAAATACACAACACATTGAAATATGTAGATTCTTGCGCTTCCTCCAAGAAGGAACTGCGGTTATTTGCTAATAAGTACATATGCTTTGTTGACCTCACTTATCCCGAATAAACCGTATATAATTTTCAGTCGATTTATAACCCTTAAAAGCTATCATCAATTCGAATAATTCGGACCTTATTTGATACCGACTTCTCTTCTCAATAATAAAACGAGCCTAAATCCAATATCTCGAAATTGTACATTTTAGCCACGAAGTACGTATACAATCCGGACGATATTACGGCCATGCTACCCATCATTCGAAATGGTTCGAGTTTCACGGCCGCAGGCGCAGGTATCGTGTTCGCACCGTGTATAAATTTATATCGAAAATTAAAAATCGGCACCTCTATGGGCGCAAGAAGACGTGTTCTCGATGCATGTTCACGCGGTATATCATTATTGTGGTATGATTATTGTGATGCGATGGGTAAAGAGTGAAGGAATATTGAAATTAAGACAGGAAATAAGTCGATTGCTTGTAGATTAGAGTTATTTAAGAGCGATGGGTGTCTAGTTGCCAATTAAATCTAATCAATACGAGGCTCATGGGATTTCTACATATCCGAATGGACCTTCATGGACGCACAGGTTTCTTACTCGGTTGAGGAGTACAAGACGATGGGAAAAATGAGAAAATACGAGACACACGAACACCAACCACCAGAGGATGAATGCATGAAGGTTATTCGTTAACTATCGACACTAATGGTAAGACATTCATGGGGAAAGGTCATGTTAATCAAATCATTTTCACCTATGCATAACTTACATAACCCAAATTTAATGTTCCAAAATGACCGTTAGTGGGATGTCCGTCTTAGAAAGTATTCGGAATGTATTATTTTTCATAATTTTAATATATTTCTATTTTATAACATTCTAAGACAAGAGTAATGTATAAAATAGGTTGTGCAGATAGTCGTATATGGCCAAAATTGCATGTCAACACTATTTGTCAAATATTGTTAATTGTCAACAGGTATACAATTTATGAAATAATGTCGCAACTAGGAAAATGAGAACAGGTAGAATATTTGTATGGAAAAGGTTTTCTAAATGTTAAAAAATCAGCATGGTAAATTCGATTAAGGCTGTCCAATACAGGAGAATAGACAATAGAATTCACCATGGTGAATTCGATTAAAAGTGTCCAATACAGGAGAATGGACAATAGAACACACGCGCAAAAGCTCCTGGCTTCACGTCAGTGCTTGAACCAATTTTTTTTTAATATTTTTGGATGAGCTATCACATCCTGAAGTCCTGCGCATATATTATGAAACACCCTATATATGGAACTAAATCAATTAAAGTATGCTTGATCAATTTCTACCGATAAATGACAACTGGCAACACCTCAATTTTCTATCTGAACGATATCCTAGATATTTTTGACTTCTCGGGCCACTTTTGGAAATCACTGTAGCCTCCAAATCGAACCAAATGCTCCATAAAATGTCATAAGACTTTAGAATGGTTATAGCATTAAATGCTATCTTATTGTTTCAAGTAATTCCATATAACCTTGGGAATTATTCCAGCATTGGATGTTATCTTATTGCTTCAAGAAATTCTATAGGTCTTTGGAATTATTTTTAATGCTTGTGGATTTTACTTGATGCAAATCCATACTAACTCAATGAAAATTTATATACGATTTACACTAATTTATCTAATATTGTGACGCGTTTCGTCGACACAGCGACTTCATCAGACTACATCATACTGGAATACTACGATTTACACTAATTTATTCAATATTGTGAAGCGTGTCATCACCACAGCGACTTCATCAGATCATATTGGAATGATTTAAGCATTTATTTCAGCATTAAATGCGACCTTATTTCTTCAAGTAATTCCTTATGGCCTTGGAATTATTTTAGCATTTATTCTAGCATTAAATGCTATCTTATTGCTTCAAGAAATTCCATATAGATTTGGAATTATTTTGGCATTTATTTTAGCAGTCCTAAATAGTTTTTGCGCGTATGTTCTGGGGAACATCGCGTTATAGTTTTGCCCAAATGTCTGTAACTTTCGAATTTTTTGACGAAAATGGTCTCAAACGATTAAGTTCGACTCCCCAATGAAGAATTCGAGGTCAAATTTGATTCTGTCCGTCCGGCCGTCCGTCCGGCCGTTGCCACGATAACTTGAGAACGAAAAGAGCTAGCGACTTGAAATTTTCAGGGTAGGTGGCGCATCCCAATACGACGGACGAGTTCGTTAATGGGCATAATCGACCCAGTGGTTTCCGAGTAATAATTTTGTTTTCAACCAATATAAATCGGATCGAACTGAAACTGGGTGGGTGGTTGTAGAATATGAACCTAAGCACGTTTGTGAAATTTTGTGCGAATCGTATAGCTAGAAAATTTAAAAAAAATTATTGAAAAATATTTTTGTTGTCACGATAACTTGAGAACGGAATGAGAATGCGGCTTGAAATTTTCAGGTTAGGATGTGCACCAGAACGCGACATTTCAGTTTGTTTATGAGCATAATTGGCCATAGGGTTTTAGAGTTATAGCCATCTGAAATTTTCTGAAATTTGGTGGTTTTTCGTTCCTCATTAACTCGAAAAATACTGAACCGATTGAATTCAAACATGGTTATTAGTTGTAGAATGCCAACGCAAAAATGTTTGCAAAATTTGGTGAGGATAGCATTTTTAGAAAATTTTTAATAAATCATTGAAAATAAAAAAAAAAATTCTATATATCAGTAACTATTCGTTTGAAATTGCTGAAATTTTGCAAGAGCCTTCATAACCTAACTCTCCTGCCAAGTTTCAAGTTTTAATACGATCAGTTAAATATTGTTGAAGATTCGAGCATTCTTGTGTGAGTTCAGTAGATGGGTGACCGTTGCCTCGATAACTTTCGAACGAAAGGAGATAGGGACTTGCAATTTTCAGGGTAGGTTGCGTATCCGAAAGGGAGACTTGAGTTCGTTTTTGGGCATAATCGGTCTAACGGTTTCCGAGTTATACCCACCTGGAATATTATTTCCTTGATAACTCAAAAAATAAATATTCGATCGAATTGAAGCTTGGTAACTAGTTGTAGAAAATCAACATAAAGACGTGTTTAAAATTTTGTAAGAACCGTACCCCTGGAAAATTTGAAAAAAATGACGAAAAAAAAAAATTTTAAGAACCGTACCCCTAGAAAATTTAAAAAAAATCACGAATAAAAAAATTGGTTCAAGCACTGACGTGAAGTCAGAAGCTTTTGCGCGTATGTTCTATTGTCCATTCTTCTGTATTGGACACCCTTAATCGAATTTACCATGGTAAATTATGTTGTCCATTCTCCTGTATTGGACACTTAATTCGAATTTACCATGGTCAATTATGTTGTCCATTCTCCTGTATTGGACACTTAATTCGAATTTACCATTGTAAATTCTAATTAAGAGTGTCCAATACAGGAGAATGGACAACATAATTGACCACGGTAAATTCGATTAAGGGTGTCCAATACAGAAGAATGGACAATAGAACATACGCGCAAAAGCTTCTGACTTCACGTCAGTGCTCGAACCAATTTTTTTTATATGGTTTTGACATTGCTTTGGAATATATACTCATCTTCTAAGACGATTGGATGACGTCAGTTAAGCATTGGATACCAATGTGGCATTTCGGTTAATTGGAGTGTATTCGATGGCAATCGCAAATTTCATCATATTGAAGCAAAAAATTAAATCCTCACGCAAATGACGAGAATTCTACTTGTTTACTGATATTTTCGACCGAGAATAACTCTATAACGCAGAGGAAGATAAACTAATGTATTTATAGGGTTATGTTGACACATGCCTGACTTGTATGACATCAGTTATATATTCATTTTCGTTTTACTTAATTTATCAATATGCAATTAAATACCTCCTTTTCAATGAACAGAATATTAAATCGATGGATTCCGATGAAATTAAGACACAAAAAAATTTATTTATCGAAATTAAAACGAATAGATCTTCCGTTCCAAATTTGCAAATATGATGAGAACAAAACGGAACGGAAATTTTCCTATTGTGTATCTCAAATGAAAATTTTATTTGGGAATAAAAAATTAATTGAATCCGATTTTGAATTCAGATCTAAGTGTTGAATAGTTTTCCATATGGAAATGACATTGCATTGCAGTAAAATTTGATGATTTGACGTCAGTTTAGGATTAGACTTTTTTTTACTTGGAGTGCATTCTTTGGGACTCAGTAGCAAATTTCTCCATATTGAAGCAGAAGATATTAACCTCACGCAAATGACGAGAATTCTACTCGCATTGGATACCAATGTGGCATTTCGGTTAATTGGAGTGTATTCGATGGCAATCGCAAATTTCATCATATTGAAGCAAAAAATTAAATCCTCACGCAAATGACGAGAATTCTACTTGTTTACTGATATTTTCGACCGAGAATAACTCTATAACGCAGAGGAAGATATACTAATGTATTTATAGGGTTATGTTGACACATGCCTGACTTGTATGACATCAGTTATATATTCATTTTCGTTTTACTTAATTTATCAATATGCAATTAAATACCTCCTTTTCAATGAACAGAATATTAAATCGATGGATTCCGATGAAATTAAGACACAAAAAAATTTAGTTATCGAAATTAAAACGAATAGATCTTCCGTTCCAAATTTGCAAATATGATGAGAACAAAACGGAACGGAAATTTTCCTATTGTGTATCTCAAATGAAAATTTTATTTGGGAATAAAAAATTAATTGAATCCGATTTTGAATTCAGATCTATGTGTTGAATAGTTTTCCATATGGAAATGACATTGCATTGCAGTAAAATTTGATGATTTGACGTCAGTTTAGGATTAGACTTTTTTTTACTTGGAGTGCATTCTTTGGGACTCAGTAGCAAATTTCTCCATATTGAAGCAGAAGATATTAACCTCACGCAAATGACGAGAATTCTACTCGCATTGGATACCAATGTGGCATTTCGGTTAATTGGAGTGTATTCGATGGCAATCGCAAATTTCATCATATTGAAGCAAAAAATTAAATCCTCACGCAAATGACGAGAATTATACTTGTTTACTGATATTTTCGACCGAGAATAACTCTATAACGCAGAGGAAGATAAACTAATGTATTTATAGGGTTATGTTGACACATGCCTGACTTGTATGACATCAGTTATATATTCATTTTCGTTTTACTTAATTTATCAATATGCAATTAAATACCTCCTTTTCAATGAACAGAATATTAAATCGATGGATTCCGATGAAATTAAGACACAAAAAAATTTACTTATCGAAATTAAAACGAATAGATCTTCCGTTCCAAATTTGCAAATATGATGAGAACAAAACGGAACGGAAATTTTCCTATTGTGTATCTCAAATGAAAATTTTATTTGGGATTAAAAAATTAATTCAATCCGATTTTGAATTCAGATCTAAGTGTTGAATAGTTTTCCATATGGAAATGACATTGCATTGCAGTAAAATTTGATGATTTGACGCCAGTTTGGGATTAGATTTTTTGTTACTTGGGGTGCATTCTTTGGTACTCAGTAGCAAATTTCTCCATATTGAAGCAGAAGATATTAACCTCACGCAAATGACGAGAATTCTACTCGCTTACTGAGTGTTGGATCCTGATTGTTTTATCAGGATTTTATGGCTCGACGGATCAAATGTTGAGTCCTGATTCTTTAATCAGGATCTAATGTTACTTCGAAGGACCAGAATTGTACACTCTGATTGTTTTATCAGAGGGATGAGTAAAGGGGTATACTTAACTTTAAGCACCCGGTAGTAATCTCGTTGATTACGGCGTAAGTTGTTACTTTCAATAAGATAACAATTACGAGGATAGGAAGTGGTGAAAGATTCGAACGCACTTTTAACAACACAACAAACTGTATTTTCTTGTTACCGATAATGAGATAACAAACACGAAGTAATTGTACAATGCCATATTAATACAATCTAAAATCTTCATTCTATATGAAAATGTATAGCAAGGAAGAAGTGACTACATTTTTGAAGGACAACTAAAGAAGTATTAGTTTCGCGACCGAACAAAATATATGTAATGTCTCTTGCACTAAGAGATGTAGTAGTAGTTGTTGTAATATTTGTAGTAGTAGTGAATTATTTCAGTGTAAAATGTATACAAAAGACCAGATAGAAGAAAATTAGGAGGTTCCTTCATCTGGGAAAAAAGAGGAAATATTAACATTGATTTGGGTTTCGATCTCAAAACCGCCCCTGATATGTTACAACAATACTCTCATTTGTCGTTCACGAAAAAGAGTGGGAATGTATACTAAATTTCCGATGCCAGCACCAATGAGTGAACTTCTAGGGTGTTTAATCTTAGGAATTCGAAATCCCGAATTTCTCCCACTATCTGGACTAACTTTACTTGCTTTCTGCAAATAACCTATCAGCAAAAGCTGAAAAATAACTTTCACATATTAGGGGTTTCCATAGCGTCTAGACAAAAAGAATACCAGCACTGGGCATAGTCTAAAAAACCTGATAAGTTTCTTACGACTCCAGTTGTTGAATGCACTTTAGCATTCTTTTACAGGAAATAGGCAATAAATCGCTCTACAAAGGTCGAAGCTTAACAATAAATTCTACTCACAGTTATATTTTCCTAAAAGTATCATTTTCAAGGGTGAGACCATACATAGTAAACTAAAACCCAATAGACAATTATTCATGTTCTACAACTGAGCTCATTTGTTGAGAAAAACAAATCTACGTTTCCCAAAAGGTGACGTCATGAGACGTAACAATGAGAATAACTGTATAATGAAGAGACAGATCAACGAATATCTTTATAAGGTTATGTTTGACCACAACTTAATGTAAGAGCCATCTATAGGAAATCGGCGGGAGCAAAGTTGTACACCTAATAGATTTGACCATGAATTCAATTTAATGAGTAGATCGAAATTGTTTTCAGCTCAAAATTCCCAAAATTCGGATATTTGGACGAAAAGTTCGTATAATAGACTTCTGAAAAAAATTCATCAAAGAACGGAAAAAAAACCTGTCGTCTATTTTCTAGCACACAAACAACATTCCGCAGCAAGCTATCAGGTACAGAATCCGTCGTTAGATCCATTTTCCTGGAAGCTAATAGCGCAACAGAATTATAAAGCTATCAGAGGCATCTGAAGGCAACTGAACATCGTAATTTTGCACCCGATCATGTTAAAACGATTAGAGGAAATTTACAACCCGACACTGGTCGCTCGTGTGCCATCATCCACCCATATTAAAACATAAAACAGGTTTATACCGACTTATCTGTCTGGCGATTACCGTTTGTAATTCAAAGTTAATTACGAACAACTATTAGATTAGAATCAATAACGTCACTAACGAAAGGCTCAGTTGTTAATTTTATCAACTGTTTAATTATACTGGTCGGATTCCGCCGTATTTCATTCCGATGGATCCGTAGGCCACCGGATATATCGATTACTCACTTTCCTAATTCGTTCATGATTTCTTTATACTCACTTATTATACTTCCCACATGTGAGCTAGTATTGATTGATGAATGATTGAATTAACTGATGAAATAACTAATTTTTTGTGCGCATGTTCTAGGGAACAGCGTGCCATTTTGCCCAAATATCTGTAAATTATGACGTAAATTTTCCGGCTCATTTTTTAGCGCTCTGGTTCCTCGGAACAGAGTGCTTATCAATTTGCCCTAATGTCTCTAATTGTCTAATTTTTGGCTGAAAATGGTCTCAAACGATTTGGTTCGACTCACTGATCAAGAATCCGAGGTCGAAATCGATTCTGTCCGGCCGGTCCGGCCGACCGGCCATAGGCACGATAACTCTCGAACGAAAGGAGTTAGAGGATTGAAATTTGCAAGGTGAGTTTGGAGCGTAAATATCTCGGACAAGTTCGTTAATGGGCAAAATTCATCAAGCGGATTGGAGTTATGGCCGATTTTAGTAAAACACATTTTTTATGAATATTTCTGAAACCGATCACTCGATCTATCTGAAATTTAGCATTAAATTGTAGAATCATGATTTTTATACGCATGTGAAATTCTGTATTGACCAGGTTACCGCAAAGTGTAAAAAAAAAATTCTAAATTTTAAAAAAAAATTTCTACAATAACTCTCGAACGGAATGAGCTAGGCAGTTGTAATTTTCAGAGTAGGTTAGGGAGATGAATATCTCGGTTAAGTTTGTTATTGGGCAAAATAGGCCAGATGGTTTCGGAGTAACGAAAAAAAAAATTTTTAAAGCAACAAATTTCAAATTCAATTTTTATTTAAGATGCAGTTTCATACCATATATGACAATATGATTTTTCTAAATTTCAATAATGAATCGTACTTCTATGTCTTCACAGAATGCTATAATTATTATATCTAACCTTTATTATATGATCTGTGTACATACTCGTACATTTCATCCTGTTCTATAAGAGAGAGTCAAATTCAGTTCAGCTATTTTAATTTGATTTCTTCCATGGTGCAGTTCTCATTCTCAGATTGCTCATTTAATCTTGATAAATAAACTATTATTTGAATTTAATTTCCTTTATGATGCAGTTCTATCATAAGAATACATTGATATAATTCCCAACTCTGAGAAACCAATACTTTCGGAGATATAATTTGTCTGTTTGAACTAGAGCACCAGAAAGCTCCTGTCCACAGGGCTTGAACCCATTTTTGTTCATTTGACGCTTGGATTGGCCAAACCTAGTTTTGAAAAAAACCCTCTTGGCCATACGAGCAACGACATTCTTTTTGGCGCTCTTGTTCCTCGGAACAGAGTGCTTATCAATTTGTCCAAACGTCTGTAATTTTTGAATTTTTGGCTGAAAATGGTCTTAAACGATTTGGTTTGACCCACTGAACAAGAATCCATGGTCAAAATCGATTCTGTCCGTCCTTCCGTTAACACGATAACTCTCGAACGGAATGAGCTAGACAGTTGAAATTTTCAGAGTAGGTTTGAGGGATAAATATCCCGGTGAAGTTCGTTAGTGGGCAAAATCGCCTCGATGGTGTCGGAGTAACGAAAAACAATTTTTTTTTTACATTACAACTTTTTTTAAGATGCAGTTTTATCATAAGAATCCATTGATATAATTTTCAACTCTAACAAAATAATACTTTCTGAGATATGATTTTAGAAAATTTCAATGATACATGGTAGTTCTATGTATTCACAGAATGCGAATTATATCTGTCTATGTTCACTGTTCATAAATGTCATCTTATCTAGCTATTACAGACATGTCAATTCGTAGTTTGAAAATATTTTATGCTAGAAAACAAGTATCCGATTCTTGAATTTGTGAATATATACAAGACCGAAAATAATAACGTATAAATTCAGTTGCTAGTAAAAAAATGCTGAAATATGGATCTTCATTTGTGTATCAAATATTTTTTCTTGAGTTAAGGAACTTGGTGACTAGTTGTATAATGCCGACACAAAGACATAGGCGACATTTCGTGAGGATGATATCAAAACTCATTAAATACAGATCCGATCCAATTTAAGCTTGGAAGACAGTCGCACAATTATCCAGACTGATGGATTCAACATCAACAATTTTGCCATCTGTGAACCAACAGTATTCCTCAAGCACTGTGGTCCCAGAGATGGTCCAATCGTGTCTGACCCATGCTCATTATCTTGTTAGCCTCCAATTCAGCCTGCAGAAAACCAGGCACGTAGCTGATAGTATCAGGCTTATTGCAAGCTATATGCAGAAATCTGTAGTTACCATCCGGGACACGCTTCTTATCTAAGTGAAGAGGGGCGAGGTCTACTAGGCGTTCCAGAGCTACGGTGGGGGTGGAGCAAAAAGCTCTAGTCACCATGAAGCACCCAGATCTCTTAGTTTTTGCAAACTTGAACTGAGACTTCACCTTTACAGTATTACAGTGCACTCTCACCAATTAATGACGCTGTAAGTGATTTGTGTTCTGACCTCCATTACGTACAACCAGTGGAGCTGGTTCGGATCCAGTCTCCACCTCTTTCCACAAGTCCGCTGGCAGGCCCAGAGAGAGTGCCTAGTCTTGTGGATCACTCTTTCTAGCTGCGAATTCCAGTTCAGCTTTCTCTCCATAATGACACCCAAATATCTAGCATCATCCACAAAACGGATGTGAACTTCATTCATAGTAAGGGAATCCATATTGAGCTTCCTCTTCCTAGTGAATGGCTCGAGCAAGGTATAATGAGGGTTCGCATTTAATTGTGCCCCCTCACACCAGCCTTGTCTTGCCATTAGCGCCTCTGATAGGCTCTGGACCAGGACTGAGTCATCCCGGCCAGTGGCCACAATGACTATGTTGCCAGCGTTCGCTTAGATATATACGTATATATCCAGGGTGCCTGTTATGGCCAGTAGATCATCAACCAGGAGAGACCACATCAGAGGGGAGACCACTCCTCCCTGTGAGCAGCCTCTCCTGGCCACGTATCTCACTACCTCCCCACGCACACACGTGATGAGTCTGATCCATTATGAGTTCTGGTACTCCCCTAGCCTGAGCCGCTTCACAGACAGAGTTCGTAATCGGTGCCTTAAATGCACCCTCGATGTCCAGGAAGGCCACCAGAGCAGTGCCCTTTTGATCCAGAGAATGCTTTAGTCTTTCCACCAGTTTGTTCAGGGCCAGGTCAGTTGATGTACCACTCTGGAATGCGTACTGGCGCATACTCAGAGGATTCAGTGATAGGACTCTGCCCCTGACGTAGCGATCCAGTATCATCTCGAGGGTTTTCAGAACGATAGAGGTGAGACTTATCGGTCTGTATGAGTATAGGTTATGCTACCTTACGCCAGCTTATCGGGACAAATGTCCAGGCACGCGACAAGCTAAACTGGCCATAACTTCTAAACCGTTCGGTCGATTCTGCCCGTTAACCTCTAGTGCATTTTGACCCCCAATCGGCTCTGAAAATTAGAAGTTTATGACCCGTTCCATTCTAGAGTTATCGTGCTTACGAACGGCCAGTCGGACGGACACAATTGGATTTGACCCCAGATCGATCCATCATTTTTGACCAAAAAATCCAAAAATAGGGACATTCGGGCATACAGACTTTTGTTCCGGGGGGGAAACGCGCCAAAAATAAACAATAATGGAAATACGTAATTAATTCCATTCGAATGCGCCACCTTGTATATTTATTATTCTTGGTGCGTCTTCCCCCACATAGAAATCCACTCTAAAAGTCTCAGAAGAATGGAAAAACCACTTGTACCGACCCAATCACTCCACAATCAATTCAATCTACGAGACCGGTGCGGCGGAAGATCTGACAGCAACGTCACGGCCCTCTCGATCGCCGGTCCCATCTCCGCGGAACGACTCGCCAGGGCGTTCTATTCATCCTTATCAATGTCGGAGCTAAGCAGATTACGTGCTAGTGACGCGTGAAACCATCCGTAATCCACACTGACGAACACAACTTACGGCCCAATCAAACGGCGCACACGTGGCGAGTGCCGGGGGATTACCGGCTGGATAATCGGCCTTCGTCTTGTCGCTGATCCTACGGCCACGATCCTTCGGAATTGTTACGGTTTCGGTGGAGAAACAGACGGGAATACAACGGTCCCAATACTCCCAACCCAACCGTCAACCTCCGTTGCGCTCAATCTTGTGAGATTCGTCTCGAAATCGGTTTGATTACATGAGTACATATTTATTTTAAACCAGATAGGTATATACAAAAGACCTTTTTTCTAACTTTCGTAGCTTTTGGCGCTCTTGTTCCTCGAAGCCTGCTTATCAATTAGCCCAAATGTCTGTAATTTTCGACTTTTTGGGTTAAAATTGTCTTGACTGTTTTGGTTCGACCGACTGATCGAGAATCCGTAACCACGACAACTCTCGAATGGAATGAGCTAGACACTTGAAATCTTCAGAGTAGGTTTGGGAGATGAATATCTCGTTTGAGTACGGTATTGGACTGCTGGTTTCGGAGTAACGAAAAAATATTTTTTTTACATTACAAATTCCAAATTCAATTTTTCTTAGATGGCAGTTTCATCATAAGAATCCAATGATATACTTTTCAACTCTTGCAAGCTAATACTTTCGGAGATGTTATTTTTCAAAATTTCAATAATACATCGTACTTCTATGTTTTCACAGAATGCAAATTCCATGTCAAATGTATTTCTGTTCTAACCAACGAAGTATGATCGAAAGCAAAATGACCAATTATAGGATATTATAATTACCCCTACCTTATATGCCCTAGAATAATCCATATGATGATGACAATATACAATTTGTTAAGTTTATAAAATTGGGTTCAGAATATCTTCAGTGAAAACAAAATTGGAAATACATATTGGCAATAAGTTTCAATTGATATAATATATTATATTATATCTATATTTTCAGAGTAGATTTGAGGAATGAATATCTCGGATAAGTTCGTTATTTAATTTCATTTTAGTTCATTTTATGATGTAGTTCTATTTTAAGAATCCATTGAAATAATTCCCAACTCTGAGAAACCAATAATTTCGGAGATGATTTGTCAAAGTTCGAACAAGGGCTCCAAAGCTCCTGCCCACAGGGCGTTCGCACTTTTTTATATGAAACTCCTACTTAAACTGTAGTTTTTGTATTCGTGAATATTTAATAATTCACTACTAACCTTTGGATTCTAATAGAATCCATTGATGTTGCATCCAGAATTTACATTAATGGTTATTCGGGTAAAAGGGACTAGTGTTATGGCATATATTGTGGTTTGAACTTACCTTATTTGAAATCACGGACACAAATCTGTAGGGTTATTCTGGATTTTTGTAGTTGGCCAAATTAAGTAACTAAAACTAATTAAAATGATGCGATTCAGGAATATCGAAAAATATCGAAATAGATCAAAGTAATTTATTCTCTAAAGAATATTTTCCAGTAAATACCCGTTACCAAGCAGTGACGTCATTGTTAATTATTTCAAATTGCAAGTCTCAATTTTTTTCTTCACCTACATTGATCGTATAATTCTGAATTCAGTAAGGCACATGTAACGCCATTTAAGTCGATAATTTTTGAGACTGGTCGTATCTAAAATTAATTCGAATTAGTTTGTTGATTTTGATTCACCTGCTGTCGAATACTAAACTAAACATGGTTTGGCGTTAAACGGCATCAAACAGAATAGAAATTCTCATTATTATGGGTTGTGGAGATATAATACGTACCCATATAGAAGTTTGTGATTATTTTGATAAGAAATATCGTAGTGCTGAACTCTGACTCAGGGTGCTGTTAGTAAAATAATTCAGGAAGTATGAGGAATTCGGATATGTGAAGGATCATCCAAAAAGTGGTCGACCGGCAATTCCAGAGAAGGTAGAATTGAACATTTTATTACAGTTGGAGGAAAATCCTCATTCGTCTTCGAGATTTATAGCGGCGAATAACAATATATCGCAAAAGTCGGCTTTGAGACAATTAAAATTCAATAAATGGCATCCACTCAATGAATATGACGTTGACCGCAGAACTCAGTTTTGCGAATAAATGATGGACCTTTGCGATGCCCATGAATTTCATTTAGTGACGAAGCAAATATTTATTTGAATGGAACAACATACAAAACTGTCGCTATTGGTTAGATCACCAGGGACTGGAAGCCTATATTTGGATATGTTTGTATATACATATTTAGATATATTTGGATGTGTTTAGATATGTTTGAATATATTGTACCTACCCAATTTTGAGAGTGATTTCTCCCTCGTCTGGTAATGTCTTGTAAAATGCCTGCCTGAAGGTTTGTCTGGTATTCCAGCGTAATCTGGCTGATAGTTTCTGAAATATAGAAATTTTCAAGGAAAATTTTCATTTTTTCTCTAGTTAACTGATTTTGGCAAATATTTGTGGGTCGGCATTCTACAACTATGTAATTACCAAGTTTCAATTTTATCGGATAGGTATAGTTTGAGTTATTGACGAAACAACAACAAAATTATGCATGGGTATAACCCCGAAACCGTTTGGCCGATTCCATCAACTTGCGCATCGCAGTTGGAGGCGCCACTTACCATAAAAGGTGCGAGTCGCTAACTCTTTCCGTTCTATAGTTATCGTAGCAATGGACGGCAGGACGGACAGAATCGATTTTGACCTGGAATTCTTCCTCAGAGAGTCAAACCTGATGGTTTAAGACCCTTTTCAGCAAAAAATTCAAAAATTACATACATTCGGGTAAAATGATAGCATGCTGTTCCCTAGAACATAAGTGCAAAAATACAGACATTCAGACAGAATGATATCGTTCTGCTACGAGCATGAAAGAATAAAATCCGGCCTTGACCAAAATATTTGATTCAATTGGTCCAATAACCATCGGGATATTTTTACAATCCGAATATTTAATGTCATATAACCATGACATTTCAGGCTTCCCATAACGCAACATACGCGCCATCGAAAAACCTATTATACCCCAGAGGAACATCACTCAAGAGTGTCCATTTGTTACGTAAATGTCATCGTCTCGATGAGAACACAATGCAAGGAGATCTGTGGTCTGGACAATGATGCCAATCGATCAGTTCCATTACCTGAGCTTGTCACCCGCTTATCTAAATGAAATCTGTTGGCAGGAATGATTTCGTTCCCTATTATGATGGATAACTGCTTCATTGCTTCATAGGGGATTTATGAATTATATTTCGGTGATTTCACATTCAGTGGTCCGAATTTGAGAGGGAATAAGTACTGGAAATTTATCACGACTGAAATCGTATCAAGATTAAACTCATGGAAATCATTCTTCAGGAATGTAATCTGGGATGTTAGAAAAATCAATTTTCGTTATTCAGCAAATAAATGCTTGTTTCCAGTGTGGTTTAGTAAACATTTTGTTGTTTATTTCAACCATTCGAAAGAATTGATCTGGTTGAAATTTTTAGAAATTAATAAAATGGGATCAGGTATATTCCATTCCCTTTTTTAAAGTATCCCGGTTGGCCTTGAAATGTTGACACATTTCACCTTGTATATTTTTAAAATGTTAGGTTATGCTCATTTTCCCGTAAGATAACTACGCAACGTTGTCCTCTCTACATAAAAGTCGTAGTAATTAAGTATTTTTCACAATGTGAATTTTCTTGTAGAAAATAATTAATTCGAGAAGATATTATGTGAATTCAACAATTCCAAAGACCTGGGGACTGTTGAAGAAAATTTTTCCTCTGTTGATACTATGGAAGTATTTCACTGGTTGGAATATTCAGTTATGCTATTTTCTTGTACGGAAATCAAGAATCAAGCGTTGAAATTTCAATGAAAAATAATGGATAGAGTAAGTAATCCGTTACTTTTTGATGGTTTATTTGGAAAAAGAATAAAAGTACCTGAATAACCCGGTAGGAAAACTTCTGAACGAACAGACGTACATATGGAAATCCCCACTTTTCGAAATTCTCAAGAAATAAGCATACTGAAGACATTTAAATACCTTGTTGCACAACTTGAAATACACCAGTTTCAAAATGTAGTTGTACTATAAAACCCGAGTCACTGTTAAACCTTAATAAAATATAGTGATAGGATAGTAAACTAAGTAATTTCATTCGAGAGTTCAACATGTCCTAAGACAGAATGAAGTTTAACCTATTGCAGATTTTAGTTTTGTATAGCACTTCCTGATAATTCGTCTCTGCATCTTCAAAACTGCTTTCGGCATTTAATTTCAAAGTGAAGAGTTCCTTATAATTCGAAGATTATGATCTGTGATAATATCTGGTCTAAGATGGAACATTATGTTGATTGTTGAGAGTAGAATTTGGCAACGTCTCAGAGAATTGTTTTGTCGTTGACGATATTTCAGGAGTGCCAACCTGCCTTCGTTTTAGTTACAAAAACGTGATAGACCTAAATCATGGCCAACCGGGAAACTTTATAAAAGTCAATGGAGTCTAGTTACACGATTTTCAACCAATTTTTCGAGAGAAATAAATAAAAACTTTTGATTACTGGAATATTGAGTAGAAAGCTAGAAAATGTTATTAGAATTATTTTCCCATATACCGGGTGAGTCAGTTGTTTGCAGCAGGACTTTAATATTAGATAGAAGGCTACTTTCCATAACTAAAAGTTCCCATTCACATTTATCCTAAGCCCCATTAATCAGATACAGGGTGTTAATTTTGAAGAAAGTAATTGTATGTTTCGGAATAACTCCAAAGCGGCTAAAGATATTCCGATACAACTCAGAATAGCCATAGTTCGCGTTGAAAGTTAGCTTTAAATATTTCTCACATGTTTCAAACATTCTCAGTGGCGTAGATAGAAGGTCATTCGATACTACAACTCCCCCAACTTGAGCGCCACTGATATTTTGACAAATTTTTTGGTTGGTTAGAAATTCTTGAAGAACATTCTTCAAATATGGTTCTCTTGATTAAAGTCTCTAAACCTTACCGTTTTCGAGAAAATTTTCAGAATTGGTACAGCTATATCAACAAAAAATAATTCTGAATATTTTAGTTAAGTGTCTGGAGAAGGAATCTGATTTAGACTCCGAAACGTTACGAAATACAGTGGACCCCCGGTAATCCGGCCACCGTCTTATTCGGCGCCCGTATTATCCGGCGCCCCTTGTAATCCGACATGCCCATGTACTGTACAGACTGGGCCAACTTGGACATCTTTGAAGGAAAATTCCTATTTCTGCACTAGATAGACGACTACTGATGTCGATGTCTGAAGGTCAATTTTCATGAGAAACTCGTTTTTGAAAACCGCATGTCGTTATCTATCACCGTTACAGAATATTTTTCGAAAATGTGCATTTTCGATATAATGCTTTTCTTCTGTTAAAAATTTTTCATTTCTGTGGAAACATTATTGTGGCTAATTTTTACGTAGAATTCAATGAGGTTAGTTGGAAACTGATATTTTATCTGATCTCGGTATATTTTTGCATATTTCGATAGCGCTTGAAATTAAAATTTCAAAAATTAAGTATACTTGATATCCTCCATTATTTTCGAATTTCATTGGAGATTCGAAAGTTGAACAGAATTTACGAAGTGCATAGAGCTTTTACTGTTTGAAAAACTGTTTGACTATAATTTGCATTATTTCATTAATCATGGCATCCTCCAAATCCTACTAATCTAAAGGGGGAAATTTGATTTCTTCAGAAAAATAGTTTTTTGAAATGGATATTTCAAGCTCTATCGAATTATGCGAAAATATACGGGGTGTCCGATTTGAAAAAAAAATTCACGCCGAGATCAGATGAAAAATCAGTTTCCAGAATATTTAATGAACATTATTGAATTCTGCTTCAAAACTAGTTACATTAAAGTTTTTACACAAATGAAAAATTTTCAACAGAAGAAAAGTTACAGCAATATTACCAAAATGCACATTTTCGAAAAACATCCTGTGACTATGTAACGGTGGAAGATAATGACATGTGGTTTTCATGTATGAGTTTGTAATGAAAATTAGCCCACAGACCCTGATATCATTTTTCGTCTTTTATTTGTTATTTGTAGTTCACATAGAATCTTATTACATATTTTGATCTGTAATTTGTCGGAATACAAGGTGATTTTTTTCAAATAATCCGGGCAATAGAGGGTCTTAGGCAGTACTCTATAATCTGACAAATTCGATAGTCCGACACTGCCTTGCAATATGTTTGTTGGACTACCGGGGGTCCACTGTAGTGTTGTTTTATCGTTGATGTTGTTTCGTTTTTTTTTGTTAGAAACATTGTTCGATTTATTGCTTCTGACAAATATCTTGTGTTTCTCACGCAGCAATTCACAAAATAATAAATTTTTATTTAATAGATATTTTTCAGAGTTCTGGAGAGAAAACCCAGAAAGAAACCATTTCATAATGAATATACCTCCCACAGTATGCTTTAATGATTATTTAAAGAAGTTATATATTCGAATCAGTTTGGATTTCAGAAATAACCCTCAACAGTTCACCAACTATTGAGATTGAGGGGAAATCAAGGAATAACTCAAACCATCGATACACACTGACTCCTTATTTCTAGGCATAGATAAAGCCGTCGACATGAAGTGGCACTGATTCACGAAGATAACAAAGGTAGTGCATTCATATCTGCCAACAGATATTTCAGAGTAAACGTAAAATAGACCAGGCCGACAGCAAGAAATATTAAATCAGGTGTACCACATGGTTCTATGATAGGCTCACTTCTAAAACAAGACCCACGGTGAAATATTTATTGATTTTAACCATCAACAAACATTCCTCGTGGCCGGGCTAGATTACCTCATCGCTCATCAGTGTTCCCCTAAATATTACACCGTGTCTTGTTTTAGTTATTGGCAATTAGCCACAGTTCACCTCATTCAATGCTCACTTCTGTTTAATATTTTTGTTTCAGATTTCTCAAAAATGAAGTAGAGCAGAATAGTTCGAAGACAAAACGGCGGAATAATATTCCTGCAGAACAAGTGTGACAAAATAACTGTAGATGAAAGTGGGTAAAGTTGTGTATTACTATGAATGATGGAGAATCAAAATATACTCGAGGAAGACGGAAAAAAAAGGTTCAATTATCAGTCCAACCAACTTTCGGGGTGCATATTTATTCTTCAACCCTTGACGAAGAAAAATTAAAAGTTGATTTTCCTATAAATACATTGTTTCGGATGTAGCGAAAAAATGTGCCAATGAAAACAGTGTCGTGAGAATCTTCAACCTCATTGTCATTGATCGAGTGACAATATCAATCTACCTCATTTTCTTGTGCTCGTCAGATACCCACCATCGTATAAGACACGAAATCATTGTCCGTTCCTTATTATTCTGCCATCTGTCAGAGTACAGAGTGATCGGTCATCACAGTAAGACCTCCGCATAGAGCCATGTAAACATAAAAACTGGTCCTTCTTCTTCCCTTGTCACCTTTTAATCTCACCCTTTTATCCGTAGCCATTCGGTAAGATAAATTAGACCTATCACATAAACTACCAGGCAATGATGAATCGGTAAATATTAGGATGATTTACATAAACTGATCTCTTCTTTTATTAGGCACTAGGTTTTACCAGCGGCTAAATGCGCGTGCTCACTCATCTTACCGTAAACATAATACGTTGAAGGATAGGTGTCATTGAAATATGATTTCAGAGATATTTGACATATTTCTGCGTTTTCCCTGAAAATGTTTTATTATGAACCAATTCAGAATCTCGAATAAATCACGTATAGCCAGCATATTCCACGGTGCCCCATCGATCAATATTTCTAAATCCAAAATTCGGACGTTCCTCAAATTTTGTATGTGGGTAACAGCTAGAAAGGCATAAACTGATCTCTTCTTTTATTAGGCACTAGGTTTTACCAGCGGCTAAATGCGCGTGCTCACTCATCTTACCGTAAACATCATACGTTGAAGGATAGGTGTCATTGAAATATGATTTCAGAGATATTTGACATATTTCTGCGTTTTCCCTGAAAATGTTTTATTATGAACCAATTCAGAAACTCTAATAAATCACGTATAGCCAGCATATTCCACGGTGCCCCATCGATCAATATTTCTAAATCCAAAATTCGGACGTTCCTCAAATTTTGTATGTGGGTAACAGCTAGAAAGGCATAAACTTCAAAAATTTTGAGAGCGAAGGGCTACTACTGGTTAGAACGAAAATAAATGCTTATTTCCTTGTTTGTTTTCATTTGAAATAACCTGGATCCAAGTCATCGAGAAAACAAAACTCAGAATGCGCACACGCTCTAGGGAACAGCGTGCTAGGGTTTTGCCTAAATGGCTGTTATTTTCGAATTTTCTACCTAACATAGTCTCGAACGATTAGGTTAGGCTCACTGATGAAGAAATCGAGGTCAAATTCGATTTTCCGGCCAGCCGTCGGATGCTACTATATAACTTCCGAACTGAAGGAAATACTGAATTACATATACGCATACGAACAGTTGAGTACGTTAATTCTATATTTATGTACTTTCGCGCACTAGTGCGGGAAAGTGAAACATAACAATGTGAGACAAAAATTGATTCAAGCCCTGTGGACAGGAGCTTCGGCACTCTTGTTCAAACTTTGACAAATTATATATCCGAAAGTATTGGTTTCTCAGAGTTGGGAATGATATCACTGGAATCTTATGATTGAACTGCATCACTAAATAAAATAAATTAAACAAGAATCCATTGATATCATTCTCACCTCGGAGAAACCAATACTTTCGGTGTTATGATTTGTCAAAGTTTAAACAAGAACGCCAAAGCTCCTGTCCACAGGGCTTTCCCACTTTTTCAATTTGGCTTCTGTGCTTCAATTCTTAAGAATTTAAAATTTTTAATGTAAAAGAAATATTTTTTTTGGTACTCCGAAAGCACTTAGCCGGTTTTTCCCAATAACGAACTGAGATATTTATCTCCTAAACCTACGCTGAAAATTTCAACTGTCTAGCTCATTCCGTTCGAGGGTTATCGTAAGCACAACGAAATGGTATCAAAAAACCGATATGTCTTGTCAAAAATAATTAATAGTCTGAAGTTGTGTGGCATATGCAATCTTGCACTACGTGGTCATAATGAGTCAGAAGACTCGATTAATAACACAAGAAAACGAGAACGTGACCGGTTGCTTACGTACTTTAAAATTAATAAAGTGTCGTATGGTTTGGATTCAACATTTTGTGAAATATGTAAAGTTTTGGTTATTTTATTTTCGATGCCACTGACAACCGCAGAAACTGAAAGATGTTTCTCTACTTTAAAATTGATCAAGACGTTTCTAAGGAATTCAATGCCGGAAGAAAGACTGACGGCACTCGCAATGTTGTCCATCGAACGAAATTTAGTTAAAAGACATTCCCGAGTTCAACGAAAATGTGATCGAGAAGTTTATCTACGATAAAAACAGAACAATTGAGTTTCATTTTAAGATGTAGGCGTTTGGTAATTACCTTTTAAAATATTTACCTATACTTTTTTTGTATTCTTGAATCCGCCCTCCCCCCCTGAACAAAATTATCGCCGGCCGCCACTGCTTAATGTTCCAAATGGTTGCCGGAGATCAATTTGAACAATTGCGCTGAATTCTGCTTGTTTTTTGGGTGGAATAAAGATTTATTCCATGGAAGTTTCATTTTGATTTCCTACAGTTAATGAGTTATTATCTGAAAAAAACTTATCTACGCTACCAATTTTTTACACCATCATTTAGGTAATATGCACCGTCCCATAAAACAGCAAAAAAAATTGGGAAGTCATTAAAACAAATATGACGTAACTCTGTGAAAATAAATGACACTATAAGTAAAATTTGTATGCAATGAGGGGGGTAAAAATTAAAATTGACCTGTCCGAGCGTTTGGCTTGAATGCATTCAAAAACGCAGTTGGGTGATTCCGTTCTAACTGTGATATTCAATGTCCTGTATTGTTTGTTCTCATAGGTCATTAATTAATAATCAATTTATGAAATTTTTGTGCTTATTGGAGAATTATGAACATATTTCAACATTATTTTCATATAATATAACTTGCCACTTACAGAAAACTTACAATATATCACATAAATGTCAGTACCATGTCCATTTCTAGAATTTATTTATAAATCGTTAGTTTTTTTTGTCGTAACAAATGATTTAAACTAATTACCTCATAAATTCTAATGTTTATGATCAAACTGAACAAAGTTGACACATTTTTGCGCGCGTGTTCCGCAAGGAACAGCGTGCTATCATTTCGTCACAATGTCTGTATTTTTCGAATTTTTTTTCGAAAATGGTCTCAAACGATTGGGTTCGACTCCCTGATGAAGAATTCGAGGTCAAATTCAATTCTGTCCGTCCGGTCCGGCCGGCCGGCCGGCCGGTCCGGCCGTTAGCACGATAACTCTCGAACGGAATGACTTAGAGCGTTGAAATTTGCAGGGTAGTTTCGTAGCGTAAATATCTCGGACAAGTTCGTTAACGGGCGAAATCGACCGAGCGGTTTCGGAGTTAAGGCCGTTTTTAATAAAAACGTTTTTTATGAATATTTCCGGAACCGATCACTCGATCTTTTTGAAATTTGGCATCAGATTGTAGAATCATGACCTTTATATGCCTGCAAAGTTTTGTGTGGAACGGACGGCCCTAAAGTGGCAAAAAAAATTTTTGAAAATTTGAAAATTTTGTTTTCACGATAACTCGAAAAATACTGATCTGATTAAATTGAAACTCAGTAGTTAGATGCAAAAGACCAAAGCAAACACTTTTGCAAAATTTCGTGAAGATCACGTGACATGAAAAAAATAAAAAAATTACTACCATTTTGCGGAATACTTTGCTTTTAATGCCGAAACATATGTTTTTGAGGTTCATGCTGCCCTTTCCGGGCATTTTCCGTATTGCGCATGCGCAGATGAGAAGTCCTTTAACTGCTGTAGTTTTCGTCAGAGAGGATTGGGGTTTTGGGGTGGCGGATGCTATTCCTCCATAGAATTCAGATCCCTGATGAGGGTCTGCGCATGCGTAGATTAAAGATGCGATATCTTCCGAACCACTAGTGTTGGAGAATCGGAGTTTTTTGTAAGGTGTGTTATTTTGAGAGGACTTTTAGCCGCCAGTAGATTGCGCATGCGCAGAAGAGAAGTGACTATTTTTGGGTTGGATGGGTTATGTTGGGAGTGCTGAGTCGATATTATGAGGTTTTGAAAGAATATTCATAGCAATTCAGTGCAAGGACAAGTCAGTTTGGGGGATGTAGCGTTGTTTCCGAGTTAAAGTGTCCGTACCGTGGCCCTGGGGCTAATTTTGAAATTGATGTTACCCCTTACAGGCATTTTTCGTTATGCGCATGAGCAGACCATCAGTGATTTAACTGGTGGTGTTTTCATCAGAGAGGATTAGGGTTTTGGGGTGGCAGATGCTATTCCTCTATAGAATCCCTCGTTGAGGGTCTGCGCATGCGTGGATTAAAGATGTGATATCTCCTGAACCACTAGTGTTGGAGAATCGGAGTTTTTTGTAAGGTGTGTTATTTTGAGAGGACTTTTAGCCGCGAGTAGATTGCGCATGCGCAGAAGAGAAGTGACTGTTTTTGGGTTGGATGGGTTATGTTGGGAGTGCTGAGTCGATATTATGAGGTTTTAAAAGAATATTCATAGCAATTCAGTGCAAGGACAAGTCAGTTTGGGGGATGTAGCGTTGTTTCCGAGTTAAAGTGTCCGTACCGTGGCCCTGGGGCTAATTTTGAAATTGATGTTACCCCTTACAGGCATTTTTCGTTATGCGCATGAGCAGACCATCAGTAATTTAACTGGTGGTGTTTTCGTCAGAGAGGATTAGGGTTTTGGGATGGCGGATGCTATTCCTCTATAGAATCCCCTGTTGAGGGTCTGCGCATGCGTGGATTAAAGATGTGATATCTCCTGAACCACTAGTGTTGGAGAATCGGAGTTTTTTGTAAGGTGTGTTATTTTGAGAGGACTTTTAGCCGCGAGTAGATTGCGCATGCGCAGAAGAGAAGTGACTGTTTTTGGGTTGGAAGGGTTATGTTGGGAGTGCTGAGACGATATTATGAGGTTTTAAAAGAATATTCATAGCAATTCAGTGCAAGGACAAGTCAGTTTGGGGGCTGTAGCGTTGTTTCAGAGTTAAAGTGTCCGTACCGTGGCCCTGGGGCTAATTTCGAAATGGATGTAACCCCTTACGGGCATTTTTCGTTATGCGCATGAGCAGACCATCAGTGATTTAACTGGTGGTGCTTTCGTCAGAGAGGATTGGGGTTTTGGGGTGGCGGGTGCTTTTCCGCTATAGAATCCCCTGGTGAGGGTCTGCGCATGCGTGGATTCAAGAAGCGATATCTCCTGAACCACTAGTGTTGGAGAATCGGAGTTTTTGTGAGGTGTGTAATTTTGGGAGGACTTGCAGCCACGAGTATACTGCGCTTGCGCAGACGAGAAGTGAATGGTTTTGGGTTGTTTGGGTTATGTTGGGAGTAATGAGCCGATATTGTGAGGTTTTAAAAGAATATTCATGTCAATTCAGTGCACGGACACAAGTCAGTTTGGAGGAAATAGCGTTGTTTCCGATTTGAATGGTCTGTATGGTGGCCCTGAGGCGAATTTATAAATAACTATATTCGTTAGATCTATATTGAAATGCGTTCGGATTTGGAGAAGATGCAATTCCGTCCCTAACGGAGGACCCACAACCGAATTTTTTTCTGATCTACGGTAAAACTAACAGCCAAACTGTAGTGATAGCTATATTTGTTAAAGGAACTTGAAAAAAAAAAAAAAAAGCACTGACGTGAAGTCAGTACTCTTTGGCGCGCGTGTTCACGGTGGCTAATTTGAATTGAATGATTCAAAAATTAACAGTGCTGTATCTAAGCTGCCATCTGGATAGAGTAACAAAGTTGGAAAAGAACACAAGTGACTCTCCTTAGTCGCACAAGCTCCTAGAAGATTTGGGAGGGTCAGTATAATCCTAATCATGTTTATAGCACGCGCGCAAAAGCAGATTGACTTAACAATGAAAGAAAAAGTGTAAAAAGTCAATCTGCTTTGGCGCGCGTGCTATAAACATGATTAGGATTATACTGACCCTCCCAAATCTTCTAGGAGCTTGTGCGACTAAGGAGAGTCACTTGTGTTCTTTTCCAACTTTGTTACTCTATCCAGATGGCAGCTTAGATACAGCACTGTTAATTTTTGAATCATTCAATTCAAATTAGCCACCGTGAACACGCGCGCCAAAGAGTACTGACTTCACGTCAGTGCTTTTTTTTTTTTTTATTTAATGTATTAAGTAAAGCTTTTAAGCTTTAAAGACATAAGTTATTGAACCGGAATTCAATGTTAACTTATACATTAAACAAAAAATGTGTCAATTTTGTTCAGTTTGATCATAAACATTAGAATGTATGAGGTTATTAGTTTAAATCATTTATTACGACAAAAAAAACTAACAATTTATAAATAAATTCTAGAAATGGACATGGTACCTACTGACATTTATGTGATAAATTGTAAGTTTTCTGTAAGTGGCAAGTTATATTATATGAAAATAATGTTGAAATATGTTCATAATTTTCCAATAAGCACAAAAATTTCATAAATTGATTATTAATTAATGACCTATGAGAACAAACAATACAGGACATTGAATATCACAGTTAGAACGGAATCACCCAGTTATCAATTTTGTTCCTTACTTTATACACACTGTATAGATAAAATGCCTAGATGTTTGCCATGTGTGTATTTATAGTTATAATACCCCTATTACACTATACCTTTTATCATGTCTATATTTGCGCCTATTTTCATGGCTATTTGTTGGCTGAATTTCCCCCAATTGAGTGGCACTATTACACCACGCTTTTTGTGAGCTTGTTTCAAGGAGTAATTTCAGAGCTGCAAACATTGAAGAAATTGACATATTTACCTCAAGTTCTTTTTTTGTTCGTATATTTTTTTAAAACAATACCATAGTGTTTTAAGGATGTCTGAAGAAACGTTTAATATGCTACTACATAGAGTGCAAATTCACATACAAAAAAATGGGTTCAAGCCCTGTGGACAGGTGCTTTCTGGCGCTCTAGTTCAAACAGACAAATTATATCTCCGGAAGTATTGGTTTCTCAGAGTTGGGAATTAAATCAATGTATTCATATGATAGAACTGCATCATAAAGGAAGTTCAATTCAAATGATAGTTTATTTATCAAGATTAAATGAGCAATCTTGAGAATGAGAACTGCACCATGGAAGAAATCAAATTAAATCTGGCCAATTTTGCCCTATAACGTACTTAACCGAGATATTCATCTCCCTAACCTACTCTGAAAATGTCAACTACAAGCTCATTCCGTTCGAGAGTTATATCTATGTCTATGGATGAAAAGCAGTCTTACTACTCTCAGATCTCTTACTTCATGTTCCGTTCCGAAATGTAAGACTTTTCTGAGAAAAACTAATTTCGGAGCAAACAACTGAGATTTTTCTCACTTCGCTCACAATTCTTCGATTGATTAGATAATGACATGTCTCAGGAAAATAAATTGACATTATGACAATTCATACATAGAATAATTATATCATTGTGTGACAACGTTGAAATACGATTTATTATTGAAATTTTGAAAAATCATATCTCCGAAAGTTTTAGCTTGTTAGAGTTAAAAATGGTATCAATGGATTCTTATGGTAAAACTGCTTATTGAAAAAAATTTAATTTTGAATTTGTTCTGTAAAAAAAAAATTTTTTTTTTGTTACTCCGAAAGCATCTGTCCGATTTTGCCCAATAACGAACTCAGCCGAGATATTTATCTCCCAAACCTACTCTGAAAATTTCAATTGTCTAGCTCATTCCGTTCGAGAGTTATCGTGCCTACGGCCGGCCGGCCGGACAGAATGATTTTCGACCACGGATTCTTGATCAGTGAGTCGAACCAAATCGTTTAAGACCATTTTCATCGAATGGTCATCATGGTCATCATGGTCTAAACCCACCTTGCAAATTTCAATCCTCTAACTCCTTTCGTTCGAGAGTTATCATGCCTACGGCTTGCCGGACCTGCCGGACAGAATCGATTTCGACCTCGGATTATTAATCAGTGAGTCAAACCAAATCGTTTGAGACCATTTTCAGCCAAAAATTCGAGAATTACAGACATTTGGGCAAATTGATAAGCACTCAGTTCCGAGGAACTAGAGCGCCAAAAAAGACACTGTAATTCCAGAAAGCATTTCTCCATAAACGAAATTAATAATTACTTTGCGATACTGATACTAGGCTACTGGTGAAAACTTCATATCACTCGGGGAGAGCCATCACAGATTATCTGGCCTTCGTAAATGTAGTTAGTTTACGTCCTCGGAGTAATAAACATACATTTATTATTGAACTAGCTGCCCGCCCCGGCTTCGCACGGATGAAATGCTGATACTAATTTAATTTCTTTATATACAACGTTCACAGCATTTTTGTCGGTAGACAATACACACATGTTTTCTTTAGAGGTTACTCTTGAAAGAGCGACATATAATTTGCCATGTGAAAAACACTCAACGCTCAAATATAAGCCTGTAGCGTTGAAAGTTGGACCCTGCGAATTATTAATGGTCATTGCAAAATATATCTCTACCGGAAATTGTAGGCGTTTAAATTGGATCAGTAAATCCGATGATATCAGAGGAATTCGGGGAATCAATACATCTATCCTAGCTGAGGCGAGACTCAAGATCTACAGATGATTCTCTGGCTCTCTGTATTCGATTTCTATCCCTATCCTGGCTGTGCCGGCCCCCCGGTCCGTACCACCGCAACCGCTATGTCACTGCATTTCAAATCTGCAATTTCTTCGAAATTGTTCATTTAAATTACATGCTGTAAAAGGCCATATTGATCAATATTGAATGCACAATGCATTTAAGGTACTTAGTTGGATAAGGATCAATGCTGTATTGCTTAAAATCGCTTCGTAATCAAGCCATTATTTCTCGTAGAATGTAAAAGATATAAAATGGTTATTGTGGGTTATCCTTAATAGATAGACATATACCATGGCAGACTTTTTGCGCGTATGTTCTGGAGAACATCGCGTTATCATTTTGCCCAAATGTCTGTAACTTTCGAATTTTTTGACGAAAATGGTCTCAAACGATTAAGTTCGACTCCCCAATGAAGAATTCGAGGTCAAATTTGATTCTGTCCGGCCGTTGCCACGATAACTTGAGAACGAAAAGAGCTAGCGACTTGAAATTTTCAGAGTGGGTGGCGCATCCCAATACGACGGACAAGTTCGTTAATGGGCATAATCGGCACAGTGGTTTCCGAGTTATAATTTTGTTTTCAACTAATATAAATCCGATCGAATTGAAACTTGATGAGTAGTTGTAGAATATGAACAATCACGTTTGTGAAATTCTGTGCGAATCGTATGGCTAGAAAATTTAAAAAAAATTATAAAAAAATATTTTTGTTGTCACGATAACTTGAGAACGGAAAGAGATAGCGGCTTCAACTTTTCAGGTTAGGATGTGCACCAGAACGCGACATTTCAGTTCATTTATGAGCATAGTCGGCCAAACGGTTTTAGAGTTATAGCCATCTGAAATTTTCTGAAATTTGGTGGTTTTTGTTCCTCATCAACTCGAAAAATACTAAACCGATTGAATTCAAACATGGTTATTGGTTGAAGAATGCCAACGCGACAATTGTCGCGAAATTTGGTGAGGATAGTATTTGTAGAAAATTTTTAATAAATCATTGAAAAAAAAATTCTATATATCAGTAACTATTCGTTTGAAATTGCTGAAATTTTGCAAGAGCCTTCATAACCTAACTCTACTGTTTCAAGTTTTAATACGATTGGTTAAATATTGTTGGAGATTCGAGCATTCTTGTGTGAGTTCAGTAGATGGGTTACCGTTGCCTCGATAACTTTCGAACGAAAGGAGATAGAAACTTGCAATTTCAGGGTAGGTTGCGTATCCGAAAGGGAGAGTTGAGTTCGTTTTTGGGCATAATAGGTCTAACGGTTTCCGAGTTATTCCCACCTGGAATATTATTTCCTTGATAACTCAAAAAATTAATATTCGATCGAATTGGTGCTTGGTAACTGGTAGTAGAAAATCAACATAAAGACGTGTTTAAAATTTTGTAAGAACCGTACCCCTAGAAAATTAAAAAAAAAATGACGAAAACAAAAATTTTAAAAACCGTACCCCTAGAAAATTTTAAAAAAATTACGAAAAAAAAAATTGGTTCAAGCACTGACGTGAAGTCAGAAGTTTTTGCGCGTATGTTTTATTTTCCATTCTTCTGTATTGGAGTGTCCAATACAGGAGAATGGACAACAAAATTTACCATGGTAAATTCGATTAAGGGTGTCCAATACAGTAGAATGGACAATAGAACATACGCGCAAAAGCTTCTGACTTCACGTCAGTGCTTGAACAAATTTTTTTGTAGACCATTTCAAGATGTCGCATACTGTACAACATTATTTTGATCTATCTCGTAGGGTTCAGCCAGCGTTTGCAATGTAAGCGCAAAAAAATGTGTTTATTTACGACATCACATTAGAAACCTCTAAACTTATCAGTGTTTCTCATATATAGTTTGCAAGTGTTATACATATAAACCTTCCTATTGAATCACTCTATTTATTTAAAAAGACCGCATCAAAATCCTTCACGAAGTTTTAAAGACCTAAGCATACATAGGAACAAACAGACAGCGGGAAGCGACTTTGTTTTATAATATGTGAAGATTTACGAAAGCTCGATTCAAACGATAGAATAAACTAGGTTATGTTAAGACGTCAAGTCAGACAGATAAATATTGTGTTGGTAGACATGACATTTCGACAAAAAAGCTTGAAATCCCCACGATTCAGGGGGCACAAAAAGAACCAGTTCTATTTATTTTCAAGCCTGAAACAGTCTATAAAATAGTCACGGGCGCATGCGTATTTCTTCAAAATTTCAGGCGTAGTAAGTCAGGCTGACGAATAGGCACGAAAAAGGCTTACATTGGGTTTCACAAAGCTTTGACAGCTCTTAATTGCCGAATTAGTGAGATTCTATGTCGATTTTCAGTTCATTTTTCATACAACCATCGAATTAAATCCACGATTAAGCTAATCGAAGCTTCGTGAAACCCAACATTAGTGTAATAAGGGTATTGAAACATACTTCAAATTTGCCATTGGCCTCAATGATACTTTGGAACGCAACATAAATACTCAGTTGTACGAGAATGTTATGCCCGATTTGAATTTAATATCTTTTAGAATACGCGAAAAAATGATTTTTTCCAATAAGAAATCCAATTTCAATTGAATTTCTCGTTGGAAAAAAATATTTTTTCGCGTATTTTCCACGTCCCGTCGATATCTTCTTCAGCAGCCAGGCGTCGACCCAGGTGAGTAGCCCGCGGCCATCCGCAGAGCGGCTCTCGCATAGTTACTTGCCACCACACGGATATGGTAATTGGTTGCTGATGGTAATTTTATTCGAGTCTTCACAACTACTCCTTATATTTCGGATGCCGCCCTGTAATTGTGGAACCGCGTCCACTTTGCTCCTCTAATAACTTCCCCCTCGACACGTTCTCGAGAACGGATTCTAACGCGCCTTTGCCCCACCCGACTAGAGTTGCGGTTGAGCAGGCGAAATTCGGCACTAGTTATTTCTCGTGCCTTTCTATTCACAGTGTTGTTCTTTATTCAGTGAGCGTCAAAAATGTGGAATAATAGATTTATTGAAAGGTTTTTTTCTGGGTTTTCTGAAAAAATCGGTTCTAAGTACAATATACAAACCGTCTTCAAAACACAAAATGATCTTAGTTCTTTATTAACGAAAACAAAACCCATAAATGAAAAACAAAATCAAAAAACTGTGTATATAATATTCCTTGTATTTGTGGTAAATCATACACAGGAGAAACATCAAGACCACTAGAAGTAAGAAAGTCAGAGTATAAGAATAACTTGAGAAATAGAAACATACAGAAATCAAAAATAGCGAAACATGTACTTATGTACAATCCAAGGAGATCACATGATGGATTGGAGTAATACAAAGATTCTAATGACAGAACCTGATTATATTAAAAGGAAACTTAAGGAGTCAACTTGTATTTTATTGAACAGAGAATGCAATTTTGCAAATTGCTCAATTGGTATTGACCATATTTGGCTAAATTTATTGAAAAAGGAGTAGGAACTTGGAAATTTCTATGCGAAGTAAAACTATGTTAGCTATGATTTTTAAATACTGTCAATGTGACAATTCTTGAATTTCACAAAATAACTATCAACAAAATAATTCTAAAGATTTTCATTAAGCGTCTGACGAAGGAGTCTGATATAGACTCCGAAACGTTACGATATATGTAGTTGTTTCTTCGTTGATGTTGTTTCGTTGTTGTTTGTTAGGCAACATTGTTCAGTTGATTGCTTCTGACAAATCTTGTGTTTCTTACGCAGAAGCAAATCACAAAATAATTAATTTTTATTTTATAGATATTTTTCAGAGTTTGGGAGAGAAAACCCAGAAAAAAAAACCTTTCAATAATGAGTGTACCTCCCACAGTATCCTTTAATGATTACTAAATTGATTTATTTTCCCCCTTTCAGGAATAACAAAAAATGGAAAGGACAAATTTATTTATTTTTCAAGGAACCTTTTCCGTCATGCATATTATTATTATTTTATTATACTGATCCTCGTAGGTCGTCACCAAAGAGCTCATAAGCGAGTATGGAGAATCAGTTATGTTCTGTGGAGGCTTTGTTACTGTTCTACCAATTATTATTTTGTTGTTCTACATTGTGCCGTTACCAAATAGTGATGTCATCGATATTTTTGCGCGTATGTTCTGGGGAACATCGCGTTATCATTTTGCCCAAATGTCTGTAACTTTCGATTTTTTTTACGAAAATGGTCTCAAACGATTTGGTTCGACTCCCCAATGAAGAATTCGAGGTCAAATTTGATTCTGTCCGGCCGGCCGTCCGGCCGTTGCCACGATAACTTGAGAACGGAAAGAGCTAGTGACTTGAAATTTTCAGGGTAGGTGGCGCATCTCAATACTACGCACAAGTTCGTTAATGGGCATAATCGGTCCAATAGTTTCCCAGTAATAATTCTGTTTTCAACCAATATAGATCCGATCGAATTGAAACGTGGTGAATAGTTGTGGAATATAAACCTAAGCACGTTTGTGAAATTTTGTGAGAATCGTATCGCTAGAAAATTAAAAAAAAATATTTTTGCTGTCTCGATAACCTGAGAACGGAAAGAGATAGCGGCTTGAAGATTTCAGGTTAGGTTGTGCATCTGAATGAGACATTTGGGTTTGTTTATGAGCATAATCGGCCATACGGTTTTAGAGTTAAAGCCATTTGACTGATTGTTATGTATTGTTGTGCATCTGAATGAGACATTTGGGTTTGTTTATGAGCATAATCGGCCATACGGTTTCAGAGTTAAAGCCATTTGACCGATTGAATTCGAACATGGTTATTAGTTGTAGAATGCCAACGCGAAAATTCTTGCAAAATTTCGTGAGGATAGTATTTTTAGAAATTTTTTAAGAAATCATCGAAAATTATAAAAATAAATTCTATATATCAGTAACTATTCGTCTGAAATTGCTGAAATTGTGCAAGAGCCTTCAGAGCCCAACTCTACTGCCAAGTTTCAAGTTTTAACACGATCGGTTAAATATTGTTGGAGATTCGAGCAGCCCTGTGTGAGTTCAGTAGACGGGTGACGTTGCCTCGATAACTTTCGAACGAAAGGAGATAAGGACTTTCAATTTTCAGGGTAGGTTGCGTATCCGAATGTGAGAGTTGAGTTCGTTTTTGGGCATAATCGGTCAAACGATTTCCGAGTTATACCCACCTGGAATATTATTTCCTTGATAACTCAAAAAATAAATATTCGATCGAATTGGAGCTTGGTAACTAGTAGTAGAAAATCAACATAAAGACGTGTTTAAAATTTTGTAAGAACCATACCCCTAGAAAATTTGAAAAAAATGACGAAAAAAAAAATTTGAAGAACCGTACGCCTAGAAAATTTCAAAAAAATCACGAAAAAAAAATTAGTTCAAGCACTGACGTGAAATCAGGAGCTTTTGCGTTCTATTGTCTATTGTTCTATTGTCCATTCTCCTGCATTAGACACCCTTTATCGAATTTTCCATGGTAAATTATGTTGTCCATTCTCCTGTATTGAACACTCTTAATTCGAATTTACCATGGTGAATTCGAATTAAGTGTCCAATACAGGAGAATGGACAACATAATTTACCATGGTAAATGCGATAAAGGGTGTCCAATGCAGGAGAATGGACAATAGAACATACGCGCAAAAGCTCCTGACTTCACGTCAGTGCTTGATTTCAATACGAAAGAATCATTGTCAGTTTCAGAGGAGGTTATAAAACAGTTATTTACATGCATTTATATCAAAATTTGAAACCATTCGTTGATCAAAAAGAATCCAATATGGTATATTGGAAGTATTTTGATTAATTGTAACAGACATTTTCAAATCAGAGATCCTGAAGTAAATTGTTTTGTTATTTAATGAATGAAGCTTATATTTGTGAAATATATTTTAAATGGATATATATATATTTCTATCATCATATAGATTATCCACGGGAATTCAAATATCACCAAAAAGTATGTCTTATTATAATCATTATAATGTTACGATAGCTGAAATTAATTTGACATGTCTCTTATAGGAAAATAAGATGACACGCACGAGTATGAACACAGATCATATAATAATTTATAGATAGAATAATTATAGCATTCTGTGAAAACAGAAGTACGATTTATTATTGAAATTTCAAAAATCATATCTTCGAAAGTATTAGCCTGTTAGAATCGAAAATAATATCATTGGATATTTACGGTGAAACTGCATCATAAAAAAATATTAATTTGAAATTTGTAATGTAAAATTCCGATTCCACCCAATAACGAGCTTAACCGAGATATTTATCTACCAAACCTACTCTGAAAATTTGAACTTCTTGCTCATTCCGTTCGAGAGTTATCGTGTTCATATGCATGCGAAGTTTTGTATTGATCGGATTGCCGTAAAGTGGCAAAAACTATACGTCCGGTCCTGCCGGCCGTTAGCACGATAACTCTTGAACGGAATGAGCTACACAGTTGAAATTTTCAGAGTAGGTTTGGGAGATAAATATATCGGTTAAGTTCGTTATTGGCCTGAATCGGCCTAACGAAGAAAATAATTTTTTTTAAATTACAAATTTCAAATTCAATTTTTGCAGTTCCATCATAAGAATCCATTGATGTCATTTTCAACTCTAACAAGCTAATAATTTCGGAGATATAATTTTTCAAAATTTCAATAATAATCGTATCTACTTCTATATTTTTCCCAGAATGCGAATTCTATCTGTCTGTGTTCTATCTGTGTTCACTGTTCATTAATGTCATCTTATCTACCTATAAAAGATGTAATATTTCTTTATATTCTAGTTGTTTTGATACCAAAAATAATATTGACTTGTTCCATATTGAGTAATTCATGTGATGTTTCAGAAGATTTAGAATTGGATCATTTTAATGGTGTAGTTTATGAAGGCAATAGGACAGATCAACATAATGGAATCATCAAAAGAAATTAGTGTTCGTTTGACCACCGAGGTTAATATTACCTTTTACTTCCTTAAGTTGTAAGGCATGGTTAATGAGGATAAGTAATAAAAACACACTATAAGAATTTACTCTATTGGCTATCGATTTCGGCGTTACGCCATCATCAGGCCAGCTGATATAACAAATACATAGAAGTCATATTTATGAAGTCAATAACACATCACATATAAAATTAAAAACCATTTCATGTCTAAACACAAATTTTCGAAACATTTTTAGGTCAGAGGTATGCTCACCGTCTCTGAGTTGTGTTCGAAAATTAACTCCACGGAGTAGAGTTTTTGAAGGTTTGACAGATTTACTCTGGAGTTACTCTGACACTGACACTGACAGTGACAGAAGGTGCCAATATCTGAAAATATGTTGGTTTAAGAAAGATCCTATTGTTATTGTTTTCTTCACATATATGTAACTCTAATCATAAATATATATTGTGAGCAGTATTAAAACTATTAAATTACCTCACAAAACATTCATCAAACAGTGAGACAAACATACTAGATTTTCCGTCCCATGAGTTATGTCAATTTTGACAGGAGTAAAATGAACTCCGAGTCGAATACTCCGATTTTTCGGACGACAGTCACAGAGTAAAATTTACTCAACCTTTCAGTTTTCGAACGCAATGGAGTAAATATTAATCTACGGAGTTAATATTCGAACACAACCCTGTAGTATAAAGGTCCAAAACACATCGAATAAACAAGTTCTTGATAGTGATTTCTAAATATCAAGAGGTGAATCCACTATTATGTTACCCTGACTTGGAAAAATTTTTGAAATAACGAACTATCTTTAAATGTATATCAGCCAGCTGGGAATAGAAACGAAAATGGTTTGTGTCAGTAGCATACGGCATAAAAATATTATATGTCTCACGATACATTGAGAACGGAAAGAGATTGCGATTTTTAGGATATGTTGCGCATCCGAATGTGACATTTGAGTTCGTTAATAAGCATAATCGTCCAAACGGTTTTTGAGGTACACTAATCTGAAATTTTGTTGTTATTTCCTCAATGAAATACGAATCCAATCCAATTAAAACATGGTTAGTTGTAGAATGGCAACGCGCAAATTTTTGAGAAATTTTGTGGGGATCGTATCACTAGAAAGTTCTAAAAAATCATTGAAAAACTTTCTATATCTCAGTAACTATCCATCGGATATCGTTGGAATTCTGCGAGAGCCTCCAAAACTTTACAGTGAAGATCCAAATTTGAACACTTTCGGATCTATTTCGTTGGAGATCCGAGCAGCCTTGGGTGAGTTTAATAGCTGGATGGGTATTTAGTGTAGGTTGCGCATCTGAATGCCACATTGAAGATTGTTAATTGGCATAATCGGCCAAATGGATTTGGAGTAATACCCACCTGAAATGTTGTTGTAGGTTCCTCTATATCTCAAAATATACAAATCCGATCCAATTAAAACTCCAATTAAAACTGGCGCTAATTTACCTGAAATTTCGTGAATATTGTCTTCAAAAATTCTATATTTCAAAAACTATGCGTCAGAATCAGCTGAAATTCCGTAGATAACTTCAAGCCACCATTTCACAATCGAGTAACGAATTTCAGCTCAATCGACTTCGTATTAGATTTGAATAGACAATGGAACATGCACTAACTTCACGTTGATTAATTGTTATTTGATTCGAAGCATTTCTGTCTTAATTCATGATATATGTATTTATGAATAGTCTTGAACATCCATTATCTTAAGTTATTTTTTTTTATTATTTCGAATTTCAAGAGCATTAGCTCTATCGTATAGTGTTTTAACTTTAAAATAAAGCTGATCTAATTTGTTCTACTTTTGAATATCGAAATAATAAAATTACAGTTGTTAACGGATATCCAAGACAATTCTTAAATACAACTATTATGAATTTAGACGGGAAAACTGCTCTCGGCATTTCAACTAAAAAAAGTGGGAAAGCCCTGTGGACAGGAGCTTTGGCAGTCTTGATCAAACTTTGACAATTCATGTGCGAAATTATTGGTTTCTCAGAGTTGGGAATGATTTCAATGGATCCTTATAATAGAACTGCATCATAGAAAGAGCTAAATTAAAATTGAATAACGAACTTATCTGAGATATTCATTCCTCAAATCTCCTCTGAAAATTATATTATATCAATTGAAACTTAGCCGATATTCCAGTTTTGATTACATTGAAGATATTCTGAACCAAATTTGATAAACTTACCAAATTATATATTTCCATCATCATATGGATTATCCAAGGGCCTATAGGATAGGGGTAATTATAATATCCTATAATTGGTAATTTTGCATTCAATCATATACTTTTTTAGAACAGAAATCTGAAATATATTTGACATATATGTCACAGGTAGATGAGATCATATGTATGAACAGTGAACACATATACACACACATATGTAGAACACAGATATATGGATTTCGCAATCCATGGATCTCTTATGATGAAACTGCATCTTAAAAAGAATTGAATTCGAAATTTGTAATGTAAAAAAAAAATTTTTATCGTTACTCCGAAACCATCTGGCCGATTTTGCCCAATAACGGACTTAACCGAGATATTTATCTCCCAAACCTACTCTGAAAATTTCAACTGCCTAGCTCATTCCGTTCGAGAGTTATCGTGTTAACGGAAGGACGGACGGACAGCCGGCCGGACAGAATCGATTTCGACCACGGATTCTTGATCAGTTTAAGACTTTTTTAAAACTTTATTTGTATTGCTCTCCACCAATATTTGGCTCTCCGGTTATTTTTTGCGCGCCTTTTCCGCAAGGAACAGCGTGCTATCATTTCGTCACAATGTCTGTATTTTTCGATTTTTTTTTCGAAAATGGTCTCAAACGATTGGGTTCGACTCCTTAATGAAGAATTCGAGGTCAAATTCAATTCTGTCCGTCCGGTGCGGCTGGCCGGCCGGACGGTTCGGCTGGCCGGCCGGACGGTCCGGCCGTTAGCACGATAACTCTCGAACGGAATGACTTAGAGCGTTGAAATTTGCAGGGTAGTTTCGTAGCGTAAATATCTCGGACAAGTTCGTTAACGGGTGAAATCGACCGAGCGGTTTCGGAGTTAAGGCCAATTTTAGTAAAAAGATTTTTTATGAATATTTCCGGAACCGATCACTCGATCTTTCTGAAATTTGGCATCAAATTGTAGAATCATGACCTTTATATGCCAGCGAAGTTTTGTGTTGAACGGACGGCCCTAAAGTGGCAAAAAAAAATTCAAAGATTTTAAAATTTTGTTTTCACGATAACTCGAAAAATACTGATCTGATTAAATTGAAACTCAGTAGTTAGATGCAAAAGACCAAAGCAAACACTTTTACAAAATTTCGTGAAGATCACATGGCATGAAAAAAATCAAAGAATTACTACTATTTTGCGGAATACTTTGCTTTTAATACCGAAACCTATGTTTTTGAGGTTCGTGCTGCCCTTTCCGGGCATTTTTCGTTATGCGCAGTAGTTTTCGTCAGAGAGGATTGGGGTTTTGGGGTGGCGGATGCTATTCCTCCATAGAATCCAGATCCTTGATGAGGGTCTGCGCATGCGTGGATTAAAGATGCGATATCTCCCGAACCACTTGCGTTGGAGAATCGGCGTTTTTTGTAAGGTGTGTGATTTTGAGAGGACTTTTAGCCGCGAGTTGATTGCGCATGCGCAGAAGAGAAATAATTGTTTTTGGGTTGGATGGGTTATGTTGGGAATGCTGAGTCGATATTGCGGGGTTTTAAATTCATGGCAATTCAGTGCAAGGACATGTCAGTTTGGGGATGTAGCGTTGTTTCCGAGTTGAAGTGTCCATACCGTGGCACTGGGGCTAATTTTGAAATTTATATTACCCCTTACAGGCATTTTTCGTTATGCGCATGAGCACACCATCAGTGATTTAACTGCTGGTGTTTTCGTCAGAGAGGATTGGGGTTTTGGGGTGGCGGATGCTATTCCTCCATAGACTCCCCTGGTGAGGGTCTGCGCATGCGTGGATTAAAGATGCGATATCTCCTGAACCACTGATGTTGGATAATCGGAGTTTTTGTGAGGTGTGTAATTTTGGGAGGACTTGCAGCCACAAGTATATTGCGCATGCGCAGACGAGAAGTGACTGTTGGGTTGTATGCGTTAGGTCGGGAGTAATGAGCCGATATTGTGAGGTTTTAAAAGAATAAGCATGTCAATTCAGTGCACGGGCACAAATCAGTTTGGGGGAAATAGCGTTGTTGCCGAGTCGAAATGTCTGTATGGTGGCCCTGAGGCGAATTTAAAAATAAGTATATTCGGTAGATCTATATTAAAATACGTTCGGATTTAGACAAGAGGCAATTGCGTTCCTAACGAAGGTCCCATAACCGCATTTTTTTTCGATCTACGGTAAAGCTAACAGCCAAACTGTATCGATAGCTATATTTGTTAAAGGAACTTGAAAAAAAAGCACTGACGTGAAGTATGTACTCTTTGGCGCGCGTGTTCACGGTGGCTAATTTGAATTGAATGATGAGTACTTCAAGCTCAGTGGATAGAGCGAGCCGAAGATCTACCCAAAAGGTAGTACTCATCTCTCAATTCAAATTAGCCACCGTGAACACGCGCGCCAAAGAGTACTGACATCACGTCAGTGATTTTTTTTTGTTATTTTAAATGTCTATATTGACCGAACTATTTCTTCCTTATATCGTATATCTACTCCTCTGAGAGACGGGTGGTCGATGTACAAACAGAAATATCACAGATTCCCTACTGATTTAAATTGGGTGGTCCGAGATGGTAGAATTGAATGGGGGCATGTTCTCGTGCTCATATCTTTCTCAAGAGCCTGTCGGCGATGATGTAGAGCAGGTGAGAGGGAATTACAAAATTGGTTCAAGCACTGACGTGAAGCCAGGAGCTATTGCGCGCATGTTCTATTGTCCATTCACTCTCAATGTGATCGAAGATCGAAGGATTTTTAATTTTGACATATGTATTCTAACGGAATTGAAATTCATTAAGTATTAGAGTATAAGATTTACATTCCTTTTGCAATATCGGAACTCACTCAAGTCTGCTCGGATCTCAACAATAGACATCCGATCGTGGTCAAACTTACAACTTGTTTTTAGAGTTAGGTTTTCAAGGTTCTCATGAAATTTCAGCGATGTCGGACGAATACTTTCTGATACCTATATAGAATTTTTTCAATGATTTTTTAAAATCTGCGAGTAATACGATCTTCACGAAATTTTGCAAAAATGTTTGAATCGGCATTCTATAACTTAATATAATTACCATGTTCGAATTGAATTGGCATCGTAGTTCGAGTTCGAGTTATTGAGTAAATAACAACCAAATTTCAGATTTGGCCGATTATGCCTTTCAATGAACTCAAATGTCGAATCAGGATGCACAACCTACTCTAAAATTGCAAGTCGCTATGTTCTCTAGTGAATAGTAGTAAATAATAGGGCTTAATATATTTTTTTTAATTTTCTAGTGCTATGATCCTTACAAAATCTCATAGACTTCTTTGAGTCAGTACTCTACAACTACTCACCAAGTTTCAATTCGATCGGATCTATATTTGTTGAGTTATCGAGAAAAAAATATGCCAGATGGATATAACGCCGAAACCGTTTAGCCGATTATACCCCACAATGAACATAGGTATCTGTTTTATTCGGATGCGCAACCTAACCTGAAAATTGCAAGTCGCTATCTCTTTCCGTTCGAAAGTTATCGTGGGAACGTTCACCCATCCAGCAACTGAACTCACTCAATGCTCCTCAGTTCTCCAACAATATAGATCCGATCATGCTCAAATTTGGAGCTTGGTTGTAATGTTAGGTTTTGCAGCCTTCCGCGAAATTTCTGCGAAATCAGACGGATAGTTTCTGGGATATAGAATTTTTTCAATGATTTATATGATCTTTATGAAACTTCGTAAACAATTGGCATTCAACAACTAATTACTATGTTTGAATTAGATTGGTTTCATATTTTTTTAGTTTGAGTTTGAGGAAAAAAACTGAATTTCAGATAGTTATAACTACAGAACTGTTTGGTCGATTATTCTTATTAACTAACTTTAATGTTGCATTCGAATGCTCAAGCTACCCTAAAGCAAGTCGCTATCCCGTGCCGTTCTCAAGTTATCGTTTGCTGAATAATATATTTTAAATTTTTTAGTGAAAAGATTCTCACAAAATTGCAAATAGTTCTATAAGTCTGTATTCCAAAACTTCTCACCAATTTTCAATTCAATCGGATCTGTATTGGTTGAAAACAAAATTATTACTCTGAAACCGTTGGGCTGATTATGCCTATTAACGAACTTGTCCGTCGTACAGTGACTATATTCTCACAGTGGCGACAAGGGGTCATAAATCTGTCAAAAGTCCGCCATGTTTCGTCAAATTATTTTGGCGGTATTTTTGAATTATATATTGGTATATGATATGTATATTTACGTTCGAGTAGCAAATGCCACCTCGATCGGTATTGTATTTTAGGAATTATTATTAAAATAAGATTTTGATCTGGTTTCTGTATATTTTTCCTTCAGTAGCTCAAAAAATACAGATAGGATTGAATCGAAACTTTAGTAATCATGTTGTAGAATGCCAACGCGCAAATTTCATCAGGATCCAATAACTAGAAAAAAATATATTTTTGTTTCTTCAAAAATTCTTTCTGTGTTAGACGTGAATAGACAAAAGAACATGCGTGCAAAAGCTCTTGACTCCTCATAAGTGCATTTCTCGAATTTTTGGTCTCAATTTCTGTAGGAAGTGACATTAGGGTATATGAATTCGATTCAGTGTATGTTGTTTTAAATTAACTAAGTCATAATATGAATTATTATTTAGGAAGGTACATATCGCAAATATAGGTAGGAAGAGTTTGAAATAGATAGAATTAATTGATGAATTTTGATTTTCCTTCCTGATTGCTGATCGTTTTACAATATTAGTATAACTATGTAGTTTGAAATAATTTTTTTTAATCTTAGATATATTATTTTTAGATTTACCACAGTATATTATTTTCAATATTCATGTTGCACCAACAAAAAATAAACTAGTACTTACAACTACATATTTATAATCTACGGTTGAATAGGAAATATAACAGATACAATAATTGTGCAGAATTAATGTTTTTGAAATGAACTAGTCAAGAGGTCAATATGTGCAACTCCATAGAAATTTTAGCTTATCATAATGGAATTATTATATCCATATGTGTTCGTTACGAAACTTCATCGACTGAATTCCAATAAGGAGTGAATTAAAAGTGTTGAAAATTGTGTAATTTTTATTTCTTATTCAAATTACAGTTACAATATAAAACAAATACCATTATAAATTCAATAAAATTGAATAAAAGCTATAACACAAGTAAATAATAATAATTCAAGTATATACTTTTACTTCGAATGACCAGCCATAGACTTACCTACTGGCCATAACTCTTGAAAGATTTATTTTTTTTTCGACCTTATTTTTAGTCTGTAGACAATAAAACGTTTTATAATTTTGTTTTTTAGATTATGACAATAATTAAGAATATCTGAGTCGATTTCATTCATTTTATCGACATAAAATTGTTTTAGGTCAATATGTTGATTTTTAATGAATTTTATATAAAGAACAAAGACAGATTCTAATTCTATAAAAAAAATTAAAGGTTGCTTCGTTGCAAAAGAACAATGTATGAGGCCTGAATCTTTTCAACTGTGAAAATTTGGAGAATCTTGTATGGATAGGGGGGTCTTTGATCCAACATAGGCGATGCAGGTGTTACACACTCTCGAAGTACTTCTGATACTTGTTATGAGATATCCACATATGTTATAAAAATAGTTGAGCTCACTACCACTCCATTGTATATCCTTATGTTCAAGTTTCTTGGAATTTTCGGTTCATCGTATTTTTGGACCTTTGTGGTAATAGTGTCTAAAAATCCTGAAAAAAACTCTCTGTCATCCTCGTCGTAACTACAATCAGTTGGGTTTTTCAAATACTGAGATACAGATATCAACTTCATATTATTTTTGACTTGCAGAGCATTGGGTACTATCTGCTTGCTTCTCAGAATTGAAAACAAATTTTCCAAACAATCCTGGGAAAATCTGCTTGTTAAAACAAAGTGGTATCTCTTTTCATTTACCACAGCTGAATTTTAAACGAAGGGCTCTTGTAATCGTTGAATTCGATACTCTGGAAAACTTTGCTAACTTGTTTTTCCTTTTACTTATCAATATTTCAATCTGATCAGGATTGTACAATTTGCTCAATAACGAATGCTGTTCATATTTCAATCTGAGCCGAGCAAACTTTTTTTTCATATGCCGCAATGCTTTCTTATATTTCATACTTCTTTGTCGTTCCTTTAGAAACAATAATTCGTACTTGGCTAGTTTCTGCTTCAATTCTTTTTGTTCCATGTGGACTCTAGGTGCAGTGATGTTACCATTGCTGCTATCCGATGGTATATTTTCAGTTGGTACTTCAACTATGGTTTGCGTGATATTGGATATATTTGTAATATCTGGCTGAGGAACAACTGAAAATAAGTCTTTGTAATTCATTTATATAGCTAAATATCATGTGCGACTATGTGATTAGAGCACTTCATCTCAGACGAGAAATGAAGGTATTGTTCCTAGAATATTAGGAAATGTGTTTTTGGTTTTTGAATTTTTTATCAACATAATTAACATTTGAATCAATTCATCTGAAATATGCTCTTAAAATTATGTCTTACCTTCCTCAGACACTAATGGCTCATTCAATATTACTACAGTATTTTGTATATAAGAAAATATTGTAGGAACAGCGTTGTGTTTCAACTTTCTTTTTCCATCAACTCTCACCTTCTCCCACATATCAGGGGCAAAGTGTACCTGAAATATTTAATGTATATTAAAATCTACTATGTATAAATAAATAATAATAAGAAATAAATACTGATTCCAGGGAAATTTTCTTTCTTAAAACTTTCGATTTCGTAAAGGTAAATTAGTAAAATTAAATGGACTTACTTCACACAAATAAGAATTATTTGTAGGGATCCAGTTAGCTCGTCTTGTTCTTATTGCCCATTCATGTCGTCTGGCAGGATTTCCGGGAAAGCATTTCATAACGAAACCTTTTACTGACGAATTAGAACATCCAACAGCTGCACAACCGGGCATTTTGAAAACTATTTCTATTCGCCAAAGTCGCTAAATTGCACAAACTCAACATCTTTTCCAAAAGAAGATTCTATTCAAATGAACGTAAACGTAATCATAAGCAAACACAAATGTTTTGACGAAGTTGCATAGAATATGTATTCTGTCAATTCTGTGTACAAAATTTTGACGCTCGACGAAACATGGCGGATTTGTACCACGTGACCGTGATCAACCAATAGAAAATCGAACCACCTATGTCGCCACTGTAAGAATATAGTCACTGTAGTCCGTCGTATTGAGATGCGCCACCTACACTGAAAATTTCAAGTCTCTATCTCTTTCCGTTCTCAAGTTATCGTGGCATCGGCCGGACAGAATCAAATTTGACCTCGAATTCTTCATCAGTCGAACCTAATCGTTTGAGACCATTTTCGGCAAAAAATTCGGAATTTACAAACACTTGGGCAAAATGATAACGCGGTGTTCCCTAAAATATGCGCACACAAAAGAAATTCAAGTTCGAATTGTCTTTCGAAGGTTCTGACTCATCAGTAATGCAAGTATAATTATTTCAATATTGACTACTGTCAATTCATCGCGAAACTGAGACTATTTCAAAATTAACTCAAATAAAATATGGTTCAAAGGGCCAAATCATCCTCATCTTTTAAATTTTTTTATTGCCTTCCTCATAAATACGTTCAGTGCTAGAACTAGGTAATATATTTCATGCCACAGTTATGAATTTATGTATTATCGTGATCTAAACTAAAGTTTCATTCAAGTTCAAATGGATGGTTAGACGAAGATGTTGGATCAGACTGTACCGGTCGACGTGATAAACCTCAACCTTCACACGTGCTTTTGACAAGGTTCCACCAGGGACTATAGGCTTTTCGGCGCCATGGTTCGAAAACTATGTATGTTGGCGTAAACCTACCCCTGCCCATCACTTTTGGTAGGAAGCTACTATAGTTCAATTGAATGATGATTGATCGCTAGTTGCATTGAAATATAGTTCTTTTGATAAATTGAGGTGCTACTTTTACGGGAATCATTGAAACACTTGGCAAAAACGAAACCCTAGTTTTATTTTGAGGACCTGTTTTAATTACCAACGGTAACTTGCCAAATTGTTACTGACCAGCCTTCTCGGGTGATCCTGCTTTATACCTGCCCAATAGAGACCTGCACCTGCTAAGGTTTCTACCTGACAGGGAAAGTTATTCTCCCTGATTCCGATACCGGGAATTTTTTTTCGCTAGAGAAAGTTGATGGTCCATTAACCCATTGTTACAATGTGCAGGTATCTTTCCTCTGGGTCATGCAATGGCAAACTCGGTTCGACTATGTCGAATCGCTCTTGCCATCACAATTTTTCTGAATTATCTTTTTTAAATTATCATTTATTCTCAAAGTATAAGGCTTTATAATATCGAAACCTACTTTTCAAGCTTTTGGCTCAGCAAAAACCCTCACAATGTCACTTGTTTCGATGTGGTGTTCTTCTTCAATACTTATCAAAGTAAAATTAGTTAATTTATTTTGCAAAAATATCGTAAAAAATCTTAATAATAATAATAATAATAATAATAGTGCTTTATTTCAGATCATATTCATCACAAATTGCTCAGTACATGAAAATGAAATGGAATAGCGTCTAAAAGGAAAAATATGAACTATATCCTGTCATGCTAAATAATCTTCATTTCCATAAGGCTCTAACTCAACTAAATATTTATACAGTTTCTTTTTAAATTTTTTGATATCAGAGATCATAGATATATCTTTTGGCAAAGAGTTGTACATTTTTAAGCATCTGTACTCAGCTTGCTTCTGGCTTGTTGTTAACTTATGCCTAGGGAATATATAATTGTTATTCCTTGTGCCATAATACCTTTTTTGGTTTTCGTATTTATGAAATAAATTTGGATTCTTCTTGATGAAAATAACACATTCTTGAATGTATACAGCATATATCGTTAGTAATCCCAATTTCTTGAATGTGCCTCTACATGATTGATCATACCTCATGTTATTCAGTATTCTTATTGCTTTTTTCTGTAATACAAATAAAGGCTTTATGTTTCCGGATCCATAGAAGATTATGCTAAATCTCAGTTTGGCTTCTATTGTTGCGTGATACACCATCTTCAAGTTGCGTTGACAAATGTATTTCGATGTTATTCTAAAACCATAAATTGCTGTCTGAATCTTTGTACAAAGATTTGTAATATGCTCTTTCCAGTCCAGATGACTATCTATGTGAACTCCTAAAAACTTTGTATGCTTCACAAGTTGGTATTTATTTTGATTCAGTGTTATGGTTTTAAGTTCTTCGATACCTGTACTACTTGGAGTGAATAGTACGATTCTGGTTTTTTCTTTGTTCAAAAGGAGGTTGTTGCTCTTGAACCATTCATCAGTTTCTGCCATTTTATTTTCACATAAGTTCCTCAAATCTGGATATAAATCCTCTATAATAAGTAGGTTGGTGTCGTCTGCATAGTTAATTACTGTTATTTTATTATTTTCACTGTCATAGCTTACTGTGTAGTCATTGATATATATTATGAAAAATATTGGTCCAGCAATGCTTCCTTGTGGAATACCCAAAAGCAGTTCCTCCATATTTGATCTTATAACTTCTTCTTCCATTTCCATTTCCACCATCTGTTTTCTTATTGTGAAATATGACCTCACCCACTGCAAGGCAGGTCCTCTAATTCCATATCTTTCCAGTTTCCCCAATAGTTTTTCACTGTCCAAGCAGTCATATGCCTTGGTTAGGTCAAGAAATATTCCCATAGCTAGGTCTCCACTTTCAAATGCTTCAACTATTTTATTAATGAATTTGTACACTGCTGTCTTTGTAGATTTTCCTTTTGTATAACCATGCTGATTATCTCTGAGTATTTCATTTCTCAATAGGAACTCCATTAATTGAGTACAGTATATCATCTCGAATATCTTGGAGAAACTTGGCAGGATACTTATAGGCCTATAGTTATTAAAGTCATTTATATCGCCCTTTTTATGTATTGGTTTCACAATTGCAATTTTTAATTTATCAGGGAAAATACCATGTTTGAGAGAGTTATTAATGATATGGCTCAAAGGTTCAATTATTTCTTCTGCTGTTTGCTTAATTATATGATTTGATATTTCGTCATATCCACTGGAGAATTTATTTTTTAAAGATTTTATAACCTCTTTGATTTCTGATGGGGAGATTTTCTTTAAACGGATGGATTTATCTAATTTTTCAAATTTTTCATCATTATTAGTGTTCATAATGCTTCCTGTTGAAGTTATACCTGCCTTTATGAAGTGATTATTCATTTCATTTGCAATATTTTGTGGATCTCCATCTATTTCAATTTTTCTCTTCCTCACATTTTTGATAGAGTTCACCAATGTCCACACAGTTTTGCATTTATTGTCAGAATTTTCAATTAGCTTCTCATATTTTTCCATCTTTTGTTGCTTCAGTAATTTGTCATATTGGATTTTGGTTTCACGGTATTTGTCTTTAAACGATTTATCATATGTGCTCATGACTAATAGTATGTCTAATTTGTTCTTCATTTCCTTTATTTCCATGTCTGGTATTATTGATTTTGGTTTCCTGCGCACCATTATCTTTTTTAGCGGAAAAGCTTCATTGAAACTTTTTAGATATAAGCGATGGAATTCATCAAATTGAGCATTCACGTTGTTATTTGCTAATTTATAAATGGATATCCACTTTCCTTTGTGTATCAGTTGTTTGAAATATTCAATGTTTTTCTGTGAAAATGTGCGTTTGAATGTATAATTTTTTTGTTTTTGGTTCACTGTAAATGTTATTTTCTGTGCAGTATGATCAGATATGTGTGTTTGTATGATATTGGTTAACCCGTTTTCCCCAGCATTCGTGAAAATATTATCAATACATGTGGCTGTTGTGGCTGTTATTCTTGTTGGTTGATGAATTGTCTGTTGTAAGTTATATGATCTCAGAAGATCCAGTAGTCTTTGTCTCTTTGTTGAGTTCTCCAACATATTTATGTTGAAGTCTCCAACTATGGTGACTGTAATATTTTCCTCCATAAGTTTATGTAATATAGGTTCCATTGCTTCTGTCAGTGTTTCGATATTTCCATCATTGTAAACTGATATACACACATGTTTCTCTCCATTCAGTTTAAATTCTATCCCAGTACATTCACAATTCTTTTTCCTCGACTGTTCTTTAATATCTGTTCTCTCTTTGGTCTGTATTTCATTTCTTGCGTAAATGGCTACCCCTCCATGCTCATTTTTCTCTCTACAAAAAAAAGTTTGTAATGAAAAATTCGTTATTCCATGATATTCTAGTTGCTCTTTGGTTTTCCAGTGTTCAGTTAAGCACACGATTTTTATATCAAGCTGTTCTGTCAAAATTGCTTCCAATAGTTCCCTTGCATTACCTAAAGAACGTGCATTCTGATGTAATATGCTGAAATTCTCATTTTTCTGCTTCATTTTGATGTTGTCATACCTCTTCGCTTCTTCAATAGATTTAATATTTAAACTGATACTTTCTGCTTCTCTAAAAAATGTTGTCCTTTGGTGAAATCAAATCTTGAGTATCTAATTCCTGATGGCCAAAATTCACTCTTGTATATTTCCTCCTTCATGGTTATAGGAACACCGACTAGAACACATTTATAGTTTAGGTCCTCTTGGTTCCTGGTATTCAATTTTCTTGCATAAACTTGGTTTTCTTTCAATTTTCCCTTACTCAAAATATATGCTTTGATGTCTTCATCTTCAACATTCTCATGTACCCGAGATACAAATAACCATAACTTTCTATCCTTCTCATCTTTGATAGCATTAGATGACTTGAAACTTGAATTCTCGAAAATCCCTGTTCCTACATCACCCTTTCTATTTCTTTTCGATCTGACAGTTATAAAACCTGATGTACCTTCAGGGGCAGTGTTGTTTTCTTGTTCGTATATCTGCATTTTCGAAGTGTTTATGTTTTCGGTTTTTTCTAGGTTATATTTGGTTTTGTTGTTCAATGTCATAGTTGCGGAATGTGGTAGTTCAGATATATCACTACTGTGTCTATGGTTCGATGATGTTTTTGCGCGTATGTTCTGGGGAACATCGCGTTATAGTTTTTGTTGGTGGTTTTCGATCGTTGACAATTGAGATTGTTTTGTTTACGTTTGAATTGATGGATGAATTAGATTTTTTTACTGCTTCTGCAAAGGATATCTCTTCCTTTTTTTTGTTACCTTCCAATATTTTGATTTTTTCTAATAGGAGACTATTATTCTGCATAAGCACTTGATTTTTCTCTGTCATTTCTTTCATAAGTTGTTTGAGATATAAATTTTCGATTTCCAATATCTTATTTTTCGTATCAACTGGATCTTCCTTCTCCGTTAATGACGACTGGTAATTTCTTAACCTCTCATGTTTGCATTTAGCATTTTTCACACTTCCCTCTTTGATTAGGCATGATTCGTGGAAAATATTGAAACACTTCCCACATTTCACAAATTTCTTAACGGGTTTTCCGCAGTATACACACTCGAAACCGTCTTCTTTCCCATCTTTTTGGGAGCTTGCTTCAGAGTCACTCTCATTCGACGCCATATTCTCGACTATTCTCGACTTAAAGAGCACTGAAGTCAGAAGCTTTTGCGCACATGTTCTTTCATCTATTCACGTCTCGCACAGTATCACGAAATAATGCATGATCCTTAAAGCCGTCCTTTCCAACCGAATATTAAATTGCAATTCGATCGTATCTGTATTTTTGTAAATATTATGAAAATAGAATGCGGCTTGAAGATTTGTACAGACTTTCAGTGGAATCTGACAGATAGTTTCCGAAATATATAATTCCTGAAGAACATTTGTTTTTTTGTGAAAATTTGCGCGTTTTGCATTCTACAACTTATTATAAAGTTTCAATTCCAGCAGATATTTATTTTATGAGTAATTGAGGTATTTACATGAACATTTCAGATGGGTGTAAGTTCGTAACTGTTCGGCCGATTATGACCATTTACAAACTTAAAACTTACAGACATTTGGGCAAAATGACACGGAATAAAGTCACTAAGTAAATTAATGAATTGATATGATATTTGGTATATGATTTCACGAAGCTTCGTAAGTTTTCCAAGCAGATCCCTTATAATAACTTGTAGCTTGTGCGAGTTAGGAGAATCGTATAATGCGTATGATGCTTTGTTAATGAGTCCTTACATCAACTTAGGCACATCACTGTTATATTTAGAATCAGCAGTGAATGATGGTCACCACCGTCCTGACTAGGAAATTCTTCCCCTACCCCGAGATCGAACTCGGGACATTCTGGTTCAAAGTCCAGCGATCTACCATCGAGCTAGCTAGCACTCATGAACACAAACTATTTTCTAATTAACTCTCGTTCTCTCCTACCATTCTAATTCACTCTAAACATCTTTCCAAATTTCTATTCTACCTAGGGTAAACGATGCACTCCATTTTTTTATTTTACAAAAGTGTATTGGGGTTATTGGGGGTTCCTCCGTATGCAATGTTGCCAGGCGCAAAGAGGAAGAACCCTCCATTGTTAACTGGATATCGATAATGCTAAAAGGTCGAGCCTTCACGCCTACGTGAGGGAGACAGGATTGGCTATGCAGATATTCAGGGTTTGCCAATAAGGTAGGGTCATATCACCCCTGCTGTGGAGCCTGGGCTCGGATGGACTTCTGCAAAGGCTTTCGGCGGGTGGATTCAATTCCCAGGCATAAGCTGATGACATGGAAATATCTATCTCTTAGAAGTAAGCATGAAGGCATACTGAGTAGTCGAAAGCAAACTGTCCTCAGTATCATCGAAAAGTGGTGTGAAGAAGGGCTCAACGTCAATCCCTCTAAAATCCATTCCCTTCACTAAAGTAGGGATAAGATCACAGAGCTCCAGTCCTAAAAGATCCGACTCTGAACTCCTCCAGTAAGTGTAAATATCTAGAAGCCATAATAGATAGTAAACTCAACTGGAGAAAAAAAACATCGACCAAATTATTTCCGAAACTACAACGGCTATGTGGGCCTACAAAAGGCTATTTGGGAAGGCATGGGGAATGAAACAGGACATGGTAATGTGGTTATACACGGCAGTAGTACGCTCCATTGTAACCTACTAGGTGACGTGTAACTAGGTGACGTTCTCCAAAAGATTACCTTCATTATTCTATTATTGTTATTAAATGGGCACCTTCTTTCTTGCCCCAAAATTGCGAATGCTACACACGCATTTTTGCGATTGTTTGGGCTAATTCCTAAATAACCATTGCGTGAAGATTTTCGTGTAATGTCAGTTATTTGGTTTTTGTAGTGCCCGAAGGAATTTCGATGAAATTGCACGCTGCAATTACTGAGTTAGACATAATGTGATACGTAATATGCTACCGACATGGAAGATGGTGGTGGTCATCGATATAAGAAGACAAGGAAGATATGGGGATATCAGAAAGAATATTTCTTTTTGGTGTTCTTGTTTCTCGGAGCACGGTGCTTATCAATTCACTCAAATGTCTGTAATTTCCTAATTTTTCGATGAAAATGGACGATTTGGTTCGAATCGATTATGTCCGGCCGGCCGTAGGCACGATAACTCTCGAACGGAATGAGCAAGACCGTTGAAATTTTCAGAGTAGCTTTGGAAGATGAATATCTAGGTTAAGTTCGTTATTGGGCTAAATCAGCCTGATGGTTTGGGAGTAACGAAAAAAATGTTTTTTTTACATCACTACTTCCAAATTCAACTAATGTCATTTTCAACTCTAAAGTTACATTCACAACCTCCGAATTAGAATTAAAATTAGCAATTGGAATTAGTGGTGGAAGTTTGGTACACGGTATAGCATTGGATCATTCACAACCTCCAAATTAACGTTTCCAATTATTGTACTTACAATTCCACTCATAATTAATACTTTGCAATGTCCAAACTTCTACGACTAATTGTAATTGATAACCTCTACGCGTGCTCAGTATGTTTGTTTTGACAGAATTCATGTCGTATTACTAAAATAAATAACGATGTCGAGGCGAAAAGCTCGGAAAATACTTCAGACCAATTTTTGCTGTTCGAAAACAACTTGGGAATTATTAAACCTCTTCCAAGAGTTGCGACTTGCTCTACTTGCGTACCTCATAATATATTTTCGATAGGTGGCTGCTTAGAAAACTTGGCATTCAGTCCGCCGTATTCACAAAGCATTCAATCTCCGTTAAGTCCTAACTGAGATTCTCAGTTAAGGATAAATATGAATCACAACCTCAGTTAATGTGGAAATTAACGTGAAACAGGCATGTTTCACCACCGTTACATACGCTAACCGAGGTTGCGATTCTTATTTATCCTTAACTGAGGACCTCAGTTAGGACTTAACGGAGATTGAAATGCTTTGTGAATACGGCGCTTTATCTATTAATTACACTGTTAAGTTGACGTTGTGAATGATCTTAATTTGTTATTTTTTTCATTACGTCCAATTGTAATTACAATTGCTAATATTAATTGTAATTTGGTGGTTGTGAATGTAGCCAAGCTAATAATTTCGGAGATATGATTTTTCAAAATTTCAATAATATATCGTACTTCTATGTTTTCACAGAATTCGAATTCTATCTGTATGTGTTCTATCTGTGTTCACTGTTCATTCATGTCATGTTATCTATCTAAAAGATACATGTCAAATTTATTTCTGTTCCAGTTTTGTTATATAGACGTACCTACATTGTGTTTCATATTTTGTGTTGGAAAACAAGGTTCCGAATCTTGAATTTGTGAATATATATCTACAAAACTGTTTTGATATAAAAAATAATGGAAAAGTATAACGGGTGATTCTGCATTATCCTATTTTCTTTCATCAAAAATAATATTGACTTCTTGCATATTGAATAATTTATGTATAAATATTGGGGATGATGTTCCATACGATTTAGAATTGGATCATTTTAATGATGTAGTTTATTAAGGCGATAGGAAAGAACAACATTATGGCATCATCAAAAGAAGTTACTGTTCGTTGACCACCGAGGTTAATATTACCTTTTACTTCCCTAAGTAGTGAGACATGTTCCTGTATACAGTATTTTCATTATGTTGCTAGCAAAACATGCAGAAATATTGATCTACATCTGTGTATCAAATATTTTTTCCTTAGTTAAGGTTCATAATACAGAATGAATGTGTTAAATAAACTATTAAATTTTAAAAAGAGGATTGTATTTTATTATTATATTTTGAACCAGTAAAATAATTTGTTCGTCAGCCTATACTTACCTATTCAAATATCAGGAATAAATAGACAATCTCCTGATTGTCTTCAGCCTTGCTCTAGACATTTCCTCAGGTATTTCGAGTTGTGAAAACTATGCACCGAGTGAGTTGCAACAACACATTCCACGAGGTTAAATCATTGCAGATTGCTCATTTAATCTTGATACATAAACTATTATTTGAATTCAGTTCATGATGCAGTTCTATCATAAGAATCCATGGATATCATTCCCAACTCTGAGAAACCAATACTTTCGGAGATATGATTTGTCAAAGTTTGAACAAGAGCGCCAAACCTCCTGTCCACAGGGCCTTCCCACTTTTTCATGCTAATTTCATTCAGTTTTCTTAATCCAAGAATCTATCACTAGGAAACCAGTGAAAGTATATGGGTGATTTCGTTCTAACTATGTGATATTCAATGTCCTGTATTGTTTGTTCTCATAGGTCATTTATTAATAATCAATGTATGAAATGTTTATACTTATTGGAAAATTATGAACATATTTCAACATTATTTTCATATAATATAACTTGCCACTTACAGAAAACTTACAATATATCACTTAAATGACAGTACCGTGTCATGTCCATTTCTAGAATTTATTTATAAATTGTTAGTTTTTTTTGTCGTAATAAATGATTTAAACTAATTACCTCATAAACTCTAATGTTTATGATCAAACTGAACAAAATTGACACATTTTTTGTTTAATGTATTAAGTTTAAAGCTTTAAAGACAAAAGTTATTGAACCGGAATTCAATGTTAACTTAATACATTAAACAAAAAATTTGTCAGTTTTGTTCAGTTTGATAATAAACATTAGAATTTATGAGGTAATTAGTTTAAATCATTTATTACGACAAAAAAAACTAACAATTTATAAATAAATTCTAGAAATGGACATAACACGGTACTGACAATTTATAAATAAATTGTAGAAATGGACATGACACGGTACTGACATTTAAGTGATATATTGTAAGTTTTCTTTAAGTGGCAAGTTATATTATATGAAAATAATGTTAAAATATGTTCATAATTTTCCAATAAGCACAAAAATTTCATAAATTGATTATTAATTAATGACCTATGAGAACAAACAATACAGGACATTGAATATCACAGTTAGAACGGAATCACCCATATATTATGATATTCACATTATTTGAAATTTGAAAAGTAGATAGGTACCAGTTCAAAATTTCATTCTCAAAATAAGTGCTAAAAATAAAACGCCGATCGAGCTGATATCCGGTACTTGATTGTAAAATGACACCTTGAACGTTTATGCAGAATTCCAGCGGAATCGGACATATACTTTCTGAAATAAACATTTTTGAAAAAAAAAATAGGTTTTGAGTGATACGATTCTCACGAAATTTTTGCAGAAATTTGCGTGTTGCCATTCTACAACCTATTACCAAGTTTCAATTCGATTGGATCTGTATTTTTTGAGTTATTGTGGAAACAATATTTCAGATGGTTATATAACTGCGAACTCGTCGTGAATATTGAAATCGCTATCTCTTTCCGTTCTAAAGTAATCGTGGCAACGGCCGGACAGAATCTGATTCAACTCCGATTTCTTCATCAATAACTGAACCTCATTATTTGAGAACATTTTCCGCAAGAAATTCGAAAATTTCATTTGGGCAAAATGATAGCACGCTGTTCCCTACGAAATACCCACAAAAATGAGTGATCGACAGCGCAAAGTTAGAACTCCAATAATCGAAGAAGTAATACCTACTGAATCTTCTCGACTAGCAACCTGACATCATTACTTGGAAAATTGCTTTGCTATTACAAATTAACCATATGACGATGTTTGCGATCTCAAAGGAACAACTTTTATATACATTTCAAATTCAACGTGTTCAGACTGTGTTACCACGGGATTTTCCGGATCTTCTTCAATTCTCGACATAGATGTTAAGAATAATTGGACAAAATCCTCAATTTTTGATAGAGGTTAGATTCACAGATGATGCCAATTTTTCTAGATATTATGATATTCCATAATAACCATATATGTGACATATGGGTGGACCGAAGAGAACCCTAGCGCTATAATTGAAGCTCACCACCAAGAAAAATTCTCTCTGAATGTTCAGTTTGGATATATTGGGGATCAGTTAATTAGTTCACATTTTTTACCACCTAGATAAATGGAAAAATATACGGTCAATTTCTAGAAGAAAAACTTCCTGTACTTCTTGACAATATTCCTTTGCGTGTCCTAATGAGAATGTGGTTTACGAATGATGGGGCCCCCCTCATTTCAGTATTTGACCACGTCTGTATTTAAATCACACATATCGAAATCGATTGATAGGTTGCATAAGTTCGAAAATAATTCCAGCTTAAGCGACTCACCTGTTGATAAATTATATTTTTCTCAAAAACCGTGAATTTCAGCAAGAAATTACAAGAGATCTTATTTGTTCATAATGAATCAACCTAACAGAAAATTAATTAATTAATTAAATGATAAGGAAAAGAGTTTTTTGGGAAACAAATTTTTCTACCCCTTGCAAACATAGGGGAGCACCACCAAAAATTGTTTTGGGCCCCTTCTCGCTCTCATATAATGTAGGTATGATTCATTCTTGTCAGTTTTTTCAGATTTTCAAAAAAAAATTGAAAATTGCTTTTCTAGCACCATCTTTAGGGGGCTATATCTAAGCAAAGGGTGCTCAAAACAAAATTATATAAAAGACTCACCCTATTTATTGACAAGGAATCATATCTTAATTTTTTTATATTAATTTACAACCTGAATATCAGTATTACCTACGAGTAGGTGGTTGGATTATTGGCTTCAGGAATGGGCAAATAAAAAAAACCTCGACTTCCTGGAGTTGATCGTTTTATTTGCCCAGTCCTGAAGCAAATAATCAACCACCTACTCATATATTAATAGGACAATAGTCCTATACAAGTCAAATATAGTATTACCTACCTTTGAATATTTACCCCTCCTCATTTTCTTCCATGGTGGTTCTAGAGAGGTTCAAATTTTGCACTCCAATCACTAACTAGGTGAATTTCAGGAGTCACTTGAGTCAGTTTTCGTTCATTCCGAATTTGAAGGCAAGATAACTTCGAAGTAATAATGAGTTCATCGAAATTATCTGCTTCGATATTATCCACTTTATGGCCAATTCTAGGTGGAATATAGTTTTTTGATTCTTTCTCATGTTGAAGAATCCTTTCGGAAAACAACCAGTATATAGTGCAATTGAATGAACAAAAGTGTAAATAGAACAGAGGAAGTAATTTGGTTGGATTCAGATGAAAACAATTTTTGAAATCCATTTGGACATGAATTGTTGCAAAAGGATATATTAATTATTACGTCGTACGTAATTATGTAAGTAGATATTCAAGTGAAATTGTGACGTTAAAAATCTAAATACCATTCCAATTTCAGGAAACACTTTCTGATACGTACCTTATAATTATTGCTTGTATGTTTGAATAACACATTTATGTTCGCCATTGTCTTGTCCTTGTTATCGCCTGTTTTTGTTCAGAAGTTTTTTATGCATATCCTTTTAATCGTACCTGCATTAATCCTTGTCCTATCAACTAAAAGCCGTGAGATACTTCAAGATTAAAACACTCCTTGTTTTAAAGGTTATTAGATATAAACTATCAGATAAACTTGTAGACAACGATTTTTGTACGTTACGTCAACAATACGTGATGATGCCAATTACATACCTAAGTTGATGGATTAAAATCAAATTCTTAACAAGTTGAAAAAGCACTGTGGCCAGAAGTTTTGGCGCGCTTGTTGAAATTTATAGCCAGAGTGGTCGCCCATCCAGGACCTGATCTCACCCAAAGCTGCTTAGCTTCAGGAAAAAAATTATCATAATATATGTATAAATGTTCGTGGGAGTGGAATAAATTTGGAAATAGACGTTAAGTCATTCCTTCAAGCGACGTTTCGCAACTTCATTGTTGCTTCTTCAAAGCTCTATAAAGAACACTTTATACAACAACAATGAAGATTGTAAGATTATAATACCTCGGAAGTGGCAAACGTCCATCTATTTTCCATTCAAGATTAGCGAACTGAAAATTCATAGAATAAATGATCGCACAAGTCAGCTCGGCTGCTCCATTCCAAAACACAGTACCTATGTGAAAATAATGGAATTGTGTGGGAAACGAGATTTAGTGTTTTTGTTTGGCCCTGAGACGTTTTTAATGCAATTTTTTTTATTTTACGGTTACGTGTTACAGTTCGTCGTATATTTTTTTCTACATAATCAAATTGTAGATATCTTTAGTTGTTACTATAGATTTGGCACATGCTTGGTTTTGGTATTGAATATGAAACATTGTTGCTGGTTTCAAATCCGAGTATCTGCATCAAAATTTGAATAAATAACAGTTTATTATATTTCACCGAATTCAAGATAACAAACAGTTTAATTATGTCTAACGTTTATTAGTTTAGAAACACTACAATAGTTTAGAAATACTACAACCAAAGAATCTACTACATACTATCCTCTAAATTGCTGTTGTCATACTCCTCGACTAAATCTGGAGCAGAATCGCAGAATCTGATCATGTCTTTCAAATTGCCAAAACAGAGTATCTGGTATATACTGTGTTGCGCCGGGAAAAGCAGATGATGTGTTTTGAAATGTGAAGATGAGAAAATTTGTGCAGATACTGGGTTGTGGTTAAGTCATATCTCTAAATCTATTGAAATTATCAGCAAAGGGGCTAGGTTGAAAGATGCGCCCAAACACAGTATATCGAAATATTAAGAAATATCATTTTCTGAAAAAATGTTAGTTACTGTGTTTTGGAATGGAGCAGCCGAGCTGGTTACTCTGTCATATGATAAAATAAATAAACACTTACGTGCTTCGCTGGCGTACAGATGTATGAAAACTAGTTTCTTGATTGTCGAATGTACTGAAATGACTGGGCGCTACCACCCCCACAAGTAATACACCATACCGCTGAGATACACAAATGAAACAAACAAAATAAAACAAATGGGCAATACACCCTAAAACAAATAATATAAATAAAATCAACTCAAAATACAAACATTAAATCCCGCCACGGGAAAAAAAATTCAAGATGTTATGGTAGATAACACTTAAGCCTAAACAGTCAGTTCTTAGATTGACATTATCGGTTAAGTGAATCTGTATCATTTCCTCCATATTTCGCTTGAACCAATTGGACTCCCTATCCAAAATTGTTGTTTCCTCAAACTTGAAATCGTGACCAGTACTGAAGTGATGTTAAGCTAACGCTGTTTTGTTCGTCTTGGCCTGATTGTGATTTTTGCAATCGTTTTTGTGCTGTCCTATTCTCGTTTTCAAATACACAGCACAAAAACGATTGCAATTATATTATCACGCAAAAATTATAATATCCTATAATCCTCATAATTTTACGATATTCTAGGTTATTTAATTGGCCATGTTGCATTCAATCTTACTTTGTTTTCTAGAACAGGAGGTATTTTATATCATGAGTAACGAATTTTGAATAGAACCATAAATAAATATGACTCTTATCAGTAGATAAGATGACATGTATAAGCACAGATCATGAAATTAATAGATACAAATATGCACGTTAATTTTCGATTACAGCATTCTTTGAAATCATTGAATTACGCTTTATAATTGAAATTTTTAAAAAACTTCTCTCCGAAAGTACTAGTTCGTTAGAGTTGAGAATGATATCAATGTATTTTTATGATGAAATTGCATCTTAAAAAAATTGAGTTTGAAATTTGTAAAGTAAAAAAAAATTTTGTATTCGTTACTCCGAAACCACCGGATTTTGCCCAATAACGAACTTAACTGAGATATTTATATCTCAAACCCTCTCTGTAAATTTCAACTATCTAGCTCATTCCGTTCGAGAGTTATTGTGTTAACGGCCGGACAGAATCGATTTTGACCCGGATTATTCATCAGCCAAAAATTCGAAAATTATAGAATTTGCGCAAATTGATAAACACTCTGTTCCGAGGAACAAGAGCGACAAAAATAGTAGAACATGTATGTATAATCAATGGCGATCACACATGAATTGGAGTTCAACAAAGACTCTGATGAGAGAGTCTCATGACATTAAAAGGAAACTTATATGTTGTTGAACAGAAAAAACAATTTTGCAAATTGCTCAGTTAGAATTTACCTTATTTGATTAAATTTGTTGAGGAGAGAGAAATTTCTTAGTGAAGTGAAAATTGTGTTTCTATGTTTTGTTTTCAAAGATTGTCAGTGTACAAATTTCGGAATAAGTGTTCAACAACTAATTCTAAATTCTTCTATTTTATAGTTATTTTTCAGACTTCGTGCGAGAAGAAACCCAGAAAAAATCAGTCGATACACAGAGCATCATTTCAGTGACCTTCTTCTTCACTCGTTCCAACTCAGAATCAGAATGTGTGTTACTATGTAAAGCAGTCTTACGTAATTGAAGCTTCCCACATCAATCACCAATATGGGACAGCGTGACAAATTGCGCGAAAGCTAAATGCGCAAAAGAACGAGTACGACTTCCACATACCCGCTTTGAACAAATTCGGTCTGCAATTTTTTCTCAGAAATACGCATAATCGGAACAACGATTAATGTAATTAACTGCATCACGATAATCTAAATTACAACCGGCGTTTCCCGTTTATCAGACATTCTGCATTTTTAAAATCGAGCACCGACTAAAGGTTATAATAAAATTCAACACTATCTCTTTCCTGAAATTAAAATAATATTACGTTTCGAAGCAACCGGCATAAAAATGCTTGTTGTTTAACAGAAGCACGTCCAATTATGAATTTGCTGCATAATCTACACAGTAGTATTTTCTGTTATGGGGGCTACTGGAAAAATATTACTTAGGGTCCCCTGTCCAACCTGCTTGGGCGTGGTGAATATTTCAACTGGAACATCAGTTTTAAAAAGGAGTTTTTTATGAGTTTTTCAGTTTTATTTATTCATTTATTTAATACATACAATGTTTATGTATGAACATACGGGAAACCCCCATTTGGAATAAAAATACAAATGTAACAAAAAAAAATACAAATTCAAGCTTAACTAAAAATTGAAGCAGTAACAAAAAAGGTACAAATATGGTCATACTGAGGCCCACCCAAATTCCTTCTTGAACGAATCAATCGATCGAGAGAAGAAATTCACATTGATCTTATTAGCAGCAGTCATAGATCGGTTCGCAAACAAGTTCAAACTATAATTAGTTATATGCATGCATGTATGAAACAAGGGCACACATTTTTTCACGCAAAGAATTCGATTAAGTAATTTTATTCCAACCGTCTAGGTCTTCACACGAGACGAGAGTAGGCGAGAATATAAAAAATCTCGTCTCGGTCTCGCCAATTTCCAAAAAATTAAGTGTCGTTCAAATCTCGGTCTCGTCTAGTTATAAGTTGTTTTGTCTCGTCTCGCTTGATTCTGAATAACGATAATAAATATTATAATATATAATCGAAATGGTATATAACAAAGAATAATTTTGTAAAGCTATATTTATTACGCTCTATTACAAAAATACTTGTACATGTACATAATTGTTTTAATTTTAAACACTGTTTTTCTTTTTCATCTTTTAAATTGCTCGATTGCCAAGAATTCAAACATAATCACGCTTGCATCACATCATCTTTCAATGATGTACGTGTTTTTGCCATGATCATACCTGCTGTGGAAAATAAATAATCTTTCAACAGGTACGGATGTAGCCATGAATAAATCATCAGCCATATTGGAAAGTGTAGGAACCTTTTCATGCACTTTCCACCACTCTAAAATACAATTTTGATTCCTGTTTGCTCTTTCTAACAGCAAATGTTCTTCAAACTCAGCTTTCCAATGTTTAGAAGGTTTTGTTGGTGTTTTAACGAGCCTATCGATGTCGATATATTTTTTTAAAGAATTTGACAAATGGGTATCGTTTTCAATGAATACCTTCCCAGTATGGGTATAGATCATCGAGTGTGTTCTTGGCGTATTCCTCATAACACTTTTTGAAACTTGATTTGAATAGCTTCATTTTTCATTTCTTTACCAGTTTTATTATCTGTACTTCCACAGATGTATACAACACTTGTTCACGTCTTCACTACAAGAAGCACAATAAATTTCTCCAGATGTTCAAATAGAGATGAAATTTTGAAACCATTGGGATTTAGGAGCAATAAAAGTTGACGGTTAAGTTAAATTCATAATGGAATCAGTTTTTATGGTTGTGATTTGTGAATTCTATTTTTTCTTGAAAAATGATCTCAATTATCGCGAAGGTCTTTGGAAAATCGTGTATTTCTAGAACGATCGATGTAGAATATAGAAAAAATATATTGGTAAATATAGTGGCACCTCTTCATATTCAATTGTTTTATGTTGGTGTTGAAAAATTTAATTAATTTATAATAAAAAATTTCACAGATATTCACAAGAGTTGATAATTTGTAAAACATATTGATCTCTATGTAGACCTTTTCTAATTTTTCGAATATATACTTCATAAAAAAAAATAACTAGAACAAAATCGAGACTCTCGGGTTGCACTGTATGTGGTGTCGGTATCGCCAATAATATTTTTCAAAACGACTCGTCTCGTCTCGTCTCGCTTTTCCGAGACGAGAACAAGACGAGACGAGAAAAATCTGGCTCTGGTGTAAAGCCCTACAACCGTCATATCGACTATTATTGATGGATAGATTCTGAGTACTTGTGGGAAGATCAAGTACATGAATTGTCATCATCCACCTAATGAATTCGGAAATATCCCTAACCACCAAAAATATTTCATGTAAAATTAGCTGCCAAGACTCACAAGAAGCATTCACAGTGAAATAGTTATCAGATCTAATAGAAAGCCAATACTTTCTCTACTAGCCTTTATTCTACAAACCCTACATCTTGGTCAAAAAGTATAGCTCAGCTATTTCATAAAACATTCATAGCACCTGACAAAGCATTAAAGATGGAAGTTCGTTTACAGGATGAAGGTCTAGATATTGAATCAAAAAACCCCTTCTTAGATCGCCGACCAGTTTCGGTTTTATTCTAAAACCTTCTTTAGGGTTCTACAACGAACACAAAATTTCTCTATTATAGCACAAATTATCAAAATGAAAAATTGGTTCAAGCCCTGTGGACCGGAGCTTTGGCGCTCTTGTTCAAACTTTGACAAATCATATCTCCGAAAGTATTGCTTTCTCAGAGTTGAGAATTATATCAATGGATTCTTATGATAGAACTGCATTATAAAGGAAATAATACAATACAAATAATAGTTTATTTATCAAGATTAAATGAGCAATGTTCAATGCTTTAATGCTTCACAAATTATCATTTTTTGTAATAAGGAAAGTATCATCGAAATGTCTAGAGCAAGGCTCAGCATTCCTGATATTTGAGTAGGTAGAGGCTGACGAACAAATTATCTTAATAGTTCAACATATATTAATAAGATACAATCCATTTTTCATAATTTAATAGTTCATACCTCTAACACATTCATTCTGTTTTATGAACCTTAACTCAAGAAAAAATATTTGATACACAAATGTATGTCCATATTTCAGCCATTTTTGCTAGCAACATCATGAAAATACTGTATATAGGAACATGTCTCACTACTTAAGGAAGTAAAAGGTAATATTAACCTCAGTGGTCAACGAACAGTAATTTGTTTTGATGATTCCATTATGTTCTTCTTTCCTATTGCCTTCATAAACTACATCATTAAAATGATCCAATTCTAAATCTTCTGAAACATCATACCGAAATTATACATGAATTATTAATATGCAACCAGTCAATATTATTTTCGGTTTCAAAACAGTCTTGTATATATTCACAAATTCAAGAATCGGATACTTGATTTCCAGCAGAAAATATTTTCGAACTGCAAATTGACATGTCTCTAATTGCTAGATAAGATGACATTTATGAACAGTGAACACAGACAGATTCTGCGTTAACATTCTGTGAGTACATAAGAACTACGATGTATTAATAAAATTTTGAAAAATCATATCTCCGAAAGTATTAGCTTGTTAGAGTTGAAAATTATATCAATGGATGATTATGATAACTCTTCATCTTAAAAGAAATTTGAAATTTGAAAGTTGTGATGTAAAAAAATTTTTTTTTCGTTACTCTGAAACCTTCAAGTCAATTTAGCCCAATAACGAACTTAATCGAGATATTTATCTCCCAAACCTACTCTGAAAATTTCAACTATCTAGCTCATTCCGTTCGAGAAAAACGTTACAGGCTACAGGGCTACAGGGCCGGCCGGACAAAAACGATTTCGACCACGAATTCTTGATCGGTGAGTCGAACCAAATCGTTTAAGACCATTTTCAGCCAAAAATTCGAAAATTACAGACATTTGGGCAAATATATTAATTTTTAATGTTGACGAACAGCAACAATTCTAAGAGGATCTGTCGGAGTTACTTACAGTTTTTAAATGGCTTAGATGTCAGAGCATTAAAAGTTGGAAATTAATACACTATAGACATCATCAAAAGAGAACGATTCGACATAAACTGGAAAATTCATTGAACACGGTTTAATCTGAAATATGTCATAGAGATATATAGGTGTTTTAATGTTGATAAAGCACTTTGAAATTAGAAATTAAGTCTGGTCTTTAATTTTATTAATAAGGTAATAATAAGTTGTATTTAAATTCTTTTATATCAGTTCTCTTATTTATAGAATTTTTATCCTGCTTAATCAATATCATCCCATGAAGTAACCGTTTTTTTTTAATTTCTTGATGACCTAAAATTTTAACTGAATCTATGTTGAAGTCGAGGGAATGAACGTACTCGACAGATGTTCCACGCGCTGTGTTGTTTTCCTTCTTCTTTTTCAGTGAGTTGAATATGTTGAGGGTAATCGGCCGGCCGGATAGAATCGATTTTGACCACCGATTCTTGATCAGTGAGTCGAACCAAATTTATCAAGACCATTTTGATCCAATAATTCTAAAATTATGGACATTTGGGCAAATTGATTAGCACTGTGTGCTAATTGTGATTAGTACTGAGCGCAAAAAGAGGAAATCCTCGATATTTTCAAACACATAAACAAATCACAAACACAAATCCTTCTTGAAAAGAAATGATTACCCCATAAAAATGATCGAATAAAGTATCCTTAAAAAGAAAACCAATACAGAGATGCAGCAGGATCCAAGCAAAAGTGTTAATGAAAATACTTATCGATCTGCCAGCCGGCCGGTCCGGCCGTCCGACCGGCCGTAGGCACGATAACTCTCGAACGGAATGAGCTAGACAGTTGAAATTTTCAGAGTAGGTTTGGGAGATAAATATCTCGGCTAAGTTCGTCATTGGGCAAAATCGGACAGATGGTTTCGGAGTAACAGAAAAAAATTTTTTACGTAACAATTTCCAAATTAAATTTTTTCAATAAGCAGTTTTACCATAAGAATCGGAGATATGATTTTTCGAAATTTCAATAATAAATCGTATTTGTACGTTTTCACAGAATTATATAATTATTCTATGTATGAATTGTCATAATGTCAACTTATTTTCCTGAGACATGACAGTTCTCTGGCCTGAAAGTTGACGAAAAGCGAATATAAGGGTAAAAAACAGTCAAATAAACCCCCATGTGGCGATCTTATGTCGAAAAGTGAAAATTAAGAATATATATCCCAGGTAAGTACCGACGTTTTATTCCAATACCGGAGATCGATAAGATCGTTCGAGGAGCCTGATAGCCGGTCGGTCTGACCCGTCGGGTTTCGGAACTAGAGAAGGCGGTCTCAAATCCCGGAAAGGGAATTGCACTTTTTGGCTTGGCGCTCTAGTTCCTCGGATCTGAGTGCATATGAATTTTTATTTAATAATAATAATAATAATAATAGTCATTTATTTACCCAACAGGAAAATTCCCAATTACAGGGTAACATTAAATATTACAACAAATATAATAGAATTTTAGAACCAAAATTAAATAATCGATGAGAGAAAAAAACAAAAATTATTCTACATCCAAATCTAAAAAAATAAATTAAACTTGAGATCATAAGCACTCTTGCATATGCGGTAAACTGGAGCCCACTGAAGAGCATTTGTTCGAGGTGTTGGAAGGTGAAATGATGTGACAGTCCTTGGCTCTAGCCTTGGTGTACGTATGTGAATCTTAGACAGCAAATAAGGTGAGTCAATCCTTCCCGCGATGAGTTTCTGGGCGAACTTAGCACACTGCCACCTCTGCCTTTGGAGTAGCGAGAAGATTCGCATCTCTCGCATGATTCAGAAAGAAGTCAGACGAGTTACATGTGTAATCTTGCTGTTGGTGAATTATTGCTTCTAAAGTGCCTTGTTGGTGGTTTTTCACTGGATAATATTGCATTTGTTCTACTGATTGCAGATTGTCTTCGAGGTGAATCCATCAGACTATTTACATCACTTTATTCCAAACGGAGAAAGTTTCAAGCGAATTTTCAACTTTCCGCCGCACCGTATCGTATCATGACTAATAACAAAGTAACATGTCACTGCTGCGATAAGCAGTTCGCAAACCATCTTGTGATCAGGTGCGTTATTTGTAAACACGATTTCGGAAATGCATGTGTTGGTATGAGTCAATCTGAGATGCGCGTGATTAATTCGAGGAAATCCATTGTCTGGAATTGCTCTTCTTGTGAGGGCATGGGAAATGATATTGCTGCATTGAAAACTGTAATAATTTCCTTGCAAAAGGAAGTTAACGAGTTGAGGGCTTCCGTTCTGGGTCTACCATCCCGTGCCGCGGATGATCCTATTCCAGAAGAATGTTTTGAGGAACTTCTACATGAATTTGAGCAGCGTCAAGAACGTAAATATAATATCATTGTTCATGGGCTCCCTGAAAGTGAAGGCGCATCTGAGGGAGATAGAGCGACCAGGGACTGTGATGTCGTCAACACTATGCTCGGATCGTCTATATCCGATTTTCCTACTTTAGAGAGAGCACGGTTTGGACGGTTGGGGAGGTTTGTTTTTAACGGTGACAGGCCTCGACCTCTGAAAGTGATCCTGAATAGTGTTATGGATGTACGAAGAGTACTCAAACAGTCTAAAGTACTCAAAAGTAATTATAATGTTTTCATGTCCTCGGATAGGACTCCTAGACAAAGAGATCACTTCAACAAGGTCAAGACAGAATTAAATCAACGTAGAGCTGCTGGTGAAAATGTTGAACTGAAGTTCTTAAGAGGTATTCCAACCATAAATTCTTTAAACTAAATCAACCCAATTACAATCGGAGGGAGCTCAATGGCTACTATCAAAACGTTCGAGGATTGAATACAAAATCTCATGAATTTAGGAATTCAGTGTCGAGTTGCGACTTCGATTTTGTGTGTTTAACGGAGACTTGGCTACAGGATGGATTACATGATAGTGAATTGTTTCCCTCTGAGTATGATGTGTTTCGCGCAGACAGGGATTTAGTAAAAACCAGTTCATCCACCGGGGGAGGAGTACTGATTGCGATTCGTAGTGACTATTGTGCGGAGAAACTTGATTTATCACTATTAACAGATTTGGTTCCTTCTATTGACACAGCTGCATGTAAAATTAGGTGTAGTTTCGGATCTGCAATTATTATACTCGTTCTTTATATTCCACCCAACACTGAAATTGCATTGTACGAATTGTTTTTTGAATCATTGTCATCTCTTGATTTCATGCTGAATGATCAACTTATTATACTGGGGGACTTTAATGCCACCAAATATGTTGAAAATTCTTTAACTGATAATCGCACTGTATCAATCAATATGTTCAGGCAAACCCTTAACCTGTGTCAGTTCAATAATGTGGTAAACTCTAATGGTAAATTGTTGGATCTCGTACTCTCCGATATGGAATGCTTGGTAACTAGCTCTGACTTCCCACTTGTCCCACTTGACTTCCATCATCCTCCTATTGAGATTTCGTTTTGTCTCAAGCAGCCTAAGAGAGTGCCCAATCTTGGGATCGATGGCAATGCTACGTTCTCGTCCTTTAACTTTCGTAAAGCCAATTTCGTTGACATGTACAGTCTCTTCCTCGTCGCGGACTGGTCAAGGGTTCTGGGGAGTTATGATTCTGAAATAGCTTGCACGGAATTCTATATTATTCTCAATGATATATTCGAGCAAACTGTTCCGGTCAAAACTAGGAGGAAAAAACGTTTTCCATCATGGTATACCTCTGAAATAATTGAGTTGATCAAATCCAAGTTGAAGGCATTGAATAATTATAGAAGGTACAAAGATAATATCAATTTTTTTAAGTATAAATCACTTCGTAAACTGCTCAAATCTAAAATTAGTAGTGCATATAAAAAGTTTGTTACTTCTTCCGAGGATAATATACGATCTGATCCTAGTGCTTTTTGGTCATTTATGCAGGAGAATAAGGGACTTTCTCGTATACCTGGTGTTATGACCAATGGTTTTGAGACTTTTGCAAGACCTAATGAGATTGTGGATGCATTTGCTACTCACTTCTCTAGTGTGTATGAAGAACCTTCAGAAACTTTATACACCGATCAGGTTTTTGATAGCAATTTGGTTGAAATGGGAAATATTACGGAGGAGGATGTAATTAAGGCGTCTAGAAGGCTCTCGAATAAGTGTACGGCTGGACCGGATGGAGTTCCTAGCTTTTTAGTGAAGGACTGCACTGGTGTGTTTGCTGCACCTTTAGCTCATATTTTCAATTTGTCTGCTATTAGGGGAAGTTATCCTTCTGTGTGGAAGCGATCAAGAATTATACCTATTTTTAAAAAGGGAGAGAGATCTGATATAAAAAACTACCGACCGATTGCTGTACTATCAAATTTTTCTAAGCTATTTGAAATTATTTTATATAATTCAGTTTTTCCATCCATAAAGCACTGTATTAAGCCTAATCAACATGGTTTCATGCCTAAAAGATCCACCTGTACTAATCTTGTATGTTTTTTTGAACAAGTATTTGATGCATTGGATAAATCTGAACAGGTGGATGTAATCTACACGGATTTTCAAAAGGCTTTTGATAAAGTTGATCATGGAATTTTGTTGATGAAATTAAAGTTTATATTCGGATTTGGAGATAGATTGACCTCACTGATAGGGTCTTACTTAAGAGATAGAGTATGTTTTGTGGAGATCGAGCAATCTCGCTCATTTGAGTTCTTTGCTACTTCTGGCATTCCGCAGGGCTCTAATTTGGGACCTTTGCTCTTTCTTCTTTTCATAAACGATATTCTACATGGTACAGATATTTCTATTTTGATGTTCGCTGACGACTTGAAGCTTTTCTGTAGGGTATTTTCTATTGCTGATTGTCTTCGATTGCAGGAGGCACTTGACACTCTCTTAAGATGGTGTGAAATTAATAGGCTGTCATTGAACGTGTCTAAATGCTATTCAATGTCTTATACAAGGAAAAAGAATATGATTTATAATGATTATCGTATCGATAGTCATGTTTTATCACGTGTAACGGAATATAGGGATTTGGGAGTGTTGTGTGACAGTCAATGTTCCTTTGTACCACACTTGAATCAGCTTATTTCTTCTGCCAGTAAAACCTATGGTTTCATTATTCGTAATGGTAGGCGATTTCAAAATTTTTGTACCTTAATTGTGTTATTCAATAGTTTTATTAGAAGTAAATTAGAATATTGTAACATCATTTGGAGGCCAATTTATAATTGCCATAAAAAAAGGATTGAATCTGTACAGAGAAAGTTCTATAAGTATTTGGTTTGGAGGGAAGATGGGGTTTATCCTCATTTGGGCTGTAACAATATTACGTTACTCAGTAGATTTGGTGCTGAGCCCATAGAACATAGGGTCAATGTTAAAGCTCTGATGTTTCTTTATAAAATTGTGCATGACTTAATCGATTGTCCTGAATTACTTGAGCGTGTCTCATTTGTGGTTCCTCGAGACGGCTTGAGGAGTAATACCGTGTTCTACTGCAGGGCGGGTAGAACGAACGCCAGTTTTAGATCACCGGTTAATTTAATGTGCAGATTATTCAATTCTGTAGCCAACAGATGTGACATACATAATGATTCTCCCCGCTCTGTAATAGCTGCCTATTTGGAAGAATCTGGTATGTCCGACCTTTCTTAGATTAAGTTCATCTTTACTTTGTTTTTGTTATTTATTTCTCTTAATGTTAGATGTTTATTTTTGTGATAAATTTTCCTGTAATTGGGTATTTTCACCTGTTGGAAAATAAAGGCTTATTATTATTATTATTATTATATTATGATCCCCGACAAATCCGCACCACGTTCAGGATAGCTGCCGGATTTTCGGTATTCAACATACTTAAAAAATTTTCTGTGAATTCGCTCGATCGGTATAAGATGTGAACCATAGATTGGAAACCAGATTATGTTTGCATACTCCAATTTGCTCATCACCAGCGAAAAATAGAGGGTTCTGAGAACGGATACATCATGAAACTCTCTGGAGCAACGGAAAACAAACCCCAAAGTTCGACCGGCCGAAGTACACAGCTCCTCAACATGTGGAATGAAACTGAAGGCTGAGTCAAAGACTACCCCCAAATCACGAAACCTATCTCCACTTGCAATAAGACGATCACCGATAGAATAGTCAAACAGAAGAGGCTGTGACTTCTTTGTGAAGGTGATCTTAAAACATTTATCTATATTCAATTTGAGTCCATCACGCAGGCACCATTCATGTACAAGCTCCAAGCTAGACTGAAGCAACTCCAAATCGGACACATCACGTATTCTCAAGTAGAGCTTGCAGTCATCTGCATAAGCCAAGGCCAAGCATTCGAGAGAAGTAAGCAGATCATTAATGGATACTATGAATAACAATGGTCCAAGATTTGATCCCTGCGGCACGCCGGATGAAAGTGTATACTCAGATGATCTGAAGCCATTATAAAAAACATGACTCATTCTTCCCTTCAAATAAGATCTTATCAGGCCAACAAATGCAGGACTTAAACCAAAATATGACAGTTTACTCAGAAGGATATTGTGATCTACGGAGTCGAAAGCTCGCGAAAAGTCGGTGTATATTACATCCACTTGACCCCCATCATCCAGTGATTCCGCAAGGAACTGCGAAAGTGTTGCCAAATTAGTAACTGTTGACCTTCCCCGTATACGTTTAAGATGCAGTTTCACCATTAAATTCCATCGATATCATTTTCAACTCCAACAAGCTAATATTTTCGGAGATATGATTTTTCTAAATTTCAATAATGAATCGTACGTACTTTTTAGTTTTCACAGAATGCTATAATTATTCTATCTTATATATATATTATTATACTCGTATATTTAATCCTGTTGTATAAGAAAGACTCAAATTCATTTCAGCTATTTTAATTTGATTTCTTCCATGGTGCAGTTCTCATTCTCAGATTGCTCATTTAATCTTGATAAATAAACTATTATTTGAATTTAATTTCCTTTATGATGCAGTTCTTTCATAAGAATACATTGATATAATTCCCAACTCTGAGAAACCAATACTTTCGGAGATACAATTTGTCTGTTTGAACTAGAGCGCCAGAAAGCTCCTGTCCACAGGGCTTGAACCCATTATTTATGAATATTTCCGAAACCGATCACTAGATCTATCTGAAATTTAGCATCAAACTGTAGAATAATGACTTCTATATGCATGCGCAGTTTTGTAGTGATCGAGTGGCCGTAAAGTGTAAAAAAAAATTAAATTTTAGAATTTTGTTTCTATAATAACTGTCGAACAGAATGAGCTAGTTATAGTTGAAATTTTCAGAGAAGGTTTGGGAGATAAATATCTCAGTTGAGTTCGTTATTGGATTCGTCCAATCAGCCTTATGGTTTCGGAGTAACGAAAAAAAATGTTTTCACGCTACAAATTTCAAATTCAATTTTTTTCAAGATGCATTTTTACCATAAAAATCCATTGATATCATTTTCAACTCTAACAAGCTAATACTTTCGGAGATATGATTTTTCGAAATATGAAAATATGATGATGGAAATATATTCTTTGGTAAGATACATAATCAAATTGGGTTCAGAATATCTCCAGTAAAAACGAAACTGCAATATTGTCTAAGTTTTAATTGATATAATATAATTTGCAGAGTAGATTTGAGGAATGAATATCTCGGATAAGTTCGTTATTGGGGAAAATCGGTCTGTTTGAATTTAATTTCTTTCATCATGCAGTTCTATCGTAAGAAACCATTTATATCATTCCCAGAGACCAATAATTGCGGAGATATGATTTGTCAAAGTTTGAACAAGAGCGCCAAAAATCCTATCCACAGGGCTTGAACCAATTTTTAAATATCTTATGCATAGAGATTATTTCACTATGGTGAATTTATCGCTTTGGTTCTGTGCGCCAACGGATTTATAGTTTTCTGTGGTCATACTGTCGTAATGTCATAAGTGTCGCAAAACATTGACGAGCTCTTTCCAGCATGAAGCGGGGGGATAAATATTAAAGTTTCTGGTTTCAACTGCGAGTTACTTCGTCCTCAATAGTAGCGAGAAAATAAAGGTCTCACAGAGCAGAAAATATACGTCAAAGATTGGCGGTAAGTTTCTTTTGACATATGATTTTTGGTTATTCAGATCTTTTGTCAATTTTGACAACTCCTCCTAAAAAGAAGGACAATCAACTCTCCATCTCTTTCTACAATATGGCGGCTCAAGTGGATGAAAGTTCAACTGACAGCTACGTTATTTGTCAATAGAGAATGAATAAATCACCGTTGAAAATTTGATTTCAAGTGTAGATTCGGGTACTATTTTTAGTGAATGACATTTCTACGGTTTAATTATTTTGTCGGTATGTAATTCTGCGGAACGAGCTACCAGTGCATATACATTTTTGATAAAATAGCCTAACCACTCCATATAAGGATGTGGTTCACGTTGCACCACAGAGTGAAAACTCTAAATTCACCTAACTTGCATACCTTTCAAAGAGAAGTTATCTGCGGACTGGAAGATTCAGGTTCTGAGGTATTGGTCGCTGTAACAGTTGAGGAGCTCTACGTGGATATTTCAGCAAAGGTGAAGGTGGAAACCAAACTGTCTAAGGAGTTTCGTATCTCAAAAGGTCTCCGACAGAGCTGTCCGGTAGCCCCCACTCTGTTTGAGATCTACCTTGCCTCGACTCCAATAGGAAAATATATACTTTTCACAATTTCCTGATGACCAGGTAGTTATGGCTTAAGATGAGGAAGATATTTATTATATGTTGAGGAAATTACATAAGGCATACAGGATCGAGTCAGGAATGAGGAGATGAGAGCTAGAGTAGGTGTTGATGCAGATATTAAAGACACAATATAAGCAGAAACGCTACAATGGTTCAGACACGTATCAAGTATGTGTGACGAGAGTTGGCCATTCAAAGTCCTCAATTGGGCTCCTCCGCAAAGAAGTAGAGGAAGATTCAAAAGAACGTGGAGGGATCGAGTTCAGGACGTGATGGACAGGAGAGGTTTGTTAGACCGAGATTGGGAGAATAGGAGTATATTGCTATTGAGATGTGAGAAATGCCATTATTTTTGTATTTTATGTAAACATCCTTCTGATAATAAAAGATCCCTTTTATGCTGTTGACTCAGCTCATCTTTTGAAAAATATAAGAAAAAACTGGTAGACCTACCATATCCTCATATCCAATATCAATTGAAAAGCAGAATGTGAAAATAGTGCTATAAATTTTTTATCAAACCAATTATGGAACTTCGTCCTAGGACATCACTTGAGTATCATGAAGATACTGCTATTTTTGTTAAGATTTAAAAACATCCAATAGAGGACCCATAGAAATTTTAGCTGCGCTATTAAATAAAATCATCGCATTATTGCATGGCATGAATAATTCAGCAAATTTGTTTGAATATGAGAAAAATCCTATAATTCAACTTTTGAATTTACCGCCTTTTCTCCATCCACTTAGGCGGCCATATTGGTTTTGATGACTGGCCTTCAGTGTAGGACGTGTTGCTTCGGATTGATATTTGTTGGTATGGTTTGCAGGCCATGTTTTTGAGAAACTCATATAGAGTATTTGATTGATTATTTCGATTACGTATCTACTATTTTTTCTGGTAGATGTGAATTTAATATTCATGTTGTTCTGTACGATTTGAGGGTGTTTTTTAGGCTTAAGTGAATTCGTATGAAGCTATATAATGTTTGGAGCTATTTTTGGGCTTGGGCTGAAGCTATACTATCTAATAGTTTTTGGCTTGAAGTGAAATCTAACATTTCGGATTTTTGAACTGATCTCTACATTTTCAATACCTTATCTGAATACATCCTGAGCATCTATTTGGAGAATCCATAATATTCTTTATCTGGAGAGATTCTAAGCTTTTACTTGAAGAATCCATATACCTTACCTCGAAAGATCCTGAGCGGTCATTTGGAGGAATGGCCTGTGAATGGTATAATTATCAGAAGTGTACCTTAGTTTTCCCTGGACGAATTCCCCGAACAGGATTGATTTTTAGTGTTTTTTGGCGCTCTAGTTCCTCGGAACTGAGTGCGTATCAATTTGCTCAAATGCCTGTAAATTTCGAATTTTTGGCTGAAAATGGTCTCAAACGAGTTGGTTCGACTCACTGATCAAGAATCCGAGGTCGAAATCGATTCTGTCCGGCCAGGCCGGCCGGCCGGCTGGCCGTATGCACGATAACTCTCGAACGAAAGGAGTTTGAGGATTGAAATTTGCAAGGTGGGTTTGGAGCGTAAATATCTCGGACAAGTTCGTTAATGGGCGAAATCCATAAAGCGATTTTGGAGTTATGGCCAATTTTAGTAAAAAGATTTTTTATGAGTAATTTCCGAAACCGATCTCTCGATCTATCTGAAATTGAGCATCAAATTGTAGAATCATGACCTTTATACGCATGTGAAGTTTTTTATTGACCAAGTTACCGTCAAAAAAAAAATTTGAAAATTTCAAAAAATTTTTCTACAATAACTCTCGAACGGAATGAGCTAGGCAGTTGAAATTTTCAGAGTAGGTTAGGGACATAAATATCTCGGTTGAGTTCGTTATTGGGCAAAATAGGCCAGATGGTTTCGGAGTAACGAAAAAAAAATATTTTTATTAAGTAACAAATTTCAAAAACAATTTTATTTAAGATGCAATTTACCATAAGAATCCATTGATATCATTTTCAACTCCAACAAGCTAATACTTTCGGAGATATGATTTTTCGAAATTTCAATAATGAATCGAACTTCTATGTTTTCACAGAATGTTATAATCATCCTATCTAAGCTTTATTATATGATCTGTGTTCATACTCGTACATGTCATCTTGTTCTATAAGAGAGAGTCAAATTCATTTCAGCTATTTTAATTTAATTTCTTCCATGGTGCAGTTCTCATTCTCATATTGCTCATTTAATCTTGATAAATAGACTATTATTTGAATTGAATTTCCTTTATGATGCAGTTCTATCATAAGAATACATTGATATAATTCCCAACTCTGAGAAACCAATACTTTCGGAGATATAATTTGTCTGTTTGAACTAGAGCGCCAGAAAGCTCCTGTCCACAGGGCTTGAACAATTTTTTTTGTAGTCGAAGGAATTTTTTATTAAACCTCTAAAAATTACCTTACAGTTATTACCCTATATCCCAGGAAGCATAAATTTAAATATATCGTCGACCTCCCAGCTAGTCGGGCAGGCATTTAAAATGGGCAACGTTATAATATATTTCCTCGAAATATTTGCAGTATAATTGAAACATTAGCCGCAATAATGATGATTATATAAATGATTATAAGAGTCATAGACATTAATGAAAATACCGTGCGGTTGAAATAGGGAAATAGTTGTTCATCGTACAATTTTGTCCAGTATGACTCAAGACTCAAGTTCATAATTCATTCTCGCTACACAAATCATTCTTAATAAAACAACAACTTGCCACCAAGCACTACCAGACTTCCGACAATATTTCTGTCGCTACTTCTTGGTAGTGTTCCATAAACTTTATGGATAAGCGTTCGAAAGTTGAAATAAAAATTGAAATGATAATTATAAATCCGACCCACCAGCTTCTATATTTTGCTCCATGCTGTCCAGCAGACACATATAAAAGCCCACGTTTAAGGTAGGAAAAAGCTCCTAGCTTCTCGCTGCGAGATCAGATTGAATCAGGCTCGGATTAGAACATTTTCAGCTGCCTCACTGGTATTCCAAACCCTTTTTGCAAGCTCGTACCAGGGCGACATTATATTGCCAAATATGTATAATTTTCGAATTATAACTCGAAAATGATCTCAAACATTCAACATCATGATAACTTTGGAAATAAGGAACTTGATATTTGCAGAGTAGAGTTCGTGGATGGGCAAAATGCGCCCAATTGTTTTTCAGATATACTTATCCATTTGAAATTATATTTTAACAATATTTTCGATCGAGTTGAAATTTAGTATTTAGGTGACAATGACATTATGATTCATGCAGAAATGAAGTTATTAGACAATTGTATACCTATTTAGCATGACTCAGATAAAAATATGTTATGTATCCCTATTATATAGAAATGCGGTGTGTCATATTTATATCGGATATAACCGAAATATTAAGGGAGCTGGTTATGTGTATTTTTGATTTTTTGTGATAACCGCGGTAAATGCCGTGAATAAAACTTGGGTATAAATACACATATTGGTGTTTATATAGAGTGGGTAAAAAGTAATTAACAAAATTCATATCTTCGTACATAGTTGTAAAAAATGTTCGAACAGGTAATTTTTATTTTGAATTAAATAGATGGAAGATATGAATTTTGTGCGTTACTTTTTATTTACTCTGTATAGTTGGATGGATTTTACCCGAAATTGAGCAAACTATAATATGTTATTGAAAAGCGATTATATTGAGACATGTAAGAACTAACAGAGACAAATGATTGCCTCAGTGCTTTCTAAAAACGTAAAATATTAACATTTCCATTTATCAAGATTTTTGAATACTTAGTATATTATTATGCATTCACCGACGATAATAAACTCAATAAAAGTGGGGACAATCATGATCAAGACACCAAGTTTAAAAATAACATTGAATCTAACTTCTTAAGATTGAAAAAGTCTACAAACAGTCCTAATTTCATTTCTCACAAGCTTTTTAACTTAGATTACTAAAAGCATGAGATTTCTTCCTTTTGGGGGTTTCGAAGTTAACATTGAGAAGGTCCTAAAGTTGCACGCTTTCAACAGCGTGGGTAAGTTTACCTCTGTCTGCTGGCCCCATCCTTTTTCGTCTGGGATATATAAATACATGTGTATTTTTTTTTGACTAATCAATGTTTTTAAATGTTTAAGATTTTCTTATTGATATACTCGTTTTTGGTTGATTTCTTTTATTTATATTTTATATATGTTATGTTTTAAAGGTTTTAAGGACTACATGACTGACTATATCGTGAGTTATGATATTGTTGATAATTTGATTAATTCTTTTATTTAACACTGATTGTGTAAATGTTTAAGATTTCCTAGTGAGTGTATGACGAGATGTATGATAGAATCTCAAGAGTTGGTTAATTTTTTTATTTATATATTGTTTGTATAAATGTTTTCAATTATTCATAAACTATATAACGAGAGCAATACAAAATGTAAACACTATGTAAAAGTAATCATTCAAAATACTTTGGGCGGTGAATTCATCAGTAGATGTTTCCTTTCTGGGTTTTCTCTCCCAAACTCTTATAAATATCTAAATAAAATGACGTGAAGTCAGAAGCTTTTGCGCGTATGTTCTATTGTCCATTCTTCTGTATTGGACACCCTTAATCGAATTTACCATGGTAAATTATGTTGTCCATTCTCCTATATTGGACACTCTCAATTCGAATTTACCATGGTAAATTCGAATTAAGTGTCCAATACAGGAGAATGGACAACATAATTTACCATGGTAAATTCGATTAAGGGTGTCCAATACAGAAGAATGGACAATAGAACATACGCGCAAAAGCTTCTGACTTCACGTCAGTGCTTGTTCCATTTTTTTTTTCGTGATTTTTTTAAATTTTCTAATAGTACGGTTCTTAAAATTTTTTTTTTCGTAATTTTTTTCAAATTTTCTAGGGGTATGGTTCCTACAAAATTTTAAACACGTCTTTATGTTGATTTTCTACTACTAGTTACCAAGCTTCAATTCGATCGAATATTTATTTTTTGAGTTATCAAGGAAATAATAATCCAGGTGGGTATAACTCGGAAACCGTTGGACCGATTATGCCCAAAAACGAACTCAGCTGTCCCTTTCGGATACACAACCTACCCTGAAAACTGCAAGTCCATATCTGCTTTCGTTCGAAAGTTATCGAGGCAACGGTCACCCATCTACTGAACTCACACAAGAATGCTCGAATCTCCAACAATATTTAACCGATCGTATTAAAACTAGAAACTTGGCAGTAGAGTTAGGTTATGAAGGCTCTTGCAAAAGTTCAGCAATTTCAAACAAATAGTTACTGATATATAGAATTTTTTTTTTATTTTCAATGATTTATTAAAAATTTTCTACAAATGCTATCCTCACCAAATTTTGCAAACATTTCCCCGTTGGCACTCTACAACTAATAACCATGTTTGAATTCAATCGGTTCAGTATTTTTCGAGTTAATGAGGAACAAAAAACCACCAAATTTCAGAAAATTTCAGATGGCTATAACTCTAAAACCGTTTGGCCGATTATGCTCATAAACAAACTGAAATGTCGCGTTCTGGTGCACATCCTAACCTGAAAACTTCAAGCCGCTATCTCTTTCCGTTCTCAAGTTATCGTGACAACAAAAATATTTTTTAATAATTTTTTGTTAATTTTCTAGCCATACGATTCGCATAAAATTTCACAAACGTGCTTAGGTTCATATTCTACAACTACTCACCAAGTTTCAATTCGATCGGATTCATATTGGTTGAAAACAAAATTATTACTCGGAAACCACTGGGCCGATTATGCCCATTAACGAACTCGTCCGTCGTATTGGGATGCGCCACCCACCCTGAAAATTTCAAGTCGCTAGCTCTTTTCTTTCTCAAGTTATCGTGGCAACGGCCGGCCGGACGGCCGGACGGACAGAATCAATTTTGACCTCGAATTCTTCATTGGGGAGTCGAACTAAATCGTTTGAGACCATTTTCGTCAAAATATTCGAAAGTTACAGACATTTGGGCAAAACTATATAGCGATGCTCCCCAGAACATACGCGCAAAAAATATTATTTTGAATTTGCTTCTTCGTTAGTAATATAGGATATTTGTCAGAAGGATTAAATAGAACGATATTGTCTAACAAACAGTAACGAAACAATATCAACTAAAGAACAACTATTTTGTAACGTTTCGGAGGCTAACCAGTCTCCTTCTTCAGACACCAAGCGAAAATCTGCAGAATTATTTTTCTGTTATTCCGAAATTCGAAATTCATAATTTTATTCATTTATTTATTTTACATCCAAACAGCCCCTTAGGTCTTATTACATGGATAACAAAATTTTTCATAAATCATATCTAAAAATAGAGAACACCAACTCAGAAAACAACGTAGCAACAAATAGAAAATACGTTTAGATTACCTTTTTGCCGAGGACTGAACACATTACCTATTCAAATGACAACATAAAAATTATGTCTTTATTATAAGGAAAAATTAAGCAGGTGATTAATCACTGATGTTCGGAAAGTGTTTTGTGGCTGGTGCCAGTCAATATCAACAAATATATTAATTTCATTTGCTAAACTGAGCATACATGAAAGGGGGGATCTGGAAGTGCATGAAACAAAGGGTAGGATAAACATAACTGCAGAACGAGTTCTCCTAGCTGGTACATGAAATCTTATTAATGATAATATTTCTGGTGAACTAATGTTATTATTAAGTATCTTATGTAAAAATATCAAAAAAGGAATTTTTCTTCTATTATCAAGAGATAAAACCTTAAATTCTCGTCTTGAGTGAACTGTTCTGACCATCTTATAGTCCGGCCAAATATGATATTTTCTGAAATAAAGATGACGCAGAAATTTATTTTGTACTTTCTCAAGTTGATTCAATGTTGACATGAACTCACCGAACCATAGATTCGACGCGAATTCCAACTTGGTTCTAACAAAGCTGTTGTATAGGAGTTTAATGGTTTTGATGTCAATAAAATTTGGAGTTTCTCTAATAATAAAACCCAAAAGACGATTAGCGGATCTTGTGATATTTTGGATGTGATTTCTGTAAGACATCGCCTGTCGTATACAAGTCCGAGATCTTTTACCTCCGTACTCCGCCACAGGTGCTTGCCATTCAGCATATAATCAAATAGAATAGGATTCTTCAAACGTGACACTGTTACAATACTACATTTCCCTATATTGAAGTATAATCTATTGGTAGAACTCCATGCATACACACAATCTATATATTTCTGCAACGAAATACAATCCCTCACGATCCAGATAGCTCTGAACGATTTCAGATCATTAGCAAAGATATATCTTTGCTAAAAGATTTAAATTTACACCCGTACAAGATTGTTTTGACCCCAGAACTTAAGCCACTGGACCATCGTCGGCGCCGCGAATTTACTGCTTGGAGTTTAGAACGACTTCAAAGGGATCGTAATTTTGCGAAAAAAATTATTTTTTCAGATGGTACTCATTTTTCGTTAAGTGGATACGTAAACAAGCAAAATTGACGTTTTTGGTGTGAAAACAATCCACAAAAGATTCTCGAGAATTCTTTGCATCCCCTGAAGTTAACTGTGTGGTTTATGGCATGGTGGTATCGTTGGACCATTGTTTTTCCAAAATGACGTTGGAGATTCAATTACTGTGAATGGCGAACAATACCGATAGATGTTGACAAATTTTTTGTGGCTATTCAAAACATAAATGCTATTGCAAATGCAACGAGAGATTATTGCTTTTAGGTAAAGCTCTACTAGTTTATGAATAGAGTGTGATTTCATAAAGGCTACATACCGCGGTTTCATCTTTATTTTGAACCAGTGAAGCATAATTCAACGCTGATGAAAAGACACTACGAATTGACCGGTTTTTGAAAATCCAGCAATCACCTCTGAGTACAAAGTAGACAGATGTGACACCTGTCTACTCAAAACTATAGATCTCTACGTATATTCTTTTCAAACTATCCAAATTTGATGAAATCAGACTCTGTGGATTGCTTCGAACTATGATCTCTGCTAGTCCGTTTGTCTCTCATATACATGGTATACATTACATATACATGGTAGCTTTACTTAAAAGCAATAATCTCTCTTTGTACCTGTATTTATACTTAATTGTGCGCTTGCGTGATAACCTGGGCGTTTTCCCTTTCTCGTGGTGGTCCGCATGAGACTCTAAACTGAGTACTTGCAAATAGCATCGTTTGGATAAAATAATATACGTAGAGATCTATAGTTTTGGGTAGACCCAACGAGGAGCTTGGTTAATTGAACGCCAGGTGTCACTTCTGTCTACTTTGTACTCAGAGGTGATTGCTGGATTTTGATAAAATGGTTTATTCGTAGTGTTTTCTTCATCAGCGTTGAATTATGCCTTACTTATGATTCCAAATGAGGATGAAAACGAGGTATGTAGCTATTGAACCTTGATAAAATTACACTCTGTGGATTGTTCTGAACTATGATTTCTGCTTGTCCGTTTATCTCTCGTAAAAATGCTATTGATTGAACATTGAAATAATATAAAAATTGTAGTTATATCTTAAATAATTTCTATTTTATTTCATTTTAAAATCATATCGTGCTAATTGGAACACCATTCACAAGCTCCACTTTCTGTTATAAAATCGAATGAAAAAACTGTTAAAAATCACTGACGTGAATACCGGAGCGTTTGCACGCATGTTCGATTGTCTATTCACGCCTCGTACACAGTCGATCGAGCTGAAATTCGGTGCTCGATTGTAAAATGGCGACTCGAAGGTATGTGCGGAATTTCAGTTCATTCTGACGGATAGTTTCAAATTTTTTGTTTATTGTTATATTTGGGGCACAATAGACCTTCAGGTCGCAGTGCAACGTTACCCCCTACAACCTTAATTTTTGAATTATTGTGGAAAAAGAATAAATTCCAGAAGGTATAACTCCGAAACAGTTTGGCTGATTATGCTCATTTATGAACTAAGTTGCTGCATTCGGATGCATAACCTACTCTGAAAATTGCAAGTAGCTACCTATCTCTTTCCCTTCGAGAGTTATCGGCATTCCACAACTAATTACCAAGATTAAATTGGATCAGATCTGTATTTTTGAGTTATTGAGGAAATAACAATAAAATTTCAGATGGGTATTACTCCAAAACCCTTTTGCCGATTATGCCTATTAACGAAGTTAACTGTCGTATTCGGTTGCGTAACCTACCCTAAAAATTGCTATCTCTTTCCGTTCGAAAGTAATCATAGTAGCGGTCACCCATCTACTACTACTACTAAACTGGCCCAATGCTGCATGATTTCCAATATTTTGTCAATATCTCCAACAACATTTTTCTCGATCGTGACAAATATTAGAACTTGGCTGTAGAATTAGGTTTTGAAGTATCTCGCAATTACAGCGATATCGGACGGATGATTTCTAAGGTACAATATATTTTTTAATAATGTATTTAAAAATATTGTAGTGATACGATCCTCACGAAATTTCGCATAAGTCTTTCTGTCCGCATTCTACAACAAGTTACCAAGTTTCAATTCAATTGAATCGGTATTTTTTGGAAACAAAATTTCAACTCCAAAACCGTTTTGACGATTTTGTCCATTGACGAACATAACCGTCACATTCGGATGCGCAACATACCCTGAAAATTACAAGTCTTTATCTCCTTCGATTCGAAACCTACGGAACCTAATCGTTTGAGACCATTTTCGCCAAAAAAATCGAAAATTACAAACATTTGAGCGAAAGGATAATTCGCTGTTCCCTAGAACATGCGCACAAAAATGAACGAGAAAATTTACGTTATATGTAATTTAATATATCATTATGAATAGTTGTATGTTGCTACTAGTCAAAGCTAAAATGAACATCATAGATCGTTTTAATTTTTGAGGAGTTTATATCCAAACAAATCGTCATAATTAGGACAAGTGGGACCTTGAATTAGAATGATAAAAAATATTTTTATTATTACAACATTAAATATTCTATTAAAAAGATCAAATTGCATTTGGTTGAGATAAATTCCTGATAAGAGTCCACCTCTGCCTCAAGGGGACCCATAAAATTGTGAGACGCTGAAAGGCTCGAGCGTGACCATGGCCCCGGGGGGTCCCTGGGTGCTAGCTCCCCACGAGCACCATGGAAATAAAATGACCGAAATTGTTGGGGTCTGTCAAGATTTATCCGTATATTTTGACAATTCGGTTGTATACCTTCCATTCACGTTGACAAAAAAAGAATCGGACTGAGTGGGTCATTCATTAGGATTTAAATATTTAATAAAATTGTGAACTGAGGACAGTAAGAGGTTGGTAAGTTAGGAACGGGATTGAAAGGATTTCAAGTGGTAATTCAGCGTTTTGAGTATCGGCGGACGTGAATTAATTCATAATTTCTGAAAGTCGTATTTTATTCCCAACCAGGGTCTTTGAAGAAGGTGGATGTCCAACGGATTCGAAGCAGGAATATAAAAGAATACATTCTCGGACATTTCTGTGACATTTTTGTAATGTTTGCTGTCCATATGAATAACATTTCAGGAGAGGTTGGTGTTGAGAATGATCACTTTTAATAGTGGATACAATTTTACACCTTTTTATTGGAGCTCTTGTTCCTCGGAACAGAGTGTTTATCAATTTGCCCAAATGTCTGTAATTTTGGAATTTTTGGCTGAAAATGGTCTTCAACGATTTGGTTTGACTCACTGATCAAGAATCCGTGGTCGAAATCGATTCTGTCTGGCCATCCGGCCGGCCGTTAACACGATAACTCACGAACGGAATGAGCTAGACAGTTGAAATTTACAGAGTAGATTTGAGGGATAAATATCTCAGTTGAGTTCCTTATTGGGTAAAACCGATCTAATAGATTCGGAGTAACGAAAAAAAAAATTATTTTTAAATTACAACTTTTGAATTCAAATTTTTTTAAGATGCAGTTTCATCATAAGAATCCATTGTTATCATTTTCAACTCTAACAGGCTAATAATTTCGGAGATATGATGTTCGAAAGTTTCAATAATACATCGTAAGTTCTAAATAGAGGGATGTAATTAAAACACACTATTTTTGTAAATAAATTTTTATAATCTTTGGCGATCGATTTCGGTAATTACCATCTTCAGGCCAGCTGAAAATATACAATGATATATACGTATTCTGTTCTGGTTTTGTTTTGATAAAATAAATTGATGTTTACAAACTTTTGAGGTTAACTAAGAGTGTGCAACTTACTGTCTACTGAATTAAAGTGGATATGAATGTATTATATATTTGTGTACTTCTCAACTTTATTAATGTTCTATTTTTTATTATTTATTCGATATATTATATTGTAATTAAGTGGAGAGTCTTGGGGTGTTTACTTGTTGGAATGTCATTCAATTGTGGGAGAGGTGAAAAGCGAATGTGAATACTGTCAAATTTTTGATATTATTTCTGTGGCAGGAAAGATTGTGAATTTCTGTTCTTTTTATGTATCAATGAGCTTGAAAATGTTCCTTCCATTAAATTCTATGTTATCATTTAATAGAAATGGATCATCTCTATTTTTGTGTATCTCAAGTTGTTCGAGTAATACCATTTTATAATAATTATCCTCTTTGTGTAGTACTTTTAAGTTGTCAAATGTAATATTATGCTTAGTGTCGTCTATATGTGATCCTAGAGCAGATAGGGGTTGATTTTTCTTGTGTTCCTTAAATCTCTTTTCTACATTTCGAGTGGTCATTCCTATGTAATATGAAGGGCAATTCGTACAAGTTATTTCATAAATTCCGCTGAGCTGTTCCCGTTTGTATTTTGTTTTATTATTGACTAATATATCTGCTAGAGTTTTATGTCGTTTATTTGTTAAAGTATAATTGTAGTCTTTCAAAGTTGTATCCATTTTTTCATTGAGTTCTTTATAATATGGCGTCGATACAAAATGTTTTTCAACTGATGTGTGGGGGTAGATTTTATTCATTATCATCTTTCTTTTCATTGAAACAAAAATTTCGTCTATGAATTGTTTCGGATATTGATTGTTTCGTCCTATCTGTCATATAATGTCAGTTAGGAGCATTATCTGATAATGCTCCTACCTTGTAATACTCATATTGTAACCTGGAAAAGATTTGTAGATGACATCTTTTGTCTATGGTCAGGAACAGACAAAGAACTTGAAAACTTTCTTACAGATATTAATTCAAGATTCAAGATTAAATTCACAATAGAGCATTCGATATCAAACTCCTTAAACTTCTTAGATTTAAATATAACAATGAATAGAGATAATCAATTTTCCTTCAACATCTACAGAAAACCAACACAAACAGAATCAATTATACCATTTAGCTCCTATGATGCACCCACTATGAAAAGAGCCGCTTTTAGATTTTTGTTCCACAGACTGCTAAACGTCCCACTATCCCAAGAAAACTATAAAAAAGAAATGGACATTATATATCAGATAGGACGAAACAATCAATATCCGAAACAATTCATAGACGAAATTTTTGTTTCAATGAAAAGAAAGATGATAATGAATAAAATCTACCCCCACACATCAGTTGAAAAACATTTTGTATCGACGCCATATTATAAAGAACTCAATGAAAAAATGGATACAACTTTGAAAGACTACAATTATACTTTAACAAATAAACGACATAAAACTCTAGCAGATATATTAGTCAATAATAAAACAAAATACAAACGGGAACAGCTCAGCGGAATTTATGAAATAACTTGTACGAATTGCCCTTCATATTACAAAGGAATGACCACTCGAAATGTAGAAAAGAGATTTAAGGAACACAAGAAAAATCAACCCCGATCTGCTCTAGGATCACATATAGACGACACTAAGCATAATATTACATTTGACAACTTAAAAGTACTACACAAAGAGGATAATTATTATAAAATGGTATTACTCGAACAACTTTAGATACACAAAAATAGAGATGATCCATTTATATTAAATGATAACATAGTATTTAATGGAAGGAACATTTTCAAGCTCATTGATACATAAAAAGAACAGAAATTCACAATCTTTCCTGCCACAGAAATAATATCAAAAATTTGACAGTATTCACATTCGCTTTTCACCTCTCCCACAATTGAATGACATTCCAACAAGTAAACACCCCAAGACTCTCCACTTAATTACAATATAATATATCGAATAAATAATAAAAAATAGAACATTAATAAAGTTGAGAAGTACACAAATATATAATACATTCATATCCACTTTAATTCAGTAGACAGTAAGTTGCACACTCTTAGTTAACCTCAAAAGTTTGTAAACATCAATTTATTTTATCAAAACAAAACCAGAACAGAATACGTATATATCATTGTATATTTTCAGCTGGCCTGAAGATGGTAATTACCGAAATCGATCGTCAAAGATTATAAAAATTTATTTACAAAAATAGTGTGTTTTAATTACATCCCTCTATTTAATCATAGGACATACATATGGAAGAATGTATTTCGAAAATCGTAAGTTCTATGTATTCACAGAATAAGAACACAGAATCTGTCTGTGATCACTATTCGTAAATGTCATCTTTTCTAGCTATAAGAGATTGTCAAATCATATACTTGTTGATTTCTCGTGGAAAGCAAAAATTCGATTCTTGAATTTGTGAATATATACAAGACTGTTTTGAGGTAGTTTATGGAGGCAATAGGAAAGAAGATCATAATGGAATCATCGAAAGAAATTACTGTTCATTGACAACTGAGGTTAATACTACCTTTTACTTCCTTAAGTAGTGAGACGTGTTCCTATATACAGTATTTTCATATTGTTGCTACCAAAAAAAAATACTGAAATATGGCTCTACATTTGTGTATCAATCATTGTTTCTTGAGTTAAGGTTAATAATTCAGAAAGGAATGTGTTAGTGGTATGAACTATTAAATTTTAAATAATGAAAAGAGGAAAGTATTTTATTAATATATTTTGAACTATTAAAATAATTTTTTCGTAATCCACTACCTACTCAAATATCAGGAATAAATGGACAATCTGCTATGATTCTTTCCAGCCTTGCTCTAGACATTTCGATGATTCTTTCCTTAGGTATTTCGAGTTGTGAAAACTATGCACCGAGTGTGTTGCAACAACCCATTCCACGAGGTTGAATCATTGCAGATTCCTCATTTAATCTTGATAAATAAATTTAATCAGAATTTTTGAAGCATTAAGGCATTGAAGCATTGTAGGTTGCTCTTTTTCTTATAAGATAATTTTTGGAGCATTTTTTTTAAACGACACTTCTTTAAATTCAATTTCTTTCATGATGCATTTCTATCATAGGAATTCATTAATATAATTCCCAACTCTGAGAAACCAACACTTTCGGAGATATAATTTGTCTGTTTGAACAAGAGCGCCAAAAAGCTCCTGTCCACAGGGCTTGAACCAATTTTCAAAAGAAAATTGAGAATACTTTTATGGAAAACTATTTAGAATTACTTGCTTGATTTCTAATTACAATGACTATTTACTCGTTTGAGGATTCTTGATACAGATTCAAAGTCTTTTTCTCTTGAAATTATACTGAAATCTCTTGAAAATATCCTAACATTCCTCTCTAGCTCGATATATTTTTAACTACCAAAAATTATTTTTTGGTTTCCATGAATCTTTCAAATTGTAAAAATACACACACTCTGGTTTATAACTTTTCATAACTAAACTTACTTATCATCTCCAAAATTAATATTTTATCGTTACATACCTGCAGATCATGAGCATTTCCTGATTTTTTTATTATCATATATACAGAGTCGTTCGAATAATTTGCCCACTAGACGTTTCTCGGCTTATAGAAAAAATGGAGTATTAAAATTTGGCATACGACCGTTCTTCGATACGGACTATCCTTCTAAAATATTTTCATTCACATTGCACTCTCTTACACAGGGTATTTCTTGAGTGATTGGCCATAGCCTAGTAGTAAATGCAGGTCATCCAGGCCTTTCAGAAAAATTGTTTTTTTTAGTCCAAGGGCAGTTAGTTCCGGAATGTCAGAGTTTTTTAACGAAAATGGTCTCAAACGATTAGGTTCGACTCACTGATGAAGAATTCCAGTTCAAATTTGATTCTGTCCGGCCGGCCGTCAGTTGCCACGATTACTTTTGAACGGAAAGATATAGCAACATGAGATTTTCAGGGTAGATGTCACGCCTAAATACGACGGACGAGTTCGTTAATGGGCATAATCGGCCAAACGGTTTCCGAGTGATAATTTTGTTTTCAACCAATACAGATTCAATCAAATTGAAACTTAGCAGCTAGTTGTAGAATACTGACACAATGACGATTGTGGAATTTTGTGAGAATCGTAACACTAGAAAATTTTAAAAGAATTATTTAATAATATTATTAATGTCACGATAAGCTGAGAACGGAAAGAGATAGCAACTTGCAATTATTAGGGTAGGTTGAGCATCTGAATTCGAGATTTGAGTTTGTTAATAGACATAACCGTCCAAATGGTTTTGGAGTTATGCACATCTGAAATTTTGTTGTTATTTCCTCGATAACTCGAAAAATACGAATACGATCCGATTCAAACATAGTAATTAGTTGTAGAATGCCGCCACAAAAATTGTTGCAATTTTCGTGAGGATTGTATTACTAGAAAATTTTAAAAAATCATTGAAAATCGTTGAAAAAAACTATATACATCAGAAAGTATTCATCTGACATCGCTGAAATTTTTCGAGAGCCTTCAAAACGTAACTCTACTGTCGAGTTCCAAGTTTGAATACCATCGGATCTATATTGTTGGAGATCTGAGCAGCCTTGTGTGAGTTCAGTAGCTGGATGGGTAACCGCTGCCTCGATAACTTTCGAACGAAAAAAGATAGGGGCTTGACATTTTCAGGGTAGGTTGCGCATCCTAATAGGAGAGTTAACTTCGTTGTTGGGCATAATCGGCCAAACGGTTTTGGAGTTATACCCATCTGGAATATTATTTCCCCGATGACTCTAGACTCGATCGAATTGAAGCTTGGTAACTAGTTGTAGAATATCGACATAAAAACGTATGTGTGGACCGTACTACAAGAATTTTTTTTTAAATACTATGTATCTCACGATACCTTGAGAACGGAAATAGATAGCGACTTGCTACTTGTCGTTAAAATGATATGAACTGTATTATAGTAATAGAGCAATAGAGGTGAGTAGACAATAGAACATATGGGCGCAAAAGCTTCTGGCTTCACGTCAGCGCTTGAACCAATTTTCTGAATAACATTCAACAAATTTTTTTCGAGAATAGATTGATTGGATAATTTCATATTTAAATAATATTATTTTTTCTTGGAACATAAAAAATCGTTATTGATTTCGAAATGCCGCTGCTTCCCCTTGAGGGCGCCTATAGGCAAAGTCGATTTTACCGTCTCATTCGAATCGTTATTACCCTGTATAATATTGAAGAACATCACTCAATTTGGCTAGTTAATGCTTCAACTATATGTTTCATATGAGTGAACCCAGTCTAACCAACAAATTTATTCTTTAATAATTACCCCACTTCTTGGCAGTCGCCAGATGGCACATGTTTTCAGAACGATATAACCAAGGAGCTTTTCCTACGGTAGGGGGTAGGACTAATGGTAGATTACTACAAATCTCTCTTTGACATAATAAATTCTCTGCGCCAGATAGAGCGCCTTGTTTGATCTCCCATATCGAGACGTTTAAAAGTGTGTATATCATAAACGTCATTAATTTTTAATGTCTTTATTATGTCTGGAATGGTCTTGTAAACAAGAAATTACGGTGTCAAATAATTCGTCTATTTTTCGACAACGGTTTACAGGCTGTATGTTTACTTCTGGCGATAATGATTTATAATAAAAATGATGCGGTTTGTTTGACTTCAAAGCAAGGAATTGATGTCAGGTCGTATGGGAAGCCATAACGTTTTATTGATATATTTAATGGATGATTACCTGTGAGCTTTATACTCTCGCTTTTTTCCTTATTGCATTCAAATTTCTATGTAGCAGAAGATTCGTGGCATATGTGAGTTGCTCGAGTTATAGAATTACAAGGTACAACCGTGAAGGATATTTGAACGATTCAAACTAGCTGATAGTGGATACAGGAGTTTCTAATTATTTCTTATGTATTATCATTGATGAATATTCAAATAGCATACGTCGATGTTGTCGGTAAACACACGAAACTCGAACCATAAAGGCGAAAAGTCATGAAACAATAAAATTGCAACGACAAGTGGTTTAGTCGTTCGTTTAGTAATTTTTGAACGACGTCCTTGTGTTGCTGGATTAATCTAGCTTTCATCCGACAGCCGCAAAAATAAAAAATTGGGTCAAGCACTGACGTGAAGTCAGGAGCTTTTGCGCGTATGTTCTATGGTCCATTCTCCTGTACACTCTTAATCGAATTCACCAGTAAATTCGATTAAGAGTGTCCAATTCAGCCTTCACCTATATCTAGCAAAGATTACCTCAATCGGCCAAACAAGAGCAAGGAATTGAAACAGAGGATTTGGGGAAAAGTATGAGCAATACAGCCTGAAACTCTCCAGAATGTTTGTTTCGAGTTTCAAGCTCGATTGGCGTATTGTCAACAAGCGAATGACCATGAATTCGAACCCTTATTTTGATTATTGTTGTGAGTAATGACACCTACAAGTATCGGTCTTTCAATACAAATGTGTTTATTTGAGGAATACTTAATTAATTTCAAAATATTCACATGTTTTTAAATTTGAAAAATTGCGAATTATTGACCTAAATGGCGTCATATATTCATTACTTAATTAAGAATTTCATGATAATATGCATGGAAAGAAAAAAATAGGGGCTTGCAATTCATAAAAATATAGATGATGTCACTGCGGGAACGGGAAATGTTAGAATGATAAGAATTACGGCAAGATAATCCTTAAAAATAAATAAATTTGAATTAATAAACTATTTTTCGCTATTCCTGATAGGGTAGAAAATAAATCCATTATTTCATACTTTTGACGCTCATTGTAGATATATTGATTTGGACAAATATCTAGTGTTTTTAACGCAGAAGTAATTTCAAAATATTAAAATCTCCTATTTCATAAATATTTTTCAGAGTTTGGAGAGCAAATCCAAAAAGGAACCATTTTGTGTTTAATTATAAAACGAATAGAATATTTTCTATTTTAATAAGGTAAGTTTTGAAAAATATTTATTATTTTAAACAAACATTTTGAAATTTGGATTAGTCAAATCTAAAATTTCCCAAATAAGTCTGCCTTCTCGAAATTTTTATATAAATTCATATTTCTTTTTGAGGTAAAAACTGAATAAGTAATTTTTTTAAATTCTTAAGAATCAGATTCGAAGCGATTATTTCGAAGGAATGCTGCAAAAGAAATCCTAAAAATATTGTTTTTTAGTAGATTAAAACAAAAAAAAATCTACTTCTCATACGAAAATTAAAAATTTTCAAATTCAACTCTAAATTTCATTCGGAATAAAATTTTCCTGTGAAATTTTTTGCTATTTTTTGCGCGCATGTTCTAGGGAACAGCGTGCTATCATTTTGCTCAAATTGTCCAAAAATGATCTCAAATGATTAGGTTTGACTCACCGATGAAGAATTCGCTGTCAAATTCGATTCTGCCCGGCCTGCCATTGCCACGATAACTTTCATTTGGAAAGAGAAAGTGATTTTTTAAGGAAGGTTGGTCATCCGAATACGATAATGGGCATAAACGACCAGACGGTTTCGGACTTACAATTTTAATTCAAAAATACAGTTCCGATCGAATTGAAACTTGGTAACTAGTTGTAGAATGCCGACAAAAAGACATCTGCCAAATTTCGTGAGGATCGTATCAATAGAAAATTTTAAAATAACAATAATATAATAATTTAGAAATTAATTAAAATTTATCTGTATCTCAGAAACTATCCGTCTGATATACCAACATTTCTCCAGAGCTTTCAAAACCTAATTCTACAGCCATGTTCCCAATCTCAACATGGTCGGAGCCATATTGTGAGAGTTATTGAAGAAATACTAGAAACCGAGCAATGTTGGGCGAGTTCAGTATCTGGATGGGTGGCCATTACCTACATAACTAGAAAGTTGAGTTCGTTGATAGATATATTCAGCCAGACGGTTTTGGAGTTGTAGCCATTAGTTTCTTTTGTTATTTCATCAATAACTCAAATAAAATAAAATACGGATGATTCGACCGCATTGCTATGCTACTTGGAGTTAGGAATAGGTACATGTTAGGAACATCAAAACAAAATGAGAGTATAATCAGAAAACCTTCAAATGATGAATCATCATGTTCGCAATGTTTTTATCGGTATATCCCCGTATTTTCGAGTTTTTCTGCTTTCTCCTCCACACTTGAGTAATAAGGACATGGCTCCACATTAACAAATGACTGCCATAAACTTGATAGAAGCTTCCAACACAGTGTGTAGTTGTTAATTCGGGCGCAAAAGATATAAAGCTGAGCACGTTTCGAAGATAAAGTGGCGTCTGTTCGCTACCATGCACCACATCCGCAGCTTTCAACCTGTTATCTTCGTTAGTAATGACTATTATAGCCTGGAGCAACTTTTTTGAACACTTCAAAGGATGTTTTTATCGCCATCTCTCAGCTACCATGCCACCGTGTTCCATGTGCTGACTTTTAATAAAAACCTATTAAATTTTTCCTGTTTCAGATGATTCAAGAATAGCGAACTGAATTAGTATTGAATGAAACGAGCTTATAATGAACTCGGTGGTCATATGAACATGAGGTGAACCTTAACATTTTCCGTTTTAAATAAAATACAATATTCTATTGGTATCCGGCTTAGTGGTGAAGAAGAAGAGTATTATTTTTGCACGTTCGTACCATGGTGCTATCACTATATCTGTAATTTTCGAATCATGAGCCGAGAATGGTGTCAAATGATCCCATTTCACTTGCTGATGAAGAATCTGTAGTCAAATTCAATTCTCTACGTCCATTCGTATATCCGTCAACACGATAACTGTCGAAATAAGGAACATACAAATATTTCATGTCGAAATGCGCTGGTTCAATTCGTGAATGAAATCCGGTCTGTATTTTTGGAGTTTTTGAACGAAAATGATCTCATATGATTTGGTTCGACTCACTGATGAATAACCCGGCGTCAAATCCAATTATGTCCGGCCGTAAATACTATAACTCTGGAACGAAATGAGTTAGAGAGCTAGTCTAGTGGTTTCGGAGTTATGGACATGACTGCACTGAATATTTTTTATGAATATTTCAGAAACTACTTCTTTGATCTGTCTGAAATGTAGCACCAAATTGTAGAATTACAACCTTTATATGTAGGCAAAACTTGTATTGATCGGATGACCACGTACAATAAAAACAAAAATATCAAAGCTTTGAATTGAATTTCATTTTTTTCCCAATAACTCGAAAAATACTTATCTGATGGATATTGCAACGAGAGCGAGATTTTTCTCGTCAGGTGTTACAAGATCGTGGTTTTGGGTAGGGCTTTTCGGAAAGTGTGATCGGGTTAACTCGATCAGTCCGTTCACCAATCAGCGCATTCCATAGATTAGAATGGAACGCGCTGATTGGTGAACGGACTGATCGAGTTAACCCGATCACACTTTCCAAAAAGCCTTGGTGACACGCACGAGAAGGCAGTTTCGGGAACGAAGGGCCTGCGCATATGCAGAAATTTGCTGGCTATTTTTGGTGTTGTATGGGCTAGGATGTAAGGAATAAATACATAGTCATGACGAATTAGAATTCCATTATCAATTTCGAATTAAATACAGGATGTTGTTAAGTAGATTTTAGGAGGTGAAGCTTTGACAAATATAAAGGGGGAGTCTTTCATATAACTTCTTGTTCTGAGCCCGTTGCCCTTCCAGTTATTGCACTTTGAAATTGGTGAAACGCCCTGTACATTATAGAAATTTTAAAAATGAAAATATGTAAGACTTTATTCGACACCAGTCTTCTTGATATCAATTAAGTAATATCAATACATTTGACAGCAGTCAATTACAATAAACTAACAATTTTAGCAGAAAAGTCATGATACAAAAAAGCACTGTCGTGAATTCCGGAACTCTAGCGCTCATGTTCCGTTGGCTATTCACGCCTCATACGAACTCGATCGAGCTGAAATTAGAAACTCTATAAGAAAATTGTGGCTCGAAGGTATGTGTGGAATTTCAGCGGATTCTGAGGTATAGTTCCTGATCAGATTTGTATATTTTGAGTTATTGAGGAAATAACAAAAATTAAAATAGGTTTAACTGCGAAACAACAAACTTTCATTTTGGTGTTATAAGTAGTATTTTTCTATTTATAACAAACAGCTAATAAATAAATAAGTGTACTTACTATATACGGGCACTATGGGCACTACGATTCATGATAGATGGGTATGATGATCACAGAAATGCTTCAATCATTATATTACTACAAATTAATTGATTTCACTAAAAATTTTATCCTCCCCGGCGGGGAATCGAACCCCGGTCTCCCGCGTGACAGGCGGGGATACTTACCACTATACTACCGAGGACGTTGTAACTTCATAGAATTATTGGGTATATATTCAGAAACACCAAGCACGCTGTAAACAAGGAAGTGAGAGAGAATTATTACGTACGCAAAATTGATATGTATTATACCGTATACGGAAGTTACACCCAGGGATGGGCAAATGAAAAAAATATATCGATATTTGATATATCGATATTATTTTAAAGTATCGATATATATCGTGTAAAAATATCGATATTTTGATATATCGATATTTATCTATATATATCGTAATATTTGCACATTGTCAAAGTATAGTGTAGTAGGTATCGAAAATTAAATACGAATTGGTAGTCATGTAGTTTTATTTATTCAAAACATTACAATATAATCATTTAGTCAAACCAATAATCGTCAGATATCGACATGAGAAGCACTCTCTGTTTTATGTGCTCCCCGGTCAATCTGCTTCTATTGTCTGGCACTGCCAAGTTAATAACAGACGCAAGCCTTTCTGACGACACGGAAGATGCTTGGCATATTAGGTATTTTAAAGCGATATCAGAAAGAACCGGCGTAAAATGTCGACAACTCACCCAAAACTTTATTGGATCTGATTTCCTTTCCAGTAGTGGTTGGTCCAGATACTGCTTAAGCTCATTGGGGATAGAGCCAGCACTTGGAACCTCTTGCGCAGCTACGCTAACATTTATAAGTTTCTCATGCCTGAACCAGATAGAAGGCTCGGTCTGTTCTGATGCGTTTATTTGTGCAGGTCTTGTTTCTGGAGAACGTTGCCCTCTACGCCTGTGTTCTGCACGAATGTCATCGCTAATTTTAGAAATTGCGTGTGACACGTCAATTGGAGACGTGAAGTGGATTCGCTTAAAGCGAGGGTCCAAAATGGTAGCAACTGAAAGAAAAGGATTTTTTTCTAATGGAGCCAGTTTATCTTCGATTTTTTTAAGCAAGGCCTGTTGTATAGTTATCCCTAAAGTGGTCGATGGTGTAGCTTGATCTGTTACTTGACGAAGTAAATTTAAAACAGGAATGGCTAGACTCGCTGTCACGTAGTTCGAACCGCTGATTTCTTCCGTGCCTTCTTTGAACGGACCAAGAAGGCCAATGAGATCGCGTATAATATTGAGTTGCGACGTGGTGATCATGTCTGGTATATTTCTACCAGTTTTCGTAGCTAAAATTTTAGCAACAAGTGCTGACAGTTTGACAAATCGCTCTAACATATCTAAGCACGAGTTCCATCTGGTGCTGACTGCTTGTGTCAATGTCAGCACCTCGCCTTCTTTTTTTCCACAGTCTACCTGTTCAGATCGTAGCTGGTCCATTGCATTGACTGACTGCTTGAAATATGTCACAATTCCTTTGACACGGTCGCAAATTTCTGAAAATTCTTTAATTTCTCTTAAAACTCCATCAACCACAAGGTTCAAACAATGAGCCATGCAGGGAATTCTGTGATTATCAGCTAAGAATAATCGCACTGCTGCCACTATATTTGCACCTCCATCAGTGGTAATGGATACTATTTTACTTCTGTCAATATTAAACTCTTTACAGATTTCTTCCCAGCATTCTTTGATGTACTGTCCCGTATGACCCTAAAAAAGACGTTTATATATTTTGACATTGTATTGTAAACAATTGTAGAGGTAAGATAATGTTGATCTTATGAATTTCAACGTAGATCAAATAATTATACCTGTGATAGTTTCTGTGCACATAGATTTATATTTTGAAGAACAGGCGATCCATTTAAGGTGTCAATGAAGTGAACCGTCACTACTAGAAAACTCCTTGTAGAATTAGTAATTGTGAGTATGTCACTGGTGAAACTTAAAAAAATTAACTCATTTAGAGTTTTTCTAATAACCTCTTTTGTAGTGTTGTATCTGTTTTCTATCAACTGTGTTACCTGAAATAAATGATACGTAGTACTTGTTTAGTTTACCATTGATCTGAATTTGTATAATGTAAATTAAAATATATTTTATTAAATAACTTCTTTTATTATTAGTATGGTGTAGTTTTAATTCTCCATCTCAAAGAATGGATGGAACTTTCTATTATGCTATTGTTATTATTATAATTATTATTTTAAAAATAGAAACCTTTTTTCTACAGGGCAGTTTATAAAGAGGACAAGCGGTTCGACAAAATTTTTGTAAGCCCTTTTTTTCAACACATGATAGTGGTAAATTGTCCTTGCATATCATGTAAATTAATGCCTGTGTAAGTTCACTATGCTTTTGTCCACCTTCTGAAAGAAAGAAGATAAAGAATAAAGATAAGCCAGAAAAAGGAATTAATAACGAGTCATTTGCTACTATCGATATTTCCGCAAATTAATTGGTGTACACCACTTAAATGTTGTGTTGAATAACTATTATTAATAATTTTACTGTGTTAACAATTATTTTAAATGTTGTTGAATCAAAAGAAAGTACCTACACGCATGTTTCTTATAACCCACCTTCGAAACTTAATCCTCTTTCCAAAACATTGAGTAAAGTGGGCTGCTTTCTTTTTTTTATGGAGAACTGAGTCTCGGACTCGGTAGATGCTACATAATCTGTCATTTCTTTTGTACTTGTACTTGGCAACACCTGGAAATAAATAAATAGATAGTAATTAGTAAGAAAACATCAACAAAAGATAAACTCATACTTACATAACCTAAGAAAAAGATTATAGTATTGAATTGAAATATTGATATACTTACATCTACACCGTTACTACTGTTTTCATTGTCTTCCGAGATAGCATCTTCGTGTTCTGGTTCATTCTCATTGCCAGATTTCGTTGGCTTCTGCATGTTAAGTAATTTCAGATAAGCATAATGGTGTTTCACTTTGAGATGGGTAGCTAAATTTGTGGTATTCCCACATGTTTTATATGACTTGTTGCACAAATTGCACGTCACGGGTCCTTGGTTATCCTTTTTTTTAAAGAATTTCCACACTGCCGACATTGGCGATGGATGTGGAAGGCAAAAACAAAACCAATACAATTATATTCACACTTAAAATGAACCGCAGTCCGCCCGTTGCCCCCGTTGGTTAAGAGGTTAAGTCAATAACACACAACACAGATTACAGAAACAACTTGTTTCTGTAATCTGTGGTCAATAAATTTTATTCGTTTGTTTATGTTTTAAAATTTACTAGTCTACGTTGCGAGCGCAAGCGCGCGTGTAAACTTGCTTATGATATATTTTTGTGTCGTTTGCATATATTTCGTGTAACTTTAACCTATCACGTTACGAATAGTTTGCTTTCACATATATTTTCATATTTTTTATCTAAATTACAAGAGTGGATAGGCAAAGGGAGCAGAAACTATACAGCCGATTTACTCATTCTTTCATTGCTCTCTTTTTAGGTCGCGTTCATAAACAAGATAAATTCCCTCGGTAAACGAACAGGAGCTCATAAAAAAAATCGAATTTGATATCCGGAAAAAAATATCAATTATCGATATATCAAGATTTAAAATATCGACGATAATTATCGATTATTTATTGAAAATATATCGATATTTTGATATATCGATATTTTTTACCCATCCCTATTACACGGTCAGTCTGGTATCATTCTCGCATCAATCTAACATCAGTATTACCATCAATCCGGATCATCAGTCCATCAATCTACGTAAATAGAACCAATTTCCGTCAATCTGGTATCATTCCATGATTGATGTGATGCGAGACTGATACCAGATTGGCCGTGTAACCTGCGTCTAAACGTCAAAAGTGTGGAATGGATTCATTTTCTCCCCTTTCAGGAATATCGAAAAAAGGTTTGATAGGTCGAAATAATTTATTTTTTAAGGAACATTTTCCCGTAATCCTTATTTTTCCACCATTTCTTGTTTCCAAGCATTTTTTTTTATTTGCAAGCACCTATATTCTGAATTCAGTAATGCATATTATGTAACCCCAGTTTGGTCAATGTTTTTTGAGATATTAATTTTTTAAATTTGAAAAACATTTGAGGATTTTTGCGCGTATGTTCTGGGGAACATCGCGTTATAGTTTTGCCCAAATGTCTGTAACTTTCGAATTTTTTGACGAAAATGGTCTCAAACGATTAAGTTCGACTCCCCAATGAAGAATTCGATGTCAAATTTGATTCTGTCCGTCCGGCCGTTGCCACGATAACTTGAGAACGAAAAGAGCTAGCGACTTGAAATTTTCAGGGTGGGTGGCGCATCCCAATACGACGGACAAGTTCGTTAATGGGCATAATCGGCCCAGTGGTTTCCGAGTAATAATTTTGTTTTCAACCAATATGAATCCGATCGAATTGAAACTTGGTGAGTAGTTGTAGAATATGAACCTAAGCACGTTTGTGGAATTTTGTGCGAATCGTATGGCTACAAAATTATTAAAAAATTATTAAAAAATATTTTTGTTGTCACGATAACTTGAGAACTGAGAGAGATAGCGGCCTCAAGTTTTCAGGTTAGGATGTACACCACAACGCGACATTTCAGTTTGATTATGAGCCTAATCGGCCAAACGGTTTTAGAGTTATAGCCATCTGAAATTTTATGAAATTTTGTGGTCTTTGTTCCTCATTAACTCGAAAAATACTGAACCGATTGAATTCAAACATGGTTATTAGTTGTAGAATGCCAATGCGGAAACGTTTGCAAAATTTGGTGAGGATAGCGTTATCAGAAAATTTTAAATAAATATTTGAAAATAAAAAAAAAAAGTTCTATATATCAGTAACTAATCGTTCGAAATTGCTGAAATTTTGCAAGAATCTTCATAACCTAACTATACTGCCAATTTTCAAGTTTTAATACGATCGGTTAAATATTGTTGGAGGTTCGAGCATTCTTGTGTGAGTTCAGTAGATGGGTGACCGTTGCCTCGATAACTTTCGAACGAAAGGAGATAGGGACTTGCAATTTTCAGGGAAGGTTGCGTATCCGAAAGGGAGAGTTGAGTTCAATTTTGGGCATAATCGGTCTAACGGTTTCCGAGTTATACCCATCTGGAATATTATTACCTTGATAACTCAAAAAATAAATATTCGATCGAATTGAAGTTTGGTAACTAGTAGTAGAAAATCAACATAAAGACGTGTTTAAAATTTTGTGAGAACCGTACCCCTAGAAAATTTGAAAAAAATGACGAGAAAAAAAATTTTAAGAACCGTACCCCTAGAAAATTTCAAAAAAATCACGAAAAAAAAAATTGGTTCAAGCACTGACGTGAAGTCAGGAGCTTTTGCGCGTATGTTCTATTGTCCATACTCCTGTAATGAACACTCTTCTTAATTGAATTTACCATGATGAATTCTATTGTCTATTCTCCTGTATTGGACACTCTTCTCAATCGAATTCACCATGATGAATTCTATTGTCCATTCTCCTGTATTGGAGACTCTTCTTAATCGAATTTACCAAGATGAATTCTATTGTCCAGAATGGACAATATAATTCATCTTGGTAAATTCGATTAAGAAGAGTCTCCAATACAGGAGAATGGACAATAAAAATCATCATGGTGAATTCGATTGAGAAGAGTGTCCAATACAGGAGAATAGACAATAGAATTCATCATGGTAAATTCGATTAAGAAGAGTGTTCATTACAGGAGTATGGACAATAGAACATACGCGCAAAAGCTCCTGACTTCACGTCAGTGCTTGAACCAATTTTTTTTTTCGTGATTTTTTTTTAATTAAGTCTTCATCAACTAAACACCTTTTTATTCAAAAACAATACTAGTATTGTTAATGAAATTCTCAAAATAGTATATTCTAAAACAAGTTGCAGAATGGGCTCCTATTAAAACACGAATGCGAAATTCGAATACGAGCGACGAAGGAGCGATGTTTTCGAACGCATGAGTGTTGGAATTGCCTTCGGCAACGAGTATTAGACGATATTTTCTCTATTTCAGTAAAGTTTTGTAAAACATTGAGTCGGATTATTCATCCTAGTGACTTGTGTATTGTATTTTGACATTTGGTGTGACTGTTACGAAAGTTGACAGATTACGGAATTTGAATTTGAATCGTACGTAGGATACGGAGATCAGATTTAATACAGTTTCCTAATACTTTGAATGACTCTCTAGTAGGTACCTTATTTTTTAATGAAAATAAAACTTTTCCTCTGAAAAATTATTTCAATATATCCAGATTATATTATGTATATTGACAATCGACGTGTGTTGAAATTTGATAGGATCGAATGTCAGTGCTGACTACCACAAAGCGAAAAATATAACTAGAAACAATGCGGGAATGAATTCATTCCAGCACTGTTTTTAGTGCTGGAATGGACTCATTACGATATTGAAATAGAGAATAGTATATTCTAAATGAAGTTGCAGAATGGGCTGATATTCAAAAACGAATGCGAAATTCGAAAATGAGCGAAGAAGGAGCGGGTTTTCGTACGCATGAGTGTTGGAATTGCCTTTTGCAACGAGTATTAGACGATATTTTCTCTATTTCAGGCAAGTTTTGTAAAATACTGTTGAAATTTAATGAAAAGTTCGGATTATACATCCTAGTGACTTTTGTATTGTATCTTGGTAGTTGGTGTGACTGTTACAAAAGTTGAAAGATTACGGAATTTGAATTTGAAACGTACGTAGGGCATGGAGATCAGATTTAAAACAGTTTCCTAATAGCATGAATGATTCAAAAATAGCAAGAAGGAAATCTGTAGTACCATATTCTTTAATGAAAATAAAACTTTTCCTCAATAATTATTTCACTATATCCTGATTATATTGTATTGTCAATTGACGTGTGTTGAAATTTGTTAGGATCGAATGTCAGTGCTGACTACCACAAAACGAAAAATATAACTAGAAACAATGCGGGAATGAGTTCTTTCCAGCACTGTTTTTAGTGCTACTGATCGATACTGAAATAGAGAAAATATTTTAGACCATCTGAACAGTGAATATTGCAAAACGTTGGAATTGGTAGTCGTTAATATCTAAGTATTTAATTCGAATTAGTTTGTTTGTATTCACCTATTGTCAAAATATAAACTAAAACTTCCGAAAAGCACTGATGGGAAGTCTGGAGCTATGCGCGCATGTTCCAATGTCTATTCACGCCTCATACGGAGTCGATCGAGCAGAAATTCCGTACTCGATCGCAAAATGGTAGCTCGAAGTCATGTGCAGAATTTCAGCTGATTCTGAAATATCAATTTTTTGAAGAAACAAAAATTTTCATATAGTGATCAATATCAATATTCACGAAATTTCGCGAAAATTAGCGCGTTGGCCTTCTACAAGTTATTACCGAGTTTTAATTGTATCGGATTTGTATATTTTGAGTTATATAGGAAATATCAACAAAATTTCAGATGGGTATAACTCCAAAACCGTTTGGCCGATTATGCATATTAATAAACTCAAAGTCGCATTCGGATACGCAACCTACCCTGAAAATTACAAGTTACTCCGCCGTGTTCACAAAGCATTAAATCTCCGTTAAGTCCTAACTGAGGTCCTCAGTTAAGGACAAATGTGAATCGCAACCTCAGTTAACGTATTTAACGGTGGCGAAACAAGCATGTTTCACGTTAATTTTCACGTAAACCGAGGTTGCGATTCAAATTTATCCTTAACTGAGGACCTCAGTTATAGGACATAACGGAGATTCAATGCTTTGTGAATACGGCGGACATTCTCTTTCCGTTCTCAAGTTATAGTGATTCGTGAGTTATACCTAAAATTTTTTAATAATTTTTTTTTAATTTTCCAGTAATTTGATAATATCGAAATATTCTACAACTAATAACCAATGTTCAATTCGATCGGATCTGTATTGGTTGAAAACAAAATTAGTAGTCGTAAACCGTACGGATTATGCCTATAGGGCCGCCAAGTTCTTGAAAATTTCAAGATCTCGTCTTGGTTTCAAGAAAAGAAGTAGTTTTAACTTTCAAGACAGGGCAAACAATTCTATATCAATACTAAGATTTCTTCACAAGAAATCTTAAAATTTCTTGGGTAACAATGAAAACGCTAAAATGTATTTATTTGTGAAAAAGATAAGATGTTTTAATTGTTTAAATGTTGGGAACATATTCTGCTAGAATGATTCACAAAAATGTAAATTAAAAATAACAAATGATAATTCTGTTGAAACTAAAATTGAAAACTAGATTTTAAAAATTGGTTCAATCCCTGTGGGCAGGAGCTTTGGCGCTCTTGTTCAAACTTTGACAAATTATATCTCCGAAAGTATTGGTTTCTCAGAGTTGGGAAATATATTAGCGGAATCTTATGATAGAACTGCATCATAAAATAAAATAAATTAAATAAGAATCCAATTATATAATTTCCAACTCGGAGAAACCAATACTTTCGGAGTTATGATTTGTCAAAGCTTGAATAAGAGCGCCAAAGCTCCTGTCCACAGGACTTTCCCACATTTTCAATTTGGCTTCTGTGCGTCTGTTCTCAAGAATTTTCGTAATTAAATTCAGAACGTAGGTCTATGACTCATCTCATGTTGGATTTATATACATACATCAGGAAATTATAATTAGAGTATTCTATGAAATCATATAGAATTGAGAATTATTATTGAAATTTTGAAAAATCATATCTCCGAAAGTATTAGCTTGTTAGAGTTAGTATGGCATTAATGGATTCTCATGATGAAACTGCATCTTAAAAAAAATTTTTACTCCGAAGCTACCTAGCCGTTTTAACCGAGACATTCATCTCCTAAACCTACTCTGAATATTTCAACTGTCTAGCTCATTCCGTTCGAGAGTTATCGTGTTAACGGCTGGACGGGAGGACCGACGGCCGGACAATGGATTCTTGATCAGTGAGTCGAACCAAATCGCTTAAGACCATTTTCAGCCAAAAATTCGAAAATTACAGACATTTGGGCAAATTGGTAAGCACTCTGTTCCGAGCCAAGAGCGCCTAAAATATCAAGTTTAACACCTCCCTTTGTTTGTGGGGAGATTTTTCTCAAAAACAATACGAGCCTTTCGTTTCATGGGTGTTATACTTACATACACTTTTACCAAATATGAAAGCGATGTCTCAAATCATTCGAAAGTTATCGTGTAAACATACATTCACACACACATACACATGCTCATACATCCAGAAACTCAGACACAATTTTTTTTGCTTAAATTATATTTTTTATACGGTTTAGATAATTTTAAGCAATTTTAGCTAAATAAAATGTTTCACTATTGTGATGGAGTGGAGGGGTTATAAAAAATATTTGGTGGGAACTTCTGCCGATAATTTGGTAGAGTATTTTTATGTTTCTCTCGTAATTATTATTATTGAGGGCTCTGTGACGTGCAACGTGCAAGTGAGTATTATACAAACTATTATAACAAATCAAAATTACATAACATTTTCTTTACTTTGATTTAGGTGTTTATCCAATCTAAAATGCTATTACTTCCACTTCCACTTGATAGAGACCATTGAACCTTGCTTCGATAAGGCTCTCCTTGAGAAAACTATGTCAAATAACGTCCCATGCTTTGCTTTTAACTAGCCCAGAAGTCCCGGAATTTTTCATTTCCAGGTAAACACTTTTGTTATGTTTTTGAGAACATGGTAATCATTTGGCTAATTTATATTTTGGTTTTTGCCGTTGGTACTGGTGTCCACCTCAGTTTCGATAGAATCACAGAATTCCTTTCTGTCAGTATTGCCACTAATACCACTGCTGCTTTTTCATCATCCTGCCGCTCTCGCAGACAGCTACGGTTTCAGATTCAGTTTTGTCATTCTCACTCGCAGTAGTCGCGCTAAGGGCCCCTCACAATGTAAAAAATTTTGCACAAAAATTTGAAAATGTCGGTTTGTGCAGAAATATTGAGAGTGTGAGGACAATTATTAATGTGCAAAAATAGGGTTATTCACTCCCAATATTTTTGCACGAACATTTCAAAATTTTTGTGAAAAAATGTTGCCAGCGTGAGGGGCCATTATGTTTCAATGATCAATTTCAAGATCTTGAAATTTATTGAGTCAAGACAAGATATAATATGTCGATAAAACGTCAAGACAAGATTTTTTTAAAGTTCTTGACTTTTCTCGAGACAAGACAAGAAGTTGTTATCAAGGCAACAATTATTGTCTTCTCGACCCCTCATTATGCCCATTAACGAATTTGTACGTCGCATTTGGACGCGCCACCTACTCGGCAGACAGAATCAAATTTGACCTCGGATTCTTCATCAGTGAGTCGAAACTAATCGTTTGAGTCCATTCTCGGCCAAATACTCGAAAATTACAGACATTTGGACGAATTGATAGGCACTCTGTTCACCTGAACAGCGTGCAATAATAAGTACCGTAGAGCGGTGTGACTTTGCACTACTTTTCATAGTTTTCTTGTTGTAACTTTTTATTTTTACGTGAAATGGATCCTTTGTAAACTATGTATAATTTCAACATTTTAGCTATCTACTGCTGTTGTTGGAAGAAAAGATGCACGACATTTTTTTTTATTCTAAAAAAATTGGCAGTCACCCGCACATCGAGTTTGCCAGTGAGTTTGCGAGTTTGCCAATGACTTTAAAATCCGTTTGTTGGCAATTTTATGGAGTGTAAGGGGTGTGTTTGACACGAAAAGGTTTTTAAAAATTTATTAAAGACAAAGTTGCTATTAGAGGCGAATAAAACAACAAATTATAGGAAAATATAATCTATAATTTTTTTATGAAATACAAAAAATACGTCTGTCTGTAAATAAACAATATATAAACTCAAAAACGGCTCTTTGAGATCAAATAAACTAGAAACATTTGCAAAGACGTCGAAAAAACGCAAGCTGATTAAAATTATACGTCCTTCAAGTCTCTATGGAAATAATAATGTCCCCTGGAAGACGTTGGTTTTTCCAATGTTATGACAACATCCATTTCCTTGACGTATGATGTGTCCTCAGCATTGGGATAGACAAATCCATTCTTCGTTTTCCTCGAATATTTTAGTACAAACCCATCATCAACTTCTCCAACATATAATGTTTAACAATTTTCTTAGCAGGGAACGCTGCTATCGGTTTAGTGTTTCCTCCGTATAATTACGATATTTCCTCGCACCCAACTCCTTTTTGTATTGACGACCCATAGCTGTGTCTAAAAATTAAATAAAATAAATTTTGGTATTTGGCCAAGTCCCCCGCAAAAGTGCAACTAAAGAAAAATTTACCGAAATATAGAAAACCTCTCAACCACATGCTTTGTTTTTTTTTACGTGACCCTAAATACATGTAAAGTAAAGTGCTAAATGTATTTATATGTACCGCTTGTCATATTTTCTACACAACATTTCGCATTTATAAACACGTTAAAAATTTACCCACTCACATAACACAGCGTAGCAGTCCATTCAACGCACGCCAGACGACTGCGACCGTCGCAGCCGGTGGGGATATACCGTGGTTAACAGTTCGCATTCGTGCTGTCGGTGAGTTATACCCAACTTTACAAAAATTAAATGAAACTTAAAATATTAGGCAATTTAGCAAAGTCACCTCCATTGGAAAAGCCACACCGCTCTACCGTACCTTATTTAACATATCTATGTTATCTTCAATGTATGTTCTATCTGTATTGAATCTGAAATATTCAATCAAAATGAGAGCACTATCGATGTATGCTTCAAACCTTTTTGCGTTCTCGTCAGTGCAGATGTAAAGTGCTCACATTATTCAACAAAAATAGAAGGATAATCTATCTATATACTATATACTCATTTATACAGCCTTTCCCACCAACTGCGCACCAACAGGGACTTTTCTTTTATATTAATATTTCTGAATATAATTTTTTACAAAAAGTTGGTGCATCAAAAACGATAAAAAATTATATAAAAGTCAGCCTACTACCTTCACTAATATCAAAGTGCATTACATCTTGCTTCTGCTTATTCCCCTCCTCAATCACAACAATATCTCTTGCTATAGATATACAATTCTTGTTGGGATTGAACACTCTGTAGACTTTTACAGATAGTATACTGAGGGCTGAACCTGACGAGCCTGAAGATCACATGTTGCAGCCAGTATCTTTCCCTGAGTCTCAAGTTGAAAAGTCTGCTAAGCGTACCCGCAAACAGCCTGATCGTTTCGGTTTTGTGTGTGTAAGTGAAACTAGCAATACAAATGAAAGTGAAATATCTTTAGATGAAGTGTTAAATGGACCTGAGAGTGAACAGTGGAAATTAGCCATGCAAAATGAATTTAAATCATTCGAAGAAAATAATGCTTGGGAATTAGTTGATGTTCCACCCAGTGGCACCATTGTGCAATGTAGATGGGTTTTTAAGCGAAAACTGGACAATAATAATAAAGTCAGGTACAGGGCCAGATTAGTTGCTAAGGGATTCACCCAAAGGCCAGGCATTGATTTTGATGAATGTTTCTCACCTGTTGTGAGGCATTTACTTTGAGATTGTTATTCGCTTTAGCTGCTCAGCTTCATTTGGATATGTGTCATTTAGATGTGGACACTGCTTTTTTGAATGGTTCATTAAATGAAAAAGTGTACATGATGAAACCTCCAGGACTTCAGGTCAGTAATAATGATGTAAACAAGGTTTTGCTGTTGAAGCGTGCTATTTATGGCTTAAAACAGTCATCAAGGGCATGGTATCAACGAGTTGAGGAACTGTTACAGTCCTTGGGTTTCAAAAAATCTAAACTAGAACCATGTGTGTTTACAAAAATTAATATCTGTGTAAAGGTCATTATTGCATTGTACGTTGATGACTTCTTTGTTTTTTCTAATAATGAAAAAGAAACTAAATTGTTGAAAGAAAATTTGGCATCAAAGTTCAAAATAAAAGATTTGGGATGTACCCAAAACTGTTTAGGTATGAGAGTGATTGTAAATAAAGAAAATGGTGCTATAACTTTAGACCAAGAAAGCTATATTGAAGAATTACTGTTAAAATTTAATATTTCTGATTGTAATTCTGCAGAGATACCAATTGAGCCAAGACTGAGTTTAACTAAAAGTGAGAAATGTGATAATAAGTTACCTTATCAAAAACTGATTGGCTCACTTATGTATGTAGCTGTGCTCACACGTCCTGATATTGTATTTTCTGTAAATTACTTGAGCCAGTTCAATAATTGTTATAATCAGGAACATTGGGCCTGTGCAAAGAGAATTCTAAAATACTTAAAGCAAACTAAATCTTTCTGCTTAGTGTTTTCAGCTGCTGGTAATAGTCAGTTAGAAGCTTATGTAGATGCAGACTGGGCCAGTAATGTAATTGATAGGAGATCTTATACTGGATACTTTCTTAGGTTGTCAAATTGTGCTATATCTTGGGAAACCAAGAAACAGGTTACTGTAGCATTATCCAGTACAGAGGCCGAATACATGGGCATTTCTGAGTGTTGCAAAGAAGCTATGTATTTACGAAATTTATTGTTTGAATTAACTAATGAATATTATCCTATACCTATATTCAGTTATAATATCACAAGAGCATAGACAATATTGGATTATTTACCGATTCACGTGACGTTTTCGCGAAACATCACGAGAGCGTAGCTCGAGTGATGTTTCGCGAAATACGTCTAGTGAAGAGGTGAATAATCGAAACATATTGTCTTTGCTCGATTTGGTATTCGTTACGATTATATAAAGAGTAATATTTTAATTCTTTTATTGATTAATATTAATATTGAAAGTACAATTATTATAATACATATTTGATGTATTGTTATTTTCGGAATTTGTAGTGTTGGTACTATGGCTGACACTGGATGTGGAAGGATTGCTTGTAATTTTTTCCTCTTGGCTGTACGGGCCTTTCTCGCATTTTCGAAAATTGTATCTTTAAATGGATTTATTTCTCTGTTGAAGTCTTCATGAAACTTTTTCTGTAAGAGTTTAGCAGAAATATTCCAAATGGTTTTAACTGTACTTTCTTTATATTCTTTTCCATCTGCACGTTTCATATTGAATGCCCAATCTTTCAAAATATTCGCTACTTCATCATTTGAAATATCAGCACGAAGTTTGTAATTTCGATGTTCACAAAACACCGTGAACTGTTTCCAAACATAATTATGTGTCTTCGTGGTATTTTCTGGTGTTAAATTAACAATTTCTTGGTCAATTTCACCACTTGAACTCAAACCAAAACGATGCATCTTCAAAAATGCACTGACATTTCATTGACATTTATCGTCACTATGGAAATTATTCCAATATGGCTGGAGGCGAATCACCAAAACGATTATATACCGTCGTCAAGCGGTATATTCAGTTATCTATACGACGTTACTAAGGGAAATTCAGGAATTCTATTGGTTCATTATAATATGAGTTATATAATCAATGATAATCAGTCAGCTCAGAAGTTGTCGGCCAATCCTAGAGATCCAAACACATAGATGTGCGGTATCATTTCTGTAGAGAAAAAGTTGCTAGTGAAATTGTAGAGATTAAATATATGTCTACTTCAGAGATGCCCGCAGATCTATTAACTAAGGGTTTATGTAAATTAAAACACTATAACTTTTTATATATGTTTGGTTTATTTGATAGAAATAATACCTATTCTCTCAGAAGAACTTCACCACGATGCTAAGTAGAAAGGAAGAATGGGAAAGGGAGTTCACCACCCAGACTTTCAAAGAAAATACCATAAAATGGTACACAGATGGCTCAAAAACCACGACGGGAGCTGGCGCTGGGGTATATGGGACAGGCACCAAGTGCGCACTGTCGGTAGGCTCCCGTTTGAGTATCTTTCAGGCAGAATTACTCGCAATCGAAAGATGTGCAGATATTAACCTAGAAAGAAAATATCAGAAATGCGACATAGCAATCCATTCGGATAGTCAATCTGCTATCAAAGCACTGAGCTCCCATGCCATCGATTCAAAGTTGATATGGGAGTGCCGAAGAAAACTAAATGAAATTGGCAAGAATAATAAGGTCTTTTTAGTCTGGGTCCCCGGTCACTCGGGAATCAAGGGGAACGAAGAGGCCGATACACTTGCCAGAAAGGCAGCACGAACTCCTTTTATTGGCCCAGAACCTTTCTGCGGTATAGGAAAATGCACCTACAAGAAAGAGTTTCTGGAGAAGGAGGAAACCAAAAGAGAAACACTCTGGCGGAATCTTCCAGGTTTGGTTCATTCCAAAAAGTTCCTTAGGAACTTTAAAGAAGTGAGATCCAAAAGGTATCTGGATCTCTGTAAGAATAAGTTTCACCTGGTCACTGGCTTCCTCACAGGACACTGTCGCCTCAGGAAGCATTTGATGAGAATAGGTTTATCAGATACTGACGAGTGCAGATTCTGTGGGGAGGAGGAAGAAACTCCTCTTCACCTTGTTACAGAATGCCTCGCCATTGCAAGTCAGCGAAAGGAATGCTTTGGACAGGAAACCTGTAGGAGTGAAGACGTAATATCCTTGAAGCCTTCCCAGATATTGAGGTTCATTTATACTCTGGAACTGGAGGGCGGGCTGTAGATGGCGTAATGGTGAGAACAGCTCTGATGGGGGGCACAATAGATCTCAAGGTCGCGGTGCAACGTAACCCCTTATCAATAATAATAATAAAATAATAATAATCCTAGAGATCCAAACACATAGATGTGCGGTATCATTTCTGTAGAGAAAAAGTTGCTAGTGAAATTGTAGAGATTAAATATATGTCTACTTCAGAGATGCCCGCAGATCTATTAACTAAGGGTTTATGTAAATTAAAACACTATAACTTTTTATGTATGTTTGTTTTATTTGATAGAAATAATACCTATTCTCATTGAATTTATTGTATGCATCTATTATTTTGTTAAGTGGGGGTGTTATGAATTAGTAACAAAATGAGTATACTAGTGCCACCTATGATCCAACTGCTGTATCTTTTGGTAATAAAACAGTCAGTCGTTGCCCAACCATACTGCGTTTTCTTTGCACCTTTATACCAAAAATATAAAAATCTGCTAGGATAGATATTTATGATAAGAGATACGTTACTATGAGAAGTTATAAGAACAGTTGATATAAAAATGTAAAAAAATTATTTTAATTTACAATAAAATATTTCACAGATAGTCACAAGGGTTGATATTTGGTAAAATATATTGATGTCTATCTAGACCTCTTCTAAATTTTCGAATAAAAACTTCATAAAAAAAATTTCACGAGACCAAAAACGACCCTCTCGGGTTGCGCTGTATGTGGTCTCGGTATCGCCTATTATATTTTTCAAAACGTCTCGTCTCGTCCCGTCTCGTCTCGTCTCGTCTCGTTTTTCCGAGACGAGAACGAGAAAAATCTCGCTCTCGTGTGAAGCCCTATCCATGAGAACCATACTCGGACGATTATTACAATCGTCTCCATTTGCGTCTACATTAGTATTCTGTGGTCCCTAGTCTCAACGATTGACGTGACCAGAATGGTCCGTAGGTCTATGCGGCACCTCATAGCTGGATTTACATACATCAGCAAATTATAATTAGAGCATTCTATGAAATCATAAATTTACGATTAATTATTGAAATTTTGCGAAATCATATCTCCGAAAGTATAAGCTTGTTAGAGTTGAGAATGATATCAATGGATTCTTATGAAAAAACTGCATGTCAAAAAATATTGAATTTGAAATTTTTAATGTGAAAAATAATTTTTTTTTCGTTACTCAGAAACTACCAGGTCGATTTTGTCCAATAAAGAGCTTAACCGAGATATTTATCTCCCAAAACTACTCTGAAAATTTCAACTATCTAGCTCATTCCGCTCGAGAGTTATCGTGTTAATCACCAGCCGGCTGAACAGAATCGATTTTGACCACGGATTCTTGATCAGTGAGTCGAAACAAAACGTTTGATACCATCTTCAGCCAAAAATTACAGACATTTGGGCAAATTGTTGAGCACTCTGTTCCGAGGAACAAGAACGCCAAAAACACCGGATACTAGCCGATCCCGATTTTTTCTCCATAATAAATCTGAAAAATTCAAATTCAGAGGATATTTTCGAAAATTTTATGAAATGTATACGCTGTACTCCGTACAACATATGGGTATTTTAATGTTATGCCACTCCAAATCTGATATTCCACATCCACCCTCACATGTTACGACAATCCCTTGAATTTAACTCCAGGTTATAAACCGTTAAATTAAAGAGTGTTCCTCGGGGCATTACCCCATGTCACATAATTTATTTAACAAGTCGATTTCGAACTGCGACTGCAAGGGTGGCAATAGCGCCATGGAATTTTAGATGGTTTGAATATGAGGAAATTTACAAATTTACATTCATGTCATCTCGACGAAAATATACTTTGCTTGCGCTTCTGAGGCGGTTCAGAATCTAGAATTTTTAGGATTCAATTCCTTTATTCTTCATCCCTCGTTATTTTCAGAAATATACTTCTTCATTTGGTTGTATAGAGTTATTTATTAGGATGGGGTCGTGAGGCTTGGTCCAGTCCTTCAGTATACAAGTAATCATTAAACTATACTGTGGGAGGTATATTCATCATTGAATGGTTTCTTTCTGGGTTTTCTCTCCCAAACTCTGAAAAATATCTATAAAATAAAAAAATAATTATTTTTTGATTTGCTTCTGCGTAAGAAACATAAGATATTTATCAGAAGCAATCAATTGAACAATGTTGCCTAACAAATAACAACGAAACAACATCAACGAAGAAAAAAACAATATCGTAACGTTTCGGAGTCTATATCAGACTCCTTCTTCAGACGCTTAACGAAAAAATCTTCAGAACTATTTTGTTGATTGTTATTCTGAGATTCGAGAATTGTCACATTGACAGTATTTGAAAATCATAGCTAACATAGTTTTACTTTGTATAGAAATTTCCAAGTTCCACCTCCTTTTTCAATAAATTCAGCCAAATATGGTCAATACCAATTTAGTAATTTGCAGGATTGCATTCTCTGTTCAATAAAATACAAGTTGATTCCTTAAGTTTCCTTTTGAAATAATCAGTTTCTGTCATCAGAATCCTTGTATTACTCCAATCCATCATGTGATCTCCTTGGATTGTACATACATGTTCTGCTATTTTTGATTTCTGTATGTCTCTATTTCTCAAGTTATTCTTATGCTCTGACTTTCCTACTTCTAGTGGTCTTGATGTTTCTCCTATGTATGACTTACCACAAATACAAGGAATATTATATACACAGTTTTTTTATTTTTGTTTTTCATTAATGGGTTTTGTCTTCGTTAATAAAGACCTGAGATCATTTTGTGTTTTGAAGACGGTTCTTATATTGAACTTAGAACCGATTCTTCTGATTTTTTCAGAAAGGCCACGAACATAAGGGTACACATTCAGCATATTGGGTTGCTGTTCTTGTTGATTATTCTTTTGTACTTGATTATTTGCTCTTCTATCTAAATTCATGATTGATGTATTTATGAATTGTCTAGGATATCCATTATCTTCAAGAAATTTTTTGATGAAATCAATTTCTTTATTTCGAATTTCAAGAGTAGAACAAATAAGGTTAGCTCTATCGTAAAGTGTTTTAATAACACCTCTTTTTACACTTAGTTGATGGTTTGAATAGAAATTTAAATATCTATTTGTATGTGTCTGCTTCCTGAAGACACTCGTTTCGAAATGGTTCGGATACTTAATTATCGAAACATCTAGAGAAGAAAGCTGATTATTTTTCTCTATTTCTAAAGTGAATTTTATTGTAGGTTCCTTTGAATTTATGAAATCGAAAAATTTGTCTAATTCTTCTCTACCATGTTGCCAAATTACAAATATATCGTCAACATATCGCCACCAAGCTTTTGGTTTCAACGAATATGTATCCACAAATTTTTCTTCAAAATTTTCCATGAATATATTACTCATGACAGGTGATAAAGGCGAACCCATTGCCATTCCAAAATTTTGTCGATAAAAAACATCTCCTAGTTGGGAATAAGTGGTATTCAAACATACATCAAGCATTTCCATAATATCATTAGCATTAAATTTTGAATCTTTAATCACCGGGTCATCATTTTCTAATTTCGTTTGAACTATTTGAAACGACTTATCGACAGGAACATTAGGGAACAAACTGACAACATCAAAACTTACTAGAATGTCATTTTGGTTCAAATTTGAATTTTGTAGTTTTTCAATAAAGTGTTTGCTGTTTTTCAAAAAACTTTATTTCTTTCCTCTTAATGGGTTTAAAAATTGAAGTAAATATTTAGCTAAATTTTGACATGGAGATCCAATAGAACTTATTATTAGTCTCAGTGGAATTAGAGGTTTGTGTATTTTTGAAGACCATATAAATGTGGTGGCTTACTATAAGATGTCATGAGCTCTTTTTTCTGTCTATACGTAAGGGTTTTTGATGCTTTGATGAAAATTTTTTGACTTTTGGTATATTTGTTCTTATCATTAACAATAACCAAAAGTTTATTATGATATTCATTTGAATCCAAAATGACTGTAGCATCCCCTTTGTCAGCAGGTAAGATTTTAATATTGTTATCTTTTTTGAGTAGGATAAAGCTTGTTTCTCCGTATAACTTAGGTTAGAAGTTATTTTGATAGGCGTCTCTAGTAAAATTTTAATCGAATTGCTCCAATCCAATTGCACTTTTGTTTATATTCGGATGCTTGAAGTGAAATCAGCTTCCCTTCAAAAACTTGTCAATGATAATTATTATTATTTATTAATGAAATGTTCATTGATAAAATATAATCATGATGATACGAAAGACTTTGGCCCAACAATTTTTTTTTGAGCTGAATTGTGCAGTTTTCGAAAAACTGGATTTCAACGGTCGAAATAGATTGTGCTGTTCTTGTACAGAGTTGTGCCGTTCGAAATTTTCTGAAAGTCCAATTTCCAGGAAAATCAAGAATTGAGAAAAGCCTTATCCCAGCACATTTGTTTTAGCGCATGTTCTTAGAAAAGTGGGAAAGCCCTGTGGACAGAGCTTTGGCGCTCATGTTTAATTCATCTCCGAAATCATTGGTTTCTCAGAGTTGGGAATTATATCAATGGATTTTTATAATAGAACTGCATCATGAAAGAAACTAAATTAAAATTAAATAATGAACTAATCCGATCGAGATCTCAAATCTACTCGGAAAATTATATTATATCAATTGAAACTTTGATAAACTTATCATATTATACATTTTCATCATCATATATGGATTATCCAAGGGCATATAGGTTAGGGGTAATTATAATGTACTATAATTGGTCATTTTGCATTCAATCATACTTTGTTTGTTAGAACAGAAATACATTTGACATGTCTGTTATAGTAGATGAAATTACATGTATGAACAGTATGGAACACAGACAGATAGAATTCGCATTCTGCGAAAACATAGAAGTGCGATGTATTGTTGAAATGTTGAAAAATCATATCTCTGAAACTATTAGTTTGTTAGAGTTGAAAATGATATCATTGGATTTTTGCGATGCAACTGTATCTTGAATTGTAAAAAAATTTTTTTTCGTTATTCCGAAATCATCAGGCTGATTTCGCCGAATAACGAACTCAACCGAGATATTTATCTCCCAAAACTACTCAGCCAAATATTCGAAAATTACAGACATTTGGGCAAATTGATAAGCACTCTGTTCCGAGGAACAAGAGCGCCAAAAATGGTCTTAAACGGTTAGGTTCTACTCATTGATCAAAAATTCGAGATCAAGTCCGATTATGTCTGTCCGTTGCCACGATAACTTTCGAACGGAATTAGTTAGCGACTTGTAATTGGCGCGCTGTTCTATGAACGCCTATCAATTCGTCCAAATATCTGTTTTTTCGAATATTTGGCCGAGAATGGTCTTAAACGATTAGTTTTGACTCATTGATCAAGAATCCGAGGTCAGAATTGATTCTGTCCGGCCGGCCATCCGGCCGGCCGTTCGGCCATCAGCACGATTACGCTCGAACGTAATGAGGTAGAGAGTTGAAATTTTCAGGGTAGCTTTGTAGTTCGAATGCGCCAGCTGAATTCGTTAATGGGCAAAATCCATTGAGTGGTTTCAGAATTATAGCCATTTGAAATTTTGTTTTCCCAATAACTCGAAAAATACTAATCTGATCGAATCGAAGCATGGTTATTAGTTGAAAAATGCCAACACGAAGACTCTTGCAAAATTTTGTCCGGATCGCATGTCTGCAAAATTTAAAAAAAAAATATTTAAAAAAATTCTGTATCTCAGAAATTATCCGTCAGATATCGTTGAAATTCTACGAGAGCCATTAAAATTCCAGATTTGAGCTCGATCGGATCTAAATTGGTGAAGATATTGCCAAAATTTCGATATATTCCAAAGATCGCGGTGAATTGGTCCACTGGTTTTACATTCAACCAAACAAATTATCAACAGTTTTTGATTCCAGTTGATGTCATTCTCTGGAATGACAGGGACATGTTTGACAGACGTATGAAAATGATGAGAAATATACAACTAACTTGATAATAGCAAGAGGATTAGGAATCAGTTTCGCAAGTTAGACATAAAGATTAGAAAATGGTTAGATATCCAAAAACAATTTTCCCATTCGAAAGAAGAAATATGTATTTCAAAGTGAAAATACGATTTGATAAATGCAAGTAGGTATTTGCTCAGAAAGACCTTATCTAAGCAGGTTTCTTACTGAAATTGATATCTTTTCAAAGGTTTCACAAGGCTATCACAGCTCTTAATTGCCCAATCAGCGTTATTCCGATTCCCAGTTCATTATGTGATATGATGAGTTTTGTGAGATTCTCTGTAGGTATTATATTTCAGAGTTTGAGAGAGAAAACCCAGACAGGACCATTCAATAATGAGTATATCTACCAAAGTATCCTTTAATAATATACCACAGTGCTTCTGTTTTCACTTGGAAAAGGAAACTTCCAGCTGTGCTATCACTGTTTTTGAACGGAGATATTGTAACATGGAAGTCTGAAGTTAAATATCTAGGAGTAACACTAGATAGTAAACTTTTGTGTAATGAATGCATGTTGAAATCACTGCTAATAAAGCAATAAAAGCTTTAATGGAATGCAGAAATCTAGCCGGTAAGACTTATGAACTGTGATGATTGTACGTCATTATTGTGAGACCCATAATCACGAATGAGGGAGTTATCTGGTATACAAAAATAAGTCAGAATACTATGAGGAAAACACTCGAAAAAACACAAAGAGTGTCAGACGGAGATATGTGAACCAGTCCTACTGGGGCACTTGAGATTATCACAAATCTCACCCCTTCACATTGTGATAGACAACATGGCCCTTGAGGCCATTCTCAGAATATCTAGGAACGGAACAGGTAATGAGAAAACCAGAAAGCCTGGTCCTCTCTTACCGGGTACATTTCATTAGGCTCCTATCCGATCGTCTTTCAGACAGAAATAGTAGCAATTGAAAGAAGTGTGGAAATGAACCTCGAAAGAAACTATCAGAAATGTGATATAGCAATCCACTCTGACAGTCAAGCTGCTATTAAAGCTCTGAGCTCCCATGATATCCAGTGTAAGCAAATATGGGACTTCCGAAGATAGAGCTTCACGGGAGAGCGAGATTTTTCTCGTCTCGGAAAAGCGAGACGATAATTGAGATTATTTTTCAAGAAAAAAAAGAATTCACAACCATAAAAACGGATACCATTATGAATTCAATACTTAACGGGCAACTTTTATTGCCCCTTAATCCAAATGCTTTGAAAATTCCGTCTCTATCTGAACATCTGGAGAAATGTATTCTCTTGTGCTCCTTGTAGCGAAGATGTGACCAATTATTGTATACATCTATGGAACTACGTATAATAAAACTGGTAATGAAATGGAGCTATTCAATGTTTCAAGTGTTATGAGGAATACGCCAAAAACATCCTCAATGATCTACCCACTGGGAAGGTATTCTTTGAAAACTATACCAAATTGTTCAATTCTATTAAGAAATGTATCGACATCGATAGCCTATTTAAAACATCAACAAAACTTTCGAAATATTAGAAAGCAGATTTTGAAGAATATTTGCTGTTAGAAAGAGCAAATAGGAATCAAAATATTTTACAGTGGTGGAGAATGATGAAAAAGTTTTTCCTACACTTTCCAAGATGGCCAATCATTTATTAATGGCTACATCCGTACCTGTTGAAAGATTACTTTCCACAGCAGGTATGATCATGGCAAAAACACGTACATCATTGAAAGATGATGTGATGCAAGCGTGATTATGTTTGAATTCTTGGTCATCGAGTAATTTAAAAAATGAAATTAACAGTGTTTAAAATTTAACAAAATAGAGTAGAGCGTAATAGATATAGCTTTACAAAGTTAGTCATTATTATCTACCGTTTCGTTTATAGAGACAACTGATAACGAGACGAGAACGATGAGACTTAATTTTTTGGGAAATGGTGAGACCGAGCCGACATTTTTCATACTCTCGTCTCGTGTGAAGCCCTACCCGAAGAAAACTTAATGAAGTAGGCAAGCTTCATAAAATTAAAAATATTCTTGTACGTTATAAGGCTCACATTTTACTATGGAAGAATTAATTCTCCTATTTAGTAATCAATGCAAAGCATTCATTAGCTTCATGCACATATTCTACATAGCATAATTCTGTGTCACAGTCAACGTCAATATTGACTGTGTCATGTAATGATCACACACATGATACCACAAACGCAGCACTGTTTGTTTTTTGACCCAACAGTTAAATTATGTATTTGAATAGACACCATACGCCACACAGCACTGTTCATTTTCGAACCAATAGTGGATTAATGTATTTCAATGGGACCTTATGCCACTGCAAACACAGCACCGTTCATTTTCGAACCAACAATGAATGTATGTATGTGAATTGAAACTAATCATTTGATACTATTCTTAGCGGAAAAGTGTACCAGATTTTTTTGGACGCTTGTTGTTACTGTCGGATTTAAATTTTTGAAAATATTATTTCTTTTCCTGGAGCTAAGCAGCTTAGGGCCAGTTTCTCAATTGCGAGTTAACTCGAGGTTGCGGGTAACCCGAGTGTTACGCGTTGAGGAATATCGCTAAATACATGCGTAACTCTCAACCTCGAGTTAACTCGCAATTGAGAAATCGGCCCTTAGGTCGAGTTCAGTACCTTGATGGTTGACAGCTCTGCTTATAGATCTGAACAGCGCGCCAAATCTCCTGTCCACAGGGATTTCCCCCTTTTTCTAGGATAGGTTGTGCATACGAATTCGACGGCGAAGTTCGTTAACGAGTATAATCGGCCAAACAGTTTCGGAGTTATCTGAATAAATCTGAAATATTGTTTCCTTAATAACTCAAAAAAAATTGGTTCAAGCACTGACGTGAAGTCAGAAGCTTTTGCGAGTATGTTCTCTTGTCCATTCTCCTTTATTGGACACTCTTAATTGAATTTACCATGTTGAATTCTATTGTCCGTTCTCCTGTATCGGACACTTCGAATTTACTATGGTAAATTCGATTAATAGTGTCCAATACAGGAGAACATACAATTGAATTCACCATGGTAAATTCGATTAAGAGTGTCCAATACAGGAGAATAGACAATACAACATACGCGCAAAAGCTCCTGACTTCACGTCAGTGCTTGAACCAATTTTTTTTGTGAAGTCAGGAGCTTTTGCGGGTATGTTCTATTGTCCATTCTCCTGTATTTAACACTCTGAATCGAATTTACCATGGTGAATTTTATTGTCTGTTCTCCTGTATTGGACACTCTTAATCTAATTTAACATGGTAAATTTGGAGTGCCCAATACAAGAAAACAGACAATATAATTCACCATGGTAAATTCAATCAAGAGTGTCAAATAAAGGAGAATGAACAAGAGAACATACGCGCAAAATCTTCTGACTTCACGTCAGTACTTGAACCAATATTTTTTTTCAATGATTTTTTTTTAAATTTCTAGTGATACGATCCTCACGAAATTTTGCAAGAATTTTCGCGTTGGCACTCTACAACTATTAACCATATTTGAATTGGATCGGATTTGTATTTTTTGAGGTATTGAGGAAATAGCAACCAAATTTCAGATTGATATATGTAATTCCAAAACCATTTGGCCAACTATGCTAGTTAACGAACATAAGTGTCGTATTCAGATGTGTAATCTTCCCTGAAAACTGCAAGTCGCTATATCTTTCCGTTCTCAAGGAATCATGAGATACATAATATTTTTTCGTATTTTTTTTTTAATTTTCTAGTGGTACGGTCCCCACAAAATTCTACACACGTCTTCATGTCGATATTTCACAACTAGTTACCAAGCTTCAATTCCATCGAGTCTATCTTTTTTGAGTTATCGAGGAAATAATATTCCAGATGGGTATAGCTCCGAAACCATTGGGCCGATTAAGGTCAACAGCGAACTTAACTCTTCCATTCAGATGTGCAACCTATCCTGAAAATTGCAAGTCCCTATTTCCTTTCGTTCGAGAGTTGTCGAGGGCAACGCTCACCCATCCAGCTACTGAACTCACACAAGGCTGCTCGGATCTCCAACAATATAGATCCGATCATGTTCAAACTTTGAACTTGGTAGAAGAGTTAGGTTTTGAAGGTTCTCGCAAAATTTCAGCGATGTCGGACGAATAGTTTCTGATATATAGAATTTTTTTTTCAATAATTTTCTATGATTTATTAAAAATTTTCTAGTTATACGATCCTCACAAAATACGGCAATAATTATCGCGTTGTGATTCTACAACTATTATCCATGTTTGAATTCGAACGGTTTTGTATTTTTCGAGTTATTGAGGAAATAACAACCAAATTTCAGATGGGTTTAACTCCAAAACCGTTTTTCCGATTATGCCAATAAACGAACTCAAATGGCGCTAAGATTCTCAAACTTACCTGAAAATTTCAAGTCGCTATCTCTTTCCGTTCTTAGGTTATCGTGACGTAAAAAATATTTTTTAATAATTTTCTTGAAATTTTCTAGCGATACGATGTTCACAAACATTCTTAGGTTTATATTCTACAACTACTCACCAAGTTTCAATTCGATCGGATTAGTATTGGTTGTAGACAAAATTATTACTCGGAAACCATTAGGCCGATTATGCCCATTAACGAACTTGTCCGTCCTATTGGGATGCGCCACCTACCCTGAAAATTTCAAGTCGCTATCTCTTTCCGTTCTCAAGTTATCGTGGCTACGGCCGGCCGGACGTCAGGACAGAATCAAATTTGACCTCGAATTCTTGATCAAGAAGTCGAACTCAATCGTTTGAGATCATATTCGGCGAAAAATTCGAAAAAACAGACATTTGGGCAAAATGATAACCCGATGTCCCCCGGAACATACGCGCAAAAATACAGATCCGATCGAATTGAAACTTGGTTATTAGTTGTAGAATGCCAACGCGCTAGTTTCCGTGAGGATCGTACTTCTAGAAACATTTTATATTTCAGAAACTATCTGTCAGATTCCGCTGAAATTCCGCACAAACCTTCAAGCTGCCATTTTACAATCGAGTATATCGGATATAGTGTCGAGCGGCTTCGTAATTTTTCATGATAATTGAAAAAAATATTAGCCCAGCACTTTCGTTTTTTGGCGCTCTAGTTCCTCGGAACTGAGTGCTTATCAATTTGCCCAAATGTCTGTAATTTTCGAATTTTTGGCTGAATATGGTCTCAAACGATTTGGTTCGACTCACTGATCAAGAATCCGAGGTCGAAATCGATTCTGTCCGGCTGGTCCGGCCGGTCCGGCCGTAGGCACGATAACTCTCGAACGAAAGGAGTTAGAGAATTGAAATTTGCAAAGTGGCTTTGGAGCGTAAATGTCTCGGACAAGTTCGTTAATGGGCGAAATCCATAAAGCAGTTTCGGAGTTATGGCCAATTTTAGTGAAAACATTTTTTATGAATATTTCCGAAACTGATTACTCGATCTATCTGAAATTTAGCATCAAATTGTAGAATTATGACCTTTATACGCATGTGAAGTTTTGTATTGACCAGGTTACCGCAAGGTGTAAAAAAAATTTTAAAATTTAAAAAGAGTAGGTTAGTGAGATGAATATCTCGGCTAAGTTCGTTACTGGGCAAAATCGGCCAGCTGGTTTCAGAGTAACGAAAAAAAAATTTTTTTTTAAGTAACAAATTTCATATTCAATTTTTATTTAAGATGCAGTTTCACCATAAAAATCCATTGATATCATTTTCAACTCCAAGCTGATACTTTCGGAGATATGATTTTTCGAAATTTCAATAATGAATCGTACTTCTATGTTTTCACAGAATGTTATAATTATTCTATCTAAGCTTCATTTTATGATCTGTGTTCATACTCGTACATGTCATCCTGTTCTATAAGAGAGAGTCAAATTCATTTCAGCTATATCAATTTGATTATTTCCATGGTGCAGGTCTCATTCTCAGATTGCTCATTTAATATTGATAAATAAACTATTATTTGAATTGAATTTCCTTTATGTTGCAGTTCTATCATAAGAATACAATGAGGTAATTCCCAACTCTGAGAAACCAATACTTTCGGAGATATAATTTGTCTGTTTGAACTAGAGCGCCAGAAAGCTCCTGTCCACAGGGCTTGAACCCTTCTAATATTCCGCCGAAAATGGTCTCAAACGAATGAGTTCGACTTCCTGATCAAGAATTCGAAATCAAATTTTATTCTGTCCGGCCGTCCGGCCGGCCGTTGCCACGATAACTTGAGAACAGAAAGAGATAGCGAATTTAAATTTTCAGGGTAGGTGGTGCATCCCAATAGGACGGACAAGTTCGTTAATGGGAATAATCTGCCGAACGGTTTCCGAGTAATAATTTTGTCTACAACCAATACTAATCCGATCGAATTGAGACTTGGTGAGTAGTTGTAGAATATAAACCTAAGAACGTTTGTGGAATTTTGTGAACATCTTATCGCTAGAAAATTTAAAAAAAATTAATAAAAAATATTATTTACGTCACGATAACCTGCGGACGGAAAGAGATAGCAACTTGAAATTTTCAGGTAAGGTTGAGAATCTTAATGCGCTATTCAAGTTCGATTATTGGCATAATCAGAAAAACCGTTTTGGAGTTAAACCTATCTGAAATTTGGTTGTTATTTCCTCAATAACTCGAAAAATACAAATCCGATCCAATTCAAACATGGTATTAGTTGTAGAATGGCAACGCGAAAATTCTTGCATTATTTTGTGAGGATCGTATAACTAGAAAATTTTAAAAAAATCATAGAATATTATTATTATTATTATTATTATGAATACAAATAAAAGTTTTGGTTATCCTATAAACTCAGAAACTAAGAATATAACTAAAAAGTACACATGCTGAACAACAATTAAATGCATTAATATTTGACACATTCACAAGATCACAAGCTCCTCCATTCGTCAAAAGAGTTCTTGAAACCATTCACAGATCCTGCCTCAACCACACCAACAGGAAAACCGGTGTGAAGAGAGCAGATAAAGATAGCGGATGAAATCTCCGGAAACACCCGAACGGCGCAACCAGTGGCGCACCGATCGATTCAGTCATAATCATATAGAACCAATATATTCTGGCATGAATTGAAGTAAATCGAAGTTCTGCGTTAATATATATACACAACAACTTGAACTGATGGTTTCTTCGAGAGATGAACTTAATTTGGAACTTATTTTGTGAGTCCGATCAAGCTCTTGTTGAATATTGATAGATTTATCAATGCTGGGGCATGAATGTTATTTTGGCATGGGAAGATTTTGGCAAGATAATGGTAATGCAGATTCGGATCTTTACTGAAAAAAGTATCCGCATTGGATGAGACCCTGGGGTTGAAATTTCAACCCTTAACACAAAAAACCCGGGTTTTCATCCGTTTTTCCCAGAAGGAAGAGTTTTTTCATCAACAGATTTTGAGAACATTTTGACAACGACGATATCGATATTCAGTAAAAAAATGGTCCACTTCGGATGGGGCCCTGGGGTTGAAATTTCAACCCGTAACTCAAAAATCTCGATTTTTCGTCGTTTTTTCCCAGAAGGAAAAGTTTTTTCATCAACAGATTTTGAGCACATCTTAACTATGACGATATCGATATTCAGTAAAAAAATTGTCCACTTCGGATGGGGCTCTGGGGTTGAAATTTCAACCCTTAACAGAAAATCTCGGTTTTTCCTGTTTTTTTCATAGAAGGAAAAGTTTTTTCATCAACAGATTTTGAGAACATCTTGACTACGATGATACCGAAATTCAGTAAAAAAATGGTTCACTTCGGATGGGGCCCTGGGGTTGAAATTTCTACCCTTAACAGAAAATCTCGGTTTTTCCTGTTTTTTTCATAGAAGGAAAAGTTTTTTCATCAACAGATTTTGAGAACATCTTGACTACGACGATACCGAAATTCAGTAAAAAAATGGTCCACTTCGGATGGGGCCCTGGGGTTGAAATTTCAACCCGTAACTCAAAAATCTCGATTTTTCGTCGTTTTTTCCCAGAAGGAAAAGTTTTTTCATCAACAGATTTTGAGCACATCTTAACTATGACGATATCGATATTCAGTAAAAAAATTGTCCACTTCGGATGGGGCTCTGGGGTTGAAATTTCAACCCTTAACAGAAAATCTCGGTTTTTCCTGTTTTTTTCATAGAAGGAAAAGTTTTTTCATCAACAGATTTTGAGAACATCTTGACTAGGACGATACCGATATTAGATAATAAAATGGTTCACTTCGGATGGGGCTCTGGGGTTGAAATTTCAACCCTTAAGACAAAATCTCGGTTTTTCCGGTTTTTTTCATAGAAGGAAAAGTTTTTTCATCAACAAATTTTGAGAACATCTTGACTACGACGATACCGATATTCAGTAAAAGAATGGTCGACTTCGGATGGGGCCCTGGGGTTGAAATTTCAACCCTTAACACAAAATCTCGGGTTTTCCTGTTTTTTTCATAGAAGGAAAAGTTTTTTCATCAACAGATTTTGAGAACATCTTGACTACGACGATACTGATATCAGGTAAAAAAATGGTCCACTTCGGATGGGGCCCTGGGGTTGAAATTTTAACCCTTAACGCAAAAATCTCGGTTTTTCGTCGTTTTTTCCCAGAAGGAAAAGTTTTTTCATCAACAGATTTAGAGCACATCTTAACTATGACGATATCGATATTCAGTAAAAAAATTGTAAACTTCGGATGGGGCTCTGGGGTTGAAATTTCAACCCTTAACAGAAAATATCGGTTTTTCCTGTTTCTTTCATAGAAGGAAAAGTTTTTTCATCAACAGATTTTGAGAACATCTTGACTACGACGATACCGAAATTCAGTAAAAAAATGGTCCACTTCGGATGGGGCCCTGGGGTTGAAATTTCTACCCTTAACAGAAAATCTCGGTTTTTCCTGTTTTTTTCATAGAAGGAAAAGTTTTTTCATCAACAGATTTTGAGAACATCTTGACTACGACGATACCGAAATTCAGTAAAAAAATGGTCCGCTTCGGATGGGGCCCTGGGGTTGAAATTTCAACCCTTAACAGAAAATCTCGGTTTTTCCTGTTTTTTTCATAGAAGGAAAAGTTTTTTCATCAACAGATTTTGAGCACATCTTAACTATGACGGAGTCGATATTCAGTAAAAAAAATGGTCCACTTCGGATGGGGCCCTGGGGTTGAAATTTCAACCCTTAACACAAAATCTCGGATTTTCCTGGTTTTTTCATAGAAGGAAAAGTTTTTTCATCAACAGATTTTGAGAACATCTTGACTACCTAAAATCGAATTCGTAATAGGGTTATACGGGGTACAGGAGAAAATACGAAAGTAAATAATAGTTTTTCAAGTATAAAACAGAGGATATGGCTGTGTATCGGTAAGATTGAGATGGGAACCACTCCTGAAATGATACTGGACCATCTGAAACAAGTATTCCCTGAGAAAACCTTTGTTGTAGAGTCATTACCGACTAATCCAGAGGCTACCAGTCAATCATTCAAGGTTGGTGGAGATCTGGACTTGATTGACGAATTATATAAGGGTGAAAACTGGCCAAATGGTATAACACTTCGACGTTTCTCGTTTTTTCGGAAATAATGAATATGCATCGACTCTAACTTTGACTAATATAAATATGCAATCTCTCACGAATAAAATAGATGAGTTCGTATTTTTTGCGAATGATAAAAAAATTGATGTAGCTTGTGTCACGGAGCATTGGATGTCACAAGGTGTACTAGAGAGAATAAATATGGATGATTTCAATGTGGCAAGTGCATTCTGTCGCAGAAAGTCCCAAGGTGGAGGTGCAGCAATTTTTGTCAGAGGTGGGTGATGTTTCAAGGAGCTGGAAAATATAACAAAACTTTCTATTGAAAAAGAAATTGAAATAGCGGCTGTCAGATTACCTCATGTGAAAACTACCATCATATCTTTGTATAGGCGTCCAAAAGGAGATTTCTCCAATCTTTTAACAGTTCTCGAACAGATATCTGAGGAATGTCTTCTACAATGTGGAAATGACAAAATATTGATAACTGGTGATTATAACATTGACTTCAGAAAATCATCTGTAGAGAAGATGCAACTCATCGAAACTTTCAAAATGTATAATATGACGTATATATTCACAGAACCATCACGTGTCAATAAACACTCGAGTTCTTGTATAGATAACATTTTCACAAATGCATCACAGACTGATTATGTGGCTATTACATATGAACCTTTCCTGTCTGACCATAGGGCACAAATTTTGAAGCTGATCACAGGTAATCCTGAAACAAAACAAATTGAATATAAAGTGAAAAGGCAGATGAATAATAAAAACACTCATCGTTTCATGGAGGGTATCAAATCCATAAATTGGGAACAAATATTCGACAACAACGCCGCAACTCAGTATGGCAGTTTCCATGATGAGTTGATCAACCTGTACGAACGGTATTTTCCTGAAAAAAAATATAAACTTCGCAACACCAAAAAATACCATATTTCAAGAGATATCTCTACCCTGAAAAATAGAGTGGAGGCAGCAAAAACAATATCTGAAATACGAAAAGACGAAGCCAGTATCGAGCTCTATAAATTACTGAAAACTTCTCTGAAGAATGAAATAGTAAATAAAGTAAAGCTGAAAAACTGCCGGAGAATAGATAGAGCGAAAAATAAACATCAAGAAATGTGGAAATTGATACAACAGGAAGTAAGAAAAAAGGACACCAAACCAAATAATATAAATAAAGTATCTGCGGAATCTTTAAACAACCACTTCACCTCTATTGGAGAACAAATACAGAGTGTTGTGAATCCATCACCAGAAGATTCAGGAAGGTTGGTAAACAATTTGAAAACCACTTCCGTGAGTTCTATGTACCTGAAACCAGTGACAGAATGCGAGATTGAAAGATTATCATCAAGACTGAAGAGAAGGTGCACTAAAGACTTCTACGGTATGTCAGTGTCCCTTCTGAAACAAATAATACCCCATATGAAGAAACCACTCTGCAAGATTCTTAACGACTGCATGGAACAAGAGATCTTTCCGAATGAGCTTAAGGTTGGAGTTATTACACCCGTCTACAAGAAAGGGTCTGCGGATGAGCCTTCAAATTATCGTCCAATTTCTGTGTTGCCGGCGGTATCAAAGTTATTCGAGCTACTCTTGAGGGACCGATTGGTGAGTTTTCTTGACAAGTATTTGGTTTTGCATGATTCACAGCACGGGTTCAGAGAACGCAGGTCGACAAGTACGGCGATGGTTGGGATGCTTGATGCGGTGGCTGAGGCATTTAATAGGCGGGAGGAGGTGGAGCTTACGTGTGTGGACCTCAGCAAAGCTTTTGACAGCGTCTGTCACGAGATTCTGCTGGGTAAGCTTTGGTATTATGGTGTGCGAGGCAAGGCGTACAGCATTTTCACCTCATACCTGAAGCAAAGATATCAAGTTGTGAAATGAGACAATGATATTTCTAACATGAAAGAAATTACTACGGGAGTACCTCAAGGTTCCATTCTTGGCCCAATATTATTTATAATATATACAAACGACTTACACGTAAATCTTACATCGGATAAAGAATGCAGCTATGCTGACGATATTGCCTTCATGAATGGTTCGAAAACTAAGGACCAACTTGAGCTTAAGACAACAGCAACACTCTCAGAGGCTCGGACATGGTTCGCGTCAAATGGTCTACTGCTGAATGAAAATAAAACACAAAGATTATTATTGAGTAGTAGGGAACATAACAATGATTCACTCTCTTATCTTGGCGTAACTTTTCAATCCTCTTTAAGTTGGAACGACCATATTGAGGAGCTTTGCGGTAAACTGTCGTCTTCTTTATATCTGATTAAGAGAATGAAAATGATTTCCACTGTGAAGATAGCCAAACTGACCTACTACTCAACGTTCCACTCACAGATGACTTATGGGATAATCGTATGGGGACACAGCAGCGCGGCTCAAAAAATACTAATAAAGCAGAAAAAAGCAATAAGAGCTATATTTGGCATGGGCCAAAGAGAGAGTTGTCGAGACATCTTCAGGAGAGAGGGAATACTTACGTGTATATCAGCTTTCATCCTCGCCGCTGTGAAGTACGTTCACCGGAATCGACATAAATTTCCGACCAACTCACAGGTTCACTCATACAGCACCAGGAAAAGAAACCAATTCACAGTTCCACTGGCTAGGATAAAGAGAACACAACAGGGAACCAACTATACGGCGCTTAAACTCTATAATAGACTGCCTGAAGATGTCAAAAGCTTCAATGAATCAAAATTCAGCAAAATGGTGAAAAAACTGCTACTAGAGCGAACATTATATAGCCTGGAAGAGTTCATGTCTTGACTTGTTTGTGGTGTGCCTTATGTTATTCTTTAAATGTTATTGTACTATTTTGAGTTGTTTATACATGCCTCTTTTGACAAGTCGTGTAAATTTGACGACAAAAATTTATAAGTGTATTTTAGCGGTACTTACCCATGTATGCATTTGTAAACAAATATCTATCTATCTATCTACGACGATACCGATATTCAGTAAAAAAATTGCCCACTTCGGATGGGGCTCTGGGGTTGAGATTTCAACCCTTAACAGAAAATCTCGGTTTTTCCTGTTTTTTTCATAGAAGGAAAAGTTTTTTCATCAACAGATTTTGAGAACATCTTGACTAGGACGATACCGATATTAGATAATAAAATGGTCCACTTCGGATGGGGATCTGGGGTTGAAATTTCAACCCTTAAGACAAAATCTCGATTTTTTCGGTTTTTTTCATAGAAGGAAAAGTTTTTTCATCAACAAATTTTGAGAACATCTTGACTACCACGATACCGATATTCAGTAAAAGAATGGTCGACTTCGGATGGGGCCCTGGGGTTGAAATTTCAACCCTTAACACAAAATCTCGGTTTTTCCTGTTTTTTTTCATAGAAGGAAAAGTTTTTTCATCAACAGATTATGAGGAAATCTTGACTACGACGATACTCATATTCAGTAAAAGAATAGTCCACTTCGGATGGGGCCCTGGGGTTGAGATTTCAACCCTTAAGACAAAATCTCGGTTTTTCCTGTTTTTTTCATAGAAGGAAAAGTTTTTTCATCAACAGATTTTGAGCACATCTTAACTATGACGGAATCGATATTCAGTAAAAATATGGTCCACTTCGGATGGGGCCCTGGGGTTGAAATTTCAACTCTTAACTCAAAAATCTCGATCTTTCGTCGTTTCTTCCTAGAAGGAAAAGTTTTTTCATCAACAGATTTTGAGGAAATCTTGACTACGACGATACTCATATTCAGTAAAAGAATGGGCCACTTCGGATGGGGCCCTGGGGTTGAAATTTCAACCCTTATCTCAAAAATCTAGGTTTTTCGTCGTTTTTTCCCAGAAGGAAAAGTTTTTTCATCAACACACTTTGAGGTCATCTTAAGTATGACGATACCGATATTCAATAAAAAAACGTCAGCTGAAGATCGTTGATTGATGAAGAAACTTTTCGTTCCATGAAAAAAACAGAAAAAAACCGAGATTTTGTGTTAAGGGTTGAAATTTCAACCCCAGAGCCCCATCCGAAGTGGACAATTTTTTTACTGAATATTGGTATCGTCGTAGTCAAGATGTTCTCAAAATCTGTTGATGAAAAAACTTTTCCTTCTATGAAAAAAACAGGAAAAACCGAGATTTTATGTTAAGGGTTGAAATTTCAACCTCAGGGCCCCATCCGAAGTGGACCATTTTTTGACTGAATATCGACTCCGTCATAGTTAATATGTGCTCAAAATCTGTTGATGAAAAAATTTTTCCTTCTATGAAAAAAACAGGAAAAATCGAGATTTTGTCTTAAGGGTTGAAATTTTAACCCCAGAGCCCCATCTGAAGTGGACCATTTTATTACCTACTATCGGTATCGTCCTAGTCAAGATGTTCTCAAAATCTGTTGATGAAAAAACTTTTCGTTCTATAAAAAAAACAGGAAAAACTGAGATTTTCTGTTAAGGGTTGAAATTTCAACCCCAGAGCCCCATCCGAAGTGGACCATTTTATTACCTAATATCGGTATCGTCCTAGTCAAGATGTTCTCAAAATCTGTTGATGAACAAACTTTTCCTTCTATGAAAAATCCAAGAAAAACCGAGATTATGTGTTAAGGGTAGAAATTTCAACCCCAGGGCCCCATCCGAAGTGGACCATTTTTTTACTGAATTTCGGTATCGTCGTAGTCAAGATGTTCTCAAAATCTGTTGATGAAAAAACTTTTCCTTCTATGAAAAAAACAGGAAAAACCGAGATTTTCTGTTAAGGGTTGAAATTTCAACCCCAGAGCCCCATCCGAAGTGGACAATTTTTTTACTGAATATTGGTATCGTCATAGTCAAGATGTTTTCAAAATCTGTTGATGAAAAAACTTTTCCTTCTATGAAAAAAACAGGAAAAACCGAGATTTTGTGTTAAGGGTTGAAATTTCAACCCCAGGACCCCATCCGAAGTGGACCACTTTTTTACTGAATATCGACTCCGTCCTAGTCAAGATGTTCTCAAAATCTGTTGATGAAAAAACTTTTCCTTCTATGAAAAAAACAGGAAAAACCGAGATTTTCTGTTTAGGGTTGAAATTTCAACCCCTGAGCCCCATCCGAAGTGGACCATTTTATTACCTAATATCGGTATCGTCCTAGTCAAGATGTTCTCATAATCTGTTGATGAAAAAACTTTTCCTTCTATGAAAAAAACAGGAAAAACCGAGATTTTGTGTTAAGGGTTGAAATTTCAACCCTAGAGCCCCATCCGAAGTGGACAATTTTTTTACTGAATATCGATTTCGTCATAGTTAAGATGTGCTCAAAATCTGTTGATGAAAAAACTTTTCCTTCTGGGAAAAAACGACGAAAAACCGAGATTTTTGCGTTAAGGGTTGAAATTTCAACCCCAGGGCCCCATCCGAAGTGGACCATTTTTTTTTACCTAATATCGGTATCGTCGTAGTCAAGATGTTCTCAAAATCTGTTGATGAAAAAACTTTTCCTTCTATGAAAAAAACAGGAAAAACCGAGATTTTGTGTTAAGGGTTGAAATTTCAACCCCAGGGCCCCATCCGAAGTCGACCATTCTTTTACTGAATATCGGTATCGTGGTAGTCAAGATGCTCTCAAAATTTGTTGATGAAAAAACTTTTCCTTCTATGAAAAAAACCGGAAAAACCGAGATTTTGCGTAATGGGTTGAAATTTCAACCCCAGGGCCCCATCCGAAGTGGACCATTTTTTTACTGAATATCGATATCGTCGTTGTCAAAATGTTCTCAAAATCTGTTGATGAAAAAACTCTTCCTTCTGGGAAAAACGGATGAAAACCCGGGTTTTTTGTGTCAAGGGTTGAAATTTCAACCCCGGGGTCTCATCCAATGCGGATACTTTTTTCAGTAAAGAACCGAATCTGCATTACCATTATCTTGCCAAAATCTTCCCATGCCAAAATAACATTCATGCCCCAGCATTGATAAATCTATCAATATTCAACAAGAGCTTGATCGGACTCACAAAATAAGTTCCAAATTAAGTTCATCTCTCGAAGAAACCATCAGTTCAAGTTGTTGTGTATTTATATTATCGCAGAACTTCGATTTTCTTCAATTCATGCCAGAATATATTGGTTCTATATGGTTATGACTGAATCGATCGGTGCGCCACTGGTTGCGCCGTTCGGGTGTTTCCGGAGATTTCATCCGCTATCTTTATCTGCTCTCTTCACACCGGTAACAGGAAAACGGTTCCAAGACTCGAATACCCTGTTAGACAGGAAACCCTGACGTTGAGTGGTCCGAAAGTTTTCCTTACGAAGTTTGTAGTTGTGGCCTCTTAAGTTGTTGTGATTTCTTTCGATTTCGATTCTTATGATTGAAAAAAATCTATACATCAGAAACTATTCGTCCGTTATCACTGAAACTTTGCGAGAGCCGTCAAAACCTAACTCTACCACCAAGTTCCAAGTTTGAACACGATCAGATCTATATTGTTGGAGATCCGAGCAGCCTTGTGTGAGTTCAGTAGCTGGATGGGTGAGCGTTGCCTCGACAACTCTCAAACGAAAGAAGATAGGGACTTGCAATTTTCAGGTTGCACATCTGAATGGAAGAGTTAAGTTCGCTGTTGACCATAATCGGCCCAACGGTTTCGAAGTTATACCCATCTGGAATATTATTTCCTCGATAACTCTTCTGTATTGGACACTCCGAATTTACGATGGTAAATTCGATTAAGAGTGTCCAATGCGGGAGAACAGACAATAGAAATAACCATGGTAAATTCGATTATGAGTGTCCAATACCTACAGGAGAATGGAGAAAAGAACATTCACGAAAAAGCTCCTGAGTTCACAAAAAAAAATTGGTTCAATCACTTACGTGAAGTCAGGAGCTTTTGTGCGTATGTTCTATTTTCCATTCTCCTGTATTGGACACTCTCAATCGAATTTACCATGGTGAATTCTATGGTCCGTTCTCCTATATTGGACACTCTTAATCGAATTTACCATGGTAAATTCAGAGTGTCCGATACAAGAGAACAGACAATAGAATTCACCATGGTAAATAAATTCAATTAAGAGTGTCCAATAAAGGAGAATGGACAAGAGAACATACGCGCAAAAGCTTCTGACTTCACGTCAGTGCTTGAACCAATTCTTCTTAATAATTATTACCTACTATTGTTTAAAAAATTGTTATAGACCAATGCGGTGTTTATGAGATAATTTAAAAATTTCTTTTGAAAACATAATTGAAGCTCTATAATTTTTTACTTAAGTAAATTGTCAATAACAAAATGAAAATTAATAATTTTTCAAATTTTCCAACGGGAATCTATCCCAAGACCTTAAAAATGGCTCCACGAAGGAAAAAATTCTCAGATTAATAGTTTAACAATTATCGCACCTGCAATGTTAGTTCGTACTACAAAAAATTGTTGATTAATATTTAATTTTTTATTTTCTTATTCAATAAGTTCAAATAATATTTATTCTTGAAAGGTCCGAAGGCTGCGAGGTTACATAAGCCGTAGTACCCGTTTTGTGAGTATTTTCAACCCTCTGGGAATATTAAAATATTGGTCCTAGTTCCGGGAAATTTAATCTTCTTCTTGAATCTTTTTTCAAATTTGAATTATCTCAAATAGTTTTTGAGATATTGACGAAAACCAAACCCCCTTCTTTTTTTTCACTCAATTGTTTATAACTATTGCAATTTTTGCGAGCGGCCTTAGCATTTTCTCAAAACCTATCTACATGCCATTCCGAATCGAATGACACCTCAATTATAATTTTCGGAGGCAAAGCGAAAATTTTGACCTAAAAAATACTTGTTGACTATACTATATAATGAAGCATAACTCTAGAGATTCACATTTGAAAAATTACACACAATTTAATTTTGAGAATATGATCAAAATTTCTCCCCGAAAATCCGGAATAGTTTTGTAATTAACAAAAATCCACTGATATGCAGAAGAGTTTCGAGATGTTCAGCTTCCGAATTGACAGCATGTCATTATAACTGCTACAAATCCTCCTCATGTTTTTTTATCTCTTATCGTTCCTCATAGACTCACAGCTAATTCATAATGAAAAAAAAAGCGAGATAAAGCTCCGTTTCCTTCCATTTGTTTACAGATCCATCTTCCTGTCATTTCTAACATTCCTACAATCGTTTTCAACTTCTCCTCTGGCGGTTTATTTATAAATTCAATCTTTTCTGCTTGTTTCTTTTGTCAAGTGATATGAGAGGTTCTGCTTACAAAGCTGTCTGTTAACTGTTTATACTGTCAGAGCCTATTTAACTCCCGGACGTGTTCACTGTGGCGTTTTTCGAGATGATATTATTAGATGTTCGACCAAAATGTAATTGTTCTTGAGTCGATTCGATGAATTTTTTGTTCTGGATTCTTATCCGATTAATCTATTCTCACACAAGATTTGTTGAATGTTATTCAGAAAAAATATGAAGCAGATGCTAGGATTGGCATATCTTGTTGGTATTAAATTCATAAATTTGAAGACATTTGTAGAGAAGAGTTTCTCAGGACTGCTCTAGATTCATTCGATTCAACTACCATTTTCCAACCCCTAGCATTAATCTTGCTGAATGAAAACCACGGAGGATAATATGGAATAAAAGTCAAAATTAAACGGAAATACCTTAACCTTGATATAATAATTCTGTACTACCCTTAATTGAATCTGACTTTATTTAATCAGCAGAATTGGGGGTTCACATAAGAAAAATAATACATTTTTTGTTCCGGCAAATCATTTGATGAAAATTTTGAAAAAGTATTATATTATATACCGGGTGTCCCAGTATACATGTTCCAATGGATTATCTCAGCAATTCCATAAGATGATTATTTGAAAATTTTATGATTTTCAATTCGTTCCTTCGTACCTTCAACTGAGAAAAACAAAAATTGAAAGTCACTTTCGGTTTCACCGGAAGTGACTTGACTTTTTTATCTCAAATAGCACCCTATATATTTTTGATTTTAGTCAAAATTACCTTTCGAAAGATGTATCACACTTTGTATTTTACATTTGATTTGACGGAGAAAACGTCAATTAAGATTTCAAATTAGAAGAATTGCAATAGGCTACTATATTTTGTGTAATCTTGATTTTGATTTATAATCTGTGTGTGCCGATCTATCTATCTTCAAATGGACCGATAAGATGGCCTGCAAGATCTCCAAATTTAACACCGCTAGATTTCATCCTTTGGGGGTATTTGAAAATACCAGAATCCTCCTATTGATTTGGAATATCTAAAAAACAAAATTAGGAATGCATATAGAGCCCTTAATGCTGAGGTGTCGAGAAGGGTTACTACGCGTGAACTAGTCCACCGAGCTGCAAGATGTGTAGAAGCAGATGGTCAACATTTCGACCATATGCTTTAGTTATTATAGATATTTTTTTGCCGCCTATTTTGTAATTTTTGCGCGTATGTTGTGGGGAACATCGCGTTAAAGTTTTGCCCAAATGTCTGTAACTTTCAAATTTTTGACCTAAATGGTCTCAAACGATTTAGTTGAATGAAGAATTCGAGGTCAAATATGATTCTGTCCGGCCGTCCGGCTGTTGCCACGATAACTTGAGAACGAAAAGAGCTAGCGAGTTGAAATTTTCAGGGTGGGTGGCGCATCCCAATACGACGGACAAGTTCGTTAATGGGCATAATCAGCCGAGTGGTTTCCGAGTAATAACTTTGTTTTCAACCAATATATCCGATCGGATTGAAACTTGGTGAGTAGTTGTAGAATATGAACTTAAGCACGTTTGTCAAATTTTGTGCGAATCGTATGGCTAGAAAATTTTAAAAAAATTATTAAAAAATATTTTTGTTGTCACGATGACTTGAGAACGGAAAGAGATAGCGGCTTGAAGTTTCCAGGTTAGGATGTGCACCAGAACGCGACATTTCAGTTCTTTTATGAGCATAATCGGCCAAATGGTTTCAGAGTTATAGCCATCTGCAATTTGGTTGTTTTGTGTTCCTCATTAACTCGAAAAATACTAAACCGATTGAATTCAAACATGGTAATTTGTTGTAGAGTGCCAACGCGAAAATTCTTGCGAAAATTCGTGAGGATAGTATTCGTAAAAAATTTTAAAAAAATAATTGAAAATTGAAAAAAAAATTCCATATATCAGTAACTATTCGTTTGAAATTGATGAAATTTTGCGAGAGCCTTCATAACCTAACTCTTCTGCCAAGTTTCAAGTTTTAACACGATCGGTTGAATATTGTTGGAAATTCGAGCATTCTTGTGTGAGTTCAGTAGATGGGTGACCGTTGCCTCGATAACTTTCGAACGAAAGGAGATAGAGACTTGCAATTTTCAGGGTAGGTTGCGTATCCGAAAGGGAGAGTTGAGTTCGTTTTTGGGTATAATCGGACAAACGGATTCCGAGTTATACCCACCTGGAATATTATTTCCTTGATAACTCAAAAAATAAATATTCGATCGAATTGAAGCTTGGTAACTAGTAGTAGAAAATCATCATAAAGACGTGTTTAAAATTTTGTAAGAACCGTACCCCTAGAAAATTTGAAAAAAATGACGAAAAAAAAAATTTAAGAACCGCACCCCTAGAAAATTTCAAAAAAATCACGCAAAAAAAATTGGTTCAAGCACTGACCTGAAGTCAGAAGCTTTTGCGCGTATGTTCTATTGTCCATTCTTCTGTATTGGTCACCCTTAATCGAATTTACCATGGTAAATTATGTTGTCCATTCTTCTGTATTGGACACTTAATTCGAATTTACCATGGTAAATTCGAATTAAGAGTGTCCAATACCGGAGAATGGACAACATAATTTACCATGTATTGGACACTTAATTCGAATTTACCATGGTAAATTCGAATTAAGAGTGTCCAATACAGGAGAATGGACAACATAATTTACCATGGTAAATTCGATTGAGGGTTACCAATACAGAAGAATGGACAATAGAATATACGCGCAAAAGCTTCTGACTTCACGTCTGTGCTTGAACCAATTTTTTTTTTCTATTTCAACCGACGGCAAAAGTAAGAGGCGTTGAACAGACTATCGTAATGAACATAATTTTCAAAAATTGAAAAGCACTGAGTTTAGTCTGCATTTGCAAGCTTTTTTATGACATCATTCAATGCAGATTGGTCTACATGAATAAGGGCGCCATAGCAGACCAACCTCACGACAGTGCTCTTTCAATTCTTAAGGAATATAATATATAATTATTGTGGATGTTATTCTTCATTAGTGCAATTAAAAAACTTCAAACTTCAGATGGGTTGCGAACAGCCTGAATTCAAATATGACACTGGTAAGTAACAAGCTTCGTTTTATCATTATAATCGACTTTCCAACCACATCGCTCAATTTTAAACACCCCTCAGTCGCCCAGGCGGCGATAAACCACACAAAAGAAGACGAAGTTATTCTCGCACATTGATATAACAACCGTAAAAGACACCTAACCCCAAACAACCTCATTATTCTCACCCCAAACAGACCACTAGTTGTGAATCCTCTGGTATTGTAACCGACCATGATCCGTCATACGATTATGACAGCTGTCATTGTGCCGCGGGACGTATTTAGATTAGGTAATACTCTCTCATTGACACCGAGTTTTTGGGCATTTGAGCGGCCAAGTCAGCTGGGCCTTTGTGCGTCAGACAAAACACGTCAAGTTTCGATGATTTTGACGGAGAATAGAATTTTGGGGAGAAACGGCGCTTTTGATTTTTACGATCTTGTTGATGTGAGAGTTGGAGCGGATGGTTTCGATTTTAGCCGAGTCTGTTTGAATGCAGCTGGGCCATTTAAATTAAAAATGTTTCAGATTTTTCTTCAATGTTTGCACGCTTGTTTCATCGCGAGCAGCGTGTCCATCGTTTTGCCCATATGTATGTACAGGATGTTTCATTTGTAAGTGAACATACGTTAACCTGAGATAGATCTACTCTAGACGAGTCCAAAAACCCTATATATGATAGGTCTTATCAGCCCCATAACCGAGATACAGGCTGATTTATGTATGCGCCAATATTTTCAATTGATATAAGTTTTGAACCACCTAGTAGAATCGGTTGATATTTAGAACGTAAAATACACTGCAATGGGTCGATCGATTAATGTTTACACTGATTAAAAATCCAGGTCCGTATTAGACAAGTCTTTCGAGAGCTGAGATACAACACCCTGTATGAAGGAATATTGGAATTTGATTAGAATTTTGAAAAAAGCAGAAAATTTTCGATGGGAATCAGTAGATCTGTGTCCCGCATGATATTTGACGCATCAAAATTATTGTCGAAAATTTAATTCGTTAGAGAAATTCCACTTAATTCTAAAAAAAATTGTACATCAAGATTTAATTCGAAAAATTGTTTGTTCCTCTAATAGAAAATTTGTCATTCTCGATATTAAGTAATCATTAAAGGATACTGTGGGAGGTATATTCATCATTGAATGGTTTCTTTCTGGGTTTTCTCTCCCAAACTCTGAAAAATATCTATAAAATAAAAAAATCATTATTTTGTGATTTGCTTCTGCGTAAGAAACATAAGATATTTGTCAGAAGCAATCAATTGAACAATGTTGCCTAACAAATAACAACGAAACAATATCAACGAAGAAACAACTATATCGTAACGTTTCGGAGTCTATATCAGACTCCTTCAGACGCTTAACGAAAAATTCTTCAGAACTATTTTGTTGATGGTTATTCTGAGATTCGAGAATTGTCACATTAACAGTAGACTCCTTAAGGAATCAACTTGTATTTTATTGAACAGAGAGTGCAATTTCGCAAATTGCTCAATTGGTATTGACCATATTTGGCTGGATTTATTGAAAAAGGAGGGGGAACTTGGAAATTCCTATACAAAGTAAAACTATGTTAGCTATGATTTTCAAATACTGTCAATGTGACAATTCTCGAATCTCCGAATAACAATCAACAATATAGTTCTGAAGGTTTTTTCGTTAAGCGTTTGAAGATGGAGTCTGATATAGACTCCGAAACGTTACGATATAAGTAGTTGTTTTTTCCAATCAACTAACAATCAACAAAATAGTTCTATTTTTGCGCGTATGTTCTGGGGAACATCGCGTTATAGTTTTGCCCAAATGTCTGTAACTTACGAATTTTTTGACGAAAATGGTCTCAAACGATTAAGTTCGACTCCCCAATGAAGAATTCGATGTCAAATTTGATTCTGTCCGTCCGGCCGTCCGGCCGTCCGGCCGTCCGGCCGTTGCCACGATAACTTGAGAATGAAAAGAGCTAGCGACTTGAAATTTTCAGGGTAGGTGGCGCATCCCAATACGACGGACAAGTTCGTTAATGGGCATAATCGGCCCAGTGGTTTCCGAGTAATAATTTTGTTTTCAACCAATATGAATCCGATCGAATTGAAACTTGGTGAGTAGTTGTAGAATGTGAACCTTAGCACGTTTGTGAAATTTTGTGCGAATCGTATGGCTACAAAATTATTAAAAAATTATTAAAAAATATTTTTGTTGTCACGATAACTTGAGAACTGAGAGAGATAGCGGCCTCAAGTTTTCAGGTTAGGATGTACACCACAACGCGACATTTCAGTTTGATTATGAGCCTAATCGGCCAAACGGTTTTAGAGTTATAGCCATCTGAAATTTCATGAAATTTTGTGGTTTTTGTTCCTCATTAACTCGAAAAATACCTTAATCGAATTTACCATGGTAAATTCGATTAAGGGTGTCCAATACAGAAGAATGGACAATAGAACATACGCGCAAAAGCTTCTGACTTCACGTCAGTGCTTGAACCAATTTTTTTTTCGTTAAGCGTCTGAAGAAGGAGTCTGATATAGACTCCGAAACGTTACAATATTGTTTTTTTCTTCGTTGATGTTGTTTCGTTGTCATTTGTTAGGCAACATTGTTCAATTGATTGCTTCTGACAAATATCTTATGTTTCTTACGCAGAAGCAAATCACAAAATAATTAATTTTTTATTTTATAGATATTTTTCAGAGTTTGGGACAGAAAACCCAGAAAGAAACCATTCAATTCTCGATATTGCTACAAATTATTTGTCAAAAAATATGGATCCAGAATTCTATTTTTTAAATAGGTCAACAATGGAAAAATGAATAAACAAATGAGTAAACAATACTGCATGTGGATTTTATTTAGCACATCCATGCGAATTCCTCAAACTAAAGACTCCATCCCTCGTAAACATAGCTGATTGTCACAGAAAAGATACCTGAAGAACATATCAGCATATTAATTTGTATTGTATCCCACTAGTGTTCATTCAAGTAGGCTACAACAATATCTATGATATAAATTTAGATAACTAGCATCGACAGTATTGTAGTTTGATCTCTTATTATTTGAAAATCGATCATAATTTTTTATAATAATACCTCAGGAACTTCTTTGTTGAGAATTTTCCAAATATGTGGATAGGCTGAGGTGGACGGCATGCGTGGCCCCGTAGATCACCAGATTTCTATCCTGTCGATCATTTAATTTGCGGAAATTTGAAATCTTTAGTCTATGTGTCTAAGATTAGAAGTGAGGATATTTTCTTGCAACGTATTGAATTTGCCTGGAATAAGATCCGTAATGATGCAGACGTAATAAAAAAGGCTATAAGACATATTTTGAAAAGAGCAAAAATGTGCATCAAGAAAACGATGGCACTTTTAAGCAACTTTTATGATTTCTTTCAACTGTTTTACTTGTTCATTTATTTGTGTATTTACTTTTTTATCGTTGATCATTTTGAATGAATTATTCAAAATCCACATTTTTTTTGAGGAATGCCAGAAATAATTTGTTAAAATATCAAAAAATACAAATTTTGGATCTATACAATCGACAATTTTTCGAATTCAATGTTCATGTACGAAATTTTTGAGAATTTCACTATCGAATAAAATCATTGGACAAAAATTTTGAGTAGGCAAATGCCGTAAATAATCATTAAAGGATACTGTTGGAGGTATATTCATTATTAAATGGCTATATCAACAAAAAATAATTTTGAAGATTTTTGTCTTGTCTGACTTAGACTCCGAAATAGTTGTTTCATCGTTGATTTTGTTCCGTTATGGTTTGTTGGGCGACATTGTTCCATTTATTGCTTCTGACAAATATTTTGTGTTTCTTACGCAGAAGCAATTCACAAAATAATAAATTTTTATTTAGTATATATTTTTCAGAGTTTGGGAGAGAAAGCCCAGAAAGAAACCATTTAATAGTCAATTGTCGTGCGGGACACTGAAATTTACTGATCCCCGTCGAAAATTTTCTGCTTTTTCCGAAAATTCTAATCAAATACCAATATTCCTTCATACAGGATTTTGAATCTCAGCTTGCGAGAAGTTCTAAATTTTTCTAAAACGGAAATGGCTTTTTTAATCAGTTTAAAGATTAATCGATCAACCCATGAAAATATATTCTACTGAGTGGTTCAAAAGTTATAAGCAATTGAAAATATGCGAATACATAAATCACCCTGTATCTCGGCTATGGAGCTGATTAGACATATCATATACAGGTTTTTTGGACTAGTCTGGAGTAACTCTACCTCATGTTAATATATGTTCATTTACCAATGAAGCGCCCTGTATATTTGGAATTCTACATATACTCCATTCACTTTTACAAAGTCTTCCGGTTGGACATGATTTAGGTCTATCACGTTCTTGTAACTAAAACAAAGGCAGGTTGGCACTGTCAATGTCAAAACAATTCTCTGAGACGTTGCTAATTTTTACTCTCAACAATCAACATCATGTTCCATCTTAGACAAGATATCATCAAATATAATTATCTTCGAATAATAAATAACTCTTCGCTTTGAAATTGAAAATGCCGAAAGCAGTTTTGAAGAACCAGAGACGAAGTACACATCAGGAAGTGCTGTACAGAACTGAAATCTGCAATAGGTAAACTTCATTCTGTCTTAGGACATGTTGATCTCTCGAATGAAATGACTTAGTTTCCTATCCTATCACTATATTTTATGAAGGTTTCACAGTGACTACTACATTTCTAAACTGGTGTATTTCAAGTTGTGCAGCAAGGTATTTAAATATCTTCTGTGGGCTTATTTCTTGATAAATTCAAAAAGTGGGAATTCCATAGGTAAGTCTGTTCGTATAGAAGTTCTGCCGGGATATTCAGATACCGTAAAACGGGGTTACTTTGAACCACGTGGCTACTTTGAACAAAAAATTAATTTTGTTATATTGACTCATAGTGAAATAACCATTAGGTTTAGCGACATCTAGTTTTCTCCACTCAATTCGTCACACATTTAAGAATGGTATGGCAACACTGGTATGGAAATAATTTTCATGGAGTTGGCAATTCCGGCATTTCATTTCTAACCTAAAAAAGTGACGTTCGAAAAGGTGTGCAAACTTCTGTTGCAGCAGCCGTAAATATTTAAGCTACATTTTCACAAAATATATTTGCTACAACAATATACATTATCATAGCAAAGCTATATTGAAACGATTTGAGATATTTTAACTCACTTTTTTTGTATGAATTTTTTATTACAACAATGAGCTTAGACATCGCTTTCGGGTTTACTTTGACCATGTTCAATGAAGCCCCAGTACGTGATCATAACATTTTTTTCCCGAAAACAAGGAGTTTCTAGTTTTGAAGTGTTCAAAGAAACCTCATCTGTGGAGTCACATTGAAATCGCATGGTTTCATTATATCCTTTCAAAGTAACCCCGACTACGGGGTTACTTTGAACAGCCATAAATTATTAAAAAAAAATTGTTATGGATCATTTTGAGATCTCATTTTTCGTCATAAGAAAGATCTAATTGACGCCCGTGACATATATTTTTTTGGAATTTTTAATTCACTGCCTTAATTGAGATATATAGATTTTAAAAAAAACCGTTCAACGTAACCTCGTTTTACGGTACTTTTATTCTTTTTCCAAATGAACTCCACTAAGTAACGGACTACTACCATTATTTTTCATTAAAATTTCAACACTTGATTCTTGATTTCCATGCAAGAAAATAGCATAAGTGAATCTTCCAACCAGTTTATATACGTGAAGTATGAAAAATTTTCTTGAACAGTCGCCAGGTCTTTGTAATTGTACATCATATCTTCTCAAATTCATTATTTTTCCCAAGAAAATTCACATTGTGAAAAATATATAATTACTACGACTTCTATGTAGAGAGGACAACATTGTGTAGTTATCTGACCGGCAAAAGAGCATAACCTAACATTTTCAAAATATACACGGTGAAATGTGTCAAAATTTCATGGCCAACCGGGAGACTTTATAAAAGTATGCTCTTTATACCGTGTGAGAATCTTTCTGGTTGTTTGCCCGACGTAGCACTTGTTGGAATCTAAACACTTAATATCATATATACCCGATCTTAACATGTCCGGAGTTTTATCGAATGTATTTGTTTTCGGATGTATCGTGAAAGCGTGGAATCCTTTTACCGTTTTTATTTCTTTAATAGGGTAGTTATGTTACTGTAGAAATTTTTATCTTTATGTTTGTTGATATAACCAGACGACTATACCCGTTTCTTCCGGCAATATGGAAAATCATTTTTCTTTCTGTCTTGAAGTTTGCATTGCTTAGTGGAATATTAAATAACCGGTTGAAGATTAAATGTAAGCTGGCTGTTTTATGTGACCAGGAAGCTACCGGATCAGAAGAAATGTAACTATAAGAATTGGTAGGCCAAATCTAATTAAATTTGGGTTATCTCTAGATAATTTCACATCTAAGGATGACAAGTCCTTTTCCATTTCGAAATGAACCGAAATGAATCGAAATGGGAAAGGACGGCTACTTGTCATTCATAATCAACGAAAACTATGCTTATGAATAAGTAGCTAAAAAATAATTTCAATGTAAAAGACAGGACCGTATTTCAGCCTTTGTTTTGATGATCAGATATCAAAAACATCACTCACTATGATTCATATTTGTCTCGTTAAGATACATATTCGTGAAGAAGAGAAAAATGATGCCGAAAACAATGTATTCAATTAGCAATATTTCTGTCATTACTCGATTTTTAAATCGTCAAGAATCGAAAACTGTTGGCAGTTTTTTGTTCGAGTGTAATACAGTGGAACAGTACACTGTAATCGTTTTAATATTTCGATATTTGGTCAATATCTCCAACAATATAGATACATCTGAGTTAAAATCTATAACTTTGCTGTAAAATTAGCTTTTAAAGGCTCCTGCAACATTTCAGTGATATGTGACGGACATTTTCTGAGATACAGCAAATTCGATCAGATCAATATTTTTCGAGTTATTATAATAATAATAATAATAATAACATATATTCATCATCAAAATTTAAAGATACATGAATTATAAAGAAAAAAAGTGTTCCCTCAAATTAAACTATGGGTTTATATGAGGGACTAAAGACATGAATATACAAAAAATATAGAGAAAACCAAGTGAAATGGTTTTCTGTGAGTAAAATGACAAATATTCCAAAATTTTACATTAGCCTTAGTGTGTAGGTAAGTAGATGCAGAGTATCATTCCATTTTCGGTTTTTTCTCAATCCAGTGAAGAGTCCAATTCAGGTTCAGTGCCGCAATTCAGGTGATCCATCATATCCGGGTATTATGTCACAATTCGGGTAAATTCTCAGTTATCAGGTAGTTTGTCAAGATTTCGGTAGGTAATATATATATATATTAGGGTGATTCATTTCCCCAAAATTTATTTTTTTTTTGGTGCTCATGAAAAATATTAATCTACACATAGAAAAAAAAATTCTCACCAAGTTTGAGCTCTTAATATTAATTTTAAGTACTTACAATTTAAATTTAAAGTTTTACCATTTAAAATGCATGTAAAAAAATCTTTTTTTTTTCAAATTTTTAATGCTTACCCGGCTTTTACAATATTGCAAATGGGTTTGATGGACCTTGTGGGGAATTTCATGCTCTTCAAAATTGCCTTAGAGTTTTTTTGTATAACTCGCTCCGGTTCACCAGTAGAAGTCGTCAAGTACAGTTTTTGATAAAAATATATTTTTTTCTAATTTTTTGAGCAAACCGCCAAAAGTAGGAAGAAAAAAAGACCGACTCATAAAATAAAAGTTATCCAACCAATATTCAATTAATTTACAGACATTCTTATACCGGAAAATGTAAGAAATTGATAAATATTAACTCATAATGTTATTTAGATTAATTTTTTTTATTTATTACCATTATATTTCTCTATACTAAGAAGTTTAAAAATAAGTATGATTTTTTACTCACAATGAATACAAAAACATGAATTTATAAAAAAGCAACAACAATTTAATCAAAATATACAGAAGGTTACGTTATTATGTAACATACTTCAAATGTAATAAACATCTAAATAGTTATAAATAACAAGTTCACAAATTTCAAATAACTAATAAAGTTATTGAAATCACATCAAGATTTTAAAGCTGAATAAAGCTTTTTTTGGCGCACGTTGGAAATTTTTTTCTACATTGTTGAACCATTAATAATAAATATTGTTTCTGATCTTCATCATATGTCCCAAACTCGTTAAAATTTTCAACGAGTGCAACACATCGTTCAGCAGTGTCATTAACAACACGTAATTTTTTGAAAGTTTCGCAGCAAGTAATGTATTCTTGATCCGTTTCCCAGAAATCAGGGTCGATGTCTAAAAATTCACACGTCAAATTTAACTTATTGAAAATAGTGAGAGATTCTTGACTCACAAAATCACTTATACATTTAGACGCCATTATTTCAAGCTTTTTGCTGTCTAAAGTAAATCGAGGATATTTACTATTGCTCGATTTTTTGTTTTTAATAGAATCAACTATTTTCAATTTTTCTTCTCGGGATAGAGAAATATAATGGTAATAAATAAAAAAAATTAATCTAAATAACATTATGAGTTAATATTGATCAATTTCTTACATTTTCCGGTATAAGAATGGCTGTAAATTAATTAAATATTGGTTGGATAACTTTTATTTTATGAGTCGGTCCTTTTTTCTTCCTACTTTTGGCGGTTTGCTCAAAAAATTAGAAAAAATAAAAATTTTGGGGAAATGAATCACCCTAATATATATATATATATATATATTTATTTTATTATTTATTTGGAGTTTATAATATTGTACAGTAGTGTTCTTTCGGTGTTTTGTATCCATATTTTTAGTTTGTATCTAAACTGATAACAATTTTTAATATTCCTTATATCTTCAGGTAAAATGCTAAATATTCTTGGAGCCAAGTATTGGTTACATCTTTGGCCAATTGTCTTTTCAGCTCTGATAGTAGTGGGACGAGTACCTTTATTTCTAGTGTGATATACGTGAGTAGAATGTGTTATATCATCTTTGTTTTTATGAATATCCATCAGAGTCTTAAATGCATATAGTTGTGCCAGATCCATAATTTCCGCTTCTTTATACGTCAATTCACTGCTGTACGTTCTGCTTTTTCTTAGGATAATTTTTATGAATGACTTTTGTATTATTTTCAGCCTGTTGAGGTGGCAATCATATGCTGCGCCCCAACCTAGAATGCCGTACGATAAATGGTACTCAATTAATGCGTGATAGAGAGTCTTCATATGCTTGAAGTCCAGAATTTCGGCCATCCATCTAAAACGGCCCAGCATGAATCGTGTCTTTCGCACTATATTGTCCACTTGAAGATCCCATTTTAGGTGACGATCAATTATTATTCCAAGGTACCTAATATGATCTGCCTCTTCGATCTCCACTCCATTGCCTTCTCTCAAGGGTCCCATATTAGGAATACTGGAGGTGTAGGAGCTAAACAGCAAGTATTTTGTTTTGTCTACGTTTAATGTTAGTTTGTTATATCTAAACCACTGTTGTATCTGATGCAAATCTTGTTCTGCCTTGTTCTTTAGTTCAAACCACGAACTCGAGCTATAAAATATCGCTGCATCGTCCGCATAACAGATCATTTTGCCTTGCAACTCCAAACGTAACAGGGAATTCAAATAAATGTTGAACAATATGGGACCCAGAACAGTACCCTGGGGCACCCCATATGTTATATTCCTTTTTTCACTCTTGACGCCATTCAAATCGACATATTGTTCCCGGTTGTGTAAATAGTCCTTTACTAGATCGTAGCATATTCCTCTCAAGCCATACCGATAAAGCTTATGTAATAAAGTTTCATGACATACAGTGTCGAACGCCTTACAGAGGTCAATGAACAAACTTAAGCATGGGAGTTTTCTGTCTAAGCTGCCGTAAATATGATTTGTCAACTTGTTTATTGCATCCTCAGTACTCCTCTTGGGACGGAATCCGAACTGAGAATCCGAGATAATATTATTTTTTTCCAAGAATGACACAATTCTACTTGCTATTATTTTCTCAAATATTTTCGCTATGTTGGATACTATTGTAACAGGTCTATAATTTTCCATATTGAATATAGAGCCACTTTTATAAAGTGGTTTGATGACACCCATTTTTAATATTTTGGGAAAGCATCCGCTTGACATGCAGTTGTTAATTAGTTGTGACAGAGGTTCTGAAATTTCTTTGCAGATTTCTTTCTATTGGGAAAACACAATTCCAAATGGCTATAATTCCGAAACCACTTGGCGGATTTTGCCATTAGCGAACTTAACCAGCGCATTTGGACTCCAAACCCACCTTGCAAATTCCAACCCTCTAACTCATTGCGTTCGAGAATTATCGTGCTGGCGAACGGCCGGCCGAACGACAGAATTAAGTTTGACCTTGAATTCTTCATCAATGAGTCGACACTAATCGTTTGAGACCATTTTCGGCTAAAAATTCGAGAATTACGGACATTTCAGCAAATGGCTAGGCACTTTTTCAGGGGAACAAGCGCCCAAAAACTTGATCCAATTTTTATTGATTGCGAGCCCCATCTTTGTTAGGATGTAAAGCAATATCTTTTCTCAATGAAAAATTATGTGCGATTTACACTAATTTATTTCATATTGTGACGCGTTTCGTCGACACAGCGACTTCATCAGACTACATCATACTATATGAAATAAATTAATGTCATAAAATTCGAGATCTTTTCGTACAATTTTCCGTGAGGTGGATGGACGAAGTCCAAGTTGTTGAGCACGATGACGAATTGAAACTTCTGGATCCTCTTGAACACTTTCACTAACAGCACCAATATAGTCTATTCGGTAAGCACATTTCCTTGTCGTGTTGGTGGTCTTACGTCATGCAATGAATGAGTGATACGAAATTTATCTATTACACCACGAATGGCCTGTTCAGAAGACTTTATAAATTCGCGACCTGAGCTCTGATTTTGATAATAATTTCCACAATTTGGTACCGTTGTTCAAGTGTCATTGCTCGCTTCTATATTGTATTCAACAGACAAGAAACTGATATCACCTGAATGGGTCTTTATTCTATTCATAATTAAAATGGCAAAACTTTCTGAACACAAATGTCTAAGAACTCTCACTTTGACAAACTTGATTCAGAAATTAAAAATGGGTTCAAGCCCTGTGGACAGGAGCTTTCTGGCGCTCTAGTTCAAACAGACAAATTATATCTCCGAAAGTATTGGTTTCTCTGAGTTGGCAACTATATCAATGTATACATATGATAGAGCTGCATCATAAAGGAAATTCAATTCAAATAATAGTTTATTTATCAAGATTAAATGAGCAATCATGAGAATGAGAACTGCACCATCGAAGAAATCGAATTAAATCTTGCCAATTTTGCCCAATAACAAACTTAACCGAGATATTCATCTCCCTAACCTACTCTGAAAATTTCAACTACCTAGCTCATTCCGTTCGAGAGCTATTGTGGAAAAACTTTTTTTAAATTTTCAAAATGTTTTCTTTACACTTTGCGGTAATCTGGTCGATACAAAACTTCACATGCGTTAAAGGTCATGATTCTACAATTTGATGCTAAATTTCAGATAGATCGAACGAACTTGTCCGAGATATTTACGCTCCAAAACCACCTTGCAATTTTCAATCCGCTAACTCCTTTCGTTCGAGAGTTATCGTGCCTACGGCCGGTCGGCCGGCCGGACAGAATCGATTTCGCACTCGGATTCTTGATCAGTGAGTCGAACCAAATCGTTTGAGACCATTTTCAGCCAAAAATTCCAAAATTACAGACACTTGGGCAAATTGATAGGCACTCTGTTCCGAGGAACTAGAGCGCCAAAAAAACAAGTTTCGTATGACAATTGCCCAAAACAGGTTTAAAGTACCTACAAATAGTAGGTATTCCATAAAACATGTATGAAAGAAGATGAGTAATAATATGAAAGAAGATGAGTAATAAATAAAATACCTTGTAATCGATCAAAAATTTCCTGATCTACGTTCACCAAATTTTCTCCTCTCTCGAACTACAGAATTATGCTTTCAATATTTAAGTAATATTTTCAAACATTTTCGGGTGAGGTCCCCGTTGCATCGCTAAAATACGAGTATTTCAACCCCAATATTTTTGAAGTTACAATATTCCCTTCTGTCAAGTTGACATTATGACAATTCATACATAGAATATACTCAGAATAATTATATCAATACGATTATACGATTTACATTGAAATTTTGAAGAATCATATCTCCGAAAGTATTAGCTTGTTAGAGTTAAAAATGATATGAATGGATTCTTATGATAAAACTTCTTATTAAAAAAAATTTAATTTGGAATTTGCTTCGTAAAAAAAAAATTTTTTTTTTGTTACTCCGAAACCATCTTTCCGATTTTGCCCAATAACGAACTTAGCTGAGATATTTATCCCCCAAACCTACTCTGAAAATTTCAACTCTCTAGCTCATTCCGTTCGAGAGTTATCGTGCCTACGGCCGGCCGAACCGCCCGGACAGAATGAATTTCGACCACGGATTCTTGATCAGTGAGTCGAACCAAATCGTTTAAGACCATTTTCATTGAAATATTCGAAAATTACAGACATTTGGGCAAATTGATAAGCACTCAGTTCCGAGGAACTAGAGCGCCAAAAATTAATCCTTATCGAAATATCTCACTCATAAACGGAATGTTTCACTAGTATAGTTAGGAACCCATACGTTATATAAGTATATAATTTCTTCAATATAATATTCCATAAAAATGATTGCATATGAAAAATCCTTTTTCTGTCTTCGATATGCAAATGGGAAAATGCTATCACGCTATGCATTTATGAAGAACGAGTTGATGATATTCAGCGAAAAATCAGTAAATCAAATAAAAAATATATGGGGCTACTACCGCCCAGATATGAATTCAATTTGCATCAAATATTTTATACCAAAGTTAACTGTTCCATGATTTATGTTAAAAACTAATTGGTTTTTATAAATACAAACGTGAATTGACGAAAAATATTGGATATGTGAATTGCGACCATTTAATTGTATAGAACGTAGATATAGGATAAAATATGGGAAAGAATTACTGGAATGATTAGTTTTTTCATTATCCAACGATAGGATCATTAGGTATAGCGCAAAAGTGTGGACTATTGAAAAAATTTCTATTTTTAAGGATAGACAATAGTACCTATATTACGTAACAAGAGTTGTAAGTAGCCCATTACGTAAATAAATTTCACGAGTGCATAATGAGCGTTACAACTCATGAATCATACTATAGTTGAACTACGCCCAACTAGCTGGAATTTGGTATACTGACTCTGTGTTTGATAATTAACAACTAGTCAAAACCGCCTCTTGTGTCATAAGATTTACAGGGACTAAAAAAAATATATACAGGTTGAGTCTTTGAGTTGTACCATAATTTTAACCATAGATTCTTATCATCAAATGAAACACTTTTTTCATTGGCCAATTTTCGAAATTCGGCTCAGGCAAAAAGATACAGGCTGTTGAAATTTCAGAAAGAAATCAGTTTTTACTTTGTAGCTTTGGCAAGCTTTTTCCGAATAAAATGAATGTTGGTGTGATAATGAAGTGTGTCACATATTCTCCAGATATTAGTTTTTTCCTACCTCCGCTGGTTTCCAAGTTATCGACTCATAGACTTATACTAAACAAAATTAGTATAGGGAGAGCAGATACAGTTTTTGGCGCTCTAGTTTTTAGGAACTGAGTGCTTATCAATTTGCCCAAATGTCTGTAATTTTCGAATTTTTCGATGAAAAATGGGTTCAAGCCCTGTGGACAGGAGCTTTCTGGCGCTCTAGTTCAAACAGACAAATTATATCTCCGAAAGTATTGGTTTCTCAGAGTTGAGAATTATATCAATGTATTCTTATGATAGAACTGCATCATAAAGGAAATTCAATTCAAATAATAGTTTATTTATCAAGATTAAATGAGCAATCTGAGAACTGCACCATGGAAGAAACCAAATTAAAATAGCTGAAATGAATTTGACTCTCTCTTATAGAACAGGATGAAATGTACGAGTATGAACACAGATCATATAATAAAGCTTAGATAGAATAATTATAGCATTCTGTGAAAACAGAAGTATGATTCATTATTGAAATTTAGAACTTCATCTTAGCAGAAATTGAATTCAAACATCATAGAAGAATTTAAATTCAACAAGAGTGCCAAAAATTATCAATCCAAAACCAATAGACGAATTCTACCCAACAACGAACTCATCCGAGATATTCATTCCTCAATTCCAGTTTTGTTTTTAGTGGAGATATTCTGAACTCAATATTATTAACTTACCATTACCATTCCCATCATCATATGGATTGACCATCGGCATGAAAATATCAACCAACAAAAGTATGATAATATTCTAATTCTCATATTGATACCATTACTGGAATGAATTACAATGAGACAACGTCAAAGTTGACATTATAACAATTCATAGAATAGCCACAGAATAATTCTATCATTGAAATTTTGAAAAATCATATCTCCGAAAGTATTAGTTTGTTAGAGTTAAAAATGATATGAATGGATTCTTATGGTAAAACTGCTTATTTAAAAAAATTTAATTTGGTATTTGTTCTGTAAAAAAAAAAATTTTTTTTTGTTACTCCGAAACCATCTGTCCGATTTTGCCCAATAACGAACTTAGCCGAGATATTTATCCCTCAAACATACTCTGAAAATTTCAACTGTCTAGCTCATTCCGTTCGAGAGTTATCGTGCCTACGGCCGGACCGGCCGGCCGGACGGCCGGACAGAATGAATTTCGACCACGGATTCTTGATCAGTGAGTCGAACCAAATCGTTTAAGACCATTTTCATCGAAAAATTCGAAAATTACAGACATTTGGGCAAATTGATAAGCACTCAGTTCCGAGGAACTAGAGCGCCAAAAATGGTGTTAAGCGATTTGGTTCGACTCACTGATCAAGAATCCGTGGTCGAAATTCATTCTTTCTGGCCGTCCGGCCGTAGGCACGATAACTCTCGAACGGAATGAGCTAGACAGTTGAAATTTTCAGAGTAGGTTTGGGAGATGAATATCGCGGCTAAGTTCGTTATTGAGCAAAAGCGGACAGATGGTTTCGGAGTAACAAAAAAAAAATTTTTTTTACAGAACAAATTCCAAATTAAATTTTTCTCAATAAGCAGTTTTACCATAAGAATCCAATAATATCATTTTTAACTCTAACAAGCTAATACTTTCGGAGATATGATTTTTCAAAATTTCAATAATAAATCGTATTTCTACGTTTTCACAGAATGATATAATTATTCTATGTATGAATTGTCATAATGTCAACTTATTTTCCTGAGACATGACATTATCTAATCAATCGAAGAATTATGAGAATAAAGTGTATTCCGAAATGTGAGCGATGTGAGAAAAATCTCAGTTGTTTGCTCCGAAATTAGTTTTTCTCAGAAAAGTCTTACATTTCGGAACGGAACATGAAGTAAGAGATCTGAGAGTAGTGAGACTGCTTTTCATCCATAGACATAGAATGCTCAGTTCTCTCAACTTATGACGGGACTGACGGAAGGGAATATTATAACTTCAAAAATATTGGGGTTGAAATACTCGTATTTTAGCGATGCAACGGGGACCTCACCCAAAAATGTTTGAAAATATTACGTAAATATTGAAAGCATAATTCTGTAGTTCGAGAGAGGAGAAAATTTGGTGAATGTAGATCAGGAAATTTTGATAGATTACAAGGTAATTTTTTCATTATTACATCTCTTCTTTCATACATGTTTTACGGAATATCTACTATTTGTAGGTACTTTAAGCTAGTGACCGACCGAAAGTTCGGTTTCGGTTTCGGTTTCGGCCAGTTTCGGTCAAGAAATCTAGTTTCGGCTAAGAAATCTAGTTTCGGCCTTAGTTTCGGTTTCGGCCCAAAATGGCCGAAACTTTACTGTTCGTGAATTATCCTGGTCGTTTGGCCAGAAGTTAATATTAGGTATACATAATTGTCGTACAAGTTATTGTAATCTATCTTTGTTAAGACTGAGAATTCATGAGAATTCACTTTAATGATTATTAATTAGATTACATAGGGTGATTTCAAATAAGACGTGAAACTTGGAGTATGACTCATTAGCTGTTGTTTAATCCATATTTATTAATAACCGAAAATCAAGAGTTTTTGGATGATTCGGGTGATTTTTAAAAGATTTCTGAACTTACAAAAATACAAAATTATTTTAAAAACTTGGCAAATTCCTTCTTCATTCTATAAAAGATTTCGTTAGATTGCATAACTAGTTTCGTTTCAGCAGAATTTTTATAAGCATCCTTTTGAATGTCCGGCATATGAAATAGTGAATGTGTATCAAAAGACAGCAGTAAATTTCAGGCGGAAAATAACAACCGAAGATATCAGAAAGACGGCATGAGCTTGCCTATATGGAATGGTGGAACATAATTTATGAATACATTTTCTAATGAAATTTCGAGCTCATTTGCAACAAAAAAATATTGAATTCGTTATTTTTCTCTATTTGTTTCTTACATCCCCTTTCAAATCATACTAATTCTTTTTCATCAGAACCAGAACTCAAATATCTCGGAAACTGTTGATTTTTGGTCATCAATAAAAATGGCTCAAACCATAGCAAATTATCCATACTAACACCTCCTCCAAGGTTTACGTCTGATTTGGAATTAGCTGATTATTTTTATAACTTGGTCATACCAAAATAATAAATAAAGATATCAAAAAAGTTGTCTTTTTATTTTATTTAACACTGCTTAACTGTTTTTATGTATATGCAAATAAAATTGTAAAAAATACAATAGATTTCAGTATGATATATAAAGTTTCGGATTCGGTTTCGGCCGAAACTGAGACCCTGGCCGAAAGTTCGGTTTCGGTTTCGGTTGCGGCTGAAAAACCAGTTTTGGTCGGACACTACTTTAAGCCTGTTTTGGGCAATTGTTATACGAAACTTGTTTTTTTGGCGCTCTAGTTCCTCGGAACAGAGTGCTTATCAATTTGCCCAAATGTCTGTAATTTTTGAATTTTTGGCTGAAAATGGTCTCAATCTATTTGGTTCGACTCACTGATCAAGAATCCGAGGTCGAAATCGATTCTGTCCGGCCGGCTGGCCGTAGGCACGATAACTCTCGAACGAAAGGAGCAAATGACACATATATTTATGTTTGTATTGAACCGTATCCATAGTGACCAAAGCACTGACAGTTATTCTTACAGACACTTATGTTTGTATTGAACCGTATCATGCCGTATTCATAGTGATCACAGCGGACGTGAAAGTAATTTTGCGGACAAGAAAGTACTTGCCATTAAAATAGTCGATTTTACGGCCGCAAATTAGTACGTCAAATGTCACTTTTTATAGAGGTCGTCGAAAAATATTGTTATTCGGTTGAAAAATTATTCCTTCTGGTTGTATCACTGAGTACATATTATCCAGAAACATATCAACGGAATTACAGGCAGACAGAATGTGTATATACTCAATTTACATAATTTATCTGATTATCTGAGTTAGCCAATCGAATGAAGAAATTGAATTCATTTCGAATGAGTAAAATTAATGCTTTATGTAAAATTTTTATTTGATTTTTTCTGACTTGGCATAGCTTCGCAGGTGCATATATAACGTTAATACCCTGAACTTTCAAGCAAAAAAAATCATCCCATATACCCACGAAGTCTCCCCTCAAATCCTCTGAAATGGCGTTTTAACAGTGTTGCATATCGAGGAAAAGATGATTACACCCCGAAGTAAGTTTCTGGCGGAAATGATCCCGAAAAAGCGGAAACTTTCTAATATTCCCCCAATCTCCTCCTAGCCCATCTCATCTTGCGGCGAACCAATAAAAACCGAGTCGGCGGAGGCCATATTAGAGACGACTACGCGAATTGATGAACAATTCCGTATTAAATCTTCGGGGGCGAACTTCTTTTTATATTGAATAACTTTTTAAACGATTTAAAAGTGCGGCTTGTTCGCCATCTGTGCGGGATTATGTCGGAGCCAGTTCTCTTGCGATATTGTACTATATTGACCCCAAAGGAAAAGATTCGCCCCTTTAAGATCCAGGGACGTACTCTAGAAGAATATGAATTGGAGATAGGATGAATAAAATAGGCATTCATGCTAAATCCAGAAGTTCAACATTCATCAGGAGTTTGAATTTTGGGAAGAAGAAATAAATATATTTAATACCAGGGTAGGTAGATACTGATAGTTTGTCCAAATATATGTAATTCTCAAATTTTGGTACCCGAAGTCGCCGGTGCAGTTCGTCGAGTGTGATGGATTCGGATCACATCGGTATTTAGATTCAGAATAGCAACTACAAGCTACATGCAAAATTCCATGAGATTCGCATCAGTATATCTTTTCAAGTTTAAATTGGCGCTAATCAGAATAAAATCGGTTCAAGCCCTGTGGACAGGAGCTTTTTGGAGCTCTTGTTCAAACAGACAAATTATATCTTCGAAAGTATTGGTTTCTCATAGTTGGGAATTATATCAATGGATTCCTATGATAGAAATGCATTATGAAAGAAATTAAATTTTAAAAAATTGGTTCAAGCCCTGTGGACAGGAGCTATTGGGCGCATGTTCATCTTCCTTGTGGCCCGTACTGACCAGTAAAGAAAAAAAGCAGTATCATGTTGAATACCTTAATATTATTGATTATTATATAATAATCGATGAAAATACTGAGAGAGACCCAGGAAATTTGACACATTTTGTCTTATATCTCCAGAAATTGAAATCGTATAGAGCCAAAATTTTGCACAATGTTGCAAAATACTACAATTGACGTTAGTACAAGTTTTTGTTGCAATCTGATGAATAGTTCACGAAAAAAAAATTTTTTTTTCGAAAAAATTAAAAGAAATATTTTTTTAAAAATTACCAACATTTCGATCATAACAGAATTTTGCCAAAAGTTGCGCGTTTATATCCTCGAACTGACTACCAAGTTTCGATTCAACATCTTCTTTAGTTCCTGAAATATCAGGGAAATAACCTCAAAATTTGAAATGTCTATAACTTCTAAACCGTCCGGCCGATTTTGCCCGTTAACGAACTTAACCGTCGCATTTTGATCAGAAACCTACCCTGAAAGTTTGAAGTCGATAGGACCTTCGGTGCTCCTGTTATCGTGCCTACGGCCGGAAGGCCGGCCGGCCGGACGGCACCCAAAAATCTGACACCGGATTCGTGATCAGGGAGTCCGAATTAGTCTATTAGCCAATTTTCAGCTCGAAATTCGAAAATTACAGACATTTGGACGAAATGATAGGACGATGTTCCCCTAGAACATGCGCCCAAAAAGTGTCGTTTAAAAAAAATGCTTCAAAAATTATCTTATATCGAAATACCTGAGGAAAGTATCATCGAAATGTCTAGAGCAAGGCTGGAGACAATCATAGCAGATTGTCCATTCATTCCTGATATTTGAGTAGATAGTGGATTACGAACAAATTATTTAAATAGTTCAAAATATATTAAAATAATACTATCCTCTTTTCATAATTTAAAATTTAATGGTCCATACCATTAACACATTATTTTCTGTATTATGAACCTTAACTCAAGAAAAAATGATTGATACACAAAGTAGATCCATATTTCAGTATTTTTTTGCTAGCAACATCATGAAAATACTGAATATAGGAACATGTGTCACTACTTAAGAGAGTAAAAGGAAATATTAACCTCAGTGGTCAACGAACAGTAATTTCTTTTGATGATTCCATTATGTTCTTCTTTCCTATTCCCTCCATAAACATAAACTACATCAAAACAGTCTTGTATATATTCACAAATTCAAGAATCGAATACTTGCTTTCCAAGAAAAAATAACAACTATGAATTGACAATCTCTAATAGCTAGAAAAGATGACATTTATGAATAGGGATCACAGACAGATTCTGTGTTCACATTCTGATGTGAATACATAGAACTTGCGATGTATTATTGATATTTTGAAACATCATATCTCCGAAAGTATTAGCTTGTTAGAGTTGAAAATGATAACAATGGATTCTTATGATGAAACTGCATCTTTAAAAATTTGAATTCAAAAGTTGTAATGTAAAAAAAGTATTTTTTTTCGTTACTCCGAAACTATTAGACCGATTTTGCCCAATAACGAACTTAACCGAGATATGTATCCCTCAAACCTACTCTGAAAATTTCAACTGTCTAGCTCATTTTGTTCGAGAGTTATCGTGTTAACGGCCGGACGGACGGCCTGCCGGACAATTCAGCATTCTACAACTTATTGCCATGTTTGAATTGGATCGGTTTCGTATTTTTTGAGTTATTGAGGGAATAACAACCAAATTTCAGATGGGTACAACTCCATAACCGTTTGGCCGATTATGATAATTAACAAACTTAATATTGCATTCTGATGCGCAACCTACCCTAAAAATTGCAAGTCAGTATCCCTTTTCGTTCTAAAGTTATCGTGTGTTAAATAATATTTTTAATGATTTTTTTTTCAATATTCTAGTCAAACGATTCTCACAAAATTTAACAAATGTCTTTGTGTCCTTATTCTAACTAGTGAGCAAGTTTCAATTCGATTGGATCTGTGTTAGGTGATGACAAAATACTCGGAAACCGTTGGGCCGTTTATGCCCATTAACAAACTTGTCCGTCCTATTTGGACAAGTCGTTTTTTTTTTTCGTTTGAAAGTTGCATGGGCAACGGACAGCCAGCCAGAATCAAATTTGACCTCGAATTCTTCATCAGTGAGTCGAACCTAAACGTTTGAGACCATTTCAGCAACGAAATCGAACGGTACAGACTCTTCCCCAGAAAATTGCGCGCAAAAATAGATTTTACTAAGTATCTAAGTATAGGATATTGCTTCGACAAATACACTGAACTAAATTAAAAATCTATAGATTTCCACCGAAAAGTGACTTTTTAATGTTCTATGGACGTAGGTATTTATCTGAGTCAATATTTAATACAATTTCCAGAATAATATCCATTTGAAATTCTCTTGATTTACTGGATCCTTAGACTATAGAAGAGAGAGGACAGATAACATATTCCCTGACATTGAAATCAAATGGGCACCACATGACCACAGAACCAGGCTCCTTTTTGCTGTGGTTTTTACAGCTGTAAGCTGCACATCCTACCATTGGGTGTAACACAGTTTTATAACAAAATAGTCCGTGAACCCTCAGATAAACACAAGAAACAAACGTCCACCACATTCTTTGGTGTCCACCAAACTGTCAAAGTTTTGGTTTCCGATCGATAGCGTTGCGTAGTACTGCATGCGGTATCCCCGCTCTTCCCTAATCAAAGACTGGATCTCCAAATAAAGCAGGATGTTACATACCAGTGAAATGTTTTCATTATAAACATATTAAGCGTGACGTCACGTGACTTTTCCATCAACATAAATTTTAATAGGAGCTTAATATTTTTGAAGGTTCAATAAACATGGTTTTCTATAGTATTGGAATATTCATTGAGTTATAATGTAAACATTTGATCTAATAGTGCGGTTGGCACTGTGGGAGAGCATTTGACTTGGGAGTGGAAGCCCCAAGTTCAATTCCGAGACTAGGACAGAAATTTTCTAGTCACGGTTATTGGCACCATTCACCGTTGGGTCAAAAATTAACAGTGCTGTGCCTAAGGTGGCATAAGGACACAGTAACAAAGCCTACCCAGAACACAACTGATTCTCCTTACTCGCTCAAGCTCTCAAGAGCTTATGAGGGGTCTCCTTGGAGAAGACCTAGGAGGATCAGTATATTAATAGTATCAATGTTATTGCATACACGTGCGCTTCGTCAGAGCTTTCAATTTCAGCAACCGAAACCTCGGTGGATACGGATTTATTGGCATAAACTCACATTTCAACCCCACAGCCAAACAATCTAAAGGAATTAAATCACCAGAGCGTGACGGCCAATTTAGGTCACGGGTTACGGCACGATCAGAATCTCCTGCAGGACTGTCAAGTATTCACGGGCGGTAAGCATATGTCTATGCTTATGGGCGGTACGCATATAGACTGTCCCACGCATTCTGGAGGGGAACAAACATCTGGTGAAATCCAAAGATCGAACCATGTTCATCGCAACTTATAACACCCAGTCGCTATTATCGGAAGAACGTTTGACTGAGCTGGAGAACGAACTAGAACGTATCAGATGGGATGTCGTTGGCCTGGGCGAGGTGAGGCGACTTGGAGAAGAAATGATCAAGTTGAAATCGGGACACATCTTCTTCTATTCAGGCAATGATGATACTTCTAATGTGGGACTGGTTTTATTGTTCACAAACGCCACGAGAACAACATAGTTTCTGCAGTAAGGATATAATCCCGAGTAGTAAGTCTCATCTTGAAGTTAAATGAAAAATACCAGATTAAGAACACTCAAGTTTATGCCCCTACAACCAGCCATGATGATGAAGAAGTTGATATATTCTATGAAAATATTGCTACAGCCCTGAATCAACAACCTACACAATACACCATCTTATGCGGGGATTTCAATGCGAAAGTAGGACTCAAAAATGATATTTCCGAATATTCTTTGGGTAATTTCGGTACTGATGGTAGAAATAACCGTGGCAAGAAATTGCTGGGATTTCTGTTGGAGAACAATTTTTCCCAGATGAATAGCTTTTTTCAGAAGAGATCAAACAGGAGATGGACATGGCAGAGAGCAGACGGGCGTGTCAAAAATGAGATAGACTTCATAATAACGAATAAAAAATCTATTGTGAAGGATGTGTCGGTACTCAACCACGTTGGCACTGGAAGTGATCATAGGATAGTGCGAGCTAAAGTAAGCATAAACTTAACTGGAGAAAGATATAGAATGATCAAAACAATGAAAGCCAGAACATGGAGCAGACCACAAAATGAGAAGGAATACGAAGAACTGATTTCCCATAAGCTGAAAAACTCCGATACACCAACTAACCTTGACACTGACATCGATATTCTGAACGATGTGATAACTAAAGCTCTGGTCGAAAGCCAAAATGAAATGTGTGTTCAGACGAAAAGGGAAGAGAAGCTCAGCAACCGCACGAAAGAACTTATGAGAAGGAGAAGAGAGGTGAGAGGAGAAGAATCAAACTCTTACCAAGAACTAAAAGAAATGAATAGGGAAGTGTCCAAAGCCATAAGAAGAGACATCAGTTCGTATAATACCAATCAGATACAGAAAACTATAGAGGAGAACAAAAGCATGAAAGTGTTGCGTAGGAGACAAGAAAATGGAAGGAGATATATTAATAAGTTGAAGAACAAGAATGGAATTTTGGTACAGAACAGAAATGAACTTTTGAATGTAGTCGAGGACTTCTACGAAACACTGTATAGAAGTCAAAAGGTGATACATTCAAACATGGAACCTGAGCAAGTTAAATACAAGAGAGGTATTGTCAACCAGGGTTCAGAATCGCTGCCTTATCTCACCATCGATGAGATAATACTAGCCTTGCGGAAAACCAAAAACAACAAGGCACCAGGAGAAGACCATGTAATTGCGGATGCTATAAAGATAGGTGGAACTCTACTACTCGAAAAAATAAAAACGCTTTTCAACCTCTGCCTGTTTGATAGCACGATACCTGAAACTTGGAATAACGCTACCACTGTACTGATTCATAAGAAGGGGGATGTATCCGAGTTGGAGAACTACAGACCAATTAGCCTCCACAGCCATTTATATAAATTGTTCACAAGAATCGTAACAACTAGATTAGAAAAGAAACTTGACTTCTACCAATCTAAAGAGCAATCCGGCTTTCATTCTCGTTTTGGAACAAATGACCATCTTCAAAGTTTAAAGACTGTTATTGAGAAAACTGTGGAGTACAACAGACCACTAGCTTAGGCCTTCATAGACTTCCAGAAAGCATTCGACACGATCGAACTCGATTTAGTTTTAGAGGCCCTTCAAGACTGCCGAGTCGACTATCGCTATTCCAGATTAATTTACAACATATATAAGAAAGCTACCATGACACTTAGCAGAGGTGTAAGACAAGGAAATACGATGTCACCTAAACTGTTCATTATGGTTTTGGAATATGGGATGAAGGTGTGATGAAGGCATTAAGGTGGATGGTTCATATCTCACGAACTTACGCTACGCAGATGACATAGTCATACTGGCCGACAATCTTGGAGATTCAATCAGCATGCTCAGGGAGCTCGAGAAAGTCTGCTCCAGCGTAGGACTCAAGATAAATGCGACCAAGACTAAATACATTACAAATATGGTTCCAGGCGAAGCGATCCATATCGACGGCAAGGTAGTGGAGTTGACACACAAATATGTTTATTTAGGCCATGAAATTCGTATCTCCAGAGACAATCGAACGTGTGAACCGCAGAGGAGGAAAACGCATGCTTGGGCGGTTTTCGGAAAACTGAGACACGTTTTCAGGGGCGATTTTCCGATATGTCTCAAGAGAAAAGTGCTTAACCAATGTATCCTACCAGTGATGACGTATGGTGCTGAAACAGTTACACTGACGGCAACGTCCGCAAGGCTTTCAAAATCACCCAGAGGAAGATGGAAAGATCAATGCTCGGTTTGTCCCTACGTGACCATGTCAGGAATGAGGTAATCCGCCGAAGAACAGGTGTGACTGACGTAGAACACATTGCGAGGCGCTTAAGTGGAATTAGGCAGGACATGTTGCCCGATTGTCAGATGATAGATGGACCAAACGTCTGATTGAATGGAGACCCAGAGCCGATAAACGCAGTAGAGGAAGGCCCCCAACACGATGGACCGACGACATCAGAAGAATGGCTGGAAATTGGATGAAGGAAGCTCAGGATAGGAGAGGATGGGCAGTGATTGAAGGAGGCCTATGTTCAGCATTGGACGCGAACGGCTGAATGATGATGATGATGCTGAAGCACATGGCGCAGTCTTGCTGAAACCACATACGTCAAAAACAAAGTAATTTCAGTATTTTATAAGTTTTAATAGTTAAAACACATTTCCTCTGTAAATGAACCTTATGTCACTTATGACCTCTGTATGCAGCTCAATTGTGAAGTAAACGGAAAAACTATTAAAAATTTGGAAAGATGTTTCCTTAGTCGATTTAGTAAGGTCCACTTCAACCCAATTTTACATATTTTTGCGCGTATGTTCTGGGGAACATCGCGTTATCATTTTGCCCAAATGTCTGTAACTTTCGAATTTTTTGACGAAAATGGTCTCAAACGATTTAGTTCTACTCCCCAATGAAGAATTCGAGGTCAAATTTGATTCGGCCGTTGTCACGATAACTTGGGAACGAAAGAGCTAGCGACTTGAAATTTTCAGGGTGGGTGGCGCATCCAAATACGACGGACAAGTTCGTTAATGGGCATAATCGGCCCAGTGGTTTCCGAGTAATAATTTTGTTTTCAACCAATATAAATCCGATCGAATTGAAACTTGGTGAGTAGTTGTAGAATATGAACCTAAGCACGTTTATCGCTAAAAAAATTTTAAAAAATTATTAAAACATATTATTTACGTCACGATAACCTAAGTTTACCATGGTAAATTATGTTGTCCATTCTCCTGTATTGGACACTTAATTCGAATTTACCATGGTAAATTCGAATTAAGAGTGTCCAATACAGGAGAATGAACAACGTAATTTACCATGGTAAATTCGATTAAGGGTGTCCAATACAGAAGAATGGACAATAGAACATACGCGCAAAAGCTTCTGACTTCACGTCAGTGCTTGAACCAATTTTTGGAAACTGAAATAAGATCGTCATTTAATTTTCTACCGGAAACATACCTTTGGCATATAATAATTAATTATAATTATAAAAGAGCCAATTATTGGGTTACAAACACTGATAATAATTGAAGTAATAAACGCACAGGCATGAATTCAAGAAGATTCAATTAATTCACCAGGGAATCAAGTTGTTATATAGTCATTTATAAAATGAACTTGAACAAAACCATTATCTATGATGTTGAGAAGCCATATTGAATTAAATTATTACATTCTAATGAGGAATTTGCATATATACGATGGTACTTATTGGTAGTACACAATGACATGTAATTAGACAAAATAACACACTGACATTTAACGGCAAAATGTTGTAACATAATTGATTTGTAAGAATGACGAAAAATGGTTCTCTGGTCTAACGACAGTAATTAAAAACTTTTGGATTGTTCATACTGATAAGCTACGAGCATTTGAAATTTTGTCAACGAGAACACACTTGTAAAGAATGTACGATATAATGAAGACTATTATATTCTGAATACTGAGTGCGATATTGCTGCCATTCCTCGTCATTTTTGGAAGTTCATCAATGATCAAATGTCATTCAATCTTCCATCTCGTATGCTTTATAATAATAACTTTGCTGAGAATTGTGATTAGATAGTTCAAATGTTTTCCGAATATCGACAGTGGTTAATCAGGTTCCAATTATACCAATAAACTAGCACTGTGACCAGGAGATTTGATGCACTTGCCATAGCGGTAGTCCATCCATGTACTGAACTCACCGAAGGTTGCTTAGCTCTAGGAAAAAAATAATATTTTCCCAATATTTCCACGAATATGAATCCTACCGAGTTCTTAAATATTGGCTGTACAATATGGTTTTGAAGACTCTTGCAAAATGTCGGCGATATCTGACGAATAGTTTCTGAGATACAGAATATTTTTTAATAATTTTACATAAAATTGAATTTGAATGTTTGAATAGAAATTCATATGCAGAAGATGTATCTATGTCATAATGTTATTAGTTGCTGTATCTTGGGATACCAGAAACTTTTATGCTAAGTCACTATGTGGATAATTTTGAATTAGTTTCATCAAGCAAATGAGAAGCTGGGTAATTTCTGGAACTTTCTCTACATTCCACCCCAAATAATATTCAGTTGGTATATTTTCCAACCGTTAATATAAAGCGAGGAAAATATAGGTGGTGGGAATGCTTGTATATAATTTGCTATCTACAGATACCTTGTATTTGTTCATTCTTTAGCCCAACACATTGAAATCTGTCATCCAGATAAGATTAAATGAATATCCAGTGCCAGGACACTAATACTGATAATAATAAATTTTTTTGCGCGTATGTTCTGGGGAACATGGCATTATCATTTTGCCCAAATGTCTGTAATTTTCGAATTTTCAGCTGAAAATGGTCTCAAACGATTGGGTTCGACTCCCTGATCAAGAATACGAGGTCAAATTTGATTCTGTCCGGCCGGCCGGCCGTTGCCACGATAACTTGAGAACGGGACGACATAACGACTTGAAAATTTTCGAGTAGGTGGCACACCCCAATACGACGGACAAGTTCGTTAATGGGCATAATCGGCAGAATGGTTTCCGAGTAATCATTTTGTCTACAACCAATAGTAATCAGATCGAATTGAAACTTGGTGAGTAGTTGTAGAATATAAATATAAGAACGTTCGTGAAATTTTGTGTGAATCGTATCACTAGAAAATTTTTAAAAAATTATTAAAAAATATTATTTACGTCACGATAACCTACGAACGGAAAGAGATAGCGACTTCAAATTTTCAGGTTAGGTTGAGAATCTGAATGCGCCATTTGAGATTGTTTATAGGCGTAATCGGCAAAACGGTTTTGGAGTTATACTCATCTGAAATTTGGTTGTTATTTCCTCAATAACTCGAAAGTACATAACCGATCCAATTCAAACGTGGTTAGAATGGCAACGCGAAAATTCTTGCAAAATTTCGTGAGGATCGTATCACTAGATCCTATCACCTATCACTAAATTTTTAAAAAATCATACAAAATTATTGAAAAAATATATCAGAAACTATTCCTCCGACATCGCTGAAATTTTGCGAGAGCCTTCAGACTCTTATACCAAGTTCCAAGTTTGAAAATGATCGGATCTATATTGTTGGAGATCCGAGCAGCCTTGCGTGAGTTCAGTTGAGGATGGGTGACCGTTGCCTCGACAACTCTCGAACGAAAAGAGATAGGGAATTTTCAGGATAGGTTGCATATATGAATGGATGAGTTAAGTTCGCTGTTGGCCATAATCGGCCCAACGGTTTCGGAGTTATACACATCTGGAATATTATTTCCTCGATAACTCAAAAAATATAGACTCTATCGAGTTGAGACTTGGTAACTAGTTGTAGAATATCGACATTAAGACGTGTGTAAAATTTCGTGAGAACCGTAGGTACCACTAGAAAATTTAAAAAAATTACGGATAAATATTACCTATATATCTCATGATTCCTTGAGAACGGAAATAAATAGCGAATTGCAGTTTTCAGGGTAGATTGCGCATCTGAATGCGACATTTGAGTTCGTTAACTAGCATAATCGGCCAAATGGCTTTGGAGTTATATCAATCTGAAATTTGGTTGTTATTTCCTCAATAACTCAAAAAGAACAAATCTGATCCAATTCAATCATGGCCAGAAGCTTTCGCGTGCATGTTCTATTGTATATATTCACGCCCCACATACCCTCACGAAATACTGGATGAACTTTCCAGCCGTCTTTTTGGCGCTCTTGTTCCTCGGAACAGAGTGCTTATCAATTTGCCAAATGCCTGTAATTTTGGAGTTTTCAGCGGAAAATGTTCTTATATGTTTTGGTTCGACTCACTGATCAAGAATCCGTGGTCAAAATCGATTCTGTCTGGTTAACACGATAACTCTCGAACGGAATGAGCTAGACAGTTGAAAAGTTGTGAAATAAGTATATCGGTTAAGTTCGTTATTGGCCAAAATGGTTTCGGAGTAACGAAAAAAACATTTGTTTTCACATAACAAATTTCAAATCCATTTTTTTTAAGATGCAGTTTCATCGTAAGACTCCATCGATATCATTCTCAACTCTAACAAACTAATATTTTCGAATATATGATTTTTCAAAATTTAATAATTAATCGTAATCTTGTAATCATAAGATTACGATTAATTATTATTAAGCATTCTATGTGATCCCATAGAATGCTCTATGACGGAAGTTACACGGTCAATCTGGCATCGGTTCAGTCTGACATCAATCATGGATTGATGTCCAATTGACGGGAAACTGATTGTATACGCGTTGACTGATGGACTGATGGTCTTGATTGATGTCAGATTGATATATATATATTCTTTTGAACTTGAGCATTACAATTAATTTTTCATCTAACAATAAAGCATGTGTATGAAAAAAGTGTTAGCAGAGGTTAGTGTAACGGGGTACCATATAATTTGATATATGATACTAGAGCTTAGGGAAAAAACCTCAGCAAAAAAACCCTATCTCCCCGTTAGTGTTGTGATTTATGAAAATTGAAATTGTTAACAAAATATGCTGAAATACCTATTAAATATTGAAGGGCATCTTTTTCTTCATTATGATGCCAAATTGATACCAGATTTACCGTGTAACATCCAGCATATGAGGTGAGTCTAGACCTACGTTTTAAATTTAATTTTTTATGATGTCATCATAAGAATCCATTAGAATGGAGAAATTATTTGTCAAAGTTTGAATAATTACTCGCTAGTAGTTTGACAAGAGCGCCTGTTCACAGAGCATTCCCACTTTTTTTCGCATAGTCCTTAATAGATTTTAATTCGATCGGATTTGTATTTTTAGAAATATCTAACATTAACAACAAGGTGTAAAATTTCCATTATATGAAATGTCAGAAGAAGCAGATTTTGGTTCTAAATTCACATTATTTCCAAAAATAAATATCTGATCGAGCTAAAATCTGTTACTCGATTGCAAAAGGGTGGCTTGAAGGTTCGCGCAGCATTTCAGCGGAATCTAAGGGATAGTATCTGAAATGTTGAATTTTTGATGAATATGTTTTTTTTAGTTATACGATCCTCACGAAATTCCACAGAAATTTGCTCGTTGGTATTCTACAACTAATTCGATTCGTATTCAACGATTCAATTCGATTAGATGAGCATTTTTTGAATTATTGGGAAACAATACTTCAGATAGATATAACTCCAAAACTGTTCGACCGTTTATTCCCATTAATAACCACCGTCGCATTCGGATGCGCAACCTACTCTAAAAATTGCAAGCCGCTATCTCTTTCCGTTCGAAACTTATCGTGACAATAGCTGGTCATACACGTACGTTCTTTCACGCGGTTTATCGTGTTATTTACAAAATCATGTCGTAAATCCCTTGCGTGAGTGAGCATTGCTGCACGCCATGATAGTTAAGGGATTTCACACGTGCTTTCCTCTGGAATGGCGTTTCATCGACATACATACACATGATCGAGCGGTCGGGGATCAAACGTGTTTGCGTCCATCCTTAAATAATTTTTAAAGTGATCGGATTATTATCCATTAATTCCCGCAAAAGCGACATGTGACAATATTTTTCTTTGTCAGCCAGCCAACCTTTCTGCCATAAACATCGTTTTTGGCATTTTTGTTCCTCGGAACAGAGTGCTTATCAATTTGCCCAAATGTCTGTAATTTAAGATTTTTTGGCTGAAAATGGTCTCAAACGTTTTGGTACGACGCACTGATCAAGAATCCATGGTCAAAATCGATTCTGTCCGACCGCCCGTTAATACGATAGGTATACCTCTCGAACGGAATGGGATAGACAGTTGAAATTTTCAGAGTAGGTTTGGGAGATAAATATCTAGGTTAAGTTCGTTATTGCACAAAATCGGTGGTTTAAGGGTAACAAAAAATTTTTTTTTTTTTTACATTACAAATTTTAAATACAATTTTTTTAAGACGCAGTTGATAAATAACATTCTCAACTCTAACAAACTAATACTTTCGGAGATATGATTTTTCAAAATTGCAATAATTAATCGTAATTTTACGATATTTTGAATTAAATTACTTTTATGATGCAGTTCTACCATTATAATACATTGATATCAATCCCAACACTGAGAAGCAAGAACTTTCGGAGATATGATTTGTCACAGTTTGAACAAGGGCGCCAAATGTCCTGTCCAAAGGGTTTTCCCCCATTTTATTATTTTCTTTTCTTTAATTCTCATGGCCATATTGCACATGCAACAATGGAAATTTTTAGCAATCACTTTACGTCTTAAACCAGAGAACACGAATATATTCAACTAACTAAATTGAACTGAATGGTGAAACGATGCCTTCGTGTAGCGGAATAGCCAAGAATTCAGTTCATCATGTTTAAAATTTCAAGATGACTGAATGCTGTTCCAAATGGCACTTTTTCCGACGTTTTTCGGCCATACACACACGGTTTATCCTTTTAAATGATTCGCTACCAACCACCATGTGCAAAATCATCCTAATAATCCATAACGTGTATGGGCGACTACGGTTTTTGGTCACGCCGTTATTTCCGGCATGCTAACCGCTACGTTTGAACGCGCCATGATAAACCGCGCGAAAGAACGTACGTGTATGGCCAGCTAATGGCCGGCCAGGCCAACCTAATCAAATTTGACCTTGAATTCTTCATAGGTGAGTTAAATCTAATCGTTTGAAACCATTGTCGGCAAAAATTCGAAATTTAGAATTGGGCAAAATGTCTCTATGCAGCGCGATTGGCTCAGTGGTACAGCATTTGACTCAGTATCCAGAGGCCTCGAGTTAAATCCCGGGGCTTGGAAACAAATTTTCTATTCACGGTAATGGCCACCATTCACTGTTGTTCAATTGACAGTACTGTGCCTAAGGTGGCGTAAGGATATAGGAACAAAGTCTACACAGAACACAACGACTCGCTCCCGCTCTCAAGAGCTCATGAGGGGTCTTCTTGGGGAAGGCCTAGGAGGATCAGTAAAATAATTTAATAATAATAACAAAATTATGTATATTTACCCAGCAAATTCTGATACTTATTCACTATGAAAAATTACTGACCTCTGCCTCATATTGATCTTCTGAAATTTCCGAAAATTAAGACAATTGGGCTACAGAAATAGCTATAATTCATAGGAAATTAAGGTAGATAATAGAATTTCATATACAGTAGTTCTATGAAGACTAATCAGAAATGTTTGAAACATATCAATCAACCCTTCTGAAATTGGCAAAATTTTATGCTACACGTCAAAAAATACCTATTCACACAATACTCGCATAACGACGCATGAAAGTAATTTCCACGGATAAATAAACATCACAAAGTGGCTACGCCAGCTCTGCTTTTGGGGGTGAGAATATCCTGGTAGAGGCTTAGTACGTCACATTTTTATAATGAGATATAAAATCCGCGATTAATTTGTTTGCTCTCGGTTAATTCCCGAATAATTAGTGAGTCAAAATAACGACACCCTTGAAGCATCATACTGAAGGGGGAATGATGCTACTGTTACTTTCCGAACCGACACAACTCGATTCACGTCTTAGGGTCTAGTTTCCAATGGAAATTCATTTCAAGAACTAAAGGAAGTTTTCAGAATTGCAATGTTAAAAATTATAGAATAAGTTTACCTCTACATTTAGGTATGCTGCAAGATGCGTTTCTGGAAAAGCATTCATAAAAAGTAGGTAGGTATACATTTGTTTGTTTTTTGACAACATGGGTACTTATCTAATTAAATAATTTGACAAAATGCTGAAATTTCAAGAGGCTTTGGTAAACTGCGAATGTGAGGTGTTCCAGGAAACAAAAAATTTTGTTTATGTTGTCCGATATAAATTCTTAAGAAGCACTGAGGCTTTTGCCTTTCACGCCTCATACGAAGTCGATCGAGTTTCGGTATTCGACAGTAAAATAGTGGCTCAAAGGTATGTGCGGAATTTCAGCAGATTCTGACGTATACTTTCTGAGATTTTTAAGAAAACATTTTTTTCTCGAAATTTCGCAAAAATTAGCAGCGCGTTGGTATTCTACAAATAATTATCAATTTTCAATTCGATCTGATTCGTATATTTTGAGTGATGAAAAAACAACAAAATTTAAGATGGGTAAGAATCTGAAACCGTTAGGCCGATAATGCCCACCACCTAAATCAACTGTCCCATTTGGATTCGCAACCTACCCTGATTGCAAGTCACCTATTATGTCCGTTTAAAATTTATCTTGGCAACGGTCACCCATCGAGATAATCAACTCAACCAAGACTGCTCGGATCTCCAACAATGTAGATCGGATCATGTTCAAATTTAGAACTTGGCTGTAAAGTTAGGTTTTGTAGGCTCTCGTAAAATTTCAGCCATATCGGACATGGGTCGATTTTGTTGCGATTCAGCAGCGATTTGCAGATGGAAATTCGGTCCATGAGGTTTTTTTGCAATAACTCCTGTGGTACCCATATATCGAGGTTCTTCTTGAGTCTAGCCTTAGGTAAATGGTTCCAAACGGTTTCTTGTGCAATCCTTACCTCTTGGGCAATCGATACAGTTCTTACATGACGGTTGGACTCGACAATGTCCATGATTTTATCGAGATTTTCGACAATTGGCCTTCCAGTGCGTGGTGCATCTTTGACATCGAAATTACCGGAACGGAATCGACGAAATCAAAATTGCGCGTGAATGGCTGTTACAGTATCAGGACCATAAACACTATTTACTTTTTCAGTCGCCTGAGTCACCTGGCTTGCATTTTCACTTTTATCGAAGAAAGACTGTAAAATATAGCGTATTTTCTCTTGGCTCGCTCAAACTAAATTGAGTCTACTAGGCACAAAACTGTCCGATCGGACTTATACAACGCGAGATACAGATAACTAAAGCCATCTATTGGAAAAATAGTGGATTTCTTTTTACTACACCTTATATTATAAATATACGTCGATATATGGTTTCATGTCGTAGCTGAAATTACACTACAATTTTCTATGTGGTTCAACTCCAAGGTAACTCCAATTTCTTGCCCCAATTCCCTCCTCCTCTTTTCGAAATTGTGACTCAATTAACTGATAGAATACGTGAATAGTTTGATGATAACAACTTGGAAAGGGTAAAATCATATTGTGGAGGACATGGAGGAGGAAGTGTCCCTCGTAAATGGAGGATATCGAGTGATACACCCAGTTACCCCTCCGAGTTTTTCGATCCGTTTTATCGTCCCAATTTTTTACAATTATTTGTTCGCGAGATAGAAACCAGTTGTGATGCGAATATGAATAAATAAACAAATCAGTAGCTGTTCTGATTTGTAACACTATATTCTACTGATACACAAATGTTAACGAAGTTCAGAAATTGAGACTGTTTCAAGCTTCCATTTTTTTTTACAAATTTTTTAAATATCTATGTGGAGGTGGTTGATGAGAATCCAAAGCTCTTTGGAGCTGATCCCAAGTGTGTTCAATGGGATTAAGATCTGGCGTCCAAGGGAGCAGGGCCGAATGTGGATCATGGATCATGGATTTCCAGACCTTCATCGACAATGCTCGCACGATGGGGTGGCGCATTATCGTCCAATAATAATAAATTTGACCCAATATCAGCATGAAACACAGGAATAGTATTGCCAATGACAATGTCTACATAAATGGTAGCATTCTTCGATTGATGCAAATGCCTCCCCAAACAGTAAATGTACCTCCTCTGAACAGATAAACTTCCTGAGCCTATCTACAATTTCTGGGCCTCAGAAGATGGATCCATACTCGAACACGCTGACTGTCCCAACATCGTCCATATCTCGGCTCATCTGTGAACAATACAGACAGCCCTTCGTTCCAACTGCACGTGCTCATTGGCCCATTCCAATTGAAGTCACATCACAATCACAGGTATGATTTTGAGTCAAATCCTTCTCAAAAGTCATCGAGAATGTAGATTAACGTCAAGCAGAGTTCAAGGTGCTGTTGCATGATTCTACAAGTACTCAAATACTCTCTACGGGTAGATACAGACAGAAATCGATCTTGTGCAGGAGTGGTAGATCTGAGGCGCCTACTTCTCGGCCTTTTGGTCACTTTTCCAATTTCTCAATATCGATGAACGAGCCGGAAAACTGCGCTTTCACTAACTTGAAAGAAATTCCCAACATCTCTCTGATTACGTCCCGCCTCGATCATACCAATAGCCTGGCAATAGCTCCTGCACTGAGTTTACATCTAGGCATTATTGCAAAATGAATTTTAGGATTTTGAATCAAAGTTACGTAAGAACGTGAAACAATAACTGATCCAAAATTCTCAGAAACGCAAACGACAAGAGCTTGCCTGCAACTGAAACAGTTATCAGACGAGGGGCAAAAAAACATTCATTTAAGGGAGTAAACATTTGATTTCTCATGAATGAACATTTGGCGGACAAGAATCGGCAATTTTTGAAACGCTCACAAACTTTCTGAACTTCCTTAACTTTTATGGTGCAGTATATTCATGGTTATTAGGGATCCGAAATATGAAGAAAACATTATATCAAATGGGAATATTGTAAAAATTGTTATAAATATGCATCCAAATGAATGTGCAAATCCATTGAAATTCAAAATTGAAAGCACTAACATGAATTCAGTACTCTTTGGCACGCTTGTTTACATCGACCAATTTGAATTGAATGTTGACTGTTTCAAGCTCAGTGGATAGAGCGAACCGGAGGTCTAACCAGACAGTAGTGGCCACTATTCACTGGTGGGTCAAATAGTGCTGCTCTGTTAATGTTTGACCCGACAGTGTGAATGGTGTCCACTACCCTCTGACTAGATCTCCGGATCAATTTGCCCAAAAGTCTGTAATTTTCGAATTTTTGGCTGAAAATGGTCTCAAACGTTTTGGTTCGATGCACTGATCAAGAATCCGTAATCAAAATCGAATCCGAAAAAAAAATTTTTTCAATACATTATAAATTTCAAATTCAATTTTTGGCGCTCTAGTACCTCGGAACTGAGTGCTTATCAATTTGCCCAAATGTCTGTAATTTTCGAATTTTTCGATGAAAATGGTCTTAAACGATTTGGTTCGGCTCACTGATCAAGAATCCGTGGTCGAAATTCATTCTGTCCGGCCGGCCGGTCCGGCCGAAGGCACGATAACTCTCGAACGGAATGAGCTAGAGAGTTGAAATTTTCAGAATAGGTTTGGCAGATAAATATCTCGGCTAAGTTCGTTATTGGGCAAAATCGGACTGATGGTTTCGGAGTAACAAAAAAAAAATTTTTTTTTACAGAACAAATTCCAAATAAATTTTTTTTCAATAAGCAGTTTTATCATAAGAATCCAATGATATCATTTTTAACTCTAACAAGCTAATACTTTCAGAGATATGATTTTTCAAAATTTCAATAAAAAATCGTATTTTTAGGTTCTCACAGAATTATATAATTATTCTATGTATGAATTGTCATAATGTCAACTTATTTTCCTGAGATATGACATTTCTAATTCCTTGCTAATAGTTGGTTCGAGAAACGTCAAAATCGACTTATAGAGACAAGGGTAAAAAACCGTCAAATAAACCCCCATGTGGCGATTTTATGTCGAAAAGTGAAAATTAGTAATATATATCCCAGGTAAGTACCGACCTTTTATTCTAATACCGGAGATCGACAAGATCGTACGAGGAGCCCGATAGCCGGTGTGTCTACGCTGTCGGGTTTTCGATTTCGGAACGAGAGAAGGCGGGACATTTTGGCGCTCTAGTTCCTCGGGACTGAGTGCTTATCAATTTGCCCAAATGTCTGTAATTTTTATTTAAGATGCAGTTTCATCATTAAAATCCATCGATATCATTTTCAACTCCAACAAGCTAATACTTTCGGAAATATGATTTTTCTAAATTTCAATAATGAATCGTACGTAACTTTATGTTTTCACAGAATGCTATAATTATTCTATCTAAGCTTTATTATATGATCTGTGTTCATACTCGTACATTTCATCCTGTTCTATAAGAAGGAGTCAAATTCATTTCAGCTATTTTAATTTGATTTCTTCCATGGTGCAGTTCTCATTCTCAGATTGCTCATTTAATCTTGATAAATAAACTGTTATTTGAATTTAATTTCCTTTATGATGCAGTTCTTTCATAAGAATACATTGATTCAATTCCCAACTCTGAGAAACCAATACTTTCGGACATATAATTTGTCTGTTTGAACTAGTGCGCCAGAAAGCTCCTGTCCACAGGGCTTGAACCCATTCTTTATTTTAAGATGTAGTTTCATCATAAGAATCCATTGACATCATTCTCAACTCTAAGATACTAATACTTTCGGAGATATGATTTTTCAAAATTGCAATAATTAATCGTAATGTTATGATTAGATTTGCTGATGTATGTAAATCCAACATATGAGGTGAGTCATAGACCTACGTTTTGAATTCATTTTTTATGATGCAGTTCTATCATAAGAATCCATTGATATAATTCTCAACTCTGACAAGAGCCCCAAATCCACAGAGCTTTCCCACATTTTTTTGTGGTTGTAATGTCTTATAAAATTAGTATTTTTGGTCTTGGCTTGTTGAATTATCCGCAATTAATAATATTTTCTTTTAATCTACTGAGAATTGTTTTATTGGGTTGTCTCTTCTTGGGATAGCGATTGAAATATGTCTCAGATGCAATATCACAATTGTTACTACTTTGATTATAGCTCATATCATATTTCTCCTAATTTTCGTACGACATCCCGACTTCTACGATTAAATAAGTTAATTGATGTTATGACGGGAAGAAAAGGACAAACTCTGTCATAGATGACATCTTCCTATTTGGAAGTATAAAAAACTCAAAAAGTAATGTAGTAAAATACTATTTTCGCTATTAAAGACTTACACATCAAAAGCGACCAACATATCATCGATAGAAATGAGTTCCAATCAAGTTATGATTCCCATTAAAAAAATACAACTTTGAGCCATAACTCGAAATTGCAATTTTTTTTTTCAAATTTTCTCAACTACTAAATTATAGAGAAAAAAGTGCCTTAAGAATGTAATAGTTATTATTTTGTGACTTCACAGACAACCATGATATTCACACTTGTCTAAAAGTCGAAAAATCGAACTTTTTTTCCCGAATTTTACTAAAAAAAAAACATCGAGGGTGCGCCCTCTATTTTTGCGCTCATGTTCTGGGGGACATCGCGTTATCATTTTGCTGAAATGTCTGTAATTTTCGAATTTTTTGCCGACAACGGTCTCAAACGATTAGGTTCGATCCACTGATGAAGAATTCGAGGTCCAATTTGATTCTATCCGGCCGGTAGTTGCCGCGATAACGGAAAGAGATATAGCGACTTGAAATTTTCAGGGTAGATGCCGAGTCTAAATACGACGGAAAAAGTCGTCAATGGGCATAATCGGCTAAACGATTTCCCAGTAATAATTTTGTCATCAACCAATACCGATCCGATCCAATTGAAACTTGGTACATATACTGCATTCACTTTTATAAAGTCTCCCGGTTGGCCATGATTTAGGTCTATCACGTTTTTGTTACTAAAACACAGGCAGGTTGGCACTGCTGAAATATCATCAAGGTCAAAACAATCCGCCGCGACGTTGCCAATTTCTACTCTCAACATAATAATAACTTAATCTTCAATCTTCGACAAGATATTATCACAGACAATTATCTTCGAATATAATAAAGAACTCTTGCAATCTGCAATAGGTAAACTTCATTCTGACATGTTGAACTCTCGAATGAAATGACTATTTTCATCACTATATTTTATTAAGGTATAAAAAATGACTCGGGTTTCGTAGTACTACTACATTTTGAAACTGGTGTATTTCAAGTTGTGCAACAAGGTATTTATATGTCTTCTGTAGGCTTATTTCTTGAGAATTTCGAAAAGTGGGGAATTCCATAGGTACAACTGTTCGTTTAAAAGTTTTCCTGCCGGGATATTCAGGTCTTTCATTATTTTTTCAAATGAACTATCACAAAGTAACGGACTACTCTATCCATTATTTTTCAATACAATTCCAACACTTGATTCTTGATTTCCATACAAGAAAATAGCATAATTGAATCTTCCAACCAGTTTATATACGTGAAATATTTCCAGTAACAACAGAGGAAAAGTTTTCTTCTACAGTCACCAAGACTGTGGAATTATTGAATTCACATGATATATTCCCAAATTCATTATTTTTCCGAAGTAAATTCACATTGTGAAAATTCGTAATTACTAGTACTTCTATGTAGAGAGGACAACGTTGCGTAGTTATCTGACAGGAAAATGACTATAACCTAACATTTTCAAAATATACATGGTGAAATGTGTCAAATTTTCATGGCCAACCGGGAGACTTTATAAATGTGAATGGAGTATATATAGTTGTAGAATACTGACACAAAGATGCTTGTGACATTCTAAAAGAATCGTATTACTACAAAATTTAAAAAAAATTATTCAAACATATTATTTATGTCACGATAACCTGAGAACGGAAAGAGATAGCGACTAGTTTTTAGGCTAGGTTGTGCATCTCAATGCGACATTTGAGTTTATTAATATGCATAATTGGCTAAACGGTTTTGGAGTTATACCCATCTGAAACTTGGTTGTTATTTCCTCAATAACTGGAAAAATACGAATCCTCTCCAATTAATTAGTTGTAAAATGTCAGCGCAAAATTTCTTGCGAAATTTCGTCAGGCTCGTATTACTAGAAAATTTTGAAAAAATTATTGAAAATCATTGTAAAAATTCTATATATCAGAAACTAATGGTCCAAAATCGCCAAAATTTTTCGGGAGCCTTCAAAACCTAACTACTGTCGAGTTCCATGTTTGAACAGGATCGGATCCATATTGTTGGAGATTCGAGCTGCCGTGGGTGAGTTCAGTAGCTGGATGGGTGACCGTTGCCTCGATAACTTTGGAACGAAAAGATATAGGGACTTGAAATTTTCAGGGTAGGTTGCACATCCGAATGGGAGAGTTAAGTTCGGTTAAGTTTCGGAGTTATACCCATCTGGAATATTATTTCCTCGATAACTCAAAAAATACAGACTCGATCGAATTGAATCTTGGTATCTAGTCGTAGAATATCGACATGAAGACGTGTGTGAAATTTTGAGAGGACCGTGCATCTAGAAAATTCTGAAAAAAATTACAAAAAAATATAATGTATCTCACGATAACTTGAGAACGCCCAGAGATATCGACTTGTAAGTTGCAGGGTAAGTTGCGCATGCCAATGCGACACTTAAGTTCGTTAATTGGCATAATCGGCCAAACGGTTTTCGAGTTATGCCCTGTCAAAAATTGTCGATATTCTGAAGTTGTGCAATCTTGCACTACGTGGTCATCATAGCGAGTCGGGAGACTCGATTAATAATACAAGAAAACGAGAACGTGACCGGTTGCTTACGTACTTTAAATTTAATATAGTGTCGTATGGTTTAGATTCGACGTTTTATGAAATATGTAAAGTTTAGGTTAGATATTTTGATATCGATGCCAATGACAACAGCACAATCTGAAAAATGTTTCTCTACTTTATAATTGATCAAGACGTTTCTAAGGAATATCTACAATATCGGTAGAAAAACTGACGGTGCTCACAATGTTTTCCATCGAACAAAATTTAGTTAAGGACATTCCTGACTTCAACGAAAAGGTAATCGAGAAGTTCATCTGCGACAAAAACAGAAGGATGGAGTTTCAATTTAACAAGTAGGCATTTGTAGGTACCTATTAAATAAAATATATACTTTTTTGATCTTCTTGAATCGGCGCCCCCCAAAAGAAATTATCACCAGCCGCCACTGGAAAAAACTGTGACAAATATTTCAGCCATAAGGCTTTCATCGTGAGAATATTGATATTTAGTGTGAATTGTTATTCAATTCAAACTAAGATTAACATTATTATTCTTCGTATGTATTTTGAACTGACCCTGTAGGGTATAAGATGGTGTGAAGTTTTTTGTGTGGGAAAGTGCAAATACCTGAGGATGCACAAATCAACATTTCAGGATAGACAATAAACATGCCCCGTATTTACTGGCAAGACCACCAACAAACTGAGATTAAAACTGACACAAGATAAATCGGTTTTTCCGTCAGCTATGAAGCTGTAACAAATATTCGGTAATACACTTTGTGTAATAGGTTTTTAATGCCATATTATTTAGTGTAAGTCAGTGAATAAAAATTAATGGCAGTTTTTGTGCGACAGGTGTGGTACGACTCTATATAGGCGATATTATAGCCTGTATAATTCCAAGTTGCGGCTTAAATCTTCAAATAAGCAAGTGCTGATGCAGGATGTAATCTTCGAAAGTGCCGAATTCCCATCTAAGCTGCACGGGCCAAATCATTAATGGTATTGTGCTTTTTCATCGGTTTAATTATAGCGGTGAAAATATTGGAGTTTCTGGTATTAATGAGTATAATTTTTTCTTCACCTCGGCATACTTGTATTGTTATTACCTAGTCTGCATGTCGTGATTGGAGTAATGATAGATATTGCCGTTTACAGTTGGCCGAAATTGAGTGTCATTAATTTTCTAGCTCTCGAAATATTAAACGGCGAATGTGGTTGGTTTTTGGTTCGCCATTCGAAGGGTTTTGTGGCTTTACATTGAGATGCAATATTATATTTCAGAAGATATCGATCATATAGAAAAAGCTATTTACTGTTATGGAGAATTTTAAGGCTTCAACCGAAAGTGTTGAACGTTAAGTAAGTCATGCTATAAACGATAAAAACTTTGGCGCTCTTATACAAACTTTGACAAATCATATCTCCGAGAGTAGTGGTTTCTCAATGACGGGAATTAAATCAATAGATTATTATGATAGAACTGAATCATAAAAGAAATAAAATTCAAACAAGAGCGCAAAAAACCACGAACTTACCCGAGATATTCATTCCTCAAATCCATTCTGAAAGTTATATTCTATGAATTGAAACTCAGCCAATCTTTTAGTTTTGTTTTTACTGGAGCTATTCTGAACCCATTCTGATCAACTTACCAAAGTATATATTTCCATCATCATATGGATTATCCACGGGCATTAAAATATCCCCAAAAGTATAATTACATATTATAATCCTCATAATTCTACGATAGCTGAAATGAATTTGACTCTCTCTTATAGGAAAACAAGATGACATGTACGAGTATGAACACAGATCATATAATAATTCATAGATAGAATAATTATAGCATTCTGTGAAAACATAGAAGTACCATTCATTATTGAAAATTTGAAAAATCATCTCTCCAAAAGTATTAGCTCGTTAGAGTTGAAAATTATATCAATGGATTTCAATGGTGGAATTGCATCTACAAAAAAATTTAATTTAAAATTTGTAATGTATAAAATAAATTTTGTTTTTCGTTACTCCGAATCCATCAGGCCGATTTTGCCCAATAAGTAACTCAACTGGGATATTTCTCTCCCAATTCTACTCTGAAAATTTCAACTGCCTAGCTCATCATGTTCGAAAGTTATTGTGGAAGCAAAATTTTTGGAATTTTTTTTTTCAAGCTTTACGGCAATTTCATCAATACATAACGTCGCATGTATATGAAGGTCATGATTCTACAATTTGATGGAAAACTTCAGATAGATCGAGTGATGGTTTTGGAAATATTCATAAAAAATGTTTTGACCAAAAACGGCCATAACTCCGAAACCGCTTGGTGGATTTCACCCGGCAATACCCTGCAAATATTTCGAAGAATTGATTTTGACCACGGATTCTTGATCGGTAAGTCGAACCAAATCTTTAAAGACCATTTTCATCCAAAAATTCGAAAATTACAGACATTTGGGCTAATTGATAAGCACTCACTCCGAGTGCCAAAAATGATCAATCCGAAACCACCAGACCGATTCTACCCAATAACAAATTAACCGAGATATATATTCCTCAAATCTTTTCTGAAAATTATATTATATCAATTGAAACTTAGGCAATATTCCAGTTTTGTTTTTACTGGAGATATTATGAAACCAATTTGATTAACTTACCAAAGTATATATTTTCATCATCATATGAATTATCCAAGGGCATTATATTATCACCCAGAAATTTTAATAGCCTATAATACTCATAATTCTACGATAACTGAGGTTATTTCATTGGTCATTTTGCATTCAATCATACTTGGTTTTCTAGAGCAGGAGGTATTATATATCATGAATAACGAATTTTGAATAGAACCAGAAATAAATATGACATGTCTCTTATCGGTAGATAAGATGACATGGATACAAATAAGGACGTTAATTATCGATTACAGCATTCTGTGAAATCATAATTTCTACTTATTATTGAAAATTTGAAAAGTCATATGCCCGAAAGTATTGGCTTGTTAGAGTTGAGAATGATATTAATGAATTCTTATGATGAAACTGCATCTAAAAAAAAATTAATTCGAGATTTGTAATATAAGAAAAAATTTTACTTCGTTACTTCGAAACCATCTTCTTTCATTTTGGCCAATAATAAACTTAACCGAGATATTCATCACCCAAACCTACACCGAAAATTTCAAATGCCTAGGTCATTCCGTTCGAGAATTATCGTGTTAACGGCCGACCCAGCCGGACAATCGATTTTGATCACGGATTCTTAATCAGTGAGTTGAACCAAATCGTTTGAGACGATTTTCATCCAAAAATTCAAAAATTACATACATTTGGGCAAATTGATGAGCACTCTGTTCCGAGGAACAAGAGCGCCAAAAAATGGAACAGCACTGACGTGTGACTGTAGAAAAAAAATTGCGGTGGAACGGCTTTCCAATAAGAGATTGGGCCCCTTTATCTGGCCCCTTTATCTCATTGCTAACATAACTGGTGAATTTTATCAGAGGCTGTTAGGAAACACAACCAAGCCGTAAATTCTTGAAATTCTAGAATATTATCCACATGAATTCGCCAACTTGAATATAACTCTCCAACCAGATGATGCTCCTGCAGTCTATTATGGTGCAGTAATAAGTATCTTTTCACTAAAATTTTAGCGGAAGAAGTGATGTTATCTGGGATTTGGAGAAAACAAGTCTGCTATGAATGCAATACCTATTTGTAATCCGCCAAATTAGGGAAATAGCTATAGAGTTCAACGAGACAGCCTTTATGTGCTTCATTGATCTCACCCAGGCATTTGATAGGGTACGATTAAAAGATGTAACAACTCTACTGAAGAAAAGGAAGATCCACCCCAACATAATAAAAGTAATCAGTTGCCGAATGGGAAGCACAGAAATAAAAATAGTAGGTTATGCTGATTGATGATCTCAAAGGACGGAAATAACTTACAAAGGTTCCTCTATAAGTTTCAACAAATAGCAAAAGCTTTTAACATGCAAATATCCATGATAACAAAATCTTCTACATCGATATACGATCAGAGTGTTGAACAAGTGATGTCATTCAAATATCTAGGAGCGAACATAACATAATATAATAAGTAGATAATAGGAATTCAAAGAATGAAGTGAAAGCTCAAACAACAAAGAAGTCATTAATATCAACCTCTTAAAACCACCCAAATTTCATTTGCATATATTGACAGGCTTCAGAGCAATGAATGAATAGTGAGTTTTTAGGTAAAACTTTAACAGCCAGTAAGTATCTCGGAAAATGAAGCATTTGCGGGCAAAAGTCATAGAACAAACTGTCATTATCACCCCCTGAAGTTTGTCGCACTTATTCAGTATCACCCTGTATAAAACCTACGTAAGACTAGTGATGACATACCCGATAGAGATCAGAGCAGAAAACACCATAACTAAACGGCTTTTAAGAACTACTGAAATGCGAACGCTAAGATCAATAGCGGGACACACATTATTTGACCGAAAGGGAAAGGATGGAATATGGGAGATAAGTCACATCCAGGTTGTGGTGAGATGGGCAAGAGTCAATCGAAAGGAATGGAGATACCAGGTGGACAGAATGTCAGATGACCGGTTGGCAAAGATTGCAAATGAGAAAAAGCCAAATACATCCCGACCAACAGGACGACCTCCTACAAGATGGTATGAAAGCTGGTAGTCATCATCCCAACTGCAGCTAGGAAACCATTGACGTAAACGCAGTCCTAATGTACGATGAAGAAGAAGAAGAAGATACCTACATGAGGAATATGGAGGTAGATGGACTGGACGGCGAGATTCGATAGAATGGGAAGCGTTATCACCGGACCTCACACCATTAGAATTTTTTCTGTCTGAAATTTAAGGTTCACGATACAGCACCTAACAATACATATTGACATTTTGTATCTACCAATTGTTGATGCTTCACCATCAGGAAATTGTTCGAACACATTTTGAACACTTAATATATATGAGCTAGTCCTTAAATCTTCATAAATTAAATGCGAAACAAAATATTCAGTATTAATAATACGTTAATCGAAATCCACAAAACAAAATAAGTGTGATTGGAAGGTATGTTCAATGCCTTTTAAACGAAATATCAATTGAAGGTTCCATATAAGATTTTTAATCGCAGTGGCCCTGTGACGTCATCTACGTTTTCTTTCAGAAAATATCAAGCTGATGGAATCGTGAGTGAAGTATTCATTAGTTCATTTTCAAGAGATATCATATTAGCTATTGAACATATATCAGTAAGATAGAAGAATTTTTGAAATCCTATTTAGAATTTTGAGATGTAAGTACTGATAAATAAATAGATACTGTTGATCTAATTTTAATGCTCGAATGCAGATAATAAATCAATACAAATGGACCGAATACATTGAATAACTGTAAGATAACTGTCAGTTTGGGACTTGGCCATTTGTGAGAATTCTAAGAGTGAATTCACATCAAATGTTCAAAATGTGCTCTCTTATCCTCAAGGCATTTATAAATTCTTTCTCGTTTGTTGTTAAATATATGTTTTAACATTTTTGGGCCATTATTTTAGCAGCACATTGTTATTGACGATTGGGGCTTCTCAATATTATCATTATCGTAGTGTCACTTGAAAACCTGATCTTTCAGATATACAAAGATAATAAATTCCAAGGGAGCCAAGCCTGGAGGGCGTATTGGAAAGGAAGGCTGGAGTCCTCGACTTATTATACGGTTGCCATAGAACTCAAATAGCTTAGATTTGCAGAAGTAGTGAGGCCAGTTGCCCCATCTACTTGTTGAAAATAACCCAACTGTATTTCTTCGTCATCTAGTTGCTTTATGAATGGCTCGAGCATTATTCTTTTGTACCTTTCACCATTAATTGAATCATGAAAGAAAACTGGGCCATATATTCTACGACGAGAAACTGCTAACCACACACCAACTTTTTTCGGATGTAATGGAGTCTCAATAAAACTGTGGGGATTCCCAGATGTCTGTAATTTTGAGGATTCACATAACCCGACAAGTGAAACCAAGCCTAATTACTTAAAAAGGCCAATAATCTCCCGACGTTAAGATCATTTAGAAACCAATAGCAGTACTCTTGATGACCTGGAATATCTATTGGTTGAAGTAAGGTTGCTGAACCATCGTTATTTTGTATGGGTAAAAATTCAGTTTTTTTTTCATACTTTGTGGCAAGTGCAAAAGGTGACACCAGACTGAAATAGTAATTTACGTAACAAGTCCGGAAAATAGGGTTTTTTTGGACGAATAGACAAAATTCTAGGACGAGCGTAAGCGAGTCCTGGAAGTCTATGAGTCCAAAAAAACCTTTTTCGGGCGTGTTGCGTACAATATTTTTTCGGCAACCGTGTTTTTCTAGACTATTCGAAGGTTTTCGACCGATTCGGTTCGAAATTCAAATTCGATTTGACATTTCTAATCGCTCGTTCTGACCGAAAACGTCGACCGTGAAGGAGCCGCGTTAAAATTCGCCACAGAAATACGTGAAACGTCAGAAGTTCGTCGATTTTCGCCGAAAAGTCACATTTTCCTATCGTTCTTCCGGGAAAACGAAAGAGTGAATCGAAAAAAGGGCTCAGCTACGGACTAATTTCGAATCTCGTCTTCGCGTTCCCGCAAATACCGTCGTTCCGAACGAGGTTTTCATAATGTATTTACAATGACCAAAACGACGTGATTCTTCCCGGCCTAGTCCGGGAAGTACGTACTTCCCGGACTAGGCCGGGAAATGCTTCTTTCTCAAAGAAAAAGCGTCCGGAAAGTTTGCACTTCCCGGACGGTTGCCGAAAAAGATAATTTATTTAGAGACATTTTAGGATTTTGATCAACTCGTGTTCTCAGTTCTTTAACAACTTATTGCGAAACTTGAGGTTCTCCTGTCGATTTTCCCTTGTTAACATTTCCAGTCTGCATGAATCTGTTTATAACACCTCTGTTGTGGGCTTTCAGAGAAGAATCTAGAATCTGGACATCAGGATATTTCGCCAGATATTCATTTTTACAGGCCTCTACAGAGTAAGTCCATTCACTATTGTACCATTGCAGTAATAACTGAACTGAATTTTGACGAATTTTAAATCAGTTTAATCCGTTTAGAAATTCTATGTTATAAATAGAATACAAGAAGTGAGAAGTGTCAAATAAAAGTCCAAAGCCATCTGCGATGTTACAATCATTTATAAACCTCCTGTATAACCGTTCAAAGGATACGAGAGGTGAAGGCGACTTTTGACAAGCACTGTAAAAGAAAATACGTGACACACTCAGAGCAATAAATAAAATAGTTAAATGGTCCAATATAAAATCTGTCTCAATTCAAATCAATTACTCACTCTTTCATGAAGAACCTGAACTGTTCAAAAAAATATGTACAGGTCAGAATGAAATCTAGTCGTAATTTATTCTCATTACACGGAAAGCAACAGTGAAATTGAAATAGTGCATTCAGTTAAATAGGAATTATACTGTATAACAAAAACGACAAGTATTTTTCTCACTGTCGACGTGCAAGAAACAGAAAAACACAGTTTCAAGAAAGAATTCACCGAAAATTGTCTATATCACAAAGCCTCCTTACAGGAAACATTAAGTCAAATTTATAATACCAGTAAATTAAAAAATTTAAAGACCCTCCAAGTTAATTAGTACAGAAACAAATATTAGTTCCGTCACGTTAAGTACAGTGAACGGGAGTTGGGTTTTTATAGCGCCTTGGTAACTGCTCCCAGAGTTACCCTTAACGTTAATTTGATTTTTTTTTATTTTACGGAATCAAGAAGTGTGTTGTGAGCTTATTTAGGTTATAAAAGACCGCATTCCTGTTGATTGGGTCATAAACTTAATTAAATGAAGACAAAGGGGATTTATTCAAATTGGAGAAAAGTCGCGGATTTAATTGTGAGTTTAGAGTGGCAGCAACACCCTTTTTATGAGGGTGTTGCGACGAGATAGCTTGTCGTGGGACAGATTCACCAGATAAGAAAATGCTAACGCCCACTCGTTAACTTTTGCAATCGGATATCCCCCTTTGTGATCCTGAAAATGTCCAGAATTCCTCGTCACACTGATGGTTGAACTTGTAGTATATAATCATTATCCTTCCTTTATGCAAAAAGTTATACATAAAGCAATAGCAAGACTTCTATGAAGACCAATTAAAACTATTTATTTTTTTCATCAATTAATTGTTTGTTACATGCAAAATTATAAAAATTGAAATAGTTACATGCAAAAATATAAAATTAAAAAAATAGTGAAAGTAAAAGAGAAACATCAAAATTGCACAAATATGAAAATCGAATTGTGATTGGCTCAGTGGTAGAACGTTTGACTTAGGAGCCGGAGGCCCCAAGTTCAATCCCGAGGCTAGGAAAGAAATTTTCTAGTCACGGTAATCGCCACCATTCATTATTGGGTCAAAAATTAACAGATGGCGTAAGGACGCAGTAACAAAGCCCACACAGAACTCAACTGATTCTCCTTATCGCTCAAGCTCTCAAGAGCTTATGAGCTTATGAGCTTATGAGCAATAATAGGAATATGAATAAAAAAATTTGAATATGAAAATCGAATGATAATCTAGGTAGAATATAATACTTAAATAGTATTCAGATCCTGCTGCAACAATAAGTAGGGTCGAGGCTTACTCAAACTGATTTTCAAAAATTGGTTCAATCACTGACGAGAAATCAGGAGCTTTTGCGCGCATTTTCTATTGTCTATTCAACTCTATTGGACACACTTTTACCATTAACGAACTTAGCCGTCGAAGCATCATGTCGCGCGGTCGAGGTATAAGTTGCTCCCAATGCAATACTAAAATCGACAGATATGATGACTCTATATCTTGTAAAACTTGTGGAAACAATTACCATATAAAATGTGTAAACTTGTCGGTGGAAACTTTCAACAAAATCCGAGCAGATTCCGCAACTGGCTGGTTTTGTGGGAGTTGCTGTGATCCCACCGAAGGCATTGTGAATCCCACCCCTCATGGTGATATTTGTGTCTCTAAAGAAGATTTTTTCAACTTCAAGAAACAAGTAGTAAGTGATCTTGCCAACCTATTTCGTGCTGAAATTGACGATCTCAAGAAAATTATTATTATGCAAAGTAAACAAATACATGAACTCACTGAAGTAATTCGCATATCGGCTAATAAAAACGTTATCAATACCCCAGCTGTTTCTATCATTTCGGATATTCCATTGACCCGGAATGTCGGGTCGGAATCACCTGAGACTGCGACCGAATTACATCTGGAACTTCCCTGCAATCAACACATCTCGATTCCGGGTGTGTGTACGGGGGGGACCCGAAATTTCAAGTCTGATTTATCTGCATCTACGAATGAATTACAGTTAGGGGTGCCGATTCCCCATGTTCAACTCGATTCTAGTCAGAGTGTGGGGAGGTCGTCCGAATGGACTGAGGTCACTAGGAAAAAAACGATTAGAAAAACAAGCAATAGGGTGGAAAATACTGCCAGGGATGGTACGGATGCATCCAATCAATTACGTCTTAGAAAACCAAAGCAGCTCTCGAGGCCTATTATTGGCACCTTGCAGTCAAGTGTTCTGAATGCTGTACCTAAGAGACAATTTTCTTCCATTCATGTTGCACGTCTAGGGCCAGAAACTACGCTGGATGACCTTCAAGATTTCTTGAAACCTCATTTGGCCGACTTCTCATGCTCGAAGTTGGATTCGAAGCAACCTAGTGTGTATTCGTCTTTTAAGATTGAACTGCCAGTAGAATTCGTGGATGTTGTGATGAATTCGGATTTTTGGCCAAAAGGAGTTGCTGTCAACAAATTTTTTCAGAAGCGCCGGCAGGCGAACACCAAGGTATGAAAAATATAGATTCAATTAGATCGGCGTTGCCTGAAAGTATGTGCACACGAGATGACATTATCATTGTTCAACTCAACGCTCAAGGAATTTCAAATAAAATCGACCATCTTGAAGTATTAACTGATTCGATTAATCCTGACATTATAAGCATTGCGGAACATTGGTGTAAATGTGAAGAAATCAACTTGATGACATTAAAAGGTTATTCAATGGCTGCTTCCTACTGTCGGCCCACTCGGGAACGTGGTGGAACAGCAATTTACACGAAAGCTATGTATCAGGTGGAGGAATTATTGTATGTTAAAAAATTTGCTGAAGAAATGCATTCTGAGTTCTGCGCAATAAATGTAAAAAATCCTACAAATTGTATGTGCATTGTAAGCGTCTACAGGCCTCCCCATGGTAACTTAGATCTGTTCACTCGGACATTATCTCATGTCCTAAACTATTGCTGTACTAGATCTGAAGCAATTTTCGTCTGTGGTGATTTGAATATTAATTTCTTTGATTCACACAACTCCCTAGGATATTTATTAATAAGTTTTGGTTTAAGTACCACATCTTCGGAACCCACTAGGGTGTTCACTAACAAAAATGGTGTAACTAGTTCCAGTAAGGTCGACTATATCTTGACAAATGTGAGCAGCGATTTAATTTCTGCTAATGTTATAGAACCTAACGCTGGTGATCATCGTGCGATTGTTTTGACGTTCAGTTCTCCTTCATCTTATAATATCCAGGAAACACCTTCAAGAATATTTAGATCTCTTTCTGAGGTTAACCTGATGAATCTCTCCTTGTTGTCTGCTACAGCAAGTTTTGATGACATGTACTGTACAACTGATGTAGATAGAAGCTTCCAAAATTTTTTCGATGTCATCTCTTCCTTGCTGGAGTGCATTTGTCCTGTCAGACGGTCATCATCGACTTTTGGTGCTGAGCGAAGTTGGATTAACGATGAAGTGAGACGAGCTAGCCATGATTTGAAGAACCTCCACTGGTTATTCAGAAATTTGAAATCTGATCAATCTAGACAAAATTATTTAGTGGCTAAGAGAAATTATAAGAAAATATTGCGAACAACCAGATATGACTTCTATAATGGCATTATTGATCAGTCGAATAACAAAAACAAAACTTTGTGGAATTTAGTCAGAACAAAAACTGTTGATCCTAACTCAAAGCGAATATCTTCCATCAACGCAAATGGAAGAGCTGTCTCAGACAGACGTGAATTGGCGGATATGTTCGGGGAGTATTTTTCAGGTATAAGCTCGGTAGCTGCTGATGAGCATTTCGGTGGGCATAAGTCCGGTTGCTGCACAGCCCAGTCAATAACAGATAATAATTTCTTTTTCTTCCCGGTTGTTGCTGAGGAAGTTAGCAGTATTATAAAAAATTTCAAAAATAATAACTCCAGTGGTTGGGATATGATTTCCGTCAAAGTCTTGAAGGCTATTTCTTCCCATATTTCGGAACATTTGGCCTACATCATTAACATGTCTATTTCATCTGGTAGATTTCCCACTATTCTGAAGATTGCGAAGGTGATACCGGTGCACAAAAAAAATGATAGGGAAAACATTGCTAACTATCGGCCAATATCCCTGCTGAGTTCGCTATCAAAAATAATAGAGAAGCTTGTCCATGGTAGGATGGTAAATTTTCTGAACAAAACATCGGCCATCACTAATTCCCAGCATGGCTTTCGAATGGGCAGGTCAACTGAAACCGCAGCATGTGAGTTGATCAACTTCGTGCATGGGTGCTTAGATGATGGAATATGTGTTGCTGGTTTGTTCTTCGATGAATCTCGGGCATTTGATTGCCTCGAGTTTGACTTTATTGTTGATAAGTTGTACACTCTTGGTTTCAGAGGTATTTTTCTGGAGTGGGTCCGTAGTTTCCTGACCGATCGATCCCTTTATGCAAGTGTGGATCAACATGATTCCAATAAATATCCTGTAGTAATGGGTGTACCTCAGGGGTCTGTTCTTGGGCCCTTATTGTTTATTATTTTTGTGAATGACTTACCCAATCATATAAATAAGTATTTTCCAACATTATATACTTTCGTTAAAATTTTGCTCTTTGCTGATGACACCTCCTTCCTCATTACAGCACTGAATCTGACGGAACTCAAGATGAGGTGTGAGCTGTTGGTACAAATCTTTTCTGATTGGTGCTACAGAAACTCTCTCATATTGAATGTTGAAAAGACTGCCTTCATTCATTTTCGAACTCGCAATTCAGGAAGTCGATTGATTTTGAATATTCCTTCTGGTGACTTGGAATCATCGGCCTTCGTGAAATTTCTTGGCCTTCACGTCGATATCACTCTGAACTGGAAGAATCATGTTGATCATGTTTGCAGGAAATTATCTAGTTCCTATTATGCCATCAGAACCCTAAAAAATATATTGCCATTGAACTCATTGTTGGGAGTGTACTATTCTCTAGTATACTCTCACCTGAATTATAATGTGATTCTGTGGGGTGAATCACCTGATATCAATGCCGTGTTTGTGGCTCAGAAAAGAGTTATTAGACTTATTTTCAACCTTAAACCGAGGGAGTCCTGTAGACCCGTATTCATGAATTATAAAATTCTTACTGTTCCCTGCATACACATCTTCAATTCATTGTTGTATATACACAAAAATTATAATACAATGTTAAAATGTTCTGAATATCACGAATACCACACTAGGCATAAAGAAACTCTCTGTTATCCAAAACACCGCACAAGTAAGTTCCAGCAGTCTCCATCATACAGCGGATCAAAATTTTTCAATCACTTGCCGGTAAGGCTGACGGCTTTGGATCATAAGAGTTTCAAAAAACAAGTGAAATCCCTCCTAGTCAAAGGATGTTTTTATAATAGGAATGAATATTTCAGCTCAACAATTGTTTAATTGAGTTTTTCATTAGGTTATTGTCTTATTTTTAGCTTAAGATATTTTCTGTTTTCCATCTGGTATTGATGTGTCCTATACAAACTTGATTTGTCTTACGGGATTAATAAATTATTATTATTATTATTATTAGCTGGCGGATTTGGACTCCAAACCTACTCTGAAAATTTCAGCTTTCTATAACTCATTGCGTTCGAGCGTAATCGTGCCAACAGCTGGCCAGACCGAATCAATTTTGACCGTGGATTCTTTATCCATCTTCGTCCATTTTCGGTCAAATATTCGAGAATTACAGACATTTGGGCAAATTGATTAGCACTCTGTTCCGAGGAACAAGAGAGCCAAAAAGACAATCGCGCAATGTTAGTATTGTGGGCTGCCATACTAGATCGAATCAATGGTGTCAGTAGGTATATCTCTACAAAGAATATTTTGGATTTCGGTTGAAAATTGGAACTATATTTGGGCTGTACTAGACACACTGTGTACAGAATTGTCGAGGCGAGTATAGAAACTTCCGGTGTATTAATGATTTGTTTGGATTTCTAATATATTTTTAGAGAGCTGTTCAGGTGAGCAGAATGCTTATCAATTCGTCCAAATGTCTGTAATTCTCGAATATTTGACCGAGATTGGACTCAAGCTATTAGTTCATATTCAGTGACGATGAATCCAAGGTCAAAATGATTCGGTCTGGCCAGCCGTTGGCACGATTACGCTCGAACGCAATGCGTTAGAAATCTGAAATTTTCAGAGTAGGTTTGGAGTCCAAATCCACCACCTAAGTTCGTTAATGGGCAACATCCACCCAGTGGTTTCAGAGTTATAGCCATCTGAAATATCGTGCTCCCAATAACTCGAAAAATACTGATCTGATCGAATTAAAGCGTGGTAGTTAGTTGTAGAATACCGACACGGACACTTAAGCAAAATTTTCTGAGGATCGCCTATTTCTGTAACTCAGAAACTATCGGTCAGATATCGTTGAAATACTGCGAAAGCCTTCAAAACTTTATTTTACAGTAAAGTTCTAAATTTGAAATCGATCGGATCTATATTGGTGAAGATATTGCTAAAATATCGAAATATTCCAATGATCGAGATGTACTGGTCAACTGGTTTTACACTCGACCAGCGAATTTGTCAACAGTTTTCGCTTCTTGGCGAGATGAAGAGAATTTAATGAATTAGATCGGCCAAAGTCAAATTTGACAAGTCGATATATCAGAGTAATAACATCCGTTCAATACCTACCTAGTGAGAATTGGTAGACATATCTTGAATATGATATGTAACTTATTTTACAGCCACGATTTCTCAATTTAAACGTGATCGGATAATATGTAACATCATAATTTTCTTAAATTAGAAATTTGAAAACAAGGTAGCAAAGTTCCGTAATAACATAAGTTAAAGTAACGGAATTCATATTAGTCATTTAGGTCTTCTGTAGCTCCGTGGTAGGGATTCGTCTTCTTGGCAAGTAGGTAACCGCGATCGATTCCCGTAGCCGAAATAATTGATTTTTTCCATTTTTGTTTCAAATTCTATCGGTATGATAACTTTGTGGACAGAATTAAGTCGATATTTCTATACAAGTATGCGAGTATTTTCGTGCATTATTAGATATTAAACAAAATATTTTTCTATACAAGGCGTTTTTGATAATATGACAATTCATAGGTCCTCATGACACAACCGTTCGATTCGACTGATTCGCATCGTGGGAATAATTCTCGGAATAAATTTTTGAAAATAAAACCATTTCTGTACATTACGCCGCCACAAACAAAGCATTGATTATTTTCGACCTAACAGTAAATGTATGTATTCGAATGGGTCCTTGCGCCACCACAAACACCGCACTTTTTATTTTTGACCAAACTGAATGTATGTATTTGAGTGGGTCCTTGCGCCACCGAAGATACAGCACGGTTTATTTTCGACACAACAGTGAATTATATGTATTTGCGTCGAAACTAATCGTTTGATACCATTCTCGGCCAAACGGTGGACCAGTGGATTTATATTCTTGGAAATATTGGGAAAATTATTTTTTTCTGGAGCTAAGCAGCTTTGGGCGAGTTCAGTACCTGGATGGTTGGCAACTCTGGCTATAAATTTGAACAGCGCGCCAAAGAGCAGTCCACAATGCTGTTCAAACTTGTTTGAGAAAGTCAGAGAGGCTGGTACAAAGTATTGGGGAAATTATGCGAATGATATCAAGCCTGAGTTAAAACGTACTTAGGCGTTAAGCGAGAAGGTGTAGTTCGAGTACCTGCCGGAGAAGATGAAAGTTTACCTGTCGAGGAATTGTATGAACTAATTGTTGGGAATATGGCACAATCAACTTTCCCAAATGTAATGATAGCTTTCCAAATATACAGAAGTCTGATAATTACAAAACTTCGTTCATCAATGCCTAAGAACCGTTCAATTTTATTGGCGATGATGTCAATTGAATATGATAAATCAGAAAAGGTATACCTTCAAGACTTTCTAAACTATTTTGTTTCTAAATTTTCTATATTTATTAAATTTAATAGTATCTAGGTACTAAAAAACCTTTCATTCGTTTCAATTTCTTATTGTATAAAGTGTTGGCATACCTAGGTAATATAAGATAAAAACGTAATTATGAATCAAATTAAGATAATGCCTATAGGGGTCCTGAACGGATCAATCCGGTCCCGGTGTACCATGTATTGTTTTTTTGATACATTCATTTTTATTTTCACAATTTGGTTGAAGTGATCGGTGGGTATTACCAGATTTCAGTGCAAATTCCATTGATTTCCCTTCAAGTTGTTCGGGAGAAAATCCTAAGAAAAAGGATATTTTTGCAGAGATAATCATAGAATATTACCCACTATTCCATCAAGAAGTCGTAGAAGTTTGAACATATGCGAGAAGAGAATGTCATTCAGACACGAACAGTCGTATATTTTATCTGTGGCCATTCCTCCGAACATAGAGATGGCAATGTTACATTCGCAGCTCGCTATCTTCCACCCGTCACCGGCAGCGTTCCTAATGACAGGGCGGGCTAATTGACACAGAATGGGAGCTCTAATCATCGAACCGCATACTCACTTGCCCTGACTTCAATTACTGTTTTGTCTCACGAACTCAATTTCTATGCAAGCGCTCGTTCCCCCGCCCACAAACTAGCTACAGGTTGCTTGGCCGCATGTTCATTTAGTGTGTAGGTGGATGACACTTCTCATTCTTGACTTCTCTTTGGACACGTACGCGAGGCGTTGAGGAATGGCAAATGGGTTTGTTCCTTTAATTTTTGCGGCAACAAAGGATAACGAGCATGATTTTATTATATCAAATGCACTGATCGTATATCATCGTCATACTACGTTGCATTAGTCAACTTTCTAGGAAGTGGTCCCTTGTGGAACATATCCCGAATCACAAAATAGAATTTACGGTTCACTCGCATAGAATCTGATAATTTTTATACCCTGGCTAAAATGTCTAAAACAATGGTGTATGAACTCGTTGTTTGACAGATAAAAATTGGACAAAATTGACCCACATTGTAGATGTTCCATGGCGGCGCCACCATGTCAATCCCATCGTTTTCATTCGTCGATCAACGTGAGATCTTGCGAATATTATGTTATTAATATAAAGTATGATAAATTCACCCCTAAGTGTAACTTGTTGATGAATGTTGGCTAGGTATGGTTTCCTTATTCGCTAATACGGAATTCTAACCTAAAAAGTGAGGTAAAACGGTCAATGCTTGAGGTTCAGACATTTTACAGGCATCTGTTCAGAATGACGAATAAATTCATTTTCCGGAAAATGGTAAAACAACATCGGATCAGTGCATCCACCAGTTTATAGACATCTATAACCACAAGGCCACGATGATTACGATCATGCATCTAGGTCCATCAGGCGCAGTATAAGAATATACAGTGCGCATCAAAATCATGGACCAAATTCATTTTCTCAGAAGAAAATTCTTTTTTTTCTTTTTTGAAAAATATTTAAAAAAAAAATATTTTTTCTTGAAAATATCTGTAAAGAAGATACAAAGACCTTGCAAAAAAAGTACCACAGGGCCCACTTTCCCTATTCAAAAAATTTAGAGGGTTGATAGGATGGCACAGGGTGCAACAAAAATCCTTCAAAAATGCATAAAAATTTGGTAAAAGTGAAACAAAAATTGACCTGTTTCAGGATTTTGTTGCCAAATATTTTTCTTCTGTGAAAATTAATTTGTTCCATCATTTTGACGCGCACTGTATACAGGGTGAGTCTTTAAGTTGTGCATTAATTTCAACCAAAGATTCCCCTCGTCAAACAAAACACTCTTTTCATTTACCATTTTTCCAAATTTGGCTCTGGTGAAGAGATACAGTCTGTTGAAATTTCGAAAAAAAAAACAGTTTTTCTTTTCTATCTTCGACATGGATATTCTGAATGGAATGAATTTTAGGGTGAAGTTTTCTATAACTATGATACATAATTTCCAATTAACAGTTTTTTCTTACTTCCACTCGTTTCCTAGTTATAGACTCGTGAATTCAGAAAACCATGAGAAATTAGCATAAAGAAAGGAGATTAAGTTTAGCTCAAGTTATTATAAGAATCTACAATCATTTTAGAAAAAGGAAGTATTCTTCATCATTTCTCCTAAAACGTACTGTTTTCAAGATATCCTTCTTTGAATGATAAAAAGTCTGATGAAAAATCCAGAAATTTCACTACATTTATCAATCCGCCCCTGGATAAGGAACCCTCAATCAAAACCAGAGATATGATACCTCCATATCTCTGATCATATCTCTAATCTTCATAAAACTTTAAATAAGTCATAAACAATTCAATGAACATGGAAAAAACGAATAAAATATGATAATTTAGTAAGACTAGCATTGCAAAACACGATGTTTTGCCCTACATCAGCTGATTTCTATCATTGCATATCACTCTTATGTTGGAGTCAATGCCTCTCTCTCTCTCTAAGCTCTTCTTCTACTTATTATTAGATCATTGCTATGAAGTTCGAAGTTCGATCATCGATTATTAGTGTTCTGTGCTGTGATTTATATTGAGGTTGGAATTGGAATAGGAATAATACGAGTCAATTAATTTTCAAGTATCATTGAAGATATAGAGGATATTTAAAGATTTTTCTTAATAGAAGATCATGAAATTGTGTATATTATTATAGTGGAAACAATTGGGTATTCAATTATCAAATGGATTGAATAGGTATCAAGTTAAAGTTCACTGTTTTAATATTCAAGAATTGAAGAAATTTCTGCTGAAAATGTTGCATGAAGGGCCAAATCATATTAATGGAGTGAGTAAATAAGTTTTCTCAAACAAAGTCAGTGAATTTCAAGCATCAGATGATACAGATCATAGACAACATATCATAATGATACAGATTTTGTCAATGTATATGCTGCGCTTGTTTAATCACATCAGATACATCTTGAGATGTCTCCGATTTTTGGCTCTCTAGTTCCTCGGAACTGAGTGCTTATCAATTTGCCCAAATGTCTGTAATTTTCGAATTTTTCGATGAAAATGGTCTTAAACGATTTGGTTCGACTCACTGATCAAGAATCCGTGGTCGGAATTCATTCTGTCCGGCCGGTCCAGCCGGCCGGCCGTAGGCATGATAACTCTCGAACGGAATGAGCTAGACAGTTGAAATTTTCAGAGTACGTTTGGGAGATGAATATCTCGGCTAAGTTCGTTATTGGGCAAAAAAAAATTTTTTTTTACAGAACAAATTCCAAATCAAATTTTTTTCAACCAGCAGTTTCACCATAAGAATCCAATGATATCATTTTTAACTCTAACAAGCTAATAGTTTCGGATATATGATTTTTCATAATGTCAACTTATTTTCCTGAGACATGAGATTATCTAATCAATCGAAGAATTATGAGAATAAAGTGTATTCCGAAATGTGAGCGAAGTGAGAAAAATCTCAGTTGTTTGCTCCGAAATTAGTTTTTCTCAGAAAAGTCTTACATTTCGGAACGGAACATGAAGTAAGAGATCTGAGAGTAGAGAGACTGCTTTTCATCCATAGACATAGAATGTTCAGTTCTCTCAATTTATGTCGATACTGACGGAAGGGAATATTATAACTTCAAAAATATTGGGGTTGAAATACTCGTATTTTAGCGATGCAACGGGGACCTCACCCAAAATTGTTTGAAAATATTACGTAAATATTGAAAGCATAATTCTGTAGTTCGAGAGAGGAGAAAATTTGATGAACGTAGATCAGGAAATCGAAATCGATTCTGTCCAACCGGCCGGCCGGCCGTAGGCACGATAACTCTCGAACGAAAGGAGTTAGCGGATTGAAATGTGCAAGGTGCAAGGATTTCAGTAGAAATATTTTTTATGAATATTTCCGAAACAGATCACACGATCTATCTGAAATTTAGCATCAAATTGTAGAATCATGACCTTTATACGCATGTGAAGTCTTGTATTGACCAGATTACCGCAAAGTGTCAAAAAAAAATTTGAAAATTCAAAAAAAGTTTTTCTACAATAACTCTCGAACGGAATGAGCTAGGTAGTTTAAATTTTCAGAGTAGGTTAGGGGGATGAATATCTCGGTTAAGTTCGTTATTGGGCAAAATTGGCCAGATTTAATTTGATTTCTTCCATGGTGCAGTTCTCATTCTCAGATTGCTCATAATCTTGATAAATAAACTATTATTTGAATTGAATTTCCTTTAGGATGCAGTTCTATCATATGAATACATTGATATAATTCCCAACTCTGAGAAACCAATACTTTCGGAGATATAATTTGTCTGTTTGAACTAGAGCGCCAGAAAGCTCCTGTCCACGGGGCTTGAACCCATTTTTTATTACGTCTCGCAGATGTGATCATAGAATATTTTAAACAAACGCTCATGATGGTTATTAGATGTAAACAAAAACTCATAACAAAACAATAATGACTTGTGACTCGCCGCGCGCCGGTAGTTTTCAAATGTAATTATTTATTTGGAATTACTTTATATTTATTAAAGAGACACTTTGGTAACTTTAAGTACCTGCAGGTAAGAATTGCGAAGCTACTTAGCATTTCATTTAATAATTCGATTAACGGTATACCCAATTAACATATTGTTACTGAAAGAACATTAAAATATGTTGAAATACAAGATGAAGAGAATCCACCAGAAGTCTTTGCGGAAGAAAATAATGATAGGGAAGCTCAAATGGAAAGGGAAAATCTGAAAAATTTGTTTTATATTATAGAAATCTTGATTAAAAACAAATTTCATGTTCGGCTTTTCTTCCCTGGAAACTGTGAAATAAAGTTTGGTACTATGACTTTGTAGTACATTTCAGTAATATAAAATGAAACAAACAGGTAAATAGAACTTGGTAGCATATTGCAATAAGAATAAAAAAAATACTTCAGCCTTTTTCTATGGCATCACAAAAATAATAATACATAAAGGTAATAACAATAACTCTAATAAAATAATAGTACAAACTTAATGATACAGGACTTTGTTAAAATATCTATTAAATTATCGAAACTACTCTGCAGCTTATCTATTCTCTGCATCTTTTCTTGGTGCCGCCTCTCTATTACATCTTCTCTTTTTGACCTTTTTCTTGCCATTTAAGACACTACAGAGCTTGCATTAGAAGTTGAGCTATCTCCATTTTCCCTTTTATCTATATTATGTACAATAAGGCCTTTGATGCTACTGCATGTTGCAGGCGCCACTATTTCAGGCTTTTTATGCAAGAAATCATTCATGACATCGAAATATTTCCAGTATGCTCTGCCAGTTCCTGTAGTGTCAATCATTTTTTTGTGGTTTTTATTTTTATTCAGAGAGAGTGTCCTATTGAAAGTACTGGATAATTTGTTTCCTATTTTTTCTGAAAGTTTGCAAACCTTCCCAGTTTGCAACAATCTCGTTTATTAAAAAAAAGTTCAGATTGTTCACACCAGAGCTTCTTCTCCTGGTGTTCTGTAAGAGATAACAATCAATATTAAAAGATTAAAGATGCATCTGATGTGGGTAAACAAACGCAGCAATACAATACGAGTTACATTACAAGTAATCTATGTTCCACGTACAGAGAAAATTTAGGGGAGTATCAGCCCATTGTAAAGTCTTTAAACGCTTATAACTTTTTACCTGAGCCGAATCTGGACGGACAAGTTTGTTAATGGGCATAATCGGTCTAACGGTTTCCGAGTAATAATTATATTTTCAATCATTACTAATCTGATCAAATTGAAAGTTGGTGATTAATGGTAGAATAGAAACCTAAGGACGCTCGTGAAATTGTGTGAGAATCGTATCGCCAGAGAATTCTAAAAAAATTATTAAAAAATTTTATTTATGTCACGATAACCTGAGAACGGATAAAGTTTGCGACTCGAAATTTTCAGGTTAGCTTGTGCATCTGAATGCGACATTTGAGCTTGTTTATAGGCATAATCGGCCAAACGGTTTTGGAGTTATACCCATCTGAAATTTGGTTTTTATTTCCTCAATAACCGATCCAATTCAAGGAAGGTTATTAGTTGTAGAATGCCAACGCGAAAATTCTTGCAAAATTTCGTGAGGCTCGTATCACTAGAAATTTTTTAAAAAACATTGAGAAAAAATTCTATAAATCAGAAACTATTCATCCAACATGGCTGAAATTTTGCGAGAGGCTTCAGAGCCTACCAAGTTCTGAGTTTGAACACGATCGTATCCGTATTGTTAGAGATTCGAGCAGCCTTGTGTGAGTTAATTAGCTGGATGGGTTACCATTGCCTCGATAACTTTCGAACGAAAGGAGATAGGGATTTGTAATTTTCAGGGTACGTTGCGCATCCGAATGGGAGGGTTAAGTTCGTTTTTGGGCATATTCGGTCTAACGGTTTCAGAGTTTTACTCACCTGGAATATTATTTCCTCGATAACTAAGAAAAAATAGACTCGATCGAATTGATGCTTGGTAACTAGTTGTAAAATATCGACATGAAGACGTGCGAAAATTTTTGTGAAGACCGTGCCACTAGAAAATTTTAAAAAAATTACGGAAAAAAAATTGGTTCAAGCACTGACGTGAAGTCAGGAGCTTTTGCGCGTATGTTCTATTGTCCGTTCTGTAATGGACACTCTTAATCGAATTTACCATGGTGAATTCTTGATACCTTGATACCGTGATAAATTCTTAGTCGAATGGTAAATTCGATTAAGAGTGTCCAATAAAGGAGAACAGACAATAGAATTCACCATGGTAAATTCGATTAAGAGTGTTCGATATAGGAGAATGGACAATAGAACATACGCGCAAAATCTCCTGTCTTCACGTCAGTGCTTGAACCAATTTTGTTTATATTAATTAATGAATTTCAAACATGAGGTTTACATGATTTTAAATCAGATACCAGATCGAAATTTAATTTTCGCAATATTTCCAAAACTACAAAACTAATCGAGCTGAAATTTGGTACTCGATTTTAAAATGGAAGCTTGATTATTTGTTTTTTGATAGTTTCTGAAATATAAAATTGTTTATTTTTTTGTTGTACGATCCTCACAAAATGTCTGCAGAAATTATCTAGTCTGCATAACTACCAAGTTTCAATATCAGATGAGCATTTGTTGAGTGATTGAGGTAACAATATTTCGGATGGTTTTAAGTCCAAAACCGTCTGGCCGATTATTCCTATTAACGAACCGTCGCATTCGGATGCGCAACCTATCTTGAAAATCGCGAATCGCTATTTCTTTCCATACGAAAGTTATCACCGGCCGGCATTTGGGCAAAATGACAGTTCCCTATATCATGCGCCCAAAAACAAAACATTTTCTTAAAACAATCACCAACAAAACATTACAATGCTGGAAAGAACTGTACTGAGACATTAGTGTGTTGGATTGAACTTAGGTGTGGAGAGAGAGAGAGAAAACTCACAGAGAAAACACAAATAACATAATTTCCGTTGATCTTTACAATAAGGAAGACAAGGAACATCAATACCTATATGTTCGCGAACACAAACCAAATAATATAATATGTTACTAAAAAATATTTTCATGGCTTTTTTCGCGCTTGTTTTAGGGTGCTATCATTTTGCCCGAATGTTTGTAATTTTCGAAGTTTTACATAAAATGAGCATAATCGGTCAAACTACGGTTTCGTGGGTGAAATTTTGTTTTCCCAGTAACTCAGACGATACAGATCTGACCAAATTGAAACTTGGTAACTAGTTGTAGAATACCAACAAAAAGACTTTGCGAGTGCAATATCAATATCCATTCGGCCTTTGTGGATTACAAAAATGCATTTGACTCTATCGAGTCGTGGGCAATAATGGAATCTCTAGATAATACCAGAATAGACTCACGATACACCAGATTAGGTATTAAATTATATATACGACCACGCTACGATATCAGTTATAAAATAAATGGACCTAAAAACGGTTGAAATACGCATAGAGCAAGAAGTCAATCGAGAAAATACTATATCGCCAAAATTATTTACACTGGCTTCATAAGATGCATTTAAGACTTTAAATCGGGATCAAAAAGGCATATTGATGGAATATGTCAACTTAAACTGGAAACTATGCTTAAGGAACTACAGCAGGCATCGCAAAGTGTCGGTTTGGAGATGAACATATCGAAAACAAGTACTGTTGAAGGAAATTTTCGAATCTAGGACGAAATCATTTTACCTATAGCAACGTATGGAATGGACACAATGCCCCTTACAAAGAAAAGTATATATCGACTATATGCACACAAAGGACAATGCTAGGTTTGAGTATGAGAGATAGAGTGCGAAGCGAGGAAATAAGAAAAAGAGCTAAAGTTTTTGACATCGCGGAGAGAATAGCACATCTAAAATGGCATTGGGCTGGATATGTAGCCAGATAGGATGTAAGTAGATGGGCATATAAATGTCTTAGGTGAACAACTTGGGAAAACCAAAGAAGTGGGGGGAGACCATGGAAGAGATGGTTGGAAGACATCAGACAGGCAGCCGGTAAACACTGGTATCGATTGGCCCAGAATCGAAAATTATGGAAAGAAAAAGAAGAGGCCTACAGCCACCAGTGAATGAACTAAGGCTCTGAAGAAGAAGTAATTTTTTTTTTTTATTTTCTCCAAGAATTTTATAACGGGTCCGCCAAATAACTTTTTTTTTTAAATGCATTAAAAAAAAGCTACTGAATATTTTCTTAAATTTCTTGTTTTATTTGAAAGTACAATCCTTCTGGTTAATAATGGAAAATAATTCGATTCAAATGGCTGCCTCAGCTGGCCATGCAGTAGCCTACACGATCGGTCCAATTTTTTAGCACATTATCGATTGTGTGCAGCTGTATTTCACCAATGGCTTCACGAATATTGTCCTTTAAAGCGTCAATTGTCTCTGGCTTGTTGGCGTAACACTTATCTTTGACGGCACCCCACAAATAATAGTCCAACGGTGTCAAATCGCAGCTCCGAGGTGGCCAAACGACATCAGCTCTGCGGCTGATAATGCGATCTTCAAAAACAGGGCAACTCCTGAACCAATTGGACTTTGTATGGCGTCATAACTAGGTCTTTATGCAAAATTCGTCTAAATGATGTCTCCGAAATGTTCAATTCTTGAGAACGACGGTGAATTGATGTTGATGGCGCTTCACGCACACTTTCTGCCACAGCAGCAATATTCTCAGGTGTACGCACTGTTTTTGTCTTTTCACGCTTTGGTTTATCGATGAGGATGCTAGTTTCTTTCACTTTTTTCACAAGATAACGAACATGCGGAGCTGACGGTCCTTCTCTTCTTCCAAAATCCGAACGCAATTTTCGCACACATTCTGCAACATTACCATGATTTTCAAAGTAATGTCGCAATATTTCCCAGCGTTGTTCAAGCGTATACACAACCATATTCGTTCAGCGGAAGGATACAACTAATTATCTGTCAAATCAGACATGAGCTAAGTGTTACCATTCACGAAATAAGCACTAGTTGAAAAAAAACGTTAGATGGCGGGCCCTTTATTTCAAGAACTATACGACAGCATCCGCTGAAATTCCGCACATATTTCTTTGAACCACCATTTCGAGTACCGAATTTCAGCTCAATCGACTCTGTATGAGGCGTGTAAATATAATGGAACATGCGCAAAGCACCTGATTTCACGTCAGTGCTTTTTGCGCTCATGTTCTGGGGAATATCACGTTATCATTTCGTCCAAATGTCTGGAATTTTCGAATTTTTTGACGAAAATGGTTTCAAACGATTGGGTACGACTCCCCTATGAAGAATTCTAGGTCAAATTTGATTATGTCCGGCCGGCCGTCGCCACGATAACTTGAGAACTGAAAAAGATAGTGACATTTTCAGGCTAGATGGCGCATCCAAAAACGACGGACAAGTTCGTTAATGGGCATAACGAAATTTTGTGGGAATCGTAACACTAGAAAATTTAAAAAAAATATTTTTCATGTCACGATAACCTGTAAACAGAAAGAGATAGCGACTTGCAATTTTTAGGAAAGGTTTTGCATCTGAATGCTACATTTGAGTTTGTTAATAAGTACCCATCCGAAATAATTTGGTTGTTATTTCCTCAATAACTCGAAAAATACTAATCTGATCCAATTCAAACATGGTTATTAGTTGTAGAATGTCGACTCGAAAATTCTTGCAAAATTTCGTGAGGATCATATAACTAAAAATTTTTTTAAAAATCATTGCGAAAGCCTTCAAACCCTAACTCAACTGCCAAAAATTCCAAGTTTGAACACGATCGGATCTATATTGTTGGAGATCCGAGCAGCCTTGGGTGAGTTCAGTTGCTGGTTGGTGACGGTTGCCTCGATAATTTTCGAACGAAAAGAGATAGGGACTATTTGTTGGGCATGCTCGGTTGCGGATGTATACCCATCTAGAATATTATTTTCTGGATAACTCAAAAATACAGACCTGAATTGAAACTTGGTAACTAGTTGTAGAATATCGACATTAAAACGTGTGTGATTTTTTGTGAGGAACGTAACACTAGAAAATTTTCAAAAAAATTATGAAATAATAATATATATCTAATGATTACTTCAGAACGGAAAGCGATAGCAACCTGCAATTTTCAGGGTAGGTTGCGCATCCAAATGCGACATTTAAGTTCATTATTGTATTGTATATTATTATTGTATATTATTATACTGATCCTTCTAAGTCTTCCCCAAGGAGACCCCTCATAAGCTCTCGAAGAGCTTGAGCGCGTAAGGAGAACCAGTTGTGTTCTGTAAAGGCTTTGTTACTGTGTCCTTAAGCACAGCACTGTTAATATTTTACCCAACAGTGAATGGTGACGATTACCGTGACTAGAAAATTTATTTTGTTGCCTCGGGATTGAACTTGGGGCTTCCGCTCCCAAGTCAAACGCTCTACCCCTGAGCCAACCGCACTGCATTAACTGAAATTTTGTTCTTATTTCCTCTATAACTTGAAATATACAAATCTGATTCGATTAAAACTCGGTGATTACTTGTAAAATGCCAACCTACTAATGTTCAAGGAATTTCGTGAATATCATATTGTGGAGTTACTTGAGGCGCAAGTTTTTTCCTAGTTCAATTCCAATAGAATACATAATTATGTCAGAATTAAAAATTCTGTGATCATAGACTCTCTGGTTACTGAAGTCTATCATTAAAATTGTATGAAATGTATTCATATATTACAAAAGCTGAGAAAAAGGTATATGCCGATGCTTAATTCGATTAAGGGTGTCCAATAGAGGTGAGTAGATAATAGAACATGCGCGAAAAAACTCCTGATTTCACGACATTGTTAGCTAACATGATTCGCTTAGTGTGGACCTGGCATTACGATTTTCCCAGATTTCTAAAAAATCGTAGAATCGGGTGCCAGCATTAGATATGATTTAATGTAATAGATTAATTAATCATGCTTCATTTGTGCATTGGAAATAGAACATTGTTTCCAACTGTTAAAAAATGCTTTGGATCAGGATCTCTCTATTTTCCCATTCTCTAGACACTCAAATTCCCCATTTCGCCAACTTAACGGATTTAATCAACTTAAAAGTAAGCCGTGACGTCACAGTTTCCAATTTTCTTAATTCGCCATAATTTCCTGGTCCCCACTAACTACTTTGAATGCACAATGGTCCTAGTCACTATACACTTTTATTGCGTCTATTTGAGTTAGCTCTTGGAAACACGCAACCTCGAACATATGGTATGACATTCGTTCGTACCTGTCATTTTCTCAACGACCAATGGGATTTAAGCCGAGCAGAAGGCCAATTCACTTTAATTCTTTTAAAAGTAACAGGCCAGTCACTTGTTCCACTCTTCAATTTGAGGGGGACATGAATGAGCTCGCTTATCCCTCTAGAGAGGTGCAATTAGACTGTATATATTTACGAGTTCAATAAAGGGTTAATTAGTTTGAGGCATATTGAAATGGGTATCAGCAGCGGGAATTCTAATTAATTATTCCACTTAGCTTTATGGAATATACAGGATGTTGACACTAATAGCCTTAAATCAACCGAATAAATACGACATTGTTGATATCGTCTATTTACTAAACTATAAAAATTTTTCAACGAATTACTTTTGAATGAAGGTTATTTCGTAACGTCACTGAATCGTTCAATACCTATTTATGTTATCAGTTACGAAATGACTAATTGGCGCTCTAGTTCCTCGGAACTGAGTGCTTATCAATTTGCCCAAATGTCTGTAATTTTCGAATTTTTGGCTGAAAATGGTCTCAAACGATTTGGTTCGACTCACTGATCAAGAATCCGAGGTCGAAATCGATTCTGTCCGGCCGGTCCGGCTGGTCGGCCGTAGGCACGATAACTCTCGAACGAAAGGAGTTAGACGATTGAAATTTGCAAGATGGGTTTGGAGCGTAAATATCTAGAACAAGCTCGTTAATGGGCGAAATCCATCTAGCGGTTTCGGAGTTATGGCCGATTTTAGTAAAACACATTTTTTATGAATATTTCCGAAACCGACCACTCGATCTATCTAAAATTTAGCATCAAATTGTAGAATCATGACCTTTATACGCACGTGAAGTTCTTTATCGACCAGGTTACCGCAAAGTGTCAAAAAAAAATTTCAAAATTTTCAAAATTTTTTTCTAAAATAACTCTCGAACGGAATGAGCTAGGCAGTTGAAATTTTCAGAGTAGGTTAGGGAGATGAATATCTCGGTTAAGTTCGTTATTGGGCGAAATAGGCCAGATGGTTTCAGAGTAACGAAAAAAAAATTTTTTTTTAAGCAACAAATTTCAAATTCAATTTTCATTTTGTGATGCAATTTCACCATTAAAATCCATCTATATCATTTTCAACTCCAACAAGCTAATACTCGTAACTGTGTAACGTATTACACAGAAGAATTTCTCTAATTGTGAATAAAGTCTCAAGAAATTTTCAAAAAGAACTTTCGTATAGTCAGGAGCTTTTGTGTGCATGTTCTATTATATATTCACGCCTCAGACACCATGACGAAATACTGAATGAACCTTGGAGCCGTCTTTTTAGCGTTAATACTTGAACTAAATTCAAACTTTCAAATAAAAAAAAAAGTTCGTTAATGGACAAAATCCAGCGAGTGGTTTCGGAGTTATAGCCATCTGAAATTTTGTTTTCCCAATAACTTGAAATAGTATATTACGCACCGAGGGAGAAAAGTAGGACATTCACGCCCGCGAATGATTATCACCCGAGCCGAAGGCGACGGTAACAATCGCGGGCGAGGATGTCCTACTTTTCTCCCTAGGTGCGTATACAATTTTTTTCTTCTCCGTCTAATTCACTTTCATCAGAGTTAATCAAATCCATTTTTTATTATATTTGTCGGTATTCACTGAAATAATTAACCTTTTTTTGACTCAGATGTCATCAACTTGAGATATAAACACGCGGTTGCTAGGTAACCGGGAGATAAAGTAAAGTACCCGCATGCGCACATTTGCCATCTCACCGGGAGAGAATCGGGTACTTTTGTCCCGTGTGACAGGGACTAAAAGTAAATTTTTCATCCCGGAGGAGAAAAAAATATTTATATGATCTAATTTAAAGCGCGGTAGTTAGTTGAAAAATACTGACATCGAAGGCGGATGCAAAATATTTCGAGGATCGCATGATTAGATAATTTTAAAAATTCTGTATCTCAGAAACAATCTGTCAGATATCGTTCAAATTCTGTGAGAGCCTTCAAAACCTTATTGTACAGTAAAGTTTTAGATTTGAACCCGATCGGATCTATATTGGTGAATATATTGCCGAAATATCGAAATATCCCAACGAGCGAGATGGTCCACTGGTTTTACACTGGACCAACGAAGTTGTCAACAATTTTTGACGTGCCTGGAAAGAATTTAATGAATTATCATGCATGTGCTTAGATCGGCCGAAGTCAAGTTTGACAAGTCGATACGGCACTAATAATATTCGTTTAATACCCAGTGAGAATTGATATATTTTGTCTATGACATGTACCTTTTTGCAGCGGAGTTCTCGATTTAAAATTTATCGAATAATATGTAACATAATTATTTTTTTCTGAAATTATGGAATTCAAAATAATACCGTACTGCTTCTCTAGAGTAGTGGTAGAGATTTTTCTTCATACCGAATAGGTACCGGGATCGATTACCATAGCCGAAATTATAGATCTTTTTATTTTTTTTTCACTAATACTAAATATATAAATAATAATACTAAATAATAACTTTGATAAAAGGGTTATCGACGGATTTAAGTCAATATTTTCATAAAATTACGTTAGTATTTTTGTATATTATTAGATATTCAATAAATTACAGCTATAAAGGGCATTTTTGATAAAAAGTCAATTCATAGCTCATCATGGGACAACTGTACGATTCGACTAATTCTTGTCATAGGAATAATTGTCGGAATAAACTCTTCAAAATAAACTACTGCTATACAGGTGTTCTTTATCTCATGACAAAATTGTACGATTCAACTGATTTGCATCCTTTCGTCGCTAATAAACAAACCACTGGTTATTTTCGTTCCAACAATAAATGTGTGTATTCGAATGGGTCCTTACGCCATCACAAATAAAGCACTTTTTATTTTTGACCCAACAGTGAATGTATGTATTGGAAGAGATATCTTACGCCTCCACAAACACAGGATTGTTCATTTTCGAACAAACAGTGAATGGGTGTATTTGAATGGGTCCCTACGCCACCACAGACACAGCACTGTCTATTGTGAATGTATTTGAGTTGAAACTAATATATCAGTTCATAAAAATGTCAGGCTCAGAATTTGAAAAAACGTTTATTTTCTGAGTAAGACAAATTTGCTTCCCAATTCTAGACTATTTTATTCATATATATAGACTATAGGTACAAGTCGTTTTGGCTATTCAAAATTGCTATTGCGTTATTTTTCACAACCCCACAAAAAGCAATAAAATTACAAAGTTTACAATATACCTAAAGACATAGTCTTGAAGAGTCAGATCATCGTGTGACTCCGGGTCCGTACTCATTTAATTATTGGCTGGCCCGACAGAATCGATTTTGACCACGGATTATTGATCAGTGAGTCGAACCAAAACGTTTAAGACCATTTTCAGCCAAAAATTCGAAAATTACAGACATTTGGGCAAATTGATAAGCACTCTGTTGCGAGGAAAAAGCAACTTTGTTTCGTCGCGACTGTTTGACTGATCCAGTGCACTTAATTTTCCTTATTACCTTTATCGTAATAGATTTCAAAAAGCCTTTAAAATTTAGTAACTCAACATTTTTCGCTAGCTATCATATCTTAGGAGATAATCAGTTGTTTCCACAGATATCAGCGTCCCTGTATGTTATACCAACAAATGCACAGCTTTCACCAAACTCGTTTCTTGAAATGAGATGTTCTTTACTTCACTGAGCATCTAGAAAAAATATTGTATTCAATCAATATTATCTACTAATAAAATATTCTGACATATTCATGTTGTTGACGCGATAATAACATGAAAATATTCATTCCGTAAAAACAATAGTACCATCGATATATGATTAATCATAATTCCCAGCTCTGGTTAGTCAGCAAACTGATATTTTCTAGCATCGACTGCACCAACCATGCACTCAATTCTATTGATATCGACTAAACCCACCTGCTTAGAGCAATTTCGACTCCTGGGGTTAGCTGTGGTGGCCATTAGGTCTATGTATCTCTTAGGGGACATGCACGTAATTGATATATAATTTTAAAGTCCCTGGTGTTTTGGACAATAATAGTTATTATCGAAATGCTTGTGTTTGCATGCTGCTGTCCTTTCATTATTAGCTTCTACCGTTATTATTAGCCCAATTCCACTAAAAACCTAAACACATTTGTATGATTACAAACTTTCTGGGTTGGCGTGTTGAATATTTCTAGTGGTCGAGAAAAATTCATTCGTCTGTCACTCATCGAAGGACATAGAATATTTAGGAGTTCGATTCCTACATATATGATTTGTAGGTATACCTACAGAATGCATCCAAAAGTAGGTTCCATAGAAGGTTGAACTAATCAAAATGAACTTTATAAAAAATTGGTTCAAGCCCTGTGGACATGAGCTTTCGGGCGCTCTTGTTCAAACAGACACATTATATCTCCGAAAGTATTGGTTTCTCAGAGTTGGTAATTATATCAATGGATTCTTATGAAAGAACTTTATCCTAGAGAAATTGAATTCATACATCATAGAAGAATTTAAATTCAACAAGAGTGCCAAAAATTATCAATCCAAAACCAATAAAGGAATTCTACCCAACAACGAACTCATCCGAGATATTCATTCCTCAATTCTATGATGAACGATAATATATATGCTTTCCTCAAATCCACTCCACTACTCCAATACTCCAATACACCAATATTCCAGTTTTGTTTTTAGTGGAGATATTCTGAACGCAATATTATTAACTAACCATTACCATTCCCATCATATGAATTGACCATCGGCATGAAAATATCAACCAACAAAAAGTACGATATTATATTATAATTCTCATAAATCTACGATTGCTGAAATGAATTAGACAACGTCATGTCTCAGGAAAATAAGATGACATTATAACAATTCATACATAGATAGATAAAACTACATATTGAAAAAAAATTAATTTGGAATTTGTTATGTAAAAAAAAAAATTTTTTTGTTAGTCCGAAACCATCTGTCCGATTTTGCCCAATAACAAACTTAGCTGAGATATTTATCTCCCAAACCTACTCTGAAAATTTCAATTGTCTAGGTCATTCCGTTCGAGAGTTATCGTGATTTGTCCGGCCGGTCGGCCGGACAGAATGAATTTCGACCACAGATTCTTGATCAGTGAGTCGAACCAAATCGTTTAAGACCATTTTCGTCGAAAAATTCGAAAATTACAGATATTTGGGCAAATTGATAAGCACTCTTTTCCGAGGAACAAGAGCGCCGAAAAATCTCTCGTATTAATGCTTCAAGATATAATAGAACAAAGTTCATGTGAACTGAATATTGAGTCCTGATCAGTTACGTCCACCATAGATGCAAATACATGCGTATACTGTCTGACATATTTTCGGCTGAAATGCGGTCCAAATAATGTCAAAATACTTTTGTTCTTCTTCAGTTTTTGCCGATAGATGTCGGCACTTTCTAGTAAATTCTAGTAAATTTTCTAATTTACCGATTTTTGCGCGCATGTTCTGGGAAACAGCGTGCTGTCATTTCGCCCAAATGTCTGTAATGTCCGAATTTTTAGCAGAAAATGGTCTCAAACGATTAGGTTCGACTCTTTGATGAAGAATTTTAGGTCAAATTTTATTATGTCCGGCAGGCCGTCCGGCCTTTGCCACGATAACTTGTGAAAGGGAAGAAATAGTGACCTGATATTTCCAGGGTAGGAGGTACGTCCAAATGTAATGGATCAGTTCGTTAATGGGCATAATCGGCCCAACGGTTTCCGAGTACACATTTTGTTTTCAATCAGATCCAATCAAATCAAAACTTGGTAGACTAGTTGTAGAATACCAACATAATAATATTATGTGTGGAATTTTGTGAGGATCATATCACTAGAACATTTTGAAAAAATTATGAAAGAATAAAATTTATTTCATGATAACTTGAGAACGGAAAAAGAATTGAATTTTCAGGGCTGGTAGCGCATTAGAATGCGATTTGAACAATTTCACGAACAAAATAAAATCACTTCCGACACAAATATCATACAATTTTTTTTGTACAACTGCCCTATTTTAATAATAAAATAGGCGAATTTGGAATGACATTTTAATAATCAAATAATCACAAGGTTGTTGTGAGTGGCAAACGTTGCAAACGCTATGGTTATTGGTTACTAACAAATGCTTTTTTACAAATAGAAAAGGCGCTGTCATTTAAATTACGTTATTGTCCAATTTCTGTCTTTGGTTCTTGACTGCTTAATATGTTTGTCGATAGTGCAATAATAAATAAAAGTGGGGATTTGGTTGTTCCCGAGGATATTGGGAGTCTGCAAATGGAATAACTTTGGAACTCCTACCTAAAAAATCAGCAGTACGACATTGCATATACCAATTTCCTGGCCTGGTGTAAATTGAAAATGGGTTCAAGCCCTGTGGACAGGAGCTTTCTGGCGCTCTAGTTCAAACAGACATATTATATCTCCGAAAGTATTGGTTTCTCAGAGTTGGGAATTATATCAATGTATTCATATGATAGAACTGCATCATAAAGGAAGTTCAATTCAAATGATAGTTTATTTATCAAGATTAAATGAGCAATCATGAGAATGAGAACTGCACCATGGAAGAAATCAAATTAAATCTGGCCAATTTTGCCCTATAACGAACTTAACCGAGATATTCATCTCCCTAACCTACTCTGAAAATTTCAACTACCTAGCTCATTCCGTTCGAGAGTTATATCTATGTCTATGGATGAAAAGCAGTCTCACTACTCTCAGATCTCTTACTTCATGTTCCGTTCCGAAATGTAAGACTTTTCTGAGAAAAACTAAGTTCGGAGCAAACAACTGAGATTTTTCTCACTTCGTTGACAATTCTTCGATTGATTAGATAATGACATGTCTCAGGAAAATAAACTGACATTATGACAATTCATACATAGAATTATTATATCATTGTGTGACAACGTTGAAATACGATTTATTATTGAAATTTTGAAAAATCATATCTCCGAAAGTATTAGCTTGTTAGAGTTAAAAAAGATATCATTGGATTTTTATGGTAAAACTGCTCATTGAAAAAAAATTAATTTTGAATTTGTTTTGTAAAAAAAAAATTTTTTTTGTTACTCCGAAACCATCTGTCCGATTTTGCCCAATAACGAACTTAGCCGAGATATTTATCTCCCAAACCTACTCTGAAAATTTCAACTGTCTAGCTCATTCCGTTCGAGAGTTATCGTGCCTACGGTCGGACGGCCAGACCGGCCAGACAGAATGAATTTCGACCACGGATTCTTGATCAGTGAGTCGAACCAAATCGTTTAAGACCATTTTCATCGAAAAATTTGAAAATTACAGACATTTGGGCAAATTGATAAGCACTCAGTTCCGAGGAACTAGAGCGCCAAAAATATAGAAGGGAACTTCAGTGAACCTGTTTTCTTAGCATACTTACAAGAAAAATCAAAAATATGGAGCTCATCAACTTTGTGGAGCAAATTTTCAATGATCGAGTCAAGCGCCCTTGATAAAAATGTTGTTGATGTTAGTAAATATTTCAAGGTAATGGCATATTTAAAACGGAAAAGTGAAGGATTTTGTCCCAAAAAATGAAAAATTCTCACATATGAACAAGTTTATAAACGAGGCACCAGATGAGAAATACTTGACGGTTAAGGTTGCAACTATTTTTGGATTATTTGGAGCCTGTCGGTGTGAAGAATTGTGAGGCATTAATGCTAGCAATTGTTCTAGTTGTACGATTAATATAAATGGTCATAAGTAATTAATTGCAAGACATTAATGATAGCAATTGTTCTAGTTGTACGATTAATATAAATGGTCATAAGTAATTAATTGCAAGACATTAATGATAGCAATTGTTCTAGTTGTACGATTAATATAAATGGTCATAAGTAATTAATTGCAAGACATTAATGATAGCAATTGTTCTAGTTGTACGATTAAGATTGATATTCATAAGCAAAAATTGTTGAATATTGATACTAAATAAAAAAATTGGTTGAAGCACTGACGTGAAGTCAGAAGCTTTTGCGCGTATATTCTTTTGTCCATTGTCCTGTATTAGACACTCTTAATCGAATTTACCATGGTGAATTATATTGTATGTTGTCAAGAGAATACACAATAGAATTCACTTATTCATTTATTGAGGAAATAACAACCAAATTTCAAATGGGTATAACTCCAAAACCATTTGCTCGAGTATGCCTATAAACAATATCAAATGTCGCTCAACCTAACATGAAAATTTCAAGTCGCTATCTCTTTCCTTTCCCAGGTTATCGTGACATAAATAATATTTTTCTTTAATTTTCTAGCGATACGATTCTCACAAAAATCACAAACAAAATTAGGTTTGTATTCTGCAACTACTCACCAAGTTTTAATTCGATCAGATTAGTAATCGTTAAAAACAAAATTATTACTCGGAAACCGTTGGGCCGAATATGCCCATTAACGAAGTTGTCCGTCGTATTGGGATGCGCCACCTACCCTGAAAATTTCAAGTCGCTATCTCTTTGCGTTCTCAAGTTATCATGGCAATGGCCGGTCGGACAGAATCAAATTTGACCTCAAATTCTTCATCAGTGAGTTGAACCTAGTCGTTTGAGACCATTCTCAGCAAAAAATTCGAAAATTACAGACATTTGGCCAAAATGATAACGCGATGTTCCCCAGAAAATATACCGCCGTATTCACAAAGCATTCAATCTCCGTTAAGTCCTAACTGAGGTCCTCAGTTAAGGATAAATAAGAATCGCACCCTCAGTTAAAGTATGTAACGATGCTGAAACAGGCCTGTTTCACGTTAATTTTCAGTTAAACTGAGGTTGCGATTCTTATTTATCCTTAACTGAGGACCTCAGTTAGGACTTAACGGAGATTGAATGCTTTGTGAATACGGCGGATAGTGTTTAAATTCTATTTAACACTGTGTTAATAGTTATTTATGAAACAAGGATGAAAAACTTACTATTATAGTCGAGTCTGCAAAGCAGGCGGGACCATAGACAGTTTTTCGCAGAGGTGCATATTACATTTTTTCGTCGACCTCTACATATTCTAATGAATTTCTGACTTCTTAAATAATTTCACAATAGCAAATGACACATACACTTATGTTTGTATTGAACCGTATCCATAGTGACCTCAGTACTGACAGTAATTACTACAGACACTTATGTTTGTATTGAACCGTATCCATAGTGACCTCCGCACTGACAATGATTATTACAACACTTATGTTTGTATTGAACCGTGTCATGCCGTATTCATAGTGACCACAGCGGACGAGAAAGTAATTTTGCGGACGAGAAAGTACTTTTTCGTCCGCAAATAATAGTCCGCAATAAAAGTCGATTTTACGAACGCAAATTAGTACGTAAAATGTCACTTTTCATAGAGGTCGATTAAATTGTTATTTGTGCAACTAGTTGGGAAAAGTATCATTTTTCGTAATGAGCGTAAAAGATTGCTAGTTACGAAAAATAGTGTTTTCCAGCGTGTTTCACACAATATTGTTTCTAATTTTGAATAGGATGTGACTATTTGAATTCAAATTAAAAGTATCAAAACGTCCATACAAGCCTTCCTCGTCTAGTGAATTCGGAGATATTTATTTTTCACGTCGTTGCTATGGAAGTATCGTTAGTGTCATATTTCGTAATTTCGATAGTGTTTTGTCTATGATTTTGATTGTCAAAAAAGTGGAAAATAATAATCGTTTTTGGTTTCACAAATAATTCCTTGATTTTTTTGTAAAGTAGAACAATATATACTGCAATATCCGATTTAGAGAACAACGTACCAAGGGACATTGAGGAAGCGGCTCAATCTGCGTTATCTACAATTATTCCTAAGAAGTCGAGGAGCAAGTATGATTTGTCCTATGCCAATTTTAGTTTATGGTGTGAACACAAAAAGATTACCCATTTGAACGAAAAAGTTTTGCTAGCGTATTTTTAAGGAAAAAAGGGAAGGAAGAATTCAACCTTGTGGAGCTTATATTCGATGTTAAGAACCGAATTGGGCTTGAAAACAAATATTGACATCAAGAAGTATACAAATTGGTTAATTTGCAGTTCCCTCACTGATTTTCAAAATATTCTGTATATAATATCTGCATGATGTTGATATACCACAGTTTCAATTTTAGCACTGGCAAATGAGTATTTTTCGAGAAAATTCAAAATGACAATTGAAAATTGGAATTGTAAAATATCTAGGAACAGCTTAGAAATATCAAAGTTATAATTGTCATGTTGATAGATTTATTGAAAATATAAAATTATGAAGTAGTTTATGGGAGAGAAACCGAGGTAACGGAAAAATAAATGAAATTATCGAGTTTGAAAGAAGTCAAAGTGCCCAAGAGAAGAATATTAAAGGCTCCTAAAGAAATATAGAGTTGAAATTGGTATCAAGTTAAAGAGGATATTATTCCAGACAAAACAATACAAGAAGAAACAAGTTATATAGAGATATCTCAGTTTTTTGAAAGGGAGAAGATTTTAAGACAGAAATCGAAGGAGGATACAAGGATTTCATTAGATTAAAGGGAGATAATAAGAGAGAAAACGCAAGAAAGAAATTGAAGGTGGATTCAAGGAAAATATTAGGTTAGTTAAAGATACTAGAATCATATTAGGTTCAATATATATATATGCATGCTAAATCTATCCAAATGTGTTTTTGTAGCAACCGGTTTTGTCCATTCATCTGTATTATGATAGACACTCAGAAACGTAAGCCCAAACTGGCAGCCATGTTAGTTTTAACTGTTTCCAGGCCCGGCTTTAGAGACGCATTTCGCTTTTCATTATTTCGAAAAAAAATTGTATCGTGAAGTGAATTTTGATGATTTTAAATAGTGGCAAAATAGTCCATTTGGTGGAATCTAAACGGGGGGGGAAGTGAACGAGAGTGCTAGGAGGGGTAATATATTCAATACGATGAATTTTTTATTTCAAAAATTTACTCCAAATTTCAATTTTCGTCATAAATTTTACCATTTTTCTCATTTTATTAGCCAAAAATTTGAAAATTCTAAGCTATCCTATTGAATTTATTACCCCACCCAGTTCACTCACCATACCGTTAGATTGCTCCAAAATAACTGATTTGCCACTATTGAAAATGATCAAAAATCACTGTACAATGCTTATTTTCTTCGAAAAACACGAAAAAGTCGAAATTTACGAGGGGGCGGTAAACTGCAAAATTACCTACAAATTTACTGGCGTTTTTGAAACGACATTCTGCCTAAAAAGTGAAAAGTTTTCAGTAAAGAAAACATTGCCCATTTTCTGAAAGAAGCTTCCGATGAGCAACATTTAATGAATAAGGTAGCATTGATCGTTGGAGTTGCTGGAGCTTGCCGAAAATGTGAATTAACTTTTCTTCGCGTAGAGAATGTAGTATTTCAGGAGGAATTTGCTAAAGTAACCATTCCCAACACAAAGACGAAAGTATGTCGAGAATTTGTTATGACGGTATAAATTGCATCGAAATGGTAAAGAAATACGTTATGCTAAGGCCATCAAATGTCATGCATGACAGATTTTTTGTCAAATATTTGAATGGGAGATATGGAGTTCAACCTGTAGGTATTAATACATTTGGAAATTTGCCGAAAATGATCGCCCAGTGTTCAAAGTTGCCAAATCCTTCTTTGTATACTGGGCACTGATGTTTTCGGCGGTCATCGGCTACTCTCCTTGCGGATTCTGGAGCTGATTTGCTGAAACATATACAGCATGGAGGATGGAAGTCTAATTCAGTTGCTGAAGGTTACGTGGAGAATTCCATAATTAATAAACAGAAGATTGGGACAAACATCCTAGGAGAAAATTACATGGACAATACGCAAATTAATTCTACACAGAAAACTACGTTGTCAGCTGGGGTCAATATCACTAATTTCTGAAATTGTGTTATTAATATCTATAAATAATTTTCCCATTCACGTGTTAAAGTTACCTAATTAATAAATTTATTGATCTTCATAATATGTAGTATATCAAATTTAATGACATATACAGGGTGAGTCTTTATGTTGTACATTAATTTTAACCATGTATTCCTCTCATCAAATGGAGCACCTTTTTCATTGACCATTTTTCCAGATTCAGCTCAGGTAAAAAGTTATAAGCGTTTAAAGATTTCACATTGTGCTAATCCATCCCTGAACTAAAGACCGTTCAGGTTCTGTTGAACACAGAAACACTGGGATTCAATATCGCATAATTGTATGAAAGCTTTATTATCTGCTGCTCGAAATTCAATTAAATTGTTTAAGATAACTTATTTACTCACTCAAGACTAATGAAATGGTTTTAAATAATCTTTATGCTGCATTTTTGAAAAAAATTCTTCCTGAATATTAAAACACTGACCCCAACTTAGTTTTCATTGAATATCTTCAATATGTTCATCGCCTATTAAATAGGGTTTAATATGGGTAATATGGTTTTGGACAGCCTGAAAAATTTTTTGCCTCTGTTCTTCATTATTTGTCAAACCTTGATTAAATTTTTCAGCTAGTGCTACTCCTCGCTCGGCAATATCATTCACTACCTTCAAGTTGTTGAATGTTTTGAGACACTGTTGATATTCTTGATTAGTTTCCCATGTCCTTGGTTGTGAATTCAGAAATCCGTAAGGAAGATTAAATTGTTTAAAAATAAATACTGAATTCGTCGTCGCAAAATCCCTTATGTATCTCTCATTGAAGTTATGGCACTAGAGGCCACTGCGTAACGTTTTCTTGACTTCTCAACGATTACGGTGCAGTTAATTTTCTCTACAATTTTTAATTTTAGTTCTTGTGAAACAGTGTTATCAAAAAGAGCCAATCACCAATATTTTCAGACATTGTTAATAATTAAAATAACTAATGATAATGTTAATCACAAATACGGAACGCAACGTTGACTATAAGTAGACGACGCTATGAGGTTAGTGTAGACAAAGCTTTGTTTGTTACCCCCGCGACGCCAGTGTTCAGTAGTAGGAAACAAAGAAAGCGCTGTAATCAAGCGGAAAATTCAGTGGGCTTATTCAAGGTCAAACCAAAGTTTGATTGTTGCGCTGAGAAGAGTGGGAGATCTAAGTTAACAAGAAGTAAGCGGCGCTAAATTACACACGTACATTTCACCTCTTTCTTCTCATTTCCCTTATTTTTAATTTTTAACTAATATTTAATGGAATACAAAAATTTATAACCTATCTATCTATGAATGAAACACCTTTTTTTTTCAATTGATGCTGACATATTTCGGATTATTTACCTTTTTTACCCTTTCATCTTTAAAAACAAGGTAATTAGTTGAAAAAGTAGTGTTAAATAATAAAAGAACAATATTTTTTATAATTTTACGTGATTTTTGATAAAAATTTAAAACTTCATAAACTTAAAATTGAAATATCTCAAGCAGTATTAAAGTTAGCGATTAAGCGCTGACAAGTTTTTTTGTAGAAAATAAAATTTCCTACAAGTTTCTCATTTACGTTTTTTCTATAGCTCTTGTCATTTACGAGATAAATGCGAAAAAACGTAAATTTCATGAAAAAATCAGGTTTAGTGGCCCGTACTACCTCGCCGGTGTGAGTTACGACTTCGCCGCAGTAGGCACTTTTGTAGAGCGTTTAATGCTGAGAAAATCCCCATTTTGGACGAGGTGATACCATTAAATGAGCTATAGAAATTAAAAAAATAAAATCAAAGTTCCCGTGTATTTTAAATGGAAAATCTTCACACGCCTTGGTCGAGTACTTAAAATTAATATTAAGGGCTCAAACTTTCAGGGAATTTTTTTTGGGGTATTTCCAACAAAATTTCACGATGAGACCGAAAAAAAAAATAGTCGCAAAAAAAAGCACCCTAATATCCACAGATAATTAAGTATATCAAAACCCAAGTTTCTTTGATAAGAAAACCTTGATGAAAACCGACGAATTCTGGAAACAATCAGACAAGTGACAACCTCCTATACACGTATAATAATATTTTTTATACTGTGACAGAAGCAGGCACAGAAATGTAATACATTAGGTTAGCCACAGAATATATCGTTCGGTCCTAACCTAACATTTCAGCGTGTTTATTAAACATGTACTGTAAATTCAGTACATAATAATTGAGATGGATATGTGGAATGATTCTTATAATTGATATTAAACGTTTTTAACACTAAACACTATGAAGAAGTTCGTTTTATATTCACTATTGGGGATAAATGGAGATAAATTCAAAGATTAATACAGATCATGGTAAGCGTATTCATTTATTTCCCAAAAGATAAGTTACCATGCGATTCAAATTGGTTGAATAATTATTGGCTTTTGTTTATAGTTTTTATTATGATTGAATGGTAATGTACAAACACTACAAAAATATTATTTGAGTTATAGAGGTTATACTAGCTATACCTCTTTCTATAAGTGTTAGCTTTGAGATCAATACTCAGTCTATGTCTTTATTCGAGCACATATCATCTGTTATCCTATTCCAGGTCCGGGTTGATAAAAAAAGTTAGATTTCTGGAATTTTATCATATTTTATGTCATTCAATATTGAATTTTTTAGGGGGAAACGTTTTAGGGGAATTGATGAAGAGTAATTTAATTTTCTAAAATGATTGAGTATTCTTAAAATGACTCGAGATAACCTTCATCTGCTTTCATTATGGTAATTTCTCATAGTTTTATAAATTCGCGAGTCTATAACGAGGAAAACAGTAGAAGTAGGAAAAAACTGTTAGTTAGAGATTATGTGTTATAGTTATTGAAAACTTCACACCAAAATTAATTTCATTCTGGGTAACCATGTAAAAGCTGCAATAGGAAAACTGATAATTTTTTCAGATTTCAACAGCCTGTATTTTTTTTCCTGTGCCGAATTTGGAAAAATGGTAAACGAAAAATGTGTTTTATTTGATGAGAGGAATCTATGGTAAAAATTAATGCACAACTTAAGGACTCACCCTGTATACTGTAGGTGTAAAAAGGTACATAGATCAATTAGTTTAGTCTTACAATGATTCTGTATTTTTCACAATTAATGGCGAAATTTACTTTTCATCAACAGTTGCGAAATATTTTACTTTTCGTAACCAGTTGCGAAATGTAAAACGTTTCAAAAGGTCGATGAGTTTTGAAAAGTGTCACTTTATATTGCTTTATATGTCAAAATTAAAAAAAAAATTGTAACACGCTTCCATGTAAACATTCACTTTAAACAATGTTGGCTGTTATTAAAAGTGTAACTTTTAATGGTAGTTGTACAAAAAACCCTGTATATATTGATACTGCGCCAACGGGTGAGGCTGGAAGTAAAATCAATTACAATATCGCTCATTCGGTAGATTTCGGAATACTCAGCATACCAAACTTGATTATAAATAGGCCTCTAACATGGTCATAAGACTTCGGACACGTTGCATACCAACAAACCGACCGTACTACCAATGTAGCCCGATGTCGTGTCTTCGACACCAATCAATATCACATTAAGATAACCGATTTCGCATAATTGAAAGTGCATGAATCGATCGGTACCGCCGGATTTGCATCAATGTATGAAAATTGCCGCGATTTCTTTGCGATAATCCGTTTTGCCAGGTCTCCGACAAAAAGTTAATAGACCGTTTCTTGTCGATTGCATAAACAACGCGAAAAAATCATTAATAATGGTTGCAAATTGCCGCTTAAACCCGGGAGATGTGTTTAACCGATAGACGGTGAGCAAAGCTGCGGTTTTCTAATGATACGTAGGAGCCGGCCGCGATGTACTTACGGACAGAACTGCGGCAACTGCGTCATTAGACGAATTACGTGAATAGGTGGAATTTGAAGTGATGAATAGATCAATTCGAATTAAAGCAGACGTTAGATGTGCATACCTGTCCTTATTCCGGATATTCAATAACTATGATCCATCCGTTCCTGGCTGGTTGGAAAATTGGATGTTTCTAATTTCTAATAACGACATATTTGCAGCTTCAGGAATTGGGTGAGAAGTTGTAATCTTGAGGTGTTTCTATTTACTCATGAATGTCGTGGTAATGATAAACTGCGGATACCTAATATACCTACAAAACCATTAGCGTGTGTTCTCGGAATTAAATAAACCTTCGCACAGCGGTTAGCAGGTATGAGAAAATGGTACCGCCAAGCATTCATTGGTATTAAGACTCGAACTGTAATCGATTCCAATAGGATTTTAGAGACCTTTGGGTCAAACTCCGGGCAACGACGGCAATTTGAATTCACCCCTGAACTACATCAACATCAACACCAAAGCTTCTGGCCCTTCTTCCCACTGGGCACGTGCCCGGGCCCCGCGATGGATTGGGGCCCCCTGCCTCCTAGTAGTCCTAGTCCTAACTCATTATCGAAACATACCCGATAGCTATTCTATGCTTGCTTGAAAAGCAGGATTACCGATTGCAGCTTTGATAAGTTTAATCTTAATATATATATTTCTTGTGTGCGTGTGTATGTGACTGAACTCCTCCTAAACGACTGGACCGATTTTGATGAAATTTTTTGTGTGTGTTCGTGGAGATTCGAGAATGGTTTAGATTTACAATTTGGTCTACTGGAAAATGTTTTTGGCGTTGGAGTTTGAGTTGGCGTTGAAGTTGGCGTTGGGGTTGGAGTTGAAGTTGAAGTAGGTATTGTGGTTGGCATTGGTTATGGAGTTGGCGTTGTAGTTGGAGTTGTAGTAGTTGTAGTTGGATTGGAGTTGGAGGTGGAGATGGAGGTGGAAATGGAGATGGAGGTGGAAATGGAGTCGGAGTCGGAGTCGGAGTCGGAGTCGGAGTCGGAGTCGGAGTCGGAGTCGGATTCGGAGTCGTCGGAGTCGGAGTCGTCGGAGTTGGAGTCGGAGTCGGAGTCGTAGTCGGAGTCGGAGTCGGAGTAGGAGTCGGAGTCGTAGTTGGAGATGGAGTTGGAGTTGGAGTTAGAGTTGGATTTGGATTTGGAGTTGGCGTTGGCGTTGGCGTTGGGCAGGCGTTGAGGAGGCAGTACGAAGTCTGCCGGGCCAGCTAGTATACATATAAAAATTGGGTCAAGCACTGACGTGAAGTAAGGAGCTTTTGCGCGTGTGTTCTATTGTCCATTCTCTTGTATTGGACACCATGGTAAATTCGATTAAGGGTGTCCAATACAGGAGAACGGACAATATAATTCACCATGGTAAATTCGATTAAGAGTGTTCAATACCGGAGAATGAACAATAGAACATACGCGCAAAAGCTCCTGACTTCACGTCAGTGCTTGAACCAATTTTTTTTTCCGTAATTTTCTTGAAATTTTCAAGGGTACGGTTCTTATAAAATTTTAAACACGTCTTTATGTCGGTATTCTATAACTAGTTACCAAGCTTCAATTCGTTCGAGTCTATATTTCTTGATTTATCGAGGAAATAACATTCCAGGTGGGTATAACTCTGAATCCGTTGGAATGATTATGTCAATAAACGAACTTAACTCTCCCATTCGGATACGCAACATACCCTGAAAATTGCAAGTCCCTATCCCCTTTCGTTCGACAGTTATCGAGGCAACGGTCACCAAACCATCTGCAGAACTCATACAAGGGTGCTCGATTCCCCAACAATATACAGGGTGAGTCTTTGACCACTGCATTAATTTTAACCAAAGATTCCTCTCATCAAATGAAACACTTTTTTCCCTTAGCATTTTTCCAAATACAGCTCAGGTAAAAAGATACAGGCTGGTGAAATTTTGAAAAAAAATCAGTTTTTATTTTGTAGCTTTGACACCCTTTTTTCGAATAAAATGAATGTTGGCTTAAAGTTTCCTCTAACTATGATACATATTTTCGAAATATTAGTTATTTTCTACTTCTACTGGTTTTCTAGTTATGGACTCGTGGATTCATAAAACTAAACGAAATTAGCATAAAGAAAGCATATGAAGTTTTTCTTGAGTCATTTCAAGAATATTCCATCGTTTTAGAACATTATAGTATTCTTCATCATTTCTCCTTAAACGCACCGTTTTCGAGATATTCTTCATTGAATGTTTTAAAATGGAAAACTCCAGAAATTTCACTACTTTTATGGATCCGTCCCTGAGCGTTGGAATCCCGAATCAAACTGTAAACCACGTTACCATGCCTTATTTTCGTCCGCCAACAATGTCCTAGATAATTTATATGCGGGAGTGTATTAGCACATTGTGAAATCTTTAAACGCTTGTAACTTTTTACCTGAGCCGAATCTGGAAAAATGGTAAACGAAAAAAGTGTTTCATTTGATGAGAGGAATTTTTGGTTATAATTAATGCAGTGGTCAAAGACTCACCCTGTATATATCTGATCGTATTCAAACTTGTAACTTGGCAGCAGAGTTAGGTTCTGAAGGCCCTCGCAAAATTTCAGCTATGTCAGACCTATAGACAAATTCAAATGTCGCATTCAGATGCATAACCTAACCTGAAAATTTCAAGTCGCTATCTCTTTCCGTTCTTAGGTTATTGTGACATAAAAAATATTGTTTAATAATTTTTTTTTTATTTTCTAGTGACACGATTCTCACAAAATTCCACAAACGTGCTCAGATGTCCACGGAAAAAAGTCATAATTTACATTCAAGTATACACATAGTCTTGATGAAATATTCTAAAAGCAAGTTATTTCATACTTGAGTTGGAACTATTTATCTTGAAAGTAGAAAATACTGCTTTTATTCAGAGAAGACACATATACTTATTCACCAAGATTACGATACATTTTATTGAACATGTTATATTCTCAATACAACAAGGCCACTTCAATGAAAGCAAGAACCGCTATTGAGTTCTATTGAAAATGATTTAGTATTCTCTAAAGAAAATGCAAGACTTGAGCCAAAATTATTCAAAGTTGATCCTAGCCTAATTTTGACATTGAATTATATGGAACACTATTTTATAGCTAGAATATTAATTCTTAATTGAAAGAAATATTCTACTGATGAAAGTGTCTCAATAATTATATTGAGAATAGCTCTCATGGTTGAAATCTAAGAGATCTCATATGGATTTAGGTACAACTCCACCCAAGAACAGGCTATTCTTTTTCGAAATACTATTCTATGCGCAGTCAAGTCTCAATACACTCAACTATCGAGTATCGATTGAGCAAATCCACATATCTGCACCGGGTGGAAAGGTTGGCGGCAGACATTTTGGACGCGGATCCAAAGGGAGCATGATCACGATCGGCAACAACTAGTGATTTTATAAATTTATATAATATGTAATAACGAATAGGAATAATATTTTAAACGAATGGGAATTGGCCGAGTTAATTTGAGTATTCAACAGTAAGTAGGTACTTATATTTACAGTGATGATTATCACCTTTGCAGATAAGAAAAATCATGTCCTTTTCAAACAGACATTGTGACAACTCTATTATGCACTTCCGGTTCGTAAATTAGGTTTGTATCAGATTGAATTGATAATGATTGGCCAGTAATACGTTCCCATTAATGATTTGATATAATTATGAAATTTGTACATACGATTTGTTTTTTTAGAGCATGAAATATCACCAGAAAATATGTTTAAATTATCTGAAGAATTCGTTTTTAAATGACATTAGGTATGTCATTCCCACAATAGATCATTCCATTAATAATACTCATTTAGTACCTATCTCAATTTTAAGTAAAATCCACATTATCCTTAAGTTATTCTAGTTTATTTTCCAGCACATATTTTCGTGTACTCCTGTTAAAAAAATAAAAATATGTCGAATATTTAGCGCTCTATAATTTCATTGGAACCCATATTTCATTTTTCAGGAACCTGATTGCAACAAACTGTTCTGCAACTTTTTACTTGTCACTTGGCACATCGCAGCAAAAAAGATAACAATCCGTTTCACCAAAATGCTGAGCAAAATATTGTGCAAATGAATCCCTTTACAAATTCTGCAAAGTGTAAAATAGTGATGTTGTTTTGTGCATTCCCTACTCACATTTGTACCGATTCTATTTTTCGTAATGAACGACATTCAAATGGTATGGAGTGTCAAGTGGTACATCATTGAAAAGACATTTTTTTTGTTCATGTCCTTCCAACTATCTGAATTTTTTTTGACAACGTGACTTTGACCTCCCATATTTATTCAAACTATAGTCCCATATATGTGCGTCGCAACCTTAGGCAAAGGTTCCAACAATGATAGCTTTAAATACTTAGCTATCATTGTTACAATATTGCGACGCTCAGATATGGGGCTAGTTTGAATAAATACCCAATGCTATTTTTTGAAATAAATAACATTTTGATACTAAGTAGATGACGCTGGAGAGAAAATTAACTTCAAATTTTCAAATATGGGAGGTCAAGCATCACGTCGTCAAAAAAAATTCAGATAATTGGAAGGACAACAAAAAGAATTATTTTCTATGATGTACCACTTGACACTCCATATTATTTGAGTGTCTCTCATTTCAAAGGGAATGAAATTGAAGAACACTTCAAAATTGATATGAGTTTCACTATACTCGGAGGGATAGTATAGATGATTTTCAAACAATTTTAAGAATAATATTGATATGATTAGAAATATTCTCATTTCAAGTTTATTACTCATTACTCTGCATTAAGGAAATAGTTATTATTATTATTATTATTATTTATTGAAGATAAGAGCCAAGTTAAACAAAACTATGGCGCTCAGAATACATAAAAAACATAAGGCAGTTTCAGCGCACAATTTTACAAACTGAATTGGTTGAAGCGGTCTAAATTGTTTTTGAAGTTATTGACACTGTCACTGTTCACCACCACAGGCGGAAGGTGATTCCAGGTGTTGAAGATGCGATTTGGCAAAAAGTTTTCTCTGGCTGCATGGTGGAAATTATCGCGGTACAGCTTGAATTGGTGGCCACGCAGTCGCTGATCGGAATTTAGATGATACAAACCTGACAGTTCAACGCCGAACAGACTCCTTAATGCCCTATAAGTTGTTATTAGGTCACCTCGCAAGCGACGGTCCTCGAAACGGGGTAGATCCAGGATATCGAGTCGATTCTCGTAACTTGGACGATAGGATCCGAAGGCCATTCTTGTGGCTCGCCTTTGTACGTTCTCTAAAGAAGTTCTGTCACCAATCAGTCTCGTATCCCAAACAGGACCAGCGTACTCGAGTATAGGTCGTATGTAAGTTGTGTATAGGGAGCGACATGTGTTTAAGCTACACCTTCCAAAAACTTGCTCTAAGAGGTAGCAAATTCTGGTAGCCTTGGAACAGGTTAACCGTATATGATCCGACCAACTTAGATTTTCCGTTACCACAACGCCCAGATCAGTGTGACTGGAGCAACGAGAAAGTGTGACACCATTAATACTGTATTGCTGTTTAGGATTTCTAGTTCCCATGTGTAAGACAACACATTTTTCTGGGTTTAGGGGTAACAGCCAGTCATTGCACCATTTTTCGATGATGATCAGATCCTGCTGGAGGGAATCGTTGTCGGCTCCTGGAGTAGCATACAGTTTCGTGTCATCAGCAAACATGGAAACACAGGATTTGAGCAACCCAGGCAAGTCGGATGTATAGAGGAGGAACAAAAGTGGCCCCAACACCGATCCCTGGGGTATACCGCTCATCACAGGTCTTGGAGTGGAAAAATATTTACCAACCCGAACACAGAATTGACGCTCAGTAAGGAAGGCTTCGATCCAAGAGAGGAGGCTGCCTCGGATTCCGAGATGATCTAACTTCGCTAGCAGTCGTCTACGTGGTATCTTGTCGAAAGCCCGTGCAAAATCAAGGTATATAACATCCACCGGTGCACCAGAATCAAGCGCTCTCGTCCAATCGTCAAGACATCTGAGGAGATTAGTTATGACAGATCTCCCTGGTAAAAAACCATGTTGGTTCTCAGGGATTTTGTGATTTTCGAGAGCAAATTTGACGATCTCTGCCGTGATCATGCTTTCACATATCTTCGCTGCGACGGATACCAGACTTATGGGTCTGTAGTTAGATGCAGATGTCTTGGAACCTTTCTTGAAAATTGGTGTAACGGATGCGCTGAGCGAATCTTTTGGTAATGTTGATGTGGCAAAAGAACTGTTGAATATGATAGACAGAGGTAGGGCAAGAGTTGAAGCACAATTTTTCAGGACATATGGCGTTATCATATCTGGACCTGGAGCTGACGAAGTATCCAGATTCTTCAAATGTGTTTCGACGTCAATTTCAGAGAAGTGAATTATTTCGAGTTTCGCAGCAGATCTGGGCGATGATAAGGTCGGTAGGGGACCAAGTGGTTCCTCAGTAAACGATGAGGAGAATGCATCGGCCAGAACTTCGGCAGACTGTATCTCGTTAACACACAATTCTCCAGAAGCATCGCGTACAATTGGAGTAGAAACTTTCGTGTTCAAGGAGTTGCGTACATACTTGTAAAAGTTCTTTTTAGAAGCCTGTGTATTCAGGAGTGATCTTTCATAATCCTGTCTAGCTCGAGTAAGTCTGGCTCTCAGATCGGAGGAGAATCTTCTATGGTGTTCGTAGTCGATTTCAGTTCTGCTGCGTGTTGTTCAGAAAATAACTATACTTATTCGGAAACTCAGAAAGTTTTGCTAGAAGACAGTTCTATATTCATTTCAAGTAGGCTTATTCTTAGTTGAAGTTATGCTATACTTCAAAATTAGTGTTACTATACTATTTTCAAGTTTGTTTTTATTTATCGGAAGTAAGCTGAACTGATAGGTATAAGAATAATGTGCATATTGCATTGAGTCAAATTATCATTGCGGATATATGAGTCTATCATAGCTTTCAATCAAGACTACTAGTCTTGCTCGCAGTATACTTTTTTTTTTCTGTGTATATTCTACAACTATTCACCAAGTTTCAATTCGATCGGATCCATATTGGTTGAAAATAAAATGATTACTCGGAAAACATTGGGCCGATTGTGCCCATTAACGAACTTGTCCGTCGTATTGGGATGCGCCACCTACCCTGAAAATTTCAAGTCGCTGTCTCATTCAGTTCTCAAGTTATCGTGGCAACGGACAGGCCACCCAGAATAAAATTTGTCCTCAAATTCTTCATCAGTTAGTCGAACTCAGTCGTTTGAGGCGAAAAATTTGAAAATTACAGACATTTGGGCAAAATGATAACGCGATGTTCCCCAGAACATACGCGAAAAAATTGGATATAATATTTATTTAAATTTGACTGTTTTAAAGTAAATCATCAGTGTAATATTTTTATTTTGTGATCAACAGTCACGGTAGGGAATTTCAAATATCCGGAGACAAGCCGCAAATAACCCAAAGGTTTCTTACTTGATTTTGGAACGGTCGGATCAAGAGAGGAAGCTCGGAACTTGAAGAATGATTCATGATATTTGGGTCCGCTTGGATCTGGGCTGAATAGTAATTGACGAAAAAAGGTTTATCGGGTAATTCCGCATAGATGCAGTAATAATTAGTAAACGATAGAAGGTACTTGCCAACACGAATAGTGATCGTCAGGCGGCGATCTCAAAGGAGATGGGTTCAAGATAGGGATTTCAGATTTGTCGAAAGTATTGGTATTGGTTTCTCAGAGTTGGGAATGATATCAATGGATTCTTATGATAGAACTGCATCATAAGGGAAATTAAATTCCAATTATAGTTTATGTATCAAGATTAAATGAGCAATCTTCAATGCTTCAAACATTATCATTTGAAAAAAATTAACAATCTGCAATCTTTAATGCTTCAAGAATTGTAATTAAAAAAGAAACAACGGTCCCAAAAATGATTAATCCGAAACCAACAGAACGTTTCTACCCAATAACGAACTTATCCGAGATATTCATTCCTTAAATCTACTCTGAAAATTATATTATATCAATTGAAACTTAGTCAATATTCCAGTTTTGTTTTTACTGGATATTCTGAACCCAATTTTATTAACTTACAAAGCATATATTTCTATCACCATATGGAATATCCAAGAGCTATCCATGATAGCTGAGATTGTATCATGGTTCATTTTGCATTCAATCATACTTTGTTTTCTAGCAGTAGTATTTTATATCAAGAATTTCGAATAGAACTAGAAATAATTGAATGGTTTCATTCTGGGTTTTCTCTCCCAAACTCTGAAAAATATCTATAAAATAAAAAATGAATTATTTTGTGATTTGCTTCTGCATAAGAAACACAAGATATTTGTCAGAAGCAATCAATTAAACAATGTTGCCTAACAAATAACAACGAAACAACATCAACGAAGAAACAACTAAATCGTAACGTTTCGGAGTCTATATCAGACTCATTCTTCAGACGCTTATAGTTAAAAATCTTCAGAACTATTTTGTTGATTGTTGTTCTGAGATTCGAGAATTGTCACTATTCTTCCAATTTTCTGAAAAGGATGATTGAAAAAGGCCCATACCTTTGTTTTAAGTAAATATTAAAGGATACTGTGGGTAGGTGACAATTCTCGAATCTCAGAATAACAATCAACAAAGTAGTTCTGAAGATTTTTTCGTTAAGCGTCTGAAGAAGGAGTCTGATATAGACTCCGAAACGTTACGATATGGTTGTTTCTTCGTTGATGTTGTTTCGTTGTTATTTGTTAGGCAACATTGTTCAATTGATTGCTTCTGACAAATATCTTGTGTTTCTTACGCAGAAGCAAATCACAAAATAATTAATTTCTTATTTTGTAGTTATTTTTCAGAGTTTGGAAGAGAAAACCCAGAAAGAAACCATTCAATGTTGAATATACCTCCCACAGTATCCATTAATGTTTACTTAACTAGAAATAAATATGACATTATACTCAGTTTGAAATCTCTTATCTGTAGACAGAGACAATACCTTCTATTTCTCTATGTGTCTATGAGACAGTGAACTCTATATATACCTGGAAGGGACTCGCCTTGGGAGAAAAGTGAGGCAAACCGATTTCTTAGGCAACCCGCATTGCTTACGGATATCTATCTCTTTCTATCTCATTGCAGTTAATGGAACGCTCGCGAATTTCTTTGTTTATTTTAAATTTTGTATGCTTATTTAGAAGTAAACGTGATTTTTTTTCTGAACAATTTATCAGGATTAAAGTAATAAAGCAAATAGTGCATGGTTCAAGTCAAATTTTAACTGTTCTCCTATGTGGTTGGTAAATAAAATGAAGAATTAATGGAACGCTCGCGACTTCTTTTGAATATTTTAAATTTTGCATGCTTAATTAGAAGTAAGCGTGAATTTATTTGTGAACAATTCATCAATTTTCAAGTAATAAAGCAAATAGTGCATGGTTCAAGTCAAATATTAACTGTTCTCATCCTATGTGGTTGGTAAATAAAATGAAAAGTTAATGGAACGCTCGCAACTTCTTTTGAATATTTTAAATTTTGCATGCTTAATTAGAAGTAAGCGTGAATTTATTTGTGAACAATTCATCAATTTTCAAGTAATAAAGCAAATAGTGCAGGGTTCAAGTCAAATATTAACTGTTCTCCTATGTGGTTGGTAAATAAAATGAAAAGTTAATGGAACGCTCGCTACTTCTTTTAAATATTTTAAATTTTGCATGCTTAATTAGAAGTAAGCGTGAATTTATTTGTGAACAATTAATCAATTTTAAAGTAATAAAGCAAATAGTGCATGGTTCAAGTCAAATTTTAACTGTTCTCCTATGTGGTTGGTAAATAAACTGAAAAGAAAATCGCAAAAGCAACTTTTATTTAAATATTGAAACACACTGTACCTACAGATAGCTACTACTACTAATTGATTGCGTAAACAATTATACGCTTCAGGTGAATAAAAGTATAATGTGTGGGCAAATTGTTTCATCAAAGGTGAATATCTGCGTTGCCTAGGATTTACACCTTCATCGTTCCCTTTTTGAAGAAGTACAAGTTCCAATGGCAAACCTAAAAAGAAAATATGCTGTAGTTTAAAAATGTAATTTTGTTATTTTTACCTGGAAAATGCTTTTTTAAGACTTCTTCTATATATAATCTTGCTCGTTCTTGCATCCAAACGCTACACAATATATAACCATTTTTATTTATTGTTAAAAATATCGAAAGTTTGAAACTATCACCCAATCACAACTTGCACTAACAAAATCTGTACTTTTTAAACTTCACACGATAAAGGCAGCTGAACTAATGGCATACCAAAACGAAATAAATGTTCATCTTCAATAATATTGCACATTCCAAACGAAGGTAATCCCCAAACTACCTGAATTTCTAAGTAAAAGATAATTCATGCAGATAAACATAACTCGCTTGTATGAGTGCAACAAAGACAGGTTACCGTAAATAGTGCTATCTTTGTCTCCGTTGCCCCTGACTCACTTTTCAAACGAACTTTGTATGGACGTATCCCTTCCAGTTAGTATAGAGTTCATTGCTATGAGATGACAATCACAGAACACTAATATGTATATGACAATGACGACACATAGAATATATCTTACCTAGGGTTAATTCTGTGTGATATGTATTAACACGGATCAAATTCATATTTATGATGACAGCATTCTTTGAAATCACCTACATCACCTGATCCGCTTAGAGATTGTGGTAACTTTAACTTCAACAACATTACCGGGAAAACCGTCAGATGTAGTATAAAAAAATCTGAAACCTAAGAAAAGTACAGGACCAGACAATAATCCCGAATACATTTTTAAAGGCTGGGCTGACCTTGTGGAAAAGCCTCTTGCATGTATTTTCAATCTTGCTTTGGAATCCAGCACATTTCCGTGTGGCCTGTAACATTCTGTAGTCACTCCTATTTCTAAAAATACCAACAAAACCAATGCCATGAGTTATCGGCCCATTAATGAAGGCATTAGGAAACTCAATCTACCCTGAAAATTGCAAGTCAGTCCGCCGTATTCACAAAGCATTCCATCTCCGTTAAGTCCTAACTGAGGTCCTCAGTTAAGGATAAATAAGAATCGCAATCCCAATTAACGTATGTAACGGTGGTGAAAGAGGCATGTTTCACGTTAATTTCTACGTTAACTGAGATCGCGATTCTTATTCATCCTTAACTGAGGACCTCAGTTAGGAAATTGAATGCTTTGTGAATACGGCGCCTACAGAGAATTATATTTGTGAGAGGAGACTTTTGAAAGGTTATGTAGTATTTATAATTTGTTCGTTCTTCTCCTCTAGTCTTTTCATTTTTCAGGAGTTTCGGGTACCTTGGAGAAACCTCTCCGTTTTTTGACGAAGGAGTCCATATTGAAGAAATAAATGCCTATCAATATTTTTAAATTGCAGTAAATTTTGTGAACAATAGTTACAAATCACGACACTCACGGGGAGACAGGGTTTTTTTGCTGAGGTTTTTCCCTAAGCTCTTGTATCATACGTCGAATTGTATGGTACCCCGTTACACCAACCTCTGCTAACACATATACAGCTCTCAGTCAAAAGAATATATATATATATATATATCTCTTTCCGTTCTCAAGTTATCGTGCTATAAAACCTATCGCTAGCCAATAAGGCCACGCTATGTGAGTACGAATGTAATGTAACAGCACGGTGTTGAACAATTGTCATTGCTTATTTTCGATAAGTTTTCACAAATTTCTAATTTCATGTAATTATCATCATGTTACATATATTTAAATGGAAAAGTATAACGGGCGATTCCGCAAAAAGAGCAGAGAAAACAATTCTGCTGGTACCTGCCGACACGTGTTTCTGCTAGTTGGCTTCTTCGGGACAGGGCAACCAAGAAACCAAAAAAAGGTGAAAAGATAACTGAAAACAGGTGGCACCACAACAGTAACGAGCAACGAAATTGTGCCTTCAGCTCTAGGACCTCCAATTCGGAGGTAAACTATGGCATCGGCACGAAGGAAGCATAAGCTCCCCGTTCGATGCGACCTCAACCCGAGGATATGTACTAAAGACCGTTATACTTTCCATTTAAATATACTTATCCGCAATATCGTATTTTCTTCGTTACATATATTGTTCAACGGTTTTTATCCCTCATCTTCACTGTTTGCCATGTTTCCCGTTCGAAAACGGTCGGAATCGGCATATTTCACCATCTACGCATTCAGGTCATGAATTCTCTCGAAGCACGTCAAACATCAAAAATTGTCGTCAACTTCGTTCGTCGAGTGTAAAATTATGTTCAAATCTAGAACTTCAATGTAAAATAAGGTTTTCAAGGACCTCGCAGAATTTCAAAGTTATCTGACGGATAGTTTCTGAGATACACATTTTTTTTTATATTTTTTTCAGTCATGTGATCTTCACAAAATTTTGCATAAGACTTCGTGTCGGTATTTTCCAACCAACGAACACGCTTTGATTCAATCAAATCACTATTTAAGAGGTATTTGGAAAACAAATTTTCACATGGCTATAACTCTGAAACCACCCAGTGGATATTGCCCATTAACGAACTCAGCCGGCGCATTTGGACTCCAAATTTCAACTCTCTGACCCATTGCGTTCGAGCGTTATCGTGCCGACGGCCGGACAGAATCAATTTTCACCTCGGATTCTTCATCAGTGAGCCGAAACTAATCGTATGAGACCATTTTCGGCCAAAAATTCGAAAATTACAGACATTTGGACGAATGATAGGCGCTCTTGTTCCTCGGAAGAGGGTGCGTATCAATTTGTCCAAATGTCTGTAATTTTCGAATTTTTGGCTGAAAATGGTCTTAAACGATTTGGTTCGACTCACTGATCAAGAATCCGTGGTCGAAATCGATTCTGTCCGGCCGTTAACACGATAGCTCTCGAACGAAAGAAGTTAGAAGATTGAAATTTGCAGGGTAGGTTTGGAGCGTAAATATCTCGAACGAGTTCGTTAACGGGTGAAATCCACCAAGCGGTTTCGGAGTATGGCCGTTTTTAGTAAAAACATTTTTTTTAATATTTCCGAAATCGATTAGTCGATCTGTCTGAACTTTAGCGTCATATTGTAGAATAATGACTTTCATAGGCATGCGAAGTTTTATATTGATCGGGTTGCCGTAAAGTGTCAAAAAAAAAATTTATTTTTTAATTTTGTTTCTACAATATCTCTCGGACAGAATGAGTCAGGCAGTTAAAATTTTCAGAGTAGGTTTCGGAGATAAATATCTCGGTTAAGTTCATTATTGGGCAAAACCAGCCTGATAGTTTCGGAGTAACAAAAACAATTTTTTTTTACACCACAAATTTCAAGTTCAATTTTTTTGAGATGCAGTTTCACCATAAAAATCTATTGGTATCATTTTGAAATCTAACAAGCTAATTCTTTCGGAGTTATGATTTTTCGAAAGTTCAATAATGAATCGTACTTCTATGTTTTCACAGAATGCTGTACCTACTTAATTATTCTATGTATGAATTATTCTATGATCTGTGTTCTTACAGGTCATCTTATTTTCGTATGAGAGATAAATGTCAAAATTATTTCTGGTTCGTTATTCTTGATATAAAATACACACACCTGTTCTAGAAAACAAAGTATGATCGAATGCAAAATGAACAATGAAATAACCTCAGCTATCGTAGAATTATGAGGATGATGATATTATACTTTTACGTCGATAATATAATGCCCGTGGATAAGTCAAATGATGATGGAAATTCACTTGTTAAGAATTTAGTATGATGTAGTCTGATGAAGTCGCTGTGTCGACGAAACGCGTCACAATATTGAATAAATAAGTGTAAATCGTATATAATTTTTCATTGAGTTAATATAATACAATTTTCAGAGTAGATTTTAGAAATGACTATCTCGGATAAGTTCGTTTTTGGGGAGAATCGGGCTGTTTGAATTTAATTTCTTTCAAGTTGCAGTTCTATCGTAAGAATCCATTTATATCATTCCCAGAGACCAATAATTTCGGAGATATGATTTGTCAAAGTTTGTCAAGAGCGCCAAAGCTCCTGTCCACAGGGCTTGAACAAAATTTTTGTTGTGCCTGTGATCATTTCAAATTTGTTCTATTAGGCAATATTACAACAATGAACAGCGGCTATTCAATTTTGTATAATGTTAATTGTTGCTATGCTCTGCAGCACTGCCCCTTACACAAGTCACGAGCCGCAAATGTATTTGAACATAACATGACTTCATTACATAAGAAACTTCAAATACTGTATACTAATCGACTTTTCAGTCAAACATGCATTTAATCGCCCTCTATCTGTCGCTAATTATCAAAATCCAACAAATTTCTCCGAACAACTATGAATCTCCATTTTCAATCTTTCCCGGGACAGCCTCTAATGCGAGGCTACCCTAAATAATAACCAACTAACTACCTGTCTAGATTACACAAAACGTATCAACGATTAGAAAACGTATAATTGATGTTTATAATGCGACGAAAAAAGTGAAACAGGATACCCACAGGAGACAATTTGCGTTATCGGCTTGTATCTTAATTTCTGCGCCATTATTGCAGCCAACAACAAATGTTACAGTAAGCGCAATTATGAAATGTCACCGTTTTCAGGGAGATGTTACGATATGAAAGCCAGCTCTCCATTATTTCTCTTTTCGGCCGCGATTATGAGCATATCTGATTTATTAATGATATTTTAATTATAATGTGATTAGTATTCCGTTGTATGTGCGGTAGAACTGCTTCTACGGGCCTATTTTCCATGTCAATTTTGCGGTGTAGACGTATTCTAATGAATTTGCAACCAAAATAAAACTTTCGAGCTCATAAGGATAAATATACTTACTGACAAAGAAACTGCAATACCCAGAAGGAGCTGTTTAAATATTAATTTTTTTTTGGTAAAACATATAGATATCATAGCAAGTAGTAAATGATTGAAATTTGGAGATAAAAATCTTGAAGATTTCTTCATGTAAACATTTTTGCGCGTATGTTCTGGGGAACATCGCGTTATAGTTTTGCCCAAATGTCTGTAACTTTCGAATTTTTTGACGAAAATGGTCTCAAACGATTAAGTTCGACTCCCCAATGAAGAATTCGAGGTCAAATTTGATTCTGTCCGTCCGGCCGTCCGGCCGTTGCCACGATAACTTGAGAACGAGAAGAGCTAGCAACTTGAAATTTTCAGGGTAGGTGGCGCATCTCAATACGACGGACAAGTTCGTTAATATGCATAATCGGCCCAGTGGTTTCCGAGTAATAATTTTGTTTTCAACCAATATAAATCCGATCGAATTGAAACTTGGTGGGTGGTTGTAGAATATGATCTTAAGCACGTTTGTGGAATTTTGTGTGAATCGTATGGCTAGAAAATTTATAAAAAATTATTAAAAAATATTTTTGTTGTCACGATAACTTGAGAACGGAATGAGATAGCGGCTTGAAATTTTCAGGTTAGGATGAACACCAGAACGCGACATTTCAGTTTGTTTATGAGCATAATCGGCCAAACGGTTTCAGAGTTATAGCCATCTGAAATTTTCTGAAATTTCGTGGTTTTTGTTCCTCATTAACTCAAAAAGTACTGAACCGATTGAATTCAAACATGGTTATTAGTTGTAGAATGCCAACGCGGAAACGTTTGCAAAATTTGGTGAGGATAACATTTGTAGAAAATTTTTAATAAATCATTGAAAATAAAAAAAAAAAATTCTATATATCTGTAACTATTCGTTTGAAATTGCTGAAATTTTGCAAGAGCCTTCATAACCTAACTCTACTGCCAACTTTCAAGTTTTAATACGATCGGTTAAATATTGGTGGAGATTCGAGCATTCTTGTGCGAGTTCAGTAGATGGGTGACCGTTGCCTCGATAACTTTCGAACGAAAGGAGATAGGGACTTGCAATTTTCAGGGTAGGTTGCGTATCCGAAAGAGAGTGTTGAGTTCGTTTTTGGGCATAATCAGTCTAACGGTTTCCGAGTTATACCCACCTGGAATATTATTTCCTTGATAACTCAAAAAATAAATATTCGATCGAATTGGTGCTTGGTAACTAGTAGTAGAAAATCAACATAAAGACGTGTTTAAAATTTTGTAAGAATCGTATCCCTAGAAAATTTGAAAAAAATGACGAAAAAAAAAATTTCAAGAACCGTACCCCTAGAAAATTTTTAAAAAGTCACGAAAAAAAAATTGGTTCAAGCACTGACGTGAAGTCAGAAGCTTTTGCGCGTATGTTCTATTGTCCATACTTCTGTATTGGACACCCTTAATCGAATTTACCATGGTAAATTCGATTAAGGGTCTCCAATACAGAAGTATGGACAATAGAACATACGCGCAAAAGCTTGAACCAATTTTTTTTTTGTTATTTACATATTGTAGTCGTTTTTTGCAATTTTTTTAAATTTTACAACAAACGAGCTGTTCGAAGAGATCCAAAGTCGATGTTTAGTTGTTGTTAAAATGCCTAAAGCACGTGTACGCGGAATTTATCGCCAGCTAAGTGAATTTGAAAGAGGTCGAATTATTTGACTACGGGAGGCTGGGTTGTCATTTCGAGAAATTGCTAACCGTACAAACAGAAATCCAACAACTGTTTTGAGATGTTGTCAAGCGTGGTTTGATAATACCCAAAATCGAAAAAGAGTAGGCACCGGACGTCAAAGGGGCACAAATGAAGTTCAAGATCGACGTCTAAGACTTATGGCTATTAGAGACCGATTTGCAAGAACTCGATCTTTGGCTGATGAGTGGTTCGGAGAGCAAGGCCATCCTGTAACTGTCCGAACGGTTTACCGCCGGATAAGGTTTTTTGGACTGCAGCATTATCGACCCCATCTTGTGTAACCTCTGACGGTTGAGCATCGCCGGCAAATATTACAGTGGCGCAGAGAACGTCAAAATTGGAATGTGGAATAGCATCAGGTCGTCTTTTCTGATGAATTTCGATTCTCCTTGGGTGCACATGATGGCCGAAGAAGGGTTAGACGACGTCAGGGAGAAAGACGTGAACCTCAGTTTGATATTGAGCGTCATGTACACCGGACAGTAGGCGTTATGGTATGGGGTGCTATTGTACATGCAAGTAGGTCACCTTGCATGCACCAGTCTTTATTCGAGGTAACATGACAGCGCTGCATTACCTTCAAGAAACAGTGGAGCCATATGTTCTTTCCTACCTTAACCGGCTCGAGAATCCAATATTTCAGCAAGATAATGCTCGACTTCATGTTGCCAGAGTTAGTTTAAACTTTTTTGAAGCGACCCATGTGAATCTTTTGCCATGGCCGCCCAGATCGCCCGATCTTTCGCCCATAGAGCACGTTTGGGACATCATGGGTAGAAGGCTTGGAAATTTACCCCAGCCCCTACGGACTTTGGCGGCTCTGATAAATAAACTACAGGTAGCTTGGGATAGTATCCCTCAAGAAGAAATAGACCATCTTATTGCATCAATGCCAAGACGTGTTGGGAAGTGTATTGATAATCGCGGTGGACAAACACATTATTAACAAATTTATTAGGAAAAATTGTAAACCCTTCGTATTTTTTTCAAATTTCAATCATTTACTCCTTGCTATACCTACTATCTATGTTTCACCAAAAACAAATTAAAATTTAAACAGCTCCTTCTGGGTGTTGCAGTTTCTTTGTCAGTCAGTATAATTCAGTGTTGGGCCAAAAATTATCTACATTCTGCCTTCGTTGGATTCAGCTTTAAAAGACACTTCACTAGCTGAAAAGAAGAGAAGACTGGAGAAGGGAATCCAACATCCATGCTTTCAAGGAAGATACCATAAAATAGTATACAGATGGATCAAAAAACAAAACGAAATATTAAGAATCGATGGACTCTTATCATAGCACTCAGGGCTAAATCCACCCAATAGGGATGTTGACTAATTTTTGCAATTGCTTTTATGTTATAGATAGACCCTAAGTAAAAAATAGGACAAATTACATTTAAAAATTGGTTCAAGCACTGACCTGAAGTCAGAAGCTTTTGCGCGTATGTTCTATTGTCCATTCTTCTGTATTGGACACCCTTAATCGAATTTACCATGGTAAATTATGTTGTCCATTCTCCTGTATTGGACACTTAATTCGAATTTACCATGGTAAATTCGAATTAAGTGTCCAATACAGGAGAAAGGACAACATACGCGCAAAAGCTTCTGACTTCACGTCAGTGCTTGAACCAATTTTTTTTTCGTGATTTTTTTTAATTTTCTAGGGGTGCGGTTCTTAAAATTTTTTTTTTTCGTCATTTTTTTCAAATTTTCTAGCGGTACGGTTCTTACAAAATTTCAAACACGTCTTTATGTTGATTTTCTACTACTAGTTACCAAGCCTCAATTATATCGAATATTTATTTTTTGAGTTATCAAGGAAATAATATTCCAGGTGGATATAACTCGGAAACCGTTAGACCGATTATGCCCAAAAACGAACTCAACTCTCCCTTTCGGATACGCAACCTACACTGAAAATTGCAAGTCCCTATCTCCTTTCGTTCGAAAGTGATCGAGGCAACGGTCACCCATCTACTGAACTAACACAAGAATGCTCGAATCTCCAACAATATTTAACCGATCGTATTAAAACTTGAAACTTGGCAGAAGAGTTAGGTTATGAACGCTCTTGCAAAATTTCAGCAATTTCAAAGAAATAGTTACTGATATATATAGAATTTTTTTTTTATTTTCAATGATTTATTAAATATTTTCTACAAATGCTATCCTCACCAAATTTTGCAAACATTTTTGGGTTGTTATTCTACAACTAATAACTATGTTTGAATTCAATCGGTTCATTATTTTTCGAGTTAATGAGGAACAAAAAACCACAAAATTTCAGAAAAATTCAGATGGCTATAACTCTAAAATCGTTTGGCCGATTGTGCTCAAAAACAAACCCAAATGTCGCATTCGGATGCACAGCCTAAACTGAAATTTTCAAGCCGCTATCTCTTTCCGTTCTCATGTTATAGTGACAACAAAAATATTTTTTAATAATTTTTTAATAATTTTCTAGCGATACAATTCTCACAAAATTTCACAAACGTGCTTAGGTTTATATTCTACAACTATTCACCAAGTTTCAATTCGATCAGATCTATATTGGTTAAAAACAAAATTATTACTCGGAAACCACTGGGCCGATTATGCCCATTAACGAACTTGTCCGTCGTATTGAGATGCGCCACCTACCCTGAAAATTTCAAGTAGCTAGCTCTTTCCGTTCTCAAGTTATCGTGGCAACCCCAGAACATACGCGCAAAAATTGGTTCGAGCACTGACGTGAAGTCAGAAGCTTTTGCGCGTATGTTCTCTTGTCCATTCTCCTTTATTGAACACTCTTAATCGAATTTACCATGGTGAATTCTATTGTCTGTTCTCCTGTATTAGACACTCCGAATTTACCATGGTAAATTCGATTAAGAGTGTCCAATACAGAAGAACAGACAAAAGAATTCACCATGGTAAATTCTATTAAGAGTGTCCAATACAGCAGAATGGATAATAGAACATACGCGCAAAAGCTCCTGACGTCAGTGCTTGAACCAATTTTTTTTTCAATGATTTTTTAAAAATTTTGTAGTGCTACGATCCTCACGAAATTTTGCAAGAATTTTCGCGTTGGTATTCTACAACTAATAAACATATTTGAATTGGATCGGATTTGTATTTTTTGAGTTATTGAGGAAATAACAACCAAATTTCAGATTGATATAACTCCAAAACCATTTCGCCGCTTATGCTAGTTAACGAACTTGAATGTCATATTCAGATGCGTAATCTACCCTGAAAACTGCAAGTTGCAATTTCTTTCCGTTCTCAAGGAATCATGAGATAAATAATATTTTTTCGTAATTTTTTAAAAATTTTCTAGTGGTACGGTCCCCACAAAATTTCACACACGTCTTCATATCGATATTCTACAACTAGTTACCAGGCTTCAATTCGATCGAGTCTATATTTTTTGAGCTATCGAGGAAATAATATTCCAGATGGGTATAACTCCGAAACCGTTGGGACGATTATGGCCAACAGCGAACTTAACTCTCACATTCAGATGTGCAACCTATCCTGAAAATTGCAAGTTCCTATCTTCTTTCGTTTGAGAGTCAAGGCAACGCTCACCCGTCCAGCTACTGAACTCACACAAGGCTGCTCGGATCTCCAACAATATAATAGATCCGATCATGTTCAAACTTAGAACTTGGTAGTAAAGTTAGGTTCTGAAGGATCTCGCAAATTTTCAGCGGTATCGGAAGAACAGTTTCTGATATATAGACTTTTTTTCAATAATTATGATTTTTAAAAAATTTTCTAGTTATACGATCCTCATAAAATTTTGCAAGAATTTTTGCGTTGCCAGTCTACAACTAATAATCATGTTTGAATTGGATCGGTTTTGTATTTTTCGAGTTATTGAGGAAATAACTACCAAATTTCAGATGGGTATAACTCCAAAACCGTTTTGCCGATTATTCCAATAAACAAACTCAAAAGGCTCATTAAGATTCTCAACCTTACCTGAAAATTTGAAGTCGCTATCTTTTTCCGTTCTTAGGTTATCGTGACGTAAATAATATTTTTTTAATAATTTTTTAAAAATTTTCTAGCGATACGATGTTCAGAAAATTTCACAAACGTCCTTAGGTTTATATTCTACAACTACTCACCAAGTTTTAATTCGATCGGATTAGTATTTGTTGTAGACAAAATTATTACTCGGAAACCGTTGGTCCGATTATGCCCATTAACGAACTTGTCCGTCCTATTTGGATGCGCCACATACCCTGACAATTTCAAGTCGCTATCTATTTCCGTTCTCAAGTTATCGTGGGAACGGCCGGCCGGATGGCCGGCCGGACATAATCAAATTTGGCCTCAAATTCTTCATCAGTGAGTTGAACCTAGTCGTTTGAGACCATTCTCGGCAAAAAATTCGAAAATTACAGACATTTGGGTAAAATGATAACGCGATGTTCCCCAGAACATTTGCGCAAAAATTGGTTCAAGCACTAAGGGGAAGTCAGGAGTTTTTTCGTGAATGTTCTATTATCTATTCACACCTCGCGCACCATCACGAAATACTGCATGAACTTTTAAAATCAGATAAATTATATTTTTCAATAATTTTATCAAAATTTTGTAGTGCTTCTATTCTCACGAAATTGCACATACGTCTTTAAGTCTGTATTCTACAACTACCCGCCAAATTTAAATTTGATTGCATCTGTATTGGTTGAAAACAAAATTATTACTCGGTAATGTGACTAGATCTGTGCTGTTGTCAATTCTATATGGTGATTTAACATTCAAGTTCGAGACTATGACTTTATTGAGGTTTTTTGAAAGCTTATATGCAAGACTACCACAAAACGACACCACTGGTCTTATGGGAATGCCAACCTTATGAACTTTGGGAAGGGCATATAGTCTGGGGATGTTGCAAGACATGGCCAACAAAGATCTCCACTTATCACATAAAGGTGGACCCAGAGAAAACAGTTTGTTCGTGAAATTGGTGTTGTATTTGTTAACATGAGTCGTAGAACCCTTTTTGAAGCCACCACCATTGAGAAAATCTATTACTTTATTTATGTAGTACACCATATTCAGTATGACCAAGCAATTACCCTTAACTGCTTTTGTGAAAAACAAGTTATCTTTGATTTTCTGTCGGATGGATTTTAACTTGTTGTTCAAAACCGATAGAGTTTTGGATATTTTCTTTCGAACTTGCGAAAAGTTATCCAGAACAGTGATAATATGACTGTGAACGACACAAACATTTCCAACCTTTTGGTGTCTAAAAAATGTCTCCACTGCGACAATAAGTTCTTCTATAATCTTAGGTTCATTGTAAGTTGGGACAGAAAATTTCAAACCCACGTTCCAGACAAAAAGTTTTGTAAGATTCCGTTTTACGGAAATGTCTCATATAAGATTGCAAATGTCCTGCGTCAGGTTGAAAACACAAAAATAGCATTCGTATTACAGAATACACTACAAGGGTCCCTCATCAAAAAAAAAGTCCTATCGATAGTCTTGACAAACCAGGATTACACAGACTAGGGTCCATTAGAACCAGGACCAAAGAACACCTAGCGAGCGTCAGAAATCCCGATAATAACAAATCTATATTTATATCACAAATTTGATATTGACACCAATACAAGATTGATCCATCATTGTGATTTCGGGTTAATAAGAAATCTTGGAACAAGTCCAAATATTCAAACACATGAGTGACAGTGGGCTCAAAACTCTGAATGCTATGTTGACGAACAATACAAAAGACACCTACAAATTATTGGCACCCACTAGAGGAAGATTTTTAAATTTGGCACTATGGCCTTTTACTCCACAAGGAAAAGAAGAACATGATTTGGAGTAGTTCCTGAGTATTTAGTTGTTTGTGTTTGAGTTGTCACTCCTGATTGTTGAAGTTTTCCGATCTTTATCATCCGGAGAATGTTTTTAATATGTAGTTTGTTCCGTTGTTTGCAGTTTTAACTATTGACCTCTCAATCTTTTACCTTAATGACTTAATGATTTTTATTTATTATATGGCTAAGGAACCGGCAATTGTAAGTTTAAAATTCAATTTTATTTCGTTTTGATTGTTGTTTATTTGTACATTTTCACATAACCTCACAACTGTTTAAGATAGTTTTCATTCCTTCAGTTTCTAGGATGTTTCAGCTTTCAATTGAACTTAGTTGTCTGCAAAATTTTTCAATTAGAGTATTTTTCAGATTGTTGGTTTGAGAACGGCAATATAGCAGAACTGCCGAAACATGTCACCCTGATAATTGAATTAAGGTTCCAATAAAACTTGCAGTTTCAAGACTATTATTCCTCTTCTAAGTTACAATTGATATAATATAATATTCATAGTAGATTCGAGGAATGAATATCTGGGGTACTTTCTCGACCGCAGAATTACTTTCTCGTCCGTTGTGGTCACTATGAATACGGCATGATACGGGTCATTACAAACATAAGTGTCTGTAAGAATAACTGGCAGTGCTGTGGTCACTATGGATACCATTCAATACAAACATAAGTATATGTATCATTTGTTATTGTAAAATTATTTAAGAGGTCAGAAATTCATTAAAATATGTGGAAGTTGACGAAAAAATGTAATATGCACCTCGGCGATAAACTGTCTATTGTCTCGCCTGCTTGCTATCCTCGGCTCCATCTCGGATAGCAATTTGCAGACTCGACTATAATAAATAGTTTTCGTCCTTGGTACATAAAGATCTATTAAACCATACCATGGTAGTAATGTCAACGTTTTATCTTAGATAATTTGTATATATTAACACAGTGTTTGAATATTTTTAACACTACATTTTCTTATGATTAAATCAGATAAAATTATAATAATAATTTTAGGAACTGCACTATAATAGACAGTTTTTGGTCCTTGGTACATGAATAACTATTATTTTCAAACGCACAATAATAACGTCATTTTTCGATTGAGAGTACCATCGAAAAGTTCTATTTCTCCGCCAAGGAGAGCTAAGCTATGCTATGCTATTCCGGTCGGCGGCAGGAAAAGTGTTACAATGCAAAAGATGAATTCAGGAGCAACTTTTCAAAACGCATTTAGTCCAAAAACCATTTTATTGGAAATCAACGAAAAACGATTTTTTCTTCCACCCTGCCTTGTAATTTGAGTACGTCGAGTTTGTTTGATAGAAATTTACATCTAAAGGTAATAACTAATCTCATTTAAAGCAATATTGATCAGATGTACACAGAAAATGAAAAAACGTTTCGACTTAATGCGTTTTGATTCATCCTATTGTATATAATGCGTTTTGATGTGGTTGAAATTGAAAATAATACTGTTTGTTGCGATTTTTTATACATTTAGAGAAAACAGTCTGCACAGTAAGTGTTGGCCTGTAACCTAATTAACATGAGCAAATCGATAATAAATGTTTTTGGTTATATTTTATTTGTTTTAAAAATACAAACGTAAACATAATTTATTGCGATGTGGCTTAAATACTTTGGATTTGAATTACACAGGGACATAATGCCATTTGGAAGATTTTGTTCACATAGGGCTATAGAGCAATAGAAATAATTTCTGAATCCGCTTCAAACTCAATTTCGCTCAAATTGGACATAATGCGTTTTGAAAAGTTACTCCTCAACTGGTTACCATGAACAAAAAATTCTCTTATTCAAAAGTCATTTTTTTTTTTAATTAAAACCATGTAAAAATGAACTGGTAGGATTATGCCTCGGATCCTGTTTAAAAGCTGATGCCTCAATAGAGTGATCTGAGTTGCTGGTTCCAGGGAATTCGTTCACGCTCAATATCCTACCGTCAATCTCATTCTTATTTCGCAGCGAATCCTTGATGTAGCCTTCTGCTACACTGCTTGACTTCCAACCTCCGTGTCGTTTCAAAGACTCAATGTTGGCTCCCTCATCTATAAGTAGTGTAGCAGAAGCTCGCCCCAATGAATGACCTGTGTATTCGTTTGGATAATTCAATTGCAAAAAAGTGGCAACCTTTCTTGGAACAGTTCCTATACTATGTATTCCCATCACAACTCTCTAGCATTTTCCACATTAATAGTTAAAAAAAAAATCTATTTTCACTTATAATACCACAAGAGCTTCAAAATTATCGGGTATTTCCCGATAGGTTCGTTGCAAACAAATGAAGGAGTCAAGTTTTTCAGGTTAAAAAATCACGAGCGCGAAGCGCTAGTGATTTTTCCTGAAAAACTTGACGACTTTATTTGTTTGCAGGGAACCTTGAGGGAAATGCCAGATAATTTTGAAGCTCGTGTGGTATTCGGGGGATTATTTTTCCGTCCCAAATGTCGGCCAATAGAATTGCACCATGAGATGAAATGAACAGTTAACAAATAAGAATTTCATAATTGTACCTTCCTTATAGTCTTCTCCATCCATTTTCTTCATATTGTAAGCGTAATCTTTCATAATGTTTGCCAATTGCGCTTCACTCGTTTCAGCACTCAATGTGTATTCCCTCTCAGCACAAAAAGTAGTAAATTGGTTCCAAACTGTTTTTTTTGCCTTCTCCGTATTAATGGGAACATTTCCTTTGACTTTTTTATCGATGGTGGACAGAGAACAAACTCCAAATCGACTCATTTTCATGCAAAATCTCCAATTTTCACAATTGAATTCAACCTGTCAGTTTGACGTTTGTTTAATTTGACTTTTTTTTGGGCGCATGTTCTAGGGGAACATCGTCCTATCATTTCGTCCAAATGTCTGTAATTTTCGAATTTCGAGCTGAAAATTGGCTAATAGACTAATTCGGACTCCCTGATCACGAATCCGGTGTCAGATTCTTGGGTGCCGTCCGGCCGGCCGGTTTCCCGGCCGTAAGCACGATAACAGGAGCACCGAAGGTCCTATCGACTTCAAACTTTCAGGGTAGGTTTCTGATCAAAATGCGACGGTTAAGTTCGTTAACGGGCAAAATCGGCCGGACGGTTTAGGAGTTATAGACATTTAAAATTTTGAGGTTATTTCCCTGATATTTCAGGAACTAAAGAAGATGTTGAATCAAAACTTGGTAGTCAGTTCGAGGATATAAACGCGCAACTTTTGGCAAAATTCTGTTATGATCGAAATGTTGGTAATTTTAAAAAAAATATTTCTTTTAATTTTTTCGAAAAAAAAATTTTTTTTTCGTGAACTGTTCATCAGATTGCAACAAAAACTTGTACTAACGTCAATTGTAGTATTTTGCAACATTGTGCAAAATTTTGGCTCTATACGATTTCAAGTTCTGGAGATATAAGACAAAATGTGTCAAATTTCCTGGGTCTCTCTCAGTATTTTCATCGATTATTATATAATAATCAATAATATTAAGGTATTCAACATGATACTGCTTTTTTTCTTTACTGGTCAGTACGGGCCACAAGGAAGATGAACATGCGCCCAATAGCTCCTGTCCACAGGGCTTGAACCAATTTTTATATATAGCAACTACCAGAGAAAATAATCAAAAAATTATCAGTATAATACCATGTAGGTTGTACCACGTGACGTCGAATGGTGCAATTCTATTGGTCGATATTTGGGTCGGAAAAATAATCAACGAAATCGTTTGGTCTTAACGCAGTGTATCTCCGATGAATATTTAGATTATTCTCTTTAATAACTGTAAATGTTCGAACTTTTCTCGTTTTACTATCAGCAATATTGACTATTATAATATTCTCTTTGTCCTCGATATCTGTAGTTTTCACTTTCACCATTTCGTCACATCTGCAGGCACCAGCTACTCCGAATATTAAAACAATCTGAAACAACAATCAAAATACAAAATTAAAATTACTTGAAATATTATAGATACCTTTAATCCTAAATATGAATCATCCGGTGCTTCGAAGAGAAAACGTCCGAATTCTTCCTTAAAAAAAACTCGGGATTTTTTTTCAAGATACCCTTCATTGGATTTTTTAAAAAATGCGCGCAACTTCAGATATTTATCAATATCTATTTCATGTTTGATCGCTAATTGCGACTTTATCATTGAATATCGGGCCCACAAAGTAGAGGATTTCCATTTTTTGGCGCTCTTGTTCCTCGGAACAGAGTGCTTATCAATTTGCCCAAATGTCTGTAATACAATTCCATTAGTTAAAATTGGTTCAAGCCCTGTGGACAGGAGCTTTGGCGCTCTTGTTCAAACTTTACAAATCATATCTTCGAAGGTATTGGTAAGAGTTGGGAATTATATCAATGGATTCTTATGAAAGAACTTCATCTTAGCAGAAATTGAATCATCATCAAAGAAGAATTTAAATTCAACAAGAGTGCCAAAAATTATCAATCCAAAACCAATAGACGAATTCTACCCAACAACGAACTCATCCGAGATATTCATTCCTCAATTCTATGATGAACGATAATATATATTCTTTCCTCAAATCCACTCCAATACTCCAATACACCAATATTCCAGTTTTGTTTTTACTGGAGATATTCTGAACTCAATATTATTCATTTACTGATGGCAAGCGTGATGGCAAGCGAGTAGGACACGTGGCCGCTACTCCTCTGTATATAAATAAATTTATAAACGTTGAAGCAAGTCATAATTTTGAAGTGCTGAATAGGATTCTGCTATTTGCTATATCGAAAATTGATACAAGATGGGACTGACAAAAAAGGATCTAGTAGAAATAGGCAATATTGTGGAAGAGCGGACCAGATCCATGTTTATGAATGAATTTCTGCAACGGTTTGTGGAAAAAGCAACTAGTGCCGTGTGGAAAAAAAATGATAAGGTGGTAGAAAACCAGAAAAAAGAGATATCACAGCTCCAGGAAGAAATTCAACATCTCAAATCGACTATTAAAAAATCTAACGACAACGTGGATTTTACGGAACAACGCTCGAGAAATAAGAATGTACGTGTCTTTTGTATTCCGGAACAACCAGGGGAGAATTTGGATCAAATTATTCTTAATTTATTCAAGGAAACAATGAAGATATCTCCTATCAATAAAACTAAAATATAAAAGGTTGTCACAGAGTTCCCAGAGAAATGTGTTTTGGTGCGTTTCAATAATATGGCAGTCCGAGATGCTGTGTTGAAAAACAGAAAATACCTCAAGTCGACTGGTATTTCGATGCAAGAAGATTTATCCAAAATTAGATTGAAACTGATCAAAAATGCTTTTGGTAAGTTTGATAAGAAATCGGTGTGGTCGTTTAGAGGCAATGTTTACGTGAAGTGGAGAAATGAAGTGCACCGAATAAGTGACGACGAGGATATTAAACGTATAAAAAACATGGAGTAAGAACTAGGTACCTGTGGCTGTATAAGTTTGAAGCAAATTATCTTTTCGTCATTTTGCGATTGCTTGGGTGTGAATTGTTGGTTGTTGTGATACCACGATTTTTGGCGCTCTAGTTCCTCGGAACTGAGTGCTTATCAATTTGCCCAAATGTCTGTAATTTTCGAATTTTTCGATGAAAATGGTCTTAAACGATTTGGTTCGACTCACTGATCAAGTATCCGTGGTCGAAATTCATTCTGTCCGGCCGGCCGGTCGGCCGTAGGCACGATAACTCTCGAATGGAATGAGCTATACAGTTGAAATTTTCAGAGTAGGTTTGGGAGATAAATATCTCGGCTAAGTTCGTTATTGGGCAAAATCGGACAGATGGTTTCGGAGTAACAAAAAAAAAATTTTTTTTTTACAAAACAAATTCCAAATTAATTTTTTTCAATAAGCAGTTTTACCATAAGAATCCAATGATATCATTTTCAACTCTAACAAGCTAATACTTTCGGAGATATGATTTTTAAAAATTTCAATAGTAAATCGTATTTCTACGTTTTCACAGAATGATATAATTATTCTATGTATGAATTGTCATAATGTCAACTTATTTTCCTGAGACATGACATTATCTAATCAATCGAAGAATTATGAGAATAAAGTGTATTCCGAAATGTTAGCGAAGTGAGAAAAATCTCAGTTGCTTGCTCTCCGAAATTAGTTTATCTCAGAAAAGTCTTACATTTCGGAACGGAACATGAAGTAAGAGATCTGAGAGTAGTGAGACTGCTTTTCATCCATAGACATAGAATGCTCAGTTCTCTCAATTTATGACGGGACTGACGGAAGGGAATATTATAACTTCAAAAATATTGGGGTTGAAATACTCGTATTTTAGCGATGCGACGGGGACCTCACCCAAAAATGTTTGAAAATATTACGTAAATATTGAAAGCATAATTCTGTAGTTCGAGAGAGGAGAAAATTTGGTGAACGTAAATCAGGAAATTTCTGATCGATTACAAGGTAATTTTTCATCATTACTTCTCTTCTTTCATACATGTGTTATGGAATATCTACTATTTGTAGGTACTTTAAACCTGTTTTGGGCAATTGTCATACGAAACTTGTTTTTTTGGCGCTCTAGTTCCTCGGAACAGAGTGCTTATCAATTTGCCCAAATGTATGTAATTTTGGAATTTTTGGCTGAAAATGGTCTCAAACGATTTGGATCGACTCACTGATCAAGAATCCGAGGTCGAAATCGATTCTGTCCGGCCGGCCAGCCAGCCGTAGGCACGATAACTCTCGAACGAAAGGAGTTAGCGGATTGAAATTTGTAAGGTGAGTTTGGAGCGTAAATATCTCGGACGAGCTCGTTAATGGGCGAAATCCATCAAGCGGTTTCGGAGTTATGGCCGATTTTAGTAAAAATATTTTTTATGAATATTTCCGAAACCGATCACTCGATCTATCTGAAATTTAGCATCAAATTGTAGAATCATGACCCTTATACGCATGTGAAGTTTTGTATTGACCAGATCACCGCAAAGTGTCGAAAAAAAATTTTGAAAATTTAAAAAAAGTTTTTCTACAATAACTCTCAACGGAATGAGCTAGGTAGATGAAATTTTCAGAGTAGGTTTGGGAGATGAATATCTCGTTTAAGTTCGTTATTGGGCAAAATTGGCCAGATTTAATTTGATTTCTTCCATGGTGCAGTTTTCATTCTCAGAATGCTCATTTAATCTTGATAAATAAACTATTATTTGAATTGAATTTCTTTTATGATGCAGTACTATCATAAGAATACATTGATATAATTCCCAACTCTGAGAAACCAATACTTTCGGAGATATAATTTGTCTGTTTGAACTAGAGCGCCTGAAATCTCCTGTCCACAGGGCTTGAACCCATTTTTTTCCTAAGCGTAATCAATGTTTATTCTGTTACTTTTCAGTACCTACTTAAATAGAATAATATTCATTTTGAGAATTTCTTTTCATTACTGTATTAAATAGTAATTTACGTAACAAGTCCGGAAAATAGGGTTTTTTTGGACGAATAGACAAAATTCTAGGACGAGCGTAAGCGAGTCCTAGAAGTCTATGAGTCCAAAAAAACCTTTTTCGGGCGTGTTGCGTACAATATTTTTTCGGCAACCGTGTAGAATAACAAATCAATGAGACGACACATTTCTTTTTTATATATTTTGATTCTTAGTCAAATTAAACAGAACAGAAAATATCACATGTTGACAACTAATTTTATATGAACTGTCAGCCGTTTTCTCAGTGCTATGGTAACTTCATTTATCAAAAATATACCTACCAAGATTTTCATATTTACAATGACCAAAACGACGTGATTCTTCCGGCCTAGTCCGGGAAGTACGTACTTCCCGGACTAGGCCGGGAAATGCTTCTTTCTCAAAGAAAAAGCGTCCGGGAAGTGGGCACTTCCCGGACGGTTGCCGAAAATAGTAATTTACGTAACAAGTCCGGAAAATAGGTTTTTTTTGGACGAATAGACAAAATTCTAGGACGAGCGTAAGCGAGTCCTAGAAGTCTATGAGTCCAAAAAAACCTCTTTCGGGCGTGTTGCGTACAATATTTTTTCGGCAACCGTGTAGAATAACAAATCAATGAGACGACACATTTCTTTTTTATATATTTTGATTCATATTCAAATTAAACAGAACAGAAAATATCACATGTTAACTAATTTTATATGAACTGTCAGTCGTTTTCTCAGTGCTATGGTAACTTCATTTATCAAAAATATACCTACCAAGATTTTCATATTTACAATGACCAAAACGACGTGATTCTTCCGGCCTAGTCCGGGAAGTACGTACTTCCCGGACTAGGCCGGGAAATGCTTCTTTCTCAAAGAAGAAGCGTCCGGGAAGTGGGCACTTCCCGGACGGTTGCCGAAAATAGTAATTTACGTAACAAGTCCGGAAAATAGGGTTTTTTTGGACGAATAGACAAAATTCTAGGATGAGCGTAAGCGAGTCCTAGAAGTCTATGAGTCCAAAAAAACCTTTTTCGGGCGTGTTGCGTACAATATTTTTTCGGCAACCGTGTAGAATAACAAATCAATGAGACGACACATTTCTTTTTTATATATTTTGATTCTTAGTCAAATTAAACAGAACAGAAAATATCACATGTTGACAACTAATTTTATATGAACTGTCAGCCGTTTTCTCAGTGCTATGGTAACTTCATTTATCAAAAATATACCTACCAAGATTTTCATATTTACAATGACCAAAACGACGTGATTCTTCCGGCCTAGTCCGGGAAGTACGTACTTCCCGGACTAGGCCGGGAAATGCTTCTTTCTCAAAGAAAAAGCGTCCGGGAAGTGGGCACTTCCCGGACGGTTGCCGAAAAAAGCTTTTTTTTTAAGGTTTGAATTTATTACAGTTCGAGTACCTACACAATTATTTTTTGGGCGCATGTTCTAGGGGAACATCGTCCTATCATTTCGTCCAAATGTCTGTAATTTTCGAATTTCGAGCTGAAAATTGGCTAATAGACTAATTCGGACTCCCTGATCACGAATCCAGTGTCAGATTCTTGGGTGCCGTCCGGCCGGCCGGTTTCCCGGCCGTAAGCACGATAACAGGAGCACCGAAGGTCCTATCGACTTCAAACTTTCAGGGTAGGTTTCTGATCAAAATGCGACGGTTAAGTTTGTTAACGGGCAAAATCGGCCGGACGGTTTAGGAGTTATAGACATTTAAAATTTTGAGGTTATTTCCCTGATATTTCAGGAACTAAAGAAGATGTTGAATCAAAACTTGGTAGTCAGTTCGAGGATATAAACGCGCAACTTTTGGCAAAATTCTGTTATGATCGAAATGTTGGTAATTTTTAAAAAAATATTTCTTTTAATTTTTTCGAAAAAAAAATTTTTTTTTCGTGAACTATTCATCAGATTGCAACAAAAACTTGTACTAACGTCAATTGTAGTATTTTGCAACATTGTGCAAAATTTTGGCTCTATACGATTTCAAGTTCTGGTGATATAAGACAAAATGTGTCAAATTTCCTGGGTCTCTCTCAGTATTTTCATCGATTATTATATAATAATCAATAATATTAAGGTATTCAACATGATACTGCTTTTTTTCTTTACTGGTCAGTACGGGCCACAAGGAAGATGAACATGCGCCCAATAGCTCCTGTCCACAGGGCTTGAACCAATTTTTTCAAAGTAGTATCTAATTATTACCTTGTATGTGTTTTACATTAGTGAGGAGAGCGGGCGATTGTGGCTTCTTGTTTTGTGAAATTTAATTGCTAGTGATATTCCATTGAAACTATTCCAGTTCCTTCTTCGTTCTCCTTTTTTTCTTTCGTTTTTTTCCTTCCGTTTTCTACTTTGTATTTTGAATTACCCATTACTCAATATAGGTATATTTTCACGACTTTCAAAGTTTCCCATGTGAATAGCAGGTCATAAATAGCTCATTTTAATGAATTCTACGACCTTGTATATCCAGAGAATTATGATACAATTGTAATCACGGAAACTTGGAAGCACGCGGGATTCGATAGTGACATTCTTGAAATGGAACAATACTATTTTCTTAGGCAGGACCGTCCGACCAGAGGTGGAGGCGTTGGTGTATACATCAGGCGAAATTTGCAGTTTAAAATTGTTTTAAATGAATGCCTCAACTTCATTGAGCATCTTTGGGTTGAGATAAATTTTCGGAAGCATAGAATAGCAGTTGGAACCCTCTATAGACCTCCTAAAGGTAACATTAGTTTATTTCTTAACCGATTTCAGGATGTTTTATCTAATATGTATGTGAAATATGATTATGTAATATGTACAGGAGATTTTAATATCAACTTATTGGCTATAAATTTTGGTTCATCTATCAAAATCAATGAAATGTCTGAATCATTCAGCCTGAATCAACTTGTTTGCGAACCAACTTGCTTTTCCTCGTCAAATTTTTATCTGCTGGATTTGATTGTTACAAATATAGAACCAGAAAGGAGGCGTCCATAAATTACGTGAGATGTTTAAGGGTTTAAGGGATGTTTAATCTGAATTTACAGTACAGTGTAGTCCGTTCTTTGTTTTCGCGCCACTGTCAGCCGAACGCGCGACTAAATGAACGAGAGCGAACGATTCTTTTTTTAATCACAGTAGTCACGATTTAAGTATTCTATTGTTAATTTTTTTTTACACTTATAATTCTCAGCAATATTGATTACTAGTAGTAAATAAAATTATGAAGTAATTTTTTTTTCGTTTTACAATAACAATCCAGCGCGTTTACGTAAAAAACCCACATTTTGAAAAATCTCACGTGAGATTGGGGGATGTTGGAGGGGGTTGAATAAAATCTCACGACATCTCACCAGGGGGGGAGGGAGTTACAGAAAATTTAGAAAAACACCTCACGTATTTATGGACGCCCCCAAAGGTGCTCCACAGAAGTAGTTGCAACTAGTTTTTCCAATCACTCTTTGATGAAGACCATTTTCAGTATTTCAGACTGAGAGCATATTTCTGGGGAAAGGTTTTCATGTCGCTCTATGGATTCGATAAATCTATCAAATTTCGAGAGAGATCTTCTTGGAGTGCAATGGCATGTAATATACGAAACAGAAAGTATTGATGAGAAAATAAGACTGCTTACTGATGGTGTGAGACGATTGATTGATTTACATGCACCTATAAGAATATACAGCCGTTCAAATAAAAAGCAGAAGTGCCCATGGATTACAGATAATATTAAATTGCTGCAGAAACTAAACAGAAACTTCGTAAATATAGAAGAACAAGCTGCCCAGAAAAATGGGCATACTTCCAACAGCTTCGGAATTATACTAACATGGCATTGAAAGCAGAGAAAGAAGCATACTTAAGAACTAAATTCAGTAGTGGCCCCTTAAGGGAGAAATGGCAAGAGTTGAGAAAACTGAGTTTGAAAATACCAAAAACAACTGCATTACCGACAGGTTTGGAGGATGTCAGTAAAATCAATGAATTTTTCACTTCTTCCTCTGAGAATCAGAATCGACCTAGGAATGATATTCTGAATTTTTATCGTCATAATCAATATAAATCCTTCAATTCTCTTTTTTCTTTTTCGACTACGACTGATGAATCGGTTTCAATGATCATTCTTAACATAAGGTCAAATGCTGAGGGACCTGATAATCTTAACATAAGGAAAAAAAGCTCTGACGTGAAGTCAGTACTCTTTGGCGCGCGTGTTCACGGTGGCTAATTTGAATTGAGTGATGAGTACTACCTTTTGGGTAGATCTTCGGCTCGCTCTATCCACTGAGCTTGAAGTACTCATCATTCTATTCAAATTATCCACCGTGAACACGCGCGCCAAAGATTACTGACTTCACATCAGTGCTTTTTTTTTCAAGTTCCTTCAACAAATATAGCTATCGATACAGTTTGGCTGTTAGCTTTACCGTAGATCGAAAAAAATTGCGGTAATGGGACCTCCGTTAGGAACGCAATTACCTCTTCTCCAAATCCGAACGTATTTCAATATAGATCTACCGAATATAGTTATTTATAAATTCGCCTCAGGGCCACCATACAGACATTTCAACTCGGAAACAACGCAATTTCCCCCAAACTGACTTGTGTCCGTGCACTGAATTGACATGAATATTCTTTTAAAACCTCTCAATATCGGCTCATTACTCCCAACATATCCCATATAACCCAAAACGATTCACTTCGCGTCTGCGCATGCGCAATATACTCGTGGCTGTAAGTCCTCCCAAAATTACACACCTCACAAAAAACTCCGATTATCCAACACTAGTGGTTCAGGAGATATCGCCTCTTGAATCATCGCATGCGCAGACCTTCACCAGGGGATTCTATGGAGGAATAGCATCCGCCACCCCAATGCTCTTTGACGAAAACACCAGCAGTTATGGTCTGCTCATGCGCATATCGAAAAATGCCCGTAAGGGGTAACATCGATTTCAAAATTAGCCCCAGGACCACAGTATGGACACTTTAACTCGGAAACAACGCTACAACCCCCAAACTGACTTATCCTTACACTAAATTGCCATGAATATCATTTTAAAACCTCACAATATTGGCTCAGCACTCCCGACATAACCCGTACAACCCAAAAACAGTCACTTCTCTTCCGCGCATGCGCAATATACTCGAGGCTTAAAGTAATCCCAAAATCACACACCTTATAAAAAACTCCGATTATCCAACACTAGTGGTTCAGGTGATATCGCATCTTTAATCCACGCATGCGCAGACCCTCACCATGGGATTCGATGGAGGAAAAGCATCTGCCAACCCAAAACCTCAATCCTCTCTGACGAAAACACCAGCAGTTAAATCACTGATGTTCTGCTCATGCGCATAACGATAAATGCCCGTAAGGAGTAACATCAATTTTAAAATTAGCCCCAGGGCCACGGTACGGACACTTCAACTCGGAAACAACGCTATATCCCCTAAACTGACTTGTCCTCGCACTGAATTGCCATAAATATTTTTTTAAACCCTCACAATATCGCACAGCACCCCCAACATAACCCACACAACCCAAAAAATAGTCACTTCCCTCCTGCGCATGCGCAATCTACTGGCGGCTGAAAGTCCTCTCAAAATCACACACCTTACAAAAAACTCCGATTCTCCAACACTAGTGGTTCAGGAGATATCGCATCCCTTATCCACGCATGCGCAGACCCTCTCCAGGGGATTCTATGGAGTAATAGCATCCGCCACCCCAAAACTCTAATCCCCTCTGATGAAAACTACATCAGTTAAATGACTTCTCATCTGCGCATGCGCATAACGAAAAATGCCCGGAAGAGGCAGCGTGAATTTCAAATAAATAGGTTTCGGAATTTCAAGCAAAATATTCCACAAAATAGAGTAGTTTTTTGAATTTTTTCATGTCACGTGATCTTCACGAAATTTTTTAAAAGTGTTCGCTTAGGTCTTTTGCATCTAACTACTGAGTTTCTATTCAATCAGATCAGCATTTTACGAGTTATCGTGGAAACAAAATTTTAAAATTTTTGAAATTTTTTTTTGCCACTTTATGGCCATCCTGTCAGTCACAAAAAACTCCGATTCTCCAACACTAGTGATTCAGGAGATATCGCATCTTGAATCCACGCATGCGCAGACCGGCACCGGGGGATTCTATGGAGGAATAGCATCCTCCACCCCAAAACCCTAATCTTTTCAGAAGAAAACTCGAGCAGTTAAATAGGCAGTTACACCCCCAGTCGCTCACCGTTCAGACTGATTTTGAAAACCAATTTGAAATTCCACACATCGTTTACGCGTTAATTCAATTGCCATGCTAGAAAGTATAGTCCATATTTTAATCAGTTGCCCTCGTACATATCGCATTCATTAAGATAAACGCGCAAAAAATACGTCGGAACGAAATCACCAGATGTTGGAGATATTCCATGTAGGAATTCGAAATGAAATATAATTTGTCCAGTTTGAAAGTTCAAAATTATAAATTTTTTTTTTGAGGCTCCTAGTGGTCTGTCCGCAGTGAAATTTTGCATACCCCAAGAGGTCATTATTGGTCACCGAAGCCAAAACTGAACTCAATCCGATATTTGGTTTCGGAATTTCCAGCAAAATATTCCGCTAATAGTTAAAAAAATTTTTAATTTTTTTCTACTCATGCTACCCCCACGAAATTTTGCAAAAGTGTTTTCGTTGGTACTTCGCATATAACTACCAAGCTTCAACTCAATCGGATCAGTTTTTTTCGAGTTATAATGATAACAAAATTTCAATTTCATTTTCAAATATTTAACATTTTTTTTTCTAGTTTACAGCCATCCGATCAATATGAGACTTCGCAGGCATATAAAGGTCATGATTATACAATTTGATGCTGAATTTCAGATAGATCGAGTGATCGGTTTCGGAAATATTCTTTAAAAACGATTTAACTAAAACTGACCGTAACTCCGAAACGGCTGGATGGATTTTGCCCATTAACGAACTTGTCCGAGATAATTACGCTCCAAACATGCCCTGCAAATTTCAACGCTCTAACTCGCTCTGTTCGAGAGTTATCGTGCTAACGGCCGGCCGGCCGGACCGGACGGACAGAATTGAAAATTGACCTCGAATTCTTCATCAAGGAGTCGAACCCAATCGTTTGAGACCATTTTCGAAAAAAAAATCGAAAAATACAGACATTGTGACGAAATGATAGAAATGTTAGCACGCTGTTCCTTGCGGAACAAAAAAGTTATATTCTGTTGTTCCGCAGGGAAGCATTTTGGGACCCCTTCTCTACACCATGTACACGATCAGATTCCAAAACTCGCTCAGATTTTGTAGTCATCACTTTTACACTGATGATACACAGAATACAAGCTGCGTAAACAGATCTTCAGAACAACAGTAAGACAACAATTTCTGCCCAATCGTGTGTTTGACGTATGGAATAGTTTGCCGGTTAGTGTGGTTGGAGCCCCATCAGTGAACAGCTTCAAATCGAGATATGACTCATGGTGCAGTCAACGTTTGACCACGTAGTTCTGTAGTTTTATATTAAACTATTCTGTTTTCGGGGGGTAATGTGTTTGGTTCGAGTGTTTTCTACTTTAACGTTAGACAGAGTTAAAATAATTTTTTTTGTATTTTTTAAGTTTATGCGATGTAGTTTCTCTTTTGTTCATTTCTATTTTTCTGAGCTTTTATAGGTTAATACCTCAGCTCTTATTTTTCTGTAATAATAATAATAATAATTATAATCTATTGTTCCTTCAGATTTGACGATGTTGCTGAGTCAACGTTTTTGATAAACGTTGATCTTGCCCACCTGCTCGAAATCTCTAGTCATCACTTATTGAAGTTGAATCCTGGTAAAACTCAAGCCCTTTTATTTTGTGAAAGTTCAATTCGTCAAACTTCCTTAGAGAATATTGTTCCAAAAATTGGTGATGATGTTGTGCCTTTCACGGATCATGCAAAGAGTCTCGGTTTAACAGTAGCTTGTGGGTTGAGATTCAGTAATCACGTCACAAATAAAGTGCAATTGGCTTACTCTACAATAAAGATGATACACGCACAGAGACATTTCTTGGACATACGAAAAAGCTTTTATGTGATTCTCTTTTACTGTCCCATTTCGATCATTGCGATGGAGTTTACGGCCCCTGTTTGGACTGCGCGGATAAGAAGCGAATTCAGAAGCGAATTCAGAAGGTGCAAAATTCTTGCTTAAGATTAATTTTTGGAGTTCGTCGTTATGGGAGAATTTCTCACAGACTCAGAGACTGCAAGTGGCTCAATATGTATAACCGCCGCCAATTACACATGTCCTATTTTTTTCTTCAAAATTATGAAATTTAGATGTCCGGCCTATTTACATGCAAGTTAACATACCGAACTGATCTCTACAACCTAAATATCCGTCGCAAAAATTTGCTCACGATACCCTCTCATAGAAAGGAAGTATTCAAGAGATCATTCTCCTACAATATTGTAGTTGTCATGAATAATTTTGATGAAATTGAGATTCTTCGATATTAGCTTAACCCCGTGTGTATTCAAGAGTAGATATAAGAGATATTTGTTGGATACTCAAGTGTAAAAGAGGAACAAATCTCGCTCGAGTATCCATCTACATATTTTTTCCTTCCCCATCCTCTCTTCCTGTCTCTACCTTTTTTTTCCCTTTCCCCTTCATTTTCTTCACTATATTTTTCACAGCCTGAATCGCTCATCTTGTTCATAAATATTCTGGGGCATTGGTGGAAGAACAGACCTGGGTTTACCTCGGTGTCTGAACCAATTGCCATTTGTTTATCTGATATGACATTTGTACTAACTTTTGATGTACCTATATACAGGGTGTCCGGGGAATAACTGTACATACTCTTACCAGATATAGAGTTGGACTAGCTGATTACTGATTGACTGTAAAAAATTTTTTTCTGGATTTCCCTAGAAAGCTACAGGGTGATTTTCCAACTTCATGGAAATACTTAGACCATCATAAAATCTAAACTTATTGACGGATATTATTGAAACTTGGGAGTTTATTGGCACATGCTAAGGTGGAGTCAGAAAGATATCAATTATTTCATTATTCTAGGGCCGGACTAATTAATCTTCATTTAAAGTGTTCAGGGTAAAAAAAAACACTTTGTATTTCGAATTACAAACAATTGATTCGCTTTTTAGAAAGAAGCTAAATTATGCTTCAATTTGTGGTATCGCTTAAAGTTGTCACATCAACAATTATTTTGTTATGAATTTTTGAATTTGGATAAAGTTCGAAAAATTGAATTTTTCACCATGAAGAGAACTGAAAATCTCATGTTTGAATATAAAATGCGAAAGTATTAGTAGAAAATTAGTAGAAAATAGTGGAAATTTTCAAAAAAGTTGAGAGTTTAATAAGGACATTCCATAACGAAACAATAACAAATGAAAGAAACTAAAATACCTACAGTAAAGAGTACCTAATAAAAATGAGATCCGCGTCTGGGGTGGCCACCCAGTATATCAACAAATTATTATAGTCTTCCTCACCTTCGGTGAATTTTTTAAGAAAATTTATTATTTATTTTCGACCTCCACAAGATGACTAAGTCCTGTTCAGGTAAATAAATTAAAATTTTTGAACTTTATCCAAATTCAAAAATTCATAAAAAAATAAATATTGATGTGACAACTTCAAGAGAAACCACACATTGAAGCTTAATTTAGCTTCTTTCTAAAAAGCGAATCAATAATTTGTAATTCGAAATACAAAGTGTTTTTTTTACCCTGAACACTTTAAATGAAGATTAATTAGTCCGGCCCTGGAATAATGAAATAATTGATATCTTTCTGACTCGACCTTAGCATGTGCCAATAACCTCCCAAGTTTCAATAATATCCGTTTATATATAAGTTTAGATTTTATGATGGTCTGAGTATGTCCATGAAGTTGGAAAATCACCCTGTAGCTTTCTAGGGAAATCCAGAAATAAATTTTTTATAGTCAATCAGTAATCAGCTAGTCCAACTTTATATCTGGTGAGAGTATGTACAGTTATTCCCCGGACACCCTATATATTATGTAAATCTTTCAGATGGGCAATAAATTTGTTTATTATTAATTTTTTATTTTTTTTCTTCCGCTCGAGAGGAAAAACCTTTTATAGGTCCGCCCTGAGAGGGTCTGCTTCTCTCAGGAGTGTGACACTCCAGATGTTGATGGTTACTCACTAAAAAACCTCTCGCACGTTCCTTGGAGTAGTTCTTCGTCCTGCCCTTACAGCGTCTCTTAACAAATGATTTTTTTTTTTTTTTTTTTTTTTTTAAACAGGAGAAACCCTTTATGGGCGAACCTCAAAAGGAACAGTGTGGGAGTCCATCTTCTCCTGAAGATGTTTACCGCACTAAAACTCCTGTCTCCATCAGGGCGTCGATGGGTGTTTTGAGTTAGTATTCAATACTTTTACTCATGTTGTCTCTCTTTGAGAACTTCTTTTTAATTAATTGATAAGTGGGACTTCTTCACTTCATTTGATGTCGGTTTCTTCATTGTCCTCCGACAGTTATTAGTGCCCTTTTCGGCCGTTTGATCTTTGATGGGTCTTCTGGGTCATAATTCAGAGCCTCTCTGAGTGTTGTATTCGTGTGTCGTTCGGTGTTTTCCAGGATCTTCTTGTTCCTTTGTCGTATTTGGTCTTCCATCGTGCTCATCCCTAAGTCTTGCCGGATGTTCTTATTCCTGATGAACCAAGGCGCATCAGTTATTTGTCGCAGAAGTCTATTCTGGGCAATTTCCAGTTTCTTCATGTGGCTTTTGGCTGTCTCTCCCCATGCAGTTGAACAGTACAAAATGCGTGGAATTATGATGGATTTGTACAATCGCAGTTTGTTACTAATGCTGAGCTTACTCTTTCTAGCAATTAGTGGATGTAGTTCTATTTTCCTCACGGCAATTTTCTGCTGTATGTATTCGATGTGGTCTTTCCACGTAATTTTTCTATCAAATATTACCCCTAGGTATTTGATCTTCTCTTTCCACGGAATCTTCTCTTCGTCTATCTCTATTTCGTCTGAGGGTAATGTGCTTTTCTTGCTGAATACAATCGCCTGCGTCTTTCTTGAATTCACTTTGATTTTCCATTTGCTCATCCATTCCAGGATGGTGTCTATTGCAGTCTGTGCGTATCGTTTTCCTAGGTTCACGTTTCTGGAATGTGCTAGTATTGCCGTGTCGTCTGCATATGTGAACACTTTTGTATCGTTGGGGAGGTCACTCGGTATATCCGCAGTATATAAATTATACAGCTTGGACGATAATACTCCTCCTTGTGGAACTCCGCCTGTTATGGGAGTTTTGCGGGATCTATGTCTTCCTATTTTCACTTGAAAGGATCTTTTCCTCAGGTAGTTTCCAACGATCTTTATGAGCGGTAGGCTTATATCAGCTTCCTTCATCTTGTATAGTAGACCTTCATGCCACATCTTGTCAAATGCCTTCGAAACATCCAAGAAGGCTGCCACGTTTACGTGTTTCCTGTTTACGTTGTGGATTAAATTTTCTGTTAGTCTTAGGGTCTGTAGTTCTGTTGAATGTCCAGCTCTAAATCCAAATTGTTCTGGTGGGATCACTTTCTTCTCTTCCAGTTCCTCTTCTAGTCTTCGTAGAATTAGTCTTTCTACCAGTTTTCCTAGTGTACATAGTAGACTTATGGGTCGGTGATTTTGTGGGAATAGCGTGTTTTCTCCAATTTTCGGGATCATGATCACTGTGGCATTCTTCCATGCTTTAGGGAAGTATAATTGTCGTAGGATGCCGTTGGAAAGGTTCGCGATGAATTCCAGGTATTCAATCGGAAGGTGTCGAAGTTGAGTGTTGGTAATTCCGTCTTCGCCTGGTGCACTCTTCTTTTTAGTGTGTTTAATCTCTTCTTTCAACTCGTCAATTGTTGTAGGTCTTATTTCTTCTTCTGTTTCATTTCGCATTATTCGTGCTGCTGTTCTTTCCACTCTTTCTTCAAAGTCGATATCGTCGTCTGGTGATCTATGCGGTGAGAATTGTAGTTCCAGCGTCTCAGCGAAGGCATTCGCTTTATCTTCGTCCGCGTATACTATGCCATTTACTCCGTGTAAAGGCCGTGATCTGTTGCTCTTGTTCTTCAGAATTCTATTCAGACGCCACATTGGTTTGTAGTGGGCGTCTTGCTCTTCACAGTCTTCGTTAATGCTTTCTAGTAGCACTTGCCATTTATCGTTCCTGTATTTCTGTATTTCTTCTTTGACTAAGTTTGCTAGTCTGTTGGCCTCTCTCTTGTCTTCGGGATATAGGGTACGTTGTGCTATTCTTCGTGCTCTGTTTTTATTTCTGATCAGAGCCTTTATTTCAGGGGGTAATTTATTGACGTCTTTGGAATTCTTCTTGGTTATCCTCGTGGCTTTTTCCAGCGAAGTTTGGATTTCCTTGGTTATTTCGTTTACTTCGATTTCGATGTCGTTGGGAGTTCGTAGGTCCGGTGGGATTCTTTCGGTGTTTTTCAGTAATTCACTGAATTTTCTCCAGTCGATTCTTCTTTCTTCTTGTTGGTGTGGTACTGAATCCCAGTTATCCAGTGTCAGGATAACTGGATTATGGTTGGAGCTCAGTACCGTCTCGGTGTCTATGGTGGTGGGTTGACTAATATTGTTCATAATGAATACGTCCAGTAAGTCGGGTCTTCCTGTGGAACCGAAGAACGTCGGTCGGTCCGGACCGATTACCGTGTAATTATTTGTTTCCGCGTGTGCTGCTAGCATTCTTCCACGCGCGGTCGTTACTCTGGAGTTCCAGATACTGTGTTTCGCGTTCAAGTCACCGCCTAAAATGATTTCATTGGTCGAAGGGAATATTTCGTCCAAGTCGGATGCTAAAAAAGTGACTGACGGCGAATTATATGCCGCTATGATCGTTATTGTCCGATTGCCAGTCATATATACGTTAATCGCGGCGTTCTCTAGATTTACAGTATTGAAATTATTAATTCGCTCGTGCTTTATTGAATTTTTAATGAGTATAGCCACACCCCCGCTATATTCTGATTTATCACTTCTGTATATCGCGAAATTCGGTAAAGCTAAATGAACTTGGGGTGTGAGTTTTGTTTCGCTCAGTAGAGCCACGTCGAAATTTTCTTCGGATAAGTAGTCACCGAGTTCTAGGATTTTGTGCCTGATGGAATTCGCGTTCCACGCAAGTATCTTTAGTGATCGCGGTTTTATTCTATTGAAGACTACTGGCTATCTTGTTCATCAGCACGGTCATTTGTGCTAGCATTTCTGCGACTTGCCTTGGGCTTGTACTATTCTTTTCTGGCGCCGGTTTCACGGATTGTTTTGTTGCTGATAGGTATGATTTACCTTCAACAACTTTATTATCGCGGACTGGTCTTTTCGGTTGACTTTGATTTTTGTCGGTCGATTTCCGAATATTAGCCGGGTAAAATTTACATCCTCGGTAGTTAGCTGGATGAGGTAGGTTGCAGTTTGCGCAAACTGCTGGGGTATCCGTTGTCTTTTGGCAGTCGTTGGACCAATGTCCTTCACCGCATTTAACGCATCGCGGGTTGATGCGACACGTCGATTGTGTGTGTCCGTAATTTTGGCAACGGTGACATTGAAGATGTCTTTTTGTCGATCTCTGTGGCTCGACTCTAATTCTAAAATATCCTAGAAATTCTAGGTTAAAAATCTTTTTATTTTCCTCAATTCGCGTTAGTTTAACCAGCATTAACGGGAATACGAATTTGTTACCCGCTTCTCGCTTGTACATTTGGGTGACTTGAAGTACGTCGAAACCCAGGTCAGTCAGTTGTTTTTTCACCGTCTCTTCAGTCTCGTGCGACGGGATTCCGCGAAGGACTACCCTCATTACTTTTTCGTCGTCGCGCGTATACGTGTAGAACTGTTGGCCAAATTTTTCAAGACCTTTCGTGAGGTTGCGGTGGTCTTCTTCTGTTTCCACGTGAATGTGGAGGGCATTACTATTTTCCGTGGCATATTTGATTTTAATATTTTGACTTTTAGCCAATTTTTCTACGGCGGGAAATGAATTTTTGTTTAGAATTTTGATCGGTGGAATTCTCTTCACCGAATTCTTTTTAAATATTTCAGCTGGTTTGCTGATTGGCAGTGGGGGGAAATTGATTGTCGAATCATCATTATTTTGGGGGGTTGTTATTGAATTGGTCGCGGGGGGGTTGATGTCTTCGATTGCGGGCTCTGTTGACATAAGCATGTCATCATTCCCGTCTTCTTTTTGCAGAACATCGAATCTATTCGATGTTCTGACGGGGGAGTTAGATTCCGCGAATTGGACTCTTGCCCTTTTTCTTTTTTCAGTAGCTTTTGGCAACTTCTTAGCGTTCAGCGGTATACCTAATTTTTCGGCAATTAATACGAATAAATTATAAAGGGCAGCGCGGTCGTCCGCGATCGTTTCGAAAAAACGAGTCGACGGTCAAACCGGCCATTTTCAAAGTAGAAATATACACAGACTATAAGTGGGGCGAGAACATATTTATAAAAATAAATAAATAAATCACAGTAGTGAACTCACCTGTAGTTTTCCTGTGGAACCAACGATCCGAAGATCTGGACTCAACACATCACTACAAACTTCACTCACTTGACACCAGTACCCGTAACGGGTCGATCGAGTCGGCTAACCCGTCAGACGGGTTGAACTTAACAGCACTGCACACTGGTACGGGAGCGCATGCGCACTTAGTCAGACGATGCTCACTGCTTGAAGTCTCGGTCGGTACTGTAGTCGGTACTTAACAAATGAGATGAGCTGCAAGCGGCCTTTATAGTTGATGGGACCTGATGACTCGAAGTGATCCGAGCAACACCGCTTTCTGCATTCTGTGAGCTAAATCCTCGGCTAGAGATTTGCAGGCTGGAATAATCTTCAATTCGGTCAAGCCTAGTCCACACCAGTAGACCATGTTGCGCGATTTGTCTATAGACCGTCTAGAGACGGTTTCGAGACACGGTCTATAGACTGTCTAGAGACACCGTTCATTGTCTTGTCTAGTGTCCACACTACAATGTAAATATTTCAGTCTCATGTTCACAGTCCGCCATGGAGGACTTTGTTTTGTGTGGAATGGGTTCCTGCTTAGTGGTAATTAAAAGTGAAAGAACACGAAAACCTAAACGTTGGTGGACGCGCGAAGTACTTTCAGAAGGGCCTAGATTCGGTAATGCTCTATTAAGTAAATTAAGATTGGAAGACGCCATGGGTTTTCGGAATTTTACCCGGCTGACGACTACTGATTTTGAAGACTTGCTTCTGATGGTTGGAAGAATAATAATGAAGCAAGATACAAAGTTTAGGGAAACCATCCCAGCTTCTCTTCGACTGGCAGTCACACTGCGTTTTTGTTTTTGTTTTGTAATGTTTTTGTAATGAGGACTAGTAACATCCCACAAACAATAATATACGTGATAATCTTCAATTAGACTCAAAACTTTTTCATTAGGCCACATGTTTCAAAGTAACTAAAACGCTTTTGAAAAACTGAATAAACAGCCTAAACACACCACTCGGTAGCTGGAAACAGAGTGAAGATGTCTCGTCTCTAGACGCTGAGTACGTCCACACTGTCAAAATGTTGGGCAATATGACTAACGTTGCATTAAGTCTCCCATTCCAATCGGGAGACCTTAGACCTGCGATTTTTGGTCTCGCAACAAGCCCGTAGACGGAGATCGGTCTATAGACCTGTCTACGTAGACAACCTGAGGCACGTCTCAGAGTACCAATATCGCGCAACATGTCTACTAGTGTGGACTAGGCCTTACGTAGTTCGCTCTCATTCCGCCTAGGCATCCTATGATTAGTATGACCTTATTATTATTATTACCATTCCCATCATCATATGGATTGACCATCGGCATGAAAATATCAACCAACAAAAAGTATAATATCATATTATAATTCTACGATTGCTGAAATGAATTGGACAATGTCATGTCTCAGGAAAATTAGTTGACATGTATAAACACAGATCATATTACAACAATCCATAGATTGAATAATTATATCATTCTGTGAAAACATATAAATACGATTTATTATTGAAATTTTGAAAAATCATATTTCCGAAAGTATTAGCTTGTTAGAGTTAAAAATGATATGAATGGATACTTATGGTAAAACTGCATATTGAAAAAAATTTAATTTGAAATTTGTTATGTAAAAAAAAACTTTTTTTTGTTACTCCGAAACCATCTGTCCGATTTTGCCCAATAACTTACAAACTTAGCCGAGATATTTATCTCTCAAACCTACTCTGAAAATTTCAACTGTCTAGCTCATTCCGTTCGAGAATTAAGGTGCCTACGGGCGGCCGACCGGCCGAACCGGCCGGACAGAATGAATTTCGACCACGGATTCTTGATCAGTGAGTCGAACCAAATCGTTTCAGACCATTTTCATCGAAAAATTCGAAAATAACAGACATTTGGACAAATTGATAAGCACTCTGTTCCGAGGAACAAGAGCACAAAAAAAAGGAAAATTCCCCTTTTTGAATCTTTTTTCAAATTTGAAAAATCTCAAATAGTTTTTGAGATATATGCAAAAAAACCCTTTATTTTCACTTAATTATTTATAACTTTTGCAATTTTTGCGAGCAGCGCTTGAATTTTGTCAAAAAATATCTACATGCCATTCCGAATCGAATGACACCTCAATCATAATTTTCAGAGAACTCTAAAAGGGCACTTAAGTAATCATTTAAAGGATACAGTGGGAGGTATATTCATTATTATTTCTCTCCCAAACTCTGATAAATATGTATAAAATAAAAAATGTATTATTTTGTGAATTGCTTCTGCGTAAGAAACACAAGATATTTGTCAGAAGCAATCAATCGAACAATGTTGCCTAACAAGCAATAACGAAACCAACATCCACGATGAAACAACAATTTCGTAACGTTTTGGAGTCTATATCAGAGTCCTTCGTCAGACACTTAACGAAAATCCTCATGATTATTTTTTGTTGATAGCTAGTTTGAAATTCTAGAATTGTCACATTTATACAGGGTGTTTCATCATAAAGTGGACATACGAATATAGCGTGTAGATGACATCGGGAGAATCATTTTTGCCTTTTGACATATACCCCGTTTTCGAAGCATAAGCGAGATACAGGGTGTTCAAGGTAATTTTTGTCCAATATTTTATCCAGTGTGGTCAGTTATGTGTAACATTTGAAATAATGGTTTTTGGTCACATCTCAGTATTTTTTTATGCTCAATTCTGAAATTATATAAGATTCTGAAAAAAGTATTTAAAAATGGCGGAAAACCTGCAAAGTTCGGAATTTTTTTACGCGGTTGCCAATTTGAGTTTCACTCTATGAATTATCTCAAGTTTTTAAGAAATTCTGTGAAAAAAAATTTTCAAAATTCGAACACAACTTTTTTTTTACATGTCTACAGCAAAAATAAAATTTCATCCGAAATTGATGAACTTTTTCACGCTTATACTATTCTTAAACCTTAACGAAAATATGAAAACAGAACCGAAAAATATCGATGGGTTTGTTTTTTATAGCCATTCAAAGTTTCCACTCGGATATCTAACATATTCGTTTTTTGAAAACTGGTTTGGCTATGAGGCAAAAAGTTTGAAATTGAACTGCCGAAGCATTCCAGATGGAAATTAAAATTTCTCAAAAAAAAATTTTTTTGCTCATATTTCAATAAAACTCTGGCCGGGATCGAACTAGTGACCTTGCGATAGGAATTACTCTTAGCTCTTGATAGAAATTGAAATTATTCGGAACATATTAATTATCGTTACCTAGCAACGGTAATTCAAAGCATTTGATAGATTATTCGAATTCACTGAATATTATTTCGCAAGTTTCTTGAAAAACATTTTAATTTGAGCAGAAATGAAATATTCAATCTTGGAGAAAAATGATATGGTTCAGGCTTATTATGAAGGGAATTCCTCAGGGAGGAAAGCGAGAGAAATATACGCCCGCAGATTTCCAAGCCGATCAGTACCAAACTTTAAAACATTTATGGCAACAGTACGTAAATTACGTGAAGATGGCACTCTTAACCGAAAGAAAAAAGAAACAATACGAAGTCACGATGAACGTGTCCTGGATTTGGTTGAGAGTAATCCTAAAATATCAACTAAAAGGATATCTAATCACCCCAGTGTGAACCAAAGTAAATCGACTGTATGGAGAGTTCGAAAGAGGAATCACTACCACCCATATCATTTTCAAAGATGTCAAAAATTAGAAGAAGGTGATTGCAGTAAAAGGAAAGAATTCTGTGAATTCATTTTAAGAAGAACGCGTGCGAATAGAGATTTTCCACGTCTCATTTTATTCAGCGATGAAGCGACTTTTCATAGAGATGGATTTTTTAACAGAAAAAATAATGTGGTATGGCAAATCAATAATCCACATTCTTCGGTTTCGATGAATAGTCAAAAAAGGTTTTCAGTCAATGTTTGGGCGGGAATGAAGGACAGATTCATCATCGGACCTTTCATTCTCCCTGAAACATTGACTGGAAATGGTTACTATCAATTTTTACGAGAGACTCTACCAGATCTCATGGAAAATATTCCTTTGAATCAATTTAGAGGTATTTGGTACCAACACGATGGTTGTCCTGCGCACACAGTCAGGAGTGTACGCAAGTTTCTAGACTCCCAATACCCACGGCGATGGATTGGTCGGTTTGGACCTGTTGCATGGCCTCCACGTTCTCCAGATCTAACTCCACTGGATTTTTATTTCTGGGGTCATATGAAAAGTCTGGTCTACGACAAGCGAGCTCCAGTAGAATCGAAAGAAGAATTGATTCAACGAATTGAATCAGCTGCCCAGGAAATTCGTCATAATCAAGGAATGCTAGGTTCAGCGGTGAACAGTGTGGTGAAAAGAGCGAGACTGTGTGTTCAAATGAATGGGAATATTTTTGAAACTGAATTATAATCTATAATTTCGTCAGAGTTGTTCAATTAATTGTTAAATTTGTCTACTATTGTGTTATATTATTGCGTTAGTGAAATATAAAATTAAATATCCAAGAAAATTTTGCTATAAAACAATATTCTCTCACTTTCTTGATTTTCTTGATTCGCTGAACCAAATAATTATTTCCAACATTGATTATTTAATTTCTGCTCGGATTATATATATAAATATTTTATAAGAAACTAACGAAATATTATTCAGTTGAATTCGATCATACTGTCAAATTCTGTGAATTACTGTTGCTAGGTAACGATAATTAATATGTTCCGAATAATTTCAATTTCTATCTAGAGCTAAGAGTAATTCCTATCGCAAGGTCACTAGTTCGATTCCAGCCAGAGTTTTATTGAAATATGAACAAAAAAATTTTTTTTTGAGAAATTTTTATTTCCATCTGGAATGCTTCGGCAGTTCAATTTCAAACTTTTTGCCCTCATAGCCAAACCAGTTTTCAAAAAACGAATAAGTTAGATATCCGAGTGGAAACTTTGAATGGCTATAAAAAACAAACCCATCGATATTTTTCGGTTCTGTTTTCATATTTTCGTTAAGGTTGAAGAATAGTATATGCGTGGAAAAGTTCATCAATTTCGGATGAAATTTTATTTTTGCTGTAGACATGTAAAAAAAAAGTTGAGTTCGAATTTTGAAAACATTTTTTCACAGAATTTCTTAAAAACTTGAGATAATTCATAGAGTGAAACTCAAATTGGCAACCGCGTAAAAAAATTTCGAACTTTGCAGGTTTTCCGCCATTTTTAAATACTATTGCAAGGATCCATCATTTGTTCGCAAAACTTATTTCTGCGGTCAAAATCATCTCAATTCAGTTCATGCACTTAATTAATCTTGAATGGGTGCATTCTAATTTTCTCAAAACGAGATACGAGATATTGTTATTTGCCGCTACAGTTCTCGAAGACAAATGAGGATTTTCCTCCAACTCTAATAAAATGTTCAATTCTGCCTCCTCTGGAATTGCCGGTCGACCACTTTTTGCGCGCGTGTTCCGCAAGGAACAGCGTGCTATCATTTCGTCACAATGTCTGTATTTTTCGAATTTTTTTTCGAAAATGGTCTCAAACGATTGGGTTCGACTCCCTGATGAAGAATTCGAGGTCAAATTCAATTCTGTCCGTCCGGTCCGGCCGGCCGTTAGCACGATAACTCTCGAACGGAACGACTTAGAGCGTTGAAATTTGCAGGGTAGTTTCGTAGCGTAAATATCTCGGACAAGTTCGTTAACGGGCGAAATCGACCGAGCGGTTTCGGAGTTAAGGCCGTTTTTAGTAAAAACGTTTTTTATGAATATTTCCGGAACCGATCACTCGATCTTTTTGAAATTTGGCATCAGATTGTAGAATCATGACCTTTATATGCTTGCGAAGTTTTGTGTTAAACGGACGGCCCTAAAGTGGCAAAAAAAATTTTTGAAAATTTGAAAATTTTGTTTTCACGATAACTCGAAAAATACTGATCTGATTAAATTGAAACTCAGTAGTCAGGTGCAAAAGACCAAAGCAAACACTTTTGCAAAATTTCGTGAAGATCACGTGACATGAAAAAAATAAAAAAATTACTACTATTTTGCGGAATACTTTGCTTTTAATGCCGAAACATATGTTTTTGAGGTTCATGCTGCCCTTTCCGGGCATTTTCCGTATTGCGCGTGCGCAGATGAGAAGTCCTTTAACTGCTGTAGTTTTCGTCAGAGAGGATTGGGATTTTGGGGTGGCGGATGCTATTCCTCCATAGAATTCAGATCCCTGATGAGGGTCTGCGCATGCGTAGATTAAAGATGCGATATCTTCCGAACCACTAGTGTTGGAGAATCGGAGTTTTTTGTAAGGTGTGTTATTTTGAGAGGACTTTTAGCCGCCAGTAGATTGCGCATGCGCAGAAGAGAAGTGACTGTTTTTGGGTTGGATGGGTTATGTTGGGAGTGCTGAGTCGATATTATGAGGTTTTAAAAGAATATTCATAGCAATTCAGTGCAAGGACAAGTCAGTTTGGGGAATGTAGCGTTGTTTCCGAGTTAAAGTGTCCGTACCGTGGCCCTGGGGCTAATTTTGAAATTGAAGTTACCCCTTACAGGCATTTTTCGTTATGCGCATGAGCAGACCATCAGTGATTTAACTGGAGGTGTTTTCGTCAGAGAGGATTAGGGTTTTGGGGTGGCGGATGCTATTCCTCTATAGAATCCCCTGTTGAGGGTCTGCGCATGCGTGGATTAAAGATGTGATATCTCCTGAACCACTAGTGTTGGAGAATCGGAGTTTTTTGTAAGGTGTGTTATTTCGAGAGGACTTTTAGCCGCGAGTAGATTGCGCATGCGCAGAAGAGAAGTGACTGTTTTTGGGTTGGATGGGTTATGTTGGGAGTGCTGAGTCGATATTATGAGGTTTTAAAAGAATATTCATAGCAATTCAGTTCAAGGACAAGTCAGTTTGGGGGATGTAGCGTTGTTTCAGAGTTAGAGTGTGCGTACCGTGGCCCTGGGGCTAATTTCGAAATTGATGTAACCCCTTACGGGCATTTTTCGTTATGCGCATGAGCAGACCATCAGTGATTTAACTGCTGGTGCTTTCGTCAGAGAGGATTGGGGTTTTGGGGTGGCGGATGCTATTCCGCTATAGAATCCCCTGGTGAGGGTCTGCGCATGCGTGGATTCAAGAAGCGATATCTCCTGAACCACTAGTGTTGGAGAATCGGAGTTTTTTGTGAGGTGTGTAATTTTTGGAGGACTTGCAGCCACGAGTATACTGCGCTTGCGCAGACGAGGAGTGAATGGTTTTGGGTTGTTTGGGTTATGTTGGGAGTAATGAGCCGATATTGTGAGGTTTTAAAAGAATATTCATGTCAATTCAGTGCACGGACACAAGTCAGTTTGGGGGAAATAGCGTTGTTTCCGATTTGAAATGTCTGTATGGTGGCCCTGATGCGAATTTATAAATAACTATATTCGGTAGATCTATATTAAAATACGTTCGGATTTGGAGAAGATGCAATTGCGTCCCTAACGGAGGACCCACAACCGCATTTTTTTCCGATCTACGGTAAAGCTAACAGCCAAACTGTATTGATAGCTATATTTGTTAAGGGAACTTGAAAAAAAAAAAAAGCACTGACGTGAAGTCAGTACTCTTTGGCGCGCGTGTTCACGGTGGCTAATTTGAATTGAATGATGAGTATTTCAAGCTCAGTGGATAGAGCGAGCCGACTCTCCTTAGTCGCAAAAGCTCCTAGAAGATTTGGGAGGGTCAGTATAATCCTAATCATGTTTATAGCACGCGCGCAAAAGCAGATTGACTTAACAATGAAAGAAAAAGTGTAAAAAGTCAATCTGCTTTGGCGCGCGTGCTATAAACATGATTAGGATTATACTGACCCTCCCAAATCTTCTAGGAGCTTGTGCGACTAAGGAGAATCGGCTCGCTCTATCCACTGAGCTTGAAATACTCATCATTCAATTCAAATTAGCCACCGTGAACACGCGCGCCAAAGAGTACTGACTTCACGTCAGTGCTTTTTTTTTTATTAAATGATTCTTTCGGAACTCGCCATACTTCCTGATTATTTTACTAACAGCGCCCTGAGTTATAGGTTATATTAGGATATTTTACATCACAAACTTCTTGATGGGTACGTGTTCTAGCTCAACAACCTCTAATAATCAGAATTTATACTATTCTATCGAGCCAGTTTTGGCGCTCTTGTTCCTCGGAACAGAGTGCTTATCAATTGGCCCAAATGTCTGTAATTTTCGAATTTTTGGATGAAAATAGTCTTAAACGATTTTGTTCGACTCACCGATCAAGAATCCGTGTCGAAATAAATTCTAGAGGATTGAAATTTGGAGGGTAGGTTTGGAGCGTGAATATCTCGGACAAGTACGTTAACGGTCGAAATCCACCAAGCTCGGAGTTATGGCCGTTTTTAGTAAAGACATTTTTTAAGAATATTTCCGGAACCGATCACTCGATCTATCTGAAATTTTGCATCAAATTGTAGAATCATGACCTATATATGCATGCGAAGTTTTGTATTGATTGGATTGCCGTTAAATGATTAAAAAAAAATCTAAACTTTTTTACATTACAAATTTCAAATTCAATTTTTTGCGCGCGTGTTCCGCTTGGAACAGCGTGCTATCATTTCGTCACAATGTCTGTATTTTTCGAATTTTTTTTCGAAAATGGTCTCAAACGATTGGGTTCGACTCCTTGATGAAGAATTCGAGGTCAAATTCAATTCTGTCCGTCCGGTCCGGCCGGCCGGCCGTTAGCACGATAACTCTCGAACGGAACGACTTGGAGCGTTGAAATTAGCAGGGTAGATTTGTAGCGTAAATATCTCGGACAAGTTCGTTAACGGGCGAAATCCACCAAGCGGTTTCGGAGTTAAGGCCGTTTTTAGTAAAAACGTTTTTTATGAATATTTCCGGAATCGATTACTCGATCTTTCTGAAATTTGGCATCAAATTGTAGAATCATGACCTTTATATGCCTGCGAACTTTTGAACTGACCGGACGGCCCTAAGGCTGGTTTTCCTATCACGCTGACGGTCGGCGCTGATGGGTCAATATGTATGTAGCTATAGGTAGCGTTCTCGAGTCACGCAGTGCTGACGGCCGTCAGCGCTGAGCTATACGCGCCCGTTCGCGCCGGCGCGTCGGCGCCGCTACAAGCTGGCGCCGACGCGCCTCCACATTCAGTGAGCGTTTTCGTGTCACGCTGAATGCACGCACTAGGACAATCATGGAAATTCGCGAAATAGACACCGGTCGAGTAATTGCGGTCAGCTACGCGCTGACCGTCAGCGTGATAGGAAAACCAGCCTAAAGTGGCAAAAAAAAATTTCAAAAATTTTAAAATTTTTAACTCGAAAAATACTGATCTGATTGAATTGAAACTCAGTAGTTAGATGCAAAAGACCAAAGCAAACACTTTTGCAAAATTTCGTGAAGATCACATGACATGAAAAAAATCAAAAAATTACTACTATTTTGCGGAATACTTTGCATGAATTGCCGAAACCTATTTTTGGCGCTCTAGTTCCTCGGAACTGAGTGCTTATCAATTTGCCCAAATGTCTGTAATTTTCGAATATTTCGATGAAAATGGTCTTGAACGATTTGGTTCGACTCACTGATCAAGAATCCGTGGTCGAAATTCATTCTGTCCGGCCGGTCTGGCCAGCCGGCCGTAGGCACGATAACTCTCGAACGGAATGAGCTAGACAGTTGAAATTTTCAGAGTAGGTTTGGGAGATAAATATCTCGGCTAAGTCCGTTACTGGGCAAAATCGGACAGATGGTTTCGGAGTACAAAAAAAAATTTTGTTTTTTACAGAACAAATTCCAAATTAGATTTTTTTCAATAAGCAGTTTTACCATAAGAATCCAATGATATCATTTTTAACTCTAACAAGCTAATAGTTTCGGAGATATGGTTTTTCAAAATTTCAATAATAAATCGTATTTCACAGAATGATATATAATTATTCTATATATGAATTGTCATAATGTCAACTTATTTTCCTGAGACATGACATTATCTAATCAATCGAAGAATTATGAGGTTAAAGTGTATTCCGAAATGTGAGCGAAGTGAGAAAAATCTCAGTTGTTTGCTCCGATATTAGTTTTTCTCAGAAAAGTCTTACATTTCGGAACGGAACATGAAGTAAGAGATCTGAGAGTAGTGAGACTGCTTTTCATCCATAGACATAGAATGCAAATAGAATGTAAATATTGAAAGCATAATTCTGTAGTTCGAGAGAGGAGAAAATTTGGTGAACGTAGATCAGGAAATCTTTGATCGATTACAAGGTAATTTTTCATTATTACTCTTCTTTCATACATGTTTTATGAAAAATCCACTATTTGTAGGTACTTTAAACCTGTTTTGGGCAATTGTCATACGAAACTTGTTGGCGCTCTAGTTCCTCGGAACTGAGTGCTTATCAATTTGTCCAAATGTCTGTAATTACCGAATTTTTCGATGAAAATGGTCTTAAACGATTTGGTTCGACTCACTGATCATGATTCCGAGCTCGAAATCGATTCTGTCCGGCCGGCCGGCCGTAGGCACGATAACTCTCGAACGAAAGGAGTAAGCGGATTGAAATTTGCAAGGTGAGTTTGGAGCGTAAATATCTCGGAAGAGCTTGTTAATGGGAGAAATCCATCAAGCGGTTTCAGAGTTATGGCCGATTTTAGTAAAAATATTTTTTATGAATATTTCCGAGACCGATCACTCCATCTATCTAAAATTTAGCATCAAATTGTAGAATCATGACCTTTATACGCATGTGAAGTTTTGTATTGACCAGATTACCGCAAAGTGTCAAAAAAAAAATTTAAATTTATAAAATATTTTTCTACAATAACTCTCGAACGGAATGAGCTAGGTAGTTGAAATTTTCAGAGTAGGTTAGGGAGATGAATATCTCGGTTAGGTTCGTTATTGGGCAAAATTGGCCAGATTTAATTCGATTTCTTCCATGGTGCAGTTCTCATTCTCAGATTGCTCATTTAATCTTGATGAATAAACTATTATTTGAATGAATTTCCTTTATGATGCAGTTCTATCATAAGAATACATTGATATAATTCCCAACTCTGAGAAACCAATACTTTCGGAGATATAATTTGTCTGTTTGAACTAGAGCGCCAGAAAGCTCCTGTCCACAGGGCTTGAACCCATTTTTTTGTGGTTCATGCTGCCCTTTCCGGGCATTTTTCGTCATGCGCATGCGCAGATGAGAAGTCATTTAACTGCTGTAGTTTTCGTCAGAGAGGATTGGGGTTTTGGGGTGGCGGATGCTATTCCTCCATAGAATCCAGATCCCTGATGAGGGTCTGCGCATGCGAAGATTAAAGATGCGATATCTCCCGAACCACTAGTGTTGGAGAATCGGAGTTTTTTGTAAGATGTGTGATTTTGAAAGGACTTTTAGCCGCGAGTAGATTGCGCATGCGCAGAAGAGAAGTCACTATTTTCGAGTTGGATGGGTTATGTTGGGAGTGCTGAGTCGATATTGTGAGGTTTTAAAAGAATATTCATGGCAATTCAGTGCAAGGACAAGTCAGTTTGGGGGATGTAGCGTTGTTTCCGAGTTGAAGTGTCCGTACCGTGGCCCTGGGGCTATTTTTGAAATTTATGTTACCTCTTACGGGCATTTTTCGTTATGCGCATGAGCAGACCATCAGTGATTCAACTGCTGGTGTTTTCGTGGGGTTTTCGTGGGGTAAATAGCCTTGTTTCCGAGTTGAAATATCTGTATCGTGGCCCTGAGTCGAATTAATAAATGACTATATTCGGTAGATCTATATTAATTAGTGTCCGACCGAAACTGGTTTTTCAGCCGAAACCGAAACCGAACTTTCGGCCAGCGTCTCAGTTTCGGCCGAAACCGAAACCGAAACCGAAACTTTATATTTCGTACTGAAATCTACTGTATTTTTTACAATTTTATTTGCATATACATAAAAACAGTTAAGCAGTGTTAAATAAAAAAAAAGAAAACTTTTTTGATATCTTTATTTATTATTTTGGTATTACCAAGTTAAAAAAATAATCAGTCGATGTATACAGGGTAATTCCAAATCAGACGTCAACCTTGGAGGAGGTGTTAGTATGGATAATTTGCTGTGGTTTGAGCCATTTTTATTGATGACGAAAAATAAACAGTTTCCGAGATATTTGAATTCTGGTTCTGATGAAAAAGAATTAGTATGATTTGAAAGGGGATGTAAGAAGCAAATAGCGAAAAATAACGAATTCAATATTCTTTTGTTGCAAATGAGCTCGAAATTTCAGTAGAAAATGTATTCATAAATTATGTTCCACCATTCCATATAGTCAAGCACATGCCGTCTTTCTGATATTTTCAGTTTTTATTTTCCGCCTGAAATTTACTCACGCTGTCTTTTGATACACATTCACTATTTGATATGCCGGACATTCAAAAGGTTGCTTATAAAAAATCTGATGAAACGAAACTAGTTAATGCAATCTAACGAAATCTTTTATAGAATTAAGAAGGAATTTGGCAAGTTTTTAAAATAATTTTGGCATACAAAATGTGAAATTCGAAATTGCAGAGAATTTGATATTAGAAATTGATTTTTCATTTATTCATATAGCACATTTCAAATCATACTTAATCATGATCAAACATTCTTTTTCAACCTCCCATACAGCATAGTTTCGATTTTTTCGTACATATCATACCTATCCTTTTCTGATGAAAATAAACCAAAATTATCATCAAATTTGGTCAACGTAGAAAAAATTGACGAAATATGAACTAAGTTCAGAAATCTTTTAAAAATCACCCGAACTCCAAAAACTGTTGATTTTCGGTTATTAATAAATATGTATTAAACAACAGCTAATGAGACATACTAACTCCTCCTCCAAGTTTCACGTCTTATTTGGAATCATCCTATGTAATCCAATTAATTATCATTAAAGTGAATTCTCTTGAATTCTCAGTCTTAACAAAGATAGATTACAATAACTTGTACGACAATTATGTATACCTACTTTTAACTCCTGGCCAAATGACCAGGATAATTCACGAACAGTCAAGTTTCGGCCTGGCCGAAAGTTTCGGTCATTTTGGGCCGAAACCGAAACTAAGGCCGAAACTAGATTTCTTGGCCGAAACTGGCCGAAACCGAAACCGAAACCGAACTTTCGGTCGGTCACTAATATTAATATACGTTCGGATTTGGAGAAGAGGCAATTGCGTTCCTAACGGAGGTCGCATAACCGCAATTTTGGTCGATCTATATTTGTTAAAGGAACTTGAAAAAAAAAGCACGAAGTCAGTACTCTTTGGCGCGCGTGTTCACGGTGGCTAATTTGAATTGAATGATGAGTACTTCAAGCTCAGTTGATAGAGCGAGCCGAAGATCTACCCAAAGGATAGTGGACATCATTCACTGTCAGTTCAAAAATTAACAGTGCTGTATCTAAGATGCCATTAGAATAGAGTAACAAAGTTGGAAAAGAACACAACTGATTCTCCTTAGTCGCACAAGCTCCTAGCAGATTCTGAGGGATATCCTTGGAAAATACTTGGGAGGGTCAGTATAATCATAATCATGTTTATAGCACGCGAGCCAAATGCAGATTGACTTAACAATGAATGAAAAAGTGTAAAAAAGCATTGGCATGGGGACAATCTGCTTTGGCGCGCGTGCTATAAACATGATTATGATTATACTGACCCTCCCAAGTCTTTTCCAAGGAGATCCCTCAGAATCTTCTAGGAGCTTGTGTGACTAAGGAGTGTCAGTTGTGTTCTTTTCCAACTTTGTTACTCTATTCTAATGGCAGCTTAGATACAGCACTGTTAATTTTTGAACTGACAGTGAATGATGTCCACTATCCTTTGGGTAGATCTTCGGCTCGCTCTATCCACTGAGCTTGAAGTACTCATCATTCAATTCAAATTAGCCACCGTGAACACGCGCGCCAAAGAGTACTGACTTCACGTCAGTGCTTTTTTTTTAAGATGCAATTCCATCATAAGAATGTATTGATGTCATTTTCAACTCTAACAAACTAATACTTTTGGAAATATGATTTTTCAAAATTTCAATAATACATCGTACCTACTTCTATGTTTTCACAGAATGCGAATTCTATCTGTCTGTGTTCTATCTGTGTTCACTATTCATTCATGTCATCTTATCTACATATAAGAGACGTCATATTTATTTAACATGAATATTTTGTATTGGAAAACAAGGTTCCGCATCTTGAATTTGTGAATGTATACAAGACTGTTTTGATACCAAAAATAATATTGACTTGTTGCATGTTGAATAATTTATGCGCAAATATTGAGGGTGATGTTTCAGAATATTTAGAATTGGACCATTTTAATGATGTAGTTATGGAGGTAATAGGAAAGAACAACATAATGGAATCATCAAAAGAAATTACTGTTCGTTGACCACCTATAGGTTAATATTACCTTTTACTTCCTTGAGTAGTGATACATGTTTCTATATACAGTATTTTCATAATGTTGCTAGCAAAATAATGCTGAAATATTGATCTACATTTGTGAATCAAATATTCTTTTTGCGCGCGTGTTCCGCAAGGAACAGCGTGCTGTCATTTCGTCACAATGTCTGTATTTTTCGATTTTTTTTTCGAAAATGGTCTCAAACGATTGGGTTCGACTCCTTGATGAAGAATTCGAGGTCAAATTCAATTCTGTCCGTCCAGTCAGGCCGTTAGCACGATAACTCTCGAACGGAGCGACTTAGAGCGTTGAAATTTGCAGGGTAGTTTCGTAGCGTAAATATCTCGGACAAGTTAATTAACAGGCGAAATCGACCAAGCGGTTTCGGATTTAAGGCCGTTTTTAGCAAAAACGTTTTTTATGAATATTTCCGGAACAGATTACTCGATCTTTCTGAAATTTGGCATGGAATTGTAGAATCATAACCTTTATATGCCTGCGAAGTTTTGTGTTGAACGGACGGCCCTAAAGTGGCAAAAAAAAATTCAAAAATTTTTAAATTTTGTTTTCACGCTGATAACTCGAAAAATACTGATCTGATTAAATTGAAACTAAGTAGTTAGATGCAAAAGACCAAAGCAAACACTTTTGCAAAATTTCGTGAAGATCACGTGACATGAAAAAAATCAAAAAATTACTACTATTTTGCGGAATACTTTTAATGCCGAAACCTATGTTTTTGAGGTTCATGCTGCCCTTTCCGGGCATTTTTCGTTATGCGCATGCGCAGATCAGAAGTCATTTAACTGCTGTAGTTTTCGTCAGAGAGGATTGGGGTTTTAGAATCCAGATCCTTGATGAGGGTCTGCGCATGCGTGGATTAAAGATGCGATATCTCCCGAACCACTAGCGTTGGAGAATCGGAGTTTTTTGTAAGGTGTGTGAAATAATATTCATATCAATTCAGTGCACGGACACAAGTCAGTTTGGGGGAAATAGCGTTGTTTCCGAGTTGAAATGTCTGTATTGTCCTGAGGCGAATTTATAAATAACTATATTCGGTAGATCTATATTGAAATACGTTCGGATTTGGAGAAGAGGCAATTGCGTTCCTAACGGAGGTCCCATAACCGCAATTTTTTTCGATCTACGGTAAAGCCAAACTGTATCGATAGCTATATTTGTTAAAGGAACTTGAAAAAAAAGCACTGACGTGAAGGCGCGCGTGTTCACGGTGGCTAATTTGAATTGAATGATGAGTACTTCAAGCTCAGTGGATAGAGCGAGCCTTAGATCTACCCAAAAGGTAGTACTCATCATTCAATTCAAATTAGCCACCGTGAACACGCGCACCAAAGAGTACTGTCTTCACGTCAGTGCTTTTTTTTATGTTGAGGTTCATAATACAGAATGAATGTGTTAGTGGTATGAACTATTTAATAATGAAAAGAGAGAGATTGTATTTTTATTAATATATTTTGAACTATTAAAATAATTTGTTCGTCAGCCTATACCTATTCAAATATCTGGAATAAATGGACAATCTGCTATGATTGTCTCCAGCCCTGCTCTAGACATTTCGATGATACTTTCCTTAGGTATTTCCAGTTGTGAAAACTATGCACCGAGTGTAAGTTGCAACAACCCATTCCACGAGGTTGAATCATTTCAGATTGCTCATATAATCTTGATAAATAAACTATTATTTGAATTTAATTTCATTTATGGTGCAGTTATATTATAAGAATTCATTGATATCATTCCCAACTCTGAGAAAACAATACTTTTGGATATATGGTTTGTCAAAAATTGAACAAGAGCGCCAAAGCTCCCGTGATAGGGCTTTCCCCCTTTTAGTTTAGTTGTTGACAGTAGGTGAATAAAAATTAACAAACTAATTCGAATTAACTTCAGATACAACTACCAATTCCAACGATTTGCGATATTCACTGTAGACAAGTAGAAGTATTATAGGTACTAGAACACACAAGACATCCAGATGTTCTAAAGTATTTGTTGTGAGTTTCAGTACCTATCAATACTAGTATCGTTTTTGTAATAAAAAAGTGTTTAAAAATGTTCACGTCTTTCAAATTAAAAAAAAAATCTGGAGAATTATTGACCCATGTGCCGTTACATATACGTTACTGAATTTTATGATCTATGCAAATAGAATGGATTGTTTCAATTTGAAAAAAATATTGATGACGTCACTGCTTGGTAGCGGGAAATGGTAGAACAATAAGAATTACGGGAAAATGTTCCTCAAAATAAATTAATTTGACTTTTGAAAACATTTTTCGCTATTCGTGAAAGGGGAGAAAATAAATCCACTTTTCCATACTTTTGAGGCTCACTATTGCCTTTACAAGCAAACGCGGTTAACAAACATAAGTAAATTATCCTACAGCTTTAAAATTTCTTATTTACTAAACAGTAAACACTTGAAATACAATCACCAAGACCGAAAATACTAAGTGGTCGATCTAGAAAAGTCCGTTTGAGTAAAAATATTTCCGATACCGGGAATCGAACCCGAGCCTCCTGGGTGAAAGCCAGGTATCCTAGCCACTAGACCATATCGGACTATGGAAACATTACGAATTAACGGTCTTATGAAGAGGCGCCATATAATAAAAGATAATAATTATTGAATGTGGATTAGAGTTTTTATTTTTCAAGCTAAAATTATGTCATATCGTAGAAGACTCATTGTAATATTTATACTCAATTGAACACCAAAAATACTTATATAATGTTCGTCATATTTGGAACTGGTATAGGCCTCTTTGCAAAATTAAACGAACTAACCGTCGTAATGCAGTGTGTCATCCATAGATGGCAATCTACAACATTGCTCTTATTTTATTTATGTTTTCTGTCTTGTTTCATAATTTCATTATCATAGATAAGACATTGTATATAGATTATCTATATTACACAATGACTGTATTCTCCATTAGGTGTGCCTACTAGGTAATCTATAAACAATGATGCTACTGTCTATGCAAATCAATGAACCTAAATATAAAGAGCTCTATACTATGTTGCGCTCATTCGACCTGCATCACGAATCATCGCTAGATGGCATGGCGGTCACAACCATAGATTATCATAAATTAAATACCAAAGTATTGATAATTTATTTTTATGATGAATAATAAACCAAAGTAATATTCTTTCATTTACATACATTTCAAAGTCGAAAACCTATTTCAGTAATTGATGCTATGGGATGATGGGAAAAATGGAAAATTAGAAGTCATGTTTGCTCTAATTACCTCTTATATTTACAATATTTTTCATTAATTTTTTGGATTGTTTTTGGATTTATCATATTCTTTTTCTTTAATAAACTCATCATCTAAATGGTCTGCAGCACTTTCTCTGAGAAGAAATATTTTAGTACAGTAGCAATTTGCTATGATATTTTTTTTATTTTTCCTTAGCAAAAACCCAGAAATATACTTGAGTATCTTCCTCTCCAACGGTATTTGCCTAGTTGGAAGGTCTTCAGGCACAGGTGAATATTTTTCATTTGTGTCTTCTGTCCCAGTAATTTTCTGAAATTTTTATTGATTTAATAACTGATGGGCTATTAGTGTGGATATCTTGTTAATTATGTTGCATCATAAGAAATTTGAGGAGTAGATACCAAACAATTTTGATATGTTTTGTTTTAATTGAATACCATCAACAGTAAAGACCAATTATTGAAATGTAATCATTCCATACTTAAACAAAATTGACAATATAATTTATTTAATGATAACCTTATAGGGCTGCATTAAAATGATACAAATATAATAACATTATAAACTTTCTTTTCTTGTATGTTGTGTGAAATGTAAAATGCTGAAGGAGATTATACTCACTAGGAGATAGAACTACGGCATCTGTTATTTGTTGTACTCCACTGGGGCCAACAACAGGTTCAACAGGTGCTCGAGTACCTGAGATAGACAAAAATTTAAGAACCTTTATATGTGAAACATGAATGCATATACATCTACCATCATATCATTTTCAAATCAAAACATTTCCCTATGTATGACAAAAACTTACTCGAACAGATCTGCATATTCTTTTCCTGCTGATATTCAACCAATTGTTGGTCACACAACTCCATGGATATTTCAATCTGCGGATATTCTTGAATATTTAGAGGACCTGGAAAAATGTAATCTATTCTCTTTATCACCTTCTAATTACACTAATTTAAAAACCTGATTCAAATTATAGGTGCCATGACTAATAAGAACGGAATATCATTAGACATCAAGAGAATAACACCAGCTTTCTGAAAGGCTGCTCAAAGTGTTGATCAACTAACAGAACTGTTAACGTCAGAACGCAACTCATATGATGGTTAGCAAGAGATTGATGTCTAATTAGTTAACATTTGTGTTGATCAGCCTTTCAGAAACCGGGGGTTATTCTTTCATAAAAACTAATATTAATACCATCTAATAGATGTCTATCTATATTCAATTCAGTGACAAAAGTGGCAAGAAAATACAAACATTACAAACTGATGTATAGTTAATAAAGAATTCATCTGATTAAATGAAGTATATCAATATGAAACAACTTACATGGTAACTTCATAGATGGTATAGCTGTACTTAATAAGACATTGTTGGGCCCAAAATCACCTACAACAAAATGATCGGCACAAACTCTGCACTTTCCATAAACTTCATCAGGAGATCTTTTCAATAATTCTTTATTGCCAACAAGCAACAACCATTTCTTAAATCTATGGATGTCTTTTTTCGGATTAGGAAACCTATGCCTGCTTGGTTTGCTGAAATAGCAGGTATTCACAGAGCAAGATGTTTTAGTCATATTTATACCTGCAACATGAAACATTATAACTTATTATTCAGCAATTATGTACCAATCGTGCAAGAAAGAATGAATAATCCAGAGAAAAAGTTCTAAAATCGAAATATCACACTCAATTAAAATAGATAGTTGTAATTTTTTTCAGAAAAAATTGGTTCAAGCACTGACGTGAAGTCAGAAGCTTTTGCGCGTATGTTCTATTGTCCATTCCTCTGTATTGGACACCCTTAATCGAATTTACCATGGTAAATTATGTTGTCCATTCACCTGTATTGGACACTCTTAATTCGAATTTACTATGGTAAATTCGAATTAAGTGTCCAATACAGGAGAATGGACAACATAATTTACCATGGTAAATTCGATTAAGGGTGTCCAATACAGAGGAATGGACAATAGAACATACGCGCAAAAGCTTCTGACTTCACGTCAGTGCTTGAACCAATTTTTTTTTTCGTGATTTTTTTTTAATTTTCTAGGGGTACGGTTCTTAAAATTTTTTTTTTCGTCATTTTTTTCAAATTTTCTAGGGTTACGGTTCGTACAAAATTCTAAACACGTCTTTATGTTGATTTTCTACTACTAGTTACCAAGCACCATTTCGATCGAATATTTATTTTTTGAGTTATTAAGGAAATAATATTCCAGGTGGGTATAACTCGGAAACCGTTAGACCGATTATGCCCAAAAACGAACTAAACTCTCCCTTTCGGATACGCAACCTACCCTGAAAATTGCAAGTCCCTATCTCCTTTCGTTCGAAAGTTATCGAGGTAACGGTCACCCATTTACTGAACTCACACAAGAATGCTCGAATCTCCAACAATATTTAACCGATTGTATTAAAACTTGAAACTTGGCAGAAGAGTTAGGTTATGAAGGCTCTTGCCAAATTTCAGCAATTTCAAACGGATAGTTACTGATATATAGAATTTTTTTTTTTTATTTTCAATGATTTATTAAGTATTTTCTACAAATGCTATCCTCACCAAATTTTGCAAACATCTTCGCGTTGGCATTCTACAACTAACAACCATGTTTGAATTCAATCGGTTCAGTATTTTTCGAGTTAATGAGGAACAAAAACCACCAAATTTCAGAAAATTTCAGATGGCTATAACTCTAAAATCGTTTGGCTGATTATGCTCATAAACAAACTGAAATGTCGCGTTCTGGTACACATCCTAACCTGAAAACTTCAATCGGCTATCTCATTCCGTTCTCAAGTTATCGTGACGACAAAAATATTTTTTAATAATTTTTTTAAAATTTTCTAGCCATACGATTCGCACAAAATTGCACAAACGTGCTAAGGTTCATATTCTACAACTACCCACCAAGTTTCATTTCGATCGGATTTATATTGGTTGAAAACAAAATTATTACTCGTAAACCACTGGGCCGATTATGCCCATTAACGAACTTGTCCGTCGTATTGGGATGCGCCACCTACCCTGAAAATTTCAAGTCGCTAGCTCTCTTCGTTCTCAAGTTATCGTGGCAACGGCCGGACGGCCGGACGGACAGAATCAAATTTGACCTCGAATTCTTCATTGGGGAGTCGAACTTAATCGTTTGAGACCATTTTCGTCAAAAAATTCGAAAGTTACAGACATTTGGGCAAAACTATAACGCGATGTTCCCCAGAACATACGCGCAAAAATTGCAACATCTTTTGATCTCATTTGATGCATACCGTAGTATACAACACGTGGCGAGGCAGAAATCGTCATTTTGCAGAAAAATACATTAACGCAAGTGAATTATTTGGTTTTTATATTTCAGAGCACAAGGGCGTAGCCAGGGGGGGAGTTTTGGGGGTTCAAACCCCCCCCGAAATGTTATATTTTCCCTTAAAAAAATTTTTTTTTGCTGCAGAAAGTGACCGTTACACCCCCAAAACCCCCCCCGAAATTAATTCCTATTTCAAAACCCCCCCCGAAATTAGTTCCTGGCTACGCCCTTGTCAGAGCATCTATTAGCCAATTATAATTAAGTAAAAAGAGAAGTTGATTTAATATTCTTGAGAATAATTTTCCACTCACCTTAATTGACACTACTTCTAGCCTCATCAACAAGGAAATATAATTTTAAATTTAAATTCAATCTTCAATATTTACGTTTACCTTTAAAATTGACATAGACAAATCACGCCATTTCACAAAGATTCTTCTTCTTTTGTTTTCGTTCTCTAGCGACATCTATTGACAATATATTTAAACACATGTATTAATTCCTTCCAATCCGATAGATGTCGCAAAACATTGTTCCAGCTGATAAGCACTGGAGTTGCCAATCTACACAACTCTAATCTATGGTCACAAGTCACAACACATAAGACAATCGTGGGATATTTTATTTATAATTTTTATTTATGTATAATGTAAAATGTAATCTATAAATCTATATCACTTGTGTTCCGATATTGCTGGCACTAGTGGCCTCAGTAAGTCATTTTGGAACGCTTTTGGGTTGTATTTTTGATTTTGAATAATAAAACAAGAAAAAAAATGCCTCTTACATGCATTGTGGTTGGCTGTGGATCTCAGCACGACAAGGATATAGTATGTTTCCTAGTACTACACAGTAGTTTTTGACTAGTAAAAATGAATTATTCAGAAAGCGAAGAGCCCTATGGCTAGCTGAAATCAAGAGAAAAGATTCAAAGCTCAAGTATCAGAGAGTTTGCAGCAGTCTGCTGCGATCAGTACGATGAAGTGTCGTGGATCCCTCGAGGGTTGTTATATCCATATTCTACTGTGTATTCATCAATAAATAAGAAGAAAAATCCAAGGGCTTTCACCTGTTTTTATATTATTTGTGTGTCATGCCATGCTATTAATGTGCGGACATGAAATAAAAAATCAAGAATTTTTTATGTAATCTATTCCATTTTTATAAAAATCCAGACCTTTTCATCACATTTATTACAATACCAGGTACCATTAGGAGTGTCAACTGGTCATACACAATCAAAATGAAATCTTCTATTTGACAGTCATTCCCATCTCATTTTATCATCGCACGTCCATCATCCACCGTTGCAAATGCAATAGTGAATAAATTCAGCTGTTCCCTCTTCAGATGTGGAATATTTTGCCATCAGTCCTGGCATAATAACTTCTGAATTAAATTTCTTAGCAGTTTCTAAGTTCTTTTCCCATATTTCCAGATCATTCGTACTAAACAAATATTTGGAGACAATATAACGAAATCACAAAAAAGCGACTGTGAGATGAATAGTTGCACTTGTATTTGGTAGTAACAACTGTGTGTTTTTTAAAAGTAATCATTCCAGCTTGTGCTATTAGACAAGAACTGTTCATTCGCAAATATTCATGTATGTCTTGTACGTTGTGGTATATATTAATCCAAATACGTTGCAATATCCATATATAAGATTGGAGGAACACCATCAATTGAATTATCCACTACCCAGATCAGAAACATTCAATGTGAAAGGATCTAAGCCGTTAATTAATCCCATCTTTATTATATACCTGTAATAAAATGAAATGTAAACACATGATGAAGGTGCTTTTTTTCGAACCTACCGTTCAGCAAAGTCTCTGTTTTTCAACAATAGTCTTTTCGGTAATTATCTAGAACAGGACATAACTCGAAAATTGATATTTAAAAATCACTCACTTACTAATTTTGGGTCGTAGATTGCGAATCTGAAGTCAAAAAAGGTTGGTTGCATCTAGTTTTTTCGAAAAAAATTCCGAAAGTTTCCAATTTAACCTCCCTTTGTCACCATAATAACATCGTTATAAACCGTTTTATAGCTGAATATTCATCCTGAATGATATCTTATTGACTCCTTAATCATTTCTGAAGAATGATTTTCCTCATGATTCCCTTATTGCAATGAAATTTTCTTGTTTATGTGTAACATATTTTCATCCATTTTGAATCCTGAAATTGACATAACAGCTGATCATACCGGCAATGGGCGACGTTGCCATATTGTAACTATATTCAGAATATGGTAGTGTTTTTATTTCAATTAATTTTTGTGATGGATTCAATCGGCCATGAGAATACGTTTAAAGGCCGAGTCATCAAAATCCATTTCGGTTAATATGCAGTTTAACGCCCCCTCGTAATTATCGACTTTTTCAAGTTTTTCGAAGAAAATAAGCATTGTACAGTGATTTTTGATGATTTTCAATAGTGGCAAACTAGTTTTTTTGGAGATATCCTTCGGAATGGGGAGTGAATAGGGGTGCTGGGTGGGGTAATAAATTTTTTTCGTAATTTTTTTTTTAATTTTCAGGGGTACTGTACTAACCTAACCTAACCTAACCTACCATATTCACCTGAGATGTCGTAAAGATTAAGACTGTACCTATGGCGAAAATTCATAAAGGTACAGTCTTAATCATTACGACATCTCAGGTGAATATGGTAGGTTAGGTTAGGTTAGGTTAGGTTAGGTTAGTACAGTACCCCTGGAAATTAAAAAAAAATTACGAAAAAAAATTTATTACCCCACCCAGCACCCCTATTCACTCCCCATTCCGTTAGATATCTTCAAAAAAACTAGTTTGCCACTATTGAAAATCATCAAAAATCACTGTACAATGCATATTTTCTTCGAAAAACTTGAAAAAGTCGATAATTACGAGGGGGCGTTAAACTGCATATTAACCTAAAAACACTACCTAATACTTCTGAATATAGTTACAATATGGCAACGTCGCCCATTGCCGGTATGATCAGCTGTTATGTCAATTTCAGGATTCAAAATGGATGAAAATATGTTACACATAAACAAGAAAATTTCATTGCAATAAGGGAATCATGAGGAAAATCATTCTTCAGAAATGATTAAGGAGTCAATAAGATATCATTCAGGATGAATATTCAGCTATAAAACGGTTTATAACGATGTTATTATGGTGACAAAGGGAGGTTAAATTGGAAACTTTCGGAATTTTTTTCGAAAAAACTAGATGCGACCAACCTTTTTTGACTTCAGATTCGCAATCTACGACCCAAAATTAGTAAGTGAGTGATTTTTAAACATCAATTTTCGAGTTATGTCCGGTTCTAGATAATTACCGTCTTTTCAAATATTCATTCTTCATTTCAGTATAGTTTACACATCAGAAAAGTTCCGGAAAAAGTCAATAAACACTATAAAATAGTCAACGACCATAACAAGTTAATTGTTTGTGTGCCAACAACCGCCACATTGGGTCACGTGGTTTGGATTGCCTAATAAGCATCGCCACTCGGATCATGCCAATGATTGTTTGTTGTTTTCATTCATTTCTATGCATTCATTTTACAATATTTTGGTAGTTTCACTAGTGTCACTGTTTCTTTTTCCATTCTCCTTTTGTAGGATGTCTGTCCGTGTGAGATATTCCAAACTGATGCTCAATACATTTTGCAATTGAAGAATCCCTATGATGTTTGTTCCTTCATCGTATTTAATAACCTATGTAATTTAACTTTTAGTCGCCATGGTATCATACTGCAAGTCTTGTCCACTATATAATCGACGTAATACAAATTGCCCATTTCAACAATTACATTGCGAAGTGAAAAGCTGAGCTGCAGTATTATTGCACATCCAGAAACTTTCGTCAAAAAGTTGCCGCCCAGACCATTCCTAGATGTAATCTAAGACAGATTGATAAGATAACATTGGGCGAACATTTAAACAAATCCAGGAGAAGCACAGGCAAACAAGTAATAACAATATGTATAAATATAAAAATAGTGACAGGCATGAAGCTATTAGTACGGGTATTGAAAATCCGGTGTACAATATTAACTTTGTAAAAGCTGTAGAGAAGTATCCTTGTTTATGGAATTATACATTAACAGAGTATAGCAAAAGGAAGTTGACAGAAAAAGCTTGGAGAGAAGTAGCTAATGAAATAGAAGATACTGGTGAGTATGAGTTATTTCTTGAAAAGTTTGGATTACAGAATTTTACTGAAAATTCAAGTGAGGAGCTGATATGGACTGTGGTCCTAACAATTCATTGTACATACATCTAAAAAGATACAACTAGTAAGAACAAAATAGAGATGATTTGTGTATCTTGGAGCCATACTATAATTATAGCTAAATGATGTTTTAGTTTCATAGATATCATATTTAGTATTAATAAAATAATGTGACTATGAACATATTTTGTGAATCGTGTATTAAAAAGGTCCATTCATATCAGTAAAAATAATCCCACGGGCATAACAAATGTGGTAAGTCTGGTCTACACATCCAACCAGCTGCTGACGGTATTTGAAGCATCCACTACTTGGGATTACCTCTCAAGTAATATAGAGGTTAAGAAGTGAAGACTTCCTGATTTGCAAATCAGAGTAATCTGAGCAAAAATCAGATGATTTCTATTTCACTTAGTATTTCAAATAGTTCTTTATTTTCCAGCATCAAACTGTCGAGATCGCTGGAGAAATATCCGAGGGGCATTTTTGCGTTCTCTAAAAAACGTACCAAATGGATGTGATACTGGTTCTAAGCGAAAATACTACCTAAATGACTACTTGAAATTCCTTCTACCTTATCTGAAGTGCAAACCTGAACATCTAGAAGCAGCAAGTGGTAGCAGTGATCATTTTGAAGATACAAATAGTGATTATGAAGAGCCGACCGAAGCTGAGGAACTTCTTGAATTCCAAGCCCAATCCAGTGACATACCAGTCATAACAGAGTTTAATAATCCAGTTAATATTGAATTCAATAAAGTTCGAGAAATAAGTACTGACAAATCTTGTAATGTAGTTCACAAATTTAAAAAACGAAAACTTCAAACCCTTGGAATATCTGCAAATGCTGTTGATAACTCATTCATTGAATGGTTTGAGAACAAAAGATCAAGGGAAAACAACCACGAGGATCCGAACATGTCATTTTTTCGTAGTTTATTGCCAGATATGTCAAAAATGACTGACAAGCAGAACCGAAGATTCAGGCAAAAAGTTATTGGGCTTGTAGATGATATACTTGAAGATGCAGATATCCACAACCATTATTCATCAATTTCAAATCCAAATTCTGTATCGTCATTCAGACATTACCCAACACCGAGTCCAAGTAACTATGTAAATACTTCAATGTCAAGTCCCAAATGCCTTCCAACTAGCCCAACAGCAATACCCAGTGATTCTCCCCAGGATGCAGCTCAAAACTGTAATGAATGGTACATGAAAAGTGAAGGAGATTTTAGTGATAGTGATATATGAGCTTTGTATTTAGACAACCTAGTAGGGTAGCTGTATCAGATATGATTCCCGACCGTTTTAGTATCTAGCAATGATTGGTTAGTACTGTGTAAGCAAATGTGGTAAGAGATAAAGGGGGTGTACTGCAATAGACTGACTAGTCGTGGTGGCAGGGCTGTGTTCCTCCCAACACAATATATAATAATCTTCGAATATACACACATATGTGATTGGATCAAAAGCTATATCACCTAAATTCCAGGATTTTCTCACTGATAGAACAATATTTTTTCAAGTTTTGCATCGAAAACCAGGTCTGTAAGCAAGGATTTCGTAGATATACGTATTGCACAATCATGACATTGGGGAGTAGAGATTTTGGCTAATTCAATTCAAGTTCAACAAGTCCTTAGCGTTTTGCCAATAGGGTCTCAAAATAGGTTTGATAATTCATGTACTTATGCATAGATTTCACAAATCAAATTAACCCCAGTTTATTTCATTGATCTGCTGATAAGGAACAACATACGTGTTCATGGCTTATTGGCCCTCCTTTCTTTTTTAGTATGTTGGCAAAACGAAAGGTTGTGGACTTATTATTATTATTGTATTATTTTACATAAATAAGAGCTAAGAACAAAGTTCTATTCAGCCCAAACAAAAAATCATACAAAGTACTCTCGAGTGCGAACATCAATTAACTGAAACAAGGTAAACAAAAGAAATAGAACCGTTTACAACAGTATCAACCATTTTCGGCGCTCTTGTTCCTCGGAACAGAGTGCTTATCAATTTGCCCAAATGTCTGTGATTTTCGAATTTTTTGCTGAAAATTGTATCAAACAATTTGGTTCGACTCACTGATCAAGAATCCATGGTCGAAATCGATTCTGTCCGTTAACATCATAACTCTCGAACGAAAGGAGTTAGAGAATTGAAATTTGCAGAGTAGGTTTGGAGCGTCAATATCTCGGACGAGTTCTTTAACCAGCAAAATCCATCGAGCGGTTTCGGGGTTATGGCCGTTTTTAGTAAAAACATTTCTTATGAATATTTCCAAAACCGATCATTTGATCTATCTGAAATTTAGCATCAAATTGTAAAATGATAACCTTTAGGTTTAGACGCATGTACCTTAAAGTGTAAAAAAAAAATTTTTAAATATTGTTTCTACAATAACTCTCGATCGGAATGAGCTAGGCAGTTGAAATTTTCAGAGTAGGTTAGAGAAATAAATATCTCGGTTAGTTCGCTATTGGAATAAAATAGGCCAGATGGTTTCGGAGTAACGAAAAAAAATTTTTTTTTAACTTACAAATTTCAAAATTTTTTGATGCAGTTTCACCATAAAAATCCATTGATATCATTTTCAACTCCAACAAGTTGATACTTTCGGAGATATGATTTTTCGAAATTTCAATAATGACTCGTACTTCTATGTTTTCACAGAATGCTCTAATTATTCTTTCTATGATTTATTATATGATCTGTGTTCGTACTCGTACAAGTCATCCTCTTCTATAAGAGGGAGTCAAATTCATTTTAGCTATTTTAATTTGATTTCTTCCATGGTGCAGTTCTCATTCTCAGATTACTCATTTTATCTTGATAAATAAACTATTATTTGAATTGAATTTCCTTTATGATGCAGATCTATCATAAGAATACATTGATATAATTCTCAACTCTGAGAGACCAATACTTTCGGAGATATAATTTGTCTGTTTGAACAAGAGCTCCAGAAAGCTTCTGTCCACAGGGCTTGAACCAATTTTCAATATCAACTTAAGTTACTGTAGAGGTCATTGTATAAAATTTTATATGACTTCAGAATCCACAATGCTAGTTTATATCCTCGGTGTCGTCAAAAATGTTCATTGAAATTAATATGTTTCATAAGTAAAACAATTATGAAAATGAATTGTATACACGTAATTGTCATGAAAATAGTATGTGTATTGGTGCAATTAAAAAGGAAAGAAATTGTTTTCGTCAGTAAAAAAGCCATGTAATTCTACAATGTAGATTTCGAGCAAATTGCATATAGCGTTTTTTCTAAATGGAGGCGAAAAATGAAGCGTTCTACACAGTTTTTAATTTCAAACATAAAATATAACTTGTTTGCCTATCTCGTTCCTTTTCCGAGATAATCAGATACAAAAGCGTGGTCACAATATGGAAACATTGTAGTAGCTCATGTAATCCACAAATTATGTCTTACGGTTATCAAGAAAGTCAACTATTACTATTCATTTGCGAAATCCTTAATATAGGGTTCATTATTTTGGGGATTTTGAATTAAATGCTACTATATTATCTAACTGATAAACAAGACTGGCCTAATCCTGAAATCTGCCTAGTGTTTGGTCTTTTCACAATTAGTTATGTCATTGTGTATTGTGACACACCTTAATCTATACTTCACCCACAAGCTCAAGACTTCTGATGAGGGAGATGGGTCTAGTGGGTGAGCACTTGTCCAGTTCCCTCAGTCTCAGCTTGTGGACTACTAGTTCTTCCAATCTGATCCTGTCCCCGGCAGGGCAATAACATATAATGTGCTCGAAAGACTTGTTATCCTCCAGGCATAATCTGCACTCAATCAACCCTAACTTACTTCGTTTTCTGAGGCTGCAATGTCCCGTATATGCAGCTGTTAAAATTCTCAGGTCTGAGCTGGAGAGTTTGAGCCATCGTCTGGCTCTTTCCGCTGAGGGACCTATAATTGTTGAGCGAGCATGTCTGAGACTAGATATGCTGTTGTTCTCCCACTTTGCTGCCATGAGAGGGATGTCACAGGCCAGTTCAGGACCAGTCAGTTCCGTGGAACCTCCCCGCGCCGCCAATGAGTCCGCCACCTCATTGCCGATTGGACCAGAACCCAGATGAGCTGCAGCCGTCTCCCAGTTCAGCAAGTGTAGTCCAGCAGTCCTTCACAAGCTGGGGCGTGCATTTGTAGATGTTCAAGGCGGCATGGCTATCCGGAAGGATGTTATTATTATTATTATTATACTGATCCTCCTGGGTCTTCCACAAGGAGACCCCTCATAAGCTCTAAGAGCTTGACCTGAGGTAGGAGAACCAGTTGTGTTCTGTGTAGGCTTTGTTACTGTGTCCTTACGCCACATTAGGCACAGCACTGTTAATTTTTGACCCAACAGCGAATGGTGGCGATTACCGTGACTAGAAAATTTCTTTCCTAGCCTCGGAATTGAACTTGGGGCTTCCACTCCCAAGTCAATTACTCTACCACTGAGCCAACCGCACTGTTAATTGATCTGTCCCAAGAATGAGCTCATCGCAGTGGACAATGGCGAAAATTTCTACTTGAAAGATAGTCTACCCAGGCTGATGGAATCTCCATTAGCAATTTTGCAACCACCCCTTGGGTGGTAAAAGAGCCATCTGTGAACCAACAGGGACCCTCAAGCAGTGCGGTCCCAGAGATAGTCCAATCGTCTCTGCTGGTAATGATGTTATAGATACGTCAGACCGCATGCTCACTATCTCGTTGGTCTCCAATTCAGCCGGCAGGAACCTGTATGTTGCCATCCGGGCCACGCTCCTGATGACTAGGTGAAGAGGGGCGAGGTCTAGTAGGCGTTCCATGGTTGCAATGGATGTAGGTGAAGCGAAAGGCTCCAGTCACCATTTCACAATCAGAACTCAACACTCGCTAATTACAAACATTAGCTCTAAATGCTACCTTGAGGTGAATGTGATCCTTTAGTGAGAATAATCATGTAAGTAAATCGCTGTGCTTCCATGTACAGAATTCAAGGAACATTAGATTTCAATAGTGCAAACTGATTATCAACTAAAAAGTCTCGCTTTCAGCCACGGCTTCCTCCATCTTTATTCACAAATGCTTTTTTTAGGTTTGACTTGAAGAGCTCGATTTTCGACAGTACCTACATACACATTGTTTCAGCGAAATGAATTCTGCGCTGTATTTTATAGATATACCACTTTGTTTGAATTACGGCTGACTTCCCTCGCATAACAAAGGAATTAGTAAAAAGGCGGTCTTCCAACAGTCGGTTAATTTCAGGACATACGATTTTGACGTTATAGATGAAAAGTTTCCCTTGATCGTAGTGCCACCTAAACACCCTCATTTTGGGTGAAATTATTTTTCACTTATGGTTGTCTAAATACAATGATCTAAGAATGCTTTATTTATTTTTGATAGAAGAAAATGTTGAATTTATGTTTATTACTATTTTATTTACATTGTTACTAGTAAATGAACCAATGAAAAAATAGCTTTTTAATCCTCATACACTCTGAAGAGAGCTTGTGCAAGTTAGGCGAATCAGTTGTGTTCTGTGTAGGTTTTGTTATGTCCTTACTTCACCTGAGGCACAGCTCAATTGATTTATACGCAGGCACGGGCCTAAGGGGGGGATAATCCCCCCAATGTTGAACGGAGTTGGAAAAATTTCAATGGAGTTGGAATATTTCCGAAAAAATTGTTATAAAATGTGAAGGAATTTGAGCACCTGACCGGATAAATGGGGTCCGTTTTTATTTTAATCGAAATGTCTAATCGATTCATCGTAAATGAATCAGAGTGTTTATATTTTCATCAAGTGAATAACGATGAATTTCAACGGTTTCAGGGTATGTGGTGCATCCCAATACGACGGACAAGTTTGTTAATGGGCATAATCGGGCCAATGGTTTCCGAGAAATAATTTTGTTTTCAACCAATATGAATCCGATCGAATTGAAATTTGGTGAATAGTTGTAGAATATAATCCTAAGCACGTTTGTGAAATTTTGTGGGAATCGTATAGCTATAAAATTTTTAAAAAATTAACACAAAATATTTTTTATGTCACGATAACTTGAGAACGGAAAGAGATTGCAATTTGAAATTTTCAGGTTAGGTTCTGCATCTGAATGCGACATTTGATTTTGTTTATAAGCATAATCGGCCAAACGGTTTTGGAGTCGAACCCATTTTCTGCGAAAAATTCGAAAATTACAGACATTTGGGCAAAATGATAACGCGATGTTCCCCAGAACATACGCACAAAAATATATTATTTATGTTACGATAACCTCAGAACGGAAAGAGATAGCGACTTGCAATTTTTAGGGTAGGTTGTGCAGCTGAATGCGACATTTCTGCTTGTTAATGGGCTCAATCGGCCAAACCGTTTTGGAGTATAATATCCATCTGAAATTTGGTTGTTATTTCCTCAATAATTCGAAAAATATAGAACCGATCCAATTCAAACATTTTAACGTTTATTAGTTGTAGAATGCCAACACGAAATTTCGTAGGATCGCATGACTAGAAATTTAAAAAAAAATCATTGAAAATAATTCTATACACAGAATATACCTTAGGTATACCTAGGGTATATTCTGTGATTCTATATATCAGAAACTATTCATCCGACATGACTGAAATTTTGCGAGGGCCCGCAGAACCTAACTCCACTACCAAGTTCCAAGTTTGAACACGATCGGATCTATATTGTTGGAGATCCGAGCAGCCTTGTGTGATGAGTTCAGTAGCTGGATAGGTGACCCTTGCCTAGATAAGGAACGAAAAGAGATAGGAACTTGCAATTTTCAGGGTAGGTTGCGCATCTGAGTGGGAGAGTTATGTTCGCTGTTGGCCATAATCAGCCCAACGGTTTCGGAACTATACCCATCTGGAATATTATTTCCTCGATAACTCAAAAAATATAGACTCGATCGAATTGAAGCTTGGTAACTAGTTGTAGAATATCGACATACGTGTGTAAAATTTTGAAAACCGAACCGCTAGGAAATTTAAAAAAAATTACGAAATAAAAAATTGTTTCAAGCACTGACGTGAAGTCAGGAGCTTTTGCGCATATGTTCTATTGTCCATTCTCTTGTATTGAACACTCTGAATAGAATTCACCATGATTCAGGCACTGACGTGAAGTCAGGAGCTTTTGCACCATGGTAAATTCGATTAAGAGTGTCCAATACAGGAGAATGGACAATAGAACATTCGCACAAAAGCTCCTGACTTCACGTCAGTGCTTGAATAGCACTGCATGATGAAAAAAGATGAAAATAAACCGTGAAACATTCTGTGCATTGCTCGAATAATGTGTATGTTTACTGCGTCAGCTGACGATCTTTCCCCCGCTATAAACGCAGCTGATTGTTGTTGTCGCACTTTTGGTTATTTATACAATCACGTAGTTCAATTTCATTCGGCGTAATATATGACTTTATTTCATTTTTTTTTGTACAAGTTCATGCGAGCAACTGACGCATTATCCCCCCTCCACGGTACACAGCTGCCGATATTTTTTCAGCTCAGTATGACGTCAATTATTTATAAAAAAAGTTTCAGCAGGCGTACTATTAGTTAATTTATTTATTTTTTTTTACCATTTTCGCAACCTCCCGATTCCAAACCCACCGCGGATGCGCCTGCCGACGCTTGGTTCAGTTATAAGTCATTCGAGACCTATACTAAGAGATGACATGCAATCGGCGTAAAATCACTACCGAAAATTCAACGCTACCTCCCGGACTAATCGGATTGATTAGTGAATTTCCGATGGATATTGATGACGTCACGTCAATCGTTTTCTCATCGCTGATTGAATCCATCGCAAAAGCTGATTAAAATAAAAACGCACATTCCTGTTGCCGTAAATTCAATAGGTATTCAATAGTTTTCGACACAAATATGTGTAGCCGTCAAAAAATAATATTTACCTATCATAATATTGCGTTATACCAAAGCGGGTACTTCTCAAACAAACCATCTGGTACCAATTTGAGCTGATTATTCTCAGTGTCGAGCGGGATTTTAAAAAGCTTTTATTTCTATTGAATTTAGCAACGTAAATATGTGAATACGCAGTTTGCTCCTTTCTTTTAATAACAGAAATAGATAAGTTTGAATTTCGGAAAACAAGTTTTGATGTTCTCTGGGTTTCTTGCAAACGGACAGTTCTACGGACGGAATGTTGAACGGAGTTGGCAAATTTTCAAATCAGTTGGACATAGAACATAGACATTTATTTTTTATGGCAATTAATAAAACTCTTTTCGACGTCCCCAAATGTTGCCACAAATGGCAATAAGAAGTGCCGGTGACCTCTGTTCGGATAGTTATGACCAAGTTGTAAACACAAATTCATCTCAGTAACGTATCAGACATATTTCTTGGATCTATGCTATATAACAAAGTACCATACTTGTTCTTTGATCGTAACCTACAATAAGAGCTCTATGTCCGCCTTGCGCCGGCCTTCCGTTACATAATTTGTAACGAACTTGATACATTACATGTAACATACAGAAATAATGTAACTGCGACAGCACAATGCAGATGTATATGTTATATGACAAACCTATGTATCAGACATATAACTTAATGGTTCTATGCTATACAGGGTCTTTCACGAGGAACCTCACCCATATTTATACGGGAAACTACTGAACGTATTTTCATGAAATTCAGCACTTATAAGTACTTCACGATGCTGATGAAATCTAAAATATTTTCAAGGCATGAGCACCTCCGGTTTTTCCGGAAATGACGTCAACTTCCGTTTTTCAAATTAGAACACCATTTTTTCATTGCAGAAATAGATTCCTTAGAAAATTTCAAGTTATTTTGATGTAACATTTTTCAGTTTTGGTTGGAAAATTCTCTCTGAGCGGAAAAATTCGAAAAAAAAAATCGAAAATAGAGCTCCGCTGAAACAAGAATAACTTCGAGGTTTTTGGATGGAAAATTTTCATTTTTGGGATTTTTCAAGATTTAAGATTGATGTATCCACTTTAAAAATCGAAATCGCGATTCATGATACAGGGGGTGAAAAAATCGCTTTCAAAGTTAGGGATGACAAAATCGTGAAAAATCAATTTTTTCAAATTAGAACCCCATTTTTTTATGGCAGATATTGAATCTACGTTAAAAAATAATGTGAGTGTATGCATCACACCCTTGCCCTAAAGTGGATATTTTCTGAGTTATTCACAAAAAACTGTTTTTCGTCTTGAATTTTCAGCTATTTCTTTTCCCTTCACGCCAAAAAGATGAAATTTTCAGGAACTGTTACTTAAACCATGTTTTAGATTTTACTACCCTAATATGCAAGAGAAAAAAGTTACAGGTTGTTCCTAAATAGATGGCGAATTTTGATTCGAATTTGTATCGGAAACCTCTTTATTTCAACTAATCGGCCATCGGTTTTCTCTCCAGTGATAAATAAATAATTCCTTATGAACCATATGCAAAAACTTACCATGTTTTACATTCATTTTTTTTAATGATAGATATCATTAATTACATCTGCCAAATTCCTCTTTATTCAGTAGCATTTTGTGTTTACTATTAATTTGGTGATAATTCGTATTAAGTTATAAAATCGATCACTATGCCTAATTTTACCAATGAAGATTATTTAAATCTCATTCTACTTCATGGAGAATGTAATAAAGTTGTAGATAGAACGATTCGACTGTTCATTGAGAGGTTTCCTGACCGACCCAGACCAACGAGAGATACCATTAACAGAACCATGACAAACTTTCGTTAAGAAAACTATACACAGAGAAAAAGTGTAGTAGAAGATGAGAACAACGAAATTACAGTTCTTGCATATTTTCGTGTGAATCCTCAAAATTCTCTCAAAGATGCCGAGATTGATCTGGGATTATCTCAATCGAGTGTTTGGAGAATATTAAAAAAACATAAAATGCACCCATATAAATTCAATAGGGTACAGCATTTGAAGGAAACTGATTTCGTCAGGAGAACAGAGTTTTGCGAAGCTATGATGATTCGATTTCAAGAGAATGAAAACTTTTTGGACTGTATAATTTGGACAGATGAATCTAAATTCACAAAGAATGGTTCTTTCAATAGGCATAACAGTCATTATTGGGATGAAGAGAACAACCACCACTTCAGACAATGGAACTTTCAAGAGACCTGGAGTTTCAATGTTTTTTGCGCCATCAAAAATAATGCAATTCTCGATGTTCACATTTATGATGGGACTTTAACTGGTAAGATAGAACACTACACATGTTTGCATTATTTAAAGAATGTTCTCCCTTAGGAGATAGATATTCTGACATATTGACTCAAATAATTGAGCCGCTAGTACAGAACCATAATGACTTATGGTATCAACAAGATGGCGCGCCTCCACACAATTCACTCAATGTGTCAAATATCCTCTACAGGCTATTTGAAGATCGATGGTTGGCGAACAATGGTCCACATCTTTGGCCACCACGTTCTCCCGATTTAACTCCTTTAGACTATTATGTTTGGGGTAGGATAAAAAATATAGTCTACTCAACTCCCCTGACTGATAAAGAGGACTGCATAGAACGAGTCAGAAATGCGTTCAGGTTTGTTTAGATTTTTAGATTCATAGTTTTGAAACTCAATTTGGTTTTTAAACACTTTTGCAGATCTCTTCCTCCCGATGAAATACGAAGAGCAACGCACGAAGCATTCCTGAGACGTATAAATAAATGTCTAGAAATTAACGGTCAAAACTTTTGAGCATCTTCTCTAGTTATAACTGCGAGAGTTTGCCATGGTTCTCCTAATAGTAACTTGAAGTCGGTTTCAAGAAGGGGTGAAAAATCTACAGCATGGTTCAAATAACAGTTCCTGTAAATTTCATCTTTTTGGCGTGAAGGGAAAAGAAATAGCTGAAAATTCAAGACGAAAAACAGTTTTTTGTGAATAACTCAGAAAATATCCATTTTAGGGCAAGGGTGTGATGCATACACTCACATTATTTTTCAACGTAGATTCAATATCTGCCATAAAAAATGGGTTCAAGCCCTGTGGACAGGAGCTTTCTGGCGCTCTAGTTCAAACAGACAAATTATATCTCCAAAAGTATTGGTTTCTCAGAGTTGGGAATTATATCAATGTATTCATATGATAGAACTGCATCCTAAAGGAAATTCAATTCAAATAATAGTTTATTTATCAAGATTAAATGAGCAATCATGAGAATGAGAACTGCACCATGGAAGAAATCAAATTAAATCTGGCCAATTTTGCCCAATAACGAACTTAACCGAGATATTCATCTCCCTAAACTACTCTGAAAATTTCAACTACCTACCTCATTCCGTTCGAGAGTTATATCTATGTCTATGGATCAAAAGCAGTCTCACTACTCTCAGATCTCTTACTTCATGTTCAGTTCCGAAATGTAAGAATTTTCTGAGAAAAACTAATTTCGGAGCAAACAACTGAGATTTTTCTCACTTCACTCACAATTCTTCGATTGATTAGATTAATGTCTCAGGAACATCATTTGACATTATGACAATTCATAGAATAATATCATTCTGTGACAACGTTGAAATACGATTTATTATTGGAATTTTGAAAAATCATATCTCCGAAAGTATTAGCTTGTTAGAGTTAAAAATGATATGAATGGATTCTTATGATAAAACTTCTTATTAAAAAAAATTTAATTTGGAATTTGTTCCGTAAAAAAAAAATTTTTTTTTTGTTACTCCGAAACCATCTGTCCGATTTTGCCCAATAACGAACTTAGCCGAGATATTTATCCCCCAAACCTACTCTGAAAATTTCAACTCTCTAGCTTATTCCGTTCGAGAGTTATCGTGCCTACGGCCGGCCGGACCGGCCGGACCGGCCGGCCGGACCGGCCGGCCGGACCGGCCGGACAGAATGAATTTCGACCACGGATTCTTGATCAGTGAGTCGAACCAAATCGTTTAAGACCATTTTCATCGAAATATTCGAAAATTACAGACATTTGGGCAAATTGATAAGCACTCAGTTCCGAGGAACTAGAGCGCCAAAAAATGGGGTTCTAATTTGAAAAAATTGATTTTTCACGATTTTGTCATCCCTAACTTTGAAAGCGATTTTTTCACCCCCTGTATCATGAATCGCGATTTCGATTTTTAAAGTGGATACATCAATCTTACATCTTGAAAAATCCCAAAAATGAAAATTTTCCATCCAAAAACCTCGAAGTTATTCTTGTTTCAGCGGAGCTCTATTTTCGATTTTTTTTTCGAATTTTCCCGCTCAGAGAGAATTTTCCAACCAAAACTGAAAAATGTTACATCAAAATAACTTGAAATTTTCTAAGGAATCTATTTCTGCAATAAAAAAATGGTGTTCTAATTTGAAAAACGGAAGTTGACGTCATTTCCGGAAAAACCGGAGGTGCTCATGCCTTGAAAATATTTTAGATTTCATCAGCATCGTGAAATACTTATAAGTGCTGAATTTCATGAAAATACGTTCAGTAGTTTCCCGTATAAATATGTTGTGGTGAGGTTCCTCGTGAAAGACCCTGTATAACATATTGTACCATACTTGTTCTTTAATTGTAACCTACAATAAGTGCTCTATGACCGCCTTGCGACGGCCTTCTGTTACGTAATTTATAACGAACTTGATACATCGCATGTATCACAAGGAAGTAATATAACTGCGACAGCACAATGGAGACGTATATGATCTGAGTCAGATTATTATACAGGTTGTTTTCGAAGGTGAGTCATAATTTTTAACAGAAGGTAGAACTCATCAAAATAAATCATTTCACCAAAAATGGCATATATATAATATGCATGATAGGGTTGGGATCAACCCTCGAAGTTGCATATACGACTTCGTGGGTGAATAGCAGCCCTATCATGCATATTTTATGTATGTGATTTTTGGTGAAATGATTCAATTTGATGAGTTCTACCTTCTGTTAAAAAAAGACTCACCTTTGAAAACACCCTGCATTGTATTCTCCGGCTTGCATGTTGTTTTTTGGGGTTTTGGATATATGCCATATCTGTTAAACAAATAATATTAATATTTATTTTTGTTCAAAATAATAGTTGGCACATGCCAAATAAAAAATAAAATGCATTAACAAATAAATAAACAATGAAAAAAATTAATTTCTAAATTTATTGGTACATACTTTCAAAAAGATTAATGTATACAAATATAAAAATAAAATAATGTATACTCTTTCTCCACTTCTGTCTTTTATGTCTCAAAGAGCTGAGCCTTATCCAGTTACTGGCATATTTTGAAAATTCGGCGCTCTCTGTAAAGCAGCTCTGCTGTGATGCAAAATCTAAATCAAAATATCATATGGATTAATAAACAAATATCATCAAGAATATTTAATTACGAGGCTTCCTGATTGGATGAATATGTTCATATGTTCATTAAATATTATAATCATAATAGAGATCATTCTAGACTGACTTACAAATTGGTATACACATTAGTAAAAAAAGAAAAACATTCATTTCATGCATTTACCTAGGGGCAGTTTCGCTTTCAAGATCTTAGAAAATGTATTCTGTTCATCAAATTTACTCAATTTGTTAAAGATATTGAATTTTCTACTCCCACCCCTCATGCGATCTAAAATTGGAAACTAACAAAATACAAAAAACTCGTATTTCAATTTTCAATGGTTAAAATGAGGTTAAAAGCAATAAGTGAAAATATAAGTTCAGTTGGGAATATATTACCAAAAACTAATTTACAAAAACTGTAGTCAGTAATAACAATAATTTAAAGCCTAAGATTTCAATCTGCTCTTTTGTCTAGTAGACAATTCTAGAAAAGATTTACGTCAGTTGTATACATTATAAATAATTGGCTACCTACTTCAAAAGTTTTAAATAAAGACAGTATCTATCTATATAAACATTATAAACCGTATAATATCTACATTCTCACCAGAGTTGATATTTCCTCTCCAAGTTATAGTTGTGTTACCCCTGACCAATTTATAGATCTCTTATTTATTTGAGCACGTGATTCTTCAGGTCCACTAACACCTGCGTCACCTGCAAAAATATTTAATATTACTCAGTCTTTGGAATGCATATTCATGACTCATGAGTAATGCAAGGCTCAACTATAGCCTACGTATTATTACCTAATTAATTATTGGAAAATGCACTCAAGTATGATATAAAACTTACCCGAATTTGTTCACCAGAAGACATTCATGGAAGTTTACTCAGCAAATTTAGATGAAATCTACACTATTTAATCAAAGATAAGACTGGCACAATATATTTATTCCAAATAATTAACTCTCTCATAACAGACTGAATCACTGAGGGCCGGTTTCTGACACATTTGAATGGAGTTTATCTTCAGTTTATCTACCGAATTCTATTGAATTGGACAGTTAAACGGAAGATAAACCAGATGTTATATTCCTCAGAAACCGGCCCTGAATTCGGGATAAGAATATCAGGAATTAAACATCCACAAGGCAAGGCGTCGTTTAGAACGGAAGAGCGCCAACCAAAGACTGCCAATATGGCGGTTAGTTTTGCAAGTCAAGCTAATAACATATCAATCTTGCATTTCCAGCAATATATCCAGAATATAAGAAAAGTTAGATTACAAAAATAATATGTATGTTACATCGTTGTTATAAATATATGGTTTACATTTCTGCGAATATAAATATGTTACATAAATATCATATGTTTCCAGATGGTAGAATTGTTATATGCTTTTGATATGTGGCAAATACATAACGCAGGTTATATTTTTCTATCAATATAACAGATATATAAAAAGAGCAATGTTCTCAAACTTATACAGCAATGGTATATTAATTTTCATTAATATCAGAGATATATCTTATATATACCTCAGAGATGTAACAAGAACGGGTGTGTTTGCTGGCGTGCAATGAGATTGGATAATTTTTGGTCAGTTTGTTCTATAAATCAAATACTATTCCAGTTTCTCACTGGGTAAAGAATTATTTTTTGAGCAGTATGGTGTCAGGTACGTCACCCCATATCCAAGCTATGAATATAGTATCCTGAATGATATTAAAATAGGAACCAAAGAACATCATTAGTGGTAAAATTACGCCATTGGCTTTGAAAAATCTCTAGAATGGTTCTCTTAGAGTCTAGGAGCTTTAAAAAATCTAGAGAATGGTCTAGGACCTAGACCATTCTACTATACTCATATAAAATTACATGAAAATAGAGAGATCAAAAATAGTTGAAAATTGCAAACATAACTAGGTACCGAGTAAAAAAACTCAACAAGTTAATCTATATAAATAGATAATAGCGGACAATGAATTGGTGATCTTGGCGTTCAACACTATACTGACATATTCTACATCCGGGAAAAGGAATGTTTAAGAATTTGTCTTACCTCTCATAAAATTAACGTTGAATTCTGTGGTCCCGAAAAATCTGACTATCTTTCCAATGTTTTTTTTTTTCAGCTGGAAATTGTACCAAAATAAAGTCATTTTCTTTGGTTTCACCCCTATCGAGGAGAAGCTCTGGTTCATTTAAAAAGATTTCGTACTCATCCGTAACTGAATCGGCTGTAGAATCTGAACTATCTGACTCTTCAGGAGGAATGCTCCTCTTTTTGGAAGGACAATGGTCTGCTTCACTCATGGTAGACTTCGTTTCCTAACTCTCCAGTCCTCCTCACTTCTGAGTTTTAAGTTCAGGCGTGTTACGGTGTTGGTATAAATAGTAGAACTTCCAGCTCTGTTCTTATTGCGATTGGTTTGTGTAGAGTCTTTAAAAGGGTAAGGACGAACATACCCAATGCTGTCTTCGGATCTAAATGGGCTTGGAGGTGTATCTTGTTGGTGTGGCATGTGAGGCGTTGTTGTAGCCTACAGATCAGCAGAAACAATATCAGGAATTAAACATCCACAAGTTAAGGCGTCGTTTAGAACGATAAAGCGCCAACCAAAGACTGACAATATGGCGGTTATAGTTTTGCAAGTCAAGCTAAAAATTGATCATCAACATCGTTTTCTTTAATGATCTACGGCCTACCTATCTAACATATCAATCTTGCATTTCCAGCAATATATCCAAAATATAAAAAAGTTACATTAAAAAAATAATATTTATGTTACATTGTTGTTATATAATATGGGTTACATTTCTGGGAATATAAATATGTTACATATAAATATCATGTTTTTCCAGATGAGAAAATTGTTATATGCTTTTGATATGTAGCTAATACATAACACAGGTTATATTTATAATTCTATCAATGTAACAGATATATAAAAAGAGCAATGTTCTCAAAATTATACAGCAATGGTACGTATATTAGTTTTCATACATATCAGAGATATATCTTATATACACCTCAGAGATGTAATAAGAACGGGTGTGTTGGCTGGGATATCAACATATTGATCAAAGCGGTGACCCTTTCGATGACGGAGCTCGGAGCAAAATCCTCATGAGAATCGGAGGGATAGATTCCAGTGTTTTTAAATCCATTTATTCTGTTCCTTGGTGAACAACACTGAAGAAAAGTGCCTCTTACTGTCAGCTGACAACAATTCCGCAACAAGAATCCTAATATCCTGCTGATTTGTTTACATGCTACGAAGATGGAATTTTCGTACTTCCATGAGTGCATTGCCGTTGGGCTCGAACTGGGATCTCATGGTGGCCAAACTGCCCCACCTGCCAGAAGTACCCCACTCTGCCCTAGGTACACTGTAGACCTAAGACGGAGGTTACACGGTCAATCTGGTATCAGTCTGGTTTCGGTTTTGCATCACATCAATAATGGATTGATATCAGATTGACGGGAGACTGATGGATTGATGGTCCGGACTGATGGAATATTAATGTGCTTCGTCATACCATCAATCCGCATCGTGATCAAGGTCACGGACTGAACTGATGAGAGCTGATATGGTAGATTGACCGAGTAACCTCCGTCTAATACAATATTTTATTATAGGTATAAGGCAACACCAATTATTATTCATCGTCAAGAATTGAAAATTATGTTAGCTGTGCCGGTTTTCCAAAAAAAGAAGAGCTGAAAAATTTATAAGTTAAGGCTACATTTTTCTTCTACCTCTTTATAGCGCGGTTTGCAAGGAACATTTCGAAGACTTCTTGCGTTGGCATTCTACAACTAATAATTATGTTTGAATTTAATCAGTTTTGAATTTTTCGATTTATTGAGGAAATATCAACCAAATTTCAGATGGTTATAACTCCAAAACTGTTTGGCCGATTATGCCTATAAGCAAACTCATATGTCGCATTCAGATGCATAACCTATCCTGAAATTTTCAAGTCGCTCTTTCCATTCTCAGGTTATCGTGACATAAATAATATTCTGTAATAATTTTTTTGAAATTTTCTAGAGATACGATTCTCTCATAATTTCACAAACGTCCTTATGTTTGTATTCTACAACTACTCACCAAGTTTCAAATCGATCGTATTTGTATTGGTTGAAAACAAAATTATTACTCGGAAACCATTGGGCCGATTATGCCCAATTATTAACGGTTATTAAGGAACTCTTCCACCCTATTGGGATGCGCCACCTGCCCTGAACATTGCAAGTCGCTAGATCTTTCCATTCTCAATATATCGTGGCAACGGCCGGACGGCTGGTCAGAAACAAATTTTACCTCGAATTCTTCATCGGGGAGTCAAACCCAATCGTTTGAGACCATTTTCGGCAAAAAATTCGAGAATTACAGACATTTTTTTCCGATTTTATCAAAGATTTTGACGACCTTATTAAAAATTTGCTACTTATTCAACCAAAATTAATATATCTGGATGGAAGATCAAGAAGCTCAAAAAACTACCTATTTAGTTGTATATACCTACCTATTCACAAAGCATTAAATCTCCGTTAAGTCGTAACTGAGATCCTCAGTTGGATAGATTTGAATCGCAACCTCAGTTAACGTGAAACAGGCCTGTTTCACCACCGTTAAATACGTTAACTGAGATTGCGATTCAAATTTATCCTTAACTGAGGACCTCAGTTAGGACTTAACGGAGATTGAATGCTTTGTTGCGGTGGATTTATCTTTAGATTTTTCAGTTCAAATGCAAAAGGACCCTCATTCGGAGGAAATGGAAAAGGAACGATATCAATCAGGGGATAGAAGAAACTATGAATATAGTACAAATATGATTACTACCCTAGTTTTATGAACGTTATGTTTGAGAATGTATATTTATTTCGAGAATTTTATTTATTTTCCATTTTATGGCAAAAGTTGACCCTACACCTTTTCGTGGTTCTTGCTGAACAATTAATTGAATGACAATAATTTCCGCTTTATTTCAAGATTATTTGCAGAAGAAATGTAGTTGGTCAATAAATTGAATAACTACATTTATTCATTCAGCACAATATTATTCAGATCAGGTTGAAATAGATATCTAGGAAGTTGTGATTCAATTAATTGTTCAGCAAGAACCACGAAAAGGTGTAGGGTTGAAGGTAGAAACAGACTATGCCCACGTACGCCACGTACGCGACGCAACGTGGGAAAGCTAGCGTGCACACTTGACCCACGTACGCAACGCATACTGACATCAGTCGTTTTAATTTGTCAGTAGTACGATGTTTTCTGATTCAGATAGTGAATTTGAGGAAGATTCATTGAGTTTGTTGTTTGTACATGAATATGTCCGTGCCTCAAGAAAAAAAAAAGAATTAAGAAGAGAAGATGTTGGATACACAATATAAATAAAGACAGAGAGAAAAATGGAGAATATCATACATTGATGTGGAGACTAGAATCTGACGAAGACCGATTTTTTATGTACTTCCGCATGTCTAGAGTACAGTTTGAGGAGATTCATGGTATGATCGAATCCGATATACAAAAAGAAAATACACATCTTCGGAAGCCGATAAGTACCAGAGAAAGAGTAGCAGTTTGTCTAAGGTAAGTATAAATTATCATTTTGCGCGTATGTTCTGGGAACATCGCGTTATAGTTTTGCCCAAATGGTGTTAATATATCTGATGCGTACTAGGAGCTTGGTTATCACTTCGTGAATATTCAGAAATGGCTCACCCATTTGTAAAATTCTTAGGTTGGCCGTCTTTGGGCCTCCGCAAACTATATGTTCGGCAGTTTACTTTTTCGATCCACAGAGCCTGCATGTTTCGTCTGCTCATGAAATATATTATAAACAATAAATATTGAAATTGTTTAGGATAATTTTATTCAAAATGTATATTTTCGTAATAAAGTTGAATATTTTTTACAAGATTAGTATCATCGGAAATTTGAGTCTTAGGCATTTCAACTAAATATGATGGGGAAGAATATGATGTGTAGGCTTGTGAAAAACTTCCAGAAGAACAATTTATATTTTCTTGGTTTTGGCTGATTATCTGATCCTCAATAGTAACTGGTGCTCTCAAGATATTTTGTTCAATGAAAAATTATATACGATTTACACTTATTTATTCAATATTGTGACGCGTTTCGTCGACACAGCGACTTCATCAGACTACATCATACATCATACAGTATGATGTAGTCTGATGAAGTCGCTGTGTCGACGAAACGCGTCACAATATTGAATAAATAAGTGTAAATCGTATATAATTTTTCATTGAGTTAATATGGATTTGCATCAAGTAAAAGCCACAAGCATTAAAAATTTTAGATATTTTGTTGCAACTCTGCTTGTTTGAGCTCTGCTTCACTTACAGCTTTAAGCAAATTCATTTTAATTGGAATTTGATCCTGCTTTGAGAGCTTCTTTACCGTTTTACTCATACTTAAAAAGAATGTGTCTAAATCATCCATTTCCTGTTTTTTACTTCTTCTTGCGTGCGAGTTTTTCATAATTTCCACCAAATCGGCCAAGTTATTGTCCCTACTAGAACTGGCCTTTCTTTTGCTTGATGGATTGGATGTGGGAGTGTTGGTGTGGGATGGAGTGCTATCAGAGGAAAATAAATGAATTTCTTCAAGGGGAACGCTCTCTGGAGAAGGAAGAGGGGAATTTGCATTAGATACAGCAGCATCCAGGTTTCCGGTAGTATGACGGCCTTCTAAATATGGCTTCAAAAACGACATCTGTTCCTCAAACCGCCAAGGCGCAATAATTTTCCCAGCTTGTCCACTTTTTTTCTTGCGTCGTTTCATAGCATTGTTGAAGCAATTTCGCAACTTAGCCCAATTTTCTCTACACATTTCAACTGCAACAATAATAATAAAAATTCTTAAAAAGTCAGTAGCTTTTGCGCACATGTACCATTGTCTATTCGAGCCTCATACAAAGTCGATTATGCTGAAATTATAGTGACTGTAGGCCTAAGTTTTGGTTCGTAGTAAGGACAGTAGGTACCGAATGGGTTCCAAATAGTGGGACAAACGCAGCGTATGAAAGGTTTCACCCAGGTCCAATTACAATAAACGACTGTGTGACTACTTTGAACGGTTCTTGGACCGTCTCAATTGCAATCCAAAAGAAGCCCTATATTCCCATATGGGAATATTCACTGTGTTATTTACTATTCACACAGCATCATCTAGCCCTAAACATACCTAATTTTTAAAAATTTGTATTATTTATTTTACAGATTCCTAGGTACGGGGTAATTCATTTCGGAGCATTGGATTCAGTTATCGCATGAGTTTTTCTACTATACGTATAATTGTGCAGGAGGTTTGTGAAGCGATTTGGAAACATCTTGGACCTATCGTGATGCCGCAACCCACAGCGGAAATGTGGAAACGAATAGCAAATGATTTCACCCGCTTTTGGAATTTTCCAAACTGCATAGGAGCTCTAGATGGTAAACACGTGAACATAAAGTGTCCAATTAAAGGCGGCTCAGATTATTGGAACTACAAAGGTCAAAATTCCATAGTTCTTCTTGCTTTGGTAGATGCCCATTACAAATTTGTAGTGATAGACGTGGGCTCCTACGGAAGAAATAGTGACGGGGGAATTTTCGAAAAATCAACACTGGGTAAACTATTGGATCAAAAGAAATTGAACATACCAGAAGATCGACCTCTAATGCCAGGATCAGAACCATTGCCGTATATTATAGTCGGCGATGAAGCATTTCCCCTTAAACAATATTTACTGAGACCTTACAGCAAAAATGCTTTGCTCAATAATGAATCGAATAAAATTTTCAATTATCGATTGTCTAGGGCCAGAAGAATCGTGGAAAACGCATTTGGGATATTGAGAGCAAGGTGGCGGGTATTTCAAGGGCCTGTTCAGGTACAACCAGAAATGGTGGACAAAATAGTTCTAGCAGCATGCTGCCTCCATAACTATTTGGGCACCACTTTTGAGCTGCAGGATGAAAGAGGAACAGAACCTACACCACAACAATCATTAAATACATTGGATGGTCTTAGAAGGAACTAGTAGCCAGCAGTCCATATTTTGGGATTCAGATGAGCCAGCAGATCTACCTAGCAATAGATCCACCGTTTTCTGGTAGATCTACATTTTTACGGTAGATTTACATTTTTTCGGTAGATCTACATTTTTCCGGTAGATCTACATTTTTCTGGTAGATCTTCATTTTGCCAGTAGATCTACATTTTTTTGGTAGATCAGTATAATCGGTAGATCAATTGAACCGGTAGTTCAATGCCATCTAACGGGACCTAATCTGTCGAGGCATTTCTGAGTTTCTTCAGATCGATAGCAGCGCCACCTACCAGGGTATATTGCGGACCTGACACATTCTCAGATACACATATTAAGTTTCATCGAAATCAGTTCAGCCGTTCTTGAGTTTCTATAAACCGAATACAGCGCCACCTACCGGTAACTTATTGTGACCCTGAGACACACTCAAACACGCACACAATGTTCTATCAAAATCGGTCGAGCCATTTCTGAGTTCCCATAGAGCATTATCAGCGCCACCTACCGGATGCTATTGTGAAGCAAGGACACACCGAAACACACAAACAAAGTTTCATCAAAATCGGTCAAGTCGTTTCGGAGTTGACATTTTTACACATAAAAAATAAACAATGCATTGAACGCGGTGGCGTAGGTTCATATTCGAATACATACATTCACAATTGGATCAAAAATATCCAATGCTGTGTCTTTGGTTAAGTAAGGTCCTTGTTCAAATACATACACTCACAGTTGGATCAAAAATAAACAATGCAATGAACGCGGTGCCGTAGGTTCCTATTCAAATACATACAAAAATCCGTCTGATGGAACCATTGATTATAGATATCGTAACTTGACTAAAAAATCCAAATCCCATCTTCAGCAGTAAATTATCTGCTTAAAGTTTGAATATTTCGATTAATTTAAAAGAAAAATTTTCAAACAAACGTAAATTCAATATAGATTTCGTAATTTGACGAAAAGAACAATAACCCATGATGAGTTTACACGGGAATAACACACTCTTAAGTTTTCATTCCGTAAAAATGAAAAATATTATAACTTCTACGATTGCCGGCCAACTCCGAGATTCGATCCCTCCGCCCCGCGATGCTGACCCTTTTTCCCGCGACGCTTCCGTCCCGGCCACTTTCGCTATAGGTGTAAGTAGGAATTATTATGCTCTATATGAAGGTTTTGTAGCACTGGGACGATTTCCGTCTTTCGATTTTCACAATATCGTCAATCCTGTCAAGCGATCGATCGAAATCGGTTACTCGTTCATATTTCTCGCGGTTTTTCTAGACGATTCCAAGATTTTCGAGTGATTCCGTTCGAAATTCAGATTCGATTTGACATTTGTCGTGCCTCGTTCGGACTGAAAACGTCGACCGTGAAGGAGCCGCGTTAAAATTCGCCACAGAAATACGTGAAACGTCAGAATTTCGTCGATTCTCGCAAAAAGTCACATTTTCCTATCGTTCTTCCGGGAAAACGAAAGAGTGAATCGAAAAAAGGGCTCAGCTACGGACTAATTTCGAATCTCGTCTTCGCGTTCCCGCAAATACCGTCGTTCCGAACGCCACCCGTCCTCCGATCTCCTTTCCTTCATTTCGTACCTTTCGCCAAAATCGGCGTTTTTTCGCCTTTTCGCGATTTTTTTAAAAATACACCCCCTTCTTTTCGCTCCGAAAACGCGAAACCCTACGAAACTTCCGTCTTTTTCCTCGCGAAACCCCTCGGAAATTTCCCCCCTCCCCCCCTCCTAACGTCCGAAAAATCTTCACGTTCGTAGTAACATTTTCAAAAAAGTATTTTTGTTCCTTTTCTATAGAACCCATCTTCATTTTAGTAATAGTGACTAGTTGGCCCGCAGATCTACCTAGCCAGTAGATCTACATTTTTCCAGTAGATCAATATTTTTCCGGTAGATCTACATTTTTCCGGTAGATCTACATTTTTTGAACTTGAAAGTTCGAAATCGTTCGAGCCATATCTGAATTTCTATAGACCTACTGGAACCTGACACATACTCACATATACACACCAAGTTTCATCGAAATCGGTGCAGCCGTTCTTGAGTTTCTATAAACCGAATACAGCGCCACCTACCGGTCACCTATTGTGACCCTGAGACACACTCAAACACGCACACAATGTTTCATTAAAATCGGCCAAGCCATTTCTGAGTTTCTATAGACCGATTGCAGCGCCACCTGCCGGGGTATATAGCAGACCTGACACACCTACTCAGATACACACACAAACTTTCATCAAAATCGGTCGAGCCATTTCACCTACCGGATGCTATTTTGAAGCCCTTTCGGAAAACAGCCTGTATAACAGCGGTTATCCTTTCGCAACAATTTTACAATGTTGAAAATACTGTTCATGTTAAATTGTTATCTTGAGGTGGCAACTGGGCCAATTTGCCTATCAGAGAATTATGGAACTCTCCCCACGATTGCAGGATTCCGTTGGAAGCTCGAACTCTATTTGACAATTTGACCCTCATTCGGACTGAAAACCATGACGTTGAAGGAATCGCGAAAATATTTCGTACAGAAATACGATACGATTTCTACAACGATAACATTCGAAAATACTCACGTTTCGTAAAAGATTCCATAATTCGACAGAAAGATTAAATTCAGTCGATATCCCATCATACTTCATACAACCAACTGTCAACAACTAAAAAATGTTTCCTTAGAATACATTCGATAGGATTTCGAATTCGTATATAAATGCCTGCAAGTGAAAATCGTTAATATCGTCGAAAGTATAGATCGATAATTACCTTATTTTACGTTCTCCAACTCCGGCCCGTTTCATCAAAAATCTTTCCTGGAAGATAGGTATCTACCAGTCATTTCAACTTAGAATTTGATAGAATACATTATTTCTCAAATATCAAAAATTCTGCCATGCGATCGCTCGAAATCGGCGACTCTATCATATTTCTTCTTATTTCTAGCAATGTATCTTCACGATTCATGATTTTCGACAAATTCCGTTCGATATTCTAATTCTATTTGACATTTATCCCAACTCATTCGCAAAGAAAACGTCGAAAAATTCAAACTGACAGTTTCTTTCATCTGTGATCGAAGTAAAACATCCACGTTTTATCTTCTATAGCAGGACCCGAAGTCGGTCGAGCGAAGCCGAACCGGTCTAAACGTCACATTTCACCGAGGTTTTCAAAATATGTCAAAGTTTGCGATCTTTTTACGGAAAAAGAGTAGGTTTTATCGAAAATCGGGCTGCGTTACAAACTACCTACGAATTTCGTCTTCCGGCCCCCGACGAAATAACTTTCCGAGCGTCGCCTCCTCGCGAGATTTCTATCGTTACCGATTTGGACGTTTAGCGTAAAGCGGAGATTTCACCCGATTTCACGATTTTTTTTTAAATACTCACCACGTTTTCTCTCGTCAAAGACGGATACCCGGAGAAAATTTCGTCTTTTCTCTTTCCCGTTTACACCTCGAATCCCCCCTCGCCCCTCGAATAACCGACGAAAAAATCGAAAATATCGACCTCCTAGAGGAAAAAACTTTTTTGACATCTCTCTGTGATCCCGAGATCTTTACATTAGTAGAATAAATCACACGAAATATGCATATAATATCAGAGAAAAATTCAAACAATATTTCATCTCAAGCGAGGGTTCAGTGCCATGGCAATTAAATATGGTGAGAAGAGGATTACAAAATCCACCCAACGAAAATGATTAGTTCATGGATTATTTCTACTATAAAAATAAAATGTATTAATAAATAAATGAAATGTTTTTTTATTAACATTATGTGTATGACTTATGAAACATCAACTAGTACATAAGAAGCAAGTATGTACCTAATGACTTTAGAGAGACTACAACTCTGACTACAAATAAATACTCATGTCATTTCGAGTTAAAGGACAACAGGCTAAATTCGCATCATTTATTTTGGTGATTTGCTAAAAAAGTAATGAATGCATTTTGATAAACTTTTACCAATCATTAATATCATAAATAAATAAGCAAACAAAAAAGAAATATGAAAATCCAATAGGTAATTGAGAAATACGTGCAAAAGTATCATACACAAGTGTAGGTACCACCTACCTACGTTATGAAATTGTAATACAATCATATTTATATAGAAGGACTATTAGATCTATATAAATATATACGGGTCGTATTTTTACCTCCTTTTTTTAAAGTAAATTATACAGAAATACCCCACATATTCATTTATTCAGTATTAAACGTACCTATACTGTGTATATATACTTACATAACCTACCCAATTCGAATTCATACAGTACGAATTTAGTAGCATGTAGGTACTTGCTACAGAAATACCCACACATATTCAATTATTCAGTATAAAACGTGCCTATATTGTAGCCAATTCTTACAGTACAAATATGTTTTAGAAAATTATAGTAAGAGGTAGGTACTTGCCAGGTTTGCCAATTTTCTGGGCTATTTCTTCCCATGCTGCATTTCTCAATGTAGCATCGCGATATTCCGCGGATTTAATATTGTAAATTACCTCGTAATTCTTAATTAAATCGATGAATTGTTCATCTGCCATCTTTTCAAAATCTAACTGACGTGTTTCGAATGTATATTTCTATAGAAACACACTAATCTACGCCACCTTGGCATCTACAATCCCCTACACCTTCCCCCGTCGATCTGGATCGGCGGATATCGCGTTGCGTGGGCCGCGTGGGATAGCGTTGCGTATGATAGCGTCGGTGTAGTGTGTTTCTTGGCAAATAAATTCAAGGGTCTAGATATCGCGTTGCGTCGCGTACGTGGCGTACGTGGGCATAGTCTGTTTCTACCTTGTCTCTTGCCAAAAAAATTATAAACTTAAATAAAATTCTCAAAATAAATATACCTATATATGTATTCTCAAACGTAAAACTGGGGAATGCTAATGAAAATTGTGATACAATCATATTATATAGGGTTTGTAATGTATTGGTTCTTACTAATGGTTAGTTTTTGCTATCTTCCAAATGTTTCCGTTTCTTTTCCATGCGGGCGACATTAACATTGTTATTCGTATTTTTTACAAAATGGTTCAAAAGTAAATTTGCGAAAACAGAACAAAGTGAAATCAGATTGAATTTCGAATTTAAATCACAACTTTAAAGTTTCTGTGAATTCTACATATTAAGTCAGATGCAATGCTACGAAGAGTCAATTCACTGTAATATCTCGTCATTTAAATATAAATAGCAATAATTTCTATTTTCATGAAATAACCATAAGTAGGGGAAGTCCGGGAGACTTGCTCAGGTGGGAGAGTTGAACCACCTATCAAAACTCAATTTAAATTTCGCGCTAATGAAACGTCAAGACGGTTATTGGTACAGCACGGGTCGCCAATAACCAGCAAGCTATCATTTTGTACAATGGCCAGTTTGTTTGGCTCTCAGGTTCGAAAAAGTGTATTTGTTACAGCGGAGTAAATTTTATTAATTTATGTTATTTTGAGATTGCGACCGTATTTATAGAGGTAGGTACGTATTGTGTGTTATTACTATTGTACTGCCTGATTATTTTAATTTGGGGTGTGCTAAGTACTTTTTCGCTAAGATTTATCGTTTTTTCTGTGAGTAAAATATAATGTCAAAGTAGTACATGCGGGAGACTTGCACCATGGCGAGTGCGGGAGATATTCTCAGTGGTTCATGACTCCCTCTATATTGTTTGTATGATGATATTTGCAGTTTCATTTAATATACATATATTGAAATTAAAAACTTTTTTACTAAATTTAAAAACAATTCGGAAACCTTAACACGCAAGTTCTATATGCATTTTATTTGTTTTTTTTCAATGTTCAATCTTATTTTCTCTCACAGGTTAATTGCATGAACAATTTCTTTTCGATACAAGCCTTCTGAAGCAACACGCAAAAGAAAAAAGCATACCGTCACAGAATTGGAAAAAGCTATACGTGAGGAAAAAGAGGATGCATTTTTAAGAAAAACATCTATTGATTATGGAATAGATAGAAATAAGTACACTAAGAATTTGAAGGAAAAATAGTCAGTATAAAGAGTCACAAATATTTACTGTTTCTGAAGAAAAACTCCTGGTACGAACTATCTTGCAGTAAAACGCATTACGGTCCAATGTTAGGAAGAATGATTTAATAAAAAACCAAAAGATGAATATTAAGAACAGAGTTTTTGAGAAAAGCGATATTGAATAAGAAAATAAAAATAAAACTAATAAAACTAATAAGAAGGTTCAAGAAGCCACTGATAAGAAAGGAAAGAAAATAATAAAAACCAAACAAAATCCTAAACTGAAAGATGACAAAAAGATATCGTTCCAGTAAAAAATAAAGGAAAGAAAACATTGAAAACTAGACAAGGTTGAAAACAGAAAGCCCAGATAAAGAAAGCTAGGAAAGGAAAAATAATTAAAATGTCAATGATGATAGCGAAACCGAGTGTAAAGACGAAGATGTTTTGCATACGCTAAAATGTGTAATTTTGTTAACAAAATGTTTAATAATTATGTTGATTTTGGAATATTAAAGAATATGTTGAGTTTTGTTTTTTTTTCATAAGAAGTGTGTTTCTTCATCATTCAATTTAATTTTGTGATGTTTTGATCAGTGATTTAAGCTGCAAAATGTTTTTATTTTTCCCTTGAAAAAGCAATGTTCATCTCTCTCCAAACTGCGGTTCGAGTGTCCCTAAGGGTGGGGAGAGTTGACTCATATCCCATTTTTCATTCAAATAGATATAACATATTTTAGTACTATAATATCGAAAAAGTAATTATGCATAAGTGAGATCAAATTAATAAGATAGTTTATTTTATAATAATTGAGTCACTAAGACTCATCTCTAAGAAAATACGTTACTTTAAACAAAAAGCGGTTCAACTCTCCCGGACTTCCCCTACCTACCGTGATTCTTAAGTTCGAAATAAAACGCGCTATTCATAGCGTCTGTGCTTGTATTGAATTTCGATGGTCCGATTTGAAAAAGGTATGACACATGATTTACATAGATGCATAGAATCTATGCATCTTGTGATTTACCCACGAACCGAGTCTATAAATTCACTGTGCGCAGCAATTTAAGATCCATTTTTTCCGAAATTCATTCTTTACGATACAGTTATATTCATTCTTTCCGATACAGTTTTCGATTTGTCTTTTTCCGACCTTTCATAATTCCAGCTGTTTTCTATTTTCACCGGGATTAAATTCCACGCTCCATTGAGTTTTATAGAAATATCTTTTCAGTTTTCCATTTCACCGTAGAATCATTATTTTCGGCGCTCTTGTTCCTCGGAATAAAGCGCTTATCAATTTGCCCATGCCTGTAATTTTCGAATTTTTGGCTGAAAATTGTCTTAAACGATTTGGTTCGACTCACTTATCAAGAATACGTGGTCGAAATCGATTCTGTCCGTTAACACGATAAGTCTCGAATGGAATCTCGGCTAAGTTCGTTATTGGGCAAAATCGGTCAGATGATTTCGGAGTAACAAAAAAAAAATTTTTTTACATTACAAATTTCAAAATAAGTTTTTCTCAAGATGCAGTTTCACCATAGGAATCCATTGATGTCATTTTTAACTCTAACAAGCTAATACTTTCGGAGATATGATTTTTCAAAATTTCAATAATAAATCGTACTTCTGTGTTTTCACAGAATGCGATTATTTATTTTATCTATCAATTATTATAATATGATCTGTGTTGATACATGACAACTTATTTTCCTGAGACATGATATGTCAAATTTTGATATTTAATGCCCATGGTTAATCCATATGATATGATGGGAATGGAAATGGTAAGTTAATAATATTAAGTGAAAACAAAACTGAAATATTGGCTAAAGTTGCAATTGATATAATATAATTTTCAGAGTGGATTTGAGGAAAAAATATATCGTTCAACATAGAATTGAGGAACGAATATCTCGGATGAGTTCGTTGTTGGGTAGAATTGGTCTATTGTTTTTGGATTAATAATTTTTGCCACTCTTGTTGAATTTAAATTCTTTTATGACGTTTGAATTTAATTTCTGATATTATAAAGTTCTATCATAAGAATCCATTGATATAATTCCCAACTCTTACCAATACTTTCGAAGATATGATTTGTCAAAGTTTGAACAAGAGCGCCAAAAAGCTTCATTTGGTTGAGGCGAATATCCGGTCATTTTCTGACCTGATGTTACTCTACTCGGTGTCTGGGTTGGAAATTCCGATTACGTCGAACAAAAGTTCTACACTTATTTCCAGGGTCGTATTTTCCGACTTAGAACTATTCGCCTGCGACCACTTTCATATGCTGTGATGTACTTGCTTTGACCATCCTATTCGCACCGTCCAATTCTATTGCTAAAGTCCGGTATACTCCTGCATAAAATTTACTTATTTATGATATGGATGGGAACGAAGAAAAGGTACGATAACGTGGTTTGCAGCTTGATTCAGAATTCCAACGCTCAGAGGCGGACCAAAAAAGTTGTGAAATTACTGATTTTATAACATTCAATGTACAATATCTGGAAAACCGTGCAATTACGGAAAAATGATGAAGAATAACTTAATTTTCTAAAACGATTGATTATACTTGAAATGGCTCAAGAAAAACTTTTATCTGCTTTCTTTATGGTAATTTCGTTTAGTTTTACGAATCCACGAGTCTATAACTAGAAAACCAATAGAAGTAGGAAAAAACTAATATTTGGAAAATATGTATCAAAGTTAGAGGAAACTTCACACCAACATTCATTTTATTCAAAAAAAGGATGTCAAAGCTACAAAATGAAATAAACAAATTTTTTTTCGAAATTTGTAAAAATGGTAAATGAAAAAAGATGGGTTCAAGCCCTGTGGACAGGAGCTTTCTGGCGCTCTAGTTCAATCAGACAAATTATATCTGGTATTGGTTTCTCAGAGTTGGGAATTATATCAATGTATTCATATGATAGAACTGCATCATAAAGGAAATTCAATTCAAATAATAGTTTATTTATCAAGATTAAATGAGCAAACATGAGAATGCACACTTTGCGGTAATCTGGTCAATACAAAACTTCACATGCGTATAAAGGTCATGATTCTACAATTTGGTGCTAAATTTCAGATAGATCGAGTGATCGGTTTCGGAAATATTCATTTAAAATATTTTTACTAAAATTGGCCATAACTCCGAAACCCCTTGATGGTTTTCGCCCATTAACGAACTTGTCCGAGATATTTACGCTCCAAAACCACCTTGAAATTTTCAAGAGTTTCAGAGTTATCGGTCTTACGGCCGGTCGGCCGGCCGAACAGAATCGATTTCGCACTAGGATTCTTGATCAGTGAGTCGCCAAATCATTTGAGACCATTTTCAGCCAAAAATTCCAAAATTACAGACACTTGGGCAAATTGATAAGCACTCTGTTCCGAGGAACTAGAGCGCCAAAAAAACAAGTTTCGTATGACAATTGCCCAAAACAGGTTTAAAGTACCTACAAATAGTAGGTGTTCCATAAAACATGTAAAAAAGAAGATAAGTAATAATAAATTACCTTGTAATCGATCAAAAATTTCCTGATCTACGTTCACCAAATTTTCTCCTCTCTCGAACTACAGAATTATGCTTTCAATATTTACGTAATAATTTCAAACATTTTCGGGTGAGGTCCCCGTTGCATCGCTAAAATACGAGTATTTCAACCCCAATATTCTTGAAGTTACAATATTCCCTTCTGTCAAGTTGACTTTATGACAATTCATACATAGAATATACATAGAATAATTATATCAATCTGTGAAATACTATTTACATTGAAATTTTGAAAAATCATATCTCCGAAAGTATTAGCTTGTTAGAGTTAAAAAGTATATAAATGGATTTTTATGATAAAACTGCTCATTAAAAAAAATTTAATTTGGAATTTGTTATGTAAAAAAAAATTTTTTTTTTGTTACTCCGAAACCGTCTGTCCGATTTTGCCCAATAACGAACTTAGCCGAGATATATATCCCCCAAACCTACTCTGAAAATTTCAACTCTCTAGCTCATTCCGTTCGAGAGTTATCGTGTCTACGGCTGGCCGGACGGACCGGCCGGACAGAATGAATTTCGACCACGGATTCTTGATCAGTGAGTCGAACCAAATCGTTTAAGACCATTTTCATCGAAATATTCGAAAATTACAGACATTTGCGCAAATTGATAAGCACTCAGTTCCGAGGAACTAGAGCGCCAAAAAGTATTTCATTTGACGATAAGAATCTATGGTTAAAATTAATGTACAACTTAGAGTCTCACCCTGTATATAATGCCAATTAAAGAACTTATATGTCGCATTCGCATGCATAACCTACCCTGAAATTTGCAAGTCGTCATCTCTTTCCGTTCTCGAGTTATCCAGTTATCGTGCTACATATTTTTTTTCCTAATTTTTTCTAGAATTTTCTTCACACATTAGTCTTTATGGCGATATTCTACAATTAGTTACCAAGCTTCAATTCGATAGGGTCTGTATTTTTTGAGTTGCGCAACCTACTCTGAAAATTGCAAGTCACTATCTCTTTTCGTTCAAAAGTTGTCACCCATCCAGCTACTAACTCACACAAGGGTGCTCGGATCTCCAACAATATAGATCGGATCGTGACGATCGTGTTCAAACTTGGCAGTAGAGTTAGGTTTTGGAGGCTCTCGCAAAATTTCAGCGATGTCCGATGTAGTTTCTGATATATAGAATGTTTTTCAATGATTTCTTTCTTTGGTGATTTTTTGAAAATGCTTGTGGGACTTACTCGATTGTATATGCATAATTTTCGTATATTTTTAACGTACATAGTGTTGATACCGAATGTCCAAATCCTGTAAAGTTGTGATATCCTCACTCTTTTCTCGGTGGTGGGAGGATGTTGAATCTGGCAACGTCTCCCCTATCGGCAACTTTGCAAACCTCAAGATTTCGGGGGTTCGGCTGGTGCCGGTAGACTGAGAGGGGAGATAAGAGTGGGGGTAATGGATTAAAATAGGCGGAAACGGACAGAAAAGGGCAGTTGTCATCATAGACAAGATATACTATAGATGGGCCACTCTAACCTTATTTCTGTTCCTTGCAACACTAGCGGTGCGGCACTGGGATTATTTGAAGCTCGAATGAGCGGGAAATTCAAATATATCTCCCATATATCCTATATTCTATTATATTGATTTCCAGAACACTGCCAAACACCAAGTTGACGATAATTCGTCAAAAACCTGGCATTTGACAATGTTTTTGGAACAATGGTTTTCGCTGTAATCGAAAGAAAACAAATGAAATCCCAAAACTCTCTTTAATAAAATTATATCAGATTCATGATTTAAGTTCAACATTTCATGTGAACTAATGTACATGTATATTAGAAAAAGAAAGAATATCGAAATTAAAAAATACATTTGGCATTAAAATAAAATTTAGTGTGCATGACATGTTTAAAAAAATAATTATACAGCATATGAGGTAAAAACTTTCTTCAATAAAATTATCCTTATATACCTTCAAATTTGAAGGAGCAGTTAAATGAATGGCTGCCTTAATTCCAATATTCATTTACAAGGACAAAATCAAATGTGAAATATCGTACAAAAAATGGTTATCATTATGCGAGTACAACACTATGTGGAAGTATATTCTACTCCAATATACATTTAGAAGGACAGAATCAAATGAGAAAGATAATACAAAAAATGGATATCATTATGCACAACATAATGTGAAAAACATTTTGTACGTGAAAATCACCCAGTGGTTTCTCTATATAGCCTATTTATAGCAGCTACATTTGCAAAACCTTGATCACAAAGAAGTGCCACGACATGAGGCCCACGATCTAACAATATCTTCAAGTAATTTGGAAAGATCATCACGTTTCATTCCACCTTGATTGAAGAAATAAGCTAAAGTTGTTTGTTTCTATTTATGAATAACTCCCCTAGCCATGAAGACCATAACCTTGTCTGCAATATTAGGAGAACACTTAATCACTTTACTTGTATTCTTATTACAGTTTTTTACCGAACATCAAACAGTGATATTCGAAAAAGTTTATTTCACAACACTGAACACTCAGATTTCACCAAAACTATGTAAAATGTAAAAATAAAAACAAGCACGCCGGTAGCGGACAGCGGGACAGCTGATCACAGATCAGCTGATAAAGCATCACGTGATCCACAAATCGAGCGAAGGCAGAGACATCCTCAAATTTGTGTGGGATTATTCGAACTAAAAGAACTATTCTAAGGGACCAGACTTTAGTGAGAGAGTTTCCACCCCATGGTTGTCATGTAGTTCTCAAGTGGCTCTCAGGGAGTTCTCAGGCAGTTCGGGTAGTTCTTTCGAATCTCTGCGACGTGTGACCAAAACGACTAAGTATCATTGTGAAATAGATTCTGTGTTGTGAATAAAAATCTAGACTGTGTTTGTGTCTGCTTCACTTATTTTGCCAACCCGTTTAAATTTACCTCCGAGAACGAAATTTTCGATAAGTCCTTAATTCTAAATTCAACATCTGGTGACCCGGGTGACCGTGACAGGACTTAGTATCGGAATTTGGAGGTAACTTATTTCGTGTGGGGTGAAATAATATTACCGTAAAATGGATCTCAATATCAGGAAGAGGACGGTCCGACGCATGTCCTTCACGAAGGCACTAGAATCTTTCATGACCGTGATGGCCCTAGAAAGTTCAAGTACTGTGGAGATCAGAGCAGCCTTTGAAGTACTGGTGGAAAAATACCAAGAATTGGAAGAAGTTTCCACGATGATATTGGAGAACATGTTCACTGATAAAGAGGTTGATGATGACCAGGGGGGTGAAACTTCGCCTTCTGTGGTCCTTTGCAACCCAAGATGGCGGCTTCCTTCGGCATAAATCGAAGATATCCGATTGAATCCGATTCAACTGTTATGTTATGAAGGTAAACAATGGTAAACAATTAACATTCAGCGGTTCAGCCATTTTGCAAATAGAATATTTTTGGGAGATTTCGAGAAAGATATCCGGAATTATTGAAAATCTAAAGGTGGGTTTGTTGATATAAGTTGTATATTCTATTCATTTCATTCTTCTATTACCCAGTAAACATTGATGCATCTCAGTAATATAGCTGAAACATTTCACGTGTAACATGAAACATTTCATTCATAGGGGTAGAGATGTTTCAGAAACATATAATATATGTTTCAATGATATGTTACTGAGACGTTTTCTGAGATATGTTTCCACTGAAGCATAAATGTCCTTGGACATTAACGATCTCGTAGATGTTTCTGAAACATCTCTACCCCTATGAATGAAATGTAACGTAGATATTATCTACGTTACTTTTAACGTTAATTTGGTCTCATTGCAATATACCAAGGATATGTTACAGACCGATTTTTCACTGGAACAAAAACATTCTTGATTCTACTTCAATCTTCAGGTGTTTCATTAGGTTTGTACCAAATCAAGAAATTATCGGAGAATGCATCGTCAGGATTCGGAGCAGTATAAAAAATGTGACTTTTCTACCTACTGCTCCGAATCATGACGCTGCATTGTACGATAACCTCTTGATTTGGAACAAACCTATCGTAAAGAGTAAATATACAACATTACACTTAAATCCTTGGTGTCAACAAGAATACTATCGAAGGTTCTAGTCAATATATTAAACAAATGTTATCAAATCGAGTTTTTATTCATCATTTATGCAAAGGTGTACAACAAAACCTGGAATCGAAATATTAAATAAAAATATATTATATAGCACAAAAATTTAATAAAATGAAAACAACTTATTCTTTCGTCGTTGCTCATCCATGATATAATATAAATATATTATTAGAAAAGTTATCAAAAAAAAAAAATCAAGTAAGTATGATATTATAAAGAATTCACCTCCTTCCTTATCACCGCTGGATGAAACCATATATTTATTAATCACTTATTAGTTTCAAAGAGTATGAACTAATTTATCCTATCGCACAATGATGAATGAAACTTAAAAACTGCCAAAACTTCTACTTTCCACCAAATTAAATGATCATCAACAGACATAACCTACACTTCTAACCACGCGTAATCTGTGATCCATGGGTCTGTCCCATATACGTATTAGGTATATGGTCTGGTCTGTCCGCTGTCCCTCAGAACACCAATGGCTGCCCGCATCCGTCTACCGCCAACCAATCAGAATCAGCAATCAGCATTCATTATTTGACATTTGACATTAGGCTTATTAAATCTTTCAGACAAGATTTATTCTTGAATATATATTCTTGAAGAGATAATGATATATATTTATACGTATTATTGTCGTTTGACGGAAAACTGAAAAAAAAAAATGTTGGAAAGGCTAATGTACCTATACTTGAATAAATAATTTAATATACATATTTCACCGATATTGCTTTTTTTTTAGAGGCCGTGTTACATTCAAACATTTCCGTTAGATTACTGGAATGTTTTCTAATGCCCACATAATATACCTATATTATATGTCTCATATTTCATGTCACTGTGATATATCACTGATGATGCGTAGCGATGTTCCATATAAACATTTGCGAGATGTTCATGAAACATAACTTTGCAATGTTTCAAAATGCTTCACCCATATCTCATATGAAATGTTTCTGTGATATATCATGTTTACTGGGTATGCGCTGCCATTTTTTAAATACTTCTTTTTAATTAGTGATAAATTTATTTTCAATTAGAAAAATGATTTTCAGGTGCCATGAGAATCCACTAGATAAGGAGAAGCTATCATATTTCTGTTTTTTCGTGTAATTGGGTGAGTACAACCGATATTGCTCATTGTTTTTTCCTATTCCTTCTATTTTACATATAAAATGTCAAAAGATACAGTTGTATCTCCATGTTCTAGGATTGTCGCCTATTCTGGCAGGTCTTCCCTATGAGAAAATGCATAATCATTCCGATGTTTCTATAGGTTTCAGAAGAAATCTTTTCGATTTCCAGTGGATACTTCCCGATCAGCTGCTTGGAAGCGAGTTTGCTCTATCAGTTCAACAAACAGCTCTAAAAGTTATTGTTTTAAATAATTTCACCTCTCCTATTTTAAAATAATAATGTGCAAACCATTTCTATCAAGATATAGAAAATTTTGGTTATTTTATTCAAAAATTTGCAATAACTAATGACAACATCGTAGCTGAAGATTTCACTTGTTTCCCTGATATCATTGATGATGGAGATGATATGACCGAGATGAATTATACCATTCCTAATATAGAATTGTTAACACATTCTAATGTTTTGCTTTTTATGAATTCTGACACTGCTTTTTTTTCAAGAACTCTTTGGATGAGACTAGGACTGGACAATGCCTGATTGCAACAAACACTGTGATATTATTTATTGTTGTATGTATATATACTCTATATATGAATGAAAATGATTATTATTATTGAATTAGAAAATTAATAAATACATTCTTGAAATTTATTATTCCATTTTTGCACATCTAATTCCTATTCAGTTTATGTATCATCAATGTAATTTTCTTACAATTATTCATGGATATACTGAGTTGATCAGATTTTATAAAACAGAGGTCTGAATTTACATTGAAGATGAATAAATACAATGCCCCAGAAAATGCAATTGTATGGTATAAGGTATCTTGAGGACATGCATATATTCAAAATTCCCGCCGTTTGAATTATCCTGCAACCCATAATGGCGGCGGCTTTGACGCCATCTTTGTTGCCTCGGATTAGTACTAAGCTTTCACTTCTTATATATTAGTGTTCTGTGATGATGACGACCTAATGAAGAACGCCGAGGACAACGACAGGTATAAGGGCCAATTCTTGATTGCGAAATGCACGTACGAAGATAGGATGGCCTCGAATGTAGAAAAGGCTCAAAGCATCATTAGCAGTGGAAATTCTACGTCCAGAACGAGGTGTAATCTTCCTAAAGTGGAACTTGCCAAATTCAGCGGGGATATTCAGGAATGGCTGAAATTTTGGAGTTCGGGCGTTAGAAACTCTTTGCGTAACGACGGATAAGTGTGCGGCGATGCTGTATCCGTTGGTTGAATCCTCGTTACCAGAAGACTTATTGCGCGTGTGGCAGCGATCCAATAATGCGGCTGAATATGGTAACGTGGGAAAAGTGCCGGATATTTCAAAAACGCGACTCGGTGGACTTGTCCGTTTTTTGGAATCCGAGGTTCAAAACGAACTAAGAATATCAATTGCCGTAAAAGGATTCGACATATAGGGGGTAGGACGGAACGTGAGCGAAAAGAACTGGCGGAGTACGCGGGGTGTTGTTTCGGTAGTGAAAAAGGACCCGTGTGTCTTTTGTGGAAAAACTAACCTCTTCGGTGAGCGGTGCTTCAAAGCGCGAAAAATGTCGCTATCGGAAAGGCAAGAGACTGCAAAAACAAAACGAGTTTGTTTCTGTTGCTTGCAAAGTGGACATTCAAAGAGGCCTTGTAGAAAAAAGGTGAAATGCTCAAAGTGCAGAAAAAGACATGTGGATATAATGTGCTCTGAACGAAAAAGTCGTCCCAGTTCGCGGTCCGGTTCGGAAAGCTCAGTGAGTGCGGTTAATATTCCGAAAGAATGTGTTTTAGCCTCATCAGCCGAAAATGAGGTGAAATTGCCCTGGTTGGATTGTCATCCCGAGCTCAAGGACAACAACAATATGATCATAAAAAGTTTAGAAAAAATGGTCAAGAAATTACAAGAAACACACAAATTCCAGGAAAACGATGGGATAATACGAGAATGGCGCCACGAGGGTATAATAGAGCAGGTATCAGCACAAGAAACCGACAACTGTGGTGTATATTTACCCCATCGCCCGGTTTTCAAGGAAGAATCGAGGTCGATGCGTCTGCAGGTAGTCCAGCCCTGAATAGCTGATTGGAAAAAGGTAGAATTTAGTCGAAAAGTGGTGGACATTTTATTGAGGTTCAGAGAAGGTAAAATTGGTGTAATTTTTTATGATTTCTTTGGTATGACGCGCTAGGTAATTTGATCGTGTTCAGAAATTGTCGGGTAGTTTGTAGCAGCCCATTCATGTTGGGTGCGACTATCAATTTATATTTAGAAGATTATTTGAAATAGATATAAAGTGAAAGCAACATTTTTGAATCTGAATATACTTTTACATGTCGAAGCTAAAACTTAGTTTTTATGGGGATAATTGCGTGGCGAGTGTTGAAAGCTTCGAACAATTAGTAAACTTTGAAAATAAAACTATAGAAGCGGGCGTATTTCGAAGGAACCTAGACGCCTCGACCTGTAAATATGTATTGATAGTTATTTGCTTTTTGTCATTAATGTTCTTTCTTTTGTAATATCCTGTGTTATTTTTGTATTCATTCTTTGGTGATTTTTTGAAAATGCTTGTGGGACTTACTCGATTGTATATGGATAATTTTTGTATATTTTTAACGTACATAGTGTTGATACCGAATGTCCAAATCCTGTAAAGTTGTGATATCCTCACTCTTTTCTCGGTGGTGGGAGGATGTTGAATCTGGCAACGTCTCCCCTATCGGCAACTTTGCAAACCTCTAGATTTCGGGGGTTCGGCTGGTGCCAGTAGACTGAGAGGGGAGAAAAGAGTGGGGGTAATGGATTGAAATAGGCGGAAACGGACAGAAAAGGGCAGTTCTAAGTGAGTTCTCAAGTGGCTCTCAGGGAGTTCTCAGGCAGTTCGGGTAGTTCTTTCCACTCTCTGCGAAGTGTAACCTAGACGAGTAAGCACCATTGTGAAATAGATTGTGTTGTGAATAAAAATCTAGACTGTGTTTGTCTGTGCTTCACTTATTTCGCCAACCCGTTTAAATTTAACTACGAGAACGAAAATTTCGATAAGTCCTTAATTCTAAATTCAACATTATGTTTGAATTGGATCTGTTTCGTATTTTTCGAGTTATTGAGGTAATAACAACCAAATTTCAGATGGGTATTACTCCAAAATGGTTTGGACGATTGAGCCCATTAACGAGCAGAAATGTCGCATTCAGCTGCACAACCTACCCTAAAAATTGCAAGTCGCTATCTCTTTCCGTTCTGAGGTTATCATCGTAACATAAATAATATATTTTTGCGCGTATGTTCTGGGGAACATCGAGTTATCATTTTGCCCAAATGTCTGTAATTTTCGAATTTTTCGCTGAAAATGGTCTCAAACGATTGGGTTCGACTCCCTGATGAAAAATTCGAGGTCAAATTTCATTCTGTCCGTCCGGCCGTTGGCACGATAACTTGAGAACGGAAAGAGCTAGCGACTTGAAATTTTCAGGGTAGGTGGCGCATCCCAATACGACGCACAAGTTCGTTAATGGGCATAATCAGCCCAATGGTTTCCTAGTAACAATTTTGTTTTCAACCAATATAAATCCGATCCAATTCAAACTTGGTGAATAGTTGTAGGATATAAACCTAAGCTGCACGCTTGTGAAATTTTGTGAGAATCGTATAACTAGAAAATTTAAAAAAAAATTATTAAAAAATATTGTTTCTGTCACGATAACATGGGAACGGAAAGAGATAGTGACTTGAAATTTTCAGGTTAGGTTGTGCGTCTGAATGCGACATTTGAGTTTGTTTATAAGCATAATCGGCCGAACGGTTTTGGAGTTATACTCATCAGAAATTTGGTTATATCCTCAATAACTCGAAAAATACTGAACCGATCCAATTCAAATATGGTTATTAGTTGAAGAATGCCAACGCGAAAATTCTTGCAAAATTTTGTGAGGATTATTTCACTAGAATTTTTTTGAAAAATCATTGAAATAAATTCTATATATCAGAAACTATTCATTCGATGGCTGAAATTTTGCGAGAGCCATACAGAACCTAACTGTACTCAACTACCAAGTTCCAAGTTGGAACACGATCGGCTCTATATTGTTGGAGATCTGAGCAGCCTTGTGTGAGTTCAGTAGCTGGATGGCTGACCGTTGTCTCGATAACTCCCGAACGAAAAGGAGATATGGGACTTGCAATTTTCAGGGGTAGGTTGCGCATCTGAATGGGAGACTTAAGTTCGCTGTTGGCCATAATCGGCCCAACGGTTTCGGAGTTAAACCCATCTGGAATATTAATTCCTTATTGACTCCAAAAATTTAGACTCGATCGAATTGAAGCTTGCTAACTAGTTGTAGAATATCGACATAAAGACGTGTGTAAAATTTTGTGAGAACCGTACCCTTAGAAAATAAAAAAAATTGGCTCAATTAAGCACCGACGTGAAGTCAAGAGCTTTTGCGCGTATGTTCTATTGTCCATTCTCCTGTATAGGACAGTCTTAATCGAATTTACCATGGTGAATTCTATATTGTCCGTTCTCCTGTATTGGACACTTCTAATTCGATTAAGAGAGTGTCCAATACAGGAGAACGGGCAGTAGAAGTCACCATGGTAAATTCGACTAAGAGTGTCCAATACAGGAGAATGGACAATAGAACATACGCGCAAAAGCTCCAGACGTCGGGTCGGTCCTTGAACTAATTTTTTTTAAATTTCTAGTAATACGATTCTCATAAAATTTCACAATCGTCTTTAAGTTTGTATTCTACAACTCTCCACCAAGTTTCAATCCGATCGGATTTGTATCGGTTGAAAAAAAAAGTACGGATGTACCTGAAGAGCTATTGCCAGTACAGTGGGTTCAAAAGAGGTGGCCAAAAATCTATTTTGCTAAAAAAATGCTACAGAGACAAAGAATTTGCGGCGTTTTTGCAAGCACTATTTCTACTTCTTCTTTAGTTCATTTGAATATTAATTGACACTATTGCCTCAGCACTAGCAATACTAGCATGTACTGTTCAGTCCATACGGATTACCATAATAAATGAAGTCTAGCCATACATACAATATATACAATATAGACAATATTCCTAGCTTTCTATTTGACGCTGTATCACTTCCAAAGTGATGCGAAATCAGTTCAAACCAGAGAAATAGTGGGAAATTCCGGCTATTTCTGTGGTTTAAACTGATTTCGCATCAGTTTGGAAGTGATACAGCGTCAAATAGAAAGGGCCTATATTGAGAGGGGTTGATTTATATATCCATAAATAATTCCATATACGAAGAAGTTTGTCCAAGCTTAATCCATCAGCCTGGGTAGTTTTGCGACTGTCTTTCAAGCAGAAATTCTCGCCATTGATCACTGTGCGAAGCTCATACTTGAGAAAGGTTAGGCTCACAGATCAATCAAGATCCTATCGGATAGCCAAGCTGCCTTGACTTCATACAACTGCAAATCCCTGCTTGTGCAGGATTGCCGGCCACACTCGCTGAACTTGGAGGGCGCTGCAGGCTGCAGCTCTTGCGGGTCCCGGGCCACTCGGGCATAAAGGGTAATGAGATGGCGGACGCATTGGCGGCACGGGGGGCTTCCATGCATGATGCTCATTGGACCTGAACCGGCCTGTGGTATCTCTCTCAGAGCAGCGGCGAAGGAAAACAACAGATGGGTGGACGAAAAGGTCCAAGAAATCTGAAGCAGCATACCTGGACACAGACATGCTCGCTCAACAATTACTAGCCCATCAGCTGAAAGAGCCAGAAAATGGCTCAATTTCTCTAGGGTATACCTGAGAATCCTTACAGCTGTATACACAGGCCATTGTGGCATCAGGAAACACCTCAATACGCTGGGGTTGACTGAGACTGGGGACTCTGAGTGCAGACTATGCCTGGAGGACGACGAGTCTATTGAACACATCATGTGTGACTGCCCTGCTGGGGACAGGATCAGATTGGAGGAACTAGGAGTCCACAAACTGACACTGAGGGAACTGGACAAGTTCACACCCACCAGACTCATATCCCTCCTCAAGAGACTTGAGCTTATGGGTGAAGTATAGATTACATACTATAGGTGTGCCACAATAGACCGATTGGTCGTAGTAGAGAGGCGGGTTTCGTCTGCCCAGCACAATCCATATAATAATAATTGTTCAAGCTTGAAGACTGAATCATTTTTGTGCTATGCTTTTGTTCACTACCGAATATTTTCCTTTCATGGCTATCCCAAATAATATTTTATTGGTTCTCATCTTAGAATTGTGCATTTCGATAGATTATATTTGAAGGATACTCTCCATTACATCAGATAATTGTTTATACCTAGCATTATTTTTTGGGATTAAGAATGACTTAAAAATGATAAAACAATTTATTAAATTAAGCATTGATATCTTCACTTTCCTAAACCATCTACACAGCAGATTCTGGGAATAACAAAAATTTAAGATCATACTCCAATCTCCACAAAGTATCTCAACAACATTTTTTCTTACAGTAAAATCATAAAGTGACTACAAATACAAATTGAAAATCATGACCACACAAAAGAAATTGCACCTAAACTCAAAATATTTTTCTATATATATATAAATAAATATACCAATTAATTTCACTAGTGTACCACAAACATATATATCAAGAGACAGTTAAAAGAATTATACTCATACAAGTCATTATACTCATACAAGTCAAGGAACATTGAATTGAAAAAAATATATGAACAAGTTTTTCAAAAGGGAAATCCTAATTATTTACTAGTGAAGTGTATTAAATTAATAAAATTGAACTAATGGGATACCATAAGTTTTTCCTTTCCCTGAGCATTTATGAATGTATTAATTCATGGCAAAATGATAGTTAAAGTGATAATAGTGAACAAAACATGCAAAATATAATATCAAAGCGAGGTTTGAAACACTATGCTAATTAACTTTCCTTGTTTTTCACATCAATTGCTAAATCTGCTTCACTACATTAAGTTAGTTTAAAAATAAATACACAAATTGTTCTATTTGAAGCAGATTTCTGATGAATATTTAACCAAATCAAACAAAAAACTCCTTATTCTTAAAAGGAACTAATTTGCAGTGTAATCTAACTAAATTTGATTTAGGCTTAATTACACATTAAACTCTTCAAATGTTCATAGGCTGTATTCATGACACCCCAACTTATAAATGCTCTAGAACAATTTGTATGGATGCCTTTGTATATACCCCTTATTGTCCCACCTCTTTCATGATAGATCTGAATCAAAACCTTCCAAAAGTTTTCAAAATCACCACCAATTTTTGACTGCATTGCTATTTTGACAACATTCAAAGGATAGAATGCTGTAGATAATAATAAACCTATGGATGCACCACACAAAAATTCTGCTAATGTCTTATTCAACTTAGATTCAAATGTTGGCATTCTGGCTTGAAATTCTTCTCTAATTATGAAAAAACCAACATTTGAAGGTCCATTCCTCAATAGAATAGGGGTGAGACCTCGATAATATTCTTTAAAACCATATTGGTTACCTATAACTTGAAATGCATGATAGGTATTTCTGAAATGATTGTGATAACCTGAATCACTCAGCAGAGTTTGTACTCTCTCAAATGGTATTAAAATTGCTTCTGATGTTCCAGATATTAAAGCTCCAGTAGTTTTAGCCAAATACTTGTTCATTCCACTATCAATCAAAGGTCTTTTGACTTCTTCATAGACTCCGAACATGATAGACATCGAAAATGTCTTCTGACACAAAGGAGGTAACATTCCTCGGTACAAAAAGTACATTCCTTCACTCTTGAGTTCCAAAAATGCATGATAAATGTTTATACCATGTAACATCTGTAATCATACTTTTTAAGTTCTCAAAACATAGGATACAGGTAAAACAATCTAAATGAACTAAAATCTTACTTGTCTAAAAATCATCTTATTGATAGGATATGTGCATCCCACGTTGATGACAGCAGCCCCCCAGCCACAAGCAAATTCACACCAGCCGCCATTCTGTATGGGTATCCTATATTCGGGATTAGATGCCTTAATTTCTAATCCATCAGATGAAGTACTCATTATTTTTCTACTAAGTTATTATATTTTAGGTTATGCAATGTTTCCGATTAATGGATCTCTTAAAAAACTTGAACAGTATTTTGTGTCAGGGAATTGACTGGAAATACTCCAAAATAAATACAAATTCATTTTTACCAAATTATTCTTCATTAATTTTATTTTAGTTACTGCATTGTGCTCACAGAGTTCATTCCACTCAACTCACCGATAAGACCACAGAACACAGAATACAAATATATAATCATGGGGTGGAAACTCTCTCACTAAAGTCTGGGCAGAGTAATATAGTTCGCGAGGTGCCCGTGAAATTTTGTAGATGTCTCTTCCTCCGCGTTTTGTGGGTCACGTGATGGTTTAACAGCTGTTCGCTGCCGACTTGTTTCAATTCATTTTCAATTTGGAGATTGCTTGCATAGACAAGAGATATTGCTTGTTGTTGAAATTATAAAGTGTTCTGTTTTGCGTAGTTTTGGTTTTGTTTTTAAAGATGGTTAGCTGTATAGTGAAAGACAGGAAAGACTGTTTGAACAGGAGTAGGTTGCACAGGCTTCCTAAAGATGATGAGGTAAGTTCGTTTTTATGTATTTTTAATACTTTATTGCGTACTGAATAAAAACTGTTTCAAACGACTCAAGGACTTACAAGACACTTTGAATGTGTTTCATCAAAAAGATAGTTACCAAAGGGCCAGAAAATACCCACTAAAAGCACTTATACAAACACTAACAGAACAAAATACGAATAGAAAATGGAACATCCATATTTAATCTCTTTTGTTTCCTTGCATATGATTGTTTAAGGCTGAAGGATCTTATTTGTATACATGTATGAGCAATGAAGTACTTAATTGTGATTAATTTATTGATACTTTGATATATCCAAAAAACTTTTATGTCATCATTTTCAGGTTTGGAAAATATGGATGGAAAGAATAGGACGCCTTGATGCTGACTAGGGCTGCAATTTTAGTGTACGGACATCATCGAATTTGTTCCAGTCATTTTGATCCATCCAACATTGTAATAAATATTAAGAAGCAATTCATTGTACGACCTGTTGCCTTTCCTACTCGAGGCTTGACGATGGATGTTGGAGTACAAGGTAAATGAATTTTTTCCATTTTATTGTTCATATCTTGAATGATTATAGTTGCAGGAGCTTGCACACTACCTCATTAGAATGTGTAGATTCAAAAACTTGTTTTCTCGACCTATCTGAAATACTTACTAACCATGCTTTCTTGTAAAATTAAAGCAATTCATTGATATTTGAATTTCTTTTAATAGATCCAGATTATATTATCGGAAATGGTTCCACACCAGTGCAAGCAGGACCTTCATGTTCATGTAAGATTTCCATTTATTGATACTATTTCATTTAAAGTTATAAATTTCAATGTGATATGTTAATATTATGCATGATATAAAATGCTTGATGATTTTTCTTATTTGAATATCTATTCCTAGATGTCCAAGATGTGCTTGAGGTAGAATATGAGTCTGAAGTTGAACCTGTAATTCCTGCTACCCCAAATAACTTATTTTATTTACTAATCTTGAATGATTTTTGATTATATAAAATTGAATTGTTATAATTTTCTCTTCAGGAAAAACCAGAAGGACACGATTCTCTAAGGTATCGCCAGACGCTAGGGAATACTACAAAATTGCCACTGATCTGCACGTAAAGTGGGAAGGATTGCTGAAAAGAATAAAGGCCTGAAATTTGTAGTGAAAGAGCTACAGAATGCTTGCCATTCTCATGAACCGCTCAGCCACTCGATGAACACACCAACCTTTAATTTTCTCTTGTCTCAAATAAGGTGTAAAAACCTGAAACCCAGAGGAAGGTGCTGTACTTTAGATGAGAAAATTCTTTTTTTGACATCATTTAAAAATAGCCCTAAGGGATACAAACTACTCAGCAACATTTTTGCGGTTCCATCCAGCAAAACTTTGTCAAAATTATTGCATTCAGTAAATTTCAGTACAGGTATCAATTCTAATATTATGGATTCAATACATAATATTAGAATTGATTCAATATCTATATCTACTATATTTCATATTTGATTTTTTCCCAGAGGCTATGGAAATGTATAAATTTGTGACTGCATTTTCATGTACGAAATGTTTTCCACATTATCCATTTTTCATATTATAATTCACATTTGGTTTTGTCCTTCTAAATGTATATTGGAAATATTGTGATAATTCATTAGCTCCTTCATATTCAAGATAATGGATTATTTTAATGTATAATATATTTCCACATTTCGTTGTACTTGCGTAATGATATCCATTTTTGGTGCTCTTGTTTATACTTTATTTCACATTTGATTTTGTCCTTGTAAATGCATACTAAAAATTTTGCAATCATTTATTTGATAGCTCTTTCATATTCAAAGCTATAGATTAGAGAAGATTTCATGAAGAGAATATCTTCCACATTGCGTTGTACATAATATACTTACTGCTATCCATTTTTTATATTATATTTCACATTTAATTTTCTCTTTTCTTCTAAATGATTCGAGATGTATTTTTAATTTTTATATATATTATTTAATAATTCTTCTAATAATTAGTTCACATCAAATGAACAACTTCAATTCATGAATCTGAATAAATACTTTTATTAAAAGTTTTGGGATTTCATTTATTTCCTTTCCATTAGAACTAAAACCATGGTTCCAAAAACATTGTCAAAAGCCAGGTGTTAGACGAATTATCGTCTATTTGGTGTTTGGCAGTGTTTTGGAACAATATGTTAAAATAGAATATAGGATATTATAATGCGAAGTACATTTGAATTTCCCGCTCGGATGTATTTCTTGAGGTGCCCGCGACGTACCGCTAGTGTTCCACGAACCAAAATAAGGCGAGAGTGGCCCATCTATATATATCTCTTGTCTATGTATATAATAAAGGCGAATTTTGGCGCTGTAACCACAGCTTACCATAGTTACATGTAACTATGACGTCATAGTTACTTATAGTTACTGATGACACGAAACAGCTGATCGAATCAAAACAAAAACAAATCTTCCAATGAATTGAAATGGACGAGTTCATTAATAGATTACGTCCATCATAAATGTGAGTTATATATCAAAATATCTTGAGTATGACTTCTTCCTACTGTTTCAATTGGAGAAGAAGACCTTCTACTCCTTTATGAGAGTTTTCTGTTATATGTGCTCTCATTTATTGTTTTGCCGCCCTGTGCCAGAGACTGTCTCTTCTGCCTGTGCCCAGTCCCAGTCGTGTCTCGTTTCTGATTTGTTTTTTGTATACGGTATTGCATTACATTTTGATATAACAGGTAATTATTCAGATTCAGATAAATTCGGTGAATACCGTTAACACGTTCTATGATCCTAAATTCATTCCATTTCACTCATTCGAAATGAGATAGATATACATACCACGCGAGTAACCTTGCTCCTGAGGAAGGTAACGTGGTATGGTATGCTTGACGTCATTGATACGTCATAGTTACATGGTTAACTCCGCAAAAACGTAGTAACCATGTAACTACGAGCTGTAGTTACCTGTGGTTACAGCGCCAAAATACGCCTTAAGACTTGGCATGATAACATCAGTTGGAAGTGATGCGCATCAGTTCAAACCAGAGAAATAGAGGGAAATTCCGGCTATTTCTCTGGTTCAAACTGATTTCGAATAGAGCCCCTGGGGCTCTATTCTGAACTTCACTCGTTTTCGACCACTCGTAACGAAAACGAACGGTGGTAATTGCGAACGATAGTTTATATTGCTATTCTCATGTGCCCTTCGCAATGACCGATGACTGAAACGAATTCGTGTCGTCTGAAGACTTGGCAACATAGTAACATTTGAGATTTGAATGTGTTATGTATATGTTATTGGCGCGCTTCTTCATAAATCAAAACTATATTTTATTGTTTGTTGAACTTGAGTGATTTATTTGGTTTTTTCTGTTTGCTTCGATAAGAAAAAAGTAATTATAAATTTCCTAAAATGTAAGTCTCAGTTATTAAGCGGGAAATTTACTACAGAATTTTCTTCGGAATGCCTATGAAAGAGGAACTGAGTATAATGTTAAATAGTATTCCTGGACCAAAAAAAGAATGGAAAACTTGGAGAAAGTTTTGCAATATAATATTGAAAGATTTTACAAGGATTAAGGGTTATTTCACCTCTTCAGACAGGTCTTGGGTCAAGAACAAAATCTAGAGAGATTGTATATCGAATACTTTTTTTTTCTGAAAGTTTTATTCCACTCAAATTGTCGAATCATTTTCGGTTTATTGTTGTGATATATTTTTTTAGAATGAAATACATTTTTTTCAAATAGAAATCAATATCTATTTATTTATAGCGTGTCTTTTACAATTATACGAAAAGCTAAACATATAATTATATTCCTCTGAATTCTTCATGAAATCAGCTCTGGTTTTTGTTGCCTACTAGCCACTTCCTGATCAATTCCTTCACATTCCAGTGAATTAACTGATTAGTTAAATAATGAAAATATTGGATTTATTTTACCAATTTTTGGGGGAAAAATTACAATGTATGCGTCCTTAGTGTATAAGTGATACGGTCACAAAAATTTATGGATGTTCTGCAACACTTGCCAAATAAACAATTGTAATTAATAATGATTAATTATTTCACTGAAGCTACAGCTGTTTTTCGTTAATTTTTCTATTCCAAACTGGATATTTGTTATATAGACATTATTTTTTGTTTACTGTGATATATTCTCTAGTATTGGTTATTGAATACTTTTATTTCTGATCCCTTTATTCTACGTAGACACAGTGAAATATTTTTTTTGTTGTTAGATGTTGTGAGATTATTCAGAACTTCATATTGAATATTTTTTTTTTTTAAGTTGTATTCTACTAAGGCATTGTTGAATGATGTTTTGTTTATGGTTGTGATTTATTTTTTAGAATTAAATACATTTTTTTGGAAGAGAAATCTATATCTATTTATTCATAGTGTATCTTTTACAATTCAACGAAAAGCTAAACGTATAATTGTATTCCTCTGAATTCTTTCTGAAATCAGCTCTGGATTTTGTTGCCCCCCAGCCACTTCTTCATCAATTCCTCTACCTTCCGGTTACATTTCTGGAATGGACTAATTGATTTATTAAATAACGAAAATGTTGGATGATTTTACCCATGTCCACTTCGTTTTCATTGTCATATATTTCGCCATCGTTTCGTTCAATGCATAACTACAGCAACCTACCAGGTATATCCTTTTCGATTAACATAAGTGTGTTTTGGGTAATTTGAATCTTCAATTTTAGGTGGAAATATTGCATTGTGTGCAACCTAATACACCAGGGAAGTCGAATTTTCATTGAATATAAAAATATTAATAAACTTAAATAATTTTGCAATATTCTAAAATATCAATACCTACCTTTGCCTACTATTCAATTCCACCAATGTTTGTGGGAATCTAACAAATCTATTCGATATTTCTGGTTTATTTAAAACATCGACAATTTGCAATATGATAATAATTCTGACAATTTAATTATTTTTACTGAACAGATTCGTTAATTACACCGTAAAAATACCAACTTATTTACCAACAACAGATTTGAGGTTACAAAATGTGTAGAGGCTTGCATAATAATCAACAAATCAACTGATAACTGAATGCGAGTGGAATTTCTTCCGAAAACGAGTGCTATATACCACTCGTTTAGAATTTCGAGCGCTCGTCTCACCAAATCATATCATCTGTCAGTTGAGAATTGCAAAACGAGTGAACGTTCGTGATGATTACGAAAACGAATGATAATCGTTCGCAATGTCGACCTCAGAATAGGGCCCCAGGGCCCGTATTCTCGACTTTCGTAGAGATGAGTATTCTCATGCGAGAACTCATACGAGAAATCCCATCTCACACATAATATTAATTCCGTATTCTTGACTGAAGACCCGAAAGAGATATGTTGTCCGCTGTTGCCAAACGTTGCCAAAATCCAAATACTTCACAGTTTCTGACGTAATGTTTACGGCTAAGTAAACAATAAACATATGTTTTATCATCATGTGTTTACATTTCATTTTATTACAGTTATATATTCAAGTTGGGATTAATTAATGGCTTAGATCCTTTCACATTGAATGTTTCTGATCTGGGTAGTGGATAATTCAATTGATGGTGTTCCTCCAATCTTATATATGGATATTGCAACGTATTTGATTTATTATATACCACAACGTACAAGACATACATGTATATTTGCGAATGAAGAGTTCTTGTCTAATAGCTCAAGCTGGAATGATTACTTTTAAAAAACACACAGTTGTTACTACCAAATACAAGTGCAACTATTCATCTCACAGTCGCATTTTTGTGATTTTGTTATATGGTCTCCAAATATTTGTTTAGTACGAATGATCTGGAAATATGGGAAAAGAACTTAGAAACTGCTAAGAAATTTCATTCAGAAGTTATTATGCCAGGACTGATGGCAAAATATTCCACATCTGAAGAGGGTACAGCTGAATTTATTCACTATTGCATTTGCAACAGCGGATGATGCATGTGCGATGATAAAATGTGATGGGAATGACTGTCAAATAGAAGATTTCATTTTGATTGTGTATGACCAGTTGACACTCCTAATGGTACCTGATATTGTAATAAATGTGATGAAAAGGTCTGGATTTTTATAAAAATGGAATAGATTACATAAAAAATTCTTGATTTTTTATTTCATGTCCACACATTAATAGCATGGCATGACAAACAAATAATATAAAAACAGATGAAAGCCCTTGGATTTTTCTTCTTATTTATTGATGAATACATAGTAGAATCTGGATATAACAATCCTCGAGGGATCCACGACACTTCATCGTACTGAACGCAGCAGACTGCTGCAAACTCTCTGATACTTGAGCTTTGAAACTTTTCTCTTGATTTCAGCTAGCCATAGGGTTCTTCGCTTTCTGAATAACTCATTTTTACTAGTCAAAAACTTCTGTGTAGTACTTGGAAACATACTATATCCTTGTCGTGATGAGATCCACAGCCAACCATAATGCATGTAAGAGGCATTTTTTTACTTGTATTATTATTCAAAATTAAAAATACAACCCAAATACGCATAGGAAATCAAAAAACGAACAATATACCACTATAATTATGGACATATATCATAAAATTCAAAGTAAACAATACAATGTGTGCCAACAGTCGCCATATTGCTTTAGTTTTGACAGGTCGTTGGATTCCCTAATAATATGGGTGCGTTTTTATTTCAATCGAAATTTCTAATCGATTAATCGTAAATGAATCGATGTGTCTTCATTTTCAAGTATTCATTCACTTTACGAAAATAAAAACACACCGATTATTTTACGATTAATCGATTAGAAATTGCGATTAAAATAAAAACGCACCCTATGTCTCTATGATACAAAACAAAAAACAACTCGAGAACGAAAGTTGTCTATGGACGAGGTATAGAACACAGAATACTAATAATGTTAATGGTCAAGAGGAGTCTCCCGAAATTAACAATCTCTACCGCCTATTAGTAGTAGAGAAAGAACACATATATATATTATGAAATCTCCTATGCTTTGATGTGGTTACTGCTTTCAGCGACCTCACGCGGCTGGTTTTGGAAGTTTTCTGGCGGATATTTATTATTTATAACAAATAAGCGCGAAAATTTGAAATGCTTCATATTCAAATTGAATACTTTCATTCGGATTCTGACACTGCAAATGAAACAAAACGTATTATTCCAATAGGGGTTGTTTCATATCATGTCATATTTTTTCATTTGGACCTAAATTTCAGGAAATTCACAAATGTAGACAGTAAAATAATTTTATTTTCTCATGGGTTTTTCACAATGTTTGATATATTTTGTTTTCGTGATGTTTTTGATTGGGTCCATACTTTGAAAGTTTTGATCCAAAACAATTCTGAATTCACAATCAGTACCCCTCACAATTGCATGAATACTCTCTTACTCCAAAAATATAAATAGCACTTCTTCACAAATAATTCACAGGCAGTAGTTACTGAGTCCACAAACAACACACAGTTAACTGGCCTGAAATCTACTTTTTCCTGTAAAATTAGTTTCAGCACACACTATATTTTCCATGTGGCATAATGATATAATGTAAAAAGCACTGAGTAACTAAGTAATAAAAAAACACTGCCTGGTAATATCATTCTTGAATTTTCTGTATATCTTCTAGCCTCGATGCTTGTCTCTGAACACCATCAGCTGGGAGAGTTAGGACAGAGAATCCTTGGACTTCGTGAACATCATTGGTGTCTATTTTAGTTTCAATGTCTTCTCCATTTCCATCTGAATATTCTGCAAATTATAATTATATAATAACAAGTTAAAGAAATCGGTTAAATAGAAAATGAATACAAGTTCTCAGTACTAATTCGTTCATTCAATCCATTGCACCAATGAAATATATATATATACAATTCCTTGTGTATATATTTATTTGGTGCTGAGAACTTAATAAAGCGATATGGTTTTGTTTCCAAACTATTGAAAATACATAACTGACAATAGACGAATTGAAGCGAGTAACTGGAACAGAGTGGTTAAGACCAATGCCTTGCTATCATAACCAACATCGGTTATGTTCCACTCTGTTCCGGTGACTCGCTTAAATTCGACAAATGTAACTTACCAGACATATAAAATTATGAAACGGGGATAGCAGTTTTCCAAAGACCTCTATCTAATTTTACTTCATCTGGGAAATGCCTATCACCAACAAAACAACTCTTGCGTATTTGTTCATTAATTTTGCTTCTCAACAATGGATTGTTCACTTTTTCCGTTCAAGTTTGAAAATGGTTAGCTGGGTATCTGCTCTCGGAAAACTACATTTATCTTAACAATTAGGAACACAGCATTTGTTGGATCCTAAAATATTTTCAACATATTTTCAAATCATCACAATATGAAAATAAAACAGAATGATTAAAACACTAATCTGTAACGAAAAACGTGGATCACTTCGTTCTCCGGATCAACATTCAATACGAATAGAAATTAGAAAGAGGTTTAGTATTAGTATATCTTGTTTATGCGTTTGTTTTGAAATTTTGCATAACCTCGCAAAATTTCAAAACAAACGAAAAATCAGCAATGCCAGCGTTGCCATTTGCCTGTTTTGGAACTAAAGTAGTGCGCCAGAGATGGCTATCTCAGTCTTCTCTACTACTATTTACTTCATGAGAAAAACTTTCAATCGACAAGAGAGCTCGACGATAGTCAAGAATACGGAGTCTCCTATTTTTCATACGGAGACTGCGCAGAGTTAATGTCACGCGATAAATGTCGCAGGAGAGATTTCGAGAATAGGGCCCCTTTGGAAGTGATACAGATTACAGACAGCCATAGTCTTGTCTATGGGTTTGTCACTCGAACTTGGAAAGTTGTAAGAGTGCTTAGCTTATGTAATGAGGGTTTCGGCAAGAACATATCTAACGGACAGATATTAGGAGGATGAACCACATTTGATTGTTTAGTACAATTATTATGAAATTAGGCAATCCTACTACCCTCACATCAAAGGTTCCGACACAAAATGGAATTTCTTTATCTGCCTCTGCCTCGCTCGACCGCGACAAATAAATTGAAGTAGTACAATTTTAAATTTCGAGGCACTCTTACATTTTGACGTCATGTCCGGGACAAATGAAGCGCCTCTTGTATGTCCTACTCAACACTAGTTGGAGGGAGATTTTGAGAATGAAGTTGAGATGATGAGAAGTTAAGGATTAGGATTGAGAAACGTTTTGTGTTGTATGAGAAAAATAGAAAATTGAAGAAAACTAGTGTTTATTTAGTAACGCCCTGATACCGCTACACATAATTAAGTATTTATTGTTCAGAAATATGGGTAAGATTCTGCATTTAGGTCTCAGTATACTGTTGTAGAACCTTCAGAACTGCGGACCAAAATAAACCAGATACTTCATTCCAGCAGAATGCTCCAAGCCATCAACTCTAGAATACTCAAGTACTGCAAGATCGAAGCTATTTGAAAGAAATTGCCAATAATTCTCAGATTCTTCAATTATGAAATTAGAGGAGAACTTTCAAAAAAGTTCATGGCCAACTTGCCTAAGTTTTCAGATATAAATGATAGAGAAGAAATGCGTAAAATTTTGTTCAGGAACGGTTCGAAAATTGTTATTACTGCACAATTATAAAAGTTCCTTTAACAGAATATGTTGCAGTAATTTGGCATTTTAATTTCAAGAATAAAAAATATTTTTTCCTGGAGATGCAATTGGAAAACTATATATGATAATATATTTAGTCCAGATCCAGATATTCAGTTGTGTGAAATATAAGTCTGTTTTTTGTCTATTTTGATTTTCAACATTAACTATTTGTGGAAAAAAGTACCTATGTAAGGCTGAAGGACCTCAGTCGGTGGCCATTCGGAAACAATAAATAACATTATTATTATATATAGTACCTATATTCAGAGGATTACTTAAAAAAAAGGGACCATCCATTATATTTTCAAATATATATTTGTGCTCTAGAATATACAAAAAAGAAAAATCAATCTTATGAAATGTAATATATTTTATATAGCATGCAACAACTAAAATTTTACGAAACATGGAATATGGAAATTAAACAATAATGATGAATGGGGAAATTCATTTCATGAAATCGATTAATATGGGTAGCAAATATAAAATGTAGGCACAGCCATCTCTTGCCTCAAGGTAAATGAATTGAAAGGAGTAACAGCATCAATTTCTGTGCATGCAATATGCAATATTTTATTACTACCACTTTTGTTTGCACATTTTTTCTGATAGAATAATATTTATCAAATGATTGAGGACATAAAAGATTGTTCACTTAAAGCAAAGAGCTAAAATGAGTTATACATACTGCACTCTTTCTAAGGGCTGGTTAAGATCTCCCAAGATTCAAACGGCTCGGCCAATAGTTATGATATAAGTAGCCTTATTGAGAATCAAGCATCTTATTAAACTATTATGCCATTAATAACTACTCAATTTTTCCACAAAATGTGACCAAATTTCAATATGTTAATAACATATAAATTATAAACCAACCACCAGCACAACCTCCTAAGGAAAAATAAAATATTCATAATGTATATTCCGAAATGTGAACGATGTGAGAAAAATCTGAGAAGCTTGTTCCAAAATCTGTTCATCTTAGCAATTAACCAGAAGATTCTTATATGTCGGTACAGAACATAAGTTGTCTCAGATCTCTTACTTCATGTTCGGTACCGAAATATGAAACTCACCTGAGAAAACATTTCCGGAACAAGATTCGAAAATGTTTCTCTTCACTCACATTTAGGAAGCTTACTCCATCCACTCAAAACAAACTATAGAACATAAATTTACAATTTTACCTCTCTCCAGTTCACTCCTTCTACTAATATTGTTTCGTATTATTTACAAGCAACTGTTTATGGATTGAAAGAATTGGCCCACCAACTACCAGCATGTCCTCCTTACAACTGTTGATAAAACATTGAGAAAAAATATGATACATAATGTATCATTATATGCTAACTCACTTCACCCACTCTAAAAAAACTATATTCTACTTTTTACTTGTTAAATACAATTGTTTTTCTATTTTTGCGCGTATGTTCTGGGGAAAATCGCGTTATAGTTTTGCCCAAATGTCTGTAACTTTCGAATTTTTTGACGAAATTGGTCTCAAACAATTTAGTTCGACTCCCCGATGAAGAATTCGAGGTCAGATTTGATTCTGTCCGTTCGGCCGTCCGTTGCCACGATAATTTGAGAACGAAAAGAGCTAGCGACATGAAATTTTCAGGGTGGGTGGCGCATCGCAATACGACGGACAAGTTCGTTAATGGGCATAATCGGCCCAGTGGTTTCCGAGTAATAATTTTGTTTTCAACCAATATATATAAATCCGATCGAATTGAAACTTGGTGAGTAGTTGTAGAATATGAACCTAAGCACGTTTGTGAAATTTTGGGCGAATCGTATGGCTAGAAAGTTTTAAAAAATTTATTAAAAAATATTTTTTTTGTCACGATAACTTGAGAACGGAAAGAGATAGCGGCTTGAAGTTTTCAGGTTAGGATTTGCATCAGAACGCGACATTTCAGTTTGTTTATGAGCATAATCGGCCAAACGGTTTTAGAGTTATAGCCATCTGAAATTTGGTGGTTTTTTGTTCCTCATTAACTCGAAAAATACTGAACCGATTGAATTCAAACATGGTTATTGGTTGTAGAATGCCAACGCGAAATTTGGTGAGGATAGCATTTGTAGAAAATTTTTAATAAATCATTGAAAATAAAAAAAAAATTCTATATATCAGTAACTATATGTTTGAAATTGCTGAAATTTTGCAAGAGCGTTCATTACCTAACTCTACTGCCAAGTTTCAAGTTTTAACACGATCGGTTGAATATTGTTGGAGATTCGAGCATTCTTGTGTCAGTTCAGTAGATGGGTGACCGTTGCCTCGATAACTTTCGAACCAAAGGAGATAGGGACTTACAATTTTCAGGGTAGGTTGCGTATCCGAAAGGGAGAGTTGAGTTCGTTTTTGGGCATAATCGGTTTAACGGTATCCGAGTTATATCCACCTGGAATATTGTTTCCTTGATAACTCAAAAAATAAATATTCGATTGAATTGAAGCTTGGTAACTAGTAGTAGAAAATCAACACAAAGACGTGTTTAAAATTCTGTAAGAACCGTACTCCTAGAAAATTTGAAATAAATGACGAAAAAAAAAATTTTAAGAACCGCGCCTCCAGAAAATTAAAAAAAAAACACGAAAAAAAAATTGGTTCAAGCACTGACGTGAAGTCAGAAGCTTTTGCGCGTATGTTCTATTGTCCATTCTTCTGTATTGGACACCCTTAATCGAATTTACCATGGTTAATTATGTTGTCCATATTCCTGTATTGGACACTTAATTCGAATTTACCATGGTAAATTTGAATTAAGAGTGTCCAATACAGGAATATGGACGACATAATTAACCATGGTAAATTCGATTAAGGGTGTCCAATACAGAAGAATGGACAATAGAACATACGCGCAAAAGCTTCTGACTTCACGTCAGTGCTTGAACCAATTTTTTTTACTAATTTTAGCAGCACCATTATTTTTATTTTTTACATGGCTAAAGAAATCTCCCATTAAACCATTAATTTTCCAGAAATTTTCATCATCAAGCAATATCATATTCATTCACTATCTAAAAATTCTCCAATTTACTGATACTATATTCCCACAAAAATTTCCCCACTCGTACCTAACGTTTTCTATTAGAATCTATGGAAACATTGCTTTCTTGTTTTTAAAATATCCGATATTATTCATTAAGCAACAAGAGTATTATAAGACTGCCAATTTTCAGCAATTATACATATACAAACCTTTGCAATCGCTTTCATTAAAATATATACCTTTTATTATATCCTTGGGCACTGTAATGCATGCAACCAGTGCAGAATCCACATTTATATGATTTAGTGCTCGCCAAGACTCAAATTCTTCCATATTCCCGAATTCATAAGAGGAGGTTTTAATATTCAAAGGAGCACTGGTTTGAAATGATTGGTTGAGAGATTGTGAGTTCAGTTCAGAAGGATATTTTTTCTTCCTCAGTGCAAACAGGACACTTGTTGTGTACAGTTTTTTTTATTTCTTCATGATGAACTAATCTCAAACGACGATTTCTTGTTGATAAGCTGGAAAAAGTTTTCTGGCAAACGTGACCAATTGCATGACCGCTAAAAAGTGATAGTTATTAATTATTATTATGAATGAAACAATCATAAAAAATTCGAATAAAAACTTACTTGCGTCCATTGATGTTGTATGGATTCTGATTAAAAATGCCTGGGTTAATATTTTTTGCATATGAATTTACGTGATAAATGTGATATTTGTACGTTTTTTAGTTCGCCCTTGCTACTGCAGCTCATGAACTTGCAAAAATTTGGCATTTTATTACTAAAAATTAATGTTTATGGAACAAATAAAGATAGCAAAATATTCACTTCACTTCATAAACAGCAATTCAATTGATATAACACACACAAATATCGAAAAATCCAGGAAAATAAGAGCAAAACAAACAATAACAGTACTAATTCCCGCTTTGTTGGTCCTCCAATGTCGGTCAACTGTCAGAACTGCACGTAACCCATAGTACTGTTATTGTTTGTTTTGCTCTTATTTTCCTGGATTTTTCGATATTTGTGAGTGTTATATCAATTGAATTGCTGTTTATGAAGTGAAGTGAATATTTTGCTATCTTTATTTGTTCCATAAACATTAATTTTTAGTAATAAAATGCCAAATTTTTGCAAGTTCATGAGCTGCAGTAGCAAGGGCGAACTAAAAAACGTACAAATATCACATTTATCACGTAAATTCATATGCAGAAAGTGCGTAAGTAAGTGAGTAAGGTATAGATCTATTTTAATATCTTGGTTTCAATTTGAATCTTGTATGAATGTAGAGCATTGACCTAATTTAAAGGTCTATGATGTAGAGCTGAACTTAACCGATCACCTTGAGAGATTATAAGAAAGAACTAGGTATATTGTTTTCAAAGGCAAGAATTCTATTGCATTAGTATGTCACTACGATTGAAAACTGTGGAAAATTTAGAAGACAAATAACACTTTCCAGCTTGTCAATTCTGTATAATTATAGGTACATATAAAAATGTTTCACTTAGTTAGCTGCATGAATAGTAATGTATGAATCTATAATATTTCATTATAAATTTTATGAATTTCTCAATTAATTTGATTTCTTTATTGAAAGGATTTCATCAGTTTTTGATAAAGTTCGCAAAATTTGTTACCTCAGCAAAAACCAGAGGTTTATGGATTCGTCTGCTGAAGAGATTCGACTTAACAGCTTCGAAACTCAAATTTGGTATGATGTATTTAACACGTGTTCATTCAAATATGAAAGGAAATAAAATTTTGATTTGTTTCTAATGTTAGAATATAGAAAATTGTACACCATGTTTTCACTAGGTAAGCCAGCAGATTTGTCCGATAAAAATCATCCTGATTGGATTCCATTATAGAATATGATTGTGTATGTAATTTATCTGTTATTTTTTATAATCTAATGTAGTTAATTCGTGATGAATAAATTTAATTTTCCCAACTCTGACGCCAGGTCCAAACCAACCGAACAAAAACGAGAATAAGGCTGTTACAAAGCAAAATGTATATTGTAGATTAATTTATTTAAACAGAACTGCTTAGACATGATGAATGTTGTAAATAAATTATAAAGTATACAATGTGTTTTTTACTCTATTAATATTAGTGTACATTTTTTTAAATATGCTTGCTTCAGTTTAAACTATTACCAAAAATCATTGTAATGACGAGCATGAATAACCCATTGTCACTGTGAAATACTTCTTGATCCTACACATGCTTAAAACCAACTCTTGATATTCAACTGCTCCCTGCTTTCTATTTCAATAGATTTCGATAGATAGTGTCAGTACCATAGACATAGAATAACATGGACTGGCCCTCACGTAATTTTATCACACTGTTCATTGCGGAATACATTAGAGAGAGAGATGTTATGAAGGATGGAATAATTCAAGGCATATATCATGGTATAAAAATAATGGTGTTTTTATACCATGGGCAAATATACAAATTGGGATATTTATTGGGAACTTCCATTCCAAAACTCTGGTGGCGGGATTCGGCAATTAACCACGCTAGTAATAAATGTAAACAATCTCGTGTTGGACAGGTCAGTCGACGAAGTTTGACCGAAATTTTCATGGAAAATTTAAATTATAATTGACTTGAGATCATTGTTGGATTACTTTGTGATATAGATTCTAATATTGATCATTATATAACTAATTTTATGGCACTTGATTGATATAAAGACTACAACCACAACCAGTAAGTATATTCATATATGTTTGTCAAACTTCCATTATATTTAAAAGTTCTTTCAGTTACTATTTGCGAATGATTAGGAAGGGACTCAGTTGATTAGAATTTCTGGAGTACATAGGAGCTTCAACTTCTAATTCTAGAGTCCTTGTAGAAGGAGAAGAGGTTCTAAATGTAGATCATGTCATCGTGTGTGACAAAACAAATTGTGGTCCCAGTTTTATAGATATTTGTTCTTTATGTTTACAAAGTAGTGCCCTTAATTCAGTACCACATAAAATTGATGGCCCATTAATGTGGAGAATGGTAAACTTAAAATAGAAGGTATGGTATATTCTTGTAAAGTCGGAGCACGGAGGAGGTGTAAACATATTACTGATGTATTAATTAAAGTTCAGGTGCATGATGTTCTGAGTTTATTTTAAGTTTTATTTTAAGTTTATTTATGAGAATATAGTGTCAAATTGAACCAGATAAAGCTTTTGTAAAACAGTTACCAATAATTGAAATGATTTTTTCAAAATATGATACATATATTATGTGAAAAGAATTATTAACAATAAGTGTAATGTTTGAGGTATAATAAAGATTATCTGGATGTAGGTCCAGGTTAAGTACTCTTCCAATATTTATATTTGGTTTTCCGGAGGTAAGAAGTGAAAACTCAAACCTATACATTTTGGCATTTTTTTCGCCCATGAATTGCATTGAGGCACACAACAATAGTCGTTTCTGGTCGAAGACATATTAGGCAGGATAATATTCACTATTTGAACTTGAATTTTTCTTTTAAACAAAAGTTTATTGACGAATACTGAACAATTAAACTCGAACACGTGGCTCATTACGAGCTTGGTTAGTTGCCGAATCCCGCCACCAGAGTTTTGGAAGTTCCCAATTGCCACAGTATAAGAATATATTCTTATACCACAGATTACCAGATAGTGCAATCGACAGTTGGCGGGAAGCACGTAGGTTTGACCTTCAGATTTACTACCCATGAAGACGTAGTAAAATGACAGAGAGAAATGAACTACGTTCTCGCTCTTTAAACAAACTCTAACCTCAACTTCACAAATCACTAATAATCATATTCCTTTTATTTCTTGCACATACGCCACAAACTGCATCTTAAACGTCTTCATTACACTTTATAAAATTCATTAAATTAATCCCACTTGAGTTACAAATTTTCGTACATAAGCTGAGTATTTTAGCTAACCTTTCCGTTTGTTGTTATAAATTTATGAATGAACGTCGTTCTGCCTCTACCATAGTTGCGATTGGCCGAGAGGTCACGTGATCATATATCTGCGATTTTATTGGCACCCCCAAATAGTTAGGAGCTAGGAACTATTTGGGGGTGCCGAGAATTCCATGGTCAACATTACGCGTCAGCAGAGTTCATTCATAAATACTGGGAGTGGCGTATCTGGTTAATCTGTGCTTATACCGTCACACCGTGGTTTTGCCCATAGAGAAATAGAATCTATTCTATTGTCTCTGGTTTTGCCTTGAAGTATTCTATCTCTTTTTAATGCTGATATCAATGGTCTCTTTCTCAGAACCAGTCCATATTATTCTATGTCTATGGTCAGTACAGAAAGCAGGTTAGATCACAGAACATATAATTATATAATTAAAAAGAGACAAACTAACCATCTATAGAGACTTTCTATCATAGACAAGATATACTATAGATGGGCCACTCTAGCCTTATTTCGGTTCCTTGCTACACTAGCGGTGCCGGACGGGAATTATTTGAAGTTCGAACGAGCGGAAAATTCAAATATATCTCCCATATATCCTATATTCTATTATATTGCATAATTATATTCCATAACACTGCCAAACACAAAGTTGACGAATTATCGTCAACCTGGCATTTGACAATGTTTTTGGAACAATGGTTTTCGCTGTAATCGAAAGAAAACAAATGAAATCCCAAAACTCTCTTTAATAAAATTATATTCAGATTCATGAATTTAAGTTCAACATTTCATGTGAATTAATGTACATGTATATTAGAAAAAGAAAGAATATCAAAATTAAAAAATACATTTGGCATGAAAATAAAATTTAGTGTGACATATTTGAAAAAACAATTATATAGCTTATGCGAGAAACACTTTCTTCAATAAAATTATCCTTATATACTTTCAAATTTGAAGGAGCAATTCAATGTTGTCAATATTCACAATATTCATTTGGGAAAAAAAATAAATGTGAAATATAATATAAAAAAATTCGAAAATAACAGACATTTGGGCAAATTGATAAGCACTCTGTTCCGAGGAACAAGAGTGTCAAAACAGATAGCATTATATACAACGTAATGTGGAAAACATTTTCTACATGAAAATCATCTCTAATCCATACCTTTGAATATGAAAGAGCGGTTGAATAAATGGCTGCCTTAATTCCAATATTCATTTACAAGGACAAAATCCAATGTGAAATATAGTAAAAAAAAATGGATATCATTATGCACAACATAATGTGGAAATATATTCTACTTCAATATACATTTAGAAGGTCAGAATCAAATTAGAAATATAATATAATAAAAAAATTGATATCATTATGCACAACATAATGTGAAAAACATTTTGTACGTGAAAATCACCCAGTTGTTTCTCTATATATAGCCTATTTATAGCAGCTACATTTGCAAAACCTTGATCACAAATAAGTGCCACGACATGAGGTCTAACAATATCTTCAAGAAATTTGGAAAGATCATCACGTTTCATTCCACCTTGATTGAAGAAATAAGCTAGGGTTGTTTGTTTCTATTTATGAAAAACTCCCCTAGCCATGAAGACCATAACCTTGTCTGCAATATTAGAAGAACAATTTCCTGAAAGTCCAATATCTTGGAAGCCTTCGCCTTGTTATATTGCAGAGAAGGCTCGATCGACATTTCATCAAACAAACAAAATGGAACAAAATTTTTGCTTCTCATCCATTCTCTCAAGCTTGAGTTTAATTGAATCCATAACGCTAGAATTGATACGTTCTGAAATTAACTGAATGCAATAATTTTAACAAAGTTTTTCTGTATGCAACCGCAAAAAAGAATTTTCTCATTTACAGTATAACGCCTTCTTTGGGTTTCAAGTTTTGAGACTGGATAAAATGAGAGCTTGTTGTGTTCATCAAGTGTCGGAAAGAATGGCATGCATAACCTAGCTCTTTGACTACTAATTTCAGGCCTATATTCTTTACAACAATCCTTATTTTGCGGTTCAATACAGTTTAAATTTTATATATTTCCATAGCCTCTGGGGAGAGCTGGGAGAGTCTTCCTTTCCTACATCCCCTTCTCGTTTTTCCTGAAAAGAAATTATAACAATTCAATTTTATATATTCATTTTATATTAGTACATAAAATAAGTTACGTGGGGTAGCAAGCATTTGTGGTTCCACTTCGGCCACATAGTGAACTCCTTGGACACCCAGGAATATACATGCATATTCATGCAAATCATCAAGGATTTTATATCATGGATAATATCAACATATATATCATATTGAAATTTACAACTTTAAATGAAATAATATCAATAAATGGAAATCTTAAATGAACGTGAAGTTCCTGCTTGCTTTCGAATGGAACTACTTTTTTCTACAATGGCATGTGGATCTAGTAATAGGAATTCAAATATCAAAGAATTGCATTAATTATACGAGGACGCATATCAAATTTTCAAGTCATATGAAAGCAGACATTCATAAAGACTTCAGGTTTTTGAATCTGCATATTTAACTGAGATTATGTGCAAGCTCCTGCAACCATTATCATTCAAGATATGAACAATATAATGAAAAAATTCCATTTACCTTGTATTCCAACATCCATTGGCAAGCATAGCGAAGGAATGACACCAGGTGGTATAACAACTTGCACCCTGATATTTGTTATAAATTTGGACGGATTGAAATAGCTGGAACAAATGTCGTGGTGTTCTTAGATTAATATTTTAGCTTTAGCAATCAAGTCCAAGCGTCCTGTTCCTTCTAGCCATATCCGCTGAAAACGATGATATAAAAGTTTTTTGGATATATCAAAATATCAATAAAGTAGGTTAATAATTAAGTACTTTATTGCTCATATATACAAACACTAACCCCACAACAAATAAACAATCGTATGCAGGTCAAAAAAAGAGATTTAATATGTATGTTCCATTTTCTATTCACTATTTTGTTCTTATTTTTGTATAAGTAATTTTAGTGGGTATTTTCTGGCCCTTTGGTCAACGTCTTGATGAAACAGATTCAAAGCATCTTGTGATTCCTTTAGTCGATTGAAATAGTTTTTATGCAGTGAGCAATAGTACTAAGAATACCTAAACCTAAAAAGGACTTACCTTATCATCTTTCGGAAGCCTGTGCAACTTACTCACTTTACTTGTATTCTTACAGTTTTTTACCGAACATCAAACATTGATATTCGAAAAAGTTTATTTTACAACACATGAATTTCACCAAAACTATGCAAAAGTAAAAACAAACGGGCCAGTAGCGGACAGCTGATAAAGTATCACGTGGTGTCATCACGTGATCCACAAATCGCGAAGGCAGAGACATCCTCAAAATGACTGGAATTATTCGAACTATTTCCACGGACCAGACTTTAGTGAGAGAGTTTCCACCCCATGGTCCCACCGGTGGTTACGAGCATGGCGCCTTGCGCCTTCTCATTGGTTGAACTCGAGCGGCATGTTGTGCATTTTACTGTAAGCTGTTGTGAGTGTGGAAAATGTCTTAAATACTCCTCTGATAAATACTGAAAAATGTCCGAAAATTATCATTACTTCTAAAAACAGTCGACATTTTGAGTTTTTTTAGTATTTATCGACATTATCAAAAATGTCTGAATAAATATCATAAATTTCTTTTCTACTTAAAAATTGTTTGACAATTTTCATTTTTGTCCGATATTTATTCTTCTTTTCTACTTGGATCGAAGATGCTTAACGATCTGAGATGTAATTATACAAAAGATTTTCAAGAAGTTTATTTTTTCTACTTGGATCGAATATGGTTAACGATTTGTGATGCCATTATACAGTGTTTTTTTAAGCAGTTTATTCTTTTCTACTTGGATCGTAGATTCTCAAAGATCTGTGAACCAATTGGGAAATTATACAAAGTTTTTTCTAAACAAGTTTATTTTTATTATTTAACAGTCTAATTAAATCGATTTTTCTAATACTAATTCTTAATTCAGAACCTGGCTCCTGTCCTTTATCTCTGATACTCAATAAAATGCTTGTGTGAGTTCAGTAGCTGGATGGGTGATCGTTGCCTCGACTACTCTCGAACGAAAGGAGATAGGGACTTGCAATTTTCAGGATAGGTTTCACATCTGAGTTCGCTGTTGGCCATAATCGGCCTAACGTTTTCGGAGACTCGATCGAATTGAAGCTTAGAAACTAGTTGTAGAATATCGACATGAAGACTTGTGTGAAATTTTGTGAGGGCCGTAACACTAGAAAATTTTTAAAAAATAAAAAATATTATGTATCTCATGATTCCTTGAGAACGGAAAGAAATAGCGACTTGCAATTTTCAGGGTAGATTGCGCATCTGAATGCGACATTTGAGTTCGTTAACTAGCATAATCGGCCAAATGGTTTTGGAGTTGTATCAATCTGAAATTTGGTTGTTATTTCCTCAATAACTCAAAAAATACAAATCCGATCCAATTCAAATATGGTTATTACTTGTAGAATGCCAACGCGAAAATTCTTGCAAAATTTCTTGAGGATCGTAGCACTAGAAAATTTGTAAAAAATCATTGAAAAAAAATTGTTTCAAGCACTGACGTGAAGTCAGAAGCTTTTGCGCGTTCTCTTCTCCATTCTCCTGTATTGGACACTCTTAATCGAATGCACCATGGTAAATTCGGGTGGGGGGAGGAGGTTGTAAAGTAATCTGGAAAAATAGAGTATTTATGTTTTGGATGGCGGATCATGATGTATGGAACTTTTTGAAATTTTATTTGTCTCTGCTAAAATATTTTTATTTATATTTTCGGATGATTTCAAAGGACATTTGCAGTCCTTTGACACCTTTCAAAAGGAGAAAGTTTTAAATTAAAGGACGGTTGGCAACCCTAATCGAATATGACCGGTTATCAGCGGTGAGCTCGCTAAAAAATGTTTATGATTATTTTTCTAATCTAACCTAAAACATATACCATAGGTCATTGTTTGAAAACGGTGAAAAATGGTAATATAAAACTTCCAAATATCAGAAACTATTTATTTGTTATATGAGAACTTATCTGAATAATCATTTTTCCATTCGGAACATTGTGAGTTTTTTTTATAAAAAAATAAGTTCAATAAACATGCATATTTTATTTATCTTTCAACTTGAAACACATTAAAAACATACATACAATTTCTGTTCAATTTTTAGATGTCTCTAGTTGAAGTTTCTAGATACAAATCCTTCGGAGGATCTCAAGTAGTGTTTTCACACGAATCAAAAACTTTAGGATGTACTATGAAATTCGGCATTTACTTACCACCTCAGATAGAAGAGAAAAAATTGCCAATTATATATTGGTTGTCAGGGCTCACCTGTAGTGAAGCTAATTTCATTGAAAAAGCTGGAGCCCAGAGGTAAGAAATGTTCAACAATTCCTGTGTGGTACCAGCCAAGTACGATATTTGTATGTCTATAAAGAAACTAACTCATTATTATATTTATTTACCTTAAGGCTCTGCTACCAGTTCTAGAAACTGTATTTGGAGTTAGAAATAAGGTTTATTATTAATCACCTATTAATGTAATAGAGGGATTTACCAATCACTCTATTATAAGAATTATGCAAGTAATTAAATGTCTACATGTACTCTACTACAGAGGAAATAATTTCAAAATTTTGAATTTCAGAGAATAATAAGTCCCCCTTCTCAAACAATCACATCACATACCATAAAAATACTTGAGAAATTTTGGTAAGCTTTCTTGGTTGAAAGGTAGTATTTTCCATAAACCGACGTCAACCTCTCACATGCTGATAGGTTACTCAGGTCATGAGCTCATTTTTGGCGCTCTAGTTCCTCGGAACTGAGTGATTATCAATTTGCTCAAATGTCTGTAATTTACGAATTTTTGGCTGAAAATGGTCTCAAACGATTTGGTTTGACTCACTGATCAAGAATCTGAGGTCGAAATCGATTCTGTCCGGCCGTAGGCACGATAACTCTCGAACGAAAGGAGTTAGAGGATTGAAATTTACAAGGTGGGTTTGGAGCGTAAATATCTCGGCAAGTTCGTTGATGGGCAAAATCCATCATGGCCGATTTTAGTAAAACACATTTTTTATGAATATTTCCGAAACTGATCACTCGATCTATCTGAAATTTAGCATCGAATTGTAGAATCATGACCTTTATACGCATGTGAAGTTTTGTATTGACCAGGTTACCGCAAAGTGTCAAAAAAAATTTCAAAATTAAAAAAAAAAATTTCTACAATAACTCTCGAACGTAATGAGCTAGGCAGTTGAAATTTTCAGAGTAGGTTAGGGAGATGAATATCTCGGTTAAGTTTGTTATTGGGCAAAATAGGCCAGATGGTTTCGGAGTAACGAAAAAAAAAATTTTTTTAAGCTACAAATTTCAAATTCAATTTTCATTTAAGATGCAGTTTCACCATTCAAATCCATCGATATCATTTTCAACTCCAACAAGCTAATACTTTCGGAGATATGATTTTTCTAAATTTCAATAATGAACCGTACTTCTATGTTTTCACAGAATGCTATAATTATTCTATCTAAGCTTTATTATATGATCTGTGTTCATGCTCGTATATTTCATCCTGATCTATAAGAGAGTGTCAAATTCAGTTCAGCTATTTTAATTTCATTTCTTCCATGGTGCAGTTCTCATTCTCAGATTGCTCATTTAATCTTGATAAATAAACTATTATTTGAATTGGATTTCCTTTATGATGCAGTTCTATCATAAGAATACATTGATATAATTCCCAACTCTGAGAAACCAATACTTTCGGAGATATAATTTGTCTGTTTGAACTAGAGCGCCAGAAACCTCCTGTCCACAGGGCTTGAACCAATTTTTTTCATCAAAATTTCAATATCTTTTTTTCATTGTGTCAACTTTTGGTATAACATGCCGGGTTAGTCTGACACATTTTTTTTATAACCTACGGTCAAATTTGGATGACACAATTTGAAAAAATTAATGAGTGGAAATAATTTCGTTGTTGTGAGCACCCCAAATTTACCTTTGGACAATATTTGGTAAGGTTTAATAGGTTGATCCATCTGTAATATTTAACCGTAAAGAGAATCACAGAATAGCAACAGTTGTAGGCGTGGGACTCAAAACATTGACTTGCCTGAAGATTTTCAGGAATTAAATTAAACTGTCAATATCTCGAAAACTAAGACACTGAATTTAAATTTTGATTTTATGGTCAGACATAAACTCACCTATCAGTCTGCGGGACACCCTTTATATCACCTATCATGCCAAATCAAAAGCTTCTTATAACTATGTTTCTCCGGCAGTAGTTTAAAAGATACAAAGGTTAACTGTCTACGCCTTATTTTCACTGGTGACCTGGTAGCAGAACTAAATTTATTTGCCAATTCAAAAGGTGCTTTGTTGGTTTAGTTCTTTTGTTACATATCCAGTTTTCTAATGAATTCTAACGAATTATAATGGTACGAGGGAAGAAGAAGTAATCGATTGTGTGCTCAATAATTTGGAAGTTAGTACCAGACGCATTGCTGCCTTAAGGTGTCCCAAAGTTTTGCTTGGAGAACCTTAAAAACCGAAGTTTTACATCCATGTCATAAATATAAAGTACATAATTTGAACTCAGGATTGAGACGCTTTGGTCAGAGGAAGATACCTTTACTCAAGATGGCATAAATAACTGCCACAATGAAAATCTTCACGCTATTAAAAGAAGAGGTTTTCAACAGAGATTCTCTATTAATGTATGGGGCGGAATATTCAATAGACAATTATGTACTTCCAATTCAAGTCCTTTCTAATCCCTTGAATGCCGATGCATACCTGCAGTTTTTAGAAAACTTTCTCGCAAATTTACTAGAAGATTTTCCTGTGGATTTGGTATACAACCGTATGTGGTATCAGCCCGACGGAGCACCACCACATGTTAGATGAAATATCGGCCGGCCGGCCGTTGGCACGATAACTCTCGAACGGAATGAGCTAGACAGTTGAAATTTTCAGAGTAGGTTTGGGAGATAAATATCTCGGCTAAGTTCGTTATTGGGCCAAATCGGACAGATGGTTTCGAAGTAAAAAATGGGTTCAAGCCCTGTGGACAGGAGCTTTCTGGCGCTCTAGTTCAAACAGACAAATTATATCTGGTATTGGTTTCTCAGAGTTGGGAATTATATCAATGTATTAATATGATAGAACTGCATCAAAAAGGAAATTCAATTCAAATAATAGTTTATTTATGAAGATTAAATGAGCAATCATGAGAATGAGAACTGCACCACATTTTCAAATTTTTTTTTTGACACTTTGCGGTAATCTGGTCAATACAAAACTTCACATGCGTATAAAGGTCATGATTCTACTGTCTTCTACAGTCTGGTGCTAAATTTCAGATAGATCGAGTGATCGGTTTCGGAAATATTCATAAAAAATATTTTTACTAAAATCGGCCATAACTCCGAAACCCCTTGATGGTTAACGCCCATTAACGAACTTGTCCGAGATATTTACGCTCCAAAACCACCTTGCAATTTTCAATCCGCTAACTCCTTTCGTTCGGAGTTATCGTGCCTACGGCCGGTCGGCCGGCCGGACAGAATCGATTTCGCACTCGGATTCTTGATCAGTGAGTCGAACCAAATCATTTGAGACCATTTTCAGCCAAAAATTCCAAAATTACAGACACTTAGGCAAATTGATAAGCATTCTGTTCCGAGGAACTAGAGCGCCAAAAAAACAAGTTTCGTATGACAATTGCCCAAAACAGGTTTAAAGTACCTACAAATAGTAGGTATTCCATAAAACATGTATAAAATAATAAATTACCTTGTAATCGATCAAAAATTTCCTGATCTACGTTCACAAAATTTTCTCCTCTCTCGAACTTTGGAATTATGCTTTCAAATTTACGTAATATTTTCAAACATTTTCGGGTGAGGTCCCCGTTGCATCGCTAAAATACGAGTATTTCAACCCCAATATTCTTGAAGTTACAATATTCCCTTCTGTCAAGTTGACTTTATGGCAATTCATATACATAGAATATACATAGAATAATTATATCAACCTGTGAAATACGATTTACATTGAAATTTTGAAAAATCATATCTCCGAAAGTATTAGCTTGTTAGAGTTAAAAATGATATTAATGGATTTTTATGATAAAACTGCTTATTAAAAAAAAATTAATTTGGAATTTGTTCTGTAAAAAAAAAATTTTTTTTTATTACTCCGAAACCTTCTGTCCGATTTTACCCAGTAACGAACTTAGCCGAGATATTCATCCCCCAAACCTACTCTGAAAATTTCAACTCTCTAGCTCATTCCGTTCGAGAGTTATCGTGCCTACGGCCGGACGGCCGGCCGGCCGGACAGAATGAATTTCGACCACGGATTCTTGATCAGTGAGTCGAACCAAATCGTTTAAGACCATTTTCATCGAAATATTCGAAAATTACAGACATTTGGGCAAATTGATAAGCACTCAGTTCCGAGGAACTAGAGCGCCAAAAAAAAAATTTTTTTTTACATAACAAATTCCAAATTAAGAATATCAACCTGTATACGTTCCTTAATTTTTCGCCTCGAGTTTTGAGTCACCCTCTATATTTCAAATAGGGGCAATTTGCAGCGTATGTAACATATTGTTTATCAAACTTTAATGAAGATATAACTGATTTTTATTGATGTTCAACAACCACAAAATTGTTTCAAGGTATGCGTCAGAATATGGTGTTGTTATTGTGAATCCTGATACATCTCCTAGAGGACTGAATATTCCAGGAGATAAAGATGCTTGGGATTTTGGGGAAGGTGCTGGTTTCTATCTTGATGCTACACAAGAACCATGGAATAAAAATTATAACATGTATAGCTATGTTACCAAGGAACTCAATGATATAATAAAGTGTAATTTCAATGTCCTTGAAGGCAACCAATCAATTATGGGACACAGGTGATAATATCATAATTTAATGGTTACACTATTGCAATAAAGAGCTTTCAGTATGGGTGGACATGGAGCATTGATATGTGCACTGAAAAATCCAGGTCTTTACAAATCAGTTTCTGCATTTGCCCCCATTTGTAATCCTAGTAAATGCTCATGGGGTATAAAGGCATTCAGTGGTTATCTGGGGCCTCAAGAAACATCTAATTGGTCTGACTGGGATGCATCGGAACTTGCAAAAAATTATAGTGGGGGAGCTATTCCAATTCTAATTGATCAGGTGTGTAATTAACGCAATATGTATTCAAAATAGTTTTATAAATATCAATAGTCCTTAGGTTTGTTTTAGCATGAGTCCCAGAATTTTCTTCGTTCAAACTCGACTGAGCCCGCGTCGTCTGGTACTGGACGGAACAAATCGCACGTGTATTTCAAAAGTGACACAAGTCAAAAAATGAGGATTCTGAGATTTTTGCTGTTTCCGTTTTGTGATCATCTCAGAAAGTGAGAATTTGTGTTCTCATTTCAACTCTCACTTTTAAAAAGGAACACTTTCATATGAAAGTGAGCGGTGAGCGTTGAACTGAGAACACAAATTCTCACTATTTGAGATGATCACAAAACCGAATACAGCAAGAATCTCAGATCCTCATTTTTTGACTTGTGTCACTTTTGGAATACACGTGCGAAATGTTAAAACAAACCTATTATGTAATTATATCAAAAAAGGGTTGTTCCTGAAATGGGATAAAAATTAATGATTTAGAAATTTTGGAAGTAAAACCAATAAAAGATAAAATTGAGAAGAGCACTGATGTGAAGTCAGGGGCTTTTGAGCGCATGTTCCATTGTCTATTCATGCCTCATAAGAAGTCGATCGAGCTGAAATTCGATATAAATCATTAAAGGTACTTTGAGAAGTATATTCATTATTAAATGGTTCCTGCCTGGGTTTTCTATCACAAACTCTTGAAGAATATCTATAAAATATAAAATGTATTATTTTGTGAATTGCTTATGCGTTAGAAACACATATGTTGCCTATCAAACATCAACGATAAAACAACTATTTCGTAACGTTTTGGAGTCTAGATCAGACTCCTGCATCAGGCATCAAGCGAAAATTTTCAAAATTATTTTTTGTTGATAGCTATTCTGAAATTCAAACATTATTGGCTCGGAAGTTATGTGATTCTGACGGATAGTTACTTAAATATGAATTTTTTATTTTTTCTCTAGCGATACGAAATTTCGAAAAAATTACATCGTCGGCATTCTAAAAGCAATTACCGAGTTTTAATTGGATCGGATTTGTTCATTTTGAGTTATAGAGGAAATAACAACAAAATCTCTTTCCGTTCTCAAGATATCGTGAGATACATAATATTTTTTCATAATTTATTCACGATATGATACGATACTCATAAAATTTCACATACGTCTTCGACGAGTAGCTACCAAGTTTCAGTTCGATCGTATCTGAATGCATAAATGTTCCGCCAAAACAACACAAATTAACAAGTTAAGAGCGTTCCTGCTAATCGGGTCCTTCATGAATGGCTTCGTATAATAAATATACTTGTGCATATATTCCACAAATCAAATAGACCCCAGAGGGTTCATTGATCTGCCGAGAAAGCAAGAGCAGACGCGTTTCTGGCTTCTTGGCCTTCATCAGTACCCTGTAGCTTTCCCGACAAATTCAACTAAACTGACCCGGGTTAAGCCTTTCAGAGACGGCTCGGTCGATCATTATAATCGCCCACGCCACCTATGAAACAAAACACGGAAATCAGCCTCTCCCCACCAGTGAATATTTGAAGCGTGAAATCATATGCCACCATTCACTCGATATTAAATCAAGAACGAGTCCCACAGAGCTCAGACAGTATCTTCTCTATGCCATGAACGCTGTTTAGCGTTTTCAAAAATAATAATGAAAAATGGCGATACCGTTGTTAAAAATCAACAAGTTAAGAGCGTTCCTGCTAATCGGGTCCTTCATGAATGGCTTCGTATAATAAATATACTTGTGCATATATTCCACAAATCAAATAGACCCCAGAGGGTTCATTGATCTGCCGAGAAAGCAAGAGCAGACGCGTTTCTGGCTTCTTGGCCTTCATCAGTACCCTGTAGCTTTCCCGACAAATTCAACTAAACTGACCCGGGTTAAGCCTTTCAGAGACGGCTCGGTCGATCATTATAATCGCCCACGCCACCTATGAAACAAAACACGGAAATCAGCCTCTCCCCACCAGTGAATATTTGAAGCGTGAAATCATATGCCACCATTCACTCGATATTAAATCAAGAACGAGTCCCACAGAGCTCAGACAGTATCTTCTCTATGCCATGAACGCTGTTTAGCGTTTTCAAAAATAATAATGAAAAATGGCGATACCGTTGTTAAAAATCAACAAGTTAAGAGCGTTCCTGCTAATCGGGTCCTTCATGAATGGCTTCGTATAATAAATATACTTGTGCATATATTCCACAAATCAAATAGACCCCAGAGGGTTCATTGATCTGCCGAGAAAGCAAGAGCAGACGCGTTTCTGGCTTCTTGGCCTTCATCAGTACCCTGTAGCTTTCCCGACAAATTCAACTAAACTGACCCGGGTTAAGCCTTTCAGAGACGGCTCGGTCGATCATTATAATCGCCCACGCCACCTATGAAACAAAACACGGAAATCAGCCTCTCCCCACCAGTGAATATTTGAAGCGTGAAATCATATGCCACCATTCACTCGATATTAAATCAAGAACGAGTCCCACAGAGCTCAGACAGTATCTTCTCTATGCCATGAACGCTGTTTAGCGTTTTCAAAAATAATAATGAAAAATGGCGATACCGTTGTTAAAAATCAACAAGTTAAGAGCGTTCCTGCTAATCGGGTCCTTCATGAATGGCTTCGTATAATAAATATACTTGTGCATATATTCCACAAATCAAATAGACCCCAGAGGGTTCATTGATCTGCCGAGAAAGCAAGAGCAGACGCGTTTCTGGCTTCTTGGCCTTCATCAGTACCCTGTAGCTTTCCCGACAAATTCAACTAAACTGACCCGGGTTAAGCCTTTCAGAGACGGCTCGGTCGATCATTATAATCGCCCACGCCACCTATGAAACAAAACACGGAAATCAGCCTCTCCCCACCAGTGAATATTTGAAGCGTGAAATCATATGCCACCATTCACTCGATATTAAATCAAGAACGAGTCCCACAGAGCTCAGACAGTATCTTCTCTATGCCATGAACGCTGTTTAGCGTTTTCAAAAATAATAATGAAAAATGGCGATACCGTTGTTAAAAATCAACAAGTTAAGAGCGTTCCTGCTAATCGGGTCCTTCATGAATGGCTTCGTATAATAAATATACTTGTGCATATATTCCACAAATCAAATAGACCCCAGAGGGTTCATTGATCTGCCGAGAAAGCAAGAGCAGACGCGTTTCTGGCTTCTTGGCCTTCATCAGTACCCTGTAGCTTTCCCGACAAATTCAACTAAACTGACCCGGGTTAAGCCTTTCAGAGACGGCTCGGTCGATCATTATAATCGCCCACGCCACCTATGAAACAAAACACGGAAATCAGCCTCTCCCCACCAGTGAATATTTGAAGCGTGAAATCATATGCCACCATTCACTCGATATTAAATCAAGAACGAGTCCCACAGAGCTCAGACAGTATCTTCTCTATGCCATGAACGCTGTTTAGCGTTTTCAAAAATAATAATGAAAAATGGCGATACCGTTGTTAAAAATCAACAAGTTAAGAGCGTTCCTGCTAATCGGGTCCTTCATGAATGGCTTCGTATAATAAATATACTTGTGCATATATTCCACAAATCAAATAGACCCCAGAGGGTTCATTGATCTGCCGAGAAAGCAAGAGCAGACGCGTTTCTGGCTTCTTGGCCTTCATCAGTACCCTGTAGCTTTCCCGACAAATTCAACTAAACTGACCCGGGTTAAGCCTTTCAGAGACGGCTCGGTCGATCATTATAATCGCCCACGCCACCTATGAAACAAAACACGGAAATCAGCCTCTCCCCACCAGTGAATATTTGAAGCGTGAAATCATATGCCACCATTCACTCGATATTAAATCAAGAACGAGTCCCACAGAGCTCAGACAGTATCTTCTCTATGCCATGAACGCTGTTTAGCGTTTTCAAAAATAATAATGAAAAATGGCGATACCGTTGTTAAAAATCAACAAGTTAAGAGCGTTCCTGCTAATCGGGTCCTTCATGAATGGCTTCGTATAATAAATATACTTGTGCATATATTCCACAAATCAAATAGACCCCAGAGGGTTCATTGATCTGCCGAGAAAGCAAGAGCAGACGCGTTTCTGGCTTCTTGGCCTTCATCAGTACCCTGTAGCTTTCCCGACAAATTCAACTAAACTGACCCGGGTTAAGCCTTTCAGAGACGGCTCGGTCGATCATTATAATCGCCCACGCCACCTATGAAACAAAACACGGAAATCAGCCTCTCCCCACCAGTGAATATTTGAAGCGTGAAATCATATGCCACCATTCACTCGATATTAAATCAAGAACGAGTCCCACAGAGCTCAGACAGTATCTTCTCTATGCCATGAACGCTGTTTAGCGTTTTCAAAAATAATAATGAAAAATGGCGATACCGTTGTTAAAAATCAACAAGTTAAGAGCGTTCCTGCTAATCGGGTCCTTCATGAATGGCTTCGTATAATAAATATACTTGTGCATATATTCCACAAATCAAATAGACCCCAGAGGGTTCATTGATCTGCCGAGAAAGCAAGAGCAGACGCGTTTCTGGCTTCTTGGCCTTCATCAGTACCCTGTAGCTTTCCCGACAAATTCAACTAAACTGACCCGGGTTAAGCCTTTCAGAGACGGCTCGGTCGATCATTATAATCGCCCACGCCACCTATGAAACAAAACACGGAAATCAGCCTCTCCCCACCAGTGAATATTTGAAGCGTGAAATCATATGCCACCATTCACTCGATATTAAATCAAGAACGAGTCCCACAGAGCTCAGACAGTATCTTCTCTATGCCATGAACGCTGTTTAGCGTTTTCAAAAATAATAATGAAAAATGGCGATACCGTTGTTAAAAATCAACAAGTTAAGAGCGTTCCTGCTAATCGGGTCCTTCATATATATAATATTACATAACATTAATATATGCACAAGTATATTTATTATACGAAGCCATTCATGAAGGACCCGATTAGCAGGAACGCTCTTAACTTGTTGATTTTTAACAACGGTATCGCCATTTTTCATTATTATTTTTGAAAACGCTAAACAGCGTTCATGGCATAGAGAAGATACTGTCTGAGCTCTGTGGGACTCGTTCTTGATTTAATATCGAGTGAATGGTGGCATATGATTTCACGCTTCAAATATTCACTGGTGGGGAGAGGCTGATTTCCGTGTTTTGTTTCATAGGTGGCGTGGGCGATTATAATGATCGACCGAGCCGTCTCTGAAAGGCTTAACCCGGGTCAGTTTAGTTGAATTTGTCGGGAAAGCTACAGGGTACTGATGAAGGCCAAGAAGCCAGAAACGCGTCTGCTCTTGCTTTCTCGGCAGATCAATGAACCCTCTGGGGTCTATTTGATTTGTGGAATATATGCACAAGTATATTTATTATACGAAGCCATTCATGAAGGACCCGATTAGCAGGAACGCTCTTAACTTGTTGATTTTTAACAACGGTATCGCCATTTTTCATTATTATTTTTGAAAACGCTAAACAGCGTTCATGGCATAGAGAAGATACTGTCTGAGCTCTGTGGGACTCGTTCTTGATTTAATATCGAGTGAATGGTGGCATATGATTTCACGCTTCAAATATTCACTGGTGGGGAGAGGCTGATTTCCGTGTTTTGTTTCATAGGTGGCGTGGGCGATTATAATGATCGACCGAGCCGTCTCTGAAAGGCTTAACCCGGGTCAGTTTAGTTGAATTTGTCGGGAAAGCTACAGGGTACTGATGAAGGCCAAGAAGCCAGAAACGCGTCTGCTCTTGCTTTCTCGGCAGATCAATGAACCCTCTGGGGTCTATTTGATTTGTGGAATATATGCACAAGTATATTTATTATACGAAGCCATTCATGAAGGACCCGATTAGCAGGAACGCTCTTAACTTGTTGATTTTTAACAACGGTATCGCCATTTTTCATTATTATTTTTGAAAACGCTAAACAGCGTTCATGGCATAGAGAAGATACTGTCTGAGCTCTGTGGGACTCGTTCTTGATTTAATATCGAGTGAATGGTGGCATATGATTTCACGCTTCAAATATTCACTGGTGGGGAGAGGCTGATTTCCGTGTTTTGTTTCATAGGTGGCGTGGGCGATTATAATGATCGACCGAGCCGTCTCTGAAAGGCTTAACCCGGGTCAGTTTAGTTGAATTTGTCGGGAAAGCTACAGGGTACTGATGAAGGCCAAGAAGCCAGAAACGCGTCTGCTCTTGCTTTCTCGGCAGATCAATGAACCCTCTGGGGTCTATTTGATTTGTGGAATATATGCACAAGTATATTTATTATACGAAGCCATTCATGAAGGACCCGATTAGCAGGAACGCTCTTAACTTGTTGATTTTTAACAACGGTATCGCCATTTTTCATTATTATTTTTGAAAACGCTAAACAGCGTTCATGGCATAGAGAAGATACTGTCTGAGCTCTGTGGGACTCGTTCTTGATTTAATATCGAGTGAATGGTGGCATATGATTTCACGCTTCAAATATTCACTGGTGGGGAGAGGCTGATTTCCGTGTTTTGTTTCATAGGTGGCGTGGGCGATTATAATGATCGACCGAGCCGTCTCTGAAAGGCTTAACCCGGGTCAGTTTAGTTGAATTTGTCGGGAAAGCTACAGGGTACTGATGAAGGCCAAGAAGCCAGAAACGCGTCTGCTCTTGCTTTCTCGGCAGATCAATGAACCCTCTGGGGTCTATTTGATTTGTGGAATATATGCACAAGTATATTTATTATACGAAGCCATTCATGAAGGACCCGATTAGCAGGAACGCTCTTAACTTGTTGATTTTTAACAACGGTATCGCCATTTTTCATTATTATTCAACACAAATTATTCGCACCGGAAATTTGTAGGGAATATTCCATTCAATCTTAACAATTAAAACTGTGCTAGTCAGAACATCTCACTTGAGCGCAGTGGAAACAATAAGTGATGCGGATGTTCCACGTTTTTCACAAAAATGTCTATTTTATTTTTATATTGTTTATCGATAATCCATATTTCTCATTTTCTTGAAGGGATCTTCTGACAAATTTCTGAAAGACCAACAACTTCTCCCAGAAAACTTGAGTGAGGCTTGCCAATTGGGAAATATACCGATAACTATCAACACACGAAAAAATTATGATCACAGCTATTTCTTCATAGCTTCTTTCATTGGAGACCATATAAAATACCATATGGAACACTTGGAATGATGGATAAATTTTATCTTGTCAAATTTCAAATACTTGTTCAACAAAATAATGAATTATATACTGTTTTTAAATTTTTTGAATTGTTTCTCTGAATCTCCTGTTATCTGTTTGTCTCAGTTTACATAATGGGGGAGTTCACCTATAAATTTTATGATAACAATCCAACTTTAGGGAACATTTCAAGTTAACCCTGTTGAAAAATGTTAAGCAATACTAACAATATTTGTTGAACTAATATGAGCTCTAAAAAAATTATGAACCCCTTCAGAATTTTGTTAACCAAATATTCTAATGGTGTATTCCATTGGCAGCACCAGTGGTGCACTGTGTGCAAAAAATATTGCACTGGACGTCAAAATGTGTCTAAATGCTAGACGAAATTCTCCAATGGAATACGATTCATGCACTCAGTGCGCACGAGTTCTACCAATGGAATTCGCTATAAATTTTTATTCTGTTGCTTGGATTTAAAGCATCTTTAAAATAAATTGAATCAAACGTTAAAATAAATATATATTTTCCAATTAATAAAACGTGTATTATTTACAATAAAATACTATAGAATTCACATATCCATTAGTTCGAGGATTTATCACAAAGTTTTATAATAATAATAGATAAGATATATAAATATATATATCAATGGTACTGAACTATTTATAAACTGAAATCTTAATTTAAACTCAATATTTTCCTTTCCACCTTGTCAACTTCATTCAATAAAGAATTTGTGTCATTAACCACAAATCCTGTTTTGCTTAAATCCAATAATCTCCTTTCTAAGTCTTCCCTGTTTAAATCATATTTCAAGCATAGCTGCATCAATGGCACATACAGAAGTAAAAGGTCACTATCACTGACACCTTCATAACGATGGAGAGCAAGCTCTGCCCATTTCCTCCATTTAATACCAGCAGCCTCAACCCCACACCCTAAAAGTCTGCATAAGGATACAAGGACAGCTGATGACCTGTCAGTAAAAACCTAGAAATGATAATAAAATATTTCTACACTAAAGATAACATGGTAGAAATACTCACTTTATTCAATAATAAAAAGATAGATTCTAAAACTGGAAATGCAAGGTTGAATTCCTTCTTCTCCAGCAATTCTTTAGCTTTCGTCAGTTCAGGTTCTTGTAAAAATATCAAAAGAGATTTTGAATTCCTTAACATTGTGTTAGAACTAACATGTTTTAATAATGCTTCAAATCCAGTGCTTCTAGATGAAATGAGAGAGTTATCAAAATTGCCTAGAAGAACTTTTTTGGGAAATTCTGCCGACACCATTAGTTCAGGGAATTCGATTTTTAACGCATTAAACAAACTCAGAAAGTGTGTATATCTCCTTTCGATGAGTGAAGGGCTCAAATCATCAAACCCGCATATATGTCGTACTTGCAAATTATAAACCACATATTTTTTCTCCTCTTCATGTATTCTAGCTGAGATGATCTCAAATACGAGATTACTTCTGTCATTACCTATAACATGAAAAAACAGTAAAAATCAAAATGGAACAAGACAAAAGTATCTTAGCAATTACCTGATATTTGAGTCATTGTCCTAAATTAAAAAGTAATAATTGTTTAACCTATTTTGATAATTTCGCCTATAGCAATATGTATAAAATATCCTTTCAAATCTAAAAACAATGCAATTTAAATCAAACTAAAATTTATGTTAATATTTACAAACAACGCAATCACCATTCGCATTTCGCCTTCATAAAAAATATCATAGTCACAGAATATAATTGACAGAAGTGTAGTTTTCTCCACAGATTCATAGAATCTCAAGGCCAAATAAGCGGGAATCCCCAACTGACAGTGCTGCCACTTCTTGTGAACTAGAATAATTGGAATAAATAATAAGCGTACTAAATTAACGTGAATCTTTATAGTTCTCGCTTGTTTTACGAATTTCAAGTTTATATTAGTGATGGAGTGTAAACAGAAGTCAAAAAGTTATTACTATGTACCTTATTCAACCAAAGCAACAAAAAACATTTCCTTCCATTATTAAAAAAAAAGACAGATGCGAAATGTAAGAGTGATTCGCATGGAAGGCCTGTAACGAAAATTATGAACTAACCAGTAGGTATTTTTGGCGCTCTTGTTCCCCGGAACAGAGTGCTTATCAATTTGCCCAAATGTCTGTAATTTTCGAATTTTTGGCTGAAAATAGTATCAAACGATTTGGTTCGACTCACTGATCAAGAATCCGTGGTCGAAATCGATTCTGTCCGGCCGACCATCCGGCCGTTAATACGATAACTCTCGAACGAAAGGAGTTAGAGGATTGAAATTTGTAGAGTAGGTTTGGAGCGTAAATATCAAGGATGAGTTCGTTAACTAGCAAAATCCATCGAGCGGTTTCGGGGTTATGGCCGTTTTTAGTAAAAACATTTTTTATGAATATTTCCGAAACCGATCACTCGATCTATCAGAAATTTAGCATCAAATTGTATAATCATAACCTTTAGAAGCATGTGAATTTTTGTATTGATCGGGTTACCGTAAAGTGTCAAAAAAAAAATTGAAAATTTTTAAATTTTGTTTCTACAATAACTCTCGAATGGAATGAGCTAGGCAGTTGAATTTTTTTTAAATACAGTTTTTCAATAAAAATCCATTGATATCATTTTCAACTCCAACAAGCTAATACTTTCGGAGATATGATTTTTCGAAATTTCAATAATGACTCGTACTTCTATGTTTTCACAGAATGCTATAATTATTCTATCTAAGATTCATTATATGATCTGTGTTCATACTCGTACATCCAGTTCTATAAGAGAGAGTCAAATTCATTTTAGCTATTTTAATTTGATTTCTTCCATGGTGCAGTTCTCATTCTCAGATTGCTCATTTAATCTTGATAAATAAACTATTTTTTTAATTGAATTTCCTTTATGATGCAGTTCTATCATAAGAATACATTGATATAATTCTCAACTTTGAGAGACCAATACTTTCGGAGATATAAGTTGTCTGTTTGAACAAGAGCACCGGAAAGCTCCTGTCCACAGGGCTTGAACCAATTTTTTTTCAGTTGCACAGTGGTTTGTACAACAGAACTCAGTACTTATAGCGAATTCCATTGGTAGAACTCGTGCGCACTGAGTGCATGAATCGTATTCCATTGGAGAATTTCGTCGAGCATTTTGACGTCCAGTGCAACATTTATTGCACTCAGTGCACCACTGGTTTCGCCCATGGAGGTAGAAGGAAGTGGAGGAAGCATGAAGATCGAAACTTGTCACATACTCCGCCATATTGGTGTGTCCCAATTTTCTATAGGAATCCGGAATTCCAGCCATAGAATACTCACAATTTCATGTTTATAACAAAGGATTTGCCCATTCCAATATGGCCGATTTTATGTGACACTTTCGTTACAAGGGAAATATAGCACATGCTCCCTCCACTTCCTCCTACCTCCATGGTTTCGCCAATGGAATTCGCCATTAGTTTCATTGCACATACGAATACACAAGTATCATTCTGAGGTAACGAAAATATAATTTTCAGAGTAGATTTGACGAATGAATATCACGGATAAGTTCGTTATTTCATTTTAATTTAGTTTCTTTAATGATCCAGTTCTATTATAAGAATCCATTGATATCATTCCCAACCCTGAGAAACCAATAATTTCGGAGATGATTTGTCAAAGTTTGAACAAGAGCACCGAAGCTCCTTTCCACAGGCTCTCCCAATTTTCTCATTTCAAGCTTCAAATAGTTCAAATACACTTCACTTTATTAATATATTTGATCTTACTAACAGTACAAACTAGGTCACAGAGGTGAAAACTGTGAGTATAGTATAGTATTGTAATGAATTTCAATATGGGATATGTATTGTGTGAGGAGCGCCTGTTTAAAACTGTAATTGAAACAATGTATATCTTTTAAAATCTGTTTTAATCCAAAAAACTCAGACTTAAAAAATAAAAAAATGTCAGAACGCTGGTTTTAGGCGCTCTTGTTCCTCGGAACAATTATTGCATATCAATTTGCCCAAATGTCTGTAATTTTCGATTTTTTTTAAGAAAATCGTCTTAAACTATTTGGTTTGACTCACTGAACAAGAATCCGCGGTCACAATCGATTCTGTCCAGCCGGTCCAGCCGTAGACACGATAACTCTCGAGCGAAATGAGCTAGACGGTTGAAATTTTCAGAGTGGGTTTGAAACACATTTTTGCGCGTATGTTCTGGGGAACATCGCGTTATAGTTTTGCCCAAATGTCTGTAACTTTCGAATTTTTTGACGAAAATGGTCTCAAACGATTAAGTTCGACTCCCCAATGAAGAATTCGAGGTCAAATTTGATTCTGTCCGTCCGGCCGTCCGGCCGTTGCCACGATAACTTGAGAACGAAGAGAGCTAGCGACTTGAAATTTTCAGGGTAGGTGGCGCATCCCAATACGACGGACAAGTTCGTTAATGGTGGTTCGTGCTGGAAAACAAGTATCCGATTCTTGAATTTGTGAATATATACAAGACTGTTTTGAAACCAAAATAATATTGACTGGTTGCATATTGAATAATTTATGTATAAATTCGGGATGTTGTTTCAGAAGATTTATAATTTGATCATTTTGATGATGTAGTTTATAAAGGCAATAGCAAAGAAGAACATAATGAAATCATCAAAACAAATTACTGTTCGTTGACCACTGAGGTTAATATTACTTTTTACTTCCTTAAGTAGTGAGACATGTTCCTATTACAGTATTCTCATAATATGGCTAGCGAAAAAATGCTGAAATATGGACCTACATTTGTGTATCAGATATTTTTTCTTGAGTTAAGGTTTATAATACAGAATTAATGTGTTAGTGGTATGAACTATTAAATTATGAAAAGAGGATTGTATTTTATTAATATATTTTGAACTATTAAAATAATTTGTTCGTCAGCCTCTATCTACTTGAATATCAGGAATAAATGGACAATCTGCTATGATTGTCTCCAGGCTTGCTCTAGACATTTCGATGATACTTTCCTTATTATTTCAAATGCTAATTCTTGAAGCATTAAAGCATTGAAGATTGCTCATTTAATCTTGATAAATAAACTATTAGTTGAATTGAATTTCCTTTATGATGCAGTTCTATCATAAGAATCCATTGATATCATTCCCAGCTCTGAAAAAGCAATACTTTCAGAGATTTGATTTGTCAAAGTTTGAACAAGAGCGCCAAAGCTCCTGTCCACAGGGCTTTAACCAATTTTTTATTAATCTTTCAATCAAATTTTTGTCATTAAATTTATTAAATTCTGTTATTATACCGAATGTGTTGTATAGCTGATATATGCTAGATCAGGGGTCACCAAATGGCGGACCTCGGTCCGGATGCGGACCGCGAACCTTTGTTTTTGCGGAACCTTTTTCCAGAAAACATGTATTCTTAGTAAAAAAATTCTGATAACTTTTCGTTTTATTTAATAATTATTGATATTGGATTTAGATTAACTGCTAGTATAATTCTTATGCCATCATAATGCTATCAAACGGACCGCGACAGATATACAGATTTTGTGAACGGACCTCCAATGAAACTAATTGGTGACCCCTGTGCTAGATGTTTGATTTTGCTCTTCTGAAACACGTCATTTAAATATCACTCAAGACAAAATTCTGCCAGATAAAATTATTGCAATTTTCAAGATTATTGCTTTTTGAGCACATGTTCTGGGAAACATATCGCGTATCATTTTGCCCAAATGTCTGCAATTTTCAATTTTTTTTGCCGAAAATGGTCTCAAACGATTGAGTTCGACTCTCCGATGAAGAATTCGAGGTCAAAGTTGATTCTGTTCGGCCGACCGTTGTCACGATAAGTTGAGAACGAAAAGAGCTAGCTACTCGAGTCCATGCGACTGGATATCGCATGCGCTAGTGACGTCATAACGTATACAATGCCAAAATAGCTATTCTCGAGCTGTCGTATGCGATAATAATCACAGATAACTAAGTATATAGATTCGACACTGGCCTTGTAACATGAAAAACACTGTTTTTAGTTCATTGGCATTCTCCAGAGGCGGGCACATCGCATGTGTCGGTATTACAGATTTCGGTTTTGGCGCGAAATTCAAATTAAGTCGGTATTTCGCTTTTGGCGCGAAATTCAAATTATGTCGGTATTTCGCTTTTGGCGCGAAATTCAAATTAATTTATTTAATGTGTATTCCGAAATGTGAGCGAAATGAGGAAAATTTCAGAAGCTTGTTCTGAAATTGTTTTCCCTCACCAATTTCTTAGAAGATTCTTGTCTTTCGTAAGAGAACTTATGTTCTGTACCGAAATATAAGAATCTTCGGGGAAATTGCTGAGATGAACAAATTTCAGAACAAACTTCTGTGAATTTTCTCACTTCGCAAACATTTCGGTGTATACATTTAGTGGTCTGACAGATCTTGTTACAATAAAAGGAAGTATGAGATAGAATTACTTTTCCAATAAATCAACGTTTCCATAAAAATCACACTGAGCCAAGTTCATTGCGGTGCACAAAACCGACTTTAAAAACAAACAAGAGAGGAAAATCATGTCAATGTTACAATCACAGGAAAACTTGAATTTGTTAAAGATTGGAAAAAATTTGCATGTTCGTATAAAACTCGGTCACATTCCATTAATTGAAAGGGTAATTGTACCTCACAATCCAGTTTGTTTCGGCATTGTACGCCTGGAAGACAGAATAACTTTTAAATTTGAAGGAAAATAAAAGGTACTATCACACATAAATTATATATATTGATATTTTCACCACAGTGAACATATGTGAAATTAATTGTGTATAAATTATAATAAATGCAAAGAATAAAACTTTAACACTAAAAAATCAGTTTTAAGAGGGCCATACTCATCGTCGGCCCTCAAGATCAGGTATGAAAAACGAGTTCTTCGTACCTCATCTAGAGGGTCGACTATTAATGCAGCCCTAAGTTTTATTTGTTTACGTAAAATACTTTTAAGCAATGAAGTAAAACTCACAATATCATCGCCCACATTATATAGTGTGCGGTGTTGACGTATTATAACAGTAACAAGAAAAAAATAGCTATTAACATAATTAAAACAATAGTTCTCTTGCATGTAACATGAAATACCATATGTTTATGTCTTTCTGAAATCTAATTCAATACCAGATCAACATGTATGCCCTCATCCACTTTCATAATTTATACAATTTGAATATTTCGGTATTGAAAATCGGTAAATCAAGAAGCAAATTCAAATGAGGTAAAAAAACGCTTCTGAATCATTGCTATAACGGCTGACGTAACCAAAATGTACCATCTGCTTGTTACAGCCAATATGCCGACTAGAAGCCCTCCATAGGGGGCCGTATTGCACTGGAAGAAAGTGTGAAATGGACACGAGAAGAGAATGAGAGTAGATATGACGGGCCATTATGTGCAACCAAATTTCAATGACCGTTTCCTCGTTGAATATTGAAAATTTTCACGGCAGTTTCACTTTTTCAGAATTCTTATGGATATAATACTCGATTCTAATAATAAAAAAAAATGCATGCAAGAGACCTATTACACCCAAACCCAATATATACACAAATAAAACAAACAAAAACAGAAATACAGAAAGTATACCCACAAAGCTCTAGCTGTCTATGGGAAAAATGGTTTTCCTCAGCTGACTTAGTAAAAACTCAAATATCTTGTTCGCTCACATTATATAGTGTATGGTGGTATTATAACATATCAGTTGCTTAAGAAGTTGCAATTACAACTTTACAACAGTTGTATATGTTGTGAAATCATTCCCACTTTTGTCGTAGTAACCGTGCTACTGACGTTATAATGTACTAATTTGATACTGATTTACGTAGGCTATCGGTTTTTTGGATTGTTATATAGATGTCCATACAACCGATATTCATAACACTTTTGCTACGTGGGAAAACAAAGAATTGATTCCTGTTTAAAACAATAAAATAAAGGAGAATGCAGTACTGCTCCAGACAAAAGATCACCTTCAAATATGCTAACCATTTGAGGCCAGGATTCTTTTTCAATCTGCTCTGCTCTGTGCTCCATCCCATCCTAGCGTATGTCCCACATGACTATCCTTAACTGGGGCATCTCCAGGACCAAACTGAGGAAATAATAATAAATAATAAAATTTTTGGTATAGGACATATATATTGTGGAAAATGTACAAGCATTTAAAATTTAAAAGAAGATCCTCTCATTACTATTGCTATTCAAAGCAATCATGTCATCACTCCAACATTAGTATTATACACTTACTTTTATGAGTTCTTGGCTCCATAATATTTTGCGTTCCTTTAGACAGTGACATTTGTAGTTGGTCAATATCGGTTTTTGAAGTTGATGGTTGGTTCCATACATCATCAAGAACTTTTGAGATACCTTCAAAAGAAAGATGAACTGTTTTATATTTCTTAGAATTTCACAAAAATTTTAAAAACAAATTCAAATTATTGTTGTCAATGTATAGCTTACCTGAAACACCAAGTGTAGGAACTGCATGCATAGCGAGCCTTCTTCTTCCTCCTTCTATCTTGTAACAGTCTCCAAATGTGCATGGCATACATAATGCCTGTTATAAATCTGGTCAATCAACAGATAATATTTCCCAATCACTTGGCTTGATAATGTCGATCCACGTTTTAAAAAGACTTGGATTGTTTTTAGGAAATCGATGTCTCATGCTAACATTATCCTCACAACCATATACACAACATTTGATCCATTTTCCCATTTTTACGATAAAGTTCCAAACACGAGCTCGTCACTTACCAATCGATATTTTGGCTGAACCTCTTCGGTCGAAGGTGCGAATTCAAATTCACTTCAATTTCTACCTGAGTAAACAGTAATTTGGTTTACCTGCCATAGAAACGATCAGGTATCTGTGCAGGTATCTTATCGGTATTCTATGGATCCAAGTACACATATTTCATCGGAATAGTTATAATATAAAATTGTCCACTCAATAAAAATATATTTATTTGAATAATTTTCATAGTTGTAAACAAGGTTCGTTGACACTTTCAGAAATTAATGACAAATCCATCACATTTCACATTCTGAATCACTGTAATTCTGAACGCGCAACAGAGTCATCTATCGGATCTCATCCCATGGAAATCATGGAATTTGCGCAGGCAGAGACATCTCTAGAATGCCAATGAACTAAAAACAGGGTTTGGGGTGGGGGAAAGAGAGTGTCACGACCCTGATAATAATCCATGCGATAAACCACACAAAACCACACGAGTCGTGTGGTTTATCGCATGGATTATCGCATACGACAGCTCGAGAAAAGCTATTTTGGCATTGTATACGTTATGACGTCACTAGCGCATGCGATATCCAGTCGCATGGACTCGAGAATCGAGGCCCACGGTAGGTGGCGCATCCCAATACGACGGACAAGTTCGTTAATGGGCATAATCGGCCCAACGACGTACGGTTTCCGTACGTCGGTATTTTCAGGTTAGGTTAAACATCTGAATGCGACATTTGTGTTTGTTTATAGGCATAATCGGCCAAACGGTTTTGGAGTTATACCCATCTGAAGTTCGGCTGTTATTTCCTTAATAATTCCAAACATACAAAACCTATCCAATTCAAACATGGTTATTAGTTGTAGAATATCAACGCGAAAATTCATGCAAAATTTCGTGAGGATCGTATTACTAGAAAATTTTCAAAAAATGATTGCAATCAATTCTATATATATCAGAAACTATTCATCCGACATCGCTGAAATTTTGTGAGAGCATTCAGAACCTAACTTTACTACCAAGCTCCAAGTTTAAACACGGTCTGATCTATATTGTTGGAGATCCGCGCAGTCTTGTGTGAGTTCAGTGTAGCTGGATGGATGACCGTTGCCTCGATAACTCTTGAACGATAGGAGATAGGGACTTGCGCATCGGAATGGGAGAGTTAAGTTCGCTGTTGGCCATAATCGGCCCAATGATTTCGGAGTTATACCCATCTGGAATATTAATTCCTCCATAATTCAAAAAATATTAACTCGATCGAATTGAAGCTATGCTAACTAGTTGTAGAATATCGACAGGAAGACGTGTGTAAAATTTTGTGAGACCATATTACCACTAGAAAGTTTTTAAAAAATGACGAAAAAAAATTGGTTCAAGCACTGACGTGAAGTCAGGACCTTTTGCGCGTATGTTCTATTGCCCATTGTGTATTGGACATTGGAATTTACTATGGTAAATTCGATTAAGAGTGTTCAATACACGAAAATTGACAATACAACATACGCGCAAAAGTTCCTGACTTCACGTCAGTGATTGAACCAATTTTTAGTAACTCAATTAAGTCAACACCTCTTTTTAGGAGGTGTTAAAGCTTATGAAATAATCAACAAAATCATACCTGTGATTCCTGTGAAGGCTAATGATTTTGAAAATATTTCGCATCCGAAGGTATCGGACAAGGAATGTCTATATTGAAATAAAAAACTCTGATAATACTTTTTGTTTGAATTGGAAAAAACACCATAAGGTCGAAATAATATATTTAAACAATGTAAAGGAAATTTATACAATTATTGCGCGTATGTTCTCTGGGGAACATTGCGTTATCATTTTGCCCAAATGTCTGTAATTTTCGAATTTTTCGCCAAAAATGGTCTCAAACGATTGGGTTCGACTCCCTGATGAAGAATTCAAGGTCAAATTTGATTTTGTCCGTCCGTCCGGCCGTTGCCACGATAACCTGAGAACGGGGAAAGCTAGCGACCAATTTTTTTTTCGTAATTTTTTTTTGTGTTTTCTAGCGGTCTCACAAAATTTTACACACGTCTTTATGTCGATATTCTACAACTAGTTAGCAAGCTACAATTTCATCGGGTTTATATTTTTTGAGTCATCGAGGAAATAATATTCCAGATGGGTTTAACTCCGAAACCGTTGGGCCGATTATGGCCAACAGCGAACTTCACTCTCCCATTTAGATGCGCAACCTACCCTGAAAATTGCAAGTTCCTATCTCCTTTCGTTCGGGAGTTATCGAGGCAACGGTCACCCATCCAGCTACTGAACTCACACAAGGCTGCTCAGATCTGCAACAATATAGATCCGATTGGGTTCAAATTTGAAACTTGGTAGTAGAGTTAGGTTCTGAAGGCCTTCGCAAAATATCTGCCATGTCGGATGAATAGTTTCTGCATGATATATAGTTTTTTTCAATGATTTAAAAAAAAAATCTAGTGATACGATCCTCACATAAAATATATTGTTTAATAATTTTTTTTTAATTTACTAGTGATACGATTCTCACAAAATTCCACAAACGTTCTTAGGTTTATATTCTACAACTAATCACCAAGTTTCAATTCGATCGGATTTATATTGGTTGAAAACAAAATTATTTCTAGGAGACCATTGGGCGGATTATGCCCATTAATGAACTTGTCCGTCGTATTCCGATGCGCCACCTACCCTGAAAATTTCAAGTCGCTAGCTTTCCCCGTTCTCAAGTTATCGTGGCAACGGCCGGACGGACGGACAAAATCAAATTTGACCTTGAATTCTTCATCAGGGAGTCGAACCCAATCGTTTGAGACCATTTTTGGCGAAAAATTCGAAAATTAAAGACATTTGGGCAAAATGATAACGCGATGTTCCCCAGAACATACGCGCAATAATTGTATAAATTTCCTTTACATTGTTTAAATATATTATTTCTATGTAATGGTGTTTTTTTTCCAATTCAAACAAAAAGTATTATCAGAGTTTTTGATTTCAATATAGACATTCCTTGTCCGATACCTTCGGATGCGAAATATTTTCAAAATCATTAGCCTTCACAGGAATCACAGGTATGATTTTGTTGATTATTTCATAAGCTTTAACACCTCCTAAAAAAGAGGTGTTGACTTAATTGAATTACTAAAAATTGGTTCAAGCACTGACGTGAAGTCAGGAACTTTTGCGCGTATGTTCTATTGTCCATTTTCGTGTATTGAACACTCTTAATCGAATTTACCATAGTAAATTCCAATGTCCAATACACAATGGACAATAGAACATACGCGCAAAAGGTCCTGAATCACGTCATGAGACCTTATTACCACTAGAACATTTTTAAAAAATGACGAAAAAAAATTGGTTCAAGCACTGATGTGAAGTCAGGAACTTTTGCGCGTATGTTCTATTGTCCATTTTCGTGTATTGAACACTCTTAATCGAATTTACCATAGTAAATTCCAATGTCCAATACACAATGGACAATAGAACATACGCGCAAAAGGTCCTGACTTCACGTCAGTGCTTGAACCAATTTTTTTTTCGTCATTTTTTAAAAATTTTCTAGTGGTAATAAGGTATCACAATATTTTACACACGTCTTCATGTCGATATTCTACAACTAGTCAGCAAGCTTCAATTCGATCGAGTCAATATTTTTTGAATTATCGAGGAATTAATATTCCAGATGGGTATGACTCCGAAACCATTGGGCCGATTATGGCCAACAGCGAACTTAACTCTCCCATTCCGATGCACAAGTCCCTATCTCCTTTCGTTCAAGAGTTATCGAGGCAACGGTCATCCATCCAGCTACACTGAACTCACACAAGGCTGCTCGGATCTCCAACAATATAGATCAGACCGTGTTCAAACTTGGAGCATGGTAGTAAAGTTAGGTTCTGAATGCTCTCACAAAATTTCAGTGATGTCGGATGAATAGTTTCTGATATATAGAATTGTTTGCAATCATTTTTTGAAAATTTTCTAGTAATACGATCCTCACGAAATTTCGCATTAATTTTCGCGTTGATATTCTACAACTAATAACCATGTTTGAATTGGATTGGGAACTTCCAAAACTCTGGTGGCGGGATTCGGCAACTAACCACGCTAGTAATAAATGTAAACAATCTCGTGTTGGACAGGTTAGTCGACGAAGTTTGACCGAAATTTTCATGGAAAATTTAAATTATAATTGACTTGAGATCATTGTTGGATTACTTTGTGATATAGATTCAAATATTGATCATTATAACTAATTTTATGGCACTTGATTGATATAAAGACTACAACCAGTAAGTATATTCATACATGTTTGTCAAACTTACATTATATTTAAAAGTTCTTTCAGTTACTATTTGCGAATGATTAAGAAGGGACTCAGTTGATTAGAATTTCTGGAGTACATGGGAGCTTCAACTTCTAATTCTAGAGTCCTTGTAGAAGGAGAAGAGGTTCTAAATGTAGATCATGTAATCGTGTGTGACAAAACAAATTGTGGTCCCAGTTTTATAGACATTTGTTCTTTATGTTTACAAAGTAGTGCCCTTAATTCAGTACCACATAAAATTGATGGCCCATTAATGTGTAGAATGGTAAACTTAAAATAGAAGCTATGGTATAGTCTTGTAAAGTCAGAGCACGGAGGAGGTGTAAACATATTACTGATGTATTAATTAAAGTTCAGGTGCATGATGTTCTAGTTTATTTATGAGAATATAGTGTCACATTGAACCAGATAAAGCTTTTGTAAAACAGTTACCAATAATTGAAATGATTTTTTCAAAATATGAGACATATATTATGTGAAAAGAATTATTAACAATAAGTGTAATGTTTGAGGTATAATAAAGATTATCTGGATGTAGTTCCAGATTAAGTACTCTTCGGTCTATTAGTTATCCTTCTAACGCATTTCCAATATTTATATTTGGTTTTCCGGAGGTAAGAAGTGAAAACTCAAACCTATTCATTTTGGCATTTTTTTCGCCCATGAATTGCATTGAGGCACACAACAATAGTCGTTTCTGGTCGAAGACATATTAGGCAGGATAATATTCACTATTTCAACTTGAATTTTTCTTTCAAACAAAAGTTTATTGACGAATACTGAACAATTAAACTCGAGCACGTGGCTCATTACTAGCTTGGTTAGTTGCCGAATCTCGCCACCAGAGTTTTGGAAGTTCCCAATAGGTTTTGTATGTTTGGAATTATTAAGGAAATAACAGCCGAACTTCAGATGGGTATAACTCCAAAACCGTTTGGCTGATTATGCCTATAAAAAACAAAAATGTCGCATTCAGATGTTCAACCTAACCTGAAAATTTCAAGTTGCTATCTCTTTCCGTTCTGAGGTTATTGTGACCAAAAATATTTTTTATAATTTTTTTTTAAATTTCTAGTGATACAATTCTCACGAGATTTCACAAACGTGCGTAGGTTTATATTCTGCAACTATTCACCAAGTTTCAATTCGATCAGATTCGTATATTGTTTGACAACAACGTTATTACTCGGAAACCGTACGTCGTTGGGCCGATTATGCCCATTAACGAACCTGTCCGTCGTATTGGGATGCGCCACCTACCCTGAAAATTTCAAGTTCTCAACTTATCGTGACAACGGCCGGCCGGACAGAATCAACTTTGACCTCGAATTCTTCATCGGAGAGTGGAATTCAATCGTTTGAGACCATTTTCGGCAAAAAAATCGAAAATTACAGACATTTGGGCAAAATGATAACGCGATATGTTTCCCAGAACATGAGCGCAAAAAGCAATAATCTTGAAAATTGCAATAATTTCATCTGGCAGAATTTTGTCTTGAGTGATATTTAAATGACGTGTTTCAGAAGAGCAAAATCATACAACTAGTATATCAGCTATAAGACACATTCGGCATAATAACAGAATTTAATGAATTTAATGCAGGAAATTTTGTTGAAAGATTAATAAAAAATTGGTTAAAGCCCTGTGGACAGGAGCTTTGGCACTCTTGTTCAAACTTTGACAAATCCAATCTCTGAAAGTATTGCTTTTTCAGAGTTGGGAATGATATCAATGGATTCTTATGATAGAACTGCATCATAAAGGAAATTCAATTCAACTAATAGTTTATTTATCAAGATTAAATGAGCAATCTTCAATGCTTTAATGCTTCAAGAATTAGCATTTGAAATAATAAGGAAAGTATCATCGAAATGTCTAGAGCAAGCCTGGAGACAATCATAGCAGATTGTCCATTTATTCCTGATATTCAAGTAGATAGAGGCTGACGAACAAATTATTTTAATAGTTCAAAATATATTAATAAAATACAATCCTCTTTTCATAATTTAATAGTTCATACCACTAACACATTAATTCTGTATTATAAACCTTAACTCAAGAAAAAATATCTGATACACAAATGTAGGTCCATATTTCAGCATTTTTTCGCTAGCCATATTATGAAAATACTGTAATAGGAACATGTCTCACTACTTAAGGAAGTAAAAGTTAATATTAATAACCTCAGTGGTCAATGAACAGTATAATTTGTTTTGATGATTCCATTATGTTCTTCTTTCCTATTGCCTTTATAAACTACATCATCAAAATGATCCAATTATAAATCTTCTGAAACAACATCCCGAATTTATACATAAATTATTCAATATGCAACCAGTCAATATTATTTTGATTTCAAAACAGTCTTGTATATATTCACAAATTCAAGAATCCGATACTTGTTTTCCAGCACAAAATATTTCCAAACTACGAATTGACTTGTCTCTAATAGCTAGATAAGATGACATTTATAAACAGTGAACACAGACAGATAGAATTCGCATTCTGTGAATAGATTGAACTACGATGTATTATTGAAATGTTGAAAAATCATATCTCCGAAAGTATTAGCTTGCTAGAGTTGAAAATGATTCCATAATGGATTCTTATGATGAAACTCCATCTTGAAAAAATGAATTCAAAAATTGTAATGTAAATTTCTATTAATTTATTTCATACGAATTTGGTAATGTTTGAAATATGAATTTCCAACAACGGTGATCATTTCTCCAACAATTAAACGCATCATCAAAAGACACTTCTATATCAATGTAAACAAATTGGTTCAAGCACTGACGTGAAGTCAGGAGCTTTTGCGCGTATGTTCTATTGTCCATTCTCCTGCATTGGACCCCTAGAAAATTTGAAAAAAAATTTGCCATGGTAAATTCGATAAAGAATTTACCATGGTAAATTAAAATTTTTTTCAAATTTTCTAGGGGTCGGTACGGTTATTACAAAATTTTTCGTCATTTTTTTTAATTTTCTAGGAGAGTGGTTCTTTCAAAATTGATTTTATACTGCTAGTTACCAAGCTTCAATTCGATCGAATCTTTATTTTTTGAGTTATCGAGGAAATAATATTCCAGGTGGGTATAACTCGGAAACCGTTTGACCTATTATGCCCAAAAACGAACTCAACTCTCCCATTTGGATACGCAACCTACCCTGAAAATTGCAAGTCCCTATCTCCTTTCGTTCGAAAGTTATCGAGGCAACGGTCACCCATCTACTGAACTCGCACAAGGCTGCTCGAATCTCCCACCGATCGTGTTAAAACTTGAAACTTGGCAGTATAGTTAGGTTCTAAGGGCTTTTGCATAATTTCAGCAATTTCAGACGACTAGTTACTGATATTTTTTTCAATTTTCAATGATTTCTTAAACATTTTCTACAAATACTATCCTCACGAAATTTTGCAAGAATTTTCGCGTTGGCATTCTACAACTAATAACCATGCTTGAATTCAATCGACTCTGTATTTTTCGAGTTAATGAGGAACAAAAAACAACCAAATTTCAGATGGCTATAACTGTAAAACCGTTTGGCCGATTATGCTTATAAACAAACTCAAATGTCGCATTCAGATGCAAAACCTAACCTGAAAACTTCAAACCGCTATCTCTTTCCGTTCTCAGGTTATCGTGACAACAAAAATATTTTTTATAATTTTTTAATGATTTTCTAGCGATACGACTCTCACAAACGTGCTTAGGTTTATATTCTACAACTATTCACCAAGTTTCAATTCGATCGGATTAATATTGGTTGAAAACAAAATTATTACTCGGAAACCATTGGGCCTATTATGCCCATTAACGAACTTTTCCGTAGTACAGTGACTATAATATTCTAAGAATATAGTCACTGTAGTCCGTAGTATTGGGATGCGCCACCTACCCTGAAAATTTCAAGTCGCTAGCTCTTTCCGTTCTCAAGTTACGACCGGACTGCCAGACGGCCGTCCGGACAGAATTAAATTTGACATCGAATTCTTCATTGGGGAGTCGAACCAAATCGTTTGAGGCCATTTTCGAAAAAAATTCTAAAGTTACAGACATTTGGGCAAAATGATAACGCGATGTTCCCCAGAACATAGGTACGCGCAAAAAGTCATAATGAAGTGACATCTCAGATAGAGTCCATATGTCATGATGACATATTAAATTATATCGTAAATTTTTCCTGCTCATTTTTTCATTATTTTACACAATACAAAGTGAAAACATGCATCTATGGGAGATGATAGCCCTATGGGCCCTGTAGCGGTCTTCGAACATCTGAAGTTCTGAATATTCATCACTTGGACTGGCCAGATCTGGTTTTGAAAGAGACCCTCCTGGCCTTACGAGTAACAATTTCCTTTTTGAATTCAAATATTGAAGGGATTTCTAAGATCAATATCTTTGAGAACTAGCGGAGACGATTCTTCTCCAAGAGATCCCATGCGCCAACAGAAGAGTATATTTGTGAGAGGAGACTTTTGAAAGGTTATGTATTATTTTTAGTTTGTTCGTTCTTCTCCTCTTGTCTTTTCATTTTTCAGGTTGAGTTTCGGGTACCTTGGAGAAACCTCTCCGTTTTTTGACGAAGGAGTCCATATTGAAGAAATAAATGCCTATCAATATTTCTAAATTTCAGCAAATTTTGTGAACAATAGTTACAAATCACAACACTCACGGGGAGACAGGGTTTTTTGCTGAGGTTTTTCCCTAAGCTCTTGTATCATACGCAGAATTGTATGGTACCCCGTTACACCAACCTCTGCCAACACATATAAAACTCTCAGTCAAAAGAATATATATATATATATCTCAGATTACACAGCAACATTTGCAATAATTGCACCTGACAATAATAATTATGTATTTTATTAGTGAGTGTAGATCCTATCGCTTGATTGATTTAAATATTTCAAAGCCATCAATATATTTATGCATGTCTGATTTAGGCCAGCTGAAAAGGATTTCACTTTCTATAGACACCTGCTTCTATAGACACCTGCACTTTAAAGCTTACTAAACCTAAACCACCTCCACCTCCTAACCAGGGGGAAATTAGGATTTCCAATCTGTAAGACATACGTCAATCGAATTTGTTAAATACCTTTATTGCGCGTATGTTCTGGGGAACATACGCGTTATAGTTTTGCCCAAATGTGAAATTTAATTCTGTGGTGCCGTCCGGCCGTCCGGCCGTCCGGCCGTTGCCACGATAACTTGAGAACGAAAAGAGCCAGCGACTTGAAATTTTCAGGGTGGGTTGCGCATCCCAATACGACGGACAAGTTCGTTAATGGGTATAATCGGCCCAATGGTTTCCGAGTAATAATTTTGTTTTCAACCAAAATAAATCCGATCGAATTTAAACTTGGTGAATAGTTGTAGAATATAGACCTAAGCACGTTCGTGAAATTTTGTGAGAATCGTATTGCTAGAAAATTATTAAAAAATTATTAAAAAATATTTTTGTTGTCACGATAACCTGAGAACGGAAGGAGATAGCGGCTTGAAAATTTCAGGTTAGGTTGTGCATCTGAATGCGACATTTGAGTTTGTTTATGAGCATAATCGTCCAAACGGTTTTAGAGTTATAGTCATCTAAAATTTTCTGAAATTTGGTAGTTTTTTGTTCCTCATTAACTCGAAGAATACAAAACCGATTGAATTCAAACATTGCTATTAGTTGAAGAATGCCAACGCGAAAATTCTCGCAGAATTTCGTGAGGATGGTATAACTGGAAAATTTAAAAAAAAATAGTTGAAAATTATTGAAAACAAATCTATATATCATAAACTATTCGTCCGGCATGGCTGAAATTTTGGAACAGCCTTCAGAACCTAACTCTACTGCAGAATTCCAAGTTTGAACATGATCGGATCTATATTGTTGGAGAACCGGGCAGCCTTTTGTGAGTTCGGTAGCGTAGTGGTAGCCAAGTGTAGCGTGTAGCGGATGGGAATCGTCGTATGATAATATGTAGTCTATGGTCGTATTTTTGCGAGAAGCTTCAAAAATAAATATATGAATGTCATGATGACATATTATTATACATATATATTCATGGTAAAATCGTGTTATTTCATCACAAATCTATAGGAGATTAGATGATAGCCCTACATTAGTGGTCAGACCTGGTTTTGAAAGAGATCCTCCTTAGGAGGAGGCAACTAAATATTGAAGGGATTTCTATGAACAAGAGTGAATATCTTTGAGGAATAGAGAGGCGATTCTTCTTCAAGAGATCCATGTGCCTTCAGAGGACTATATTTGCGAGAGGGGACCTTTGAATTTTGCAGAAGGCTTCTGATCTTGTAAGGTGAGAGGCTCATTTGTGGATATTAAATCTCGTGATGGGTAGAAAGGAATTCTAGGCCAGTTTTTCTATCACTAATGAGAATATATCTTTATGTAATAACGGGTGATTTTTTGAGAGCTTTTGGATTTGATTTGAAAAAAATTGGTTCAAGCACTGACGTGAAGTCAGAAGCTTTTGCGCGTATGTTCTATTGTCCATTCTCCTGTATTGGACACTCTTCTTAATCGAATTTACCATGATGAATTCTATTGTCTATTCTCCTGTATTGGACACTCTTCTCAATCGAATTCACCATGATGAATTCTATTGTCCATTCTCCTGTATTGGAGACTCTTCTTAATCGAATTTGCCATGATGAAATCTATTGTCCATTCTGGACAATAGAATTCATCATGGCAAATTCGATTAAGAAGAGTCTCCAATACAGGAGAATAGACAATAAAAATCATCATGGTGAATTCGATTGAGAAGAGTGTCCAATACAGGAGAATAGACAATAGAATTCATCATGGTAAATTCGATTAAGAAGAGTGTCCAATACAGGAGAATGGACAATAGAACATACGCGCAAAAGCTTCTGACTTCACGTCAGTGCTTGAACCAATTTTATTTATTAATTATTTTGGAAATATACAATTCTGTTATGAAAACATGGTTCTAGATTGTTGAGGAAGGTTCACTGAATCTATTTCAACCGAAATAAACCTTAAGAAATTAGCCAAAGTATCTAAAAACAGGCGAGAAATTCGCGTAAATTTTAGGTCCATAAGAAATGCACGGGGAATTCAGTGCTCGGATCCACGGATGGATCGTAATTCAAATTTCCCGCTTAACCTAACTAATGTTGTCGCCAACAGAAGTCATCTACGACATGCGGAAATCTTTCGAACTACACTGGTTTCAATTATGATTCGAGGATAAATAGAAGTAGATTTTGATGTGAAAAGAACATGAAAACATGCACTAATGTTGAAGGTACCCAATATGTCCCTGTACTAATAACGTTCTCTTTCAAATAGGGTGGTTTCATGTTTCATCTCAAAGTTGAACCTCCATAAGACTCCCATGCTAAATAATTTGAACATGGACCTCCCGCCAAGAGAATGATTCTTGCTAATGTGGTTTCCTGTTTTTGTATCTGTTTGATTTGTGATCCACTGATCCCGGATCCTTCCTTTCAGTGTTCTGTGCAATGTGCATTCACTTGGGGATGTATCCTTCCTACAAATACGTTAAAACGAACCCTCCAAATATTACATCTTACAGTTAAAGTAGAAATTCTGCAAACAGACAAGCAACTGACGAAGCCGCTTTTTCCTTGTGTAGATAGCGATCGCCGATCAGCCCAGCACATAGTAAAGGATAGAAGAAGAAGTTTTGGTCCATGTTCAGTGATTTATTCTAATCTAACCTGATTATTTCATTTGAAATTTCCCTTCTATGGTATACACGTGAGATTTTGTTTGTTAATTGTTTGTACTTTGATTATTTTGAAGCGACATGTATCTCATGTATTATTTGGACAAAAGTGGTAAAAGAGTTTATACTCTGGAGGTAAGTGTCATACGATGAAAATAGTTGTAGTAAAGAAAATTGCATACGTTGTTTACTAACAATTTCAATTTTTATAGAAAATATCTCCGATGGACGGAAAGCCGACCTTTTCAGCCCATCCTGGTAAGTTTGTAGTGGAATTATTAAATAATTCATCGATGAGGTATGTACATCGAAATGTTTCATATTATCGTTCGTTTCAGCGAGATTTTCACCTGAGGATAAATACTCGAAACATAGATTAACAATTAAAGGAAGATTTGGTTTGTTAAAAACCCAACAACCAGCACCTGTATATTAAATAACTAATTATTAAATGTTAATGTATATTTTGTACCAAAAATAAAAATCAGTTTTGTAACATTGAAGCTAGAAAATTCAGTTATTTATGATTTCAAGTGTGGACAGAATATTCACTGTCCATTTATTGTAAGCTACGTGTTAATTATTTCTAGAATTCACTGACCAAGAATTTAATCATGCATATCTTCCTAGGAGGTTTCGGAAACTAATATTGAATTCCATTGGTAGAACTCTTGCGCACTGAGTGCATGAATCGTATTCCGTTGGAGAATTTTGACGTCCTCCATAAGGAAACCAGTGCAACATTTATTATTATTGTTATTGTTATGCTTTCGAACAGAAGATATCTCTGCATGAGACTCTGGGTAAGTTTGCTCAAAAACGTTCTCGTTTTTGTTTATATTATACATTGGATATGGATAAAGACTCCCTTTCTAAATTTTATACTGACTTTCCTGTAAAAGGAAGATCAATCTTGTATTGTTGATTAAATCATTTTTTTCAGATATAATATGCTAAAACTAGTGAAGATTGATATAATGATAGAGAACTGAATTCACCGTTTTTACATTTTGGAGTGGTAAGTAATTTCACGTATTCCTGTAAAGTGTTCAATGATGGAAATATATTTCGAAAATTATGCTACAAATTTAATAATTGTATACAAAATATGAAATCAAGCATATTTTTATAATAATTTAACACCTTATGTGATATTTTAATTGTTTATAGACCCCCTAGTGTATGTTTAATACTGTTATTAGTATAACTTCACTGAAGAACAATTTTATATGCTTGTTGATTAAATGTTTCTTTCAGATCAATGCCAAAATTAGTGAAGATTGATATTATAATTTTATAATAGGAAATATCAAACTAAATTTCCTGAGAAATGCCCACCAAGAAGACAGCAGTTGTTTGCCATCATGAATTTATCAGAAACCAACACGAGGCAATACTTATGTGAAGATCACTTCGAGGAATCTGCTTTTACTTCTACAACAATAGGTAGGCTGACAAAATTTGCTCTGCCAGTAAACGTAAAAGATGAATCTGAAACTGATGAATCTGAATGTGCTGCTACTTCTGAAACCGCAAGCGTAGGAGAAAGTCTTGCTGGTCCGTCTTACGAGGTACTTTCAGGTCAGAGGAAGGACTAGCATTCTAGGGCATATAGGTGAAAGTAGGATGAAGAATCATACACCTAGGAGAAGTAAGTTGTATAATGTGTGTAGATCCCAACAGAAAATTAGAGGTAAAATTAGAAAATCATTGTTTCTGTCAAAATCTAACTATATAACAATCTAACACTATACAAAAAGTTTTGCAAGGCAGTCCTATTGATGTGGGTTTGAATAAACAGATATTAATAAACCTTGTTAAACTTACATCAAACTTGGTGCTTAGAACAAATGCTGTACAGTTGATTTTGATGGAATAACTTTCTTAAAACAAGATGTGCTGGATCGAGTAACTGATAAATTTGTTGGATTGGTTGATTTGGGTTCCCTGGGACGTAGGAACGATTTGGCCAATCAACCTCTGGGTTTTTATTTTACCAGAGGTACAGACAGCAGATCTGAAGCATTTATTGTTCGAAATAGTTGAAATTGTCCAAAGCATTAGGTTGGAGGTAATGGGGACTGTCTATGATCAGGGGACAACTAATCGAGCAGCAATCAGACAACTTTGTAATACTCAAACAGGTACAACTGATTATTACTTTAGCCTAAATGATAATTTTTTCGCTTATTCGATCCCCCTCATCTGCTAAAATCAACAAGAAATACTTTCCTCAAATATAATATTCAGTTTGATAACCATGAAATTGCAAAATCATGTTACGTTGAAAATATTTAGATTTAGTCTAAACAATTAAATTTTATTTGACACCCAAAATACGTAAACAATATATCAATTTGAAACAATATCCTGGATATCAAATGAAAGTATCTATTTTTGCCAAAACTTCAAGTCAAACTGTTGCAGATATGATGGAAACATCCCTGTCCTTCGGAGCATTGCCAAGTGAATTTATTTACACAATATATTTTAATGAATTGATTGTTTAATTCTAATGTTATGCATCAAAATTATTTCAGTCATTGACTATTTTATACCTCAATGAAAAATTATATAAGATTTATTTTATTTATTATGTTATCGAATAATTGTTCAAATATAAACAAATTGATCAAAGTACTTTTTTTTCCTCTTCTCCTTCCTTTTTTTCAGAGGCTCAATATCAATTTTCTTTCGTACTGATTCAACTAATTTTATTTACATAAATCACTTCGTTCAGTACTGATTCAACTGAAGTTATATAAATCACTTTGTGATTTATGTAACTAAAATCAGTTGAATCAGTACTGAACGAAGTGATTTATGTAAATGAAATCAGTTGAATCAGTATCACACTACTAATAAATTTAAAGAGCGCGGGTAAATGCCCGCATGCGCCCTTCGCAATACCACCACGGTATACAAATAAATAAAAATTACACCAAACCCAGCTGGATTCCTTGCCGCCCCTGTTTAGTAGGCAATCGAACTCTCTCTTCCTTCTATTTCTCTATATGTATATATATAGATATATATGTATATATATATATATGTATATGTATAGACGTATATGTATATGTCAGAGACTTGCCCCTTGCCTCTGGCAATTTTGAACACAGAACATATAATTTTGAAAATGATTCATGATTCTGATTTCTGTTCTTACCTAACTAATACTCAGCTAATACTCCAAAATCTAAAAATAAGAACTACTTCGGCACTACTTGCATTCAGTATTGGAATACTCGTTATGTTTTATGTTTCATGAAAAATATAATGAATGCATTGAAATAGATGATAAGAAAAATTGAAATGTTCTAATTCATGTAGTTGGTAACATTGGTTTTTTCATATTAATTATTGACATTTGAGGTTATTATTATTGCTAAAACGAAAATATTCTTCCCAAAAGTATAAATATCAAGGAATTCTCCCAATGATTATATACTGGGCATAAATTCCAAGTGTATTTTTTTAATATTGAAAATGGTGGGCCAAACTCTCATTTATTTTCAATATAATTTAATGCTCATAATATACGTCAAATGAAGATAATCCATTAAATATGTTTTTAGCATAAACTCAAAACTTCTCAACGGGAGAAAGTGAGGAAATTCATGTCATTTACACATGCTGGAGAATCCACAGCGATATATTGCCTTAGTCAAAATGATTGGAAATTAGATCTAGCAAGTGATAATTATTTTCAAAATCCAGATGCATATTATAAAGAGCCTCGAACTGTTGACAAGAAAAAACTTGAATCTTTGTACAGTAAATATAAAGATCCAAATGAGCCTGAAAAAATCACAGTTGATGGAATAATGAAATTTCTTGAAGACTTGTGTCTAGCAGCAGATTCAAAATTAGTATTGATAATTGCTTGGAAATTTAAAGCTGCTACTCAGTGTGAATTTTCAAGAGAAGAGTTTATGAACGGAATGTCAGAACTAGGATGTGATACAATCGATAAACTAAAATCAAAATTTTCTACACTGGAAAATGAATTGAAGGATAATTATAAATTCAAGGACTTTTATCATTTTACTTTCAATTATGCAAAAAATCCTAATCAGAAAGGATTGGATCTAGATATGGCAATTGCATATTGGAATATTGTTTTGAAAGGAAAGTTTAAATTTCTTGATCTATGGTGTACTTTTTTGCAGGTGAGAGCTACCGAATAAGTATGTGTATACCTTGATGCCCCTGTTTCTGTTAGTGCTTCAATTCCTCATTTCAATATGAAATATCCATCAGCGAAAGGTTCAATGATATTTTAAATATTTCTATGACACAATCTTAGTTCTAGTTGCACTTTAAATAGGGAGTTTAAGCCTCAGCTACCAATTATGTACAAATAAGGATTCCACCAAAACCCCTAGAATTGGAAAGGTTATAATGTTTTTGTGTAATGAGTGATCTGCTGCAATTTTTCAAGTTGTATTTGAAGATATCGAAAGTCTGCAAACAAAGCTGTTTAATTTTGTTGTAAAATTGACTCGAGCAAATATATCATTCTGCACATGCATGAGGTGTTTTTAAAGGGGATTTTTCCAGCAGCAGGTAGAACCCATTAAATTAAATCATTTCACTGAAAATAGTTAATCCAAATATGAAAGTACTTTCAGTTCAAAGTTGACACAATTCCAATAATATTCTCGATTTTTTACATTTTTTAAGTGCTCGAGTTTAACAGTGTGAAATAGATTGAAATAGTGCTGATACAGGCATGTGGAAGATTAAAAAAAAATTGGTTCAAGCACTGACGTGAAGTCAGAAGCTTTTGCGTGTATGTTCTATTGTCCATTCTTCTGTATTGGACACCCTTAATTCAAATTTACCATGGTAAATTCGAATTAAGTGTCCAATACAGGAGAATGGACAAAATAATTAACCATGGTAAATTCGATTAAGGGTGTCCAATACAGAAGAATGGACAATAGAACATACGCGCAAAATCTTCTGACTTCACGTCAGTGCTTGAACCAATTTTTTTTTTCGTGATTTTTTTAAATTTTCTAGGGGTGCGGTTCTTAAATTTTTTATTTTCGTCATTTTTTTCAAATTTTCTAGGGGTACGGTTCTTAAAAAATTTTAAACACGTCTTTATGTTGATTTTCTACAACTAGTTACCAAGCTTCAATTCAATCGAATATTTATTTTTTGAGTTATCAAGGAAATAATATTCCAGGTGGATATAACTCGGAAACCGTTAGACCGATTATGCCCAAAAAAGGAACTCAACTCTCCCTTTCGGATACGCAACCTACCCTGAAAATTGCAAGTCCCTATCTCCTTTCGTTCGAAAGTTATCGAGGCAACGGTCACCCATCTACTGAACTAACATAAGAATACTCGAATCTCTAACAATATTTAACCGATCGTATTAAAACTTGAAACTTGGCAGTAGAGTTAGGTTATGAACGCTCTTGCAAAATTTCAGCAATTTCAAACGAATAGTTACTGATATATAGAATTTGCAATGATTTATCAAAAATTTTCTACAAATGCTATCCTCACCAAATTTTGCAAACATTTTCGCGGTAGCATTCTACAACTAATATCCATGTTTGAATTCAATCGGTTCAGTATTTTTCGAGTTGTTGAGGAACAAAAAACCACCAAATTTCAGATGGCTATAACTCTAAAACCGTTTGGCCGATTATGCTCATAAACAAACTCAAATGTCGCATTCAGATGCACAACCTAACCTGAAATTTTCAAGCCGCTATCTCTTTCCGTTCTCATGTTATCGTGACAACAAAAATATTTTTTAATAATTTTTTAATAATTTTCTAGCGATACGATTCTCACAAAATTTCACAAACGTGCTTAGGTTTATATTCTACAACTATTCACCAAGTTTCAATTCGATCAGATCTATATTGGTTGAAAACAAAATTATTACTCGGAAACCACTGGGCCGATTATGCCCATTAACGAACTTGTCCGTCGTATTGAGATGCGCCACCTACCCTGAAAATCTCAAGTCGCTAGCTCTTTCCGTTCTCAAGTTATCGGGGAAACGGCTGGACGGCCGGCCGGACAGAATCAAATTTGACCTCGAATTCTTCATTGGGGAGTCGAACCAAATCGTTTGAGACCATTTTCGTAAAAAAAATCGAGAGTTACAGACATTTGGGCAAAATGATAACGCGATGTTCCCCAGAACATACGCGCAATAACAACAAACTTTTAAATTGAGCAGATTTGCCGATAAGTCTTAGTCAGGTCCAGAAAAAATAAGTTCGACACAACCCATTTCAATTATAGAACATGCAGTAGTTTCAAGTAATGCAGTGAAAAATGTTCATAGCAATTTCATTCTTATAGTACTAATAATTATCCAGCTGCTAAATAAACATTCTTTCTTCATTCACATTTAGTTAATAGAAGATACTTCCATTCAATGAAGAATCCAATTTCACCAAAATTTCTTCAACCTTAAATGTCACTTCAAAATTTCCTAGATTCTTTTTGTAAAAATTTACCTTAATAACTTCAGTCTTTCCCATCTTAGTGTGACAGGACCACAATAAGATCAAATGTAGTATCAGTGAGTAATCGAACTTTCACAACGTAGGGTCCTAACCACTATAGAGAGACTGTTCAATAATGGTAGCTGAGCAAAAGGGCAGCTTTCCGGGAATACACACCGGGACAACAACATGGGAAAACACTTATCAGTCTTATAAGTGTTATTGTGGAACAGCTGATCTGGCACTGCTGGTACAAATATCATCTGTACCGTATGGGCAAATCTGCAAATGGAATATGCAGACTCTCTGGAGTGGCCAATGACACGGCTGAACAATATTTTATGCATATGTTCAGAATTGGCATGTCTCAGAACCTCACACTTTGGAGAGCCAGATTTTGATCCTCACAAAGTGATGGCCAAGGTTCCCAGGAATGTTGTCGGGTTTGTATAAGACATGGACAACATTTTTCTAGGGATTAACTGAGTAGGGTAATAGAACAAAAGATCAAAATGGTCGCAGTTCTGAAAGGTGGTATATTAGCCAAACAACCTTGACTCACAATCTTATCTAATCTATTTGAAATTTTATACAGGCGACTTTTTAATGGTTTATTTTAAAAAGCTGTATCTCCTCCACACACAATGACATTATTGAACTTGAGGACTAGTGACTGCTAGTTGCTAATATATACAGTGTGTGGATAAAGTAAGGAACAAAATTCATAACTGCGTTATTGAATGTTTTCAAGCAAAACGCTCTGTCAGTTTAATTTTAATTTTTAATTAACCACCTTATGGCATAAAAATTTTACTTGTAACGTCATTCATTTTTACAGATTGATTCATTTTTTTTAATGACCATCCCAAATTTTTTTGCTGCGTTATTAGATGGTGCAACTTACGCAGATAACAATTTTTTTCAGTAAATAACACATTTACTGTAAGAAATAAAAATTAAACTTTCATGGAAGGAAATCTTTATTCAACCCAAAAAACAAATGAACTGACCGATATGTTTTTTGTTCAAATTATCGTCATAACGATCTGTGTCACATTTGGCGGATGAAACAAAATACTCTTTACTTCTTAAAAACACCACTTGAGTAATTGCAGTGAGAGTGTGTGGGAGGCATAACCAAGTTTTAAGCGAATTATATTTGAAGTAGAAAAAAATGGCAGTTTAACTGAATGAGGACGAATAGAAATTTTGGTAATGGTTGGCTATGATATTGTGATAAGCTAAGAACACACGTGGGAGCATGTGAATTATTAAACCAAGAACATCCCGACAGACTGACTATTGCAAGATTCACAGTAAGTAACATTGCTAAATTTACTGATACGGGATACGTCCATGATTTGCTCCAGCAAGGTCGACCTTGGCTGAACGAAGAAACTGGATTAAATATGTTAAAGCTGAAGAAAATCCTCACCTTTCCACAAGACAGCTAGCCCTAAATCATAACGTGTCGCAAAGATGTTCAAGAAAGAGAACTATTGTCCTTACAAAGTTCAACTGATTCACGAATTAAACGAGGATGATCCAGCTGATCCAGCGAAGTGTACAAAGTGTTTACACTTGAATCGGTCAGTGGCAAATGGTTAATGGAGCACAATTTGAACATTTGCGCTAAATTTCGTTTGTTTTTTGGTTTGAATAAACATTTTCTTCCATGAAAGTTACATTTTTATTTCTTACAGTAAATGTGTTATTTTGTAAAAAAAATGGCTATCTACGGTAACAATTTTTTACACCGTTATTCAGGTAAGTTGCACCGTATAATAAAGCAGCAGAAAAAATTTGGGGTATTCATTTGAAAAAATGATGACTTCATTTTGTAAAAATGAATAACGTCGTAAGTAAAATTTTTATGCCATAAGGTGGTTAATAAAACCAAAAATTAACCAGTTGGAGCGTTTCGCTTGAAAACATTCAGTAACGCAGAACGCAGTTATGAAATTTGTTCCTTACTTTATCCACACACTGTATATATTCTTTTGAACTTCGAGCAACTTGCTAATAGCCCAATGACATTGACAATTAAATTTCGTTGTCATAAATAATCTACAATCAATTTAAATTGTATAGATTGTAGATGTAAACCTTTGGTTTGAAAAACCCCAGAAAATATGTAAATGTAAATTGCTTGGCATAATGTTACATTTTGTTATGTGATATTATTAATGTCTATTTATAACATAGTCCAAACAATTTAGCACCTCTGAATTTTGAAAAAATGTCTTATTATTAAATATAAAACAGCTGAATTCAATGAATTGCTAATCTGAGACGTCAGTGTTTTAATATGATTGGTTGAATATTGTGATAGCGCAAACAAAGCAGAGAGATAGCAAAGAGTTACTGAGATGCATGCATAGTTACCAAGTCTATGTAAAATCTCCAAATTTATTTCATGGATGGTCAAACTAAACTAAATACATAATTCATTGCTGGCTAAATCAATTCAACATGGTATGGAATATAATAATATATGGTGTAATTTTCTGATGAAGCAGATTGTGATATATCTTGATGGAGAATATTGTAGCTATTTTTGTTATGACCAAAAATGCAGTAACCCTAATATATTTTATTTGACTACTATATTTTGTTGGAACATTGTGATTCGAACTTCATTGAGTTAATAATATACAGGGTGTCCCAAGTTCGTGTGCCTATTAGACGTTTCTGGAGAACTGGACATATTTGAAATCTGAAAATTGGGAATATCATGTTGCTTGAAATTCTCTACAGAGCTAAAATATTTTCGAAGCCCAATCACTTCCGGTTATACAGGGAGTGAAAATAAATTTGATGAAAACAATTTTTTTTCAAGTTTTTCGTTCCTGGAATGATCAAGTATTCAATGCTGAATACATTTCTGTTAAGACCATCGTATTCATTCGAATAGTTTTCAAAATATCGAAAAAACACCGGAAACAAAGTCAAATATATTTAGTCAGTATTATGTTCATTATTCCTGTTTTAAACATCTTGAGCGTGAACCGGTTTTAGAACATCGAAAAGGAAGAAGGTGTAAAGGTCATGCATCTTTTGAATTTCAAATATCAAAATTGTGATCAAAAATTGGCCATAACTTCTGTTTTTCAAATTAGAACCCTATTTTTTATGATTGCGTTGGATTCTGCGGTGAAAAATAATTATAGTTTTCTAAAATTATTATGCTCCTAAATTAAAAAAAAAACATAATCATGTGAGAAAACTATCCTTATTTTTCACCGCAGAATCCAACGCAATCATAAAAAAATAGGGTTCTCATTTGAAAAACAGATATGGTTATGGCCAATTTTTTATCACAATATTCGACACAAAATTTGAAGCACCCTGTGGTGATATTTCTGAAATTCAAAAGATGCATGACCTTTCCACATTCTTCCTCTTCGATGTTCTAAAAACGGTGCACGCTCAGGATGATCATACCAGGAATGCAAAACTTGGAAAAAAATTAATTTCATCAAATTTATTTTTAATCCCTGTATAACCGGAATTGATTGGGCTTCAAAAAAATTTTAGCTCTGTAGAGAATTTCAAGCAATATCATAATCCCAATTTTCAAATTTCAAATATGTCCAGTTATCTCCAGAAACGTCTAATAGGCTCTCGAACTTGGGACACCCTGTATAATATTCTTATCCTCCAAAAATATATTTTTTGATACGATAACAACACGAATTAAAATCATTAGCGCACAGATGTCAAATCCGCTTCTAACGATCTTTTAGATTCGGTGGTTTATTTTGGTTTTCAATAATACTAATTTTTAACTCCAAAAATCGATGATAAATTTAATATAAGTTATGCGAGAATCCAATATTGCGAAATATAATAATTCTGGAAATGCTAATTACCAATAAATTGAATAAACATTTTTTGCAAATAATGTTAATTTTGTCTGTCCAACTCGTAAATGGCTATTGCTTTCTGATTTAATAATACTAATTTATATTTCATTACAGGAGAATCATAAACGATCAATTCCAAAAGATACTTGGAACCTTCTTCTGGATTTTGCTCAACAAATTTCCGATGATATGTCAAATTATGATGAGGAAGGAGCATGGCCAGTACTCATAGATGATTTTGTAGAATGGGCAACTAGTAAAGAAAGGCAACCACATAGTACTAGTCAGGTTGAATAACACTCAATTTTAGGACTACTTTAAGACCACCCATATATTTTGTTCAAATGACAAATGTGCCAATCCTTCCAGAATGTAATCACCGTGAAAATGTATGTGATAATTGGTTGAAATTATGGATATATTTTTTTATATAAGATGCACTCAAAAAATATAAAAGGTGGGACTGGGTATCAAAGTCTTCAGAATGTGAGTCGTGTAATTACTACACAGTTTGATATGGAGATACTATAAAATTCTCAATTGAATTCTTTATCGTTAAGAATATGATTTAAAGAGTGCATATATTTGAACCTGTTGACTGATCTCACCGGATACATGTCTATCAAAGAATTATTTTTGATTCAATTCTTTTACTGTATATAGTCAATTGTCATCTTTTCTTGAAATATCTGAATGAAAAGTGCATGATATTAATTCATTTTAGGTGGTTGCAAAGGAAAGTAGGCACAGGTGCTTTCTGTTCTGAAATCAAATAATAATTGATTACATTGAATTATGTTCAATTGGGATTTTTTTATATTGTTATTAAATGAATTTGAAATTTCTTAGGTAATAGAATTAAAACTCTTGAATTTAATTTGATTTCAATGAAAAATAATTGGTTTCAGGGTGGTTGACATTAAATTATGGTATTTTCTTTACAAACGGAATAATTAAGTGAAATGAAGAAACCTGTAAATAGATTTAAGTCCTTTAATATTCTTGTGTAAATACGAAATGAAGCTTTTATTGCAATTAAATTTGTTTCCAATTTGGGTTTTCATTTTTTGACTTTTTAACGTTTATTTGGCGCTCTTGTTCGACTGAACAGGCACGTGCCTAAGCAAATTTTTTGCACAGTTGGAAAAATTTCAATGGAGTTGGAATATTTCCGAAAAAAATTGTCATAAAATGTGAAGGAATTTAACCGCCCGACCGGATAAATGGAAAGCACGCAGATAACATGGAATAACCTCGCATGTATCCTTGTACACATTCCTGTTGCCGTAAATTCAATATTCAATAGTTTTCGGCACAATGTGTGTAGCCGGCAAAAATTATATTTATCATAATATTTGCATTAGTAGCGCAGTATTTGAACATATAAATTAATTATTATTCCAACTACTTCGAAATTTTTCCAACTCCGTTCAACAATGGGGGATATCGTCCTACCCTTAGGCCCGTCCCTGGTAATGCGTAATGGTTATAACATTCTTAGAACTGCCCATTTGCAAGAAACCCAGAAGCAAAAACATCAAATTGTTTTCCGAAATTCCAACTTATCTATTTCTTTTATAAGAATAAAGGAGCAAACTGCATACTTGAATATTTACGTTGCTAAATTCAATAGAAATGCCGCTCGGCAGTGAAAAACAGCTCAAATTGGTACCAGCGATGGTTTGTTCTATGACATACTCCATCAGTCGTCGAAACATCTAGAGAGCTACCCGCTTTGGGATGACGCAAAAGAAAATAAATAATGTATGTGTTTAAATACTGCGCTACTAATGCAATATTATGATAAATATTATTTTTTGCCGGTTACACACATTATGGCGAAAACTATTGAATTTACGACAACAGAAGGGTGTACAAGGGTACATGGTGTTATTCCATGTTATCTCATCCCTATTATCTGCGTGCTTTGCATTTATCCGGTCAAGCGGTCAAATTTAATATTTCAACTCCATTGAAATTGAAAATTTGCCAACTCTCTCCCTTAGGCCGTGCCTGCAAAAATGCCGAAGACACATGACAAACTCCGAAATATCTCAAACAGACAAGGCTTGTCCAAGTTTGTTGCAATTTATTAGTGGGCTAGGATTTTATTTAATTCCAGTTATTTTTAGTTGACCCCGGTATTTTACCCGGCCTTATAGAATCGAGTTTACAGTAATTTGGGCTCGTTCATTAGTTCAAGTTTATTCATATTATGTCAAACTAAGGCCGCTCGTACACCAGCACGACGCGACCGCGACTTTTTGTCGCTTATAGGTCGCGCACGAGGTTACAGATAGATATGTCTTCACCAAAGATACGGCGACGCGATCGCTACACGACGCTAATCCCTCGTTATAAATATAGTCGCGGTATCGTAGCTGACCCATGGTGCTCGTATACCAACACGACGAGACCGCGATTTCTTGTTGCGTAGAAGTCGCGGTACGAGGTTACGGATAGAAGCGCCCTCACCAAAGATACGGCGACGCGACCGCTACGCGACCTGTGAGCTACTGATCTCGAGCGACTCAACTCGCCAGTCGTCACGGAACAGCGAATCACAGAACACAAATAAGCAGCGAAGTGACAACCAAATTTGTGTTCTGTGGTGACAACAAATGTATTTTATGTTTTCGAAATGAGCGAAGAAGCGAATAATATCAAATTAGTTCAACTTGTGGAGAAATATCCATGCCTATATGACTACAAATCACCGGAATATTCCAGAAGGGATATCACTGAAAAAGCTTGGGCTACAATTGGAGATGAAATAAATTGCACAGGTAAACAATGAAGTTTATTGGTTTATACAGATAAACTGCGCGGTTAAACACAATATTGCCACTGCCAAGGCAATGATGCCCTATCTGTAATGAAATAATCACTAAGGTAATTACGTAAACCAATTGGATTTCTGGTCAAGACATTGTTCTCTTTTTCTATTCCACTTGGTCTAGGTACTATATCATCCCTTTCGTTTGGAACTGTACTCTGGTACATTCGACCTTCCCGTTGGCGTATGAAATTGTGAAGGACACAACAGCATGAGATAATATGGGTTATAGTAGTTGTATTAGTACAAAGTATTGCGTTTTGAAGCACTTGAAATTTTTGGGACATCATTCCAAAAGAGCATTCAACGGTCTTTCGACCTCTACTAAGTCGGTAATTAAAAATTCGTCTTTTGTTATTTAGTGTCCGTTGTGGATACGGTCGCATCAAAAATTTTTTGAGAGGGAAAGCTTCATCGCCAACAAAAAAATATGGAAATTTTTGTTCACTTGAATCATGTGGTAACATTTTATCTTCAGGAAGGTCTAATCTTTCTGTTTCTAACCATCGTCCTAATCTTGATGCTCGGAAAACTCCACCATCACTATTTCTACCTGCAAAGCCTGTTTCAATGGTTGTAAACAAACCATCTGCATCACTACATGCCATTAATATGAATGAATGGTAATTTTTATAATTAAAATTTGTTGAACCAGATCTCGGAATTTTTCTTATTTTTATGTGTTTGCCGTCGAGAGCTCCTAGACAATTTGGCAGATTCCATAGTTCCAGAAAGCGATCCGCAATATTCTTCCATCTCTCTTTATTTGGTAAGGGCATATACTCAGGCTGGAGAGCAGTCCATATAGCTTTGCTCGTTTCAGCAACAATTTGCGAAATAGTCGAATCGCCTCTCACAAAATGGAACGAAAGGCACCTGAAGGTACTGCCTGTTGCCAAATACCTAAAAATAAATATTTATATATGTAGATGCAAATTTATCTCAGAAAAATGTTGACGCGATGTTCCCCAGAACATGCGCGGAAAAATACGTTTGGTATGATAGTAAAGGCGAAAATTCATGTGGCGATTTTGTCGCCGAAAACCAGCGATTTTGTCGCCCAAATGAGTATACTGTCATTTGGACCGTTTTGGGCGACGTCGTCCGTGTCGCTGGATTAATCCAGCATTCCAACGACAACTGATGACATACCTCTGACAGCAGTGACAGCCGCAAAAATTAAAATTGGTTCAAGCACTGACGTGAAGTAAGGAGCTTTTGCGCTCATATTCTATTGTCTATTCATCTCTATTGGACAAATTCAAATGAAAGTAGATAATATTATCCTATCTAATATGTCTTCGACCAGAAATTACCATTGTTGTGTGCCCAAATGCAATTCATGGGCGAAAAAAATGCCAAAATGTATAGGTTTTATTCTGTACTGGTTTTATTCTGTCCAACTTCCTGTGAAATTTACTAGTATAGGTTTGTGTATTCAATTCTTACCTCCGGAAAACCAAATATAAATATAATTATTGAAACTGCGTTAGGAAGATAACTAATAGACCGAAGAGTACTCAACTTGGAACTACATCATCTTCAAACAGAGTACAAGGAGGTACCTCGAAAGAGAACTGAGGAAGGATGTATCGATGACTTGCTGTGTTGAAAAACCTCATTCAGAAGAATAAATAAGTATCACCCAAGCACCCTTGAGTTAGTTGAACAGCAATAATAATTTTAGTAGTATACTTGGTTGTGTACATTGTTAACAGACCACCTAACACTTGTGCCATTGATATATTCGGGTTATCTACAAAGAGTGATATCTTGAACAGTGACAGTGCTTTGAAAAGTTTCACAGGCATAAACAATTTTGATATTTTCAATTGAATAGAAGAGATGGTCATCAAAACTCTTGGAAACAAAACAAAAAAAAAGCAATTTTATTATACCTCAAACATTACACTTATTGTTAATAATTATTTTCACATAATAAATATGTATCATATCTTGAAAAATCATTTTAATTATGGATAACTGTTATACCACAGCTTTATCTGGATCAATTAGACACTATATGTATCCTCATAAATGAATTAGAACAGCATGCACCTGAACTTGAATTAAAACATCAGTAATATGTTTACACCTGCTCCATGCTGCGACTTTACAAGAATATACCATACTTTTTTTTTAAGTTTACCGTTCTCCACATTAATATGGGCCATCAATTTTATGTGATTCTGAATTAAGGGCACTACTTTGTAAATATAAGGAACAAATGTCTATAAAAATGGGACCACAATTTGTTTTGTCATACATGATCTACATTTAGAACCTCTTAGTCTTCTCCTTCTACAAGGATTCTAGAATTAGGAGTTGAAGCTCCTATATGTACTCCAGAAATTGCATCGTCTTGGAAGTTCCCATTTGTTTTTCTTTTGCGATTTAATACATTTATATAATTATTAGAGATAACTGTAGTACTTTCGGAACTCATTTTGTACCTAAATATGTATTAGGTTGTAACATTTAAATTCAATTAGGTTATGTTTCTGTCAGTTCAAAATAATCTGTCGTGGCGATTTTGTCGCTCCATGAAATATAGGGGAAGGGAAATTTCGAGCGACAGTCGCTGGTTTTGAACGAAAAAATCGTCGAAATTTTGGGCGACAAAATCGCTGGTTTTCGGCGACAAAATCGCCACATGAATTTTCGCCTTAACATTTTTATGTAGGGAATAATACGAAACTGAATGGGAAAATGTTTTTCCAGTTGCAGGAGCCAAAGAAAAATGGAAAAACCTACGATCAGTTTATGTTCGTAAACGAAAGCCGCCTCCAAGCGGGTCAGGAAAGAAACAAGTGAAACCATATTATTTGAACAATTTTATGGAATTTATCATTCCGTTCATCAAAACGCAAGTGACGGAACTTGGAAATGTGCCTCTCCCTTCGCCACCAGATTGCAATAACATTGAGAGCGATATACCTAACGATGAAAATGCAGAGGCAGTGGCAGACATTGTAACATTAGAGGCAGATAAACCACAAACCCCCGTGGTGAAAAACGTTTCCGCAGAAGTTTCTGTATTAAAAAAAAAGAAGAAAAGCACATTAAATGAAGTAGATAAGACGTTCATGGAGTATTATGCAGAAAAGAGGAAAAGAGGAGATTGTTCCGGAATTTCCGATAATCCGAGAAGAAAATTTTTAGAAAGCCTGCTCCCTGAGATCGATGAGATGCCGGAAAAAACTTTCAGACTTTTTAAACGAAAGGTTTTCCAATTAATTGATGATCTTAATAATAATTCAAACGAATCAACCTCTCAATCATCAGTTTCCCACTCCTTGCCTTCTAGTAATCCAACCTCGCTATCATCAACCTATGCAACAAGCCCGGAATCAATCCATTACTCTACTGACCTGTCGCCCTACCGGCCATCAGATTCTTCTCATTCGTTGCTGTCTAATAATTATAATTTTCATTCTGTAACCCTCTCTTCTAATCATGGCGACAACAATATTTTCACACCGTATGATATTTGATTTTTTCAAAAACAATAATAAAGTTTGTTATAAGTACATCTTGTTTAAATATTTCATAAAAATAAACTTACCTCAAAGTAATTAGCAGTCTTTCTTCAACGCCAACACTGCATCTGTAGTTTGTATCCAATTTTTGAATGGCCGGAGATACCGCAGTCAATAATACATTGAACGTTTCCTTCGACATCCGGTAAAACGATTGAAATCTGTCTTCATCACATAAAAATTCTTTTGCCAAAATAAATATTCTCCGCTCTTCATTAGTTCTTATGTACGGGTGAATCCAATATCTGCGTTTTCGCTTTCTATTCTTGTAATAATAATAAGCCATCATTATATCTTCGTCTTCACTGCTTGACATTCTCAATGAAATGCAGATTTTCGTCTTTTTCATTACGTTAAAAAGTATCGTCGCGGTATCGTAGCGGTCGCGTGGTTCTGGTATACGAGCAGCCTACGCGACAAGAAGTCGCGTTGTGGTTGCGTCGCGGTCGCGTTGCGGTCTCGTCGTGTTGGTGTACGAGCGGCCTAATTGATTTAAGTTAATTGTGTGAATAATTTGTCTTTAATATTTTGATTATGGCTTTGTGGAAACATTTTCCGAACATTTTGAAACTACTACAATTGTTCATGCAATTATTCGTGATAAATTGAAAGACCTTATTCATACGAATATAAATCTTTACAGGCGCTAATACACGAGTGTTTTAATCGAATGTCGTTTTCATGCTCTTCATCAACAATATATTTGCGTCTAATGAAACGACACCGGATGGCGAAAAGAAATATAAAATAATTGGATCAAACCTGGCCCAATCAGAGAAATAGAGGGAATATCCCTCTATTTCTCTGGGTCCAATACTCATGACGTAATGGATACGCTGGATACGCGACTAAAAAAATGATATCTCAATACTCCGTCGTGGACAGGTTTCTTCATCGCAGAGGGTCGGAGTTCGTAAGTATTCTCTATAGGTGGCGCTAGTGAGGTTCTTTCCCTAGCAGTTCTCGACCGATAGATATGAGTTTCCTAGAACCTAGAACGCCGGCAGTTTTCTTTCAGTGTTTGGCTAAGTCACACTTCACACTGATGATTGGTAATAACCATAAAGCATACATTAATTCTTGGCAAGCACCCTCCAATCCCGAAGAAGCTGCTCGTGCTCATGCGCCACGCGTGTTTACAAATATCTTGGACGAAATTTGAATAGACTGTTCAGTCAAATTTCGATTTTGACAGGACCGAAGATATTATTTGTAAATTCTCGTGAAATATGGATTAGTTGGATGTGAGATCTTACTGTTATGGACGGCTGTAAGCAGTATTTTGTGCACTTGAATAACTTTTCCTTCAAAATTCAGTGCATAATTTTTAAGGGAAAAATCAATATCAACATTACCTTTTGCGTAAGTTTTATTTCCACGATGAACAATTCCTATCAAATTGCGACAATAAGCATACAGTTCATTGTATTAAGATGTTGTAGAAGGCTCATCCATTGAAAAGAAACCGATTAGTGTATTGTATGCTAACAACTATACGACATGATTATTCTGGAAATCATATAGCTAATCTAGGGACACAAATATAAGCTATTTACCATTTGGGAAACAAATAATTAGATTTACCATAATCAGGTTTGAATATTGCTTTCATCCTCAATAGCTGAATTATTGCTTATTCATATATCATCCATATATATTAGCCACCGAACAGATGATTTGATCCTGCATATATTATTATAAGAATTTCTCTAGGTATGGAATATGGTAATAATGTTATATTGTAACAAATCATTTGATAAATAATGATTTCTTATAGTTAGATATCATTTTCATTTTGTAATTATTTTAGGTCAACTCATTTGATATCTGCAATTATGTATTAACTCAGAATATTGAAAGTTTACAGACATTTCCACTTATTAATTTGTATTCCAAGAATATGAATATATGTTAAATGCATGAAAAAATTGGTTTTCATAGGTAACGGAAACAAAGTAATTGTAAAAATGAAAATCATTTATTTAGATACCAATATACATATATTTTATACTTTCTACCAAGTGAATAAAAAAATTGTATACCACTCAAGTAGTAATTCAAACACAGGAAATACTTTCAAATAAAACTATATATTAACATCATTCTTAACTTCAAGAGCGATCAAGAATACCATTTATTTTGAAATTTACATTACATGCATCAAGCATTAGTACATCAAGCAGCATGCAATAATATTTTTTTTTGTGTTTGGCCCACCATACCACCCCACCATATAATCATGGACGGTTCCTGAAACACTACACAGACGATAAACATATGGATCATAATTGAAACATGATTACTAACTTTTTCCATTGAAAAAAAGTCTTATATACTACTTCTTCGTTGGAAAATATGCTTCTTGGTTTTTCCTCCATAGTCCTAGGTATATCATCATTTTAAAAGTTATTGTTGAATTATCATGCCATTCTAGTAGGTATAATATTAGTAACATCGGGGCCTTCATGCATATTTATATTGTTAAGCGTACTAAGCAACAAGCATTGGAAATTTAAGAAACATGTACCTGAAACTCTATGGGAAAACAACAAATACATACAAACATGTTATATTACTACGTGACCTTTTACTCCCATATTTTGAAATATTCTGCTACTGGAAAAATGGAAATTTGTTGTTAAAAACTCCTATTATATAATACATGCTGTCATCCAAACACCCCATGTTAAAGCATAGCTATCACCTACATGCATTGTTTAATTACTAAAAGATTGGCCAATCACCTCTCTGGGTCCCTAGAACTTTTCAAAACTATACATAAATGCATAAAAAATTACCAAAAGATTATTTACTTTCCACGTTTGCATTAACTCTACTTTTTGCATGGATAATATAATTGCTTATCAATTTTCCTTTTTCTACATCCAACATTTTCTGCACTTTTCTGATGTTCATAGAAAGCATTGTAAAATTTAGAGAAACTTGCAAAATCTACTAATTTGAGATCTTCACATAATTTTTTATGCATAATCTATAAATATACAAGCTATTGGAAATACTACCAAACTTCCTACTCAATAACAACTTGGGTACCTCACGTTTACTACTTTCATCATTAGGAACATTTAAATTAACTTTTTTTTCATTTTCCTCCAAGAAACGATCAACTTCGGATTGGTATTGGACCTTACTAGTAGAAGGTTCATCTATACATAAGTTGAAGTCATCAGAATCTCCACCTGAAACAGACTCGCTTCTCTTTTCGATCAAAGCAACTGCATGTATATGTTTGCACAAAGCTGTTTTCACAGCGTATTCTGAACACTCACATTTGAATCTGTGTATGCAGATTTTACACTTCTCACAGTACGAAGCTCTACATCCCTCATCGCAAAGTTCACTATATGAAATTATGTAATATTTGTCTCCTGTTGAACTTGATTCAACTTTGAATTCTCCTGAATCTAACCGAGTTACCATATGCTGGACAACATTTTCAGCTCGATCATGTGCTTCTAGATTGACTCTATGTTGATACGAATTAGCAGATGGTCTTTCAGTTTCGATTATTTTTTTCCACATTTTGTCATTTACCAATTCTTCCAATATATCCAGCAACTTTTCCACTCTGAAAGTTCAACATACACTTTTAGTAATTATTATTAAACAATTTCACCACTCACCGAATATTCTGTTTTGCTTTCAGTTTATTATATTTTAAAACTTTATTCAAACTTTCGATTGCCATGTTTGTATTAATTCCACAATTCTTCCTATAGCAATGAGCCCACATGTGTATCCTTCCGTCGCTCTGAAAATAATATCTGAAAAAAATTATTTATCAAAATGACGATGTAGATGTAGTCCCAACATTGTTACTCACCTCTGTAAATAGTTGAGAAATGCAGTTTCCCCTTCTTCTTCCAAGTGCTTGAAATATTTTATTTTCAACTCCCTAAATGTTGACTCGTCCATCTCAGTCAAGATTCTTCTCATTTCCTTCTTCATAGCTTTCTTATTTTCAATTTTTTTTAATTTATTCCTTCCTTGTTGGTTCCAGTTTTTTATTATATGCCATGTGCATAATAATCTTCTGGGTTTATTTTCTGTAGTCATCACTTGGGTCCATGCATTGTAATATTTCACATCATCATCTGACATGATGTATTTAGCTTCAATATTTCCTCCTACTCTGGTTTTTAGTGCATGGAAAAAAGTTTGTTGGATCTTCTGATCCCTTCTATTGGAGAGTAAGAAAGCGACAGGAAATCCTATGTTCCTTTCATCTTTAACTAGCACTATGGTTAAATCCCAGTTTTTCCTGTTAGTCCCATGAGTTCCGTCTATGCAAATGATTCTACTGAACTCTTTGAGCTTCTTCTCCATGAGATTATTCATGAAGCCCAGAGCAAAATCTTGGTTTTCCAACTCAGGGTGGTTTTCACCTAAACACATGATGAATAAAATACTAATCACACATATTTGAGAACCACTCACCAATTTGTTTGAATAGAAACACCTGATTTTCTTCTTGGATATTCCACTCTTGAACTTTCAAAATTGTAGCGATCATGTCATCTTCATGTCGCCTTTTATCAACATTAAATTTCCTCATGAGATATGCTAAATCTCCACGAGTTAGTATATTTAATCTACTCAGTTCTGTATTCCTTGTAATTTTTGCATCTCTGAGGATTCTATCTGTAGTAACTCCATCATTCAATTTGTTGACGAGCATTTCTTGCTCACTTTTCGTCAACCGTTTAGATCTTAATTCATTCTCATGCCCCACATGTGTTTCAGTAAAGCATATGATCACTCCTAAAAATAAATAATGAGCCTTGGATAAGTAAAATAATTCAAATAACTACCAGTACTGCTGATTTTAGCTTCAATTCTTGAGGGACAGATTCCAGATATTTTGATGCTGCCTCCCCTTTTCATTCTTCTTTCAGAACAATTGCTGACAAATCCTAAATAGAATAGAAATTAATATATCATTTAGAACACATTAATAAGTAACCAACCTGTGGTATTACTACGATTACAATTATAGTGCCGTTGTTCTCCATAATTAGTCTTGCAATTTTTTTCACAAACATAATCAATATTTCTATTATCTAGATTCCTCCAAGCTTCAAACTCTTCAATTGTCTTGAAATCCAAGGTAGTCTCTACTATATTCAACGTATGGTATTGCTTCAAATGGTGGATCAATTCTTTTCGAAATTGAAATGGTTTTTTATTATTTTCGCAGCATATTGGGCACTTAATATGTTTTCGTAAGGTATTGGTAATAATATTGTGGAATTCTTTTAAATGCCGAGTCTTTGACGATACTCTGCCAAAATTTTTACCACACACTTGACAACTGAGTTTGTTATCGCTGAAAAGTAAATATACTTATAATTCCTTTCTATTAATTAAAAAGCAACTTACTTTTGCTCCTCCATATTCCTGGGTTTAATTATTTCACTGAAATACAACCAATCGATTCACAACCTATAATAAATATAAATCCAACGAAACGATTGAAATACAATCGATGTCAACAGGATAGTTAGTATTAGTAATAACTTGTATATTAAGGAATTACTCTGAATAAGACAACTCGTTGTCGATTGACAATAGCTGAATGGCATCAGAAATCGTATTCCAGCCAATTTCGCGGTAAAATATCTCCAACACAAGGAGAGCGGAGCGCATGAGCAGGAGCAGCTTCAACGGGATTGGAGAGTGCTCGCCAAGAATTAATGTATGCTATAACCATAAAACCCTGGGTTTGTGTCTGCCGCTGAATGATACTTTCCTCTTTGGGGAGCACTGAGCGATGAGGTGATCTAGCACGGCCACGCGGAATATTTGTTGATGGTTAAAATCAATAAATATTTCACCGTGTGACGTGTGTCTTCTTTTAGTTTTTATTATACTTTGTTTTCTAGAGTTGGAGGTATTTTATATCATGAGTAACGAATTTTGAATAGAACCAGAAATAAATATAACATGTCTCTTATCGGTAGATAAGATGACATGTATGAACACAGATCATGAAATTCATACTTACAAATACGGACATTAATTTTCGATTACAGCATTCTGTGAAAATCATGTCATGATGACATATTAAATTATAACGTAAATTTTCCGGCTCATCTTTTCCTTCTTTGATACAATAGAAACTGAAGCATATATCTATGTGAGATGATAGCCCTACAAAAGGGTACTGTAGCGGTCTTAAAACATCTGAAGTTCTGAATAATCATCGATTGGATCGGCCAAACCTATTTTTGAAAAAAACCCTCCTGTCTTTACGAGCAACGACATTTTCATTTCTAATTTAAATACTGAAGGTATTTCTAAGAACAAAAAGCCGTTTTTGTAATAACGAACTTAACCGAGATAGTTATCACCAAAACCTACTCTGAAAATTTCGACTTTCTAGCTCATTCCGTTCAAGAGTTATCGTGTTATAACGGCCGGCCGGACAGAATCGTTTATTATAATTTTTGGTGCTCTTATTCCTTGGAACAGAGTGCTTATCAATTTGCCCAAATGTCTGTAATTTTCGAAATTTTGGATGAAAATGGTCTTAAACGATTTGGTTCGACTCACTGATCACGAATCCGTGGTCAAAATCGATTCTGTCCGGCCGGCCGTTAACACGATAACTCTCGAACGGAATGAGCTAGACATTTGAAATTTTCAGAGTAGGTTTGGGGCATAAATATCTCGGTTGATTTCGTTACTGGGCAAAATCGGCCGGATGGTTTCGGAGTAACAGAAAAAATAATTTTTTTTTACATTAGAAATTTCGAATTCAATTTTTTTTAAGATACAATTTCATCATAAGAATCTACTAATATTATTTTCAACTCTAACAAGCTAATACTTTCGGAGATATCATTTTGCAAAATTTTAATAATACATGGAACTTCTATATTTCCACGGAATTATATATGTCTGTGTTCTATCTGTTTGCGTCAGCTCTCGTTTGGTCCAGTTTGAAAGATAAACGTCATTAATGTCAAATGAAACTGAAAGTGTATTTTTGGAGAGTTTGGTTGATGGAAGCATGTAAACAATTTGAAATTTGGATTCCATAAATAGAACTGGCCATTACATTTACTTAATTTTTGAGAATGACTCCTGATAGTTTTGAAACACTTGTAGCCGAAATTGGACCGTCATATAAAGATAAGATACAAAGGGATTTTAATTTCTTTTATAAAATGTAGTTCTATCTTAATAATCCAATGGTATCATTCCCAACTCTGAGAAACCAAATCTTTCAGAGATATGATTTCTCAAAGATTGGACAAGAGCGCCAAAGCTCCTGTCCACAGAGCTTTCCCTAATTCATAAAAAAAATCGAAAATTACAGATCTCAATCAAAAGAATATGTTGGCTAATTTTAATTGAATCATGAGAGCCCTCATGGCTGCTCAATCTTAGACGGAGGTTACACGGTCAATCTGCCATTAATATCTCATCAGTTCAGTTCGTGACCTTGATCACGATGAGACTGATGTGGATATATGGACTGCCGAAGCCATAAACCCATCAGTTTCCCGTCAATCTGATATCAATCCATGATTGATGTGAGACTGAAACATGACTGATACCAGATTGACCGTTTAACCTCCGTCTAAGAATAACTGTCAGTGCTGTGGTCACTATGGATACGGCATGATACGGTACAATACAAACATAAGTGTATGTTTCATTTGCTTTGTACCTGTAATTTGCTATTGTGAAATTAATTAAGAGGTCCGAAATTCATAAAAGTGTGTAGAGGTCGACGAAAATATGTAATATGCACCTCGGCGACAAACTGCCTATTGTCTCGCTTGCTTGCTATCCTCGGCTCCGCCTCGGATAGCAATTTGCAGAACCGATTATAATATGTAGATAGGTTCGTCCTTGGTACAATAACTATATTACCTAGTCAACAGAACTAATTAGTTGTCCTTTTTGCGCGCGTGTTCCGCAATGAACAGCGTGCTATCATTTCGTCACAATGTCTGTATTTTTCGATTTTTTTTACGAAAATGGTCTCAAACGATTGGGTTCGACACCCTGATGAAGAATTCGAGGTCAAATTCAATTCTGTCCATCCGTCCGGCCGGCCGGTCCAGACGTTAACACGATATCTCTCGAACGGAGCGAGTTAGAGCGTTGAAATTTGCAGGGATGGTTGCAGTGTAAATATCTCGGACAAGTTCGTTAATGGGCAAAATCCATTTAGCTGTTTCGGAGTTACGGCCATTTATAGTGAAAACGTTTTTCAAGAATATTTCCGAAACCTATCACTCGATCTATCTGAAATTCAGCATAAAATTGTAGAATCATGACCTTTATATGCCTGCGAAGTTTTGTATTGATCGAATGACTATAAACTAGAAAAAAAAATGTTAAATATTTGAAAATCAAATTGAAATTTTGTTTTCAGTATAACTCGAAAAATACTCATCCGATTGAATTGAAACTCAGTGGTTAGATGCGAAGTACTAATGGAAACACTTGTGCGAAATTTTGTGGGAATAGCATGAGTAGAAAAAATTAAAAAATTTTTAACTATTAGCGGAATATTTTGCTTGAAATTCCGAAACAAAATATCGGAATGAGTTCAGTTTTGGCACTTCGGTGACGAATTATGACCTCTTGGGATGTGCGAAATTTCACTGGGAACAGACTACTAGGAGCCTAAAAAAAAAATTTATAATTTGTAACTCCCAAACTCGACAAATTATTTCATTTCGAATTTCTACATGGAATATCTGTAACATCTGGAGATCAGATTTCATTCCGGAGTATTTTTTGCGCGTTTATCTGAATCAAGTCGATATGTACGAGGGCAACTGATTAAAATATGGACCACTTACTAGCATCGCAAATGAATTAATGCGTAAACGATGTGTGGAATTTTAAATTGGTTTTCAAAATTTGTCTGAACTGTGTTACTGCCTCTTTTGGGCATTTTTGCGCGTATGTTCTGGGGAACATCGCGTTATAGTTTTGCCCAAATGTCTGTAACTTTCGAATTTTTTGACGAAATTGGTCTCAAACGATTTAGTTCGACTCCCCGATGAAGAATTCGGGGTCAAATGTGATTCTGTCCGTCCGGCCGTCCGGCCGTCCGTTGCCACGATAATTTAAGAACGAAAAGAGCTAGCGACTTGAAATTTTCAGGGTGGGTGGCGCATCGCAATACGACGAACAAGTTCGTTAATGGGCATAATCAGCCCAGTGGTTTCCTAGTAATAATTTTGTTTTCAACCAATATAAATCCGATCGAATTGAAACTTGGTGAGTAGTTGTATAATATGAACCTAAGCACGTTTGTGAAATTTTGGGCGAATCGTATGGCTAGAAAATTAAAAAAAAATTATTAAAAAATATTTTTTTTGTCACGATAACCTGAGAACGGAAAGAGATAGCGGCTTGAAAATTCCAGGTTATGTTGTGCATATGAATGCCACATTTGAGTTTGTTTATGAGCATAATCGACCAAACGGTTTCAGAGTTATAGCCATCTGAAATTTGGTGGATTTTTGTTCCTCAATAACTCGAAAAATACTGAACCGATTGAATTCAAGCATGGTTATTAGTTGTAGAATGCCAACGCGAAAATGTTTGCGAAATTTGGTGAGGATAGCATTTGTAGAAAATTTTTAATAAATCATTGAGAATAAAAATTAAAAATTCTATATATCAGTAACTATACGTTTGCAATTGCTGAAATTTTGCAAGAGCGTTCATTACCTAACTCTACTGCCAAGTTTCAAGTTTTAACACGATCGGTTGAATATTGTTGGAGATTCGAGCATTCTTGTGTGAGTTCAGTAGATGGGTGACCGTTGCCTCGATAACTTTCGAACCAAAGGAGATAGGGACTTGCAATTTTCAGGGTAGGTTGCGTATCCGAAAGGGAGAGTTGAGTTCGTTTTTGGGCATAATCGGTTTAACGGTTTCCGAGTTATATCCACCTGGAATATTGTTTCCTTGATAACTCAAAAAATAAATATTCGATTGAATTGAAGCTTGGTAACTAGTAGTAGAAAATCAACACAAAGACGTGTTTAAAATTCTGTAAGAACCGTACTCCTATAAAATTTGAAAAAAATGACGAAAAAAAAAATTTTAAGAAACGCGCCTCCAGAAAATCAAAAAAAAATCACGAAAAAAAAAATTGGTTCAAGCACTGACGTGAAGTCAGAAGCTTTTGCGCGTATGTTCTATTGTCCATTCTTCTGTAATGGACACCCTTAATCGAATTTACCATGGTTAATTATGTCGTCCATTCTCCTGTATTGGACACTTAATTCGAATTTACCATGGTAAATTTGAATTAAGAGTGTCCAATACAGGAGAATGGACAACATAATTTACCATGGTAAATTCGATTAAGGGTGTCCAATACAGAAGAATTGACAATAGAACATACGCGCAAAAGCTTCTGACTTCACGTCAGTGCTTGAACCAATTTTTTGTTATTCGGATAAGCAGACGAGAAATAATTTAACTGCTCGAGTTTTATCGGGAAGATGCGATATCTCCTGAACCACTAGTGTTGGAGAATCGGAGTTTTTTGTGACTGACCAGATGGCCATAAAGTGACAAAAAAAATTTTCAAAAATTTTAAAATTTTGTTTCCACGATAACTCGAAAAATACGGATCTGATTGAATAGAAACTCAGTAGTTAGATGCAAAAGACCAAAGCAAACACTTTTGCAAAATTTCGTGAAGATCACGTGACATGAAAAAATTAAAAAAATTACTTCTATTTTGTGGAATACTTTGCTTGAAATTCCGAAACCTATATTTTTGAGGTTCATGCTGCCCTTTCCGGGCATTTTTCGTTATGCACATGCGCAGATGAGAAGTAATTTAACTGCTGTAGTTTTCGTCAGAGAGGATTGGGGTTTTGGAGTCGCGGATGCTATTACTCCATAGAATACCCTGGTGAGGGTCTGCGCATGCGTGGATTAAAAATGCGATATATCCTGAACCACTAGCGTTGGAGAATCGGAGTTTTTTTTAAGGTGTGTGATTTTGAGAGGACCTTCAACCGCGAGTAGATTGCGCATGTGCAGAAGAGAAGTGACTGTTTTTGGGTTGTATGGGTTATGTTGGGAATGCTGAGCGATATTGTGAGGTTTTAAAATAATATTTATCGCAATTCAGTGCACGGACTAGTCAGTTTGGTTCCCCAAACTGACTAGTGCTTGCACTGAATCGCAATAAATATTATTTCAAAACCTCACAATATCGCTCAGCACTCCCAACATAACCCATAGCGTTGTTTCCGAGTTGAAATGTCTGTATGGTGGCCCTGAGGCAAATTAATAAATAACTATATTCGGTAGATCTATATTAAAATACGTTCGGATTTGGAGAAGAGGCAATTGCGTTCCTAACGGAGGTCCCATAACCGCAATTTTTTTCGATCTACGGTAAAGCTAACAGCCAAACTGTATTGATAGCTATATTTGTTGAAGGAACTTGAAAAAAAAAAAGCACTGACGTGAAGTCAGTACTCTTTGGCGCGCGTGTTCACGGTGGCTAATTTGAATTGAATGATGAGTACTACCTTTTGGGTAGATCTTCGGCTCGCTCTACCTACAGTAGGTAGAGCGAGCCGAAGATCTACCCAAAATGTAGTACTCATCACTCAATTCAAATTAGCCACCGTGAACACGCGCGCCAAAGAGTACTGACTTTACGTCAGTGCTTTTTTTTTTTGTAAATTTAATCCGAAGTCGACATTGCCAAAGGGAAAAATAGAAACAAAGCTCTTTATATTTTGAAAAATCCCCATATTTATTTTTCGTTTTTAAGTAGGTACCTACTTATAATTTTCATTTAATGAAAAAAGTTGAAACGGTAAGTTTGAAATGCGACGTTCAACAGATATTCAATAAATAATACTCTATTTTCGTTTGCAGAAGAATTTTCCATTGCGTATTAAACGCATAGTATCTTCGTGAAACCCACCGCTAATTTAATATGTCTATGACTCTATGCTATTTATAGAGTTCGCTGGTCATAGACTCATATAGTTTAATTATGACGTTGGATATTATATGATATCATTGTTTTAATTTATATGACAAGAATTGGAATATTCAAGGAATTTGTGGGTAGGCGATGATGAAATTTGGTATGATCTTATAGTGGATATTGAGTGAATATCAAGTTGAAGTTCAGTGTTTAATATTCAGGAATAGCGGCAATTTATGTTTACAAATGCTGCATTAAGATTACTGAGAACTTTTTCAACACTTGAGTGAATATATAAGTTTTCTCAAACAATTTCAAGCACATTATAAAAATTTTCGATAATTACACAATAAAAATTCCAGTAAGAGTTTCTGTGTTCTACACGTAAAGAATATACATGAGTGTATTAGCACATTGTAAGTGTTTTTAATTTGATGAGAGGAATATATGGTCAAAATTAATGTACAACTTAAAGACTCATTCTGTATTCTCCTGAGGATATAGTTATAATTTATGATATAGGTACCTAAACTCAAATTAGAAGTAATTGATATGAATACTGCATTGTGAATTTATTGATTATCACAAGTATCATAATAACATCAGAAAATGTTTCTTATTTTACGTTGGTTTTTCTGTTTAACGCTGAAAGTACAGGAAGGATAACTCATAGAGACGCGGATTACACTTATAGCAAACACTGAGGGTTTCTGCGAACCACTTACATAGGGTTTTCAATCTTTGCCTTTTCACAACTGCCATGAAAGCCCCTTTATCCGCAGAATGTTGATGGGAATCGAACAGAACAATCTGTAATAAATTGATCCAAGATTAGAATTTTCATGAACAGTCAAAAGATATTTGAAATTATACAACTAATATTAGGAGTTTGAATTTCCAAAAAAATAATAAATCAATTAGTTTTTGCCTCAATGAAATACTTGAAATCTCCAAAATTGATACTCTTTTGAAGGTTACTATCCCTTTAATCCCAAAACTTTTTCATCGTACGCCACTGAGCATTTTCTATAGTATGATTTCGTTATACGTTTTCCGTAAACTGTCATTTTAAGCAAAAAAGATGCTCTAACTAATGTAAAGAATTACAGACGAATATTTTCATCACCTTAGTGTTTTCTCAAAGATTATTGAGAAAGTGGTTCCAAATTGAGTTTTGCTTTGTGCGCGCATGTTCTAGGGAACAGCATGCTATCATTTCACCTAAATGTCTGTAACTTTCAATTTTTTTGCCGAAAATGGTCCCAAACGATTAGGTTCGACACACTGAGTTCAAATTTGATTCTGATTTGAAACATTCGAACGGAAAGAGATAACGACTTGATATTTTCACAGTAAGTGGCACGTCCAAATACGGCTGAAAAGTTCGTTAATGGGCATAATCGGTCCTACGGGCCGAGTACTAATTTTGTCTTTCTTTAATATAGATCCGATCGAATTGAAACTTGGTAGGTAGTTGTAGAATACTAACGCAAAGAAGTTTGTGAAATTTCGTGAGAATCGTATCACTAGAAAATATAATTTTCAGAGCAGGTTGCGCATCCAAATGCGACATTTGAGTTTGTTAATAGGCATAATCGGCTAAGCGGTTTTGGACTTTTAACCATCTGAAATTTTGTTGTTTGGTTGTACGAATCTGATCCAATTCAAACATGGTAAATAGTTGTAGAATACTGACGCGAAAATGTTTGCAAAATTTCGTGAGGATCATATAACGAGAAAATTTTTAAAAAATCATTGAAAGAAAGTATTAGTCCTTCATCGCTGAAATTTTGCAAGAGCCTTCAAAACCTATAACTTTACAGCCAAGTTTGAACACGATCCGATCTATATTGTTGGTTCCAGCCATGTGTGAGCTCAGTAGCTGGATGGGTGGCAGTTTCCTTGATAACTTTTGAACGGAAAGAGATATCGAATTTTCAGGGTAGGTTGTGCATCCGAATGAGACAGTTAAGTTCGTTGTTAGGCATAATCGGCCAAACGGTTTCGGAATTATAACCATCTGGACCAGCCTTAGGTGAGTTCATCAGTAGCTGGATGTGTGACCGTTGCCATTATAACTTTCGAACGGAAAGGACTAGGAACTGGCAATTTTCAGGGCGGGTGGCGCATCTGAATGGCATAGTTAAGTTCGTTGTTGGGCATAATCGGCCCAACGGTTTCGGAATTATATCCATCTGGAGTATTATTTTCTCGATAACCCAGAAAATACAGCTCCGATCGAATTGAGACTTGTTAACACTTTACTGCGCAACGTAGCATATATGCTACGCTAGCTTTCATACTCTTTATTTCGGCAAACGATTCATATTAGAGAAATCTGTGAAGATTACTTTACTCGTAAACTAATATGTTTCATAATTCATAGATTACCACATAGGTGGAGGTCTATCTAACGGTTAGTGTCAGTTCAAAATACAAATGTTTACAGACAAGTGAGAGAACTAGAATTCGTTTTTTGCTTTCCTGGAGTTTAATTTCGGAGTGAATTAGTGTAAAAAAAATATAGGGAGCTTGAATTAGGTAAGTAGTATTACAAATTCATATTTTCGTAAATATAAAATCTTGCTAGAAGTTGTCAGCGCTTTTTGAATGAACGTTGCATTTATGCTACAATGCCCCGTTGAGCATGAAATATTTTCATTGGAGTGTAGCATATCTGTAATAGTGCCCATTGTAGATCCGACGAGAAGAATTTACATTGTCTTATATTTTTTCAGGAAAACGCATCGAAAAACTAAATTCTGATGCTGGCGGAGCTTGAAATACTTCGCTGATCATTTATCAGAACTCAGTGAAGATAGACAATTATTTTCTCAGATGATGCAGATGACGTGGTTCTTCAAGATTGAGGAAACCTTCTGCCTTGTGATACTTTTCGACATGGACAAAATGCCAATATTGTATAATTTTTCACCGGATCCTCCCAAAGGATCTGATTTCTTGGAAATCATATCACCTGAAGATCCATCAACGTCAGATAACGTAAAAATCATTAGCGATCTCATGAAAAACACAAGAACGCCGAAGAAATCACTGATGTGGAAAAAAAATAATCTGCGTAAGGACCAGAAGAAAGTAAGAGATATCTCATCAAAGCTGGAATGGAGAGATGAAAACTACATACAGAGATATAAATCAGTTAACTGCATTCAAAGCACTTATAAAGTATAGAAAGCACGTAGACAACTTTCAAAAACGACTATAGAGACGGCCACTCAAAGTGCATTGTAGCATATCTGCAACATGAAAAAAAATCAAAAAAATACTAGTTTTTTACATCTGGAATTTTTTTCACTATTTTTCCCGATGTCTGAAAGCATTTCTGGAACTCATATATTTTTTTCGAAAAAAAAATAAGAAGTTGCGCAGTAAAGGGTTTTAACTGGTTTTAGAATATCGACATAAAAACCTATGTGATTTTTTGTGCTTATTGTATCAGTGGAAAATTTTGAAAATATGTTATGTATCTCACGATAACTTGAGAACGGAAAAAGATAGCGCCTTGCAATTTTCAGGGTAAGTTGCGCATGCGAATGCGACATTTAAGTTCGTTAATAGGCATAATAGGCCAAACGGTTTTAGAGATATACGCATCTGAAATTTTTTTGTTATTTCCTCTGTAACTTTTATATATACAAATCCGATCCAATTAAACCTCGGTAATTCATTGTAGATTGCCAACGCGCTAATTTTCGCGAAAATTCATGAATATCGTATCCTCAAGTTACTTGAGGCGTAAGTTTTTTGGTATGTTATTAGACATTCAACAAATTTCAATTCTGATAGAATACATACGTCAGAATTAAAAATTCTGTGATCTTAGACGATTCTCTCATTACAGAAGTCTTTCAATAAAATTGTACGAAATGTATTAATATCTTATTAAAGCTGAGAAAACATTCTATATCGATCAAATTACTAAATTTAATCAAATTTACCATGGTAAATTCGATTAAGAGGGTCCAATACAGGAGAAAGGACAATAGAATTCACCATGGTAAATTCGATTAAGAGTGTCCAATACAAGAGAATGGACAATAGAACATACGCGTAAAAGCTCCTGACTTCACGTTAGTGCTTGAACCAATTTTTTTTTCGTAATTTATTAAAAATTTTCTAGGGGTACGGTTCTTACAAAATTTTACACACGCCTTCATATCGATATTCTACAACTAGTTACCAAGCTTCAATTCGATCGAGTCTATATTTTTTGAGTTATCGAGGAAATAATATTCCTGGTGGGTATAACTCCGAAACCGATGGACCGATTATGCCCAAAAACGGACTTAACTCTCCAATTGGGCTGTGAAACCTACCCTGAGAATCGATGATCACCAGGTTCATGAGCAATTTCATCTCCAATTTCAACAAAAAAGCAACGAACTTCTACCAGTTGATTATTCAGAACTTCAGATGTTCGAAGACCGGTACAGGACCCTAACGTAGGGCTATCATCTCCCATAGATACATGCTTCACTATCTATTATGAATCGACCCGAAAATTTATATACTCGTATTTTGATATGTCATCATGACATTCATGATTTTGAAGGTTTTCGCAAAATTTCAGCGATGCGATGTCGGACTACTGCTTCCTGATATATTATAAATTTGTTTTCAATGATTTTTTTTGATTTTCTAGTAATACGATCTTCACGAAATTTTGTACACATTTTTGCGTCGGCATTCTAGAACTAATTACCATGTTCGAATTGAATCAGCATCGTATTTTTTGAGTTATTGAAGAAATAATAACCAAATTTCAGATTTATATAACTCCAAAATCCAAAACCATTTGGCCGATTATGCTAATTGGGGAACTGAAATGTCGCATTCAGATACGCAATCTACCCTTAAAACTTGCAAGTCGCTATTTCTTTCCGTTCTCAAGGTATCGTGAGATACATAATATTTTTTCGTAAGTTTCGCAAGTTTGCTAGTGGTACGGTCCTCACAAAATTTTAGATACGTCTTCATGTCGATATTCTACAAGTAGTTAGCAAGCTTCAATTCGGTCGAGTCTATATTTTTCGAGTTATCAAGGAAATAATATTCTAGATGGGTATAACTCTGAAACCGTTGGGCCGATTAAAGCCAACAGGGAACTTAACTCTCCCATTCAGATGCGCAACCTACCTTGAAAATTGCAAGTCCCTATCTGCTTTCGTTCGGGAGCGACCTGAACTCTCCCATTTAGATGTGTTTCGTTCGGGAGTTATCGAGGCAACGGTCACCCATCCAGCTACTGAATTCACACAAGGCTGCTCGGATGTCCAACAATAATGATCCGATCGTGTTCAAACTTGGAACTTGGTAGTAGAGTTAGGTTTTGAAGGCTCTCGCAAAGTTTCAGCCATGTCGGATGAACAGTTTCTGATATATAGAATTCTTTTCAATGATTTTTAAAAAAATTTCTCGTGATACGATCCTCACGAATTTCCGCAAAAATTTTCGCGCTGGGATTTTACAACTAATAACCATGTTTGAAGCGGATCGATTTTGTATTTTTCGAGTTATTGAGGAAAAAACAACAAAATTTCAGATGGGGAGATGGGTGTAACTCCAAAACCGTTTGGCCGATTTTGCTCATAATATTACATTCAGATGTACAACCTAACCTGAAAATTTTAATTCACTATATCTTTCCGTTCTCAGGTTATCGTGACAAAAAGAATATTTTTCAATAATTTTTTTAAAATTTTCTAGTGATACGATTCTCACGAAATTTCACAAACGTGCTTAGGTTTATATTCTACAACTATCCACCAAGTTTCAATTCGATCGGATTAATATTGGTTTAAAACTAATTTATTACTCGGAAACCATTGGGCCGATTATGCCAATTAGCGAACTTGTCCGTCGTATTGGGGTGCACCACCTATCCTGAAAATTTCAAGCCGCTAGCTCTTTCCGTTCTCAAGTTATCGTGGCAACGGCCGACCGGACAGAATAAAATTTGACACCGGATTCTTCATCGGGGAGTCGAACCCACCAATCGTTTGAGACCATTTCCGGTAAAAAATTCGAAAATTACAGACATTTGGGCAAAATGATAACGCGATGTTCCCCAGAACATACGCACAAAAAGAAGCTTTTCAATGTTTCGAAAAGTGTTGAGATGAGAAAACGACAAGAACACCCTCAATGATCGACCCACTGGGAAGGTATTCATTAAAAACGATACCAATTCGCCCAATTCTCTTAAAAAATGTATCGACATCGATAGCCACTTTAAAACATCAACAAATAAAAAAGTTCGTACACTTTCCAAGATGGCCGATGATTTATTAATGGCTACATCCGTACCAGTGGCGTAACGTACACCCCCCCCAGACCCCCCATTGGGGGGGGGGTCCCGCGGGGTCTGGGGGCCCGGGAGTTGAACCTTTTATTTAATTTATACTTTATCTTGTTGAGAACCAATTGATAGTAAAAACTAATTTTCTGCTAATGTAATACATGTATTTCCTGGTTAAAATGTTTAATATAGGCGAGTGAAAATGCTCTGGATCGTAATATATCGAAATAAGTAGTATCGATACTTGAATCGTATCGCTTCGAAAGAATCGATACATAAAATATCCAGTATTCACGTGTTAGTGTGCAGTCGAAAAATAAATGATTTCGATTTGTGAATAAGATGTCTAAAAACGTATACAACAAGTACATGTACATCTTACCTATAAAGATCATATAATTTTCAATTAATTCATTGAAATATTTATTATAATAAAACACAATATACTCCTAGTACCTAATTTATTCTCTGATTTACTTTCTTTCATTCATTTCTGACAATTTTAAGTACCTATCTGAACTGTTCCCGGATGCGTTAAATATATAAGATTTATAAACGAAATCCCAGTATCTGTTATAGTCTCAGATCCGAACCTAAATCGACCTTCACCGAGCGGATAATAGAATGAAACATATTTTATAATAAATTTAGTATATTAGAAAAGATACTAAAAATGGGTTGGCTGAAAAAAACCTGGACCGACTATTTTTAATTATTTTTAACAAATTTTGCAACATCAAGATACATAATATTAAAATTTTTATACTGTCTTAAAGTATAAAACAATAAAACGTATAGAATGTGCAGCCGTTGAGTTGCCTATTATTTACCTGGACGAACTACTGGGTTTTCAGGTACAAACTGGTATTTCTGTGGCAGTTACTTTCACTTGATCAGATAATAGAAAAAAAATGTTTATCATCATAAGAGCTGTTTTATTGCGAACACGTCGATATAGGGTTGTCTGCAAAATTTTCGGTCCTTATAGGGGTTCGCGAATTTTAAATGTTTAAATTTTAATGCGAGTGGAAATGTGTGACAGAGAGATCCAAGGTAAGTATACCGTGTAATAATAAAGGACCCAACATTGCAGTCGCACCTGATGGGACCTCAAATATAAGAAAGAGCGCATGCTCGGTATTTATACTGCAGTAAACAGTGAACGTTATTTTGGAGCATCTGACATTTGGGTTAAGTTATTAAATATAAAATAATCTAATATAATACTAAATTATGAAACAATACAACATCAATTAAATCAATATGCTTATATATTGACTTAGAATTATAATAAGATATCTATAATAGAAAAGTTTTTGTACCTCAAAATATGATAACATAAATAATAAAAATATTAATCACTTACTTTGAAATTTTTTTTTATGCTCTTTCTGGAAAAATTATGGAGAAACAAAGTGGATAGGCCAAAATTCAAATTATAAAATAACCCAAAAAATAAACTAAAGATCTTGTATCGCGTTTAAATTTTAATCCAAAACAGCATATAAATACAAAAATAATATTCATGAAAAATATATTCTCATAATTATTTTCTATTCAATATCTGATTCATCAGACGGGTAATTGAGACTCTCGAATTCATGTGGTTCATTACATTCGTTCTCATTTTCTTCTTTTTCGACAATGTCTTAGATTTTAAAAGGAGTTTGATCTCCGATAAAACCTGTTGGTTTTGAAGAATCATCCAAATGCCAACCATAGTTTTCATGGTTTAACTTCGCACATATAGAATCAGTTGCATTAATCCACATAGAATATTCATATATTGTCCCATCAGGTGCGACTGCAATGTTGGGTCCTTTATTATTACACGGTATACTTACCTCGGATCTCTCTGTCACACATTTCCACTCGCGTTGAAATTTAAATATTTAAAATTCGCAAACCCCTATAAGGACCAAAAATTTTGCAGACAACCCTATATCGATGTGTTCGCAATAAAACAGCGCTTATGATGATATTAATTTTTTCTATTTTTCGTTCAAGTGAAAGTAACTGCCATCAAAATACCTGTTTGTACCTGGCAACCCAGTAGTTCGTCCAGGTAAATAATAGGCAACTCAACGGCTGCACATTCTATACGTTTTATACTATAAATCATGACATAAGTCGTAATTTGTCCGGCGCATTTTTTTCATTCTTTTATACAATATAAAGTAAAATATATATCTATGGGAGATGATAGCCCTTCTTAAGGGCCCTGTAGCAGGCTTCGAACATCTGAAGTTCTGAATAATCATCGCTTGGACTTGGACCGGTCAGACCTGGTTTTGAAAGAGACCCTCCTGGCCTTACGAGCAACATTTTCATTTTTGAATTCAAATATTGAAGGGATTTCAGGAGTGAATATCTTCGAAAACTAGCGGAGGCGATTCTTCTCCACGAGATCCCATTCGCCTACAGAAAAGTATTTTTGTGAGAGGAGACTTTTGAAAGGTTATGTATTATTTTTAATTTGTTCGTTTCCTCCTCTTGTCTTTTCATTTTTCAGGTTGAGTTTCGGCTACCTTGGAGAAACCTATCCGTTTTTTGACGAGGGAATCCACATTGAAGAAATATATCCCCATCAATATTTTTAAATTTCAGCAAATTTTGTAAACAATAGTTACAAATCACCACACTCACGGGGAGAAAGGGTTTTTTGCTGAGGTTTTTCCCTAAGCTCTTGTATCATACGTCGAATTGTATGGTACCCCGTTATACCAACCTCTGCTAACACATATACAGCTCTGAGTCAAAAGAATATATAAATATATACTATAAGTCAGTATAAAAATTTTCTTATTATCTTGATGTTGCAAAATTCAAATCATTTTTTGAAAAATACTTAAAAATAGTCTGTCCAGGATTTTTTCAGCCAACCCATTTTTAGTATATTATCTAATATACTAAATTTATTATAAAATATGATTCATTCTACTATCAGCTCGGTGAAGGTCGATTCAGGTTCGCATCTTCTACTATTAGGTGTATTCTGATAGGAGCGGGGCCCGGGGACTGAGGAGGAGTGGGGCCCGGGGACAATCATTGGGGGCAAACACACGTTCATCATTGAAAGATGATGTGATGCAAGCGTGATTATGTTTGAATTCTTGGTCATCGAGTAATTTAAAAGATGAAATTAACAGTAGAGTGATTGAAATTACAAAAATTATGTACACGTACAAATATTTTTGTATGAGAGCGTAATAAATACAGCTTTATACAAAATTATTCATTGTTATCTACCATTTCGTTTATATATTATAATAGTTATTATCATTATTCAGAATTAAGCGAGACGAGACGAGACAACTGATAAAGAGACGAGACGGAGACTTAAACGAGACTTAATTTTTGGGGAATTGGTGAGACCGATACGAGATTTTTTATATTCTCGCCTACTCTCGTCTCATGTGAAGCCCTACTATCTATAAAATGTGCGAATGGTTTAATAGCAAGTAGACGCTTTAGAAGATTTAGTGGAAACTTACTTTGTCCGATTCATCGTGGAAATATAATAAGACGCTTCTAGAGTCTGTTATAAGGATAACATAAAGATCATCATGAGAATGTCCATCTATCCAGTCGAGCCAGTTATCTTTCAAATTTTGAAATAACGATGTGTACAAAGGTTCCAAGTATAGCATACATTTCTGAAAAATATTGAAACTCTAATTAAGATATTTATTATAGTACATGAATCAAATTCAATAATTGTTCAATTTGCAATGGATAATAATGACAATGCAATGGAAGCTGACAGAGAATCAGTTGTTGAAATATAGCAACAGCACTTTTTGATATATACAAGTTGTCCCATATCCACCTGATTATTTTTTTTAATACGAAGTTTTGAGAAATTTGCCAAAACACTTCGATCTTTAATTGGAGGGGGACATCGATTTGCCTTATTACTTATTTTATAGTTGCTATACGCGACGGCAAGTTCTAGGCAATGGCAACTGGTGAGGGGGGTCTGCGAGGCGCCGCCCTACCTAGAAAAATGACGTAAATACATAAACAATTAATTTGTATAGGAATATGAATAGTGCGGAGAAGTATATTTCCTTGCTTTCTTGGTTGCTCTGTCCTGCAGAAGCCAACTAGCAGAAACTCGTGTCGGCGCAGATACCAGCAGAATTAATTTTCTCTGCTCCTTTTTGCGGAATTACCCACTAAACCTTCACATTGATTTGTATATTTTATATTCGTGCTCTTCAAACTGGGTTCAATTAAAATTAAAACATTTTTACCTAGCGACCATCTACAGGGTGTTTCACGAGTGATTGTACAGGCTTTCAATGCAGATGCAGGACATCTTGGTGAGTCTAAATCAGTATCTGAAATATGTCCTAACTATATTCGTTCAAGAGATACAGGACTCTTGAACGCCAGCATGGATCTTAGCAAAAATTTCAGGGAATGAGTATAGGCTTATGCCTAATATTCGCTCGTAATGACTTGTGGATAGCACAGATCCGGACTGAGAAAATTATTTTCTTCATTCCACATCTTGTAATACACCCTGTACATAAAATTTTCGAGAAGTGAAATTTTTCTCAGAATCTTCAATGAATACTCTTCACAACAAGCATATTGGCAATAATGGCACACTTCGTATCAATATTTCATGAAGCATTGAATATCTGGAATTTTCAATTCATAATAAAATTTAGAATTTTGGAATTCTGGAATTTTAAATTCATAATAAACATGGACCTGTGTGCCTCCGAATAATGCGTTAATACATGTTGAATGAATTGAATTTTTCAGTATCATGACTTCAGGAATGTAGTGCATCTTATTTCACCCAATACACAAATTCAGAGTTTCGACTTATGATTACTCAAAAGAGTTTTTCAAAATAATACTGCAATGTTCAAAAACATGGTTCAAAGGATAGACATTCTCATTCGCGAATTATTTATCTTCGAAAACTCTTTCTTTTGAATAACCGAAACAGATGGTAGCAGTGTCAAACATTCCATAGTAACAAAAAAACCAAAAAAATATTGAACATTGAAGTGAACTTATTATTAGAAGGGGATTAAAGGAATGAGAATGTGATTTGTTGTCGTAAATTCCACTATTTTTTTACACTTGCTAGCTCTTGTGTTGAATGTGCTGCAGCTTTCATTAGCCTTTCTGGTCGATTATTTATCTCCTCACATGCAGCTTGAATCGATCTGTAGCTTCAGATTTTATGTACCTACCATTTTTTTTCAATGCTATGTGAATCACAGAATATTTTCGAATACTCTGAATTAAATCCATTTCAAAATCCTAGTTGCCCATTGTAAGAATTTTTGACATTTCAATTGAATTGAGTTTATCCAGATCATTGATTTAGTAGAGGGGGACCTTATGACTGGCCTACAAGATCCCCAGATCTTACTTGTTTGGATATGTTCCTCTAGGGACACTTGAAACAGTTTACTCCGAAGAAATCGTGGATAGGGAGCAACTGATTAATCGTATTCAAGCTTCATGTGGAGAGAAACGAAATCGGCCAGAAATTATCAAGAAAGCTGTATTGCATTTGATCACAAGAACTAGAAAATATTTAGAAGAAAGAGGGGTATTTTCGAAAACAAGTTATGATTTTTTTTTCATTTATTGTCAATTGTTTTTAGTTTAATATATGTTTACAAGTTATATTTAACATTTTTGTTTTTAAGTCCATTTAATAATCGTCCAATTAAATGTTCAATGTTATTTCGAATCTCAGTTGCGAAATATCGGTCTAAGCAACCAAACACGTAACTATTCCCTCACACTTCTATCCATACTTAAATCGAGTTTTCGGTTGTTTGGCATAAAATCTTCAATTATGCATCCCATCAGTAACGCTGCGTATAAACTACGCGCGGAAACGGACAAACCCTCGAACATTATTATTATTAAACAATATGTTATCAGGCAAGTGGACTAAATTTAATTCTTCCGATTCTTCACATAAAAATATTCACCAACAAAAATCTTAATCTTAATCAACTATTTTTAAAAACTCATTAATATTCTCTAATACAGATATTCAACATTATTACAAGAAAAGACCTGCCTCCTTTGTTTTCAAGAAATCGAAGAAAAATTTCGTTAAAATGTTAGGATGTGACATGAACTGATGAAATGATAAAAAGTTGTTAAAAATTTTCTTCTTCCTAATCAAAGAAACCAACAAATGAGACAGTAAACACCAGCCAAGGGAGGACACATATAACCTAACAATTATTGCAACAACAACATGACAACTTCTCATTCTTCATTGTAAACAGTAAACTATATTTATAAAATGCGGGCATACCTACATGAAATTATTTTCTTAGGGGCAATAACAAATTGTTATATACAGTACTTAGTTTGTTAGTGTCCTCCCTGAAATTAAATGCTTTTTTTAATGTTATATGAATCATTTCACTTACATATCGACGATAGTGATTTTTTTCCCTATCAAGTATAGTTGTTTGATCAAATTTGAACTTGTGCCTCTCTTTAAATGCATTATTATTATTATACTGTACTTATATTGTGCTGGGCAGACGAAACCCGCCCCTCCACTGCGACCAATCGGTCTATTGAGGACACAAGGTGCCTATAGTATATAATCTATACTTCACCCAAATCCTCAAGTCTCTTGATGAGGGATATGAGTCTGGTGGGTGAGAACTTGTCCAGTTCCCCCAGTGTCAGTTTGTGGACTCCTAATTCCTCCAATCTGATCCTGTACCCAGCGGGGCAGTCACACATGGTGTGTTCGATAGACTCGTCGTCCTCCAGGCAAAGTCTGCACTCGGAGTCCTCAGTCAACCCCAGCGTAATGAGGTATTTCCTGAGGCCCCAATGGCCCGTGTATACAGCTGTAAGGATTCTGGCTCGGATTCTGGTCTACCCTAGAGAATTTGAACCATTTTCTGGCTCTTTCAGCTGATAGGCCAGTAATTGTTGAGCGAGCATGTCTGTGTCCAGATATGCTGCTCCAGATTTCTTGGACCTTTTGTTCCACCATCTGTTGTTTTCCTTCGCCGCTGCTCTGAGAGAGATACCACAGGCCAGTTTAGGTCCAATGAGCCCCATGGAAGCCCCCCGTGAGTACGCCTGCAGCGCCCTCCAAGTTCAGCGAGTGTGGTCCGGCAATCCTGCACAAGCAGGGGTTTGCAGTTGTATGAAGTCAAGGCCTTCAAGGCAGCTTGGCTATCCGATAGGATCTTGATTGATCCATGAGCCCAACCTTTCTCAAGTATGAGCTTCGCAGAGTGATCAATGGCGAGAATTTCTGCTTGAAAGACAGTCGCAAAACTACCCAGGCTGATGAATTCACCCCTAGCAATTCTACAACCGCTGAATCCCGCTCCCACGGATACCTCTCGTGGCAACCCCGGGAACTGTACATAGCGCGCTGCGCGAGGCAATGTTCGAGGCTTTGCTGCGCGTAGTTTAAGTATATGCAGCTTTATAGTTCATGATGCAGTTCGAATGTATCATAAGAATCCATTGATATCATTCCCAACTCTGAGAAACCAATACTTTCGGAGATATGATTTGTCAAAGTTTGAACAAGAGCGCCAAAGCTCCTGTCCACAGGGCTTTGCCACACTTTTTGTTAAGCATGTAGTTTTCTAAAGAAGAATATGTAGATATATTTTTTTGTGTACGGTTTTTGTGATGGCAACACTGTCACTAATAGACGACAACCATCTCGCCGGGTGTTTTCCGATGCCAAAGGCTGCGGCAGTTTGGAATGGGCAATTCCTGTATTCGTGCTACCCGAAATAATTATTATGATGCTATGAGGGAAGAAGAAGTGATATATTGTGCCTTCTTCAGCATCCTGAGGAAAATAAAAATTTCTCCAGAGAGGCTTTGGTCGGACGAAGCTACTTTTATTCGGGATGGTAAAATGAACTGCCATAATGATCAAGTATGGTCTTTAGAAAATCATCACATTATCATTACTTCCAATATAATCGTGTGAATGTCGATGCTTACTTACAATTAAAAAAAAAGAAATTTGTTAGATTATTTTCCTATGGGTTTGGTATACAATCGTATGTGGTATTAGAACGACGGAGCACCACCGCATGTTGGACGAAATGTTGTCCCCTGGTTAAACCAAACTATTAATAGGAGATGGGTCGGTTGGCGTGATCAGGTGCTATAGCCTGTGAGATCACCTGACTTGAATCCTTTGCATTCCCAAGCCTGTATCGAAGCTAATGGTGGTATATTTGAACATTTGATTCAATTATTTTTGTATTTTTAATATTATGTATTAAAGTTGCAAATTGATGGCATGCAGAAATTTTAATATCTCGGAAACAAAGCCATATCCAAAAATTTTATTTTACATTTTTTATCAAGAATATCAGCCTGTATACGTTCCTTAAATTTTCGCCTCGAGTTTTGAATCATCCTGTATAGAGATGTCAATGCATATTCCTCAACATGATAAATAGATTACTGAGGCTTTACTCGAAACAAATTTTGTTTATATTTACCCATTCTACTAGGCCGTTCGCCATCTTGTCAGCATAAGAAAGCGCCTCAGGAACAGTGAGATTTATATTTTTCAGTATGCCCTTTTTTTTCAATGTATCATGGATGTGATTGCCGTCCAGCATACTTTTGGCAAAAATAGTTATTAACTTTGAAGAAAGATCCTTATTGCAACATATCTGAAAATAAAACATGATGAATTCTTAAGAAGGAAGAATTTTTAGACCAGTTGGTGAGATATACATATACTAAATAAAGTCAGCTGGATAATCTTAATAATTATAATTGGGTTCTCTCATCATCATGAGTGAACTTAATATGAACTACCATGGTTCCTCGAAAAATTCGTCTAAACGAGCTAATTGCTTAATTTTTTTCAAAATTGAGAAACGGCGAAGAAAATCTTCAGTTGTAATATTAAACTGTAGTCAAGATATTGCGTTTAGTTCACTGTCAATGCACCTGATCCCAATGAGCTGGAGCGTCTGGTGAAATTATTATTTTTCAATTGGAATGGAAAACTCATTTTGTAACCTACCCACAACCAGAGCTGTGCCGAGCACTGAAGAGAAGTGCTTCGAGCACTAAGCCCTAAAAGCACTCAATAAAAATGGTCCCGAGCCTCGAGCACTAACCACCCTATTTTGACAAAAGGCTTGCAATTACTAAGCACTTTATAAAAGTAGGCAATTCGATTTTTCGAGCACCAAGCACTAAGCACTTTTAGAAGACTGTTGGAAATGAGGTTATTTACTCCGAATTATCAGATAAAATTGTATTCAATTGGAAGGACATGTCATGATTTTAACCCATGCAAACTTGCATACAAACAATGAACTAAATGAACTCAAAATTCGTTCTATTCGCTCACAGTTTGAAAATAGTTATTTTTGTTAGGGCTAGCTTAAGTTATTTTACAACATTTGAGACAGCGATTTTTCGTGAAATGACTTACTTTGAGTTATACTTCATGTTAAAAAAGTTTGCTTTGAAACCTTCCTGTATGATAGTTGTGAAATAACTCGAACCGAGAGCACGCAAAGAACGTTGACTTGTATTTCATTACAATCTATTTGACCACTTACCGGTAGTTTTTCTCTATTCCTATTGCATCTTGCTGCTAAAATAATGCAAATTAATGTACATGCATTACTTCCATTTGCAGAATTCTGGTAATTGTAGAACGATTGTGAGAATTTCGACTCGAACCACGTGACTCTTAATTTGTCATCGTAGAGAAAATCGGTTTCGTATTTCGGGAAAAAAGGTAATATTTCATGATCCGTTATCATCTTCTCACTATCCGCTAATTTTGATCCTGGACATTACTTGTTCTCTGATGGTTGCCGATGTCAGATTGAGGTTTGAAGTTTGTGAACTCAGAATAGTATTCTGACAGATTTATTGCTAATCTCCAATCTGTAATTAAATCATAATTATTATATACTTTAATATTTTCAGGACTAAATAACCAATAATTTTTCAGGAATTAGTTTTTGACGTATACCTAAGATTATTCGAGGAAGCGTTAGTGTAGAATAATAGATATGAAATGTTTTGATTTATAATCATAGGTAAACATATTCAGTCCAAAGTTATCAAAGACATTGCAGGTACTTGCTTGGTCTTTTACCATTTTGTCTATTTTCTCTCGTGTGTACTCAGTTCCTAACTAATTTATGTTTTATCTTCTAAAATTCTTCAATATTATGTTTTAGTCCAGAAGCAACATGAATATCCCCATAATGAATCATGTTTATGAAGTTCACTTTTGGCGTAGCTGTATAAGACCTGTTTCATTAGGTAAAATCGAAGGTTAGTGGTGGAAAATACAGTAGCTATGTAGAATCAAAATATGGAAAACAAATTGTCGGCAGGGTGTATGTGCCGTATTTTTTCTATTTCATGACTTGGTGAAAAAATCGAATATTACCCTAAAAGGATCCTCTCAGCTTTTCGGAACGATTGATTCATTTCAAACGGTAAAAATTTGAGATATGAAAAGTTGGGGAAGCACTGAAGTGAGGTCAGTCTGCTTTAGCACGCTTGTTCAAATTCATAGCCAGAGCGATCACCCATCCAGGGACTGACCTCGCCTAAGGCTGCTTGCTCCCAGAAAAAAATATAATATTTTCACAATATTTCCAACAAGATAAGTAGACTCATATGTTAGCACAAACAACTCCATAAACAGCCAGCTAACTTATGCGCATGCGCTGTTCACTCGGCCTCGATAGTGAATAGTGAATCTCACTGAAATATAATTGCTATGAATTTTCTTCTGAAACCACACAATATCGGCTCGGCACCAGATCTATGACTGCTAGACGTAAACCACTCCCAACAAAATCCATACAACCCAAAAAACTACCGTGTTTCAATTCAACCAGATCAGTATTTTTCTAGTTATTGTGAAAACAAAATTTTCAATTTTCTTCCAGTTTGCTGAGCTATCCGCTCAGTACAAGAATTCGCATGCATAATATACAGGTCATGCTTTCACAATTTGATTTGATGCTAAATTTCTCACTGAAATATAATTGCTATGAATTTTCTTTTGAAACCACACAATATCGGCTCGGCACCAGATCTATGACTGCTAGACGTAAACCACTCCCAACAAAATCCATACAACCCAAAAATAGCCAATTCTCTGCGCATGGCTAAAAGTTGTCTCAAAATCACACGCCAAACTCTCCAACACCAGTGTCACCAGTATTTCAGGAGATATTGCAGCTCCAATCCACGTATGCGCGGACCCTCACAAGCGGATTCTATAGAGTATAGAGGAATAGCAACTGTCACCTCAGAACCCCAATCTTCTCCAGCAGTCTGATCACTTCTCGTCTGCTCGTTCGCATTACAGAAAAATTCCCGAAAGGGGCAGCATGAATTTCAAAATTGGGCAAAGGACCAAGTTCTGAACACTGACACTCGGAAACTACGCTATTTCCCCGTAACTTGGTTGCACACTCACATAATTGACATGAGGTGGCATTATGAGCAATCACTGAACTTTCGAATTTTGAAAAACAATTTAAAATTCCACATATCGTTCACCCACGTATTAAATTGCCACGGTCTTCACACGTCGATATTTAAATTAGTTGCCCTTGTACATATGCTAGCGATCGCAATAACCAGATAAAACACGTGTAGAAACCGAATTTGAACGTAAACAGATACCTGCGATTCACACGGAGAACAACTGAAATAATTTGCCCAGTTGTGGAAGTTATAAATTCTTAAATTTTTTTGAGGCACTATATCAGCGCGATTGGACCTATGGGTAGAGCGTCTGACTCAGGTCAAGCTCTTAAGAGCTTATTTTTATATATTATTATGGTCTCCTTGGGGAAGACCTAGGAGGATCAGTATAATAGTTCAATAATACTTATAGTGGTCTGTTTTCAATGAAATTTTGCACGCCCCAAGAGGTCATTATTGGTCACCTAAATAAAAAAAAACATACTCATTTCCATATTTGCTTCCGGAATTTCAAGCAAAATATGCCACAAAATAGTTGAACATTTTTTGAATTTTTTTGTAGTTTTGCGATCCACACGAAATTTCGCACTTGCAATTTTGCGTTGATCTTTTGCATCTAACTACCGTGTTTCAATTCAACCAGATCAGTATTTTTCTAGTTATTGTGAAAACAAAATTTTCAATTTTCTTCCAGTTTGCTGAGCTATCCGCTCAGTACAAGAATTCGCATGCATAATATACAGGTCATGCTTTCACAATTTGATTTGATGCTAAATTTCAGATGGATCAAGTGATTAGTTTCGGAAATATTCATCAAAAATTGGTTCAAGCCCTGTGGACAGGAGCTTTCTGGCGCTCTTGTTCAAACAGACAAATTATATATCCGAAAGTATTGGTTTCTCAGAGTTCAGAATTATATCAATGTATTCTTATGATAGAACTGCATCATAAAGGAAATTCAATTCAAATAATAGTTTATTTATCAAGATTAAATGAGCAATCTGAGAATGAGAACTGCACCATGGAAGTTATCAAATTAAAATAGCTGAAATGAATTTGACTCTCTCTTATAGAACAGGATGACATGTACGAGTATGAACACAGATCATATAATAAAGCTTAGATAGAATAGTTATAGCATTCTGTGAAAACATAGAAGTACGATTCATTATTGAAATTTCGAAAAATCATATCTCCGAAAGTATTAGCTTGTTGGAGGTGAAAATGATATCAATGGATTCTTATGGTGAAACTGCATCTTAATTGAAAATTGAAATTGAAATTTGTTACTTAAAAAAAAATTTTTTTTTTCGTTACTCCGAAACCATCTGTCTATTTCGCCCAATGACAAACTTAACAGAGATATTAATCTCCCTAACCTACTCTGAAAATTTCAACTGCCTAGCTCATTCCGTTCGAGAGTTATTGTAGAAAAAATGTTTTTAAATTTTCAAATTTTTTTTTGACACCTTGCGGTAACCTGGTCAATACAAAACTTCACATGCGTATGGAGGTCATGATTCTACAATCTGATGCTAAATTTCAGATAGATCGAGTGATCGGTTTCGGAAATATTCATAAAAAATGTTTTTACTAAAATCGGCCATAACTCCGAAACCACTTGATGGATTTCGCCCATTAACGAACTCGTCCGAGATATTTACGCTTCAAACCCACCTTGCAAATTTTAATCCTCCAACTCCTTTCGTTCGAGAGTTATCGTGCCTACAGCCGGCCGGACCGGCCGGACAGAATCGATTTCGACCTCGGATTCTTGATCAGTGAGTCGAACCAAATCGTTTGAGACCATTTTCAGCCAAAAATTCGAAAATTACAGACATTTGGGCAAATTGATAAACACTCTGTTCCGAGGAACTGGAGCGCCAGAAATGGCCATAATTCAGAAACCACTCGGTGGATTTTACCCGTTAACGAACTTAACCGAGATATTTACACTCCAAACCTACTCTGCGAATTTCGTTCGAGCGTTACGGCCAAAAGGACAGAATTGGATATGACTCCGTATTATTCATCAGTGAGTCGAACCGAACCGTTTGAGACCATTTTCGGCACAAAAATCCAAAAACAGACATCTGGGCAAAATAATAACACGCTATTCCTGGCGGAAACAGCGCGTAAAAAATAGAAGAAATTTCTATGAAATAATTGAAATCTTGAAAATTCTATTCAACACTAGAATATAGAGCTATGTTCTAAGAATTCAATTTACTAAATTATCATATTGCATATTCTGAATTCTGAAAATCTTCTTTTCAATTCATGAGAATGAATTCAATATACCTACGATATTTCACGCATCTCTAGCCAGTATTGCGTTCAAATATCGATTTCAAATCAATTTTACAAACAAAACCTTCATTCAGGAGTCGAAGAAAATCAGCATTTCTGATCTGGAAATATCTATTTCAATTAGTCAAAATACCCCAATAAAGTTACTGAATTTGATTCTTTTTGATCAATGAATATGTTTACCAACCTCCTCTAAAGACATTTGAGAATTTTCGGAATGAACTTTCTCGTAGTGAAAGGTCAACAAATTTTAACAATCTGGTAAATTCTTAAAGATTATAAGTTGCTTACGCTTTATCATTGTTTGTTGTTTTATATCTTTTAACATTCAATGAAGTCTAAATTTATGGATCCCAATTCTTTAAAATTATTCCATATGTACCATATTTAACTCGTTTCGACCCGCGATTGGTATTAAACATCGATTTCAAATCATCTTTTAAACAAAATGCTCTTTCCTTATAAAAACAACACGACCATAGACATGACATTTCTAAATTTATCAATTCAAACTGCAACATGAAATTCCTTCGACTTTCTATATCTTCGAGAATTTTGCTGCTCGATTGTAAAACAGTGGAGCAGTAAACTGTAATCGTTATAATATTTCTATATTTTGCCCATATCTCCAACAATATAGATCCAATCGTGTTTAAACTTGGCTGTAAGAAAGGAGGAGGGCTTCTTCTACAAAATATAGAAATGTACGAATGCAGTTTGTCTAATGAATTCCTGTTATGGAAGTTTTTGACATGAGGGTAATATTTGCCGAAATTTGCGAGTCTAGTTATGAGACTTTTGACTCATGAGTGAAATAATATATTCAATACTATACGTAACAAGTTCTGATTTGGAATAGGCAGTTGAGAATTTGATTTTTTCTTTCTTGCATAAAACATGAGCATTATTTATCCATTAGTAGAGAAGAGGAAGCCTTATCTAATCATATTATTTGTTGTTTGAATCTCAGGTTCTATGATTGAAAGATATTTCGCCCATTGATATATTTAATCTTCACCACTCACCCGAAAAATCTATCATCATCTATCATCTATCAAAATATATTTCAATTGTATTCATAAATCCTCTAGGTTACCACCAATAAACACCAATTTCTACTTCTAATAATTTATTGCCTGAAAAAATACACATAAATGCGACGAGACAAAAATTTCATACTGACGGAAATCTATGTTTTATAATACTAATCAGTGAATTATCACCTTAGCTCATTTCAAATTGTAATACAGGAAATCAATACATATTATACATTTTGAATTGCCTCATTCATGTATAACGAAACAGATGTGTCATTATCGATATTTTATTTATGTAAATTGATTCGATGTGAGCTTTTTGATGATCGGAGATTTTGTAGACATCGTGGGATCTATAATTATGTTTCACGAGAATCAGTTGTGTTTTGGTTCTGGTTTGTTACTGTGCCTTTGGGCCATCTTAAAAACATCATTGTTGATTTTTGATTGATAGTAATATTAAATTTACCCTAAACTGGCCATTTTCTAGAAGTGAGGAATTAGTCACATATATGATGAACAACAATGGTCCTAAATGATATTTCTGTAATACAATTTTTTCCTATTGTAAATATGGCTCCATTCTTATACATCCATGTATCTAAGGCTATATCGCGCAGTCGTTGACAAAAAAAAAAAAGCATTGATGTGTAGTCAGTACTCTTTGGCGCGCGTGTTCACGGTGGCTAATTTGAATTGAATGATGAGTACTTCAAGCTCAGTGGATAGAGCGAGCCGAAGATCTACCCAAAGGATAGTGGACACCATTCACTGTCGGTTCAAAAATTAACAGTGCTGTATCTAAGCTGCCATCAGGATAGATTAACAAAGTTGGAAAAGAACAAAAGGACTCTCCTTAGTCGCACAAGCTCCTAGAAGATTTGGGGGGTCAGTATAATCCTAATCATGTTAATCGCACGCGCGCCAAAGCAGATTGACTTTTTACACTTTTTCTTTCATTGTTAAGTCAATCTGCTTTTGCGCGCGTGCGATTAACATGATAAGGATTATACTGACCCTCCCAAATCTTCTAGGAGCTTGTGCGACTAAGGAGAGTCACTTTTGTTCTTTTCCAACTTTGTTAATCTATCCTGATGGCAGCTTAGATACAGCACTGTTAATTTTTGAACCGACAGTGAATGGTGTCCACTATCCTTTGGGTAGATCTTCGGCTCGCTCTATCCACTGAGCTTGAAGTACTCATCATTCAATTCAAATTAGCCACCGTGAACACGCGCGCCAAAGAGTACTGACTACACGTCAGTGCTTTTTTTTTTCAAGTTCCTTTAACAAATATAGCTATCAATACAGTTTGGCTGTTAGCTTTACCGTAGATCGAAAAAAATTCAGTTGTGGGACCTCCGTTTGAAACGCAATTGCCTCTTCTCCAAATCCGAACGTATTTTAATATAGATCTACCGAATATAGTTATTTATAAATTCGCCTCAGGGCCACCATACAGACATTTCAACTCGGAAACAACGCTATTTCCCCCAAACTGACTTGTGTCCGTGCACTGAATTGAGATGAATATTCTTTTAAAACCTCACAATATCGGCTCATTACTTCCAACATAACCCAAACAACCCAAAACCATTCACTTCTCATCTGCGCAAGCGCAATTTACTCGTGGCTGCAAGTACTCCCAAAATTACACACCTCACAAAAAACTCCGATTCTCCAACACTAGTGGTTCAGGAGATATCGCTTCTTGAATCTACGCATGCGCAGACCCTCACCAGGGGATTCTATAGAGGAATAGCATCCGCCACCCCAAAATCCCAATCCTCTCTGACGAATGCACCAGCAGTTAAATCACTGATGGTCTGCTCATGTGCATAACGAAAAATGCCCGTAAGGGGTAAGATCAATTTCGAAATTAGCCCCAGGGCCACGATACGGACACTTTAACTCGGAAACAACGCTACATCCCCCAATCTGACTTGTCCTTGCACTGAATTGCCATGAATATTCTTTTAAAACCTCAAAATATCGGGTCAGCACTCCCAACATAACCCATACAACCCAAAAACAGTCACCTCTCTTCTGCGCATGCGCAATCTACATGCGGCTGCAAGTCCTCCCAAAATCACACACCTTACAAAAAACTCCGATTCTCCAACACTAGTGGTTCAGCAGATATTGCATCTTGAATCCACGCATGCGAAGACCCTCACCAGTGGATTCTATGGAGGAATAGCATCCGCCACCCCAAAATCCCAATCCTCTCTGACGAAAATACCAGCAGTTAAATCACTGATGATCTGCTCATGCGCATAACGAAATATGCCCGTAAGGGGTAACATCGATTTCAAAATTAGCCCCAGGGCCACGGTACGAACACTTCAATTCGGAAACAACGCTACATCCCCCAAACTGACTTGTCCGTGCACTGAATTGCCATGAATATACTTTTAAAACCTCACAATATTAGCTCAGCACTCCCGGCATAACCCATACAACCCAAAAACAGTCACGGTAATTGTTTAGAACTAAAAGAACCGTACTGGAGAAGTGAAAAAAATTGTACTTACCAAGTTTGGGCCCCAGATTACGAAAATGATAGCGAGAAGTCTGCAATTCCTTTAGTTTAAAAAAAAAAAATTCCAAAGTTTCATTCAGGTAGGTGAGGTTATTCATAATTCTAGCCAGTTTTCCTTTATTTTCTCAATCAATAATCGTTGGAAATGATTTTATTATCAATTTCTGAGCGTTTCCTGCAATATAAAGCCTTCATTTCGTCGAAATCGACGATTTTATACATTGTTTATTTTCGTTACGGCAGTCATTTTAATTCGACTTTCGGCTGTCAACCGTCGCGAATTGTGCAACGTTGCCAGTGTCTCAAATCGAATGGCCAGTAACTTACAAATAGTTAGTGGATGGGATTGGGAGAACCCATTTTCGTTTACTTTTCCAATATTAGTATAAATGAATGATAGAGTGATTGAAGAAATATCAGCAAGAAGGTATAAGTTAAGATAAATCTTCCTGCTTTGTGTCAATAAGCCAATATGCAACAAACCTACATATTTCCTCAATTAACTTTGGAGTGCCAGAAAAAAATGAATTATTTTTGATGTATTTAACGAAGCCACATTTCTGCCGTTTCCGTCGATTCGGAACGGCGATAGTACTATTGCACATAAATTTGGAAAATGCAGGATAATATGTGCAAGGTGTATTGCATTTTGGGCAATTCATTTCATTCATACAATCAATCACACCATGCTCTTTCAAAAAATCCTTCAAACGGTCTTCATCTCTCAACAAATGAATAAAATCTGTATGAGAGAGAAGACACCCCGTGCACACCATTTTAATTTAAAATTAATACTCACTTGTTCTAAACACAAAATGAAATGAAGTAGGGCAAGTGTAAGCTAGAGTTTATATAGCAAATTCATTCTTGCCATGTGTTTCTCCAAAAAAGGGTCGCGAAATGATGATACCCTTAATACGTCATTATCTCGAAACAATATTCGAACTAATCAACGTAAATTTAACTACAAGTATGCGACATTGGCAACGTTGCACAATTCGCGAAGGTTGACAGCCGAAAGTCGAATTAAAATGGCTGCCGTAACGAAAATAAACAATGTATAAAATCGTCGATTTCGACGAAATGAAGGCTTTATTTTGCAGGAAACGCTCAGAAATTGATAATAAAATCATTTCCAACGATTATTGATTGAGAAAATAGAGGAAAACTGGCTAAAATTATGAATAACCTCACCTACCTGAATGAAACTTTGGATTTTTTTTTTGAAAAAACTAAAGGAATTGCAGACTTCTCGCTATCATTTTCGTAATCTGGGGCCCAAACCTGGTAAGTTCCATTTTTTTTCACGTCTCCAGCACGGTTCTTTTAGTTCTAAACAATTACCACAGTCACTTCTCTTCTGCGCATGCGCAATCTACTTGCGGCTGAAAGTCCTCCCGAAATCACACACCTTACAAAAAACTCCGATTCTCCAACACTAGTGGTTCAGGAGATATCGCCTCTTGAATCCACGCATGCGCAGACCCTCACCAAGGAATTCTGTAGAGGAATAGCATCCGCCACCCCAAAACCCCAATCCTCTCTGACGAAAACTTCAGCAGTTAAATCACTGATGGTCTGCTCATGCGCATAACGAAAAATGCCCGTAAGGGGTAACATCAATTTCAAAATTGGCCCCAGGGCCACGGTATGCACACTTCAACTCGGAAACAACGGTATTTCCCCCAAACTGACTAGTGTCCGAGCGCTCAATTGCTATGAATATTCTTTTAAAACATCACAATATTGACTCAGCACTCCCAACATAACCCATCCAACCCAAAAAACAGTCACTTCTCTTCTGCGCATGCGCAATCTACTCGCGGCTAAAAGTCCTTTCAAAATAACACACCTTACAAAAAACTCCGATTCTCCAACACTAGTGGTTCGGAAGATATCGCATCTTTAATCTACGCATGCGCAGACCCTCATCAGGGATCTGGATTCTATGGAGGAATAGCATCCGCCACCCCAAAACCCCAATCCTCTCTGACGAAAACTACAGCAGTTAAATGACTTCTCATCTGCGCATGCGCACAACGAAAAATGCCCGGAAAGGGCAGCATGAACCTCAAAAAAATAGGTTTCGGCATTTTAAGCAAAGTATTCCGCAAAATAGTAGTAATTTTTTTATTTTTTTCATGTCCCGTGATCTTCACGAATTTTGCAAAAGTGTTTGCATTGGTCTTTTGCATCTAACAACTGAGTTTCAATTTAATCAGTATTTTTCGAGTTATCCTGAAAACAAAATTTTAAAATTTTTGAAATTTTTTTTTGTCACTTTAGGGCCGTCCGATCAAAACAAAACTTCGCAGGCATATAAAGGTCATGATTCTACAATTTGATGCCAAATTTCAAAAAGATCGAGTGATTGGTTCCGGAAATATTCATTTGACTAAAAACGGCCTTAACTCCGAAACCACTCGGTGGATTTCGCCCGTTAACGAACTTGTCCGAGATATTTACGCTACAAAACTACCCTGCAAATTTCAACGCTCTAAGTCGTTCCGTTCGAGAGTTATCGTGCTAACGGACGGACAGAATTGAATTTGACCTCGAATTATTCATCAGGAAGTCGAACCTAATCGTTTGAGACCATTTTCGAAAAAAAATTCGAAAAATACAGACATTGTGACGAAATGATAGCACGCTGTTCCTTGCGGAACACGCGCGCAAAAACGTCACAATTTATTGAGGTAATTTCAAATGAACGGAAATAAACGATGGCAATTGCCGAAACTGGAGGAGAACTGGTCGCTAAATGCGCCAACAGAAGCCTTAAATGTCAGTAAACTTGTATTTTCAACTTGAAGCGACACTGGTAGGATGGGCGCATTCAACGTCCGATCCGAGTTGGAATTAGAAGAATATCTGATCAATATGAAGACAATGCGCTTATCAATTATATTGAGGAGCATCCATTCGCACCTGCTGTTCAAGAGTGTCAGTTCACTGGATCCGTAAGAACAGCACGAAATATAATCAAGGAAGGTAATTTAAAAAACTATCCTGCAGCATTCTTAACAGAAGACCATAAAATGAAGAGATTGCAGTTCGCAAATGAATATTTAAATATGCATGACAATTTTTGGAGCACCGTAGTTTTTTCTAATGAAAAAACTTTTCAATTGTCCAGCAGTGGACAACTTCGAGGACGAGGATTACGATGATTACGTTCACTCTCTAAGAAAAAGTGGTGATCGCTTTTCAGTGAGTGCGTGGGCTTGGGTAAGCATCTATGGAACAGGTATCTGCTGGAATATAGATGGAAGCTTAACAGGCGAACATTACAAAGAAATATTAGAAAATGTAATGATACCTTCGGTTACACAGGTGTTTATATTTCGGCATGATAATTCTCCTATTCACACTTCCGATAGTAAGACAATGGATGCAGGGTCGGCAACTTACTGACCGCGGTCCGTATTCGGAACGCAAGAAATCGAAACCTGTTTATCCAAAAATTTGAACTTATACCTATTAATTAAATAATTGAAAAAAAAAGCACTGACGTGTAGTCAGTACTCTTTGGCGCGCGTGTTCACGGTGGCTAATTTGAATTGAATGATGAGTACTTCAAGCTCAGTAGATAGAGCGAGCCGAAGATCTACCCAAAGGATAGTGGACACCATTCACTGTCGGTTCAAAAATTAAGAGTGCTGTATCTAAGCTGCCATCAGGATAGATTAACAAAGTTGGAAAAGAACACAAGTGACTCTCCTTAGTCGCACAAGCTCCTAGAAGATTTGGGAGGGTCAGTATAATCCTAATCATGTTAACCGCACGCGCGCCAAAGCAGATTGACTTTTTACACTTTTTCTTTCATTGTTAAGTCAATCTGCTTTTGCGCGCGTGCGATTAACATGATTAGGATTATACTGACCCTCCCAAATCTTCTAGGAGCTTGTGCGACTAAGGAGAGTCACTTGTGTTCTTTTCCAACTTTGTTAATCTATCCTGATGGCAGCTTAGATACAGCACTCTTAATTTTTGAACCGACAGTGAATGGTGTCCACTATCCTTTGGGTAGATCTTCGGCTCGCTCTATCTACTGAGCTTGAAGTACTCATCATTCAATTCAAATTAGCCACCGTGAACACGCGCGCCAAAGAGTACTGACTACACGTCAGTGCTTTTTTTTTTTTTTCAAGTTCCTTTAACAAATATAGCTATCAATACAGTTTGGCTGTTAGCTTTACCGTAGATCGAAAAAAAATGCGGTTGTGGGACCTCCGTTTGGAACGCAATTGCCTCTTCTCCAAATCCGAACGTATTTTAATATAGATCTAAATTCGCCTCAGGGCCACCATACAGACATTTCAACTCGGAAACAACGCTATTTCCCCCAAACTGACTTGTGTGTCCGTGCACTGAATTGACATGAATATTCTTTTAAAACCTCACAATATCGGCTCATTGCTTCCAACATAACCCAAACAACCCAAAACCATTCACTTCTCATCTGCGCAAGCGCAATATACTCGTGCCTGCAAGTCCTCCCAAAATTACACACCACACAAAAAACTCCGATTCTCCAACACTAGTGGTTCAGGAGATATCGCTTCTCGAATCCACGCATGCGCATACCCTCACCAGGGGATTCTATAGAGGAATAGCATCCGCCACCCCAAAATCCCAATCCTCTCTGACGAAAGCACCAGCAGTTAAATCACTGATGGTCTGCTCATGCGCATAACGAAAAATGCCCGTAAGGGGTAACATCAATTTCGAAATTAGCCCCAGGGCCACGATACGGACACTTTAACTCGGAAACAACGCTACATCCGCCAATCTGACTTGTCCTTGCACTGAATTGCCATGAATATTCTTTTAAAACCTAACAATATCGGGTCAGCACTCCCAACATAACCCATACAACCCAAAAACAGTCACTTCTCTTCTGCGCATGCGCAATCTACTTGCGGCTGAAAGTCCTCCCAAAATCACACACCATACAGAAAACTCCGATTCGCCAACACTAGTGGTTCAGGAGATATTGCCTCTTGAATCCACGCATGCGCAGACCCTCACCAGGGGATTCTGTAGAGGAATAGCATCCGCCACCCCAAAACCCCAATCCTCTCTGACGAAAACTTCAGCAGTTAAATCACTGATGGTCTGCTCATGCGGATAACGAAAAATGCCCGTAAGGAGTAACATCAATTTCAAAATTGGCCCCAGGGCCACGGTATGCACACTTCAACTCGGAAACAACGGTATTTCCCCCAAACTGACTAGTGTCCGAGCACTGAATTGCTATGAATATTCTTTTAAAACCTCACAATATCGACTCAGCACTCCCAACATAACCCATCCAACCCAAAAACAGACACTTTTCTTCTGCGCATGCGCAATCTACTCGCGGCTAAAAGTCCTTTCAAAATAACACACCTTACAAAAAACTCCGATTCTCCAACACTAGTGGTTCGGAAGATATCACATCTTTAATCTACGCATGCGCAGACCCTCATCAGGGATCTGGATTCTATGGAGGAATAGCATCAACCACCCCAAAACCCCAATCCTCTCTGACGAAAACTACAGCAGTTAAATGACTTCTCATCTGCGCATGCGCACAACGAAAAATGTCCGGAAAGGGCAGCATGAACCTCAAAAAAATAGGTTTCGGCATTTTAAGCAAAGTATTTCGCAAAATAGTAGTAATTTTTTTATTTTTTTCATGTCACGTGATCTTCACGAAATTTTGCAAAAGTGTTTGCATTGGTCTTTTGCATCTAACTACTGAGTTTCAATTTAATCAGATCAGTATTTTTCGAGTTATCCTGAAAACAAAATTTTAAAATTTTTGAATTTTTTTTTGCTACTTTATGGCCGTCCGATCAAAACAAAACTTCGCTGGCATATAAAGGTCATGATTCTACAATTTGCTGCCAAATTTCAGAAAGATCGAGTGATTGGTTTCGGAAATATTCATTAAAAACGTTTTGACTAAAAACGGCCTTAACTCCGAAACCGCTCGGTGGATTTCGCCCGTTAACGAACTTGTCCGAGATATTTACGCTACAAAGCTACCCTGCAAATTTCAACGCTCTAAGTCGTTCCGTTCGAGAGTTATCGTGCTAACGGCCGGCCGGACCGGACGGACAGAATTGAATTTGAGCTCGAATTCTTCATCAGGAAGTCGAACCTAATCGTTTGAGACCATTTTCGAAAAAAAATTCGAAAAATACAGACATTGTGACGAAATGATAGCACGCTGTTCCTTGCGGAACACGCGCGCAAAAAGAAGTATTAAACAGAAAAGTGCCGTGCTATGTTTGTCAATGTTTCTAGTATTTTACAAGAAATACAGCGACCGAAACTTAGACTAGATACGCAATTTTTATAGCGTAGTCCTGGACGTCGTAGTATTTGCACTTCAAATTACTTGCCAACCCCGGGTTTAAGGGGCGTTTGGGTTTGACACTTTCATGGACTAGCAATGCAAAACCACAGATTAGAGCTATTCTGTGTGAAAGCCTCTTTTCTAAATATATAAAAATCAGTGCCACTTTTCGTTGTAATTTTATAACTCAAGAACGGGCTCACCTATCCAAACCAAATGTTTAGGCTTTGGTCGAACTTTGGTTTGCACAAAATCGGTCAAGCGGTTCTTCATTTATCAAAGGAAACTTTTTGAAAATGTTACTATAAACGTGATGTTTCTTTGGATGTTAGGAGTGGGGTTTGGGGCAAATTTCGAAGGGTTTTATCGAGGAAAAATACGGAAGTTTCGTAGAGTTTCGCGTGTTCGGAGCGAAAAGATGGGGCTGTATATAAAAAAATCGCGAAAAGGCGAAAAAACGCCGATTTTGGCTAAAGGAGCAAAATTGTGGAAAGGAATTCGGAGGAACGGTGGCGTTCGGAACGACGGTATTTGCGGGAACGCGAAGACGAGATTCGAAATTAGTCCGTAACTGAGCCCTATTTTCGATCCTCTCTTTCGTTTTCCCGGAAGAACGATAGGAAAATGTGACTTTTCGCGAGAATCGACGAAATTCTGACGTTTCACTTATTTCTGTGGCGAATTTTAACGCGGCTCCTTCAAGGTCGACGTTTTCGGTCTGAACGAGGGACGAAAAATGTCAAATCGAATTGGGAACGGAATTACTCGAAAATCTTGGAATCGTCTAGAAAAACTACGAGAAATATAAACGATTTCGATCGATCGCTTGACAGGATTGACGATATTCTGAAAATCGAAAGACGGAAATCATCCGAGTCCTAAAAATTTTTATTTGGTACATAATCGGAGTTGATTCACGTAGGCAACGTGGCCGAGTGAGCTGAGGCGTTGGATTGGGAATTTATAGCTCCCGAGCCTTCCGAGCCTCGCGCGGGGCGGCGGGATCGAATCTCGGAGCGCCCGAAATAGCTTCCTCTTAATTTTTTTTCATTTTTACCCAATGAAAAACTTGAAGGAGCATTACTCCAGTAAACATATCTTGGGATTTGGATCTTTTCGTTAAGTTACGAAATCTATAATGTTCGATATAATGTATAATCCTTTCGATCGGACGGATTTTCGCATTAAAATTACTCATAATATTCAAACATTAAGCAGAAAATCAACGTTCGAGAATGAAAAACCCCCAGCCGTTTGTTTATTCATGCTCAAAATGGAAAAACAAAAAATATTGTTTATCCAAATGGTTTGGATTAAGTTTTAAAATAGCTAGCAATTAATGAGATATTTTTTGGTTTGAATAAATGAATTTGATGTACCAATTGAATTTTTTTATTATTTCACTTTATAGTAGCGAAGCACGTACCGGGCCGCTAGTAATCTAATCAAATCTAATCAAATATGCTCTGTAGAGTCATTCACTTTTCGATTTCCGGCTCTCCACACAAAAAGAACTAATTCAAAAGATCTGACAGAGTCAAAGAACAGGGATATGCCAGTGTACTGACATAAAATGGGGTGACTATAGATAATTGCTAACACTAACAGACTCAGGGTGAAATATTAGTCGATTTTATTCATCAACAAATATTTCGTCATGATCCGCTAGCCACCTCATCGCTCAGTATTCCAGCAAAGGGGAAAGTGTAATTCAGGGCAGATACGTAGGTACCGGTTTCATGGTTATCACCAATCATCAGCGTAAAGTGATGCCACACCGTCAAATCGAAAATTCCCTACATCGGCACCTCAAATTCCCTACAATTCTCTCCATCTTTTCAAATTCCTCACAGATATCCCTTCCCTCTTTTGTGGAATAAAAAGCTGCAGTTATCTTCGTCCGATAGTTGTATTATATATCACTTTGTTCACCTTAGTTCTTTACAACAGCCAGTTGTAACCAAAACAAATATAACATAAACGAGGTAAAAGGAAAAGTAGAGAATGCCAAGATTCGAAAAGTGATACTGACAATTAGAGAAAATAGCTCTGGCTCTGACGCTCTCAGTCTGACAGTTGACATTGAAATCGATGGTGTTGGCCAATGAACTAATGAACACTATACCAACGAAGTATAGAGTTCTATGGTGTTGGTAGTTGGAGTTGGAACAGGTGGGGGTCTGTTCCAAATTAGTTACTTTCAGCCTAGTTCTGTTGAATCCAGATTTTTTTCAGACACGGAGTCGTCTTAATTGAAGTTCACAAGAGAATTTGGGAAATTCCTAGTTCACCCTACAAAATGACATAATTAAAATTTCCCCCAAAAATCCCTCAGGAATCAATGTAACGCAATATTTACCCTATATGTTGGGTAATTTCCCTCACTGTGGCATCACTAAGTTACGCTGCGTAACTTAGCCACTGAATGACAAACGAAGGAGTTCTAGGAAACACAAACATTTCGTTGACGAAGTACTGGAAAGAAAATCTCACCAGCGCCACCTAGGAAAATCCTTACGAACTCCAACCCTCTGTGATGCATTGCAGACTACCTATATGACCCCATTACGATATGCAAACGCTCGGCTTAGTGTGGTTAGAGAAGTGGTGGCTAGCCTGGATCACGAGGGAATATTTGTTGATGAACAAATATTTCGCCGAGTGTTTAGTATACTTACCTGCATAATCCAAACATTGAGATATAAAGGGTCTTCCAATTAGAGGTTTCAATCGATGGTGTGGGGATCACATACAAATTTGCTCCTCAATTCCAGAAGTTTTGATATAGCTACTAAAATTAAAATCTTGGATATACTTGCGTGAATGTTCTCGGGAACATCGCGTTATCATTTTGCCCAAATGCCTGTAATTTTTAAATTTTAAGCCGAAAATGGTCTCAAACGACTAGGTTCGACTCACTGATGAATAATTCGAGGTCAAATGATGTCCGACCGAATATAGCGACGTACCATTTTCAGGGCATTCGAGTTCGTGAATAGGCATAATCAGCCAAACGGTTTTGGAGTTATAACCATCTGAAATGTTGTTGGTATTTCCTCAAATACTCGAAAAATACAAATCTGATCCAATTCAAACATGGTAATTAGTTGTAAAATGACGATCGTATAACTAGAAAGTTGAAAAAAATATATAAAAAAAAAATCTGTATCTCAGAAACTATCCGTCCGATTTCGCTGAAGTCGCTAGAGCCTTCAAAACCGAACTTTACAGCACGATCGGACCAATATTGTTGGAGATTCGTCCAGCCATGTATGAACTCAGTAGGTGGATCCGGCCGTATCCTTGATAACTTTTGAACGAAAAGATATCGACTTGCAATTTTCAGGGTAGGTTGCGCATCCGAATGCCGAATGAGACAGTTAAGTTCGTTGTTGCGCGTAAACGGCCAAATGGATTAGTAGTTATAGCTATCCTAAATATTGTTGTTGTTTCCTCAATAGCTCAAAAAATACAAATCCGATCAAATTCAAACTTGGTGAACGCTACAAAAGTAACTACACTCTTGTTCACTACAGTTGTTGTCGTCTGACATATGTTTTGGAAACAAAGTTTCCATCTTCAAAGACGAAGCGTTACTATACCATGCAATCAATTTCAACATTCCAGTACGGGTTGACATTATAGACCACATGAGTTAGGTTAGGCGGGAAATTTGAATTACGATCCATCCGTGGATCCGAGCATTGAATTCCCCATGCATTTCTTATGGACCTAAAATTTACGCGAATTGCTCAACAATCTAGAATCAAGTTTTCATAACAAAATTGTATATTTTCAGAATAATTAATAAATATAAAAGTGTTCACCAAATTCGATTGACGTTTGTCTTAGCTCACTCGAGATCAGTCAAAAATAAAAACATAACCCTAAATCGGCCTTGTAATGACGCACAACAGAAGTCATCTACGACATACGGAAATCTTTCGAACTACACTTGTTTCAATTTTGATTTAAGGATAAATAGAAGTAGATTTTAATGTGGACATAACATGAAAACATGCACTAATGATGGAGGTATCCAGTACTTGATGTCTCTGTACTAACATTCTCCTTTAAATAGGGTGGTTTCATCTCAAAGTTGAAATTCCATGTTAAAAAATTTGAAAATGGATCTCCCGCCAAGAGAATGATTCTAACCTAACTAATGCGGTCTATACCCTTAGTCATAAACCAATTAGTGAGAATAATGGGTTGTTAATAGGGGTTAGATCCTTATTCAGTAAAATATCCTTTCTCTTATACATTTCGATACCTTCAAGTGTTCCTAAGTACACTTTCAACAATTTGACGGAATTTTCTGAAATTGAGTGGCCAATTGTTAAAACGTGATTTGCTACCGCAGAATTTATTCTCAGACTTGGTGATTAGTTGTAAAATGCTGACACGGAATTTTTGCGAAATTTCGCGAGGATCTAAAAAAATAAAAAAAAATTGGTTCAAGCCCTGTGGACAGGAGCTTTCTATCGCTCTTGTTCAAACAGACAAATTATATCTCTGAAAGAATTGGTTTCTCAGAGTTGAGAATTATATCAATGTATTCTTATGATAGAGCTGCATCATAAAGGAAATTCAATTCAAATAATAGTTTATTTATCAAGATTAAATGAGCAATCTGAGAATGAGAATTGCACCATGGAAGAAATCAATTTGAAATAGCTGAAATGAATTTGACTCTCTCTTATAGAACAGGATGTCATGTACGAGTATGAACACAGATCATATAATAAATCATAGATAGAATAATTATAGCATTCTGTGGAAACATAGAAGTACGATTCATTATTGAAAGTTCGAAAAATCAGATCTCCGAAAGTATTAGCTTGTTGGCGTTGAAAATGATATCAACGGATTTTTATGGAGAAACTGCATCTTAAAAAAAAATTGAATTTAAAATTTGTTATTTAAAAAAAATATTTTTTTTTGTTACTCCGAAACCATCTGGCCTATTTTGCCCAATAACAAACTTAATCGAGATATTCATATCCCTAACCTACTCTGAAAATTTCAACTACCTAGCTCATTCCGTTCGAGAGTTATTGTAGAAACAAAATTTAAAAATTTTCTAAATTTTTTTTTACACTTTACAGTAACCTCATCAATACAAAACTTCACATGCGTATAAAGATCATGATTCTACAATTTGATGCTTAATTTCATATAGATCGAATGATCGGTTTCGGAAATATTTATAAAAAATATTTTTACTATAAACGGGCATAACTCCGAAACCCCTTGATAGATTTCGCCCATTAACGATTTCCTCCGAGATATTTACGCTCCAAAAAATCATTAAAAAAAATTCTGTATTCAGGAACTATCCGTCCGATACCGATATACGAACGAATCGAAACTAGGTAACTAGTTATAGAATACCGACACAAAGCTTCATAAGAAAAAACGTGAGGATCGTATCAAAAAATTATTAAATATTTATAGTCGAGTCTGCAAATTGTTATCCGAGAGGGAGCCGACGAGACAATAGACACTTTTTCGTCGAGGTGCATATCACATTTTTTCGTCGACCCCCACATATCCTCTCGAATTTCAGACCTCTTAAATAATTTCACAATAGCAAATGGCACATACACTTATGTTTGTATTGAACAGTATTCATAGTGAACACAGCACTGACAGTTATTCTTACAGACACTTATGTTTGCATTGTACCGTATCATGCCGTATTCATAGTAACCACAGCGGACGAGAAAGTACTTTCTCGCCCGCAAAGTACTTGCTTTGAATAAAAGTCGATTTTATGGTCACAAATCAGTACGTAAAATGCCCCTTTTCATAGAGGTCGACGAAAAATATTCTGTATCTCAGAAACTATCCGTGCGATATCGCTGAAATTTTTCGAGGGCTTTCAAAACCTAATTTTACAGCCAAGTGCTGAATTTGAACACGACCGGATCAATATTATTGGATACATTGAAAAAATATTGGAAGCTGAGCAGCCTTGGGCGAGTTGGATGGATTACCGTTGCCACGAAAACTTTCGAGCGGAAAGAGATAGGAATTTTCGGGGTAGGCTGCGCATCCGAATTTGGCAATTAAGATCGTTAATGGGTATAATCGGCCAAACGGTTTCGGACTTGGTAAATACTTGAAGAATGCCGATGCACTAATTTTGGAGAAATATCTTGAGGATCGTATCACTAGAAAAAAAAATACAAATATTTCTTCAAAAATTTCATATTTCAGAATCTATTTGGCAGTTTCCGCTGCATTTCCGCACAAAGCTCCAAGTGGAATAATTTTATTTTCACAATATTTAAAAATATACATATCTGATCGAATTGAAATCTAGTAATCAGTTGAAAATAGACGGCTTGAAGGTTCTTGCAGTATTTCATGAGGGTGTGTGAGTAGTGGATAGACAGAAGAACATGCGCGCAAAAGCTCCTGACTTCTCGTAGGTGCCATTTAAGAATTTTTGTAGTGAATTTTAACATTTTCCACGCGTTGTTGAAGCGTATATGGTTCCCATCTTATTATTGGCATAGATATTATTTTTCATATGTCAAAAAATGACAGCTGACAAAATAGCGAGCTATTCAAAATTAAACATCTAATTCGACAACCCTGTATATTGAGAGATTGTTAAGAATTACTCACTGCAGATCTTCTCTGATCAAATCCGTGCAACCCCTTTAGTTATGAACGTTCAAATTCGTTTTCCAGAAGAAAGATAAATATTGAACATGCTTTAATCACCCAAACTTCAAAATTTTCAGTCAAAGTTGTTTTACTAGCCTAAGAAATAATATCTGCAATTCCTGCTTTAATGAGAGTAGGTTGAAACGAAATTTACGATTTTCATTAATTATTTCGTCCTGTTAAAATATTTCTCATCGAGAAGGATGTTTGGAAAGTGTTTGATGTTGATTGAAGTGATTATAAAGGGTTTTCCAATAAGAAGTGTTATTTTGATATTCAAAGAAAAATGCCATTTTTCGATATAAATGATCGGATGTTTATTTCATTATAAAGAAGAAGCTATGCCGTTAATAGTGGAAAATAACATCAGGCAAATGACCACCACGACCACGCTTACAGGACCATATCCTTTTAATTTTCCATAACCAAATCGCAAAGTGGCTGCCCTATGTCCTCGATAGCCTCACCATCTTTGAGGTCTTGAATCGACGCTGGGCTTTTGGCGTAGACCTTCTCTTTCACGTGGCCCCAAAGGAAGAAGTCGCAAGGTGTTATCACAAGATCTCGGTGGCCAATTGTGATCACCTCTTCGAGAGATAACACGGTCCGGAAACTTTTCCCGCAAAAGATCAATAGTTTCGTTACTTGTGTGGCACGTAGCTCCGTCTTGTTGAAAGTAAACGTTGTCCAGATCAATGCCATCCAATTCCGGCCATAAAAAATCATTAATCATCTCTCGATAGCGAATCCATTCACTGTAACTGTTGCTCCAGCCTCATTTTCGAAAGAGTAAGGTTCAATGACTCCGCCGGACCATAAACTGCACCAAACAGTCACACGTTGAGGATAGAGAGGCTTTTCAACAATAACTCTTGCGTTTTCCGAACCCCATATGCGATAATTTTGCTTGATGACGAAGCCACCGAGGTGGAAATGGGCCTCATCACTCAAGATGATTTTTCAATGGAATTCCGGATCATTTTCATGCATTTCAACGACCCAATCAGCAAAGACACGACGTTGTTGATGATCGGCCGGCTTGAGTTCTTGTGTTAACTGAACTTTATACGCCTTAAGACCCAAATCTTTATGCAAAATACGGTGTAATGACGTTTGTGGAATGCCTAATTCCAAAGAACGACGAGGAATGGACAAACCAGGGTTTTCTTCAACACTTTCGGCTACAGCAGCAATATTCTCGGCTGTTCTTGAGCGACCTGCATGGGTTTTATTCTTCACATAACTAACTTGTCCCAACAGCTCGAATTTTTCCACCAATTTCTTCATTGCGGTCCGACAAGGTGCTTCACGACGACCAAAAATGTTCGAGTTTTACAAACCGTCTCTGCCGAATTTTCACCATTTTTGGCGCTCTAGTTCCTCGGAACTGAGTGCTTATCAATTTGCCCAAATGTCTGTAATTTTCGAATTTTTCGATGAAAATGGTCTTAAACGATTTGGTTCGACTCACTGATCAAGAATCTGTGGTCGAAATTCATTCTGTCCGGCTGGTCCGGCCGTCCGGCCGTAGGCACGATAACTCTCGAACGGAATGAGCTAGACAGTTGAAATTTTCAGAGTAGGTTTGGGGGATAAATATCTCGGCTAAGTTCGTTATTGGGCAAAATCTGACAGATGGTTTCGGAGTAACAAAAAAAAAAATTTTTTTTGACAGAACAAATTCCAAATTAAGTTTTTTTTCAATAAGAAGTTTTATCATAAGAATCCACTCATATCATTTTTAACTCTAACAAGCTAATACTTTCGGAGATATGATTTTACAAAATTTCAATAATGAATCGTATTTCAACGTTGTCACAGAATGATATTATTCTATGTATGAATATGAATTGTCATAATGTCAAATGATGTTCCTGAGACATTATCGAAGAATTGTGAGCGAAGTGAGAAAAATCTCAGTTGTTTGCTCCGAAATTAGTTTTTCTCAGAAAATTCTTACATTTCGGAACTGAACATGAAGTAAGAGATCTGAGAGTAGTGAGACTGCTTTTCCTCCATAGACATAGATATAACTCTCGAACGGAATGAGGTAGGTAGTTGAAATTTTCAGAGTAGTTTAGGGAGATGAATATCTCGGTTAAGTTCGTTAGTGGGCAAAATTGGCCAGATTTAATTTGATTTCTTCCATGGTGCTTTTCTCATTCTCATGATTGCTCATTTAATCTTGATAAATAAACTATTATTTGAATTGAATTTCCTTTAGGATGCAGTTCTATTATATGAATACATTGATATAATTCCCAACTCTGAGAAACCAATACTTTCGGAGATATAATTTGTCTGTTTGAACTAGAGCGCCAGAAAGCTCCTGTCCACAGGGCTTGAACCCATTTTTGCGCGTATGTTCTGGGGAACATACGCGTTATAGTTTTGCCCAAATGTCTGTAACTTTCGAATTTTTTGAAAAAAATGGTCTCAAACGATTAAGTTCGACTCTCCAATGAAGAATTCGAGGTCAAATTTGATTCTGTCCGGCCGGCCGTCCGGCCGTCCGGCCGTTGCCACGATAACTTGAGAACGAAAATAGCTAGCGACTTGAAATTTTCAGGGTGGGTGGCGCATCCCAATACGACGGACAAGTTTGTTAATGGGCATAATCGGCCCAGTGGTTTCCGAGTAATAATTTTGTTTTCAACCAATATGAATCCGATCAAATTGAAACTTGGTGAGTAGTTGAAGAATATGAACCTATGCACGTTTGTGAAATTTTATGCGAATCGTATGGCTAGAAAAATTTAAAAAAAATTATTAAAAAATATTTTTGTTGTCATGATAACTTGAGAACGGAAAGAGATAGCGGCTTGAAGTTTTCAGGTTAGGATGTGCACCAGAACGGGACATTTCAGTTTGTTTATGAGCATAATCGGCCAAACGGTTTTAGAGTTATAGCCATCTGAAATTTTCTGGAATTTGGTGGTTTTTTGTTTCTCATTAACTCGAAAAATACTGCACCGATTAAATTCAAACATGGTAATTAGTTGTAGAATGCCAACGCGAAAATGTTTGCAAAATTTGGTGCGGATAGCATTTGTAGAACATTCTTATTAAATCATTGAAAATAAAAAAAAAAAATTCTATATATCAGTAACTATTCGTTTGAAATTGCTAAAATTTTGCAAGAGTCTTCATAACCTAACTGTACTGCTAAGTTTCAAGTTTTAATACGATCGGTTAAATATTGTTGGAGATTCGAGCTTTCTTGTTGAGTTCAGTAGATGGGTGACCGTTGCCTCGATAACTTTCGAACGAAAGCAGATAGGGACTTGCAATTTTCAGGGTAGGTTGCGTATCTGAAAGGGAGAGTTGAGTTCGTTTTTGGGCATAATCGGTCAAACGGTTTCCGAGTTATACCCACCTGGAATATTATTTCCTTGATAACTCAAAAAATAAATATTCAATCGAAGAGAGCTTGGTTGGTTAGTAGTAGAAAATCAACATAAAGACGTGTTTAAAATTTTGTAAGAACCGCACCCCTAGAAAATTTGAAAAAAATGACGAAAAAAAAAATTTCAAGAACCGTTCCCCTAGAAAATTTTAAAAAAATCACGAAAAAAAAAATTGGTTCAAGCACTGACGTGAAGTCCGGAGCTTTTGCGCGTATGTTCTATTGTCCATTCTTCTGTATTGGACACCCTTAATCGAATTTACCATGGTAAATTATGTTGTCCATTCTTCTGTATTGGACACTCTTAATTCGAATTTACCATGGTAAATTCGAATTAAGTGTACAATACAGGAGAATGGACAACGAATTTACCATGGTAAATTCGAATTAAGTGTACAATACAGGAGAATGGACAACATAATTTACCATGGTAAATTCGATTAAGGGTGTCCAATACAGAAGAATGGACAATAGAACATACGCGCAAAAGCTTCTGACTTCATGTCGGTGCTTGAACCAATTTTATTAATGGCGTAGTTTCTACTTGTCAAATGTCAAAAAATGACAGCTTCAAAAGTGACATCTACAGAAATAGCGGGCTATTCAAAATAGTTATAGATAGATAATAGTTATAGATATAGATAATTAGTTTATTGGAAAACTCTGTAGTTAATTTCACATGAATATAAAGAAAAGAAGAGTTGAAATAGAAAGTTAGTTTCGTTGTTCGGAAAACCTGAAAGAAACAAGTTTGTGCCATGATTCTTATCTACTTCTTCTCTGGACTGACAGGAAAATTTGTTGATAATGTTGATATAGTTCCACTTCAACTAGTTCAACTGCGTTGAAATAATTAGAAAGATGCAGGGCAAAGTTTAGGGGGAGTATTTCGAGGATATGGTAAATAAAACAGATATTGAAATCATTTAACCACGTCTTATTATTGAGACTTTTCCTTCTTTTTTGAATTATTTTTAATTTTTTTCAGGGAATATTTCAGTAAAACATAAACACACAACATAAAAAACAATAATATCAATGTAATAATAACGATAACATCTATGAGGTAGTATTGGTACCATTTCAAATGAATCGAGTGACTTTTCATATGAGGAGCACCCTTATGTTCTATTACGTAATTTATCCAGTACATAGCTGTATCCATCGGTGACAAAGGTCGATCCCTGAATTGTGCGGATAGAGTTTTAGCATTTTGGGCATATCTGAAATATAATATTATTAAATATTTCACTAAATAAACTTTCATCATGATAATATTCTGGGGAACATCGCGTTATCATTTTGCCCAATTGTCTGGAATGTTCGAACTTTTTGCCGAAAATGGTCTCAAACGATTAGGTTCGACTCACTGATGAAGAATTTGAGGTAAAATTTGATTCTGTCTGGCCGGCCACAAAGACAATTGTGAAATTTTATGAGAATCGAAACACTAGAAAATTTAAAAAAATATATTAAAAAATATTATTTATGTCACGATAACGTAGAATGGAAAGAGGAAGCGACTTGCAATTTTTGGGGTAGGTTCAGCATCTAAATGCGAAATATGAGTATGTTAATAGAAATAATCGGCCAAATGGTTTTGAAGTTATACCCATCTGAAATTTGGTTGTTATTTTCTCTAAACTCGAAAAATACGAATCCGATCCAATTAAAAAATGGTAAGTAGTTGTAGAATACCGGCACAAAAATTCTTGCGAAATTTCATGAGGATCGTATAACTAGAAAATTAAAAAAAAATTATTGAAAATCATTTAAGAAATGTCTATATATCAGAAACTATTCCTCCAACATCGCTGAAAATTTGCGAGAGCCTACAAAACCTAACTCTACTGCCAAGATCCAAGTTTGAACACGATCGGCTCTATATTGTTGGAGATCCGAGCAGGCTTGGGTGAGTTCAGTTGCTGGATGGGTGTCCTTTGCCTCGACAACAAAAAGAGATAGGCACTTGAAATTTTCAGGGTAGGTTGCGTATCCGATTGGGAGCGTTAATATCGTTGATGGGCATAATCGGCCCAACGTAAGTTATTTCGTATTTCAATTTCAATAGAATACATAAATAAACACATAAAAATTATGTGATCATAGATTCTCTCGTTACTCTCTCGATATTAAATATATTCATATATTATAAAAGCTGAGAAAACGGTATAATCGATGCTACATTCGATGAAGGAGTGTCCGATAGAGGTGAGTAGATAATAGAGCATAAAAGCTCCAGAACTCACCTCAGTGCTTGAACCAATTTTTTAGAATAATTATAATTCCGAAATCAATTCTGATAAGTCGCGATTTCTTAGTGAAAATATTACCACAAAAATTGTCGAATTATCTCTGATGAAAATTAGAATAGAATGCCGATTAGTACACCTTGAAAACCAATCAAATTCCAACTTCCAACTTCATGTAACAATCGAATTCCAACTTCATGTAAACGTAGTAAATCGACAACCCAACTCACAAATATTTGTATTCAGCATTAACATTTCAATGTGTATATTCAGTATTACCTTGGATTATCTACTAATTCTCTAACCATATCACTTAATTCTTCTTTGGTTATTGTTTCAATTTTTAGTGTTTTAGCAACTTCCTTATCTACCATACTGCGGCAATTTTGGTACTGATCAGCAAAAAGTGGCAAACATAACATTGGAACACCACAATGTATTGCTTCTTGGGTTCCTAATAGGCCACTATGGGTGATGAAGAAAAGAATATTTGGATGACCTGCAAAACATCGAGGAAAACACAAATTACCTTTATAGTATTATTACAAATTTTCAGTATACATTCACTTATTAGAAATGGAACACACCGAAAAGGATATTATTATCGATCCAAAGTAGGATAGGATTAACTTCGGCCTCAGTTAGATGAACGGCAGAACGGAATGACCTGCAAGGATAGGTATTCTACCAATGCCACCTAGACTTTAGGACTAGGTGATATAGACTGGACACATCATGACTGACAGGGTTATAGAGTTAACAGATATCCATTCAATGTGGCCATCGTAGTATGCATGCGTATACCGGTTCGAGACAACCTCAACCCCTACTTTCTTCTTGATGCTAATTGTGATATTTTTTTACATTTAATTAATTTATTTTTTTTTTGGCGCTCTTGTTCCTCGGAACAGAGTGCTTATCAATTTGCCCAAATGTCTGTAATTTTCGAAATTTTTTAATGAAAATGGTCTTAAACGATTTGGTTCGACTCACTGATCAAGAATCCGTGGTCAAAATCGATTATGTTTGATTAGCGTGAAGTTACCCACACATTCCCATCCACAGTTTATGACGTGCAGACTGTCGATTATGAGACATACGGAATTATTCGAACAGTGTTGCCACGTCAACCATGATTTCCTATTATCTCTCATAACTATATGTGTAGTGTACATCAAATGTAGTTAGAAATTAGTACACATGACTGATTGGATATTGAACATTAATTACATAGTAAACAAAACTAGCTTAATAATACAAAACTGAAGCGAATTACCGAGCGTGCTCCAGGTAAAAAGGTATAATTTGATTCTAGATAATGTACCCCTCTCGGCAAGGATTACAAGAATTTTTTTTTTGATTAGGACTGATATCTATTTATGTTACACATAACAGAACTACAAGAATTTTTGATCGACGAACCGTACAGGGTGAGAAAAAAACTATACAAAAAATAATGTTTTTTTTTACTGAACGACGATGTGTGCATCGGTGGAGAAAATAAGACTGATATCTATTTATGTTACACATAACAGGATCACAAGAAATTTTGATTGACGAACCGTACAGGGTGAGCAAAATACTATACAAATAATAATATTTTTTTTTGACTGAACGACGATGTGTGCATCGGTGGAGAAAATAAGATTGATATCTATTTATGTTACACATAAGAGGATCACAAGAAATTTTGATTGACGAACCGTACAGGGTGAGCAAAATACTATACAAATAATAATATTTTTTTTTTGACTGAACGACGATGTGTGCATCGGTTGAGAAAATAAGACTGATATCTATTTATGTTACACATAACAGGATCACAAGAAATTTTGATTGACGAACCGCACAGGGTGAGCAAAATACTATACAAATAATAATATTTTTTTTTTGACTGAACGACGATGTGTGCATCGGTGGAGAAAATAATATTGACATCTATTTATGTTACACATAACAGGATCACAAGAATTTTTGATCGACGAACCGTTCAGGGTGAGCAAAATACTATACAAATAATAATATTTTTTTTGACTGAATGACGATGTGTGCATCGGTGGAGAAACTAATATTGATATCTATTTATGTTACACATAACAGGATTACAAGAATTTTGGATTGACGAACCGTACAGGGTGAGCAAAAAACTATACAAATAATAATATATTTTTTTTGACTGAACGACAATGTGTGCATCGGTGGAGAAAATAAGATTGATATCTATTTATGTTACACATAACAGGATCACAAGAAATTTTGACTGACGAACCGTACAGGGTGAGCAAAATACTATACAAATAATAATATTTTTTTTTTGACTGAACGACGATGTGTGCATCGGTGGAGAAAATAAGATTGATATCTATTTATGTTACACATAACAGGATCACAAGAAATTTTGACTGACGAACCGTACAGGGTGAGCAAAATACTATACAAATAATAATATTTTTTTTTGACTGAACGACGATGTGTGCATCGGTGGAGAAAATAAGACTGATATCTATTTATGTTACACATAACAGGATCACAAGAAATTTTGATTGACGAACCGTACAGGGTGAGCAAAATACTATACAAATAATAATTTTTTTTTGACTGATCGACGATGTGTGCATCGGTGGAGAAAATAAGACTGATATCTATTTATCTTAAACATAACAGGATCACTAGAAATTTTGATCGACGAACCGTACAGGGTGAGCAAAAAACTATAAAAATAATAATATTTTTTTTTGACTGAACGACGATGTGTGCATCGGTGGAGAAAATAAGACTGATATCTATTTATGTTACACATAACAGGATCACAAGAAATTTTGATTGACGAACCGTACAGGGTGAGCAAAATACTATACAAATAATAATTTTTTTTTGACTGATCGACGATGTGTGCATCGGTGGAGAAAATAAGACTGATATCTATTTATGTTAAACATAACAGGATCACTAGAAATTTTGATCGACGAACCGTACAGGGTGAGCAAAAAACTATAAAAATAATAATATTTTTTTTTGACTGAACGACGATGTGTGCATCGGTGGAGAAACCAATATGGATATCTATTTATGTTAAGGTGGGTTTAAACCAAACGAACAAAGAGCAAGAGCTAGCACAAGAACATTCTTTCTTAATCTTTTAGTGTAAACGAAAGCGTTTACACAAATATATCGACGAGCAAGAACGAGAATAAAGAACTAGAATTCTTGCTCAGGATAGATAGATGTTTAGATCAGCCGAACGAATGCTCATTCATCTCAATTTTGTGACTGGCGGTGCTTCGTTATGTCCGACTCTGAGAGCAATATTATAATTTGCAAGTGCTGCATTTGTTATTTTGTATCAAAGACGCAAAAAGAAAAGAAGGAAGGTTCGTGGGTAATAAATTTAATGCAGCGAACGATACTGAATAATGTAGGTGAAATGATGACGGATATGCAAGAACAAGAAGAATGTGGTCGATTTCAAAATTTCTGTAGAATGGCGTTAAAGGATTTTGACCATTTTTGGAGCTCTTGTTACTGGTAACAGAGTGCTTATCAATTTGCCCAAATGTCTGTAATTTTCGAATTTTTGGCTGAAAATGGTCTCAAACGATTTGGTTCGACTCACTGATCAAGAATCCGTGGCCGAAATCGATTATGTCCGTCCGTCCGTCCGTTAACACGATAACTCTCGAATGGAATCAGCTAGACAGTTGAAATTTTCACAGTAGGTTTGGGAGATAAATATCTCGGCTGAGTTCGTTATTGGAGTAAAGAAAAAAAAAATTTTTTTTACATTACAAGTTTCAAATTCAATTTTTTTTAAGATGCAGTTTCATCATAAGAATCCTTTGATATCATTTTCAACTCTAAGAAACTAATACTTTCGGAGATATGATTCTACAAAATTTCAAATACATCGTAGTTCTATGTATTCACTGTCTGTGTTCACTGTTCATAAATGTCATCTTATCTAGCTATTAGAGTCATGTCAATTCGTAGTTTGAAATAAGTATCCGATTCTTGAAGTTGTGAATATATACAAGACTGTTTTGTAACCGAAAATAATATTGACTGGTTGCATATTGAATAATTTACGTATACATTCGGGATGATGCTTCAGAAGATTTGGAATTGGATTGTCAATTCGTATATTTTCTCTTGGAAAGCAAGTATTCGATTCTTGAATTTGTGAATATATACAAGACTGTTTTGATGTAGGTAGTTCATGAAGGCAATAGGAAAGAAGAACATAATGGAATCATCAAAAGAAATTACTGTTCGTTGACCACTGAGGTTAATATTACATTTCACTTCCTTAAGTAGTAAGACATGTTCCTATATACAGTATTTTCATAATGTTGCTAGTTAATATATTTTGAACTATTAAAATAATTTGTTCGTAAGCCTCTACCTACTCAAATATCAGGAATAAACGGACAATCTGCTGTGATTGTCTCCAGCCTTGCTCTAGACATTTCGATGATACTTTCCTTAGGTATTTCGAGTTGTGAAAACTATGCACCGAGTGTAAGTTGCAACTACCCATTCCACGAGGATGAATCATTGCAGATTGCTCTTTTAATCTTGATAAATAAATTTAATGACAATTTTTGAAGCATTGTAGATTGCTCTTTTTTTGTCGCCCTTGTTTAAATGATAATTTTTGAAACATTTTTTTTTAAACGACACTTTTTTTAAATTTTATTTCTTTCATGATGCAGTTCTATCATAAGAATCCATTGATATAATTCCCAACTCTGAGAAAGCAATACTTTCGGAAATATAATTTGTTTGTTTGAACAAGAGCGCCAAAAAGCTCCTGTCCACAGAGCTTGAACCATTTTTTTTATTCGGCTACAGTACATTCAAGTAAATTTGAAATTTCGTGGCAAGCATCGTGTTTGCGGGTTGTATTTTTATATTGTTCATACGTCGGATCCCACAGACATCTGGAATTTTGGTAGGCTCCAATCATAACATGACATTTTTCTGTAGACCAATCCATAATTAATCCGATTAAAAACAAATCGCTAGAGCACAAGAACGCTTTGAAGAGATCGCTCTGCGGAGCGAGCGCTTCTGAACACGGAAGAATGCTCTATGGAACTGTTCACACGCTCTAGTGCCGTTTATATCAAGCGATCGAGCAAAGATAGAATATTCCATAGAATCTTTGCGAACGCAGAATGAAAAACGAAAGAATGCTCTGCATCTGTTTACACTAAAAGAATTTGATAGATAGGGGATAGAATGAGCATTCACTCGTCGCAAGAATGCTCTAAGCAACTGTTCACACGTTCTACTGTCTGGATCGAGCAATCTTAGAATATTCCATAGAATCTTTGCGAACGCAGAAAGAACAAAGAAAGAATGCTCTACATCTGTTTCCACTAAAATAATTTGATAGAGAGGGAATAGAATGAGCATTCGCTCGTCTGATGTAAATCGGCCTTTACACATAACAGGATTACAAGAATTTTTGATTGACGAACCGTACAGGGTGAGAAAAAAACTATACAAATAATAATTTTTTTTTTTCACTGAACGACAATGTGTGCATCGGTGGAGAAAATAAAATTGACATCTATTTATGTTACACATAACAGGATTTTTTTTTGACTGAACGACGATGTGTGCATCAGTGGAGAAAATAAGATTGATATCTATTTATGTTACACATAACAGGATCACAAGAAATTTTGATTGACGAACCGTACAGGGTGAGCAATATACTATACAAAAAATAATATTTTTTTTTGACTGAACGACGATGTGTGCATCGGAGGAGAAACCAATATTGATATCTATTTATGTTACACATAACAGGATTACAAGAATTTTTGATTGACGAACCGTACAGGGTGAGAAAAAAACTATACAAATAATAATATTTTTTTTTCACTGAACGACGATGTGTGCATCGGTGGAGAAAATAATATTGACATCTATTTATGTTACACATAACAGGATCACAAGAATTTTTGATCGACGAACCGTTCAGGGTGAGCAAAAAACTATACAAATAATAATTTTTTTTTTTTGACTGAACGACGATGTGTGCATCGGTGGAGAAAATACGATTGATATCTATTTATGTTACACATAACAGGATCACAAGAAATTTTGATTGACGAACCGTACAGGGTGAGCAAAATACTATACAAATAATAATATTTTTTTTTTACTGAACGACTATGTGTGCATCGGTGGAGAAAATAAGACTGATATCTATTTATGTTACACATAACAGGATCACAAAAAATTTTGATCGACGAACCGTACAGGGTGAGCAAAATACTATACAAATAATAATATTTTTTTTTGACTGAACGACGATGTGTGCATCGGTGGAGAAAATAAGATTGATATCTATTTATGTTACACATAACAGGATCACAAGAAATTTTGATTGACGAACCGTACAGGGTGAGCAAAATACTATACAAATAATAATATTTTTTTTTGACTGAACGACGATGTGTGCATCGGTGGAGAAAATAAGATTGATATCTATTTATGTTACACATAACAGGATCACAAGAAATTTTGATTGACGAACCGTACAGGGCGAGCAAAATACTATACAAATAATAATATTTTTTTTTGACTGAACGACGATGTGTGCATCGGTGGAGAAAATAAGACTGATATCTATTTATGTTACACATAACAGGATCACAAGAAATTTTGATTGACGAACCGCACAGGGTGAGCAAAATACTATACAAATAATAATATTTTTTTTTTGACTGAACGACGATGTGTGCATCGGTGGAGAAAATAATATTGACATCTATTTATGTTACAAATAACAGGATCACAAGAATTTTTGATCGACGAACCGTTCAGGGTGAGCAAAATACTATACAAATAATAATATTTTTTTTGACTGAATGACGATGTGTGCATCGGTGGAGAAACTAATATTGATATCTATTTATGTTACACATAACAGGATTACAAGAAATTTGGATTGACGAACCGTACAGGGTGAGCAAAAAACTATACAAATAATAATATATTTTTTTTGACTGAACGACAATGTGTGCATCGGTGGAGAAAATAAGATTGATATCTATTTATGTTACACATAACAGGATCACAAGAAATTTTGACTGACGAACCGTACAGGGTGAGCAAAATACTATACAAATAATAATATTTTTTTTTGACTGAACGACGATGTGTGCATCGGTGGAGAAAATAAGATTGATATCTATTTATGTTACACATAACAGGATCACAAGAAATTTTGACTGACGAACCGTACAGGGTGAGCAAAATACTATACAAATAATAATATTTTTTTTTGACTGAACGACGATGTGTGCATCGGTGGAGAAAATAAGACTGATATATATTTATGTTACACATAACAGGATCACAAGAAATTTTGATTGACGAACCGTACAGGGTGAGCAAAATACTATACAAATAATAATTTTTTTTTGACTGATCGACGATGTGTGCATCGGTGGAGAAAATAAGACTGATATCTATTTATGTTAAACATAACAGGATCACTAGAAATTTTGATCGACGAACCGTACAGGGTGAGCAAAAAACTATAAAAATAATAATATTTTTTTTTGACTGAACGACGATGTGTGCATCGGTGGAGAAAATAAGACTGATATCTATTTATGTTACACATAACAGGATCACAAGAAATTTTGATTGACGAACCGTACAGGGTGAGCAAAATACTAAACAAATAATAATTTCTTTTTGACTGATCGACGATGTGTGCATCGGTGGAGAAAATAAGACTGATATCTATTTATGTTAAACATAACAGGATCACTAGAAATTTTGATCGACGAACCGTACAGGGTGAGCAAAAAACTATAAAAATAATAATATTTTTTTTTGACTGAACGACGATGTGTGCATCGGTGGAGAAACCAATATGGATATCTATTTATGTTACACATAACAGGATTACAAGAATTTTTGATTGACGAACCGTACAGGGTGAGAAAAAAACTATACAAATAATAATATTTTTTTTTCACTGAACGACAATGTGTGCATCGGTGGAGAAAATAAAATTGACATCTATTTATGTTACACATAACAGGATTTTTTTTTGACTGAACGACGATGTGTGCATCGGTGGAGAAAATAAGATTGATATCTATTTATGTTACACATAACAGGATCACAAGAAATTTTGATTGACGAACCGTACAGGGTGAGCAATATACTATACAAAAAATAATATTTTTTTTTGACTGAACGACGATGTGTGCATCGGAGGAGAAACCAATATTGATATCTATTTATGTTACACATAACAGGATTACAAGAATTTTTGATTGACGAACCGTACAGGGTGAGAAAAAAACTATACAAATAATAATATTTTTTTTTCACTGAACGACGATGTGTGCATCGGTGGAGAAAATAATATTGACATCTATTTATGTTACACATAACAGGATCACAAGAATTTTTGATCGACGAACCGTTCAGGGTGAGGAAAAAACTATACAAATAATAATTTTTTTTTTTTGACTGAACGACGATGTGTGCATCGGTGGAGAAAATACGATTGATATCTATTTATGTTACACATAACAGGATCACAAGAAATTTTGATTGACGAACCGTACAGGGTGAGCAAAATACTATACAAATAATAATATTTTTTTTTTACTGAACGACTATGTGTGCATCGGTGGAGAAAATAAGACTGATATCTATTTATGTTACACATAACAGGATCACAAGAAATTTTGATCGACGAACCGTACAGGGTGAGCAAAATACTATAAAAATAATAATATTTTTTTTTGACTGAACGACGATGTGTGCATCGGAGGAGAAACCAATATTGATATCTATTTATGTTACACATAACAGGATTACAAGAATTTTTGATTGACGAACCGTACAGGGTGAGAAAAAAACTATACAAATAATAATATTTTTTTTTCACTGAAAGACGATGTGTGCATCGGTGGAGAAAATAATATTGACATCTATTTATGTTACACATAACAGGATCACAAGAATTTTTGATCGACGAACCGTTCAGGGTGAGCAAAAAACTATACAAATAATAATATTTTTTATTTGACTGAACGACGATGTGTGCATCGGTGGAGAAAATAAGATTGATATCTATTTATGTTACACATAACAGGATCACAAGAAATTTTGATTGACGATCCGTACAGGGTGAGCAAAATACTATACAAATAATAATATTTTTTTTTGACTGAACGACGATGTGTGCATCGGTGGAGAAAATAAGATTGATATCTATTTCTGTTACACATAACAGGATCACAAGAAATTTTGATTGACGAACCGTACAGGGTGAGCAATATACTATACAAAAAATAATATTTTTTTTTGACTGAACGACGATGTGTGCATCGGAGGAGAAACCAATATTGATATCTATTTATGTTACACATAACAGGATTACAAGAATTTTAAATTGACGAACCGTACAGGGTGAGAAAAAAACTATACAAATAATAATATTTTTTTTTCACTGAACGACGATGTGTGCATCGGTGGAAAAAATAATATTGACATCTATTTATGTTACACATAACAGGATCACAAGAATTTTTGATCGACGAACCGTTCAGGGTGAGCAAAATACTATACAAATAATAATATTTTTTTTGACTGAACGACGATGTGTGCATCGGTGGAGAAACTAATATTGATATCTATTTATGTTACACATAACAGGATTACAAGAATTTTGGATTGACGAACCGTACAGGGTGAGCAAAAAACTATACAAATAATAATATTTTTTTTTTGACTGAACGACAATGTGTGCATCGGTGGAGAAAATAAGATTGATATCTATTTATGTTACACATACCAGGATCACAAGAAATTTTGATCGACGAACCGTACAGGGTGAGCAAAATACTATAAAAATAATAATATATTTTTTTGACTGAACGACGATGTGTGCATCGGTGGAGAAACCAATATTGATATCCATTTATGTTACACATAACAGGATCACAAGAAATTTTGATTGACGAACCGCACAGGGTGAGCAAAATACTATACAAATAATAATATTTTTTTTTTTACTGAACGACGATGTGTGCATCAGTGGAGAAAATAAGATTGATATCTATTTATGTTACACATAACAGGATCACAAGAAATTTTGATTGACGATCCGTACAGGGTGAGCAAAATACTATACAAATAATAATATTTTTTTTTGACTGAACGACGATGTGTGCATCGGTGGAGAAAATAAGATTGATATCTATTTATGTTACACATAACAGGATCACAAGAAATTTTGATTGACGAACCGTACAGGGTGAGCAATATACTATACAAAAAATAATATTTTTTTTTGACTGAACGACGATGTGTGCATCGGAGGAGAAACCAATATTGATATCTATTTATGTTACACATAACAGGATCACAAGAAATTTTGATTGACGAACCGCACAGGGTGAGCAAAATACTATACAAATAATAATATTTTTTTTTTGACTGAACGACGATGTGTGCATCGGTGGAGAAAATAATATTGACATCTATTTATGTTACACATAACAGGATCACAAGAATTTTTGATCGACGAACCGTTCAGGGTGAGCAAAATACTATACAAATAATAATATTTTTTTTGACTGAATGACGATGTGTGCATCGGTGGAGAAACTAATATTGATATCTATTTATGTTACACATAACAGGATTACAAGAATTTTGGATTGACGAACCGTACAGGGTGAGCAAAAAACTATACAAATAATAATATATTTTTTTTGACTGAACGACAATGTGTGCATCGGTGGAGAAAATAAGATTGATATCTATTTATGTTACACACAACAGGATCACAAGAAATTTTGACTGACGAACCGTACAGGGTGAGCAAAATACTATACAAATAATAATATTTTTTTTTTGACTGAACGACGATGTGTGCATCGGTGGAGAAAATAAGATTGATATCTATTTATGTTACACATAACAGGATCACAAGAAATTTTGACTGACGAACCGTACAGGGTGAGCAAAATACTATACAAATAATAATATTTTTTTTTGACTGAACGACGATGTGTGCATCGGTGGAGAAAATAAGACTGATATCTATTTATGTTACACATAACAGGATCACAAGAAATTTTGATTGACGAACCGTACAGGGTGAGCAAAATACTATACAAATAATAATTTTTTTTTGACTGATCGACGATGTGTGCATCGGTGGAGAAAATAAGACTGATATCTATTTATGTTAAACATAACAGGATCACTAGAAATTTTGATCGACGAACCGTACAGGGTGAGCAAAAAACTATAAAAATAATAATATTTTTTTTTGACTGAACGACGATGTGTGCATCGGTGGAGAAAATAAGACTGATATCTATTTATGTTACACATAACAGGATCACAAGAAATTTTGATTGACGAACCGTACAGGGTGAGCAAAATACTATACAAATAATAATTTTTTTTTGACTGATCGACGATGTGTGCATCGGTGGAGAAAATAAGACTGATATCTATTTATGTTAAACATAACAGGATCACTAGAAATTTTGATCGACGAACCGTACAGGGTGAGCAAAAAACTATAAAAATAATAATATTTTTTTTTGACTGAACGACGATGTGTGCATCGGTGGAGAAACCAATATGGATATCTATTTATGTTACACATAACAGGATTACAAGAATTTTTGATTGACGAACCGTACAGGGTGAGAAAAAAACTATACAAATAATAATTTTTTTTTTTCACTGAACGACAATGTGTGCATCGGTGGAGAAAATAAAATTGACATCTATTTATGTTACACATAACAGGATTTTTTTTTGACTGAACGACGATGTGTGCATCGGTGGAGAAAATAAGATTGATATCTATTTATGTTACACATAACAGGATCACAAGAAATTTTGATTGACGAACCGTACAGGGTGAGCAATATACTATACAAAAAATAATATTTTTTTTTGACTGAACGACGATGTGTGCATCGGAGGAGAAACCAATATTGATATCTATTTATGTTACACATAACAGGATTACAAGAATTTTTGATTGACGAACCGTACAGGGTGAGAAAAAAACTATACAAATAATAATATTTTTTTTTCACTGAACGACGATGTGTGCATCGGTGGAGAAAATAATATTGACATCTATTTATGTTACACATAACAGGATCACAAGAATTTTTGATCGACGAACCGTTCAGGGTGAGCAAAAAACTATACAAATAATAATTTTTTTTTTTTGACTGAACGACGATGTGTGCATCGGTGGAGAAAATACGATTGATATCTATTTATGTTACACATAACAGGATCACAAGAAATTTTGATTGACGAACCGTACAGGGTGAGCAAAATACTATACAAATAATAATATTTTTTTTTTACTGAACGACTATGTGTGCATCGGTGGAGAAAATAAGACTGATATCTATTTATGTTACACATAACAGGATCACAAGAAATTTTGATCGACGAACCGTACAGGGTGAGCAAAATACTATACAAATAATAATTTTTTTTTTTGACTGAACGACTATGTGTGCATCGGTGGAGAAAATAAGATTGATATCTATTTATGTTACACATAACAGGATCACAAGAAATTTTGATTGACGAACCGTACAGGGTGAGCAAAATACTATACAAATAATAATATTTTTTTTTGACTGAACGACGATGTGTGCATCGGTGGAGAAAATAAGATTGATATCTATTTATGTTACACATAACAGGATCACAAGAAATTTTGATTGACGAACCGTACAGGGCGAGCAAAATACTATACAAATAATAATATTTTTTTTTGACTGAACGACGATGTGTGCATCGGTGGAGAAAATAAGACTGATATCTATTTATGTTACACATAACAGGATCACAAGAAATTTTGATTGACGAACCGCACAGGGTGAGCAAAATACTATACAAATAATAATATTTTTTTTTTGACTGAACGACGATGTGTGCATCGGTGGAGAAAATAATATTGACATCTATTTATGTTACAAATAACAGGATCACAAGAATTTTTGATCGACGAACCGTTCAGGGTGAGCAAAATACTATACAAATAATAATATTTTTTTTGACTGAATGACGATGTGTGCATCGGTGGAGAAACTAATATTGATATCTATTTATGTTACACATAACAGGATTACAAGAATTTTGGATTGACGAACCGTACAGGGTGAGCAAAAAACTATACAAATAATAATTTTTTTTTTTTGACTGAACGACGATGTGTGCATCGGTGGAGAAAATACGATTGATATCTATTTATGTTACACATAACAGGATCACAAGAAATTTTGATTGACGAACCGTACAGGGTGAGCAAAATACTATACAAATAATAATATTTTTTTTTTACTGAACGACTATGTGTGCATCGGTGGAGAAAATAAGACTGATATCTATTTATGTTACACATAACAGGATCACAAGAAATTTTGATTGACGAACCGCACAGGGTGAGCAAAATACTATACAAATAATAATATTTTTTTTTTTACTGAACGACGATGTGTGCATCAGTGGAGAAAATAAGATTGATATCTATTTATGTTACACATAACAGGATCACAAGAAATTTTGATTGACGATCCGTACAGGGTGAGCAAAATACTATACAAATAATAATATTTTTTTTTGACTGAACGACGATGTGTGCATCGGTGGAGAAAATAAGATTGATATCTATTTCTGTTACACATAACAGGATCACAAGAAATTTTGATTGACGAACCGTACAGGGTGAGCAATATACTATACAAAAAATAATATTTTTTTTTGACTGAACGACGATGTGTGCATCGGAGGAGAAACCAATATTGATATCTATTTATGTTACACATAACAGGATTACAAGAATTTTAAATTGACGAACCGTACAGGGTGAGAAAAAAACTATACAAATAATAATATTTTTTTTTCACTGAACGACGATGTGTGCATCGGTGGAAAAAATAATATTGACATCTATTTATGTTACACATAACAGGATCACAAGAATTTTTGATCGACGAACCGTTCAGGGTGAGCAAAATACTATACAAATAATAATATTTTTTTTGACTGAACGACGATGTGTGCATCGGTGGAGAAACTAATATTGATATCTATTTATGTTACACATAACAGGATTACAAGAATTTTGGATTGACGAACCGTACAGGGTGAGCAAAAAACTATACAAATAATAATATTTTTTTTTTGACTGAACGACAATGTGTGCATCGGTGGAGAAAATAAGATTGATATCTATTTATGTTACACATACCAGGATCACAAGAAATTTTGATCGACGAACCGTACAGGGTGAGCAAAATACTATAAAAATAATAATATTTTTTTTTGACTGAACGACGATGTGTGCATCGGTGGAGAAACCAATATTGATATCCATTTATGTTACACATAACAGGATCACAAGAAATTTTGATTGACGAACCGCACAGGGTGAGCAAAATACTATACAAATAATAATATTTTTTTTTTTACTGAACGACGATGTGTGCATCAGTGGAGAAAATAAGATTGATATCTATTTATGTTACACATAACAGGATCACAAGAAATTTTGATTGACGATCCGTACAGGGTGAGCAAAATACTATACAAATAATAATATTTTTTTTTGACTGAACGACGATGTGTGCATCGGTGGAGAAAATAAGATTGATATCTATTTATGTTACACATAACAGGATCACAAGAAATTTTGATTGACGAACCGTACAGGGTGAGCAATATACTATACAAAAAATAATATTTTTTTTTGACTGAACGACGATGTGTGCATCGGAGGAGAAACCAATATTGATATCTATTTATGTTACACATAACAGGATCACAAGAAATTTTGATTGACGAACCGCACAGGGTGAGCAAAATACTATACAAATAATAATATTTTTTTTTTGACTGAACGACGATGTGTGCATCGGTGGAGAAAATAATATTGACATCTATTTATGTTACACATAACAGGATCACAAGAATTTTTGATCGACGAACCGTTCAGGGTGAGCAAAATACTATACAAATAATAATATTTTTTTTGACTGAATGACGATGTGTGCATCGGTGGAGAAACTAATATTGATATCTATTTATGTTACACATAACAGGATTACAAGAATTTTGGATTGACGAACCGTACAGGGTGAGCAAAAAACTATACAAATAATAATATATTTTTTTTGACTGAACGACAATGTGTGCATCGGTGGAGAAAATAAGATTGATATCTATTTATGTTACACACAACAGGATCACAAGAAATTTTGACTGACGAACCGTACAGGGTGAGCAAAATACTATACAAATAATAATATTTTTTTTTTGACAGGATCACAAGAAATTTTGATTGACGAACCGCACAGGGTGAGCAAAATACTATACAAATAATAATATTTTTTTTTTTACTGAACGACGATGTGTGCATCAGTGGAGAAAATAAGATTGATATCTATTTATGTTACACATAACAGGATCACAAGAAATTTTGATTGACGATCCGTACAGGGTGAGCAAAATACTATACAAATAATAATATTTTTTTTTGACTGAACGACGATGTGTGCATCGGTGGAGAAAATAAGATTGATATCTATTTATGTTACACATAACAGGATCACAAGAAATTTTGATTGACGAACCGTACAGGGTGAGCAAAATACTATACAAATAATAATATTTTTTTTTTACTGAACGACTATGTGTGCATCGGTGGAGAAAATAAGACTGATATCTATTTATGTTACACATAACAGGATCACAAGAAATTTTGATTGACGAACCGCACAGGGTGAGCAAAATACTATACAAATAATAATATTTTTTTTTTTACTGAACGACGATGTGTGCATCAGTGGAGAAAATAAGATTGATATCTATTTATGTTACACATAACAGGATCACAAGAAATTTTGATTGACGATCCGTACAGGGTGAGCAAAATACTATACAAATAATAATATTTTTTTTTGACTGAACGACGATGTGTGCATCGGTGGAGAAAATAAGATTGATATCTATTTATGTTACACATAACAGGATCACAAGAAATTTTGATTGACGAACCGTACAGGGTGAGCAATATACTATACAAAAAATAATATTTTTTTTTGACTGAACGACGATGTGTGCATCGGAGGAGAAACCAATATTGATATCTATTTATGTTACACATAACAGGATTACAAGAATTTTAGATTGACAAACCGTACAGGGTGAGAAAAAAACTATACAAATAATAATATTTTTTTTTCACTGAACGACGATGTGTGCATCGGTGGAGAAACCAATATTGATATCCATTTATGTTACACATAACAGGGTTACAAGAATTTTGATTGACGAATACTACAGGGTGAGAAAAAAACTACACATCGTCGTTCCGTGAAAAAAAAATATTATTATTTGTATAGTTTTTTTCTCACCCTGTACGGTTCGTCAATCAAAAATTCTTGTAATCCTGTTATGTGTAACATAAATAGATATCAATATTGGTTTCTCCACCGATGCACACATCGTCGTTCAGTAAAAAAAAATATTATTATTTTTATAGTTTTTTGCTCACCCTGTACGGTTCGTCAATCCAAAATTCTTGTAATCCTGTTATGTGTAATATAAATAGATATCAATCTTAATTTCTCCACCGATGCACACATCGTCGTAGAGTCAAAAAAAAAATATTAGTATTTGTATAGTTTTTTGCTCACCCTGTAAGGTTCGTCAATCCAAAATTCTTGTAATCCTGTTATGTGTAACATAAAAAGATATCAATATTATTTTCTCCACCGATGCACACATCGTCGTTCAGTCAAAAAAAAATATTATTATTTGTATAGTATTTTGCTCACCCTGTACGGTTCGTCAATCAAAATTTCTTGTGATCCTGTTATGTGTAACATAAATAGATATCAATCTTATTTTCTCCACCGATGCACACATCCTCGTTCAGTCAAAAAAAAATATTATTATTTTTATAGTATATTGCTCACCCTGTACGGTTCGTCGATCAAAATTTCTAGTGATCCTGTTATGTGTAACATAAATAGATATTAGTCTTATTTTCTCCTCTTATGCACACATCGTCGTTCAGTCAAAAAAAAAATTATTATTTGTATAGTATTTTGCTCACCCTGTACGGTTCGTCAATCAAAATTTCTTGTGATCCTGTTATGTGTAACATAAATAGATATCAATATTGGTTTCTCCACCGATGCACACATCGTCGTTCAGTCAAAAAAAAATATTATAATTTTTATAGTTTTTTTCTCACCCTGTACGGTTCGTCAATCAAAGATTCTTGTAATCCTGAAATGTGTAACATAAATAGATATCAATATTGGTTTCTCCACCGATGCACACATCGTCGTTCAGTAAAAAAAAATATTATTATTTTTATAGTTTTTTTCTCACCCTGTACGGTTCGTCAATCAAAAATTCTTGTAATCCTGTTATGTGTAACATAAATAGATATCAATATTGGTTTCCCCACCAATGCACACAAGGTCGTTCAGTCAAAAAAAAATATTATTATTTTCATAGTATTTTGCTCACCCTGTACGGTTCGTCGATCAAAATTTCTAGTGATCCTGTTATGTGTTACATAAATAGATATCAGTCCTATTTTCTCCACCGATGCACACATCGTCGTTCAGTGAAAAAAAAAATTACTATTTGTATAGTTTTTTTCTCACCCTGTACGGTTCGTCAATCAAAAATTCTTGTAATCCTGTTATGTGTAACATAAATAGATATCAATATTGGTTTCTCCACCGATGCACACATCGTCGTTCAGTAAAAAAAAAATATTATTATTTTTATAGCTTTTTGCTCACCCTGTACGGTTCGTCAATCCAAAATTCTTGTAATCCTGTTATGTGTAACATAAATAGATATCAATCTTAATTTCTCCACCGATGCACACATCGTCGTTCAGTCAAAAAAAAATATTATTATTTGTATAGAATTTTGCTCACCCTGTACGGTTCGTCAATCAAAATTCTTGTAATCCTGTTATGTGTAACATAAAAAGATATCAATCTTATTTTCTCCACCGATGCACACATCGTCGTTCAGTCAAAAAAAAAATATTATTATTTGTATAGTATTTTGCTCACCCTGTACGGTTCGTCAATCAAAATTTCTTGTGATCCTGTTAGGTGTAACATAAATAGATATCAATCTTATTTTCTCCACAGATGCACACATCGTCGTTCAGTAAAAAAAAAATATTATTAATTTTATGGTATTTTGCTCACCCTGTACGGTTCGTCGATCAAAATTTCTAGTGATCCTGTTATGTGTAACATAAATAGATATCAGTCTTATTTTCTCCACTGATGCACACATCGTCGTTCAGTCAAAAAAAAAAATTATTATTTGTATAGTATTTTGCTCACCCTGTACGGTTCGTCAATCAAAATTTCTTGTGATCCTGTTATGTGTAACATAAATAGATATCAATCGTATTTTCTCCACCGATGCACACATCGTCGTTCAGTCAAAAAAAAAAATTATTATTTGTATAGTTTTCTGCTCACTCTGTACGGTTCGTCGATCAAAAATTCTTGTGATCCTGTTATGTGTAACACAAATAGATAACAATATTATTTTCTCCACCGATGCACACATCGTCGTTCAGTGAAAAAAAAATATTACTATTTGTATAGTTTTTTTCTCACCCTGTACGGTTCGTCAATCAAAAATTCTTGTATTCCTGTTATGTGTAACATAAATAGATATCAATATTGGTTTCTTCACCGATGCACACATCGTCGTTCAGTCAAAAAAAATATTATTATTTTTATAGTTTTTTGCTCACCCTGTACGGTTCGTCAATCCAAAATTCTTGTAATCCTGTTATGTGTAACATAAATAGATATCAATATTGGTTTCTCCACCGATGCACACATCGTAGTTCAGTCAAAAAAAAATTTTATTATTTTTATAGTTTTTTGCTCACCCTGTACGGTTCGTCAATCCAAAATTTTTGTAATCCTGCTATGCGAAACATAAATAGATATCAATATTGGTTTCTCCACCGATGCACACATCGTCGTTCAGTCAAAAAAAAAAAATTATTATTTGTATAGTTTTTTGCTCACCCTGTACGGTTCGTCAATCAAAAATTTTTGTAATCCTGTTATGTGTAACATAAATAGATATCAATATTGGTTTCTCTACCGATGCACACATCGTCGTTCAGTGAAAAAAAATATTATTATTTGTATAGTTTTTTTCTCACCCTGTACGGTTCGTCAATCAAAAATTCTTGTAATCCTGTAATGTGTAACATAAATAGATATCAATATTGGTTTCTCCACCGATGCACACATCGTCATTCAGTCAAAAAAAAAATTATTATTTTTATAGTTTTTTGCTCACCCTGTACGGTTCGTCAATCCAAAATTCTTGTAATCCTGTTATGTGTAATATAAATAGATATCAATCTTAATTTCTCCACCGATGCACACATCGTCGTTCAGTCAAAAAAAAAATATTAGTATTTGTATAGTTTTTTGCTCACCCTGTAAGGTTCGTCAATCCAAAATTCTTGTAATCCTCTTATGTGTAACATAAATAGATATCAATCGTATTTTCTCCACCGATGCACACATCGTCGTTCAGTCAAAAAAAAAAAATTATTATTTGTATAGTTTTTTGCTCACCCTGTACGTTTCGTCGATCAAAAATTCTTGTGATCCTGTTATGTGTAACATAAATAGATGTCAATATTATTTTCTCCACCGATGCACACATCGTCGTTCAGTGAAAAAAAAATATTACTATTTGTATAGTTTTTTTCTCACCCTGTACGGTTCGTCAATCAAAAATTCTTGTAATCCTGTTATGTGTAACATAAATAGATATCATAATTGGTTTCTCCACCGATTCACACATCGTCGTTCAGTCAAAAAAAAATATTATTATTTTTATAGTTTTTTGCTCACCCTGTACGGTTCGTCAATCCAAAATTCTTGTAATCCTGTTATGTGTAACATAAAAAGATATCAATATTGGTTTCTCCACCGATGCACACATCGTCGTTCAGTCAAAAAAAAAAAATTATTATTTGTATAGTTTTTTGCTCACCCTGTACGGTTCGTCGATCAAAAATTCTTGTGATCCTGTTATGTGTTACATAAATAGATGTCAATATTATTTTCTCCACCGATGCACACATCGTCGTTCAGTGAAAAAAAAAAATTATTATTTGTATAGTTTTTTTCTCACCCTGTACGGTTCGTCGATCAAAATTTCTAGTGATCCTGTTATGTGTTACATAAATAGATATCAGTCTTATTTTATCCACCGATGCACACATCGTCGTTCAGTCAAAAAAAAAATTATTATTTTTATAGTTTTTTGCTCACCCTGTACGGTTCGTCGATCAAAATTTCTAGTGATCCTGTTATGTGTTACATAAATAGATATCAGTCTTATTTTATCCACCGATGCACACATCGTCGTTCAGTCAAAAAAAAAATTATTATTTTTATAGTTTTTCGCTCACCCTGTACGGTTCGTCAATCCAAAATTCTTGTAATCCTGTTATGTGCAACATAAATGGATATCAATATTGGTTTTTCCACCGATGCACACATCGTCGTTCAGTCAAAAAAAAATATTATTATTTTTATAGTTTTTTTCTCACCCTGTACGGTTCGTCAATCAAAAATTCTTGTAATCCTGTTATGTGTAACATAAATAGATATCAATATTGGTTTCTCCACCGATGCACACATCGTCGTTCAGTCAAAAAAAAAAATTATAATTTTTATAGTATTTTGCTCACCCTGTACGGTTCGTCGATCAAAATTTCTAGTGATCCTGTTATGTGTAACATAAATAGATATCAGTTTCATTTTCTCCACCGATGCACACATCGTCGTTCAGTAAAAAAAAAATATTATTATTTGTATAGTATTTTGCTCACCCTGTACGGTTCGTCGATCAAAATTTCTAGTGATCCTGTTATGTGTAACATAAATAGTTATCAGTCTTATTTTCTCCACCGATGCACACATCGTCGTTCAGTAAAAAAAAATATTATTATTTGTATAGTATTTTGCTCACCCTGTACGGTTCGTCAATCAAAATTTCTTGTGATCCTGTTATGTGTAACATAGATAGATATCAATCGTATTTTCTCCACCGATGCACACATCGTCGTTCAGTCAAAAAAAAAAAATTATTATTTGTATAGTTTTTTGCTCACCCTGTACGGTTCGTCGATCAAAAATTCTTGTGATCCTGTTATGTGTAACATAAATAGATGTCAAGATTATTTTCTCCACCGATGCACACATCGTCGTTCAGTGAAAATAAAAATTACTATGTGTATAGTTTTTTTCTCACCCTGTACGGTTCGTCAATCAAAAATTCTTGTAATCCTGTTATGTGTAACATAAATAGATATCAATATTGGTTTCTTCACCGATGCAAACATCGTCGTTCAGTCAAAAAAAAATATTATTATTTTTATAGTTTTTTGCTCACCCTGTACGGTTCGTCGATCAAAATTTCTAGTGATCCTGTTATGTGTAACATAAATAGATATCAGTCTTATTTTCTCCACCGATGCACACATCGTCGTTCAGTCAAAAAAAAATATTATTATTTGTATAGTATTTTGCTCACCCTGTACGGTTCGTCAATCAAAATTTGTTGTGATCCTGTTATGTGTAACATAAAAAGATATCAATCTTATTTTCTCCACCGATGCACACATCGTCGTTCAGTAAAAAAAAAATATTATTATTTGTATAGTTTTTTTTTCACCCTGTACGGTTCGTCGATCAAAAATTCTTGTAATCCTGTTATGTGTAACATAAATAGATATCAATCTTATTTTCTCCACCCATGCACACATCGTCGTTCAGTCAAAAAAAAATATTATTATTTGTATAGTATTTTGCTCACCCTGTACGGTTGGTCAATCAAAATTCCTTGTGATCCTGTTATGTGTAACATAAATAGATATCAATCTTATTTTCTCCACCGATGCACACATCCTCGTTCAGTCAAAAAAAAATATTATTATTTTTATAGTATATTGCTCACCCTGTACGGTTCGTCGATCAAAATTTCTAGTGATCCTGTTATGTGTAACATAAATAGATATTAGTCTTATTTTCTCCTCTTATGCACACATCGTCGTTCAGTCAAAAAAAAAATTATTATTTGTATAGTATTTTGCTCACCCTGTACGGTTCGTCAATCAAAATTTCTTGTGATCCTGTTATGTGTAACATAAATAGATATCAATATTGGTTTCTCCACCGATGCACACATCGTCGTTCAGTCAAAAAAAAATATTATTATTTTTATAGTTTTTTTCTCACCCTGTACGGTTCGTCAATCAAAGATTCTTGTAATCCTGAAATGTGTAACATAAATAGATATCAATATTGGTTTCTCCACCGATGCACACATCGTCGTTCAGTAAAAAAAAATATTATTATTTTTATAGTTTTTTTCTCACCCTGTACGGTTCGTCAATCAAAAATTCTTGTAATCCTGTTATGTGTAACATAAATAGATATCAATATTGGTTTCCCCACCAATGCACACAAGGTCGTTCAGTCAAAAAAAAATATTATTATTTTCATAGTATTTTGCTCACCCTGTACGGTTCGTCGATCAAAATTTCTAGTGATCCTGTTATGTGTTACATAAATAGATATCAGTCCTATTTTCTCCACCGATGCACACATCGTCGTTCAGTGAAAAAAAAAATTACTATTTGTATAGTTTTTTTCTCACCCTGTACGGTTCGTCAATCAAAAATTCTTGTAATCCTGTTATGTGTAACATAAATAGATATCAATATTGGTTTCTCCACCGATGCACACATCGTCGTTCAGTAAAAAAAAAATATTATTATTTTTATAGCTTTTTGCTCACCCTGTACGGTTCGTCAATCCAAAATTCTTGTAATCCTGTTATGTGTAACATAAATAGATATCAATCTTAATTTCTCCACCGATGCACACATCGTCGTTCAGTCAAAAAAAAATATTATTATTTGTATAGAATTTTGCTCACCCTGTACGGTTCGTCAATCAAAATTCTTGTAATCCTGTTATGTGTAACATAAAAAGATATCAATCTTATTTTCTCCACCGATGCACACATCGTCGTTCAGTCAAAAAAAAAATATTATTATTTGTATAGTATTTTGCTCACCCTGTACGGTTCGTCAATCAAAATTTCTTGTGATCCTGTTAGGTGTAACATAAATAGATATCAATCTTATTTTCTCCACAGATGCACACATCGTCGTTCAGTAAAAAAAAAATATTATTAATTTTATGGTATTTTGCTCACCCTGTACGGTTCGTCGATCAAAATTTCTAGTGATCCTGTTATGTGTAACATAAATAGATATCAGTCTTATTTTCTCCACTGATGCACACATCGTCGTTCAGTCAAAAAAAAAAATTATTATTTGTATAGTATTTTGCTCACCCTGTACGGTTCGTCAATCAAAATTTCTTGTGATCCTGTTATGTGTAACATAAATAGATATCAATCGTATTTTCTCCACCGATGCACACATCGTCGTTCAGTCAAAAAAAAAAATTATTATTTGTATAGTTTTCTGCTCACTCTGTACGGTTCGTCGATCAAAAATTCTTGTGATCCTGTTATGTGTAACACAAATAGATAACAATATTATTTTCTCCACCGATGCACACATCGTCGTTCAGTGAAAAAAAAAAATTACTATTTGTATAGTTTTTTTCTCACCCTGTACGGTTCGTCAATCAAAAATTCTTGTATTCCTGTTATGTGTAACATAAATAGATATCAATATTGGTTTCTTCACCGATGCACACATCGTCGTTCAGTCAAAAAAAATATTATTATTTTTATAGTTTTTTGCTCACCCTGTACGGTTCGTCAATCCAAAATTCTTGTAATCCTGTTATGTGTAACATAAATAGATATCAATATTGGTTTCTCCACCGATGCACACATCGTAGTTCAGTCAAAAAAAATTTTTATTATTTTTATAGTTTTTTGCTCACCCTGTACGGTTCGTCAATCCAAAATTTTTGTAATCCTGCTATGCGAAACATAAATAGATATCAATATTGGTTTCTCCACCGATGCACACATCGTCGTTCAGTCAAAAAAAAAAAATTATTATTTGTATAGTTTTTTGCTCACCCTGTACGGTTCGTCAATCAAAAATTTTTGTAATCCTGTTATGTGTAACATAAATAGATATCAATATTGGTTTCTCTACCGATGCACACATCGTCGTTCAGTGAAAAAAAATATTATTATTTGTATAGTTTTTTTCTCACCCTGTACGGTTCGTCAATCAAAAATTCTTGTAATCCTGTAATGTGTAACATAAATAGATATCAATATTGGTTTTTCCACCGATGCACACATCGTCATTCAGTCAAAAAAAAAATTATTATTTTTATAGTTTTTTGCTCACCCTGTACGGTTCGTCAATCCAAAATTCTTGTAATCCTGTTATGTGTAATATAAATAGATATCAATCTTAATTTCTCCACCGATGCACACATCGTCGTTCAGTCAAAAAAAAAATATTAGTATTTGTATAGTTTTTTGCTCACCCTGTAAGGTTCGTCAATCCAAAATTCTTGTAATCCTCTTATGTGTAACATAAATAGATATCAATCGTATTTTCTCCACCGATGCACACATCGTCGTTCAGTCAAAAAAAAAAAAATATTATTTGTATAGTTTTTTGCTCACCCTGTACGTTTCGTCGATCAAAAATTCTTGTGATCCTGTTATGTGTAACATAAATAGATGTCAATATTATTTTCTCCACCGATGCACACATCGTCGTTCAGTGAAAAAAAAATATTACTATTTGTATAGTTTTTTTCTCACCCTGTACGGTTCGTCAATCAAAAATTCTTGTAATCCTGTTATGTGTAACATAAATAGATATCAATATTGGTTTCTCCACCGATTCACACATCGTCGTTCAGTCAAAAAAAAATATTATTATTTTTATAGTTTTTTGCTCACCCTGTACGGTTCGTCAATCCAAAATTCTTGTAATCCTGTTATGTGTAACATAAAAAGATATCAATATTGGTTTCTCCACCGATGCACACATCGTCGTTCAGTCAAAAAAAAAAAATTATTATTTGTATAGTTTTTTGCTCACCCTGTACGGTTCGTCGATCAAAAATTCTTGTGATCCTGTTATGTGTTACATAAATAGATGTCAATATTATTTTCTCCACCGATGCACACATCGTCGTTCAGTGAAAAAAAAAAATTATTATTTGTATAGTTTTTTTCTCACCCTGTACGGTTCGTCGATCAAAATTTCTAGTGATCCTGTTATGTGTTACATAAATAGATATCAGTCTTATTTTATCCACCGATGCACACATCGTCGTTCAGTCAAAAAAAAAATTATTATTTTTATAGTTTTTTGCTCACCCTGTACGGTTCGTCGATCAAAATTTCTAGTGATCCTGTTATGTGTTACATAAATAGATATCAGTCTTATTTTATCCACCGATGCACACATCGTCGTTCAGTCAAAAAAAAAATTATTATTTTTATAGTTTTTCGCTCACCCTGTACGGTTCGTCAATCCAAAATTCTTGTAATCCTGTTATGTGCAACATAAATGGATATCAATATTGGTTTTTCCACCGATGCACACATCGTCGTTCAGTCAAAAAAAAATATTATTATTTTTATAGTTTTTTTCTCACCCTGTACGGTTCGTCAAACAAAAATTCTTGTAATCCTGTTATGTGTAACATAAATAGATATCAATATTGGTTTCTCCACCGATGCACACATCGTCGTTCAGTCAAAAAAAAATATTATAATTTTTATAGTATTTTGCTCACCCTGTACGGTTCGTCGATCAAAATTTCTAGTGATCCTGTTATGTGTAACATAAATAGATATCAGTTTCATTTTCTCCACCGATGCACACATCGTCGTTCAGTAAAAAAAAAATATTATTATTTGTATAGTATTTTGCTCACCCTGTACGGTTCGTCGATCAAAATTTCTAGTGATCCTGTTATGTGTAACATAAATAGTTATCAGTCTTATTTTCTCCACCGATGCACACATCGTCGTTCAGTAAAAAAAAATATTATTATTTGTATAGTATTTTGCTCACCCTGTACGGTTCGTCAATCAAAATTTCTTGTGATCCTGTTATGTGTAACATAGATAGATATCAATCGTATTTTCTCCACCGATGCACACATCGTCGTTCAGTCAAAAAAAAAAAATTATTATTTGTATAGTTTTTTGCTCACCCTGTACGGTTCGTCGATCAAAAATTCTTGTGATCCTGTTATGTGTAACATAAATAGATGTCAAGATTATTTTCTCCACCGATGCACACATCGTCGTTCAGTGAAAATAAAAATTACTATGTGTATAGTTTTTTTCTCACCCTGTACGGTTCGTCAATCAAAAATTCTTGTAATCCTGTTATGTGTAACATAAATAGATATCAATATTGGTTTCTTCACCGATGCAAACATCGTCGTTCAGTCAAAAAAAAATATTATTATTTTTATAGTTTTTTGCTCACCCTGTACGGTTCGTCGATCAAAATTTCTAGTGATCCTGTTATGTGTAACATAAATAGATATCAGTCTTATTTTCTCCACCGATGCACACATCGTCGTTCAGTCAAAAAAAAATATTATTATTTGTATAGTATTTTGCTCACCCTGTACGGTCCGTCAATCAAAATTTGTTGTGATCCTGTTATGTGTAACATAAAAAGATATCAATCTTATTTTCTCCACCGATGCACACATCGTCGTTCAGTAAAAAAAAAATATTATTATTTGTATAGTTTTTTTTTCACCCTGTACGGTTCGTCGATCAAAAATTCTTGTAATCCTGTTATGTGTAACATAAATAGATATCAATCTTATTTTCTCCACCCATGCACACATCGTCGTTCAGTCAAAAAAAAATATTATTATTTGTATAGTATTTTGCTCACCCTGTACGGTTGGTCAATCAAAATTCCTTGTGATCCTGTTATGTGTAACATAAATAGATATCAATCTTATTTTCTCCACCCATGCACACATCGTCGTTCAGTCAAACAAAAATATTATTATTTGTATAGTATTTTGCTCACCCTGTACGGTTCGTCAATCAAAATTCCTTGTGATCCTGTTATGTGTAACATAAATAGATATCAATCTTATTTTCTCACTCCGATGCACACATCGTCGTTCAGTAAAAAAAAAAATTATTATTTGGATAGTTTTTTGCTCACCCTGTACGGTTCGTCGATCAAAAATTCTTGTGATCCTGTTATGTGTAACATAAATAGATGTCAATATTATTTTCTCCACCGATGCACACATTGTCGTTCAGTGAAAAAAAAATATTATTATTTGTATAGTTTTTTTCTCACCCTGTACGGTTCGTCAATCAAAAACTCTTGTAATCCTGTTATGTGTAACAAAAATAGATATCAATATTGGTTTATCCACCGATGCACACATCGTCGTTCAGTCAAAAAATAATATTATTATTTTTATAGTTTTTTGCTCACCCTGTACGGTTCGTCGATCAAAATTTCTAGTGATCCTGTTATGTGTAACATAAATAGATATCAGTCTTATTTTCTCCACCGATGCACACATCGTCGTTCAGAAAAAAAAATATTATTATTTGTATAGTATTTTGCTCACCCTGTACGGTTCGTCAATCAAAATTTCTTGTGATCCTGTTATGTGTAACATAGAAAGATATCAATCTTATTTTCTCCACCGATGCACACATCGTCGTTCAGTCAAAAAAAAAATATTATTATTTGTAAAGTATTTTGCTCACCCTGTACGGTTCGTCAATCAAAATTTCTTGTGATCCTGTTATGTGTAACATAAATAGATATCAGTCTTATTTTCTCCACCGATGCACACATCGTCGTTCAGTAAAACAAAGATATTATTTTTTGTATAGTTTTTTTCTCACCCTGTACGGTTCGTCGATCAAAAATTCTTGTAGTTCTGTTATGTGTAACATAAATAGATATCAGTCTTATTTTCTCCACCGATGCACACATCGTCGTTCAGTCAAAAAAAAAAATTATTATTTGTATAGTATTTTGCTCACCCTGTACGGTTCGTCAATCAAAATTTCTTGTGATCCTGTTATGTGTAACATAAATAGATATCAATCTTATATTCTCCACCGATGCACACATCGTCGTTCAGTCAAAAAAAAAATATTAATATTTGTATAGTATTTTGCTCACCCTGTACGGTTCGTCAATCAAAATTTCTTGTGATCCTGTTATGTGTAACATAAATAGATATCAGTCTTATTTTCTCCACCGATGCACACATCGTCGTTCAGTAAAAAAAAAATATTATTTTTTGTATAGTTTTTTTCTCACCCTGTACGGTTCGTCGATCAAAAATTCTTGTAGTTCTGTTATGTGTAACATAAATAGATATCAGTCCTAATCAAAAAAAAAAATCTTGTAATCCTTGCCGAGAGGGGTACATTATCTAGAATCAAATTATACCTTTTTACCAGGAGCACGCTCGGTAATTCGCTTCAGTTTTGTATTATTAAGCTAGTTTTGTTTACTATGTAATTAATGTTCAATATCCAATCAGTCATGTGTACTAATTTCTTACTACATAAGATGTACACTACACATATAGTTAAGCGAGATAATAGGAAATCATGGTTGACGTGGCAACACTGTTCGAATAATTCCGTATGTCTCATAATCGACAGTCTGCACGTCATAAACTGTGGATGGGAATGTGTGGGTAACTTCACGCTAATTTATGTTTGAATAATTTATGTATAAATATTGGGGATGATGTTTCAGAAGATTTAGAATTGGATCATTTTAATGATGTAGTTTATGAAGGCAATAGGAAAGAAGAACATAATGGAATCATCAAAAGAAATTACTGTTCGTTGACCACTGAGGTTAATATTACCTTTTACTTCCTTAAGTAGTGAGTGTATCCCAGATAGCACACAACATTCTGAGAATGTGATATCTAGCTTCTGAACGTTCATACTTTAGAATATTCTAATAGAACGTTCCATGCATCGTCGTAGAACATCTAGAATATTCAAGGAATGTCCTTCAGTAAACGTTCTGATCACATTTCAAAAATGATATCCATATCATATTATATGAAGAACATTACTAGAATATCCTTAGAGAATATTCATAGGAGTTGTAGTTTATTTCATTATTTGGTAAGATCCTTGTGGAATATATAATAAGAACCTCCTCAGAATGTTCTTTGATCATTGCGTCGCGATGTATACTCCTATCTAACATATAGGATTAGATAAGTCCACAGCATACATATTATTATTTATGTTACATTTCAGTTGTTGTTTTAGGTTTACGAGTTGTCAAAAATTGGGGGCCTAAACACAAAGTGATAACAAAAGGAAAGATTGATGACAAATGCTCTTGCTATGAACTCTAGCTGGTTAGGATTTAAGAAGAAGGATAATTTTTCGTCATTGATTTTTTCCGAAATAGTGAAAGGTAAGAATTTTCGAAGAATTTACTATGTTCTATAAGATAGATAAGATAAGAAATATATTTCTATGAAGAAGCAATGTTTGAAGGAATAACTAGTCAAGATATTTTACCGAAATCGCTTTACTTGGAATTATTGCGATAACTAAAATACATTAATACTCCATATTTGAATTATCTCTCATATTTTACAGAATCTGTGATGAACATTCATCGAAAGATTACAGAGTCTGATGCGGGATTGGTAATTAAAGACTGGTTGGTTAAGGCGAAAGAGAAGGAGGAATAGTTTCAGAAATTAGACCCCAAAACTATAATCTAGTGAAGGTAGGAATATTAGTTGTACTCAATATCATTCATACCATGAAGCAATATTTTTTGATTATTCTACTAGCTAAAATTTGGTTTGTTGCCTTGTATTTCATTCTGATCTGGGTTTACACTGAAAACTATTAAATTATTCAAGGTGCCTAGTAATATTTCATTTCTTCTCTTCCAGAATCTCTGATTTTGAAACCAAAAGGCTGGTTGGTAGCCAAAAATGATGGAGAAGATAATCTCGCGAATATTATTTTTTTTATAAACAAAATATTTTGTTATTATTCTTTTGAATTTATTTCAGGAAATGTCTTCCTAAAAATAAAACTGATGACTTGAATGATGTATTATTATAAAATGGATTAGTGTTGTTTGACCTCGAATAATATTATTATATTATTTGTGAAAAAACTAGGCTTATGCTCAGAATCAGCATTCTGATGATTTTTTATGGGATTACGAAAAATAAATAAGAATTTCATAACCATTCAATGATTTCAATGTGATGAGTATATGAAATCTCAAAGTTTAACTAAATTTACAAAACATTTTAATTTTAAATTGAATTATAACAAAAAAGCATTCAATACCGTTAATTTATCGTTGAACACAATTTTTTTTTAGTTTTTCAGTTGGAGTTCGGTATTATTAATTCCCGCAGGGAATGCGGCAGGAATTAATAATACCAATGAATTTATAAATTCAACCAAATATTTTCGGAATTAAAGTATATTCTGGGAATATTTATAGAATGAGTGGGAAATCTCCATAGAATATTTGGAGTAATATTAATAGGAGATTTTTTGAAACGTACCTGGAATATTCTCAAGAATATGCCTGAAATATTGTCAAGAACATTCCTAGAAGGTTCTAGAATATTCGGGATAACATTCATAGAACCTGTATAGAACCAGAGTTCCTCTCTCACTTAATAGTGCATGGAATGTTCTAAGAATGTGTGGGGTCTCTTGTGAGGATATTCTATGAATATTTGAACATTCTGGCGGTATCTTCTGAGAACATCCATATAACGTGTGTGTGCTATCTGGGTAACCGTGCACCGAGTGTAAGTTGCAACAACCCATTCCACGAGGTTGAATCATTGCAGATTACTCATTTAATCTTGATAAATGTATTTAATGACAACTTTCGAAGCTTTAAAGCATTGTAGATTGCTCTTTTTTTTAAATGATAATTTTTGAAGCATTTTTTTATAAATGACACTTTTTTTAAATTTAATTTCTTTCATGATGCAGTTCTATCATAAGAATCCATTGATATAATTCCCAACTCTGAGAAACCAATACTTTCGGAGATATAATATGTCTGTTTGAACAAGAGCGCCAGAAGGCTCCTGTCCACAGGGCTTTCCCACTTTTTTGCGCGTATGTTCTAGGGAACATCGCGTTATCATTTTGCCCAAATGACTGTAATTTTCGAATTTTTCATCCGTTGCCACGATAACTTGAGAACGGAAAGAGCTAGTGACTTGAAATTTCCAGGATAGGTGGCGCATCCCAATACGACGGACAAGTTTGTTAATGGGCATAATCGGCTCAATGGTTTCCGAGTAATAATTTTGTTTTCAACCAATATAAATCCGATCGAATTGAAACTTGATGAGCAGTTGTAGAATATAAACCTAAGCACGTATGTGAAATTTTGTGAGAACCGTATCACTAGAAAATTTTAAAAAAATTATTAAAAAATATTTTTTATGTCACGATAACCTGAGATCAAAAAGAGATAGCGACTTGAAATTTTCAAGTTAGGTTGTGCATCTGAATGCGACATTTGAGTTTCTTTATAAGCAAAATTGGCCAAATGGTTTTGGAGTTATACCCATCTGAAATTTGGTTGTTATTTCCTCAATAACTGGAAAAATACAAAACCGATCCAATTTAATTATGATTATTAGTTGAAGAATGTCAACGCAAAGAGTCTTGCAAAATTTTGTGATCATCGTACCACTAGAAATTTTTTCAAAAATCATCGAAAAAAATTCTATATATCAGAATCTATTCATCCGAAATGGCTGAATTTTGCGAGAGCATTCAGAAACTATCTCTACTACCAAGTTCCAAGTTTGAACACAATCGGATCTATATTGTTGGAGATCTGAGCAGCCTTTTGTGAGTTCAGTAACTGGATGGGTGACCGTTCCCTCGTTAACTCCCGAACGAAAGGAGATAGGGACTTGGAATTTTCAGGGTAGGCGGCACATCTAAATGGGAGAGTTCAGGTCGCTCTTGGCCATAATCGGCCCAACAGTTTCGGAGTTATGCCCATCTGGAATATTATTTCCTCGAAATCTCAAAAAATACAGACCCGATCGAAAATGAAGCTTGATAACTAGTTGTAGAATATCGATATAAAGACGTGTGTAAGTTTTTGTGAGAAACGTACCTCTAGAAAATTGAAAAAAAATTAGGGAAAAAAAAATGGTTCAAGCACTGACGTGAAGTTAGGAGCTTTTGCGCGTATGTTCTATTGTCGAATCTCCTGTATTGGACACTCTTAATCAAATTTACCATGGTGAATTCTATTGTCCGTTCTCCTGTATTGGACACTCTTAATCGAATTGACCATGGTGAACGGCCAATAGAATTCACCATGGTAAATTCGATTAAGAGTGTCCAATACAGGAGATTGGACAAGAGAACATACGCGTCAGTGCTTGAACCAATTTTTTTTCTCTAATTTTTTTATATTATGTATTAAAGTAGAAAATTGATGACATGCAGAAACTTTGATGGCAGTTATCTCGAAAACAAAGCCAAAAATCCAAAAATTTTATTCTACATTTTTTATGAAGTATATCAGCCTGTATACGTTCCTTAATTTTTCGCCTCCAGTTTTGAATCACCCTGTATACATGAGTGTAACATCGTAGTTGGTTTTGAAACCCTCTCATTTTGCTGCTTCATATAATATAATATATATTATTATAAATGCTGTTCACATTTGTAATTTCAGCCACATAATTCATAATATACGCATAACCTCACCTTCTCCTTTGTAGGCTCTGATAAATGATGAGTTCAAAAATGACTGGGAGATTACTTGTCCTCCCGTCCAAATAGTAGGGACCAAAAACTTTTATTATACAAAATAAATTGATTTAATAGTTGATATAGTTCGCATTAAGATTGTAGAAAATGAAAATTTCAAATGAATGAATTTTTTTATTTGAGTTTTTATTTCACGTGATTTTGGTTAGGTACATATTACGCATAATTACTGAGCCTCACTACCTTCTCTGAGTTTACAACAGACCATGTGATGCCCAGAGTAGGGTTATTTGATTGAAAGAATGATAAATGATACTGGAATTCTATTCCGTTTTGAGGAGTTTTCTTTCAGAAAATAGCTGATGAAATCGAGAGTGAATTATTCATTAGTTGGAATTCTATTCAACGAAGTCAATTTCAAGAGATATCATATTAGCTATTGAAGATATATGAATAATTTGTTCCCTTGTATTCGAATGGAAGAATTTTTGAAATCCTATTTAAAATGTTTGAGATGTAAGTACATACTGATAACTCAATACATGCTGTTGAACTAATTTTAATGTTCTAATGCAGTTAAAATAAAATTGGTTCAAGGCCTTTGGACAGGAGCTTTTTGGCGCTCTTGTTCAAACAGACAAATTATTTCTCCGAAAGTATCGGTTTCTCGGATCGGTTGGGAATTATATCAATGAATTCCTATGATAAAAAAAAAGCACTGACGTGAAGTCAGTACTCTTTGGCGCGCGTGTTCACGGTGGCTAATTTGAATTGAATGATGAGTACTTCAAGCTCAGTGGATAGAGTGAGCTGAAGATCTACCCAAAGGATAGTGGACACCATTCACTGTCGGTTCAAAAATTAACAGTGCTGTATCTAAGCTGCCATCAGGATAGAGTAACAAAGTTGGAAAAGAACACAAGTGACTCTCCTTGGTCGCACAAGCTCCTAGAAGATTTGGGAGGGTCAGTATAATCCTAATCATGTTTATAGCACGCGCGCCAAAGCAGATTGACATTTTACACTTTTTCTTTCATTGTTAAGTCAATCTGCTTTTGCGCGCGTGCTATAAACGTGATTAGGATTATACTGACCCTCCCAAATCTTCTAGGAGCTTGTGCGACTAAGGAGAGTCACTTGTGTTCTTTTCCAACTTTGTTACTCTATCCTGATGGCAGCTTAGATACAGCACTGTTAATTTTTGAACCGACAGTGAATGGTGTCCACTATCCTTTGGGTAGATCTTCGGCTCACTCTATCCACTGAGCTTGAAGTACTCATCATTCAATTCAAATTAGCCACCGTGAACACGCGCGCCAAAGAGTACTGACTTCACGTCAGTACTTTTTTTTTTTTTCAAGTTCCTTTAACAAATATACTCGTAGCTATCAATACAGTTTGGCTGTTAGCTATACCGTAGATCGGAAAAAAATGCGGTTGTGGGTCCTCCGTTAGGGACGTAATTGCATCTTCTCCAAATCCGAACGTATTTTAATATAGATCTACCGAATATAGTTATTTATAAATTCGCCTCAGGGCCACCATACAGACATTTCAAATCGGAAACAACGCTATTTCCCCCAAACATACTTGTGTCCGTGCACTGAATTGACATGAATATTCTTTTAAAACCTCACAATATCGGCTCATTACTCCCAACATAACCCAAACAACCCAAAACCATTCACTTCTCGTCTGCGCAAGCGCAGTATACTCGTCCTCCCAAAATTACACACCTCACAAAAAACTCCGATTCTCCAACACTAGTGGTTCAGGAGATATCGCTTCTTGAATCCACGCATGCGCAGACCCTCACCAGGGGATTCTATAGCGGAATAGCATCCGCCACCCCAAAATCCCAATCCTCTCTGACGAAAGCACCATCAGTTAAATCACTGATGGTCTGCTCATGCGCATAACGAAAACTGCCCGTAAGGGGTTACATCAATTTCGAAATTAGCCCCAGGGCCACGGTACGGACACTTTAACTCTGAAACAACGCTACATCCCCCAAACTGACTTTTCCTTGCACTGAATTGCTATGAATATTCTTTTAAAACCTCATAATATCGACTCAGTACTCCCAACATAACCCATCCAACCCAAAAACAGTCACTTCTCTTCTGCGCATGCGCAATCTACTCGCGGCTAAAAGTTCTCTCAAAATAACACACCTTACAAAAAACTCCGATTCTCCAACACTAGTGGTTCAGGAGATATCACATCTTTAATCCACGCAAGCGCAGACCCTCAACAGGGGATTCTATGGAGGAATAGCATCCGCCACCCCAAAACCCTAATCTTCTGTGACGAAAACACCACCAGTTAGCATGAACCTCAAAAACATATGTTTCGGCATTAAAAGCAAAGTATTCCGCAAAATAGTAGTAATTTTTTTATTTTTTTCATGTCACGTGATCTTCACGAAATTTTGCAAAAGTGTTTGCTTTGGTCTTTTGCATCTAACTACTGAGTTTCAATTTAATCAGATCAGTATTTTTCGAGTTATCGTGAAAACAAAATTTTCAAATTTTCAAAATTTGTTTTTGCCACTTTAGGGCCGTCCGTTCAACACGAAACTTCGCAGGCATATAAAGGTCGTGATTCTACAATCTGATGCCAAATTTCAAAAAGATCAAGTGATCAGTTCCGGAAATATTCATAAAAAATGTTTTTACTAAAAACGGCCTTATCTCCGAAACCGCTCGGTCGATTTCGCCCGTTAACGAACTTGTCCGAGATATTTACGCTACGAAACTACCCTGCAAATTTCAACGCTCTAAGTCGTTCCGTTCGAGAGTTATCGTGCTAACGGCCGGACCAGCCGGCATCTTTTCATAATTTAAAATGTAATAGTCCATACCACTATCACATTCTTTTCTGTATTATGAACCTTAATTCAAGAAAAAATGATTGATACACAAATGTAATTCCATATTTCAGTATTTATTTGCTAGCAACATTGTGAAAATACTGTACATAGGAACATGTCTCACTACTTAAGGAAGTAAAAGGTAATATTAACCTCAGTGGTCAACGAACAGTAATTTCTTTTGATGATTTCATTATGTTCTTCTTTCCTATTGCCTCCATAAACTACATCAAAGTCTTGTATATATTCACGAATTCAAGAATCGAATACTTTCCAAGAAAAAATAACAACTATGAATTGACAATCTCTAACAGCTAGAAAAGATGACATTTATGAATAGTGATCATAGACAGATTCTGTGTTCACATTCTGTGAATACATAGAACTTACGATGTATAATTGAAACTTTGAAACATCATATCTCCGAAAGTATTAGCTTGTTACAGTTGAAAATGATAACAATGGATTCTTATGATGAACCTACATCTTAAAAAAAATTTAATTAAAAAGTTGTAATGTAAAAAAATATTTTTTTTCGTTACTCCGAAACTATTAGACTGATTTTACCCAATAACGAACATAACCGAGATATTTATCCCTCAAACTTACTCTGAAAATATCAACTGTCTAGCTCATTCCGTTGGAGAGTTATCATGTTAACGGCCGGACGGACGGCCGGCCGGCTGGACACAATCGATTTCTTCCACGGATTCTTGATCAGTGAGTCAAACCAAATCCTTCAAGACCATTTTCAGCCAAAAATTCGAAAATTACAGACATTTGGGCAAATTGATAAGCACTCTGTTCCGAGGAACAAGAGCGCCAAAAACAATATAAATGGACAGAATAAATTGAAAAGCTTTAAGCTCCCAGTTTGGGAGTTTGGTCATTTGTAAGAATTCTAACAATGAATTCATATAAAATGTTCAAAATGTGCGCCATTATTCTCAAGACATTTATAAATTATTTTTCGTTTGTTGTCAATATTTTGGCAGCACATTGTTATTGATGATTGGAGGTCCTCAATATTATTTTATTGTCTTTTGAACCGCATCATTCAGATATGCCAAGATGTTAAAGTCCAGGGAAGTCAAGTCTGGAGAGCGTATTAGAAAGGAAGACTGGAATCCTCGACTTATTACTTATTACATATACGGTTGTCATACAACTCCTGCGAATAGCTTGGATTTGCAGAAGTTGAAGTAGTGTAGGCAGTTGCCCCGTCTTGTTGAAAATATCCCAACTGTATTTCTTCGTGATCTAGTTGTTTTATGATAGCTGCAGCATTATTCTTGTACCTTTCACCATTAATGGTAACATGAAAGAAAACTGGGCCATATATTCTACGACGAGAAACTGCTAACCACACCAACTTTTTACGAATGTAATGGAATCTCCATAAAACTATGAGGATTCTCAGATGTCCAAAGTCTCAAAATCTGTAGTTTTGAGAATTCACATAACCCGACAAGTGAAATCAAGCCTCATCCAAAAAGTTAAGACCAATAATCTCTTGACGTTAAACCAATAGCAGTACTCTAACCGACATGAAATATCTATTAGTAAGAGTTTCTGTACCATCTTTATTTTGTAAGGGTACAAATTCAGATTTTTTCAGTACTTCGTGGCAAGTACTCAATGGGACAGCAGACTGTAAAGATAATTTATTCAGGGACATTTGTTCTCAGTTCTTCAACAACTACTTGAGAAACTTGAGGTCTTCCTGTCGATATTCCCTTGTTAACGTTTCCAGTCGGCCTGAATCTATTTAAAACACCTCTGATGTGGGTTTTCAGAAAAGATTGAAGAATCTGAACATCAGGATATTTCACCAGATATTAATATTTACAGGCCTCTACAGATTAAATCCATTCACCATTGATTAATGTACCAGTGCGGTAAAAGGACATCACAATAAATGTGTTTTGTTCTTAATCATAAGTCAATGCAGATTTAAATAATTTGGAAACTGAAATTTCACGAATTTTGAAAAGAATCTTAAGAATTAACAATAATTTAATTTTGGCTGTCAGTTTAGAAATTCTATAATATAAACAGAACACAACAAGTGAGAAGTGGCAAATAAAAATCCGAAGCCAACTGCGATGTTAGAATCATTCATAAAGAGCCTGTATTTTGTATTTTCTAGAAGCTCGTATTGTGTGTTTGTACATACAAAATAAAGAATAAATGATTGTAGTAAATATTTCAAAAAGAAAAATCTCTTGAACGGTTGTTCTGCGGACCAATATTTATTATCCCGCATAATTTGGTCCATACTATTATCTCCTCGAATATTCTACGCTCTTTTCTCCACTCCCTATATTTCCCGTCTTTGAACGAATAATCTTTCGATTTCCAACATCGAAATAGTTCAAAAATTTATAAAATATTACTCACATAAAATTTCTAATTGAGGCATCCAATTGTGTATCAGTACATTTGAAGGTACCTTCATGTTTTTTTCAATTTCAGTTCCGTTTGCTTTCCATAATATCTTGTAATCCAACTCGGCGAAAGTATCCATGAAAGCTTTTAAAATTTTCATTTCGAATGTTTCAGATGTAGCCAGAGTTCCCAGTGAAAAATAAATGAATTTGTCATATCCAATAAAATTTGAGATTTTCTAAAAATGGAGAAAATTTTGCCACTTTAGTTCTTCCGCATACTTCTCAGTATATGGCTATGAAAATCTCAATTCCAGAAGACATAATGGACAATCTTACCTTATCCAGAGGTTTGAGAGTGCTAGCGATGTGTAAACCTCCAATTTCTATGAAATTAGGAACTGCTGGTCTCGCCGAATTTAGGGTGAAATGGCTGTTCAAAAGAAGGATACTCGTATTGGCTATAATGTCGTTGAGATGGGGCATATCTTGGCCAAAGAAGTTCCTCGATATCCTATCTTGTTCTCTTGTGTACCACCAATGACTAAAAAAATTATTCTGATTAAATCTGTCAGGTCAGGTGTTCTTATAAAAGTGTGAGGTACAATATTGATCAGAACATGATTTCATAATATTATGAAAGCACTAACAACTAACTTAGATCAGATGAAAGTTGAATTAGTCAAGAATTCCAGAAGAATATTTTGCAAATTGTTTACTCTACTGCATGAACCTTCAAGCCGTCTTTTTTATAACGAGTAATAGATTTCAATTTGATCGGAGCAGAATCTGACAAATAGTTTCTGAAATATAATTTTTTTTCTTGTAAATTTTTATTTATTTTTCTATTGATACGACGCTTACGAAATTTTGCAAAAATTTGCGCGGCATTCCACAACTAATTACAAAGTTCTACTTCAATCAGATCTTCATTTTTTGAGTTATTGAGGAAATAACAACAAAAATCCAGATGGATTTTACTCCGAAACCATTTGGCCGATCATGACCATTATTTAACCGTCGCATTCGTATGCGCACCCTACTCCGATTGAATTGCAAGTCACTATCTCTTTCTGTTCGAAAGTTATCATGGCAACGGATGAACACGAATTCTTCATCAGTGAGTTGAAAATAACAGACATTTGGGCAAAATGATAGCACGCTGTTCCCTAGAACATACGCGCAAAAAATATCACATATTCAATTTGTACGGAAAATGTTATGCATACACATTCTATCATTTCGCCTAAATTCCTGTATTCTGTACATGTCTTTCGAAAGGGGTTGAAGGTCTTTTTACGAAGAAGAATGAAAATTTAAAATTTGAATTTACCAAGATACTGAATTTATTCCATTTGGCTTTCCCACTGTGTATGGTATGGGTACGTAATGAGGACAGCACTAGATGGCCAGCTATATCATGGATGAACGGAATAGAAAATACAATGAGAGACACAGCCATAGATGAGGAAGGATAGAGAGAAAGGGAACGATGGCGATCGAAATGCGGGATACGGCAGAGGCCGTATAGTCTAGTCAACAAGTGCTTTTTAGGTCAAATTTTTGCGTATAATCCGAAAATTATGTTGAGGTGTCATTTGATTCGGAATGGCATGGTGGATAGTAGATAGTAGATAGTTTTTGAGAAAATGCTAAGGCCGCTCGCAAAAATTGCAATACATAGTTATAAACAAAAGTGAAAAAAAAGGGGGTTTGGTTTTTCACCAATATCTGAAAAACTATTTGAGATCAGTCAAATTTGAAAAATTGGTTCAAGCCCTGTGGACAGGTGCTTTTTGGCGCTCTTGTTCAAACAGACAAATTATATCTCCGAAAGTATTGGTTTCTCAGAGTTGGGAATTATATCAATGGATACTTATGATAGAACTGCATCATGAAAGGAATTAAATTAATAAAAAGTGTCGTTTAAAAAAATGCTTCAAAAATTATCATTAGAAAGAAAGAGTAATTTACAATGCTTTAATGCTTCAAAAATTGTCATTAAATTTATTTATCAAGATTAAAGGATCAATCTGCAATGATTCAACCTCGTGGAATGGATTGTTGCAACTTACACTCGGTGCATAGTTTTCACAACTCGAAGTACCTAAGGAAAGTATCATCGAAATGTCAAGAGCAAGGCTGGAGACAATCATAGCAGATTGTCCATTTATTGCTGATATTTGAGTAGGTAGAGGCTTACTAACAAATTATTTTAATAGTTCAAAATATATTAATAAAATACTATCCTCTTTTCATAATTTGAATTTTAATAGTTCATACCACTAACACATTCTTTTCTGTATTATGGACCTTAACTCAAGAAAAAATGTTTGATACACATGGAGATCCATATTTCAGATTTTTTTTTGCTAGCAACATTATGAAAATACTATATATAGGAAGATGTCTCACTACTTAAGGAAGTAAATGGTAATATTAACCTCAGTGGTCAACGAACAGTAATTTCTTTTGATGATTCCATTATGTTTTTCTTTCCTATTGCCTTCATAAACTACATCATTAAAATGATCCAATGCTAAGTCTTCTGAAACATCATCCCCAATATTTATACATAAATCATTCAATATGTAATCAGTCAATATTATTTTCGGTGTCAAAACAGTCTTGTATATATTCAGAAATTCAAGAATCGGATACTTGTTTTCCAACAGAAAATATTTTCAAACTACAAATTGACAATTCTCTAATATCTAGATAAGATGACATTTATCAACAGTAAACACAGACAGATTATGTGTTCACATTCTGTGAATACATAGAACTTACGATGTATTATTGAAATTTTAAAAAATCATATCTCCGAAAGTATTGCCTTGTTACAGTTGAAAATGATAACAATGGATTCTTATGATGAAACTGCATCTTAAAAAAAATTGAATTCCAAAGTTATAATGTAAAAAAAAATTGATTTTCGTTACTCCGAAACTATGAGGCCGATTTTGCCGAATAACGAACTTAATCGAGATATTTATCCCTCAAACCTACTCTGAAAATTTCAACTGTCTAGCTCATTTTGCTCGACAGTTATCGTGTTAACGGAGGGCCGGCTGCCGGACAGAATCGATTTTGACCACTGATTCTTGATCAGTAAGTCGAACCAAATCGTTTAAGACCATTTTCATCGAAGAATTAAAAAATTACAGATATTTGGGCAAATTGATAAGCACTCTGTTCCGAGGAACAAGAGCGCCGAAAATATTCAAAAACAGGAGGAATTTTCCCAAAAACGTCCCAATTCCCGGAACTGTAGAACAAATATTTATAAACGGGAAAACGGGTACTCCGGTTTTCGCAAGCCTCGCCCCCTTCGGACCTTTAATGAATAAATATATTATTTAAACTTCTTAAATATAAAAATACAAAATTAAAAAAAATCAGGCGCCTGCAGGATAGATCCATGGTTTTGTTTTTTTGAAAAGACTAAAAAAAATTGAAAGAGATAATTAATTTGTTTGTAACAAATTGCTTATTTAATAAACAATGAAAATTTAAATAATAATCGATTTTTTTCAATATCAATGACAAAGATAAATAGGTAATGATTAAAAAAAATTGTTCCTTAATATTCATAACAAGTGGTAAAAAAAATTGTTATTTAACAAATGCGTTTTTAAGCAATGAATTTTTTTTTAAGAAATCAAAATAAAAATGTTTAAATTATATCATTTTTGAGTAACTTCTGATCAACAGTAATATTATAAAAAAAAACTTTTTTCAATGTTTAATGAAGCTTTATACTTTTTCACTCAAGTAAATTTTTAATAATGAAACGAAAATGAACAATTTCTAAATTTTTCCAACATGAATCTATACCTTTGAAAAATAGCTCTAAGACCTTTGAAAAATAGCTCCATGAAAGGAAAAAATTCTCAGATTAATAACTATCGCACTTGCAATGTTAATGTTCGTGCTAGAAAAAATTGTTAATTAACTAATGGATAAATAATTGGAGAATCGCGATAAAAATGTTTGGACCAGCTGATTTTTTTTCAATTTTTTATTTTCACATTTAATAAGTTTAAATAATATTTATTCATTAAAGGTCTGAAGAGGTCGAGGCTTGCGCAAGCTGGAGTACCCGTTTCAGGGCGTATTTTCAACCCTCTGTTAAAATTATAAATATTGGTCTTACAGTTCCGGGAGTTCAGACTTTTTTCTAGGAAATTTCCTCATCTTTTTGAATCTTTCTTCAAATTTGAATTATCTCAGATAGTTTTTGAAATATTGGCGAAAAACCAAAAATCCTTCTTTTTTAATTGTTTTTAAAGATTGCAAATTTTGCGAGTGGCCTTAGTATTTTCTCAAAAACTACCTACATGCCATTCCGAATCGAATGACACCACGATCACAATTTTCGGAGAATACGCAAAAAGACTAGTAGGGGCCCCGCTTTTATGTCTATGTATGTATTTACGTATACGAAAAACTTACCCGGCTTTTGCTTGGACATATGAAACAGTATTCCAAAGTCGATCATGCAATGATTGGTCCGGTCTCAGTCCTTGAAAGTAAACAGGAATATACGAGGGATTATCCGGATTTCCAATTCTATAACCACCCCATGGCAAGTCTGAGCTGGAAATCAATGACACAACTGGAATTTTGAAGGTATGGGCAAACCCATAGAAACAATCGCAAATGAAAATTTCTATCAGTAAAAGATCATATTTCTTCTTAGAATCTCTCAAATTTTTCATAACGTCCAATTCGAAGCTATCTTCACATATTGGTAAGGCATGGAGATCAAACATGAATTTCACGGCAAAATTCACAGTGAATTCCCGCAATTCTTTTATACTAAAATGTGGAGGTGGTTGTGTTGGATCTGGAAAATGGATGAAGTTCAAACTGAAAAAAAAATGATATTCGTTAAAACGGATATGAACCAAATTCGGAACTATGAAATCACAATGAATTTTGGTTTAGTATCACAAAATGGATGTAGGTATGCATATGTTGACTATACATACAGTATACAGTGGACTCCCGGTAATCCGGCCCCCGTCTTATCCGGTGCCCCTTGTAATCCGACATGCGTATCACTGCTGAAATATGTATTTTCATCGGTAATTTGTCGGATTACAAGGTACTATTTTTCAGAGAATTCCGGACTATTATAGGGGGTCTTAGTCAGTAATCTATAATCCGACAAATTCGATAATCCACTGCCTTGCAAAACGTTTGTCGGTCTAACGGGGGTCCACTGTATATTAGTAATAAGAGAAGAATTAGAGAAATTTTTCGATTTTAAAATGCAAAAGAACTAAGAAAAAAATTCACTATAGAAATATAGAGAAGAATAATCACATTCTTTTCTACATGTTTCAATAATTAAGTATCCAAACCATTTTGAGACAAGTGTTCTGAGATATTATCAGACACATACGAATAGATATTTGAATTATTTGTTATTAAAAAATTTCACGATAGAGCTAATCTAATTTGTTCTACTCTTGATCTATCTTGAATTTAGATAAGCTTCTAACCAAATAACAATTGATCAAGTATAAAAGAATAACTAACATGAATAACATCCCAAACTATTGGTTGTGATCCCTTATGTTCACGGATATATCAAGAGAATGTTCAATGTAAGAACCATTTTTAAGACACAAAATGAGTTTAGGTCTTTATTAACAAAGATAAGATAAATCGATGAATGAAGAAGAAAAATCCAAAAACTGTGTATACAGTGCGCGTCAAAATTATGGAACAAATTCATTTTATCAGATGAAAAATATTTGGCAACAAAATCCTGAAACAGGTTAATTTTTGTTTCACTTTTACCAAATTTTTATGCATTTTTGAAGGATTTTTGTTGCACCCTGTGCCATCCCCATCAACCCTCTAATTTTTTTGAATAGGGAAAGTGAGTCATGTGGTACATTTTTGGCAAGGCCTTTGTATCTTCTTTACAAGCGTGCAGAAATTTTCAAGAAAAAATTTTTCTTTTCGGCGCTCTTGTTCCTCGGAACAGAGTGCTTATCAATTTGCCAAAATGTCTGTAATTTTCGAATTTTTGGCTGAAAATGGTCTCGAACGATTTGGTTCGACTCACTGATTAAGAATCCGTGGTCGAAGTCGATTCTGTTCGGCCGTCCGGCCGGCCGTTAACACGATAACTCTCGAACGGAATGAGCTAGACAGTTGACATTTTCAGAGTAGGTTTGAGAGATAAATATCACAGTTAAGTTCGTTATTGGGCAAAATCGGTTCGATGGTTTCGGATTAACGGAAAAAAAAAAATTTAAATTACAAATTTCGAGTAAAATTTTTTTTTGATGCATTTTCATCATAAGAATACATTGATGTCATTTTCAACTCTAGCAAGCTAATACTTTCGGAGATATGGTTTTTCAAAATTTCAATAATACATCATAATTCTATGTTTTCACAGACTATCTGTCTGTGTTCTATCTGTGTTCAAACAGAGTATGATTGAAAGCAAAATGACCAACTATAGGATATTATAATTTCCCCCACCCTATATGCCCTTGGCTAATCCATATGATGATGGAAATATATAATTTGGAAAGATCAGAATATCTTCAATGAAAACGGGAATATTAGCTAAGTTTCAATTGATATAATATAATTTTCAGAGTAGATTTGAGGAATGAATATCTCATATAAGTTCGCAATCTAATTTTAAATTAGTTTCCTTTATGACTCAGTTCTATTATAAGTATCCATTGACATCATTCCTAATTCTGAGAAACCTATAATTTCGGAAATTAATTGTCAAAGTTTCAACAAGAGCGCCAAAGCTCCCGTCCACAGGGCTTTCCCACATTTTTTTGAAAAATAGTTAGTTCAAAGAGGTTTTCAGTATGTGCGCTTTGTCATGGCTCATTTACTTTGAGACGATGGTACCTCATGAAATTTGTCACCGAATGAAAGTCGAGCATTACAGTTTTGTTCATGCACAACTTTCAACCCCTACGAACCCTTTAATGGAGAAAAAATGGGTGGGCGTGAGGGGGTTGAAAGGGGTTGAAAGTTATGCATGAACAGAACTGTAATGGTCGACTTTCATTCGGTGACAAATTTCATCAGGTACCATCGTCTCAAAGTAAATGAGCCATGACAAAGTGCACATACTGAAAACTTCTTTGAACTAACTCTTTTTCAAAAAAATGTTTCAAGCACTGACGTGAAGTCAGGAGCTTTTGCGCGTATGTTCTATTGTCCATTCCCCTGTATTGGACACCCTTAATCGAATTTACCATGGTAAATTATGTTGTCTATTCTCCTGTATTTGACACTCTTAATTCGAATTTACCATGGTAAATTCAAATTAAGTATCCAATACAGGAGAATGGACAACATAATTTACCATGGTAAATTCGACTTAATTCGAATTTACCATGGTAAATTCGAATTAAGTGTCCAATACAGGAGAATGGACTACATAATTTACGATGGTAAATTCGATTAAGGGTGTCCAATACAGGAGAATGGACAATAGAACATACGCGCAAAAGCCCCTGACTTCACGTCAGTGCTTGAACCAATATTTTTTTCGTAATTTTTTTGAAATTTTCTAGGGGTACCTACGGTTCTTACAAAATTTTAAACACATCTTTATGTTGATTTTCTACTACTAGTTACCAAGCTTCAATTCGATCGATTCTTTATTTTTTGAGTTATCGAGGAAATAATATTCCAGGTGGGTATAACTCGGAAACTGTTAAACCGATTATGCCCAAAAACGAACTTAACTCTCCCATTCGGATGAGCAACCTACCCTGAAAATTGCAAGTCCTTATCTACTTTCTTTCGAAAGTTATCGAGGCAACGGTCACCCATATACTGAACTCACACAAGGCTACTCGAATCTCCAACAATATTTAACCGATCGTGTTAAAACTTAATACTTCGCAGTAGAGTTAGGTTCTAAAGGCTCTTGCAAAATTTCAGCAATTTCAGACGAATAGTTACTGATATACAGAATTTTTTTTTTTTTCAATGATTTCTTTAAAATTTTCTACGAATACTATCCTCACGAAATTTTGCAAGAATTTTCGCGTTGGCATTCTACAACTAATAACCATGTTTCAATGCAATCGGTTTAGTATTTTTCGAGTTAATGAGGAAAAAAACCAACCAAATTTCAGATGGCTATAACCCTAAAACCGTTTGGCCGATTATGCTTATAAACAAACTCAAATGTCGCGTTTAGATGCAAATCCTAACCTGAAAACTTCAAGCCGCTATTTCCTTCCGTTCTCAGGTTATCGAGACAACAAAAATATTTTTTAATAATTTTCTAGCGATACGATTCTCACAAAATTTCACAAACGTGCTAATGTTTTTTTTTTTTTTAATTCATTTATTTCACAAATAATTGATTGTATTCCTGAACAGCATAATAGTGAAAAAAAAAACAAAAAACATAAAACAGTTCAGAAACAAAATATGTGCTTTCCAAATATATTAGACTGTCCTCTATTTATTAACTTGAATCTTTCCCGTCTTATTATTTCTATGAAGTTAGGTAATGTTTTCGGTTTCATCACATCAATATTGAAATATATCATCGCTGCTATAAACCAAACTATTGAACTATTTCTTTGACCTACACCGGACACAAACACTTTCAATCAGTTTGTTTCATTAGGGTTAACATCACAATGTTTTATGCACTTATTCTTCACCCAGTCCCACACATGTTTACTGGTACCACAATCCTGAATTCTATGAGTTAAAGTATCGCATTGTCCACAATTTTCACAGTTTTGGATATCGGTTATACCATGTCTGAGCTGTCTGTCCTTTGTTGGTATTATCTCATTCAAGACTTTATAAAGGGTCGATTTCCATTCTGAGGTTAGAAAACTGTAGGCCGCTTCCATATAATATTCCAACTCTCTGTTCATATTCTACAACTACTCACCAAGTTTCAATTCGATCGGATTCATATTGGTTGAAAACAAAATTATTACTCGGAAACCATTGGGCCGATTATGCCCATTAATGAACTTGTTCGTCGTATTGGGATGCGCCACCTACCCTGAAAATTTCAAGTCGCTAGCTCTTTCCGTTCTCAAGTTATCGTGGCAACGGCCGGACGGCCGGCCGGCCAGAATCAAATTTGTCCTCGAATTCTTCATTGGGGAGTCGAACCAAATCGTTTGAGACCATTTTCGTCAAAATATTCGAAAGTTACAGACATTTGGGTAAAATGATAACGCGATGTTCCCCAGAACATACGCCCAAAATGAAAAATGTTTTCTTGAAAATTTCTGCACGCCTGTAAAGAAGATACAAACACCTTGCCAAAAAAGGTCCACAGGACCCACTTTCCCTAATCAAAAAATTTAGAGGGTTGATAGGGATGGCATAGGGTGCAACAAAAATCCTTCAAAAATGCATACAAATATGTTGAAAGTGAAACAAAAATTGACCTGTTACAGGATTTTGTTGCCACATTTTTCTTCTGAGAAAATGAAAATTTTGACGCGCACTGTATAATGTTCCTTGTATTTGTGCTAAATTGTTTACAGGAGAAACATCGAAACCAAAAGAGGTAAGAAAGTCGGAACATAAGAATAACTTAAAGAAATGAGACATACTGAAATCAATTAAAAGTGGGAAACCCCTGTGGCAGGAGCTTTGGCGCTCTTGTCCAATCTTTGACAAATCATATCTCCGAAAGTATTGGTTTCTCAGAGTTGGGAATGATATCAATGGATTATTATGAACTACAACATGAAATAAATTGAAATCCCTTTGCATCTTATCTTTATAAGACGGTCCAATTTCGGCTACAAGTGTTTCAAAACTATCAGGAGTAATTCTGAAATAAATGAAATAGCCAGTTTTATTCATGAAACAAATCTAATGTAATCAGTGCAGAGATAACTCAAACCAGAATACTTATGTGGGTAATCTTGAATTGTGTTAGGTACTAAGGAAAAACTACCTGTACATTAGTTGGAAATCCTGTTCTAAATCTTCCATAATTAGAGAATGACTCGTAAATTATGCTCGACTTCCTTGCATCATTCATTTCAATCGACTCACTAACAAAAAAACTCTGCCTATGACTTAGCCAAATTTCAAATTTTTTACATGCTTACATCAACCAAACTCTCCAGAAATACACTTTCAGTTTCATTTGACATTAATGACGTTTATCTTTCAAACTGAACCAAACGCCAGCTACCGCAAACAGATAGAACACAGACAGATATAATTCGCATTCTGTGAGAACATAGAAGTACGATGTATTATTGAAATTTTGAAAAATCATATCTCCGAAAGTACTAGCTTGTTAGAGTTGAGAATAATATCAATGGATTCTTATGATGAAACTGCATCTGAAAAAAATTGAATTCGAAATTTATAACTTAAACAATTTTTTTTTTGTTACTTCGAAACCATCTGACCGATTCTACCCAATATCGAACTCAACCGAGATATTTATGTCCTAAACCTACTCTGATAATTTCAATTGTCTAGCTCATTCCGTTCGAGAGCGTATTAACGGCCGGACGGCCGGACATGCAGAATGGATTTCGACCACAGATTCTTGATCAGTGAGTCAAACCAAATCGTTTAATACCATTTTAAGCCACAAATTCGAAAATTACAGACATTTGGGCAAATTAATAAGCACTCTGTTCCGAGGAACAAGAGCGCCGAAAATTAACACAAAGTAAAACAAAGATTCTGATGACAGAGACTAATGGGGCATAAAAAGGAAACTCAAGGGGTCGACTTGTAATTTTTTGAACAAAGAATGCAATTTTGCAAATCGCTCAATTGGATTTGACCATATTTGGTTGAATTTTTTGAAGAAAGAGTTGGAATTTGGAAGCTTCTATGTGAGTGAAACCCTGTTGCTATGTTTGACTGCCACTGTGACGGATTTCAAATTTCAGAATAACTGTAAAAAAATAATTCTGAATATTTTCACTTTGTGACTGAAGAAGGGGACAGATTTAGTCCCCAAAACGTTACAAAATAGTAGTTTTATCGTTGATGTTGTTTCATTACCATTTGTTAGGCTCTATATATGGTGAGTCTTTAAGTTGTGCATTAATTTTAACCAAAGATTCCTCTCGTCAAATTAAACACTTTTTTCATTTACCATTTTTCCAAATTCGGCCCTGGTAAAGAGATACAGGTTGTTGAAAAATCGAAAAAAAAAAGTTTTTCTTTTCTATCTTTGACATGGATATTCCGAATAGAATGAATTTTTGGGGTGAAGTTTTCTATAACTATGATACATGATTTCGAATTAACAGTTTTTTTCCTACTTCCACTGGTTTCCTAGTTATAGACTCGTGAATTCAAAAAACTATGAGAAATTAGCATAAAGAAAGCAGAATCAGTTTAGCTTAAGTATTCCTCATCATTTCTCCTAAAACGTACCGTTCTCAAGATATTCTTCTTTGAATTATATAAAGTCTGATGAAAAATCCAGAAATTTCACTATATTTATGAATCCGCCCCTGGATAAGGAACCCTCAATCAAAACCAGAGATATGATACCCACAGAACACTAATACTGATACCTCCATATCTCTCAAAACTGAAAGCCACATTGCCATCGTTCATAGATTATAAATCGTCACAACTATTATTAGTGGTCTGTGGTCACAACACACAGTTCTTGATTCTCTTTTGGACAAAAAAATAATTCAAAGCCTAAAAACTTATTGTTTTGAACAATCCTTTGAAAGCAATCAAATATTTTACTTAAGAATAATATGTATGTGAAATTTATATTCAAATCAGGATGTACCTATCTGCACAAATAAAAATATGATCGATTCTGCAGAATTGATATCAGCTCTTAGTAATCCCTGATTCCATTTCAAATACCTACTACTTACGTCTCTCATATTTTATAATGTGTATAAAAGTATAAATTATTTTTTCTTAAGATTCAGATAGCTCACTTTTGAAATTTAATGAATTATTTTTATAATATTCGTACAACTGGACCCCTAATAGGCCATCTGCATTGTTAGATATAATCTATTAATCTTTATAAAACTTTAAATAAGTCAAAAATAATTCAATGAACATGGAAAAAACGAATAAAATATGATAATTTAGTAATGCAAAACACAATGTTTGCCATACATCAGCTGATTTCTATCATTGCATCTCACTCTTATGTTGGAGTCAATGTCTCTCTTTCTCTATGCTCTTCTTTTACTTATTATTAGATCATTGCTATGTTCGATCATAGATTAATAGTGTTCTGTGATTTATATCGAGGTTGGAATTGGAACAATATGAGTGGATTAATTTCCAAGTATTATTGAAGATAGGATATTTAAGGATTTTTCTTAATAGAAGATCATGAAATTGTGTATATTATTATAGTGGAAACAATTGGGTAATGAAGTATCGAATGGATATAATAGGTATCAAGTTGAAGTTCACTGTTTTAATATTCAAGAATTGACGAAATTTTTTGTTGGAAATGTTGCATGAAGGGTACATCATATTAATTGAGTGAGTAAATAAGTATTCTCAAACAAATTCAGTGAATTTCAAGCATCAGATGATACAGATTTGGTCAATATACAATACGAGTTACATTAAGAGTAATCTGTGCTCAACGTACAAAGAAAATTCAGGGGAGTATCAGCCCATTGTGAAGTCTTTAAACGCTTATAACTTTTTACCTGAGCCGAATCTGGAAAAATGGTATATAAAAAAAATTGGTTCAAGCACTGACGAGAAGTCCGGAGCTTTTGCGCGTATGTTCTATTGTCCATTCCCCTGTATTGGACACGCTTATTCGAATTTACCATGGTAAATTATGTTGTCCATTCTCTTGTATTGGACACTCTTAATCGAATTTACCATGGTAAATTCGATTTAGGGTGTCCAATACAGGAGAATGGACAATAGAACATACGCGCAAAAGCTCCTGACTTCACATCAGTGCTTGAACAATTTTTTTTTTCGTAATTTTTTTGAAATTTTCTAGGGGTACGGTTCATACAAAGAATTTTTTTTCCTAATTTTTTTCAAAATTTCTAGGGGTACACGTCTTTATGTTGATTTTCTACAATTGGTTACCAAGCTTCAATTCGATCGAATCCTTATTTCTTGAGTTATCGAGAAAATAATATTACAGGTGGGTATAACTCGGAAACCGTTTAACCGATTATGCCCAAAAACGAAATTAACTCTCCCATTCGGATACGCAAGCTACCCTGAAAATCCCTATCTCCTTTCGTTCTAAAGTTATCGAGGCAACGGTCACCCATCTACAGAACTCACACAAGGCTGCTCGAATCTCCAACAATATTTAACCGATCGTGTTAAAACTTAAAACTTGGCAGAAGAGTTAGGTTCTAAAGGCTCTTGCAACATTTCAGCAATTCCAGACGAATAGTTACTGATATATAGATTTTTTTTTAAATTTTCTCAAAAATTTTCCACAAATACTATCCTCACGAAATTTTGCAAGAATTTTCGCGTTGGCATTCTACAACTAATAACCATGTTTCAATTCAATCAGTTTAGTATTTTTCGAGTTAATGAGGAGAAAAAAACAACCAAATTTCAGATGGCTATAGCTCTAAAACCGTTTTACAATAACAAATCTTCGACTGAATCACTGAATCACCTGGCGTACGACTCAGAGCGGTGTTGCAATTTTATCCATCTTCCAGGCTAGTAGATATAGGGGGCTGTGGCATATACTGTAAGCACGATAATTCTCGAACGAAAGAAGCTAGAGTTCTGAAATTTGCAGGTTGGGTTTGTGGTCCAAATACACTGGTTATGTTCGTTAATGGATCAAATAAGCGGAAGGGTTTCGGACTCATGGATGTTTGAGAGTATTTTCCGAACAGTTCGCAAACTTCTATAGTCTAAAGGTGGGTTTAAACCAAACGAACAAAGAGCAAGAGCTAGAACAAGAACATTCTTTCTTGATCTTTTAGTGTAAACGAAAGCGTTTACACAAATATATCGACGAGCAAGAACGAGAACAAAGCACTAGAATTCTTGCTCAGGATAGATTGATGTTTAGATCAGCCGAACGAATGCTCATTCATCTCAATTTTGTGACTGGCGGTGCTTCGTTATGTTCGACTCTGAGAGCAATATTATAATTTGCAGTGCTGCATTTGTTATTTTGTATCAAACACGCAAAAAGAAAAGAAGGAAGGTTCGTGGGTAATAAATTTAATGCAGCGAACGATACTGAATAATGTAGGTGAAATGATGACGGATATACAAGAACAAGAAGAATGTGGTCGATTTAAAAATTTCTGTAGAATGGCGTTAGAGGATTTTGACCATTTTTGGAGCTCTTGTTACTGGTAACAGAGTGCTTATCAATTTGCCCAAATGTCTGTAATTTTCGAATTTTTGGCTGAAAATGGTCTCAAACGATTTGGTTCGACTCACTGATCAAGAATCCGTGGCCGAAATCGATTATGTCCGTCCGTCCGTCCGTTAACACGATAACTCTCGAATGGAATCAGCTAGACAGTTGAAATTTTCACAGTAGGTTTGGGAGATAAATATCTCGGCTGAGTTCGTTATTGGGCAAAATCAGCCAGATGGTTTTGGAGTAACGAAAAAATAAATTTTTTTTTACATTACAAGTTTCAAATTCAATTTTTTTTAAGATGCAGTTTCATCATAAGATTCCTTTGATATCATTTTCAACTCTAAGAAACTAATACTTTCGGAGATATGATTCTACAAGATTTCAAATACATCGTAGTTCTATGTATTCACTGTCTGTGTTCATGTTCACTGTTCATAAATGTCATCTTATCTAGCTATTAGAGTCATGTCAATTCGTAGTTTGAAATAAGTATCCGATTCTTGAAGTTGTGAATATATACAAGACTGTTTTGTAACCGAAAATAATATTGACTGGTTGCCTATTGAATAATTTACGTATACATTCGGGATGATGTTTCAGAAGATTTGGAATTGGATTGTCAATTCGTATATTTTCTCTTGGAAAGCAAGTATTCGATCCTTGAATTTGTGAATATATACAAGACTGTTTTGATGTAGGTACTTCATGAAGGCAATAGGAAGGAAGAACATAATGGAATCATCAAAAGAAATTACTGTTCGTTGACCACTGAGGTTGATATTACATTTTACTTCCTTAAGTAGTAAGACATGTTCCTATATACAGTATTTTCATAATGTTGCTAGTTAATATATTTTGAACTATTAAAATAATTTGTTCGTAAGCCTCTACCTACTCAAATATCAGGAATAAACGGACAATCTGCTGTGATCAGCCTTGCTCTAGACATTTCGATGATACTTTCCTTAGGTATTTCGAGTTGTGAAAACTATGCACCGAGTGTAAGTTGCAACTACCCATTCCACGAGGATGAATCATTGCAGATTGCTCTTTTAATCTTGATAAATAAATTTAATGACAATTTTTGAAGCATTGTAGATTGCTCTTTTTTTGTCGCCCTTGTTTAAATGATAATGTTTGAAACATTTTTTTTTAAACGACACTTTTTTTTAATTTTATTTTTTTCATGATGCAGTTCTATCATAAGAATCCATTGATATAATTCCCAACTCTGAGAAAGCAATACTTTCGGAGATATAATTTGTTTGTTTGAACAAGAGCGCCAAAAAGCTCCTGTCCACAGAGCTTGAACCATTTTTTTATTCGGCTACAGTACATTCAAGTAAATTTGAAATTTCGTGGCAAGCATCGTGTTTGCGGGTTGTATTTTTATATTGTTCATACGTCGGATCCCACAGACATCTGGAATTTTGGTAGGCTGCAATCATAACATGACATTTTTCTGTAGACCAATCCATAATTAATCCGATTAAAAACAAATCGCTAGAGCACAAGAACGCTTTGAAGAGATCGCTCTGCGGAGCGAGCGCTTCTGAACACGGAAGAATGCTCTATGGAACTGTTCACACGCTCTAGTGCCGTTTATATCAAGCGATCGAGCAAAAATAGAATATTCCATAGAATCTTTGCGAACGCAGAATGAAAAACGAAAGAATGCTCTGCATCTGTTTACACTAAAAGAATTTGATAGATAGGGGATAGAATGAGCATTCACTCGTCGCAAGAATGCTCTAAGCAACTGTTCACACGTTCTACTGTCTGGATCGAGCAATCTTAGAATATTCCATAGAATCTTTGCGAACGCAGAAAGAACAAAGAAAGAATGCTCTACATCTGTTTCCACTAAAATAATTTGATAGAGAGGGAATAGAATGAGCATTCGCTCGTCTGATGTAAATCGGCCTTAAGATTGCAGCAGCAACACACACAAATATGTGCGTTTGACAGGTGCTCACTCTTAGTTCAAAAGTAGTAGAAATGTAGGATGAAAATACACTGCAGGTTATTATGTTCCTTGGTTTTTTCGGTCCATAACAAATAAAACTATAAAAATTTATTACACGACGTACGTTTCGGCCATTGAAGCCATTTTCAAGTTCTACAAAATAAAGGTAAAATTGAAATATATCTGATGCAAAAAGACAGAAATTACTTACATAATAAAACCTAAAATGAAAATGATCTGTGTGTTGCTGTCATAGTCGGCGATAGTAATATGCGAACACAGATATTGATAAACAATAAAAAGTAGTTGACAAGAAAACACGTTTAGAAAGAGAGAACATGAAGTAGTGAGGAAAGTTGTATACAGGGACAAAATATTATATGCATATAATGCAATTAGTTTATTTAATAAATTTGTGTAAATTTTAGATAAATTTTCAATGTCATTCCGGATATTCACAGAGTTATGGTCTTTTTGGCGCTCTAGTTCCTCGGAACTGAGTGCTTATCAATTTGCCCAAATGTCTGTAATTTTCGAATTTTTCGATGAAAATGGTCTTAAACGATTTGGTTCGACTCACTGATCAAGAATCCGTGGTCGAAATTCATTCTGTCCGGCCGGTCCGGCTGGCCGGCCGTAGGCACGATAACTATCGAACGGAATGAGCTAGAAAGTTGAAATTTTCAGAGTAGGTTTGGGAGATGAATTTCTCGGCTAAGTTCGTTATTGGGCAAAATCAGACAGATGGTTTCGGAGTTACAAAAAAATTTTTTTTTTACATAACAAATTCCAAATTAAATTGTTTTCAAGAAGCAGTTTTCCATAAGAATCCAATGATATCATTTTTAACTCTAACAAGCTAATACTTTCGGAGATATGATTTTTCAAAATTTCAATAATAAATCGTATTTCTACGTTTTCACAGAATTATATAATTATTCTATGTATGAATTGTCATAATGTCAACTTATTTTCCTGAGACATGACATTGTCTAATTCCTTTCAGCAATCGAAGAATTATGAGAATAAAGTGTATTCCGAAATGTGAGCGAAGTGAGAAAAATCTGTCTGTTCCGAAATTAGTTTTTCTCAGAAAAGTCTTACATTTCGGAACGGAACATGAAGTAAGAGATCAGAGAGTAGTGAGACTGCTTTTCATCATGCTCAGTTCTCTCACTTAATGACGGGACTGAAGGAAGGGAATATTATAACTTCAAAAATATTATGTTGGTGTTGAAATACTCATATTCTGGCGATGCAAAGGGGACCTCATCCAAAAATGTTTGAAAATATTACGTTTATATTGAAAGCATAATTCTGTAGTTCGAGAGAGGAGAAAATTTGGTGAACGTAGATCAGGAAATTTTTGATCGATTACAAGGTAATTTTTCATTATTACTTCTCTTCTTTCATACATGTTTTATGAAATATCTACTATTTGTAGGTAGTTTCCACCTGTTTTGGGCAATTGTCATACGAAACTTGTTTTTTTGGCGCTCTAGTTCCTCGGAACAGAGTGCTTATCAATTTGCCCAAATGTCTGTAATTTTCGAATTTTTGGCTGAAAATGGTCTCAAATAAAATTGAAGAATCATGACCTTTATTCGCATGTGAAGTTATGTATTGACCAGGTTACCGCAAAGTGTAAAAAAAAAATTGAAAATTTAAAAAAAGTTTTCCTACAATAACTCCCGAACGGAATGAGCTAGGTAGTTGAAATTTTCAGTGTAGGTTAGGGAGATGAATATCTCGGCTAAGTTCGTTATTGGGCAAAATAGGCCAGATGGTTTCGGAGTAACGAAAAAAAAAATTTTTCTCTTGGAAAGCAAAAATTCGATTCTTGAATTTGTGAACAAATTTCAAATTCAATTGCTATTTAAGATGCAGTTTCACTTTAAAAATCCATTGATATCATTTTTAACTCCAACAAGCTAATACTTTCGGAGATATGATTTTTCAAAATTTCAATAATGAATGGTACTTCTATGTTTCCACAGAATGCTATAATTATTCTATCTAAGCTTTATTATATGCTCTGTGTTCATACTCGTACATGTCATCCTGTTCTATAAGAGAGAGTCTGATTCATTTCAGCTATTTTAATTTGATTTCTTCCATGGTGCAGGTCTCATTCTCAGATTGCTCATTTAATCTTGATAAATAAACTATTATTTGAATTGAGTTTCCTTTATGATGCAGTTCTATCATAAGAATACATTGATATAATTCTCACCTCTGAGAAACCAATACTTCCGGAGATATAATTTGTCTGTTTGAACTAGAGCGCCAGAAAGCTCCTGTCCACAGGGCTTGAACCAATTTTTTAATATGAAGCATTTCGACTATCGTTCTTTTGTGGTAGTCACTCTCGGAGGTTAAAATTTTGAGTAGGGTGCACCACATCGAAAACCTAATGCATAGACGCTCTACTGCATCGAACTTTACTGCATCGACGAAGCAAGCCATCGAAAAACCGCCCACTTACTAGTTAGTGTTCGTGCTTTCTCCTGATTGGCCGAACGTGAAATCCCCTTTATCGATCGTCTTCGTCGGTAGTTTCGCTGGATGTTGTGTGTTGCCTAACACACAGCTGTAAGGGGCTAATGAAAACTGAAGGTTGGAGTCCGGTATTCATGCAAACATACCTAAGGTATGATTATATATTATATATCATATGAATATCCGGATTGAATTCAACGCTCAAAGGTTTTGATGTATTTGAAATTATGAAATTTGAAATTGAGTTCATTTGTAGCTTCAATTTCTACGTAATTTCAGTTTTGGAAATATGAATTATTAAATGCATATATATATATATATATATATTATTGAATATTGAATATGAATTGAAAATTTCACTTATTGCGTCGAAAATTTAGTATCTGGCCAGTGATCGATTCTCTTCATACTTGTTTCTGAGATGCACTTCGGCATAACAAATCGATCCCTGTTTGTTTCAATTCCAGGAACCTCCGCGTTCCGGAGATATAAAATTGGGAAAATTGAAAATTTCACTTATTGCGTCGAAAATTTCGTATCTGGACAGTGACCAATTTTCTATATACTTGTTTCTGAGATGCATTTCGGCATAACAAATCGATCCCTGTTTGTTCCAATTCCAGGAACCTCCGCGTTCCGGAGATAAAAAAATTGTGAAAATTGTAAATTTCACTTATTGCGTCGAAAATTTGGTATCTGGACAGTGACCGATTTTCTCTATACTTGTTTCTGAGATGCATTTCGGCATAACAAATCGATTCCTGTTTGTTTTAATTTCAGGAACCTCCGCGTTCCGGAGATATACAATTGTGAAAATTTCACTTACTGAGTCGAAATTTTGTTATCCGGGCAACGTTCTAAGCACGGCTGATGTTAGCCAAAATAATGTAACCTTTTGTCTCTTATAAAGATTATAATAGATGAATGCGAAGAAAATCTGGCAAGATACTCAAGTATCCATGGAGTTAGTCAAATTTTCAATTTTCACAATTTTATATCTCCGGAAAGTGGAGGTTCCTGGAATCAAAACAAACAGGGATCGATTTGTTATGCCTAAATGCATCTTTGAAACAAGTACCTATGAAGAAAATCTGTCACTGGCCAGATACTACATTTTCGACGCAATAAGTGAAATTTTCAATTTTCTCAATTTTATATCTCCGGAACGCGGTGGTTCCTGGAATTAAAACAAACAGGAATCGATTTGTTAATTTGAAATTGAAGCTTCAAATGAACTCATTTCAAATTTCATAATTTCAAATACATCAAAACCTTTGAGCGTTGAATTCAATGTATGTTTGCATGAATACCGGACTCCAAATTACATCTCATCCAGCGAAATTACCGACGAAGACGATCGATAAAGGGGTTTTCACGTTCGGCCAATCAGGAGAAAGCACAGAACACTAACTAGCAAGTGGGCGGTTTTTCGATGGGTTGCTTCGTCGATGCAGTAAAGTTCGATGCAGTAGAGCGTCTGTGCAATGAGTCTTCCTTGTAGTGAGTCGTACCGATTATGAGTGACGGTGTTTTTATGATTTGACATCCGTTTGTGAAGATATTGTTTAGTTTGGCCAATATATGTCCCATTACAATCTTCACAATTTATCCTGTAAACGACATTTGTCTTTTCTCTGGCCTCTGCTGTTGGTTTTAATTTCGAGAAATACTTCTTACTGTCATTATTCGGTTTGTGAGCCATTTTGATACATTCCGAGGTACCATTGACAGTGAAATATAGTTCATTTTTTGTTCAGGTTTATTTATTTTATTGGTGTTATACAGTTTATGGTTTTGTTTTTTGACAATTGGTTCGAAAAATGTTGGTGACTTGTTATCTGCAATGAGTACTTCTTTGATAGTTTTTAGATTTTTGGGTCCATTTTTACCGCGGGATAATCGAATTGATCTATAGGTTAGACTCATGACTACGCTTTTTTTTTATTATTAATTGGTGTATTTGAGTCATAATGTAAATAGCGTTGTGACCAGATATTCTTTTTTAACAGTTTCTATGTCACCATTTGGAGAGTATTTCAGGCCGATATCTAGGAAATTAATTGACGAGGGTGGAATGAGTTCAAAACATAGTGGGTGTATTCTAATTTGTCGGAAGGGTTACACAAAATGCAATCATCGACATATCTTATGTAAAAATGGCGCGAGTAGTTCAAACCGACTATAACATTATTTTCTAATTCTTCCATTACCAAATTGGCGATATTGGAGGAGATGGGGGAACCCATAGCTGTACCAAAAACTTGTGAATATCAAGTGTCATTGTACATAAAAAACGTCGCGTCAAGGCACAGTCTTACGCCTTCAATAAAGTTTTCTAAACTAAGGGATGTATTATCTTTTATTTCATTCTATCTATCTTTTCTTGATACATTGGATTGCAAAGTCGGTTGGTATGTTAGTAAATAAGGAGGTCACATCAAAGGAAATCAGAATATGTTTTTCTCTATTTCAGTATCGTAATGAGTCCATTCCAGCACTAAAAACAGTGCTGGAATGAACTTGTTTCTAGGTATATTTCTCGTTTTGTGGTAAGTCAGCATTGACATTCAATCCTATCAAATATCAACACACGTCAATTGTCAATATAATATAATCTGGATATAGTGAAATAATTGTTGAGGGAAAAAGATTAATTTTGATTAAAAAATAAGGTAAGAGATTTCCTTCTTCCTAATTTTGAATCATTCATGCTATTAGAAAACTGTTTTAAATCTGATCTCCATGTCCTACGTAAGATTCAAATTCAAATTCCGTAATCTGTCAACTTTCGTAACAGTCACACCAACTGCCAAGATACAATACAAAAGTCACTAGGATTTATAATCCGAATGTTTCATTAAATTTCAACAGTATTTTACAAAGTTTGACTGAAATAGAGAAAATATCGTCTAATACTCATTGCAGAAGGCAATTCCAACACTCATGCGTTCGAATTTCGCATTCGTGTTTCAATAGGAGCCCATTCTGCAACTTGTATTAGAATATACTATTTTGGGACGTGCTGTGATTTTATGAACTCGTGGAAATGCCAAGAATCTTTAACGTAGTACGTATTCTGACATTTCTGACCAATTATTTTTGAGAGAATGGTGGAAAGCTATTTTGAAATATTATAAGTAGGTGACCCGATGTTACTTACAATTGGTCGTAATGGGATGTTTGTTTTATGTACTTTCGGTAATCCATAAATATAGGGTGCAATTCCGTTATAACAGGTCAGGCGGTTTTTTGTTGGAGTATCAATTATTCCAGCTTTATGCCATTTCAATACAAGTTTATTGACTCTATCTTGAACTTTGGATGTTATATTCTTTTGTCCTTTTTTATAAGTAGATGTATCATTTAGTAAGTCGGTCATTTTGTTGTTATAGTCATTTTTTAAGATAATTATGGTTTTTTTTTGCATTTATCAGCTTGTAGAATAGGGATATATTTGTTTTGCTCCAAAAATTGTCTTGTTTTCTTGGCATAATAATTGTATTGTGAAAGTGCCTTATTCTCGAGATTTTTCATCTTATTATTGGCATTGGTAATTATATTACATATTTCAGATCTTACATTATCTTTTGTGTCACTATTTAAATGGAAAATGCATTTTTCTACACCCGTAATTATGTCAAAAGTTGGGAGATACAAGTTTGGCAACGAGAATTTTGGGCCCAAACTCAAGAAGTATTTAACTGTATCCGGTATATCAACACCTGTCATGTTCGGTATCCACCTATCATTCACCTGATTTCTCTGTGTATCTCATATTACAATCGCCGACTATGACAGCAACACATAGATCATTTTAATTTTAGTTTTTGCGCGTATGTTCTGGGGAACATCGTGCTATAATTTTGCCCAAATGTCTGTAATTTTCGAATTTTTCGCCGAAAATGGTCTCAAACGATTGGGTCCCTGATCAAGAATTCGAGGTCGAATTCAATTCTGTCCGGCCGGCCGGCCGTTAGTTGCCACGATAACTTTAAAACGGAAAGAGCCCAGGTAGCACACCGATATTGGTCCAATATTGGGCCAATATGGTACATTTATTGGTCCGATATTGTTTCTCTACATTGGGCCAATAACAACATGTTGACATTTTACAATGAAGTACCAATATTGGATATCAATATTGGTCCAATATAGTTTCTATATATTGGCCCAATATAGTTCCCCTACATTGGGCCAATGACAAAATGTTGCTGATATTGATATCCAATATTGGCACTTCATTGTAAAATGTCAACATTTCGTTATTGGCCCAATATAGCGAAACTATATTGGTTCAATATATAAAAACTATATTGGGCCAATATAGTTATACAATATTGGTGCTTCATTGTAAAATGTCAACATGTTGTTATTGGCCCAATGTAGAGAAACTATATTGGGCCGATATTGATAATCAATATTGGTGCTTCATTGTAAAATGTCAACATGTTGTTATTGGGCCAATGTAGAAAAACTATATTGGGCCAATATATAGAAACTATATTGGGCCGATATTGATATCCAATATTGGTACTTCATTGTAAAATGTCAACATGTTGTTATTGGCCCAATGTAGAGAAACTATATTGGGCCGATATTGATAATCAATATTGGTGCTTCATTGTAAAATGTCAACATGTTGTTATTGGCCCAATGTAGAGAAACTATATTGGGCCGATATTGATAATCAATATTGGTGCTTCATTGTAAAATGTCAACATGTTGTTATTGGGCCAATGTAGAAAAACTATATTGGGCCAATACATAGAAACTATATTGGGCCGATATTGATATCCAATATTGGTACTTCATTGTAAAATGTCAACATGTTGTTATTGGCCCAATGTAGAGAAACTATATTGGGCCGATATTGATAATCAATATTGGTGCTTCATTGTAAAATGTCAACATGTTGTTATTGGCCCAATGTAGAGAAACTATATTGGGCCGATATTGTTAATCAATATTGGTGCTTCATTGTAAAATGTCAACATGTTGTTATTGGGCCAATGTAAGAAAAACTATATTGGGCCAATACACAGAAACTATATTGGGCCAATATTGATATTCAATATTGGTACTTCATTGTAAAATGTCAACATGTTGTTATTGGCCCAATGTAGAGAAACTATATTGGGCCGATATTGATAATCAATATTGGTGCTTCATTGTAAAATGTCAACATGTTGTTATTGGCCCAATGTAGAGAAACTATATTGGGCCGATATTGTTAATCAATATTGGTGCTTCATTGTAAAATGTCAACATGTTGTTATTGGGCCAATGTAGAAAAACTATATTGGGCCAATACACAGAAACTATATTGATCCGATATGGATAACCAATATTGGTGCTTCATTGTAAAATGTCAACATGTTGTTATTGGGCCAATGTAGAAAAACTATATTGGGCCATTACATAGAAACTATATTGGGCCGATATTGATATCCAATATTGGTACTTCATTGTAAAATGTCAACATGTTGTTATTGGGCCAATGTAGAAAAACTATATTGGGCCAATACATAGAAACTATATTGGGCCGATATTGATATCCAATATTGGTACTTCATTGTAAAATGTCAACATGTTGTTATTGGCCCAATGTAGAGAAACTATATTGGGCCGATATTAATAATCAATATTGGTGCTTCATTGTAAAATGTCAACATGTTGTTATTGGCCCAATGTAGAGAAACTATATTGGGCCGATATTGATAATCAATATTGGTGCTTCATTGTAAAATGTTAACATGTTGTTATTGGGCCAATGTAGAAAAACTATATTGGGCCGATATTGATAGCCAATATTAATACTTCATTGTAAAATGTCAACATGTTGTTATTGGCCCAATATAGAGAAACTATAATGGGCCGATATTGATAATCAATATTGGTGCTTCATTGTAAAATGTCAACAAGTTGTGATTGGGCCAATGTAGAAAAACTATATTGGGCCAATATATAGAAACAATACTGGGCCAATATTGATATTCAATATTGGTACTTCATTGTAAAATGTCAACATGTTGTTATTGGCCCAATATAGAAAAACTATATTGGACCGATATTGATATCCAATATTGGTGCTTCATGATAAAATGTCAACATTATGTTATTGGGCCAATGTAGAAAAACTATATTGGGCCAATACATAGAAACTATATTGGGCCGCTATTGGTAACCAATATTGGTGCTTCATTGTAAAATGTCAACATTTTGTTATTGGCCCAATGTAGAGAAACTATATCGGGCCAATAGATAGAAACAATACTGGGCCAATATTGATATTCAATATTGGTACTTCATTGTAAAATGTCAACATGTTGTTATTGGCCCAATGTAGAAAAGCTATATTGGACCAATGTAGAAAAGCCATATTGGACCAATACATAGAAACTATATTGGACCGATATTGATATCCAATATTGGTGCTTCATTGTAACTTCATTGTAAAATGTCAACATTTTGTTATCGCCCCAATGTAGAGAAACTATATTGGGCTATTATATAGAAACTATATTAGGCTGATATTGATATCCAATATTGGGCCAATAACAAAATGTTGACATTTTACAATGAAGCACCAATATTGGTTATCAATATCGACCCAATATATTTTCTATGTATTGGCCCAATATAGTATCTCTACATTGGACCGATAACAAAATGTTGAGATTTTGCAGTGAAACACAAATATTGGTTATCGATATCGGCCCAATATAGTTTCTATGTATTGACCCAATATAGTTTCTCTACATTGGGTCTATAAATAAATGTTGACATTCGACAATGGAGTACCTACCAATATTGGATATCAATATCAGCCCAATATAGTTTTTATATATTGTCCAAATATAGTTTCTATGTATTGGACCAATATGGTTCCAACATATTGGCCCAATAACAAAATGTTGACATTTTATAATATTGCAAATATCGGCCAAATATAGTGTCTATACAGGGTGTTTTCAAAGGTAAGTCTTTTTTTCAACAGAAGGTAGGACTCATCAAAATAAATTATTTCACCATTTGCTAATTTGTTTGCGACCTTGGGATTAGGTGTATACAATGGTTAAAAGCGTGGGGACAGAGCCTTACACGGAAATTCGGGGGTGGATAGCAGCCCTATCATGCATATTTATGATTTTTGGAGAAATGATTTATTTTGCTGCGTTCTATTAAAAATAAAATACTCACCTTTGAATACACCCTGTCAAGGGCGTAGCCAAGGAAGGGGTTTTGGGGGTTCACACCCCCCTCCCGCCGAAATGTTATTTTTCTCTTAAAAAATTTTTTGCTGCAGGAAGTGACCCTTATACCCCCCCCCTCCCGAAATTAATTCCTATTTCAAAACCTCCCCGAAATTAATTCCTGGCTACGCCCTTCCACCCTGTATATATTGGTCAAATATAGGTTCTATCTACTTTCCAATATTCTATACACTGGCCCAATAATAAAAGGTTAAACACTTACACATTATTTGAACAGATGTGTTTCTCTCATATAAACTATACTCTATCGGACGTCTGCAATGGTTCCAGTGGAGAGTTGGACATATTGATTGAAGAATAAAGATGTATTCAAAAAAACATATATTTCTTTTTACCAACGGTAGGGTACATATATTTGACATAATTTTTTTTCTTCGCTCAATATTTCCTCGAATGGTATCTGCAAAGTAGATTATGTTAAAGTGAGGAAACGAAACCAAAAAAAGTAGTAAACTTACCTGGTCTACTCAGCCTCCCACCATCCCGATCTCCGGCAGTCGATAGGGAAAATCCTACTATTTGTGTGATTTTCAAATCGGTCACGTTTGAATGATTCCTCCTAACACTTACTATAATAAAAATGTAATTATCATTATGAGCTAGTAATATGAGAATAGATATTTCAGCATAATGATGAATTTTTACCCATCACAAAATATACCTTTCTGGGGAACAGCCCAAATGTCTGAAATGTTCCAATTTTTTGACGAAAATGGTCTCAAACGATTAGGTTCGACTCACTGATGGAGAATCCGAGATCAAATGTTATTCTGTCCGGCCGTTGCCACTATAAGTTTCGAACGGAAACAGATAGGGACTTGAAATATTCGACTAGGTGGCGCGTCCGAATGCGACGGACAAGTACGCTTATGGGCATAATCGGCCAAAGGTTTCCGAGCACTAATTTTGTTTTTAACTAATACAGATCTGATCGAATTAAAACTTGGTAACTAGTTGTAGAATACCGACACAAATACGGATGTGGAATATTATGAGGATCGTATCACTTGAAAATAAAAAAAAATTATTGAAAAATATTATTTATCTCACTATAACTTGAGAACGGAAAGAGATAGCGACTTGCAATTTTCAAGGTAGGTTGCGGACCCAGAGCAGCATTTGATTTTGTTAATAGGCATAATCAGCCGAACGGTTTTAGAGTTATACATATCTGAATTTTTGTTGTCATTTACTCAATAACTCAAAAAACACGAAACAAACGATTCAAACAATTCAATAAATTTCATGAAGATGGTATCACTGGAAAATTTTGAATAAATCTTTGAAAACATTCTAGAACTTAGAAATTATGCCTCCGATATAGCTGAAATTTTGAGAGAGCTTTCAAAATCTAACTTTATAGCCAAGTTGCAAATTTGAACACGATCGGATCTATATTCTTGGAGATTCAAGCAATAGCTGAATAGTTGACCGTTTCCACGATAACTTTCGAACCTTCTAGAATTGTCATTGATTGATTATTGAAGGCAGGAATCAACTTTGGCTGACAGTGTGTGGCTTCCCTATCGTTCAATTCACCTTGAATTTCTGTTACCCAATACTTACATGAAAGTTTTGAAAGTAACCCCATTAGTCAGTCCCTAGGCCTGGAAGTAAAAGGGTTTAAGTGCATCTTTTGAATTTCTGAGATAAATGACTTCAGTTAACCTGAATTTCAAAATTCCTAGAATTATTTCAGAAAATATTTCAGGCTTATATCAGACTGTCCAATAATGTAGAATAAAACCATTATCAGTGATTATTTCCTTCAGATGTAATATTCTGCACTCAGATCATTTGGACTTGAAATCTTTTACTTCCAGGCTCCTCAATTATAATATTTATTATAATAGTTCCTTATACTACAGGATATGTAATTATCATTCACCAATCGAGGACGAGTTCGAGAGTATAATATATTAGATTATTACCACTGCTTATTTCGAAATGTATTTATAAAACCGGATTGATTTGATTTGATTTGACGCATAAAGCACTTTAATTCATAACTTCAAGCTCCAAGGAAGTTTTCAAGTTACTTACATCTCTAGTGATGTAAGTAATTCATTTCCATCTCGTCATCATTAGCGACCGATACAATCGTTGTTAATTTCACCTACATCGTTCAAATCGATATCATAACGAACTACTTATTTATTACTATGTAAGTATGTGGGTAGTGGAAAATTTGTATTTATATATCAAATAGACAATATTCTTACCTCACAATGCTTGGTATACCTTCAAAGCAGAAACAAATTGTGTTTGTCTTCTTCCCCGAGCTGAGTACTGTAAGCTCAGTTCCCTACCCATCAGCTTTTTCATAATGAGTAGAACATTCTTTTTTCGGAGTAACACCACCCAATCTGTATAGAATATTTACCTGGAATCCAAAATTAATAATTAATTGTGTGATTTGTGAGTAGAAACGATTAATGAGTGGAAAATGTATATTACCAAATCTTGGAAATCTTCACCACTTTCCAATTTGGTAATTTTAATCGTATAATGGTACTTAGCATATTTACATTACTCGATGGCTCGACTAATTCATTTAAGATTATTTTAGATTCCTGCATGTCCCTCTGCATTTCTGAAATGTCATATTTTATTCCGAGAAGCGTTTTATCGATCTTAGTCAATTCTTCCAGTACAGGATCAGGGTTGCCTAGGGAAAAATTCATATGAAATTGATTGCTTCAATAAAAAACTGCAGATTTGCTCACCAATACTTCTACTTGATGTCCTTACATAAAAGCAATGCTTCTAAAAATTATAGGGAATATTAATTAACTGAATGACAGAAGACAATATTTAGCTTACCCCTGGACATAGTTGCCCTGACTTTTCTTAGTGAGTCCTTCTCCTCTCTCTTTCTTTTCGGTGTTGTGTGAAGAACCGTAGCTACCTCCATAACATCATCAGACGATACGTTAGACGTATACGTATATTTTTCCTCCAACTTCCGTGCCTTTGAAATATTATGCACTGTGGACTTACATGTAGCAGCCTATTACTCAAAATCTACACTGGTTTAAGGGGACTCGCAATTGTTCCTCAATTTTTTTATTTGGGCGGCCGACATCTTCTTCTGCCATAAATAGGCATTCTTCTCCTCATCAACGGGCCACGAGGACGGCATGTACACGCAGGAATTATACCTAGCGAAAATAACTATATTCCAGCTAGGCATGATGGTTTTGCTGAAATAGTAGGATTAATATATAATGACAGTGATCGAATCATGATCAAATGGAAGCTTATATTGAGGAAAATATGAAATATTTTCACGATAATCAATAGTTCACCAATATATTTGACTTGAAAATACTTTCTATTACAAACGGCAAGAAATATGTTGAAAACTTTGAATATGGACCTCCACCCAACATAACTATCCTAACCTAAGTATAAGTAATGAAGCCTCGTGCAATCGGCCCACAACATAACTCTAAATCGGACATGTAATGACGTACAACAGATATCATCTAACATATGAATCTTTCCAATATCACTGGTTCTAATTTTGATTCAACGATATGTAGAAGTAGATTTTATATGTGTAATGGACATAAAAACACGAACTTATGATTAAGATATCCAATAATTGATGTCTCTGTACTAACGTTCATTTTTAAATTGAGTTGTTTATTCTCAAAGCTGAACCTCCCGCCATGTTGAAAAATTTTAATATGGATCTCCCGCCAAAATAATGATTCTGACCTAACTAATGTAAACAGAAACATGGATGAATTCTTGGATCTAACTAATGTGATGTTATTGAAAAAAGGCTTTGAAAATTCACCATAATCACCATTCGATGACTAGTAGTGTAAATATGTTAAAAATATAAGATGGGCATTTAAGATGAGAAAATAACTGATGGATAGTCGGGAACGAATTGCATGATAATAACATAAATGATCATTTCATGTTTTTCATTCAAAGGAGACTAGTGAAATTGAATGGGTTAAACCTAAAAATATAAGTGAATTTTAATTCCAACAGCTGTGGCGAATAGGGACATAACAAATACATGTGAATATAACAGAACAAAATACTTACTTAATTATTCCTAGCTTTCTATTTGACTGATTACATCAGTTGGAAGTGATGCGCATCAGTTCAAACCAGAGAAATAGAGGGAAATTCCGGCTATTTCTCTGGTTCAAACTGATTTCGCATCAGTTTGGAAGTGATACAGCGTCAAATAGAAAGTCTCTATTGTAGAAAAACAAGTAATAACCAGAATAACGAAACTTCACAGCGTAAGCACAACGAGACAGCGAGGCGGAGGCACTCAATAACTAAGGTTAGCCGGGTTAGCGACTAATAAGGCCTGCAGTGGAACCACAAGCGCTCGACTCGACAGTAAACCCTCCTCCCCGTTTACCCCTAGCCTGTATTGAAGTAGAGGGTTCAAAAATTGGTACCACATGTGGCCGACTTCCACTCTATCGATATTTTCGACACGAAACTTATCGGGAATAATTATTTTGCCGATACGCCTTGTCGTGTTCGAATATTAGTAATCCTAGCTTTCTATTTGACTGATAACATCAGTTGGAAGTGATGAGCATCAGTTCAAACCAGAGAAATAGAGGGAAATTCCGGCTATTTCTCTGGTTCAAACTGATTTCGCATCAGTTTGGAAGTGATACATCGTCAAATAGAAAGTCTCTATTATAGTCTAGTCAACAAGTGCTTTTTAGGTCAAAATTGTTGCGTATTCTCCGAAAATTATGATTGAGGTGTCATTCGATTCGGAATCGCATGAAGAGAGTTTTTGAGAAAATGCTAAGGCCTCTCGCAAAAATTGCAATAGTCATAAACAATTAAGTGAAAAAAAAAAGGAAGTTTAGGTTATCGCCAATATCTCAAAATCTTTTTGGGATAGTTCAAATTTGAAAAAATATTCAAATAGAGGAGGAAATTTCCTGCAAAAAGTCCCAACTGCCGGAACTGTAGGACCAATATTTATACTTTTCCTAGAGGGTAGAAAATACGCCCGAAAACTGGTAATCCGGCTTGCGCAAGCCTCGCCCCCTTCGTACCTTTGATGAATAAATATTATTTAAACTTATTAAATATGAAGATTAAAAAATTCAGGCGCCTGCAGAATAGATCAATGAACAATAATCCGCAGTCCAAAAATGTTTATCGCGATTTTTCGATTAGTTATCCATTAGTTAATTATCAATTATTTTGTAGCACGAACATTAATATTCTAAGTACGATAATTGTTAAACTATTAATCTGAGAATTTTTTCCTTTCGTGGAGCTATTTTTCAACGGTTAGAATAGACTCATATTGGAAAATTAAAAAAAAATAATTTTCGTTTTGTTATGAACAATTTACTCAAGTGAAAAATTATAGACCTTCAATTTATAATAATACCATTGATCCGTTTTCTTATGATAAGAAACTTCTTAAAAAAGATTTTAATAATTTTAATAATTATTATCTCCTATTGTTTAAAAAATTGTTATGAACCAATGCGCTGTTTATGAGATAATTTTCTTTTCAAAACATAATTGAAGCTTTATAATTTTTCACTTAAGTAAATTGTTAATAACAAAACGAAAATTAACAATTCTTCAAATTTTCCAACGGGAATCTATTCCAAGAAATAGATCCACGAAAGGAAAAAAATCTCAGATAAACAGTTCAACAATTATCGAACTTGCAAAGTTAATGTTCGCGCTACAAAAAATTGTTAATTAACTAACGGATAACTAATTGAAAAATCGCGATAAACATTTTTGGACCACGGATTATTGTTTATTGATCTATCCTGCATGATCATCCAAATCAAATGGATTATATTTATTTCTCAGCATTATCCTTTCAAAATCGAACTCCCTCAATTTCACCGTCTGCGTTGTCTGCTGATCAAAATATTCACAGGAAGCATAATGAGATGGAATTACAATTGAATTCCATAACGAATTTCACAAACATCTTTTTGTCAGTATTCTACAACTAGCTATCAAGATTCAATTCGATCGGGTTTGTATTAGTAGAAAACAAAATTATTACTAAGAAACCATTGTGCCGATTATGCCCATTAACGAACTTGTCGGTCGCATTGGGATACGCCACCTACCCTGAATATTTCTAGTCACTATCTCTTTCCGTTCTCAAGTTATCGTGGCAACGGCCGGCCGGACAGAATCGAATTTGACCCCGTATTCTTTATCATCATCAGTGAGACCCAATCCCCCACACGACCTCGAATTCTTCATCAGGGAGTCGAACCCAATCGTTTGAGACCATTTTCGGCAAAAAATTCGAAAATTACAAACATTTGGGCAAAATGATAACGCGATGTTCCCCAGAACATAGGCTCAAAAAGAATGAAGAAACTGCATGTTATGGGGAACATGGCGTTATCCTTTTGCCAAATGTCTGTAATGTTCGAATTTTTTGCCGAAAATGGTCTCAAACGATTGGGTTCGACTTCCTGATGAAGAATTCGAGGTCGTTTGGGGGATTGGGTCTCACTGATGAAGATAAAGAATTCGGGCCTCGGGGTCAAATTTGATTCGGTCCGGCCAGCCGTTGCCACGATAACTGTACAATATAGCGAAATTTTCAGGGTATGTGGCGCTTCCAAATACGGTGAACAAGTTCGTTAATGTGCATAATCGGCCACCGGTTTTAGAGTGATCATTTTTTCAGGAACCAATACAGATCCGATGGAATTCAATCTTGGTAGGCAGTTATAGAATACTAACGCAAAGAAACTAGTGAAATTTTGTAAGAATCGTATCACTAGAAAATTTTACAAAAAATATTATTTGTCAGGATAACCTGAGAACGGAAAGAGATAGCGACTTGCAACTTTCAGGGTAGGTTTAGTATATAGATGGGACCTTTCGAATGAAAATAATCGAATCTTTCGATTATTGAAACCTCTCCAGATATCTGAAGATGTTCTGAAAAAAGCGAGTCAATTCATCTGAACGATTTTCGGTCGTCTATTATGTGGCACCGAGAGAGATAACGCAACTCTATTTACGAGAATGTCGAGATATTTCGTCTACGTTTTGAATCTTTTGATATTCCGAATTACCAGTGACGGTCAGACTCGAAGGCGAGATATCTTGGTAGGCAGTTATAGAATACTAACGCAAAGAAACTAGTGAAATTTTGTAAGAATCGTATCACTAGAAAATTTTACAAAAAATATTATTTGTCAGGATAACCTGAGAACGGAAAGAGATAGCGACTTGCAACTTTCAGGGTAGGTTTAGTATATAGATGGGACCTTTCGAATGAAAATAATCGAATCTTTCGATTATTGAAACCTCTCCAGATATCTGAAGATGTTCTGAAAAAAGCGAGTCAATTCATCTGAACGATTTTCGGTCGTCTATTATGTGGCACCGAGAGAGATAACGCAACTCTATTTACGAGAATGTCGAGATATTTCGTCTACGTTTTGAATCTTTTGATATTCCGAATTACCAGTGACGGTCAGACTCGAAGGCGAGATATCATGAGAAGTTCGTTTAACGATCGATAGAATATATGGGTGACATCTGGTGCGTTTTGTTGTCATTCCCGCATTTATTATTCGGAATTTTTGGTTCATACATTCATACTTCATTTCGAACAGCTGGAAATAAATATGGTATCGAGCCCGGCATTTTCTTTCAGCGGTGGGATGCAATCAAATAATACTGAATACTGTCGAAACGAGCTAAAGCAACCATATTGGAGATTAGGCATAACGGAAACAACTGACACGAAAAGGAGCGAGACTAGCCCCGAGCATATCATATCTCGAGTGATATTCAATTATTGAAACCTATCGAGAACTTATACATAGGTATATCGATTATTGAAATCATGCGATCATGCCCAACTCCAAGTACCTGAATACGTCATTTAAGTTTGTTAATAGTCAGAATCGGCAAAACGCTTTTGGAGTTGAATGAAATTTGGTTGTTATTTACTCAATAACTCGAAAAATATGAAACCGATCGAATTCAGACATGGTTTTTGGTTGAAGAATATCGAAGCGAATATTCTTGCGAAATTTCGTGAGGATCGTATAAAGAATATTTTCAAAAATTAATGAAATTCGTTGTATAAGAAATTATACGTTCCGATATCGCTGAAATTCTGCGGGAGCCTTTAAAACCTAACTCTACTGCCAAGTTCCAAGTTTGAACATTATCGGATCTATATTATTGGAGATCCGGACAGCCTTGTGTGAGTTCACTAGCCGAATGGGTGCCTGTTGCCTCGATAACTTTCGAACGAAACGAGATAGGGACTTGAAATATTCAGGGTAGGTTGCGCATCCGAATGGGAAGTGCGTTTTTGGGTATATAGGTACTCGGCCAATCGGTTTCGGAGTTCTCGATAACTCAAAAAATACAGACCCAATCGAATTGAAACTTGGTATCTAATTGTAGAATATCGACATGTAGACATGTGTGAAATTTTGTGAGAATCGTACCACTAGAAAATTTTGAAAATATTACGAAAAAGTATCATGTATCTCTCGATAACTTGAGAACGGAAAAAAATAACGACTTGCAATTTTCAGGGTACGTTGCGCATCCAAATGCGAAATTTAATTTCATTAATTGGCATAATTGGCCAAATGGCTTTGGAATGATACTCATCTGAAAGTTTGTTGTTATTTCCGCTATAACTCAAAATATACAAATCTGATACTCGGTGATTACTTGTAGAACGCCGAACCACTAATTTTCGTCAAATTTCGGGAACATCGTATTCTGGAGTTACCTGGGGCGTAAGTTTTTTCAATTTCAATAGAATACATATGAAAAAACTAAAAACTGATGTGATCATAGAGTCTCTCGTTACTGAGGTGTATGTCATTAAAATTATATTAAACGTGTATATTCCGAAATTTGAGCGAAGTGAGAAACATTTCGGAAGCTTGTTCCGAAATTTTTTTCTCTCGCCAATTTCTTTATTTCGGTACAGAACAGGAATCAAGAGATCTGAGAGAACTTATTTTCTGTACCGAAATATAAAAACCTTCTGGGAAATTGCTGAGATGAACCAATTTCGGAACAAATTTCTGTGATTTTTCTCACTTCGCTCACATTTCAGAATATACATTATATGAATTCATATAATATTATGAAAGCTAGGAAAACGGTTTATATGGATGCTACATTCGATAAAGAGTGTCCAATAGAGGTGAGTAGACAATAGAACATGCTCGCAAAAGCTCCTGACTTGACGTCAGTGCTTGAACCAATTTTTTAGATCGAAATTTCTCAGCTTTCGGTCCATATTCATCTGATTGATGAGTGAATTTCGGATTGATTTTAAGGAGGCAGTGTTGCCATATTGAAATTTCTGAGAGCAGGAGTGCCGGGCAATAAAAAACAGGAGATTTTTCAATAAACGATTTTGTTCATAAACTACAAAAGATTGAGTTATTTTAATATATACATATACATACATATAATTTACAATAAAATATACGACATTGTTTATTTGATTCTTCCTCTGAATCGGTCAATTCAGATTTGTTTGTATACATCTGTGAGTTATGTAGATGAAAGTGTGATTCATCAGGGTTAAAGGAATTGCATATTTATTCTTTTGAACTCTAATGAGCTCCGCTATGAAGTAACCCTACAATACCAGCCGTAGATAGCTTATTACGCTGATCCGATCCGATCCTAAAAATGTATTAGAATATGGTTTAAATAACACCCCCATAAATACTGCCTATTCAAGTTACCGATAGCCGACGTAAGTAATAAATAAATATTGTGGAATTCTGCTACCTTCTGAAAGCAAAGGTTCCGACGCGAAATGAATCTTCTTTATCTGTTTATGTTTATACTATTCTGACAATAGAAATAATCAGCTTAAAACGGCAACAACTGTTTTCAAAAGTAAATTCTTGGAAAAAATTGGAAAGGATTTTTGGACGAAAAAGTAGACTTATGTTATGTTCCATTCCGTGTATTTCTCATCTCGGGTGTAATTATGCCCAATAAACTATATTCAAGATATTATTTGCCACAAATTCTAGCAATATGAAAAATGTCTGAATTTTTTGACGTAAATGGTCTCAAACGATTTGGTTCGACTCCCCAATGAAGAATTCGAGGTCAAATTTGATTCTGTCTGGCCGTTGCCACTATAACTTGAGAACGGAGAGAGCTAGCTACTTAAAATTTTCAGGGTAGGTGGTGCATCCAATACGACGGACAAGTTCGTTAATGGGCATGCATAATCGGCCGGATGGTTTCCAAGCAATAATTTTGTTTTCAACCAATATAAATCCGATCGAATTGAAACTTGGTGAATAGTTATAGAATATAAACCTAACCAAGTATGTGAAATTTTGTGAGAATCGTATTGCTAGAAAATTATTAAAAAATTATTAAAAAAATATTTTTGGTGTCACGATAACCTGAGAACGGAAAAAGATAGCGGCTTCAAGTTTTCAGGTTAGGTGCGACATTTGAGTTTGTTTATACCCGAAAAATACAAAACCGATTGAATTCAAACATGGTTATTAGTTGTAGAATGCCAACGCGTAAATTCTTGCAAAATTTGGTGAGGATAGTATTTGTCGAAAATTTTAAAGAAATCATTGAAAATAAAAAAAAAATCATCAGTAACTATTCGTCTGAAATTGCTGAAATTTTGCAAGAGCTTTCAGAACCTAACTCTACTGCCAAGTTAGAAGTTTTAACACGAATATTGTTGGAAATTCGAGCAGCCTTGTGTGAGTTCAGTATGGGGGTCCTTTGCCTCGATAATTTATCTCTTAATCGAATTTACCATGGTAAATTCGATAAAGAGTGTCCAATACATGAATTTACCATAGTAAATTCGATTAAGAGTGTCCAATACAGAAGAACAGACAATAGAATTCACCATGGTAAATTCGATTAAGAGTGTCCAAAACAGGACAATGGACAACAGAACACGCGCAAAAGCTCCTGAGTTCACGTCAGTGCTTAAGCCAATTTTTTTTCGTGAAGTCAGGAGCTTTTGCGCGTATGTTCTATTGTCTATTCTGACCGCTCTTAATCGATTATACCATGATTCATTCTATTGTCCGTTCTTCTGAATTGGACACTCTTAATCGAATTTACCATAGAATTCACCTTGCTAAATTCGATTAACCATCATTTAACAAATATTCTAGCTCGGCCAAGCGGAATATTTGTTGTCGGTTAAAATCAATGAATACTTCACCGTCTGTTTTCTTCAAGAAGTCACAATATTGGCAAGATCTCAAAACTCTGAAATTGAGCCAATATTGGAGGCAATAATGATTACCAATATTAGCCCAATATTGAAATATCAATATTCGACCAATATTGGATGCAGCATTTATTCATAATATTAGCCGGATATAGAAATCCCAATATTGGGGTAATATTGGAGACATTACCCCACATTAAATATTGGCCAAGATAGTTTTGCCAATTCGGGGCCAATATTGGCGATAGGAAAAAGTCCGAATATTGGCTAGATCTTGATATTGTAATATTGGGCCAATGTTGGAGGCAATACTAATTCACGATATTGGCCCAATATGGAAATCTCAATACTCGACCAATATTCGATACAGAATTCATTCATAATATTGGCCGGATATAGAAATCCCAATATTGGGGTAATATTGGGGCAGTACTCATATTCAATATGGACCAATATAGTTTTGCCAATTCGGGGCCAATATTGGCGGTAGGACGAAGTCACAATATTGGCTAGATCTTGAAACTGTAATATTGGGCCAATATTGGAGGCAATACTAATTCACAATATCGGCCCAATATGTAAATCAGAATATTCGACCAATATTGGATGCAGCATTAATTCATAATATTGGCCGGATATAGAAATCCCTATATTGGGGTAATATTGGAGGCAGTATCCACATTCAATATTGGCCAATATAGTTATGCCAATTCGGTGCCAATATTGGCGGTAACGACAAGTTACAATATTGGCTAGATCATGAAACTGTAATATTGGACCAATGTTGGAGGCAATTCTAATTCACATTATTGGCCCAATACGGAAATCTCAATATTCGACCAATATTGGATCCAGTATTAATTCATAATATTGGCCGGATATAGAAATCCCAATATTGGGGTAATATTGGAGGCAGTACCCATATTCAATATTGGCCAATATAGTTTCGCCAATTCGGTGCCAATATTGGCGGTAATAACAAGTTACAATATTGGCTAGATCATGAAACTGTAATATTGGGCCAATGTTGAAGGCAATACTAATTCACAATATTGGCCCAATATGGAAATCTCATAATTCGACCAATATTGGATGCAGTATTAATTCATAATATTGGCCGGATATAGAAATCCCAATATTGGGGTAATATTGGTGGCAGTACCCATATTCAATATTGGCCAATATAGTTTCGCCAATTCGGTGCCAATATTGGCTGTAATAACAATTTACAATATTGGCTGGATCATGAAACTATAATATTGGGCCAATGTTGGAGAGAATACTATTTCACAATATTGGCCCAATATGGAAATGTCAATATTCGACCAATATAGGATGCAGCCTTGATTCATAATATTGGCCGGATATAGAAATCCCAATATTGGGTTAATATTGGAGGCAGTGCCCACATTTAATATTGGCCAATATAGTTTTGCCAATTCGGTGCCAATATTGGCGGTAACAACAAGTTACAATATTGGCTACATCTTGAAACTCCAATATTGGGCCAATATTGGAGGCAATTCTAATTCACAATATTGGCCCAATATGAACATTGTAATATTTGACCAATATTGGATGCAGCATTAATTCATAATATTGGCCAGATGTAGAAATCCCAATATTGGGGTAATATTGGAGGCAGTACTCACATTCAATATTGGCCAATATAGTTTTGCCAATTCGATGCCAATGTTGGCAGTAACAACAAGTTACAATATTAGCTAGATCATGGAACTGTAATATTGGGCCAATATTGGAGGCAATACTTATTCACAATATTGGCCCAATATGGAAATCTCAATATTCGACCAATATTGGATGCAGCATTAATTCATAATATTGGCCAGATATAGAAATCCCAATATTGGGGTAGTATTGGTGGCAGTACCCATATTCAATATTGGCCAATATAGTTTCGCCAATTCGCTGCCAATATTGGCGGTAATAACAAGTTACAATATTGGCTAGATCATGAAACTGTAATATTGGGCCAATGTTGGAGGCAATACTAATTCACAATATTGGCCCAATATGGAAATCTCAATATTCGACCAATATTGGATGCAGCATTAATTCATAATATTGGCCGGATATAGAAATCCCAATATTGGGGTAATATTGGGGGCAGTACTCATTATCAATACTGGCCAATATAGTTTTGCCAATTCGGGGCCAATATTGGCGCTAGAAAGAAGTCACAATATTGGTTAGATCTTGAAACTTCAATATTGGGCCAATGTTGGAGGCAATACTAATTCACAATATTGGCCCAATATGTAAATCACAATATTTGACCAATATTGGATGCAGCACTAAATCACAATATTGACTAGATCTTGAAACTGTAATATAGGGCCAATATTGTAGGCACTACTAATTCTCAATATTGGCCCAATATAGAAATAACAATATTTGACCAATATTGGATGCAGCACTAAATCACAATATTGGCTAGATCTTGAAACTGTAATAAAGAGCCAATATTGTAGGCACTACTAATTCTCAATATTGGCCTAATATAGAAATACTAATATTTGACCAATATTGGATGCAGCATTAATTCATAATATTGGCCAGATGTAGAAATCCCAATATTGGGGTAATATTGGAGGCAGTACTCACATTGAATATTGGCCAATATAGTTTTGCCAATTCGATGCCAATGTTGGCCGTAAGAACAAGTTACAATATTGGCTAGATCATGGAACTGTAATATTGGCCAATGTTGGAGGCAATACTTATTCACAATATTGGCCCAATATGAACATTGTAATATTTGACCAATATTGGATGCAGCATTAATTCATAATATTGGCCAGATGTAGAAATCCCAATATTGGGGTAATATTGGAGGCAGTACTCACATTCAATATTGGCCAATATAGTTTTGCCAATTCGATGCCAATGTTGGCGGTAACAACAAGTTACAATATTGGCTAGATCATGGAACTGTAATATTGGGCCAATATTGGAGGCAATACTTATTCACAATATTGGTCCAATATGGAAATCTCAATATTCGACCAATATTGGATGCAGCATTAATTCATAATATTAGCCAGATATAGAAATCCCAATATTGCGGTAGTATTGGTGGCAGTACCCATATTCAATATTGGCCAATATAGTTTCGCCAATTCACTGCCAATATTGGCGGTAATAAAAAGTTACAATATTGGCTAGATCATGAAACTGTAATATTGGGCCAATGTTGGAGGCAATACTAATTCACAATATCGGCCCAATATGGAAATCTCAATATTCGACCAATATTGGATGCAGCATTAATTCTTAATATTGGCCGGATATAGAAATCCCAATATTGGGGTAATATTGGGGGCAGTACTCATTATCAATACTGGCCAATATAGTTTTGCCAATTCGGGGCCAATATTGGCGGTAGGAAGAAGTCACAATATTGGTTAGATCTTGAAACTTCAATATTGGGCCAATGTTGGAGGCAATACTAATTCACAATATTGGCCCAATATGTAAATCACAATATTTGACCAATATTGGATGCAGCACTAAATCACAATATTGGCTAGATCAGGAAACTGTAATATAGGGCCAATATTGTAGGCACTACTAATTCTCAATATTGGCCCAATATAGAAATAACAATATTTGACCAATATTGGATGCAGCACTAAATCACAATATTGGCTAGATCTTGAAACTGAAATATAGGGCCAATATTGTAGGCACTACTAATTCTCAATATTGGCCTAATATAGAAATACCAATATTTGACCAATATTGGATGCAGCATTAATTCATAATATTGGCCAGATGTAGAAATCCCAATATTGGGGTAATATTGGAGGCAGTACTTACATTGAATATTGGCCAATATAGTTTTGCCAATTCGATGCCAATGTTGGCGGTAACAACAAGTTACAATATTGGCTAGATCATGGAACTGTAATATTGGGCCAATGTTGGAGGCAATACTTATTCACAATATTGGCCCAATATGAACATTGTAATATTTGACCAATATTGGATGCAGCATTAATTCATAATATTGGCCAGATGTGGAAATCCCAATATTGGGGTAATATTGGAGGCAGTACCCACATTCAATATTGGCCAATATAGTTTTGCCAATTCGATGCCAATGTTGGCGGTAACAACAAGTTACAATATTGGCTAGATCATGGAACTGTAATATTGGGCCAATATTGGAGGCAATACTTATTCACAATATTGGTCCAATATGGAAATCTCAATTTTCGACCAATATTGGATGCAGCATTAATTCATAATATTGGCCAGATATAGAAATCCCAATATTGGGGTAGTATTGGTGGCAGTACCCAAATTCAATATTGGCCAATATAGTTTCGCCAATTCACTGCCAATATTGGCGGTAATAACAAGTTACAATATTGGCTAGATCATGAAACTGTAATATTGGGCCAATGTTGGAGGCAATACTAATTCACAATATCGGCCCAATATGGAAATCTCAATATTCGACCAATATTGGATGCAGCATTAATTCATAATATTGGCCAGATATAGAAATCCCAATATTGGGGTAATATTGGGGGCAGTACTCATTATCAATACTGGCCAATATAGTTTTGCCAATTTGGGGCCAATATTGGCGGTAGGAAGAAGTCACAATATTGGTTAGATCTTGAAACTTCAATATTGGGCCAATGTTGGAGGCAATACTAATTCACAATATTGGCCCAATATGTAAATCACAATATTTGACCAATATTGGATGCAGCACTAAATCACAATATTGGCTAGATCTTGAAACTGTAATATAGGGCCAATATTGTAGGCACTACTAATTCTCAATATTGGCCCAATATAGAAATACCAATATTTGTCCAATATTGGATGCAGCACTAAATCACAATATTGGCTAGATCTTGAAACTGTAATATAGGGCCAATATTGTAGGCACTACTAATTCTCAATATTGGCCCAATATAGAAATACCAATATTTGACCAATATTGGATGCAGCATTAATTCATAATATTGGCCAGATGTAGAAATCCCAATATTGGGGTAATATTGAAGGCAGAACTCACATTCAATATTGGCCAATATAGTTTTGCCAATTCGATGCCAATGTTGGCGGTAACAACAAGTTACAATATTGGCTAGATCATGGAACTGTAATATTGGGCCAATGTTGGAGGCAATACTTATTTACAATATTGGCCCAATATGGAAATCTCAATATTCGACCAATATTGGATGCAGCATTAATTCATAATATTGGCCAGATATAGAAATCCCAATATTGGGGTAATATTGGGTGCAGTACTCATTATCAATACTGGCCAATATAGTTTTGCCAATTCGGGGCCAATATTGGCGGTAGGAAGAAGTCACAATATTGGTTAGATCTTGAAACTTCTATATTGGGCCAATGTTGGAGGTAATACTAATTCACAATATTGGCCAGATGTAGAAATCCCAATATTGGGGTAATATTGAAGGCAGTACTCACATTCAATATTGGCCAATATAGTTTTGCCAATTCGATGCCAATGTTGGCGGTAACAACAAGTTACAATATTGGCTAGATCATGGAACTGTAATATTGGGCCAATGTTGGAGGCAATACTTATTTACAATATTGGCCCAATATGGAAATCTCAATATTGGACCAATATTGGATGCAGCATTAATTCATAATATTGGCCGGATATAGAAATCCCAATATTGGGCTAATATTGGGTGCAGTACTCATTATCAATACTGGCCAATATAGTTTAGCCAATTCGGGGCCAATATTGGCGGTAGGAAGAAGTCACAATATTGGTTAGATCTTGAAACTTCTATATTGGGCCAATGTTGGAGGTAATACTAATTCTCAATATTGGCCCAATATGTAAATCACAATATTTTACCAATATTGGATGCAGCACTAAATCACAATATTGGCTAGATCTTGAAACTGTAATATAGGGCCAATATTGTAGGCACTACTAATTCTCAATATTGGCCCAATATAGAAATACCAATATTTGACCAATATTGAAAGCAGCCCTAATTCATAATATTGGCCAGATATATAAATCCCAATATTGGGCCAATATTGGAGGTCGTCCTCATTTACAATATTGACAAATAGAGTTTTGCCAATATAGGGCCAATATTGGCGGTAGCAACAAGTCACAATATTGGATATATATTGAAATTCCAATATAGGGCCAATATTGGGGATATATAGATTAACTATGAATCTATGTATCTATATTGGGCCAATATAGAATCGTTACTCCGCCAATATAGTGTGCTACCTGGGAGATAGCGACTTGAAATTTTCAGGGTAGGTGGCGCATCCCAATACGACGTAAGTTCGTTAATGGGCATAATTGGCCCAACGGTTTCCGAGTGGTAATTTTGTTTTAAACAAATACAAAGCCGATCGGATTGAAACTTGGTGAGTAGTTTTAGAATACAAACCAAAGGACGTCTGCAAAATTTTGTGAGAATCGTATCGCTAGAAATTTAAAAAAGAACATTAAAAAATATTATTTATGTCAAGATAACCTGAGAACAGAAAGAGATAGCGGCGTGAAATTTTCAGGTTAGGTTGTGCATCTGAATTCGACATTTGAATTTGTCTATAGGTATAATCGGCCAAACGTTTTTGGAGTTGTACCCATCTGAAATTTGGTTGTTATTTTCTCAATAACTCGAAAAATACAAAACCGATTTAATTCGAACATGATTATTGGTTGTAGCATCCCAACGCGAAAATTCTTGCGAAATTTCGATTGCATCACTAGAAAATTTTAAAAAAATCTTTGAAAATAATGGAAAGAAATGCTATATATCAGAAACTATTCGTCCGACATCGCTGAAATTTTGCAAGAACATTCAGAAACTAAATCTACTACCAAGTTCCAATTTTGAACACGATCGGATCCATATTGTTGGAGATCCGAACAGCCTTGTGTGATTGGTCAGACCTGGTTTTTGAGTGGTTTTACGGTCTTTTCATTTTTGCGAGTCTTGGGGAACATTGCGTTATCATTTTGCCCAAATGTCTGTAATTTTCGAATTTTTGCCGAAAATGGTCTCTAACGACTGGGTTCGACCCCCTGATGAAGAATTCGAGGTCAAATTTGATTCTGTCCGGCCGACCGTCGCCACGATATTTTGAAAACGGAAAGAGATAGCGTCTTGAAATTTTCAGGGTAGGTGGCGGATCCCAATACGACGGACAAGTTCGTTAATGGGCATAATCGGCCTAATGATTTCCGAGTAATCATTTTGCTTTCTACCAATTAAAATCCGATCGAATTGATACATGGTGATTAGTTGAAGAATACGAACCTAAGGACGTTTGTGAAATTTTGTGAGAATCGTATCACTAGAAAATTAAAAATAAATTATTGAAAAAAAATTGGTCAAGCACTGACGTGAACTCAGAAGCTTTTGCGCATATTGAGATTGTTGAATATAGAATATCAGACAATCAATCAATCAATCAGAATTCACCATGGTAAATTCGAGTGTCCAGTACAGGAGAATGGACAATAGAACATACGCGCAAAAGCTTCTGACTCCACGTCAGTGCTTGAACCAATTATATTGTATAAGTAATATCTGTCTTTTTGTATCAGATAATTTTCAATTTTACCTTTATTTTGTAGGACTTGAAAATGGCTTCAATGGCCGAAACGTACGTCGTGTAATAAATGTTTATAGTTTTATTTGTGTTGGACCGAAAAAACCAAGGACATAATAACCTACAAAAATCACGGTCAGGAAATACCAATATAGAAAATACACTGCGGATCAGTAGATAATCATGTAATAATATCAATTAAAAAAGATTAGATATTTACTTACCCAGTCTTGTTGCCGTCAGATACTGATGGAATTCCTCCAAGGACGTCAACATCATGGCCTCTGTTCACCAATTCGTCCAGTAATTTTTTGAACATAACATAATGACTTTTCTGGACCAAGGGCAGAACTGCCAAAATATTCGCACATTGCACTACACTAATGAAGGTTATGAGGAAAGGTACTGAATACATGAGGTTTTTCATGATCTGTGAAGTAAAAAAGGGTTTTTATAGTGGAATAATTTTCACTGTGTTGCAGATGGAAATCGGTCGATTACTAAAGTTAAACGAGAACAATTGATTTGAAGCAACTGATGCAATTTCAGGTGATATCTATTCGAATGAAGCCGCGTTCCGATTATCCATTGAAAATAAAAAGCTGTTGCCTCAGGACGTCCCAATCATGTATAGACGCCAAAACAAATTTAATCTCCCAGAATTATCAGGAGTATCAAAACTACTCACTCGGCTTAGAGAGATCAAGCGCGCGGATTCATTTGATTATCAATATACTGCTCCAAAAAAGTTAAGGAAGTTCCGAAATTTTGTGATCGTTTCAAAATTTGCCAATTCTTGTCCACCAAATTTTCTTTTATGATAAATCAAATGTTTACTCTCTTATATCTGAATGCTTTTTTTGCTCCTCGTTTGATAACTTTTTCAGTTTCAGTCAACTTCTTGTTGTTTGCGTTTCTGAGAATTTTGGATCAGTTATTGTTTCACGTTCCTACTATCAACTATGATTTAAAATCTCAAAATTTGTTTTGCAAAAATTACTAGACGTAAATTTAGTGCGGATAAAGCCAATAGGGCTATTGGTATGATCGAGGCGGTTCGTAATTAGAGGGATGTTGTGAATTTCTTTCAAGTTAGTGAAAGCGTAGTTTCCCGGCTCGTCCATCGCAGAAGATCGGTTCCTGACTGTATCTACCCGTAGAGAGCCTTTGAATACTGGTCGAATCATGCCACAGCGCCTTTCGAACGCTACTGGTGTTTTGGTTTCGATTTGAACGTTACTCTACATTCTCGACGACTTTTGAGAAGGATTCCACTACCAGTAAGTAAAATGGTATCGTTAGAGACCATTTTCGGCTTAGAATTCGAAAGTTACCAGAATTAAAACACACTGATACGAGCGCACAAACATGATAATTTTCTTGAACAATATTCCATTTTTTGGCGCTCTTGTTCCTCGAAACAGAGTGCTTATGAATTTGCCCAAATGTCTGTAATTTTCAATTTTTTTAATGGAAATGGTCTTAAACGATGTGGTTCGACTCACTGATTAAGAATCTATCCGGCCGGTCCAGCAGTTAACACGAAAACTCTCGAACGGAATGAGCTAGACAGTTGAAATTTTCAGAGTAGGTTATTGGGTAAAATATGCCGGATGATTTCGGGGTAACGAAAAAAACAAATTTTTTTACATTACCAATTTTGAATTTGATTTTTTTAAATATGCATTTTCATCATAGGAATCCATTGATATCATTTTCAACTCCAACAAGCTAATACTTTCGGAGATATGATTTTTCAAAATTTCAATAATACATCGTACTGCTATGTTTTCACAGAATGCGAATTCTATCTGTCTGTGTTCAATCTGTGTTCGCTGTTCATACATGTAATCTTATCTATGATTGAATGCAAAATGATCAATTATATGATATTATAATTACCCCTACCCTACATGCCCTTGGATAATCCATAATTCCATATGATGATGGAAATATATAATTGGTAAGTTTATCAAATTGGGTTCAGATTATCTTCAGTGAAAACAAAATTAGAATACTGGCTAAGGTTCAATTGATATAATATATAATTTTCAGAGGAGATTTGAGAAATGAAAATCTCGGGTAAGATCCTTATTTTACTTCCTTCTAAATATTTCATTTTGATACTTGATCCAATTTGATTCATTCTTGTGTTTACGCTAATCTCTCGCCTATCTTTAGCTGCTTCGGCAAATTTCTTAACAATTACTTCTGTCGAAACGGATTTATGAACCTTTCTTCATTGTTTATTTTCAAAAGAATTTATTTCAGCAAACTCGATGGACGTTTGTCTTAGCTCACTCGAAGTTAGTCCTAAATAATAATATAACTCTAAATCTTACATGTTCATGACCCTAGGATCACTTGCGTGAATGTGGGTAATCCTTATTAACTCCGAGTTAAATATCACCCCAAGGTTAAATCTATAAAAATTTAACCCCACAGAATGGAGGTTAAATCGCTAATACTTTCGGAGATATGATTTTTCGAAATTTCAATAATTATCCTCAATTCTACATGACTTCATAGAATACTCTAATTATAATTTGCTAATGTATGTAAATCCAACATGAGATGAGTCATAGACCTACGTCTTGAATTTAATTACGAAAATTCTTGAAAATTGACGCACAGAAGCCAAATTGAAAAAGTGGGAAAGCCCTGTGGACAGGAAATCTGAGAAACCAATACTTTCGGAGATATGATTTGTCAAAGTTTGGACAAGAGCGCCAAAACTCCTGTCCACAGGGTATTCCCACATTTTTATGCACAATTGCAATTTGTCAAAACACCATAAACTATAAAATACACAGATTATCAAAGAATGAAACGGGTTACCTAACTCGGAGTTAATTTTCTCTAGTACAATACAATCGCATAGTTAAATGTAACATTTTAACCCCGAGTTACTTAACTCTCTGCTTAATATTTCAACCCTTTATTCCATGCAAGTGAGTCAAATAAATTATTCGTGTCGGTATTATTCGACTAACTACCGAGTTTCAATTCGATTAGATCAGTATTTTTCGAGTTATCGGGAGAACAAAATCCTATAAATTTTTTTTATTTTTCTTTCCTGTTCCTAGTTATCTGATCAATACTAAACTTGGCATACATATTCAGGTCATAATTCTACAACTATTTGCAGAATTTGAATTTGAGTTAGACCGAAACCGTTTTGTTGATTTTGCCCAGTAACGAACTTCCATCGTATTGGGTCGCGCCACCTACCCTGAAAATTTCAGTGTGAAATCAGCACCTTTTTTACGCGCATGTTCTGGGGAATATCGCGAATTCGAGATCAAATTTGATTCTGTCCGGCCGTTGCCACGATAACTTGAGAACGGAAAGAGATAGTGACTTGGAAATTTTCAGGGAAGGTAGCGCGACCCAATAAGACGGAAGTTCGTTAATGGGCATAATAGGCCCAACGGTTTCCGAGAAATAATTTTGTTTTCAACCAATATAGATCCGATCGAATTGGAACTTGGTGAGTAGTTGTAGAACACAGACTTAAAGATTTATGGGCAATTTTGTGAGAATCGTATCACTAGAAAATTTTATCTCAAGATAACTTAAGAACCAGGGCCGGATTTAAACTTAATGCCGCCCTGGGCACCGGAAAAAAATCCGCCCCAATACTGGAATTTTACTTAAACTTATAGTTTCTTTTTTTCACTTTCCGCCCTAAAAATTTGCCGCCTTGGGCACTTGCCCCGACTGCCCCTAGTGTAAATCCACCGCTGTTAAGAACGGAAAGAGATAGCGACTTGCAATTTTCAGGGTTGGGCATCCAAATCCAACATTTGAGTTTCTTAATAGGCATTATCGGCCGAACAGTTCTGGAGTTATACCTATCTGAAATTTTGTGTTTATTTCCTTCTTAACTGAACAAATTTTAAACCAATCTAATTCGAACATGGTAATTAGTTTTAGAATACTGAAATACTGAAGATCGTATTATTTGAAAATTAAAAAATATTATACCTCTCACGATTACTTGAGAACGGAAAGACAAAGTGACTTGCAATTTTTTGAGTAGATTGTGCATTATAATGCGACATTTGAGTTTGTTAAAAGGCATGATGGGCCAAACGGTTTTGGAGTTATATAAATCTGAAATTTGGTTTTTATTTCCCCAATAACTCAAAAAATACGATGCCGATTCAATTCAAACATAGTAATTAATTCTAGATTATCAACACAAAAATTGAAGCAAAATGTGAAGATTGTATTACTAGAAAATTTCAAAAAGATCATTGAATAATTATGTTTATCAGAAAGTATTCGTCTGACATCGCCAAAAGTTTGCGAGAACCTTCAAAACCTAACTCTAAAACCAAGTTGCAAGTTTGAACACGATCGGATCTCTATTGATGGAGATCCAAGCAGACTTGTGTGTGTGTGAGTTCCGATATTTTAAAAAGAATTTAAATCTAATACTCCGTTGAATAAATACGGCAAGAGGATTTATGCAGTTTTTTTCGTATATCATTAGATATTTAATGAGGTACAAATCAGATAGAATACATACGTCAGAATTAAAAATGATCGATTAGAGGATTCTCTCATTACTCCAGTCCTTAAAATGGTACGAAATGTATATATCTTATAAAATGTGAGAAAATGGTCTATATCGTTGGTAAATTCGATTGAGAGTGTCCAACAGAGGTAAATGGACAATAGAACATGCATCCAAATGCTCCTGACTTCACGTCAGTGCTCAAACCAATTTTTTCTATTCTATATGCTCCTCCTAGGTCTGGTCGAAGCCATTAAAAGGCCCTTGTTAATCCTAGTGTGGAAGGTTAAACCGCATATTAGTCGAAGGTAGATTTCTACAAATTTTCATTACATGCTCAATAAGAAATTTCAGAAGAATATATCGGTTCATTATTTCCATTGTAGAGGGCAGCAAATGTTACATTAATATGGCAAAATGAATCTACGCCTCTGTAGTCTGTAGGTACATCAAGGTTAAAAAAATAATTAAGAAAGCTGCATGAGTAAGATAGACATGTACTCATAACAACTGTCTAAGTAACTTAGTAGGTTATGTCTTAGTGTCTTACCAATTTGGTTCATTCAATCAATCGTTTTTGTTAGGTACTCCTATTGCTTGTATTTCCAAATACAATAAATTTCTTCCTCCACATACAGGAACAGATATCAAGAGCACTAATTGAATTTTCTTGAATCTTGATCCACACACTCGTTTTCAATTAAAACATTTCAATTTTTATCTCATTATATGATGAACATTTTATTCTTCGATGATATGCGGACACATTTCGAATAAAACTAATTTTAATAATTGAGTATTTGCATTATCTGATGTTATACAACGGAACGGAAAATCCTAAAACGAATAGGTATTATTTGAACATTGAACTTGACCTTTCATTCCTGTTAGATATGTGTGTGTGTGTAGCCAACACATTTACCGTATAGACTGTTAGAAGAGTAGCATAACTAGCATACTTCTTTAAATTGATTTTTTTCAGTGGCGTTCCACATTTTTCTTCTCCTCGTTATTTTGAATAATATTCTAAGCACTAGAAAAAGCATTCGCTAATGGAAGTAAACCTGGCGAAGTTATGAGTAGAATTCTCAGATCAATAATTAAATACAGATAGGACCGATGCTATGTGAACACTTGCAACGCTGAAGCATAGACAATTGTGTTTACATCTTTATTTTTAAAACTCTGGCTTGTTTTCAAGCATTGAATCCTACTCTCTGTTGTCGAATGGGTAAATACAATGTTATAATTTTGCTAAATCTAGAAAAATAGTTACTTCCAAAAAAAATGGAATATACAGGAAATTTTCAATTTATAATTTCATAGACTGTCTAATTTCAAGCGGTTTCCATTAATCATTTCACAATCTCCAACACCGCTTTTGTCAGCGACTGTTTCACCTAATGATATGTGATGTGAAGTGTTGTTTTAGTTATATCCTGCATTCTTTTAACAGTTTTCGGGGTTCTTGGCGCTCTTGTTCCTCGGAACAGAGTGCTTATTAATTCACCCAAATGTCAGTAATTTTAGAATGAATAACTTAAATTAATTAACTTAAATGATAGGTACACAGGATATTGATAATCCATTCCCAAAATTCATCTTTCTAGGATTCTCCTTACCGAAGTAACGGATGTTTAATTGGAGTTATGTTTTCCGCAGAAAAAGAAGTAAATCAATCAATTAATCGAAAACTGTTATAGATAGGTAGGAGGACGTTGATACAGAAATAATCAGTAGGCTACGGCGAATCGAAAAAAGCAATAATATACAGGGTTTTCCGTTTGAAATATCAAAGATGTTAGTACTTTTTAATATAAGCGGCAACACTGCAGCGTTGAAAATATTCTAGATCGATAGAGCAGTGGTTCCTACCCAGCACCCAAAAAACCAAATTTTCAATTAAATATTACGTCCCGTTCTCCGTATACCTTTTGAAATATCACGAACGAATGATCAATCTGCAATGATTGAACCTGCTAGATTTATTTTTATAACTCGAAATACCTACAGAATGTATAATCGAGACTAATTGATCTATCGTCAGCAACCTGTAGCTCAGTTCAACTAAACTAGGCTCTCTAATCTCTATGTGCTTCGTGTTCGCGTAGGAGAGTTATAAAAATCGCTAATGCCATCTACGTGGAAGATATAAAACGAAGAGATCACCATCTTAGGATTCCCACTATTTCCAGTCATGAAAACATATAGGTACCCCGATCATTACGATTGAAAATCGTGATTATTGCATTGATATTTTAATAGGTACCGGCAAATGAATTTTTCAATAATTTTTTTTATTGGAAGGTGAAATACAGTGTTTCCCAGCAACTCCGCACCAAGAGGGACTTTTCTTTTATAATAAAATTACCGAATTTTATCTTTCACAAAGAGTTGGTGCATTAAAAATGATAAATTATGAAATAAAACTCGTCCAACTGCGACTTCCGGTCTGAGCGGCAATCGCCATTTTTAAACAAAAATGTCAACTATCTCGGAAAATTCGATTTCTTCGAATGAAAGTAAACTTGTTTGAAATTACAATTTCGATGAATGTGCAAAAATTCAGGTCGACAAACCTTGAAAAATATTTTTCCTTTTTTTGGTTCTAACTCTTTTAAAATTGAATGATTACCCAACGAAATTTTTTTTGAATACTTGAGAATATTAGTGTCAGCTTGAAGAGCATAGACAATTTTATTTGAACTTAGTTTTTCGACATATTATGTTCGAATTTTCACAAATCTGCGATCTTAGAAAATAATTAACTGGTTTTGAAATTGAGCAATGGATATTCATGAAAAATTATATTTCAATAAAAAATGTATCCATAAATTGGCAATTTGCATCAAGATTTGTATTCTTGGGATTCTCGAATGTGAATTGAATGAGAAATTGAAAGATTTTAAGGGTGAAAATACGACTAGGAGCAACTTTGCACCAGAATGAAACCACTTTTCAGGGAAAATATCAACAAATTTCGAAAAACCAAGTTCAAACAAGATTTACTAGTTCATACTTGGTTTTATTGTGTCCTATTCATAATTAATGATATATATATATATATATTTTATTTGCATTCACAGTCGTACTTGGTATTTGATATGAAATTGGTTCAGGGATATCGACTGATATTCAAGGATCTTAATTACTCTTTATTCATTGACCAAGCTTTCGGAAATACTTTTTTCCATCTTCAGGGTCACTAAAAATTTATACAAACATTTAATACAATTAAATAAAGTACCACAAAACAATTATTTTTCTTCTCTTTTCCTTCTTACACATGCATCCTTACCAAATTTGAGGTTATCCTTTGTTTTACATGACATTGAACTTGAGTATCCAAACTGAGATACTCAAGTTCAATGTCATGTAAAACAAAGGATAACCTCAAATTTGGTAAGGATGCATGTGTAAGAAGGAAAAGAGAAGAAAAATAATTGTTTTGTGGTACTTTATTTAATTGTATTAAATGTTTGTATAAATTTTTAGTGACCCTGAAGATGGAAAAAAGTATTTCCGAAAGCTTGGTCAATGAATAAAGAGTAATTAAGATCCTTGAATATCAGTCGATATCCCTGAACCAATTTCATATATATATATATATATTCCTTAGTGGCTTGGAAGGCAGGGAAATTAATATTAATAATAAATATTAATATTAATGTAATATAATTAATAATTATATTAACACCGCCCACAAGATATGACAAATGCCTATAATCCATAGGTTAATATCCATTGACGTAACAGCACCTAGAGAATGCCCAATTTCACATAGGGTAATAGTTCATATAAATAGGTACGTCAGAACACAAATTCATTCACTTAAAAGAGAGTCCTGGAATATTGCTTTGGATCTTAGTTTGTCGTCTTGTGGTTGATGATTTCTGTGATGTTATGGTTGTGTACATTGTGGTTGTTTTTTGTTGTGTAAATTCCTTTTTGCGCGTATGTTCTGGGGAACATCGCGTTATAGTTTTGCCCAAATGTCTGTAACTTTCGAATTTTTTGACGAAAATGGTCTCAAACGATTAAGTTCGACTCCCCAATGAAGAATTCGAGGTCAAATTTGATTCTGTCCGTCCGGCCGTCCGGCCGTAAGGCCGTCCGGCCGTACGGCCCACCGTTGCCACGATAATTTGAGAACGGAAATAGCGGCTTGAAATTTTCAGGTTAGGATGTGCACCAGAACGCGACATTTCAGTTCGTTTATGAGCATAATCGGCCAAACGGTTTTAGAGTTATAGCCATCTGAAATTTTCTGAAATTTGGTGGTTTTTTGTTCCTCATTAACTCGAAAATACTGAACCGATTGAATTCAAACATGATTATTAGTTGTAGAATGCCAACGCAAAAATGTTTGCAAAATTTGGTGAGGAAAGCATTTGTAGAAAATTTTTAATAAATCCTTGAAAATAAAAAAAAAAATTCTATATATCAGTAACTATTCGTTTGAAATTGCTGAAATTTTGCAAGATCCTTCATAACCTAACTCTACTGCCAAGTTTCAAGTTTTAATACGATCGGTTAAATATTGTTGGAGATTCGAGCATTCTTGTGCGAGTTCAGTAGATGGGTGACCGTTGCCTCGATAACTTTCGAACGAAAGGAGATAGGGACTTGCAATTTTCAGTGTAGGTTGCGTATCCGAATGGGAGAGTTGAGTTCGTTTTTGGGCATAATCGGTCTAACGGTTTCCGAGTTATACCCACCTGGAATATTATTTCCTTGATAACTCAAAAAATAAATATTCGATCGAATTGAAGCTTGGTAACTAGTAGTAGAAAATCAACATAAAGACGTGTTTAAAATTTTGTAAGAACCGTACACTCTTAATTCGAATTTACCATGGTAAATTCGAATTAAGTGTCCAATACAGGAGAATGGACAACATAATTGACCATGGTAAATTCGATTAAGGGTGTCCAATACAGAAGAATGGACAATAGAACATACGCGCAAAAGCTTCTGACTTCACGTCACTGCTTGAACCAATTTTTGTTTAATACTAAATTATTTTTTTTTACACTTTGCGGTAACCTTCACAAAACTTCACATCCGTATAAATGTGATGATTCTAAAATTTGATGCTAAATTTCAGATAGATCGAGTGATCGGTTTCGGAAATATTCATAAAAAATGTGTTTTACTAAAATCGGCCATAACTCCGAAACCGCTTGATGGATTTCGCCCATTAACGAACTTGTCCGAGATATTTACGCTCCAAACCCACCTTGCAAATTTCAATCCTCTTACTCCTTTCGTTCGAGAGATATCGTGCCTACGGCCGGCCGGCCGGACTGGCCGGACAGAATCGATTTCGACCTCGGATTCTTGATCAGTGAGTCGAACCAAATCGTTCGAGACCATTTTCAGCCAAAAATTCGAAAATTACAGACATTTGGGCAAATTGATAAGCACTAAGTTTCGAGGAACTAGAGCGCCAAAAAGTGTAATTTCCTTTCTGGGATTTGAGCCTCCCTTCTCTCGCTCCGAAACCGAAAACTAGACGGATTAGACCACCGGGCTATCGGGCTCCTCGTACGATGTTGACGATCTCCGGTATTAGAATAAAACGTCGGTACTTACGATAAATATTCTTAATTTTCACTTTTCGACATAAAATCGCCACATGGGGGTTTATTTGACGGTTTTTTACCCTTATCTTCGCTTTTCGTCAACTTTCAGGCCCGAAAACTGCCTAGAACGGCCATTTTCAGACCCCGTCTCTCTAAGTCGATTTTGACGTTTCTCGAACCAACTATTAGCAAGGAATTAGACAATGTCATGTTTCTGGAGAATAAGTTGACATGATGACAATTCATACATAGAATAATTATATAATTCTGTGAAAACGTAGAAATACGATGTATTATTGAAATTTTGAAAAATCATATCTCCGAAAGTATTAGCTTGTTAGAGCTAAAAATGATATCATTGGATTCTTATGGTAAAACTGCTTATTGAAAAACATTTAATTTGGAATTTGTTATGTAAAAAAATATTTTTTTTTGTTACTCTGAAACCATCTGTCCGATTTTGCCAATAACGAACTTGGCCGAGATACTTATATCTCAAACCTACTCTGAAAATTTCAACTGTCTAGCTCATTCCGTACGAGAATTATCGTGCCTACGGCCGGCCGGACAGAATGAATTTCGACCACGAATTCTTGATCAGTGAGTCGAACTAAATCGTTTAAGGCCATTTTCATCGAAAAATTCGAAAATTACAGACATTTGGGCAAATTGATAAGCACTCAGTTCCGAGGATCTAGAGCGCCAAAAAGTATTTTATTCTCTATTGATATGTTCCCCACGAAATTTCACGACAATTTGCGCGTCGGCATTCTACAACTGAGTATCAAGTTTTAATCCGATCGCATCTGTGTTCTTACAGTAATTGTGGAAACAAAATTTTAGATGGGTATAACTCCAAAACCATTCAGCTGATTACGCCCATTAATGAACTCGACGGTCATCCGGATGTACAGCCTACCCTGAATTTTGCATGTCTCTATCTCTTTCCGTTCGAAATTCATCGTGCCAACGGACGGCCGGCCGGACAAAATTTGACCTCAAATTCTTCATCATCGGTAAGTCGAACCTAATGCTTTTAGACCATTTTCGGCAAAAAAATTACAGATATTCGGGCAAAATGAGAGCACGCTAGCATCCCTAGTACGTGCGGGCAAAAAGGTAATTGATATTTTTTTGTGGCATCAAGATATTTTTAATTAACAATATATGTACCTATTCGTATATCTATGAGACTGAATAAAAGAAGGTTTAATCTGATAAACAGAAGGGGGACAAGAAGACCTCTCTTTGTTACAATATATTACTAACGCCAAGATCTCGGGATCACAGAGAGAGGTCAAAAAAGATTTTTTCCTCGAGGAGGTCGATTTTTTCGTCGGTTATTCGAGGGGCGAGGGGGGATTCGAGGTGGAAAAGGGAACGAGAAAAGACGAAATTTTCTCCGGGTATCCGTCTTTGACGAGAGAAAACGTGGGGAGTATTTTTAAATAAATCGTAAATTCGGGCGAAAACGGCCTTCTCGGTTAAAGGTGCGAATCGGTATGGGAGAGATCTGGCGAGGACGCGACGCTCGAAAAGGTATTTCGTCGGGGTCCGAAAGACGAGATTCGTAGGTAGTCCGTAACGGATCTCGATTTTTGATAAAACCTTCTCTTTTTCCGTAAAAAGATCGCAAACTTTGCCATATTTTGAAAACCTCGGTGAAATGTGACGTTTAGACCGGTTCGGCTTCGCTCGACCGACTTCGGGTCCTGCTATAGAAGATAAAACGTGGATGTTTTACTTCGATCACAGATGAAAGAAACTGTCAGTTTGAATTTATCGACGTTTTCTTTGCGAATGAGTTGCGATAAATGTCAAATCTAATAAGAATTTCGAACGGAATTTGTCGAAAATCTTGAATCGTGAAGATACATTGCCAGAAATCAGAAGAAATATGATAGAGTCTCCAATTTCGACCGATCGCATGGCAGAATTTTTGATATTTGAGAAATAATGTATTCTATCAAATTCTAAGTTGAAATGACTGGTAGATACCTATCTTCGAGGAAAGATTTTTGATGAAACGGTCCGAAAGTGAAGAACGTAAAATAAGGTAATTATCGATCTATACTTTCGACGATATTACCGATTTTTCACTTGCAGGCATTTATATACGAATTCGAAATCCTATCGAATGTATTCTAAGGAAACATTTTTTAGTTGTTGACAGTTGGTTGTATGAAGTATGATGGGATATCGACTGAGTTTAATCTTTCTGTCGAATTTTGGAATCTTTTACGAAACGTGAGTATTTTCGAATGTTATCGTTGTAGAAATCGTATCGTATTTCTGTACGAAATCTTTTCGCGATTCCTTCAACTTCATGGTTTTCAGTCCGAATGAGGGTCGAATTGTCAAATAGAATTCGAGCTTCCAACAGAATTGGTCAAAAATCCTGCAATCGTGGGAAGAGTTCCATAATTCTCTGATAGGCAAATTGGCCCAGTTGCCACCTCAAGATAACAATTTAACATGAACAGTATTTTCAACATTGTAAAATTGTTGCGAAAGGATAACCGCTGTTATACAGGCTGTTTTCCGAAACGGCTTCACAAAAGCATCCGGTAGGTGAAATGGCTCGACCACTTTTGATGAAAGTTTGTGTGTGTATCTGAGTATAGGTGTGTCAGGTCTGCTATATACCCCGGCAGGTGGCGCTGCAATCGGTCTATAGAAACTCAGAAATGGCTTGGCCGATTTTAATGAAACATTGTGTGCGTGTGTCTCAGGGTCACAATAGGTGACCGGTAGGTGGCGCTGTATTCGGTTTATAGAAACTCAAGAACGGCTGCACCGATTTCGATTAAACTTGGTGTGTATATGTGAGTATGTGTCAGGTTGCAGTAGGTCTATAGAAATTCAGATATGGCTCGAACGATTTCGAACTTTCAAGTTCGAAAAATGTAAATCTACTGGAAAAATGTAAATCTACTGGAAAAATGTAGATCTACCGGAAAAATGTAGATCTGCCGGAAAAATGTAGATCTACTGGCTAGGTAGATCTGCGGGTCAAGAGGCTAGCTTTCTGAGTCAGAAACCCCGGGTCGAATCCCGGAAGAGTCATTCAATTTTTTTCGATTGATCTACACTGCAAAAATATTGATCTATAGCTATAGAAGTTCTGCTGTTTCAATACTAAATAATACTCACGTGAAGAATTGGAGTAATCGAATAGGATTAAGGGAAACATTTTGAATTTATGTCGTTCGTGTGTTTTTTTGGATGTTAGGAGAGGGATTTGGCGGGAATCTCGAGGGTTGTTTTTCGGAAAATGTCAACACCGAAACGACATGAACGATTGTGATGGAACTTTGTGTGTGTGTGTGTTTCGATATATCTCGAAGAGGTTAATATTCACAATTGGATCCGGTAGGTGGCGTTACAATCGATTTACAGGAACTCAGAAACGGCTATACCGATACAGATTAATCTGTGATACCAATTTTGATGAAGTGTTTCTGTGGCCTGGGGTTCACGATACGATCCGGTAGGTGGCACCACTATCGGTCTATTGGAACTCAAAAAGGGATGGACCGATTTTAACAAAACTTTTAGAATGAGATTTAGTGGGCCTGAGGTTCACTATAGGATGCAGTAGGTGGCGCTGTAATCAATTTGTAGGAACACAAAAACGGCTGGAAAAATGTTGATGTAACTTTGTGTATGTGTTTCGGTGGGTCTCTGGTTCAAAATAGCGTCAGGAAGGGGGCGACCAATCGATTTATGGGCGATTTATGGGACCAATCGAAAACGGCTCAACCGATTTCAATGAATTTTTGTGTCTGTGTAGGTCTCAGGTCCACAATATACGGTCAACAGAAACTGAGAAATGGCTGAACCGATTTTGATGAAACTTTGTGTTTTTGATTCGGCGCGTTTCTGATTCACAATAGCATACTGTAGGGGGCACCCCGATCGATTTATGGTTACTCAAAAATAGCTCGACCAATTTCGTTGAAACTTTGTGTTGTGTTGTGTATATCGTTGAAAATAAACCATATACCCGGTATAGTAATACCGGGTGTTCTTTTTTTCACGGCACAATTTTACCGATTGAATTGATTCGTGCCACAAACAAACCGTTATCTAAATAGGAATCTTGGATGGATTCTTATCATGTATTTTTGAGAAATCTCTGTACAGGGTGTTTTTCTTTTAACGTCAATCGCAACTTGCTGCTTTTCACGACAAATCGTACTATTGTATTCAATTATGATAAAAGATAAACTTTCGGGACCTACATCGTTGAAAATAAACCATTACTATACAGGGAGTTTTTTTCTATCGGCACAATATTACGCGATTGATTTGATTTGTGCCACAAACAAAGCGTTATTCAAATAGGAACCTTGGATGGATTCTTATAATATATTTTTCAGAAATCTCTATACAGGGTGTTTTTCTTTTAATCAATCAATCACAACTTGCTGCTTTTCACGAAGAATCGTACTACTGTATTCAATTGTGATAAAAGAAATGCTTTCGGGACCTGCATCTTTGAAAATAAACCATTACTATATAGGGTGTTCTTTTTCTATCGGCACAATATTACGCGATTGATTTGATTTTTGCCACACTCAAAGCGTTATTCCGATAGGAACCTTGGATGGATTCTTATAATATATTTTTCAGAAAACTCCATACGGGGTGTTATTCTTTTAACGTCAATCGCAACTTGCTGCTTTTCACGACAAATCGTACTATTGTATTCAATTGTAAATGATATACTTTCAGGACCTACATCGTTGAAAATAAACCATTACTATACAGGGTGTTCTTTTTCTATCGGCACAATATTACGCGATTGATTTGATTTTTGCCACAAACAAAGCGTTATCTGAATAGGAACCTTGGATGGATTCTCATAATATATTTTTCAGAAATGTGTATACAGGGTGTTTCTCTTTTTTATAATTCCATTTTATTTATAATTTAAATTTTTTTTATAGTTACAATTTTCTTAAGAATTTTTTTTTTCTTCTATTTTAAAATTTTCAAAATTTTTGATTTATAATTTTTTTTTTTCATTTTTTTTTCAATATTTTTATCAATTTTTTTTTTTCAAATTTTTTTTTTTTTATTTAATTTTACCTATGAATAAAAACTACTGACTAATCGAAGCCTCCAACAATAGACTGCGGGCCACTAGTTTATTCTACTAATGTAAAGATCTCGGGATCACAGAGAGAGGTCAAAAAAGTTTTTTCCTCGAGGAGGTCGATATTTTCGAATTTTTCGTCGGTTATTCGAGGGGCGAGGAGGGATTCGAGGTGTAAACGGGAAAGAGAAAAGACGAAATTTTCTCCGGGTATCCGTCTTTGACGAGAGAAAACGTGGTGAGTATTTAAAAAAAAATCGTGAAATGGAGTGGAAACTCCGTTTTCCGCTAAAGGCGCAAATCGGAGGCGATAGAAATCTCGCGAGGAGGCGACGCTCGGAAAGTTATTTCGTCGGGGGCCGGAAGACGAGATTCGTAGGTAGTTTGTAACGCAGCCCGATTTTCGATAAAACCTACTCTTTTTCCGGAAAAAGATCGCAAACTTTGACATATTTCGAAAACCTCGGTGAAATGTGACGTTTAGACCGGTTCGGCTTCGCTCGACCGACTTCGGGTCCTGCTATAGAAGATAATACGTGGATGATTTACTTCGATCACAGATGATAGAAACTTCTGTCAGTTTGAATTTATCGCGAATGAGTTGCGATAAATGTCAAATAGAATTATAATTTCGAACGGAATTTGTCGAAAATCTTGAATCGTGAAGATACATTGCTAGAAATAAGAAGAAATATGATAGAGTCGCCGATTTCGACCGATCGCATGGCAGAATTTTCGATATTTGAGAAATAATGTATTCTATCAAATTCTAAGTTGAAATGACTGGCAGATACCTATCTTCGAGGAAAGATTTTTGATGAAACGGGCCGGAGTTGGAGAACGTAAAATAAGGTAATTATCGATCTATACTTTCGACGATATTACCGATTTTCACTTGCAGGCATTTATATACGAATTCGAAATCCTATCGAATGTATTCTAAGGAAACATTCTTTAGTTGTTGACAGTTGGTTGTATGAAGTATGATGGGATATCGACTGAATTTAATCTTTCTGTCGAATTTTGGAATCTTTTACGAAACGTGAGTATTTTCGAATGTTATCGTTGTAGAAATCGTATCGTATTTCTGTACGAAATCCTTTCGCGATTCCTTCAACGTCATGGTTTTCAGTCCGAATGAGGGTCGAATTGTCAAATAGAATTCGAGCTTCCAACGGAAGCGTGGGGAGAGTTCCATAATTCTCTGATAGGCAAATTGGCCCAGTTGCCACCTCAGTATAACAATTTAACATGAACAGTATTTTCAACATTGTAAAATTGTTGCGAAAGGATAACCGCTGTCATACAGGCTGTTTTCCGAAACGGCTTCACAATAGCATCCGGTAGGTGAAATGACTAGACCGATTTTGATGAAAGTTTGTGTGTGTATCTGAGTAGGTATGTCAGGTCTGCTATATACCCCGGCAGGTGGCGCTGCAATCGGTCTATAGAAACTCAGAAATGTCTTGGCCGATTTTAATGAAACATTGTGTGCGTGTTTGAGTGTGTCTCAGGGTCACAATAGGTGACCGGTAGGTGGCGCTGTATTCGGTTTATAGAAACTCAAGAACGGCTGCACCGATTTCGATGAAACTTGGTGTGTATATGTGAATATGTGTCAGGTTGCACTAGGTCTATAGAAATTCAGATATGGCTCAAACGATTTCGAACTTTCAAGTTCGAAAAATGTAAATCTACTGGAAAAATTTAGATCTACCGGAAAAATGTAGTTCTGCCGGAAAAATGTAGATCTACTGGCTAGGTAGATCTGCGGGCCAACTAGTTACATTATATTACTAACGCCAAGATCTCGGGATCACAGAGAGAGGTCAAAAAAGATTTTTTTCCGAGGAGGTCGATATTTTCGATTTTTTCGTCGGTTATTCGAGGGGCGAGGGGGGATTCGAGGTGGAAAAGGGAACGAGAAAAGACGAAATTTTCTCCGGGTATCCGTCTTCGACGAGAGAAAACGTGGGGAGTATTTTTAAATAAATCGTAAATTCGGGCGAAAACGGCCTTTTCTGCTAAATGTGCGAATCGGTATGGGAGAGATCTGGCGAGGATGCGACGCTCGAAAAGGTATTTCGTCGGGGTCCGAAAGACGAGATTCGTTGGTAGTCCGTAACGGATCTCGATTTTCGATAAAACGTTCTCTTTTTCCGTAAAAAGATCGCAAACTTTGACATATTTTGAAAACCTCGGTGAAATGTGACGTTTAGACCGGTTCGGCTTCGCTCGACCGACTTCGGGTCCTGCTATAGAAGATGAAACGTGGATGTTTTACTTCGATCACAGATGAAAGAAACTTCTGTCAGTTTGAATTTATCGACGTTTTCTTTGCGAATGAGTTGCGATAAATGTCAAATCTAATTAGAATTTCGAACGGAATTTGTCGAAAATCTTGAATCGTGAAGATACATTGCCAGAAATCCGAAGAAATATGATAGAGTCTCCGATTTCGACCTATCGCATGGCAGAATTTTTGATATTTGAGAAATAATGTATTCTATCAAATTCTAAGTTGAAATGACTGGTAGATACCTATCTTCGAGGAAAGATTTTTGATGAAACGGTCCGAAAGTGGAGAACGTAAAATAAGGTAATTATCGATCTATACTTTCGACGATATTACCGATTTTTCACTTGCAGGCATTTATATACGATCTCGAAATCCTATCGAATGTATTCTAAGGAAACATTTTTTAGTTGTTGACAGTTGGTTGTATGAAGTATGATGGGATATCGACTGAATTTAATCTTTCTTTCGAATTTTGGAATCTTTTACGAAACGTGAGTATTTTCGAATGTTATCGTTGTAGAAATCGTATCGTATTTCTGTACGAAATCTTTTCGCGATTCCTTCAACGTCATGGTTTTCAGTCCGAATGAGGGTCCAATTGTCAAATAGAATTCGAGCTTCCAACGGAATTGGTCAAAAATCCTGCAATCGTGGGGAGAGTTCCATAATTCTCTGATAGGCAAATTGGCCCAGTTGCCACCTCAAGATAACAATTTAACATGAACAGTATTTTCAACATTGTAAAATTGTTGCGAAAGGATAACCGCTGTTATACAGGCTGTTTTCCGAAACGGCTTCACAAAAGCATCCGGTAGGTGAAATGGCTCGACCGCTTTTGATGAAAGTTTGTGTGTGTATCTGAGTAGGTGTGTCAGGTCTGCTATATACCCTGGCAGGTGGCGCTGCAATCGGTCTATAGAAACCAGAGAAATAGAAATATTTCTCTGATAGAAACTCAGAAATGGCTTGGCCGATTTTAATGAAACATTGTGTGCGTGATTGAGTGTGTCTCAGGGTCACAATAGGTGACCGGTAGGTGGCGCTGTATTCGGTTTATAGAAACTCAAGAACGGCTGCACCGATTTCGATTAAACTTGGTGTGTATATGTGAGTATGTGTATGTGAGTAGGTCTATAGAAATTCAGATATTATTATTATTATTATTATTATTATTATACTGATCCTCCTGGCCCGAACGTTTTCGAACTTTCAAGTTCGAAAAATGTAAATCTACTGGAAAAATGTAAATCTACTGGAAAAATGTAAATCTACTGGAAAAATGTAAATCTACTGGAAAAATGTAGATCTACCGGAAAAATGTAGATCTGCCGGAAAAATGTAGATCTACTGGCTAGGTAGATCTGCGGGTCAAGAGGCTAGCTTTCTGAGTCAGAAACCCCGGGTCGAATCCCGGAAGAGTCATTCAATTTTTTTCGATTGATCTACACTGCAAAAATATTGATCTATAGCTATAGAAGTTCTGCTGTTTCAATACTAAATAATACTCACGTGAAGAATTGGAGTCATCGAAGAGGATTAAGGGAAACATTTTTAATATGTCGTTCGTGTGTTTTTTTGGATGTTAGGAGAGGGATTTGGCGGGAATCTCGAGGGTTGTTTTTCGGAAAATGTCAACACCGAAACGACATGAACGATTGTGATGGAACTTTGTGTGTGTGTGTTTCGATATATCTCGAAGAGGTTAATATTCACAATTGGATCCGGTAGGTGGCGTTACAATCGATTTACAGGAACTCAGAAACGGCTATACCGATACAGATTAATCTGTGATACCATTTTTGATTAAGTGTTTCTGTGGCCTGGGGTTCACGATACGATCCGGTAGGTGGCACCACTATCGGTCTATTGGAACTCAAAAACGGATGGACCGATTTTAACAAAACTTTTAGAATGAGATTTAGTGGGCCTGAGGTTTACTATAGGATGCAGTAGGTGGCGCTGTAATCAATTTGTAGGAACACAAAAACGGCTGGAAAAATGTTGATGTAACTTTCTGTATGTGTTTCGGTGGGTCTCTGGTTCAAAATAGCATCAGGAAGGGGGCGACATATCGATTTATGGGAACTCGAAAACGGCTCAACCGATTTCAATGAATTTTTGTGTCTGTGTAGGTCTCAGGTCCACAATATACGGTCAACAGAAACTGAGAAATGGCTGAACCGATTTTGATGAAACTTTGTGTTTTTGATTCGGCGCGTTTCTGATTCACAATAGCATACTGTAGGGGGCACCCCGATCGATTTAGGGTTACTCAAAAATGGCTCGACCAATTTCGATGAAACTTTGTGTTGTGTTGTGTATATCGTTGAAAATAAACCATATACCCGGTATAGTAATACCGGGTGTTCTTTTTTTCACGGCACAATTTTACACGATTGAATTGATTCGTGCCACAAACAAACCGTTATCTAAATAGGAATCTTGGATGGATTCTTATAATGTATTTTTGTGGAATCTCTATACAGGGTGTTTTTCTTTTAACGTCAATCGCAACTTGCTGCTTTTCACGACAAATTGTACTATTGTATTCAATAATGATAAAAGATAAACTTTCGGGACCTACATCGTTGAAAATAAACCATTACTATACAGGGTGTTCTTTTTCTATCGGCACAATATTACGCGATTGATTTGATTTGTGCCACAAATAAAGCGTTATTCAAATAGGAACCTTGGATGGATTCTTATAATATATTTTTCAGAAATCTCTATACAGGGTGTTTTTCTTTTAATCAATCAATCACAACTTGCTGCTTTTCACGAAGAATCGTACTATTGTATTCAATTGTGATAAAAGAAATGCTTTCGGGACCTACATCGTTGAAAATAATCCATTAATATATAGGGTGTTCTTTTTCTATCGGCACAATATTACGCGATTGATTTGATTTTTGCCACACTCAAAGCGTTATTCAGATAGGAATCTTGGATGGATTCTTATAATATATTTTTCAGAAAACTCCATACGGGGTGTTATTCTTTTAACGTCAATCGCAACTTGCTGCTTTTCACGACAAATCGTACTATTGTATTCAATTGTGATAAATGATATATTTTCGGGACCTACATCGTTGAAAATAAACCATTGCTATACAGGCTGTTCTTTTTCTACCGGCACAATATTACGCGATTGATTTGATTTTTGCCACAAACAAAGCGTTATCTGAATAGGAACCTTGGATGTATTCTCATAATATATTTTGCAGAAATGTGTATACAGGGTGTTTCTCTTTTTTATAATTCCATTTTATTTATAATTTAAATTTTTTTTATTGTTAAAATTTTGTTAATAATTTTTTTTTCTTCAATTTTGAAATTTTCAATATTTTTTTTTATAATTTTTTTTTTCATTTTTTTTTAAATATTTTTCTCCATTTTTTTTTTTAATTTTTTTTTTATTTTTTTTTTATTAATCAATACATATACTAAAGTGAAGACTTGAACCATCGAAGTAGATCAAGGGAAACTTTTTGAGAAGGTCGTTGTAAACGTGGTGTTTTTTTGGACGTTAGGAGGGGGATTGGGGGGGAATCTTGAGGGGGCTTAGCGAGAGAAAACACGGAAGTTTCGTAGAGTTTCGCGTTTTTGGATCGAAAAGGTGGGGGTGTATTTTTAAAAAATTCACGAAAATGCGAAAAAACGCCAATATTGGCAAAAGGTGCAAAATGAAGGAAACGAGATCGAACGAACGGCGACGTTAGAAACGACGAGTCCGCGGGAAAGCGAAGAAGAGATTCGAAATTACCGAAAAGGCTATATCTGCTTTCGATCTTTTCTTTCGTTTTCCCGGAAGAACGATATGAAAATGTGACTTTTTGCGAAATTCGAAAACATTCTGACGTTTCACGTATTTCTGTGCTGAATTTTAGCGCGGCTACTGCAAGGTCGAATCTTTCGGTCCGAACGAGCGGCGCGAAATGTCAAATCGAAATTGAATTTCGAACGGAATCAGTCGAAAATCTTGAAATCGTCAAGAAAAATTGCGACAAATATGAACAAGTCGCCAATTTCGAGCGATCGCTTGACAGAATTGACGATATTCTGGAAATCGAAGGGTTTCAATTTGATAATTTCAACGGAAATTCATATTTTCCACGCCGACTGAAATAACTAACCTAAAAATGGAATTTACGTAAACTTGGTGAATGAACGTAAATAAACAATATGTACAATGAACGAAGAACGATAGAATGTAAGTATCCTTGCTCATATCTGGATATTTCTGTTGAAATATGTATTAATGTGGGTTTTATATCCATTACAAGTTGTTTTTTTTGCAGGATGTACCTATTTTTACAATGTCTGAGGAACTGAAAAAGTGATAATGTTTACTACAAAACCTTCCTCTGTAGTGGAGGTACAACTAGGAAGTTGTTAATTTCCTTAATAATTCTCATCATCTATTTGTAAACGTGAGTAATTTTAACGATTGTTCAACAATGTTGTTGAAAATATAATCCTTCCGGTGGTCTCGACTTGAGATTTATTTCATTAAAACTGCATTTATGACCAGTTAGGTGAGAAGGGATACTTTGTATTGCACATCTTTTCAACATGTTATAGTTCCCTATTTAGTTTGAATGATTTTTTTCCAATTTGCCCTTGCAAAGGCGAATGAAGCCACAATTATCATTTAAAATAGTATTTAGTTTAAATTAAGAAGAAAAACCTTGAATCTAGGTTCCTACCTGACTAATCTCTGACATTTTTTCAGTTTCTCACAAGGACTATGAGAAATCGTCTAAAAATTGTATGCCATTTTGGTGAAAATGTAATTATTATTGGAAAATTCTTCATTTGGACGATTGAAGAGCCATCTAAGTTTACATATTGTGAAAAATTGTTTACATGGAAGTAGTGATCGAATTCTAGATGAAAAGAGATTTTGTCTGCATCTATAATATGGGATTCGGTCTAGAATTACATGTAGATATATCTTAAGTGAGTACAGTTATGAATGAAAAAGAGTCCAATTGGATTACAGGTTCTATGCATTATCTCATTCATCAAAATCATTCCTTTCTTTTTGTGGGGTATACCATCTACATGGTTACAGTCTACACCAACTTTGTTCGCACACAATAGGGCTTTTCGGAAAGTGTGATCGGGTTAACTCGATTACAGTGGAACATGCTGATTGGTGAACTGACTGATTGAGTTAACCCAATCACACTTTCCGAAAAGCCCTCTTATCATATCATTCATAATTATATCTAATTTGCAACAAATATTAACAATAAATGCACAGTTGGTTCCATCAAATTTGTACTATACAATGGTATGTGCCCTCACATACCATATTTTTTCATCTGTCAGACAGAGAAAAATGGAGTTCACACTGTAAGTACTTATCTATTAGATGTTATTCATTTGCTTCACCTGTGAAGGGAGTTAAATCTGTCTACAAGTAGTACAGGTGCTTTAGATTTTTTTAATTCAACTGTTCAGAAAGTATCACTTAAATATAGAATCTTCTGTTGCGAACAAGTTCATAACTGTGTATTATTGTTGATATTCAGTGGGTATCTCATAAACGAGGGGTATTTAATCAATAATAATGTTCCTGTGAGTTTAGGTTAGGTATTATTAACACATTGACTGCCACGTCATTCATATATGTATGACGGTCGATATATGACTGCAGGCTGCTTTGCTGACGTATGTATGACAGCCTATGACTTTTCAATGGGGCATTCGTACACTGGCTTCCGACTAATGTTTGGGTATACTTGGCCTGAAAAAAAAAGTGCAGAATTTTTGGTGGCAGGTATGAGATAATTTTATAGAGCACGCAAAAGCATTTATTCTTAGATAATAACCTCATATTCCTGTATGTTTGGTATTGAAATATAACATGCAAATCTGTGGTTGCTCTGGGCGTGATATTAGCTTTCTTCCTGGCTTCTTCACAACCCAATTGGTTTTGCATTTTGCAGTAACAAAATGAATGACATGGCCCTACAGATTAATATTACAGTAATCATCTCTAGGATGCCGCATCATATATGTATGACATTACTGACATACTAAAGAAAAAGTAAAAGCAGAACAATATCTTGAGAAACAAACATAAGTAAGAAAAACATATAGTTGGCCGTTGGTAATATTTCCACAATACTGGCTTGGCAGTCAATGTGTTAAATGGTTCCTTTATGGGTTTTCCCCTCCCAAACTCTGAAAAATATCTATATAATAAAAACATTATTATTTTGTGAATTGTTTCTGTGTCAAACACTATTGATTCTTTGAATGAAAACGCCTGGCAGAATGGTTGTTGATTAAATTTTTGCCGTATACCTCTTCATTTCATTATAGTGGTGTTCACTTCCCATTAAATCAATTACATGATTTTTATTACATATCTACATCCAACAGAATATCTGAATTTCTTGCCATGTAGCTGAAGCCAATATGGATCTGATCACGATTTGGAAAATTTAGTGGCAATTTAATATTAATAGTACAATTAATGTAACCTAAAGAAATTTAATAGTTTATAATTGTTTCAGAGCAGGAATTAAACAACACATATTTCCAGAATGGAGAATAAATGAGAAATTATTTGATATGATATCCCTAGAACCTGATGAAAGTATAAAAATCATGACAGTGAAACAATATATTATATACAGGATGGTTCCTTATTTTACTACTCATCCCCCACAATCCAAAATCTATCCCATTATTTTTGTCATCATAAGAATTGATAATATTAATTACATTAGGTAAGAATATTTCTCCTTTTTCATGCGCTAGGTCACCATCAACGCACTTCTTTAATTTGTTTGTATACTGTTAGTTAGATGGATATATGCCACCTATGGTATAGATCTGTTCAATTTCGATCCAACAGTATATTTTATATTATTATTATACTGATCCTCCTAGGTCTTCTCCAAGGGGACCCCTCATAAATTTGATTTCGTGAGTTAGGTATGTAGATATGTAGGTATGTAGATATAACCATTCTACTGACCTATATGAACTATTCATTCATTGATACTGGGTGGGTTATATATTATTGTGATATGGACTTACTAGCTACGAGGATCTGCTAACTAATTGTTCAATTTCCATCCCAACAGTGAATTTATTTATTTCAATTCGTGTGCTATAAATACACATATACCGATTAAATTGGTTAATGACTATGTTGACCGATTATGTAGATCCGCTGGCTACAAAAATTAATTCCTATGTAGATTAACCTGTTCATTGTAGAGCATATTATTCGATGTTTTTATCAGAAATCTTCATACAGGGTGTTTTTTTTTAAACGTCAAATCCAACTCAAAGTTTTCCAAGGCACAACCGTACGAGTTGACTGATTTGTGTTATAGAAATTTCTTTCGGAATGCATTATTGAAAACTATCAGGATGTTCTTTGTCTCATGGCACAATTGTACGACTGAAGGGATTTGCGTCCAAACAAAGCATTACCTAAATATGTTTGGCTCAATAGTAAATGTACGTATTCCATTGGGATCTTACGCGATCGCGTTCACAGCAATAATAATTTTAGATCCTACTGTGAATGTATGTATTTCAACAGGAACTTTACGCAAACACAGATACATCATTGACTATTTTCGATCCCACTGTGAATGTATCTATTTGAATAGGCACCTTACGCAACCGCAGACACAGCGTTAATTATTTTCGATCCAAAATTGAATGTATACATTCGATTTCGTGTACCATGATGACATACTGATTCCTTTCGATTAACGGTTCATCTAAACTACCGATTAAATTCATCTGCCAATTATATTGATCTACTGGCTCATCTGAATCCCAAAATATGGACTGCTGGTCACTATTACTAAAATGAAGATGGGTTCTATAGAAAAGGAACAAAAAAACTTTTTTGAAAATGTTACTACGAACGTGAAGATTTTTCGGACGTTAGGAGGGGGGGAGGGGGGAAATTTCCGAGGGGTTTCGCGAGGAAAAAGACGGAAGTTTCGTAGGGTTTCGCGTTTTCGGAGCGAAAAGAAGGGGGTGTATTTTTAAAAAAATCGCGAAAAGGCGAAAAAACGCCGATTTTGGCGAAAGGTACGAAATGAAGGAAAGGAGATCGGAGGACGGGTGGCGTTCGGAACGACGGTATTTGCGGGAACGCGAAGACGAGATTCGAAATTAGTCCGTAGCTGAGCCCTTTTTTCGATTCACTCTTTCGTTTTCCCGGAAGAACGATAGGAAAATGTGACTTTTTGCGAGAATCGACGAAATTCTGACGTTTCACGTATTTCTGTGGCGAATTTTAACGCGGCTGCTTCACGGTCGACGTTTTCGGCCCGAACGAGCGATTAGAAATGTCAAATCGAATTTGAATTTCGAACCGAATCGGTCGAAAACCTTCGAATAGTCTAGAAAAACCGCGAGAAATATGAACGAGTAACCGATTTCGATCGATCGCTCGACAGGATTGACGATATTCTGAAAATCGAAAGACGGAAATCATCCGAGTACTTAAAATCTTTATGTGGTACATAATCGGGGTCGATTCACGTAGACGTCGGTGGCCGAGCGGACTAGGCGTTGGGTTCATAGTCCAGAGCCTCGCAGGGCGGCGGGTTCGAATCCTCGGTGCGTCCGAAATAGCTAACTTATTAATTTTTTCATTTTTACCCAATGGAAAACTCAGAGGAGCGTTCTCCGGTGAACGTATTTTGGGATTTGGATCTTTTCGTTAAGTCACGAAATCTATAAAGAATATCCGTTCGATCGGACGGATTTTTGCATTAAAATTACTCAAAATATTCAAATATTGAGCTGAAAATTAACGGTCAAAATGAAAAACCGCTGCTATACAGGGTGTTTCAAGTAAAATGTCACCACAAGAGATCTATCGTAAAGAGAATTCTCAACACTGTAAAACTGCTACGAAAAGATAACCGCTGCTATACGGGGTGTTTCTAAAAACATTTCAACTCCGAAACGACTTGACCGATTTTGATGAAACTTTGTGTGTGTGTGTGTTTCGGCGTGTCTCAGGGTCACAATAGGTAACCGTTAGATGGCGCTGTATTCGTTTCATAGAAACTCAAGAACGGCTAAACCGATTTCGATGAAACTTTGTGTGTGTATCTGAGGTTGTGTCAGGTCCGCAATACACCCCGGTAGGTGGCGCTGCAATCCGTCTGTAAGAACTCAGAAGTGCCTCGACCGATTTTGATGAAACATTGTGTGCGTGTTTGAGTGGCTCTAAGGGTCACAATAGAAACCCGTTAGGTGGCACTGCATTCGGTTTATGAAGACTCAAGAATGACTGGACCGATTTCGATGAAACTTTGTGTATGTATCTGAGTAGGTTTCAGATCCACAATATTCCCCGGTAGGTGGTACTACAATCGGTTTACACGAACTCAAAAATGGCTATACCGATTTTGGTGAATCTTTGTGATTGTGTTTCGGAAGGCCTTAGGTTTACAATACGATTCGCTAGGTGGCGCTATATTTGGTTTTAAGTAACTCAAAAACGTGTGAATCATTCTCAGAATCACAACAGAACCTGTTAGATGTCATTGAACAACCGGTTCAATTGATCTACCGATTATATTGATCTACTGAAAAAATTTAGATCTCATGGAAAAATGCAGATCTACCGGAAAAAAGTAGATCTACCGGAAAAATGTAGATCTACCGAAAAAATGTAGATCTACTGGAAAAATGTAGATCTACCGAAAAAATGTAGATCTACGGAAAAATGCAGATCTACCGGAAAAATGTAGATCTACCGTAAAAATGTAGATCTCCCAGAAAAATGTGGATCTATTGCTAGGTAGATCTGCTGGCTCATCTGAATCCCAAAATATGGACTGCTGGCTACTAGTTTATTCTACTAATGTAAAGATCTCGGGATCACAGAGAGAGGTCAAAAAAGTTTTTTCCTCTAGGAGGTCGATATTTTCGATTTTTTCGTCGGTTATTCGAGGGGCGAGGGGGGATTCGAGGTGTAAACGGGAAAAAGAAAAGACGAAATTTTCTCCGGGTATCCGTCTTTGACGAAAAAAAACGTGGGGAGTATTTAAAAAAAAATCGTGAAATCGGTTGAAAACTCCGTTTTTCGCTAAAGGCGCAAATCGGAGGCGATAGAAATCTCGCGAGGAGGCGACGCTCGGAAAGTTATTTCGTCGGAGGCCGGAAGACGAGATTCGTAGGTAGTTTGTAACGCAGCCCGATTTTCGATAAAACCTACTCTTTTTCCGTAAAAAGATCGCAAACTTTGACATATTTTGAAAACCTCGGTGAAATGTGACGTTTAGACCGGTTCGGCTTCGCTCGACCGACTTCGGGTCCTGCTATAGAAGATAAAACGTGGATGTTTTACTTCGATCACAGATGAAAGAAAATGTCAGTTTGAATTTATCGACGTTTTCTTTGCGAATGAGTTGGGATAAATGTCAAATAGAATTAGAATATCGAACGGAATTTGTCGAAAATCATGAATCGTGAAGATACATTGCTAGAAATAAGAAGAAATATGATAGAGTCGCCGATTTCGAGCGATCGCATGGCAGAATTTTTGATATTTGAGAAATAATGTATTCTATCAAATTCTAAGTTGAAATGACTGGTAGATACCTATCTTCGAGGAAAGATTTTTGATGAAACGGGCCGGAGTTGGAGAACGTAAAATAAGGTAATTATCGATCTATACTTTCGACGATATTACCGATTTTCACTTGCAGGCATTTATATACGAATTCGAAATCCTATCGAATGTATTCTAAGGAAACATTTTTTAGTTGTTGACAGTTGGTTGTATGAAGTATGATGGGATATCGACTGAATTTAATCTTTCTGTCGAATTTTGGAATCTTTTACGAAACGTGAGTATTTTCGAATGTTATCGTTGTAGAAATCGTATCGTATTTCTGTACGAAATATTTTCGCGATTCCTTCAACGTCATGGTTTTCAGTCCGAATGAGGGTCAAATTGTCAAATAGAGTTCGAGCTTCCAAAGGAATCTTGCAATCGTGGGGAGAGTTCCATAATTCTCTGATAGGCAAATTGGCCCAGTTGCCACCTCAAGATAACAATTCAACATGAACAGTATTTTCAACATTGTAAAATTGTTGCGAAAGGATAACCGCTGTTATACAGGCTGTTTTCCGAAAGGGCTTCACAATAGCATCCGGTAGGTGAAATGGGTCGACCGATTTTGATGAAAGTTTGTGTGTGTATCTGAGTAGGTGTGTCAGGTCTGCTATATACCCCGGCAGGTGGCGCTGCAATCGGTCTATAGAAACTCAGAAATGGCTTGGCCGATTTTAATGGAACATTGTGTGCGTGTTTGAGTGTGTCTCAGGGTCACAATAGGTGACCGGTAGGTGGCGCTGTAATCGGTTTATAGAAACTCAAGAACGGCTGCACCGATTTCGATGAAACTTGGTGTGTATATGTGAGTATGTGTCAGGTTGCAGTAGGTCTATAGAAATTCAGATATGACTCGAACGATTTCGAACTTTCAAGTTCAAAAAATGTAGATCTACCGGAAAAATGTAGATCTACCGGAAAAATATTGATCTACTGGAAAAATGTAGATCTACTGGCTAGGTAGATCTGCGGGCCAACTAGTCACTATTACTAAAATGAAGATGGGTTCTATAGAAAAGGAACAAAAAAACTTTTTTGAAAATGTTACTACGAACGTGAAGATTTTTCGGACGTTAGGAGGGGGGGAGGGGGGAAATTTCCGAGGGGTTTCGCGAGGAAAAAGACGGAAGTTTCGTAGGGTTTCGCGTTTTCGGAGCGAAAAGAAGTGGGTGTATTTTTAAAAAAATCGCGAAAAGGCGAAAAAACGCCGATTTTGGCGAAAGGTACGAAATGAAGGAAAGGAGATCGGAGGACGGGTGGCGTTCGGAACGACGGTATTTGCGGGAACGCGAAGACGAGATTCGAAATTAGTCCGTAGCTGAGCCCTTTTTTCGATTCACTCTTTCGTTTTCCCGGAAGAACGATAGGAAAATGTGACTTTTTGCGAGAATCGACGAAATTCTGACGTTTCACGTATTTCTGTGGCGAATTTTAACGCGGCTGCTTCACGGTCGACGTTTTCGGTCCGAACGAGCGATTAGAAATGTCAAATCGAATTTGAATTTCGAACCGAATCGGTCGAAAACCTTCGAATAGTCTAGAAAAACCGCGAGAAATATGAACGAGTAACCGATTTCGATCGATCGCTCGACAGGATTGACGATATTCTGAAAATCGAAAGACGGAAATCATCCGAGTACTTAAAATCTTTATGTGGTACATAATCGGGGTCGATTTACGTAGACGTCGGTGGCCGAGCAGACTAGGCGTTGGGTTCATAGTCCAGAGCCTCGCAGGGCGGCGGGTTCGAATCCTCGGTGCGTCCGAAATAGCTAACTTATTAATTTTTTCATTTTTACCCAATGGAAAACTCAGAGGAGCGTTCTCCGGTGAACGTATTTTGGGATTTGGATCTTTTCGTTAAGTCACGAAATCTATAAAGAATATCCGTTCGATCGGACGGATTTTTGCATTAAAATTACTCAAAATATTCAAATATTGAGCTGAAAATTAACGGTCAAAATGAAAAACCGCTGCTATACAGGGTGTTTCAAGTAAAATGTCACCACAAGAGATCTATCGTAAAGAGAATTCTCAACACTGTAAAACTGCTACGAAAAGATAACCGCTGCTATACGGGGTGTTTCTAAAAACATTTCAACTCCGAAACGACTTGACCGATTTTGATGAAACTTTGTGTGTGTGTGTGTTTCGGCGTGTCTCAGGGTCACAATAGGTAACCGTTAGATGGCGCTGTATTCGTTTCATAGCAACTCAAGAACGGCTGAACCGATTTCGATGAAACTTTGTGTGTGTATCTGAGGTTGTGTCAGGTCCGCAATACACCCCGGTAGGTGGCGCTGCAATCCGCCTGTAAGAACTCAGAAGTGCCTCGACCGATTTTGATGAAACATTGTGTGCGTGTTTGAGTGGCTCTAAGGGTCACAATAGAAACCCGTTAGGTGGCACTGCATTCGGTTTATGAAGACTCAAGAATGACTGGACCGATTTCGATGAAACTTTGTGTATGTATCTGAGTAGGTTTCAGATCCACAATATTCCCCGGTAGGTGGTACTACAATCGGTTTACACGAACTCAAAAATGGCTATACCGATTTTGGTGAATCTTTGTGATTGTGTTTCGGAAGGTCTTAGGTTTACAATACGATTCGGTAGGTGGCGCTATATTTGGTTTTAAGTAACTCAAAAACGTGTGAATCATTCTCAGAATCACAACAGAACCTGTTAGATGTCATTGAACAACCGGTTCAATTGATCTACCGATTATATTGATCTACTGAAAAAATTTAGATCTCATGGAAAAATGCAGATCTACCGGAAAAAAGTAGATCTACCGGAAAAATGTAGATCTACCGAAAAAATGTAGATCTACTGGAAAAATGTAGATCTACCGAAAAAATGTAGATCTACGGAAAAATGCAGATCTACCGGAAAAATGTAGATCTACCGTAAAAATGTAGATCTCCCAGAAAAATGTGGATCTATTGCTAGGTAGATCTGCTGGCTCATCTGAATCCCAAAATATGGACTGCTGGCCACTAGTATCTTATACTAATATAGACGACTATCCGGACATGAAATATGAGTTGGTGAATGTCGGAAAATTTCAAATAATATTAATTGGTATGATTTGTCATTATGCGATTTCAACCAATAAAATATCATTCTTATACCTAGGAATCAGAATATTTGATCAATATGGCATATACTTGACCCATCGATTGATCATCGCAAAGGGGTTATGTGTAGTAAGCTTTTTAAAAAAATCTTTTTTTTACATTTTCTTAAAGCATAATATCTCAGAAATATTCTCTGAAAATTTGAAGTTTATCCGACAAATACTTTTCGAGTTATTCGATAATTAGCAAAGGGCTCTCGGGCGCTCTTGGCGAGAGCAGGTAGCTAATAGCAGGTAGCTAGCAGCTAGCGTGCTAACGACAACACTCCAGAAGGTAGAATGCTACGTAGACAACATCAAGCTGCCACAACGGCTAGAGAACTATTATATGGCCCAGGAATAGATGACTCTGTAAGTAATTAAATAATACGTAAATTGAGTGTAAAACTTTCAAATGCGTTTTTCTCAAAACTTTGTTCTTTGAACTGGTGACCACCGTAGTTCGAAAACCGCTCGGTAGACTTTAATGAAATTTATACAGCTTTTTGAAAACATGAAAAACTAGTGCCTGAGCGAAGGATTTTCTTGTTTTTTTTATATCGATTTTTTATAAACAATTAACTCTTGATTTTTTCCTGAAAATATGGAAAAAGTTCTCCTGAGGCTGCCATTTTGTTAATTAAAAAGAAAAGAAGTTTCGATCAGGCACTAGATTATCTATTAATAAAACTAATTTTTTTTGTCCGATTGATTTTTGATGAATCTCCAAGGATAAGACATGGTCACCGCAAGGAGCTTCGGTTGGAACTGGATCAACACAAACAGCCATTACTTTTAAAATTATAAATTTTTATTTCTGAAATTTCTGTCAAATCATGTCGAAACCTATATTTGATGCTATATTTTTACTTTCATAAAATAAAATAATTTACAGGCTAAGAAAAATTATTTATACGAGAGGATACGGGTATTAAAAGAAGATATATACGTCCTTTTTATTATAACATAAATCTGTATTATTTTCATATTATAAATTCCGAGAGCGATTAAATAAATATATTTACAAATCATCAACATTCTACTGTGATTTAATGAGTCTGAGTATTTTTAGCCAGATCTGCTAGCAGTCTATCTATTGCAACATCTCCAACAGTTTGTCTGAAAAGTAACTCCTCCAAGCCCCTCTTGGTCACGGATTGAACGGCAGGAAGAGTGAGAAGTAGTTTACCGAATCTGCCTTTGTTCACGTTGTGCCTTTGGTTACAATATTCGTGCAACATAATATGAGTTTGGTCTTGAAGAAGTTCTATGTGGCTTGGTTCACAAAGTCCTCGGCAGTCTGTAACAATAAAACGTGATATTATTAAATTTCATAGGATTATTTTTTTGGCTACGCAATCAACATCATCTATAAATACTGCATTTTATACATATATCCCCATAGGAGGTATTGCAATAGCGATTCACAATTACATATGGTTTTGTAAATTTATTTATGCAGGGCATGTTCAAAATTGCGGTTTTTTTCAGCAAGAGGTTGAGGTCATCGAAGTCTCTTTTTATGTGCAGTTTAATTTTTTCGTATAGGTATAGAAAGCACAGGGCAGCAATAAAAAGGTGGCGCCACTAGATGGTGGTGTTGAAAAAGTCTTCTATATTAGTCTGTTCCAATTACCGCCATTTCGGGTATCCCAGGTCTTCACGCATGTATTACTCGGTCCTACTTTGACCTCAACCGTACCTAGACATCTTCAAAATTCGCGGCATTATTTACCAAAAAACCAAACACTTGAAGAGTATTATCGTAGCTTTGTGCAATCATTACAGAATACAGTTCGTATAGTGGACTCTCTTACTATAGATTCGTTATACTATTGTGTAAATATTATATTATGGAATATCTTCTACTTCTAATTTGGGAGTAGGGGCTGTGATGAATAGAAACGAAAATGTTTTACTTCCAGTAACATCTGATAATATTATATAGGGTCTATATAAATGATTGTAACATCCCAGTTGGCTTTGAATTTTTATTTGACACTTCTTGTGTTTTGTTTACATCAAATAATTTCTAAACTGCATCAATGCATCTGTATGGAAGAGCAAGAAGCTCAAAGAAACTACATAATTTATATTTATATATTCAATTTCGAAAAGTCATTAAATTCATCGGTTAAAATCAATAAGGACCTTCATTTAAAGAACTATGTGAAAAATGGGAAGCACAATATAATATATGTTGATGTCGAAGAAATGGAAACGAAATGAAATCCGAGATGAAATCATTTGGGGTATAAAAGGAACAATAAATTTGAAACTGTACCCAATAAGATTTTATGGCAATTTTCATTAGCCTACCCTAGTTATATAAAATAATAATATAAATGTTATATTTGAACATATCTTTCGTATCCAAGAATTTAAATTGTTTTTAATTTTCATGGCAAGAGTCGATTCTACACCGTCTCCTTGTTTTTCCTGAACAATGAATTGAATAAAAACTACCTACCTGTTTCAACTTTATCTCAAGATTATTTTGCTGAATGGAATGTAGTTATTCAATTTATTATGATCAAATAGGGTCTCATATTGTTTATTCTTCCAGGGATTCCAAAAAAAATATCTAATGCAATGAAGGCGCTAATGTTTTAAATTCGAAATAAACGATATTCCGCGCTACCGCATTGAAGGAGTAGGCCTCCAAATGGGGCGTTGTCAGACTGTGTTCCAGACTATATCTATAGACGGTGGTCCAGCGTTCTACAAAGAGGTTATGTCACTGTTCTGAAAGAAATAACGCTTCGTTCTACTACTACAAATACGAGTATATCTGTGACACGTCGCCATTTTCCCGGTTAATGCTGTTGATGGTTTCTTAGGACAATTTTGTGGGATGTTACATTACTTTTAAATAATGACCAACCGAAAGTTTGGTTTGGGTTTCGGCCAGTTTCGGCCAAGAAATCTAGTTTTGGCTTAATTTTCGGTTTCGGCCAAAAAATGGCCGAAACTTTCGGCTGCGCCGAAACTTGACTGTTCGTAAATTATCCTGGTCGTTTGGCCAACTGAGTTATGAGTAGGTATAGGTACATAATTGTTGTACAAGTTATTGTAATCTATCTTTGTTACGACTGAGAATTTACTTTGATGATTATTGATTAGATTATATAGGGGGGGAGGTGTTAGTATGACTCTTTAGCTGTTGTTTGAGCCATATTTATTGATTACCGAAAATCAACAGTTATTTGTGTTCGGGTGGTTTTTAAAAGATTTCTCACCTTAGTTCATATTTCGTCCATTTTTTTCTACGTTGACCAAATTTTATTATAAATTTGGGTTATTTTTTATCAGAAAAGGATATGAAATGTACGAAAAAAGCAGAACTATGCTGTATAATAAGATGTTGAAAAAGAATTATTATGATTTGAGATGTAGTATATGATTAAGAGAAAAATTAATTTCTACTATCAATTTGCCTACAACTTACGAATTTCACAATTTATGTATGCCAAAATTATTTTATAAACTTGACGAATTCCTTCTTCATTCTCTAAAAAATTTTGTTACAGCATCATTTTGAATGTCCGGCATATAAAATAGTGAATGCGTAATCAAAAGGCAGCGTGAGTAAATTTCAGACGGAAAATTACAAGTGAAGGAATTAGGAAGAGGGCACGTGCTTGCATATGGAATGGTGGAGGTCATCTTGAACATAATTTATGAACTATTTCCTATTGAAATTTTGAGCTTATTGTTGCAACAAAAAAATTTTTAATTCGTTATTTTTCTTCCTTTGCTTCTTATATTCCCTTTTAATTCATACTTATTATTTTTTAACAGAACAAATATCTGGGAAACTGTTGATTTTCGGTTATTAATAAAAATGGCTCAAACCACAACAAATGATCCATACTAACTCCTCTTCCAAGGTTTACGTCTGATTTGTAATCCCTGTGTACTTCGACTGATTATTCTGATAACTTGGTTATACCAAAATAATAAATAAAGATCTCAAAAACATTGTCTTTTTAGTTTATTTAATACTTATTAACTGTTTTCATGTATATGCACATAAATTTGTAAAAAAACACTAGGTTTCAGTATAAAATATAAAGTTTCGGTTTCGGCCGATAATGAGAGACTGACCGAAAGTTAGGTTTCGGTTCGGCTGAAAAACCTGTTTCGGTTGGACACTACTTTTAAAGCACTCTTACAAATGCGTTACATCATATAGAACGTCGTGCAATTTTCTCTTTCAAATTAGGATACGCAAGAAATATAATTACCTGTAAACAATTTTTTCGCAGTTCATGAGAACCTATGTCATTAGTATACATGATTCTTATGCGTACCTGCTTTGAAAAGGACGAGGGCTTTCAAACATGCATGCTCCGTGTGATCAAGCCTCAGAACTGTGAGCCTATTGATCACTTCTCGGAGTTTTCTCGCATCTTCTTCTAGAGCTGAGTGTCGGGATGATGGTGCCACGGCGTTACTTATCAGCACCGCTGTGAAATTTGAATGTTTGAGTTAAGTTGATAATCACAATTACATAGTACAGGGTGCGGCAGAACCAGTCGAGCATTTTTGAAGAGTTATAAAAAAGAAGCCAAGGTATATATGAACAGGGTGCCTATCAATTTGTCCAAATGTCTATACTTTTCGAATATTTGGCTGAGAATGATCATTCGGTTTGTCTCACTGGTGAAGAATCCGAGGTCAAGCTTGATTTTGTCCGGCCGTCTGTACGATTACGCTCGAACGCAATGAGTTAGAGAGTTGAAATTTTCAGAGTAGGTTTGGAGTCTAAATGCGCCGGCTATGTTCGTTAATTGGCAAAATCTACCGAGTGGTTCTAGAGTTATAGCTATCCGAAATTTTATCTCCCCAATAACTCGAAAAATACTGATCTGATCGAACTAAAACGCGGTAGTTAGTTGAAGAATACCGACACGAAGACTTATGCAAAATTTTGCGAGGATCGCATGACTGAAAAACTTATATTTAAAAAAATTCTGTACCCCAGAAACCATCTGTCAGATATCGTTGAAATTCAGTGGGAGCCTTCAAAACCTTATTTTAGAGTAAGGTTCTAGATTTGAACTCAATTGAAAATATATTGGTGAAGATATTGCCGAAATATCGATCCATCGAGATGTACTGTTCTATTTTTTCAAACTCGACGAACCAACTTGTCAACAGTTTTTGAATTTGACAAGTCGATACTTCAGTAATAACATTCGTTCAATACTAGTGAAACTTGGTATCTATACAGGGTCTTTCACGAGGAACCTCACCCATATTTATACGGGAAACTACTGAACGTATTTCCATGAAATTCAGCACTTATAAGTATTTCACGATGCTGATGAAATCTAAAATATTTTCAAGGCATGAGCACCTCCGGTTTTTCCGGAAATGACGTCAACTTCCGTTTTTCAAATTAGAACACCATTGTTTTATTGCAGAAATAGATTCCTTAGAAAATTTCAAGGTATTTTGATGTAACATTTTTCAGTTTTGGTTGGAAAATTCTCTCTGAGCGGGAAAATTCGAAAAAAAAATCGAAAATAGAGCTCCGCTGAAACAAGAATAACTTCGAGGTTTTTGGCTGGAAAATTTTCATTTTTGGGATTTTTCCAGATGTAAGATTGATGTATCCACTTTAAAAATCGAAATCGCGATTCATGATACAGAGGGGGAAAAAATCGCTTTCAAAGTTAGGGATGACAAAATCGTGAAAAATCAATTTTTTCAAATTAGAACCCCATTTTTTTATGGCAGATATTGAATCTACGTGCGTTGCTCTTCTTATTTCATCGGGAGGAAGAGATCTGCAAAAGTGTTTAAAAACCAAATTGAGTTTCAAAACTATGAATCTAAAAATCTAAACAAACCTGAACGCATTTCTGACTCGTTCTATGCAGTCCTCTTTATCAGTCAGGGGAGTTGAGTAGACAATATTTTTTATCCTACCCCAAACATAATATTCTAAAGGAGTTAAATCGGGAGAACGTGGTGGCCAAAGATGTGGACCATTATTCGCCAACCATCGATCTTCAAATAGCCTGTAGAGGATATTTGACACATTGAGTGAATTGTGTGGAGGCGCGCCATCTTGTTGATACCACAAGTCATTATGGTTCCGTACTAGCGGCTCAATTATTTGAGTCAATATGTCAGAATATCTATCTCCTAAGGGAGAACATTCTTTAAATAATGCAAACATGTGTAGTGTTCTATCTTACCAGTTAAAGTCCCATCATAAATGTGAACATCGAGAATTGCATTATTTTTGATGGCGCAAAAAACATTGAAACTCCAGGTCTCTTGAAAGTTCCATTGTCTGAAGTGGTGGTTGTTCTCTTCATCCCAATAATGACTGTTATGCCTTATATTGAAAGAACCATTCTTTGTGAATTTAGATTCATCTGTCCAAATTATACAGCCCAAAAAGTTTTCATTCTCTTGAAATCGAATCATCATAGCTTTGCAAAACTCTGTTCTCCTGACGAAATCAGTTTCCTTCAAATGCTGTACCCTATTGAATTTATATGGGTGCATTTCATGTTTTTTTAATATTCTCCAAACACTCGATTGAGATAATCCCAGATCAATCTCGGCATCTTTGAGAGAATTTTGAGGATTCACACGAAAATATGCAAGAACTGTAATTTCGTTGTTCTCATCTTCTACTACACTTTTTTCTCTGTGTATAGTTTTCTTAACGAGATCCGACATTTCTCAAGTTTGTCATGGTTCTGTTAATGGTATCTCTCGTTGGTCTGGGTCGGTCAGGAAACCTCTCAATGAACAGTCGAATCGTTCTATCTACAACTTTATTACATTCTCCATGAAGTAGAATGAGATTTAAATAATCTTCATTGGTAAAATTAGGCATAGTGATCGATTTTATAACTTAATACGAATTATCACCAAATTAATAGTAAACACTGAAGCTACAGAATAAAGAGGAATTTGGCAGATGTAATTAATGATATCTATCATTAAAAAAAAAGAATGTAAAACATGGTAAGTTTTTGCATATGGTTCATAAGGAATTATTTATTTATCACTGGAGAGTACACCGATGGCCGATTAGTTGAAATAAAGAGGTTTCCGATACAAATTCGAATCAAAATTCGCCATCTATTTAGGAACAACCTGTAACTTTTTTCTCTTGCATATTAGGGTAGTAAAATCTAAAACATGGTTTAAGTAACAGTTCCTGACAATTTCATCTTTTTGGCGTGAAGGGAAAAGAAATAGCTGAAAATTCAAGACGAAAAACAGTTTTTTGTGAATAACTCAGAAAATATCCACTTTAGGGCAAGGGTGTGATGCATACACTCACATTATTTTTTTACGTAGATTCAATATCTGCCATAAAAAAATGGGGTTCTAATTTGAAAAAATTGATTTTTCACGATTTTGTCATCCCTAACTTTGAAAGCGATTTTTTCACCCCCTGTATCATGAACCGCGATTTCGATTTTTAAAGTGGATACATCAATCTTCCATCTTGAAAAATCCCAAAAATTAACATTTTCCATCCAAAAACCTCGAAGTTATTCTTGTTTCAGCGGAGCTCTATTTTCGATTTTTTTTTCGAATTTTCCCGCTCAGAGAGAATTTTCCAACCAAAACTGAAAAATGTTACATCAAAATAACTTGAAATTTTCTAAGGAATCTATTTCTGCAATGAAAAAATGGTGTTCTAATTTGAAAAACGGAAGTTGACGTCATTTCCGGAAAAACCGGAGGTGCTCATGCCTTGAAAATATTTTAGATTTCATCAGCATCGTGAAGTACTTATAAGTGCTGAATTTCATGAAAATACGTTCAGTAGTTTCCCGTATAAATATGGGTGAGGTTCCTCGTGAAAGACCCTGTATATGTCTATGATATGATTGATATGTACCTTATTTTACAGCCAAGTTCTCGATTTGAACTTGATCGAATAATATGTAACATGACGATATTTTTCTGAAATTAGAAATATAAAAACAAGGTATCAAAGGTCATAAATAGGATTCGTGTAAGTTCCGGATTTCACCATAATTCTTTACCGCTTCGCTAGCTTAGTGGTAGAGATCCGTCTTCTTTGCACGTAGGTACCGGGATCGATTTCCGTAGACGAAATTATTGATCTTTCTCATTTTTTTTCCTATTCTAACGAAAAAATAATTTTGAGAATGAACGGAATTAAGTCGATATTTTTATAAAATTACGTGAGTATTTCCATATATTATTAGATATTGAAAAAATTACTGCTATACAGGTGTTTTTTATGTTATGGCACAATCGTACGATTAAGCAGATTTGTGTCCTTACGTCACCACAAACACAGCACTTTTCATTTTTGACCCAATAGTGAATGTATGTATTTGAAAAGATACCTCATGCCACCACAAAACACAGCACTGTTCATTTTCGAACGAACAGTGAATACATGAATTCGAATGGGACCTTCCGCCCTCGCAGACACTGCACTGTTAATTTTTAAACCAACAGTGTATGTATGTATTTAATAGATCCTTACGCCACCACAGACACAGCACTGTTCATTTTCAACAATTCTCGACCAAAAAGTGGATCAGTATTTTGTGCTTACAGTCGGATTTAAATTCCTGGAAATATTGGGAAATATTTTTTTCCTGAAGCAAAGCAGCTTTGAGTGAGTTCAGTTCCTGAATGGATGACCACTCTGGCTATAACTTCGAACAGCGCGCCAAAGCCCCTGGCCACAGTGCTTCTGCAACTTGTTATTTTTGAAATCAGTAGGACTTACCATTTTATACTCTTTAATTTTGAAAAATAATGTATTCTAAGATGGTGGCCATAAGCTGCAATACATTGCTGGAGCAGATTTATCTTCAAAGAAGTACGCGCCTATAACGCCAAATTGTGATTCGGCACACCACACCGTTAGTTGAGGAGAATGTAGCGGTCTTTCGTAAACAATTTGGGGGCTGTTTTCAACCCAGCAGCGAAAATTTCATTTATTCCCAATCCCGTTTAGGTGAAAATGCGCATTGTCACTGCTCAAGAATACTGTCTCAGGAGGGATCGCTGATCTGATTTCCTCACACAGATTTTCATCGTTGCCGTAGTCTGCTAGGTTCAATTCTTGAACCATCATTATTTTGAAGGGATGTAAATTCAAACCTAAATGGAGAATCATCCTCCAACTGCGGTCTGAAACGTCCAATGCTATAGTCTGCCTGGCAGAACGTGTTGGCGATTACTCGACGGCTGCTCTCACTATCTCCACATTGTCTGGTGTTCTGAGGGATCTTTGTCAGCCATGTGTACCATTCTTAGTGTGCAGTTTCCTGTAACTGCCGAATCCAGGAACGAATTGTATTCGCAGTAGGAACAGCAATACTAAATACCTTTTTGGTAATGCCTAGCCATAATTTTAGATTACTCTTCTAAGCTCATAAAGGTGGAAGAAATTATCAGTGATCACTTACAGGATGAAGTAATATTGAGAGATAGAGCAAATGTCAAAAATTTTCCTACTCTGGTCCTGAATTTTCTAATTTCAGTTGATTGGTTCAAGATTTATTCAACTTCGAAATTTCACTAAATATCCAAAATCACTCTGTATATCCAAAACCAAGGATCTCAGGAGATTAAAATAAAATTCCTCGATATGAGCATGAGCATACCAAATGTTTTCAGTTTATGGTTTCCATTTTCACAATCCGCCCAGGACACCCTATATCACATTTCCGGGACTTTAAATCTGCTAACGAAGAAATCTAGAGAAACTACGAATTGACCTTTAATCGTTTTATGTACTTTTGCCATAAAAAGCGTAACTATAACTTCATGCTCGGAACTTGGTAATTGCTCATTTTGTCTAATTATCCACAAAGTTGATTGATTTACTCTTTGCTCTGCAATTGCAGATGTACTTCGGTCCTTAAATGGGAATGCCAACAGAACAAAAGGAGACCTACTGCAGCTGCCTGTCCCCACCACCGCCCGAATACCTGACCCTCCAAACTGCTTAATTCGTTCTGCCGCAACCCGTACCATGCCCAGCGAGGGGTAGAGTATTTGGGTTTTGAGTAAGACGTAGCCACAAAAACACACAAATAAATTATAAACTTTTGAACTTCTTAAAATCAAGGTTTTATCCATGACATGTACTGGAATCATGGAAATATTAGGTTCATTTTTGTCAATTCAAAATATACCGATTCTCTCTATTCGTGTTCAAATCTGTTTCTTCGTACTGTACGAACTAGTGATTATAGAGCACTGAAGTGTACGTTTTTAGGTTGAGTGTCACAACATAAATACACATATCGAATTTCATATAACTCCGTTGACCAGTAACATAATTTTTTTTTCAAAATTCAAAATTTTGCTATAAATCGTTCCAGGTGAAACCCGGTACAAAAATTGTAAATTGCCCTTTGATAATTCCACCTAAATGTATTAACTCTAGGTGAATTGAGAGAAATAGAAAAATATAAATAATTTCATATACAGGGTGAGTCTTTGACCACTGCATTAATTTTAACCAAAGATTCCTCTCATCAAATGAAAAACTTTTTTGCGCGTATGTTCTGGGGAACATCGCGTTATAGTTTTGCCCAAATGTCTGTAACTTTCGAATTTTTTGACGAAATTGGTCTCAAACGATTTAGTTCGACTCCCCGATGAAGAATTCGAGGTCAAATTTGATTCTGTCCGTCCGGCCGTACGGCCGTCCGTTGCCACGATAATTTGAGAACGAAAAGAGCTAGCGACTTGAAATTTTCAGGGTGGGTGGCGCATCGCAATACGACGGACAAGTTCGTTAATGGGCATAATCGGCCCAGTGGTTTCCGAATAATAATTTTGTTTTCAACCAATATATGGTGGTTTTTTGTTCCTCATTAACTCGAAAAATACTGAACCGATTGAATTCAAACATGGTTATTAGTTGTAGAATGCCAACGCGAAAATGTTCGCGAAATTTGGTGAGGATAGCATGTGTAGAAAATTTTTAATAAATCATTGAAAATGAAAAAAAAAATTCTATATATCAGTAACTATACGTTTGAAATTGCTGAAATTTTGCAAGAGCGTTCATTACCTAACTCTACTGCCAAGTTTCAAGTTTTAACACGTTGGAGATTCGAGCATTCTTGTGTGAGTTCAGTAGATGGGTGACCGTTGCCTCGATAACTTTCGAACCAAAGGAGATAGGGACTTGCAATTTTCAGGGTAGGTTGCGTATCCGAAAGGGAGAGTTGAGTTCGTTTTTGGGCATAATCGGTTTAACGGTTTTCGAGGTATATCCACCTGGAATATTGTTTCCTTGATAACTCAAAATATAAATATTCGATTGAATTGAAGCTTGGTAACTAGTAGTAGAAAATCAACACAAAGACGTGTTTAAAATTCTGTAAGAACCTTACTCCTAGAAAATTTGAAAAATCACGAAAAAAAAATTGGTTCAAGCACTGACGTGAAGTCAGAAGCTTTTGCGCGTATGTTCTATTGTCCATTCTTCTGTATTGGACACCCTTAATCGAATTTACCATGGTTAATTATGTCGTCCATTCTCCTGTATTGGACACTTAATTCGAATTTACCATGGTAAATTTGAATTAAGAGTGTCCAATACAGGAGAATGGACAACATAATTTACCATGGTAAATTCGATTAAGGGTGTCCAATACAGAAGAATGGACAATAGAACATACGCGCAAAAGCTTCTGACTTCACGTCAGTGCTTGAACCAATTTTTATTTAACATTTTTCCAAATTCAGATCAGGTAAAAAGATACAGTCTGTTGAAATTTTGAAAAAAAATCAGTTTTGTAGCTTTGACATCCTTTTTTCGAATAAAATGAATGTTGGCGTAAAGTTTCCTTTAACTATGATACATATTTTCCAAATATTAGTTATTTTCTACTTCTACTGGTTTTCTAGTTATGGACTCGTGGATTCATAAAACTAAACGAAATTAGCATAAAGAAAGCATATAAAGTTTTTCTTGAGTCATTTCAAGAATATTCCATCGTTTCAGAACATTATATTATTCTTCATCATTTCTCCTTAAACGCACCGTTTTCGAGATATTCTTCATTGAATGTTTTAAAATGGAAAACTCCAGAAATTTCACTACTTTTATGGATCCGTCCCTGAGCGTTGGAATCCCGAATCCAGCTGTAAACCACGTTACCATGCCTTATTCTCGTCCGCCAACAATGTCATAGATAATTTATATGCGGGAGTGTATTAGCACATTGTGAAATCTTTAAACGCTTGTAACTTTTTACCTGAGCCGAATCTGGAAAAATGGTAAATGAAAAAAGTGTTTTATTTGATGAGAGGAAGGTTTGTGTGGGATTGCAGCAGTAGAATTTTTTTAAATTTTTTCTCTGGTGCTACGATCCTCACTAAATTTCGCAAACATTAGTAAGCCGGCATTCTACAATCAATTACTAAGTTTGAAATGGATCAGATTTCAACTTTTTGAATTATTGGAGAAATAACAACAACATTTCAAATGAGTTTAACTCCATTATCGTTTTGCCGATCATGCCCATTAACGAATGTTACGTTCATTCGTATACGCAGCCAACCCTGAAAATTGCAAGTCGCTATACCTTTTCGTTCGAAATTTATCGAATAATACAGATTCTATCGTAATGAAACTTGGTGACTAGTTGTAGATTGCTGACACAAGGAGTCATACGAAATTTTGGGAGGCTCGGATCACTAGAAAATTGAAAAAAAATGATGTGTCTTAGATTCGACAGCCTTCAAAACCTAATTCTACGGCCAAGTTCGATAGGATCTATATTGTTGGAGATATTGGAAAAATATTGAAAGCTAAACAGAGCTAGGCGAGTTCAGTATCTGGATGGGTGACCGTTGCCACGATAACTCGTAATTGATAGCGACTTGCAATTTTCAGGGTATATACTATATGGTATATTGATGTAGGGGTTAACGTTGCACTGCGACTTTAAGGTCTATTATGCCCCCCTCCCTATCAGCGCTGTCGATGTTATCACCATCTACAGATCACCTTCCAGTTCCAGAGTTCTGATGAACTCCAGAATCCGGGATGGCTTCAAGGAGGCTACGTCCTCGCTACTGCAGATTTCTTGCCCAAAGCATTCCTTGCGTTGGTTTGAGATGGCGAGGCATCTCAGTTTCATCCTCCTCTCCACAGAATCTGCACTCGTCAGTTTCCACCAGCCCAATCTCATCATATGCTTCCTAAGACAGCAGTGACCTGTGAGGTGGTGCAGCGTGTTTTTACTGAGGTCCATATATTTCTTGGATCTGACATTGCCCAAGTTTCAGAGGAACTTTTTGTGGTGATACATTCCTGGGAGAGTTCTCCAGAGTATAACTCTTTCAATTTCTTCTGTCATTCCAAATTTACATTTGTAGGTTAATCTACCTACCCTTCAGTTGGGCTCCGGGCTAATAAAAGGGGTTTGTGCTCCTCTCTTGTCAAGTGTGTTGGCCTCCTCATTTCCTCTAGTTCCCGCGTGACCAGGAACCCATGCCAAGGAGACCCTGTTGCGATTGCCGTACTTCATTAAGTTTTTTTCGGCACTCCGATATTAGCTTAGACTCGATAACATGGGAGCTCAGAGCTTTAATAGCAGCTTGACTGTCAGAGTGGATTGTTATATCACACCTCTGATAGTTTCTTTCTAGGTTCATTCCCACACATCTTTCGATTGCAAGTATTTCTGCCTGAAAGGCGCTGGGATAGGAACTAGTGATAGTGGGCATTTTCAGGGTAGGTTCTTCTTCTTCTTCTTCTTCTACCACGGTGCCGTCCCAGGCTGAACTGAGGCCTTCAGGCCCATTGTTCTCCCGCTTGCCAAACTCGTGAGACTTAGTCCAAAAAGCACGCTGACAGGAATGCCGCGAGCTTAAAAGGAGAAGTCCCTCTCACCGTAGGAATCGTAGGTGTTGGGTTGCCTAGGTGTATGACCCTCAATTCCTTAAGGTTGTTACAGTCGAACAGAATATGTTCAGCTGTTTCTTCCATGCTCTTGCATGTGTATGTTCCATACACTGGAGGAATTCCTGTCCAAACGATTCTTGAAGAATGTTTTAACAGAGGTACGACATACTGGAAGCGAGGGCTCAGGACCTATATATGGTATCCGAGCCCCCTGCTTCGCCAGCTTATCTGCCTTAACATTACCTGAAATCTCCGAGTGAGCCGGACACCAGATGAGTTTTACAACGTTACCAGCGCCCAGCCTTCGCAGAGCCTTCCTGCATTCGCCTACTAAGTAGGAGTTTATTTTCACATCAGATAGGGATTTTAACGTTCCTTGACTGTCACTACATATATATATGTACTTGCCAGAGTATCCTAATCGGATGTTTTCCAGCGCGCAGACAAGAACAGCATATAGTTCTGCCTGTATTATAGAGCAGTTCTTCCCGAGAGGGATGGACATGCTCACTCGAGGTCCCACAATGCCTGCACCTGTCCCTGTAGTCGTTACAGAGCCATCTGTGAACCATGTGGGCCCCTCCGGTTTAAGGAGATCACTCCTTGTATCCCGTTGGTCTCTATCAGGAACAATCACCCTATAGGGTTCGTTAAAGCAGAATAAGGAGCCCGCACGGTCACTCCTCCGGAGCAGAGATGCATCATCATCCTCCACCTTCTTGAGTGCCCTCGCGTGTCCCCTAAACATTCCGCTGTCACCCCACTGTCCCTGTTCCCAGATTCTTAAAGCTGTCTTCATAGCCCCCTCCTCAACTACAAGATGCAGGGGAGGTAGCCCCAGCAGGCACTCCATACCTGCTGTTGGAGTAGATCTCAGAGCACCTGTGATGCTTAAACAAGCTTTTCTCTGAGATCTTGTCAATTTGTTGCGGATATATGACTTCTCCAAAGAAGTCCACCACACCAATGATGCGTAGGTTAGGATAGGCCTCACCACCACAGTATTCAGGGTAGGTTGCGCATCCAAATGCGACGTTAAGTTCGTCAATAGTCATCATAGGCCAAACGGTTTTAGAGTTATACCCATCTGAAATTCAGTTGTAATTTCCTCATGAACTCAAAAAATACAGATCCGATCCAATTTAAAGTTAGTAGTTAGTGTATATCAGAAATTATCCGTCCGATGTCGTTGAAAGTTCCAAATTTAAGGGATATAGTAACTTGCAATGTTCAGGGTAGGTTGCGCATCCGAATGCGACAGTTAAGTTCGTTAATGGGTATAATCGGCCAAACGGTTATACCCATCTGACATTTATTTATTTCCTCAATAACTCAAAAAATACAAATCTGATCCAATTAAAAGTTGGTAATTACTTGTAGAATGACGACGCACTAGTTTTGCAAAATTTTGTGAGAATCGTATCACTAGAAAAAGTTAAGTTTTTCTTAAAAAATTTTATATATCAGAAACTGTTCCTCAGAATCCGCCATTTTAAAATCGAGTAACGAATTTCAGCTAGATCGACGTTGTATCATCAGGCGTGAGTAGAGCTCCTGAATTCACGTCAGTGCTAATCGATTATTTTACTCATTATTTATTCTTATTATATTGTGTCAAACTTACTTTCATCCAAAGGTAGAGCCCATTGCGACGCAGTTAATACAAATAGTTCGCTCCAGCTTTCCTCCAAAAGTATCGTTTGGTCTCTATAGGACAGTTGAAGAAACGATGGAATTGTCCTAGCCCATTTGATGGCGAGAAATAATAGTTTCGCAGCAGATTCATATATGTTTTCTGCCGGAAACAGAGTGAGGTTGGGTGATTCTGATATTCTAGTGGCATTTCTATTCACATCATTCAGAATAGGTATCTCCAGTCGACTTCTGAATTGCAGATTTTCTGTAGAGAGGAAATTTCAGATATAATATTTATTTCATAAAAAAAACTGCTAGCGATTATTAAAATGAGGTGTACTATGGCTAATTGCCAAATAACTAAAACATTTCTTGACCCTTTTACGGCAAAAGAATGAACGTCACTGAACAGCGCTCAAGGTTTCCTCATCGCAGAGGGTCGGAGTTCGTAAGGATTCTCCATAGGTGGCGTTGGTGGGATCCTTTCCCCTACCGGTTCTCAACCGATGGAAATAAGTTTCCTAGAACCCCGTCTGTTTTCATTCGGTTTCAGGCTAAGTCACACTGATGATTGGTAAGCACCATGAAACCCTGGGGTCTGTGTCTGCTCTTGAATGATACTTTCCTCTTTGGTGAACACTGAGCGATGAGGTGTCTAGTCCGGCCACGCGGAATATTTGTTGATGATTAAAATCAATAAATATTTCACCGTGTGTCTTGTTTTAGTTATTTGGCAATTAGCCACAGTACACCTCATTTTAATGTTCACTGGTTTCTGGTTTACCTAACCAAACTAACCGGGCGTTTTCAGTCCGTAAAGGTCGTTATATGATAGATGGCGTTGCCTTTTCTTGACCCTCTTACGGCAAAAGAATGAACGTCGCTGAACATCGCTCAAGGTTTCCTCATCGCAGAGGGTCGGAGTTAGTAAGGATTCTCCATAGGTGACGCTGGTGGGGTCCTTTCCCCTACCGGTTCTCAACCGATAGAAATAAGTTTCCTAGAACCCCGTCTGTTTCCATTCGGTTTCAGGCTAAGTCACACTGATGATTGGTAAGAACCCTGAAGTCCTGGGGTCTATGTCTGCTCTTGAATGATACTTTCCTCTTTGGTGAACACTGAGCGATGAGGTGTCTAGTCCGGCCACGCGGAATATTTGTTGATGATTAAAATCAATAAATATTTCACCGTGTGTCTTGTTTTAGTTATTTGGCAATTAGCCACAGTACACCTCATTTTAATGTTCACTGGTTTCTGGTTTACCTAACCAAACTGACCGGGCGTTTTCAGTCCGTAAAGGTCGTTATATGATAGATGGCGTTGCCATTTCTTGACCCTCTTACGGCAAAAGAATGAACGTCGCTGAACATCACTCAAGGTTTCCTCATCGCAGAGAGTCGGAGTTAGTAAGGATTCTCCATATGTGACGCTGATGGGGTCCTTTCCCCTACCGGTTCTCAACCGATGGAAATAAGTTTCCTAGAACTCCGTGTTCTCAAACGATTAGTTTCGGCACTTTCGGCTCACTGATGAAGAATCCGAGGTCTGTCCGGCCAGCAGTCAGCACGTTAAAATTGTCATGGTATGTTTGGAGTCCAACTGCGCAGGCTAAGTTCGTTAATGGAAAAAATCCGTCGAGTAGTTTCGGAATTATAGCCATCTGAAGTATTTTTTTGTTCTCTATTTAATGAAGGTTACATTTGTTTAACTGATTGGAAATCGATATATAATATGAATGTTCAAGAATATTCATAATCCCAAAACGAGATAACATCATTTCGGATACACAAAAATTCGTTCGTTCCTACCTTCTGCGCTTTTTTCCAAGTGTCCTTCTTCTGAACTACTAACTTCATCTTCCTTCATCACAATTCTATTCAGACCATTCAAAATACCGGATTGCTTCATGGAGTATGGAGGTGACATGCCTAAAAAAATATAAAGTATAATCGATATACATTATTTTCTGATATAAACTCACTCAAATTCCCAGTTAAAATCGTTGTTGGTTTCGAAAATGAGTTAATGAAGCTTGGATGTAGAAAACTTTGATGAAAATAAGGGCCTGATGGGTTCGTTGTAAAAAGGGGTGGAAAAGGATCTGATACAGTAGGTACTTGCAGATGCAGTGGCATTGTACCAAAAATTGGAGAACTGTGCATGCCCCTGAATCTGCCGCCAAAACTGAGAGGATAATGCAGACCAGTTTGTATGGATCTTGGTGCTCTTTCGTGTTGTACAGCTAAAACGAAATTTCAACATATTATGGTAATGCTTATTTATTGGCATTAAACATGAATTTTCAGTCTATGATGGTATGCACCGAGTATTGTTACACATATTCCTGAGGCACACCGCTCCTGAACAAATACAAAATAGTTTTAAAAAACTTTTGTTTCGAAATGCGAGTTGCATTGCGAATTCATTCGTACATAATCATGCTTTTCAATATTCATATTTTTGCGTGCTCGTACTGTACCAATTTCGGAAAAGTGAAAGCAAATGCGGAAATAGTAAAACCAATTAAGAAAAAATTAAAACCATGTTTGGAAAAAATAAATTCAATTACGGAAAAAGTAAACCAATTTTGGAAAAAGGAATTACTTTATACAATTTTGTGCCCATAAGACCTATTTTTGTTAAGTGATTTAAGAATGACTTAACAGGAAAAATATGTATCGAATAATTACAACTCTGAGGGGTTTGGGCTAGAGTTGGGCATAATTGAATGATTTCAGTAATATGTGCAACAAACCGAACCACCAGACAGAAATGCCCAAACTTCACCGAAATTGGATTTACTTTTTCAGAAATTGGTTTTACTTTTTCCGAAATTGGTTTTACTTTTACAGAAATTGGTCTAACATTTTCCGATATTGAACTTGAAAGGTGCTTTTATTTCGTCCAAATGTCTGTATTTTGTGAATTTTATAGACTAAAAAAATGTTAAAAGCACTGACGTGGAGTCTGTAGCTCTTGCGCTCATGCTCTATTCTATATTCATGCATGAAGTATGAATAAAGAAAGCATTAACAATTGAAAAATTGGTTCAAGCACTGACGTGAAGTCAGGAGCTTTTGCGCGCATGTTCTATTGTCTATACTCCTGTATTGGACACTCTAGAATTTACCATGGTAAATTCGATTAAGAGTATCCAATACAGGAGTATAGACAATAGAACATGCGCGCAAAAGCTCCTAACTTCACGTCAGTGCTTGAACCAATTTTTTTTCTCGTAATTTTTATAAACTTTTCTAGGGGTGTTCGGACAAAATTTTACACATGTCTTTATGTCGATATTCTACAACTAGATACCAAGCTTCAATTCGATCGAGTCTATATTTTTTGAGTTATCGAGGAAATATTATTCCAGGTGGGTATAACTCCGAAACCGATGGACCGATTATGCCCAAACGAAACTTAACTCCCCCCTTCGGACGTGCAACCTACCCTGAAAATTGCAAGTACCTATCTCCTTTCGTTCGAGAGTTATCGAGGCAACGGTCACCCATTCAGCTACTGATCAACTCACACAAGGCTGCTCGGATCTCCCACAATATAGATTCGATCGTGTTCAAACTTGGAACGTGGCAGTAGAGTCAGGTTCTGAAGGCTCTCGCATTTCAGCGATGTCAGACGAATAGTTTCTGATATTTTTCAATGATTTTTAATGATTTTTTGAAAATTTTCTAGTGACAAGATCCTCACGAAATTTACCAAGATTTTTCGCGTTGGCATTTTACAATTGATAACCATGTTTGAATTGGATCGGTTTCGTATTTTTTTGAATTATTGAAACAACCAAATTTCAGAAGGGTATAACTCCAGAATCGTTTGGCCGATTATGCCTATAAATAAACTCAAATTTTGCATTTAGATGCACAACCTAACCTGAAAATTTAAAGTCGCTATCTCTCTCTGTTCTCAGTTATCGTGACATAAATAATAATCTTTAAAAATTTTCTTTAAATTTTCTAGGGATACGATTCTCACAAAATTTCACAAACGTCTCAGGTTTGTATTCTATAACTACTCACCAAGTTTCAATTCGATCGGATTTGTATTGGTTGAAAACAAAATTATTACTCGGTAACCATTAGGCCGATTATACCCATTAACGAACTTGTCCGTTATATTGGGATGCACCACCTACCCTGAAAATTTCAAGTCGCTATCTTTTTCCGTTCTCAAGTTATCGTGGCAAGGGACAGCTAGCCGGCAAATTTGAACTCGAATTCTTTATAGGGAGTAGAACCCAGGTTTGAGACAGACATTTGGGCAAAATCATGTTCCCCGGAACATACGCGCAAAAATTTATTGGGCGTCAACTGAATTCAAATTTTAAAAGGAAATAATTCCAAAACTACGAAGCCGATCGAGCTGAAATCTGGTAATCTAATGTAAAATGGATTCTAATTATCAGATTCGCACAAATTTTCTAGTCAGCACTCTACATCTAATTACCATTTTTCAGTTTGATCGGATTAGTATTTTTCGAGTTATTGAGGAAGTAATAACAAAATTACAGATGAGTATAACTTCGAAACCCTATGGAAGTGCAACCTGCCCTGAGAATTGCAAGCCGATATCTCCTACCGTTCGAAAGTTATCGTGGCAACGGACGGCCAGTCGGACATAATCGAATTGGAATCTAATCGTTTGAAACCATTTTCGGCAAAAAAATCGAAAATTACAGCCATTTGGCAAATTTATATCACGCTGCGGGGCGGAAATGTGTGCTAGAACTTTGAACCAAAATACACTAAGCTCCGTCCACTAGGTCGGTAGCGCGGCGCGGCGCGGAGAAGTCGAAAAATCTCCGCGCTCGGGATCTATCCAAACTTCTTGAGCGCGGCGCGGTTTCATGAATTCCGCGTCGCCGACCCAATGGACGGAGGGCAGAGCGGAAATATTCCGACCTCGGCACGACTCGGTCACTTTCGTTTCGATTTCTGTGAGTCCGTCGTTACAAATGTTGTATTTTTTATAGATTATATGATTTAATTTTTACACTTTTTTTTTCATAATATTTCAACTATGTATTATATCCAAAAGAACATAATTAATTTTTTAGAAGAATCAGAGAGGGAAGAAAACATCGAGGAATTGAATGATGCAATAGTCAAAGCATTATCTGCGAGCCAAGAAAAGTATTGCCCGAAGACACAAAAAGAAGAAAAAATCAGTGCATCAACTGCACTGTTAATGAAAGAGAGGAGAATCAAAGGAAGCCAGAAAACGACCACCGACGAAGAGATGAAAGCGATGAACAAACAAATATCCAAAGCCATTAGAAAAGACATCAGAAAATACAAAACGGAAAAGATTGAGGAGACTATAGAGAACAACAAAAGCATGAAGGTGCTGCGCAGAAAACTGAGGAATGGAAAGGGAGAAATACATAAGCTAAGAAACAAACAGGGGAATATTACAACAAATAGAAACGAGATACTGAAGACTGTAGAGAAATTTTATCAGATACTATATAAAAGTCGTCAAGAGGTAGACGAGGAATACGAGGCAGATTTCTTAACTTCTAAAAAAGGCGTTGTCAACCAAGGATCAGAAGAAATACCAGATATCACCATGGGAGAGATAGAACTGGCCTTGAAGAAGACAAAAAACAACAGATCACCAGGTGAAGACAATATAGTGTCGGATGCAATCAAGATAGGTGGACAGAGGTTACTTGCGAAATTAAAAGACCTCTTTAACCTCTGCCTCTTCAGTTGCTCGATTCCCAAGAAATGGCATGATTCTATCGTCATACTACTCCATAAAAAGGGTGACACAGCCGATTTAGAGAACTACCGGCCAATAAGCCTTCTAAGTCATCTTTATAAGCTCTTCACCCGAATTATAACCACACGGATAGAAAATAAAATTGAGTTCTATCAACCTATAGAACAAGCAGGTTTTCGCCGTGGATTCGGAACAAATGATCACCTCCAAAGTATAAAAACACTCATTGAAAAAACAACTGAATATAATAGACCCTTGGTATTGGCGTTCATCGACTTCCACAAGGCTTTCGATACAGTTGAGTTGAAGGCAGTAATGCAAGCACTTCAAGATTGCAGAGTCGATTTTCGTTATTCCAAACTCATTTACAACATATACAAAAATGCTACAATGACTGTAAAATTATTCGAAAACACTGATCGCATTCCCATCGGACGTGGGGTGAGACAAGGTGACACAATGTCCCCAAAATTGTTCATAACAGTCCTCGAGAGAGCATTCAAGCAGATGAATTGGGATAAAAAAGGCATTAATATTGACGGCAAATACCTTAATAACTTACGGTTCGCAGATGACATAGTACTCATTTCGGATAACCTCGGAGAAATAAAGGAAATGATAAATGACTTGAAAAACGCATGCGGGGAAATTGGTCTAAAAATCAATTTGAAAAAGTCCAGATTCATGACAAATCTTGTTCCCAGTTCTAACATCGATATTAATGGTTGTGAGGTTGAAAGAGTTGAAGCCTATATATATCTTGGCCACGAAGTTCGCATCTCGAGAGATAATCAGACCACTGAACTGCACAGAAGACTCACTCTCGCATGGGCAGCCTATGGACAACTAAGGGATATTTTCAAGGGTGATATTCCTATCCACCTAAAAAGACAAGCTTTCAATAAGTGCGTGCTTCCAGTTTTAACATACGGAGCCGAAACCCTGACATTAACAAATGCAACTGCCAGAAAGCTGAAAGTGACGCAAAGAAAGATGGAGAGGTCGATGTTGGGTGTAACTCTGAGGGATCACATAAGAAATGAAGATCTACGAAGGAGAACTGGCGTAGAAGATGTTATCACCGTTGTGGCAAAACTGAAATGGAACTGGGCAGGTCATGTCGCACGGATGAGAGGAGATCGGTGGACGAAGCGATTGTTGTAGTGGAGACCGCGGGCAGACAAGAGAAGTAGAGGAAGACCGCCTACACGCTGGACAGACGACATAAAAAGAATATCCAGTAACTGGGTTCGGACAGCACAGAACAGAAGAGATTGGTATAGAATGGGAGAGACCTATGTCCAACAATGGACGCAAAGGGTTGCGTGATGATGATGATGATGATGATGATGTATTATATTGTCAGAATCTGTGGATACATACATTATAATGAAATGCACCCACTCAACGTACCTTGAATTTTAGCGAATTGAGAAAACCAAATATTAAAAAAAAAGCACTGACGTGAAGTCAGGAGCTTTTACACGCATGTTCTATAGGACGTTTATTGTACAGTCTTGATTTTAAAATTAGCGTAACTCCAAAACCGTTTGTCTGATTATGCCTATAACTCAAATGTCACATTCGGATGCGAAACCTTCCCTAAAAATTTCAACTCCCTATCTCTTTCTATTCTCAAGTTATTGTGATATAGATAATAATTTTGCATATATGTTCATCATATCCTGAAAATTTCAAGCCGCTATCTTTTTCTGTTCTCAAGTTAACGTGAGATGAATAATATTTTTTAATATTTTTTTTAGAATTTTCTAATGATACGAACCTTACAAAATTGCACATTAGTGTCCATGTTTACTTTCTACAACCCCTCACCAAGTTTCAATTCGATCCGATTGGTAACGGTTGATAAAAAATTAGTACTCGGAAACCATTAGGCCGATTATGCCCATTAATGAACTTGTCCGTCGCATTGGGACGCGCCAGCTACCCAAAATATTTCAATTCGATATTTCGTTCCGTTCTCAAGTTATCGTTGCAACGGTGGCCGGCCAGCGGACAGAATCAAATTTGACCCCAGATTCTTCATCAGGCAGGCGAACCTAATCGTTGAGTCCATTTTCGGCAAAAAATTCTAAAGTTACAGACATTTGGGCAAAATGATAACGCGACGTTACCCAGAACATACGCGTAAAAACAATATTTTAGTGAAATATGATATCTACGGTACCTGGCACGTCGCCAGTCTTTCTTCAGGAGAAATGGCTTCCCGAAATTGAGTATTTTGCCTTTCAATCTCTGGCCTCAAAAGTTGCAGCAATTTGAAGAACATTTCTGGCGACATCCTGAAGTACCTGAAGAATTTATTTTCGTCCCTCAGGAGATCATCAAATAGATGATGAAATTCTCCAAGCTCCTTTCTTTTTGTATTAATTTCATGAACCCATATCCTTTTCCTCTTTCTCCTCACTGCTTCCTCTTCTTCAGCTTCCCATGCAGCAGCAAACACGAACAAGTCCTCGTCGTCAGAAGACATACCTCATGTGATACGCATATATCGACTGCCAAGTGAGAACTGTCCTGAAAATTTTTCCGACCTGACCGACCGCCCCACAGTGGACGGAGATATATATTTCCGCCCCGCGCCGCGCCGCGCCGCGCCGCGCCGCGTTTCCGACCTAGTGGACGGCAGCTTTACAGGCACGTGGAAACGGACTCAAACGATCACTTCCGAACGAAATAAATTACTGACTCGAAATTTGTAGGGTTTATTATTGAAAATTCTGATGAGGATGTCCAATTCGTGAATGGGCGAAATCTGATTATTGTATATCAAAAAATCCTTCATCTGCATCTTCATTGAAGTTTAAATCGTTTAATTAGATGTGAAATAACGAATCGAATTTTTATGCTGAATTTAGATAGGGGTCCATTTGAAATGATCGAAAATAGGATTCGGTTGCGTCTAACTGTAGGAGGCTCAGATGGGAGGTTGTAGGCTTACGGTGCAGGGTCGCCTTTAAAAAATTCAAAGCGTACAAATTGGTTTGTACATTTTCGACGGATAAATATCATCAAAGGTCAAGAACGAAATGTCAAATTTTGAGATTTTATTTTCGATTTTACTCATATTGGCGCCCTTGTTCCTCAGAACAGAGTGCTTCTCAATTTGCCCAAATGTCTGTAATATTTGAAGTTTTGGCTGAAAATGGTCTTGAACGATTTGGTTTGACTCACTGATCAAGAATCCGTGGTCGAAATCGATTCTGTCCGGCCGGCCGTCCGTCCGGTCGTTAACACGATAACTCTCGAACAGAATGAGCTAGACAGTTGAAATTTTCAGAGTAGGTTTGAGGGATAAATATCTCAGTTCTAAGTTCGTTATTGAGCAAAATCGGTCTAAGAGTTTCGGAGTAATGAAAAAAATATTTTTTTTACATTACAACTTTTGAATTCAAATTTTTTTAAGATGCAGTTTCATCATAAGAATACATTGTTATCATTCTCAACTCTGATAAGCTAATACTTTCGGAGATATGATGTTTCAAAGTTTGAATAATACATCGTGAGTTCTATGTATTCACAGAATGTGAACACAGAATCTGTCTGTGATCACTATTCAAAAATGTCATCTTTTCTAGCTATAAGAGATAGTCAAATCATAGTTGCTATTTTCTCTTGGAAAACAAAACTTCGATTCTTGAATTTGTGATTATATCAAGACTGATTTGATGTAGTTCATGGAGGCAATAGGAAAGAAGAACATAATGGAATCATCAAAAGAAATTAGTGTTCGTTGACCACTGAGGTTAATATTACCTTTTACTTCCTTAAGTAGTGAGACATGTTCCTATATACAGTATTTTCATAATGTTGCTAGCAAAAAAATACTGAAATATGGATCTACATTTGTGTATCAATCATTTTTTCTTGCGTTAAGGTTCATAATACAGAAAAGAATGGGTTAGTGGTATGAACTATTAAATTTTAAATTATGAAAAGAGGATAGTATTTTATTAATATATTTTGAACTATTAAAATAATTTGTTCGTAATCCACTACCTACTCAAATATCAGGAATAAATGGACAATCTGCTATGATAGTATCCAGCCTTGCTCTAGACATTTCGATGATACTTTCCTTAGGTATTTCGATTTGTGAAAACTATGCACCGAGTGTAAGTTGCAACAACCCATTCCACGAGGTTGAATCATTGCAGATTGCTCATTTAATCTTGATAAATAAATTTAATGACAATTTTTGAAGCATTAATGTATTGAAGCATTGTAGATTGCTCCTTTTTTTATAAGATAATTTTTGAATTATTTTATTTAAACGACACTTTTTCTAAATTTGATTTCTTTTATGATGCATTTCTATCATAGGAATCCATTAATATAATTCCCAACTCTGAGAAACCAATACTTTCGGAGATATAATTTGTCTGTTTGAACAAGAGCGCCAAAAAGCTCCTATCCACAGGGCTTGAACCGATTTTTATAGTTATAAATAAGAACAATGACAGCTCCACAAATTTGGATCAAATATTTATAGTTAAAAGACACACGGAAAAATCTTCGTCGATTTTAACCAAATATCAACAAATATTCCCACGTTATCGCTTAGTGTCCCTGCAAAAAGGAAGTGCCATTCCTCTGAACAAGTGCGGATCGTGAATTTGTGGGGCCCTGGGCTAATACTACTTAGGGGCCCTCAAAAAACTGTATTCTTGAGTGATGTAGGTGTACTGTATCGGACACAATAAAATATTTTATTTATTTAATATGACTTGCGTACGCATGTAAATTATAAAATTAACAAGTAAAGAGCGTTCCTGCTAATCGGGTCCTTCATGAATGGCTTCGTATAATAAATATACTTATGCATATATTTCACAAATCAAATAGACCCCAGGGGGTTCATTGATCTGCCGAGAAAGCAAGAGCAGACGCGTTTCTGGCTTCTTGGCCTTCATCAGTACCCTGTAGCTTTCCCAACAAATTCAACTAAACTGACCCGCGTTAAGCCTCTCAGAGCCGGCTTGGTCGATCATTATAATCGCCCACGCCACCTATGAGACGAAACACGGAAATCAGCCTCTCCCCACCAGTGAATATTTGAAGCGTGAAATCATATGCCACCATCCACTCGATATTTAATCAAGAACGAGGCCCGCAGAGCTCAGGCCTCAGACAGTATCTTCTCAATGGCCATGAACGCTGTTTAGCGTTTTCAAAAATAATAATGAAAAATGGCGATACCGTTGTTAAAAAATCAACAAGTAAAGAGCGTTCCTGCTAATCGGGTCCTTCATTTCATTATTATTTTTGAAAACGCTAAACAGCGTTCATGGCCATTGAGAAGATACTGTCTGAGCCACAGAATATACCTTAGAAGAAGTGCAAGCTCCAAACAAATTGTATGGCAACAAAAAATAGCGCACCCTGGTGTCCGGGTGCTGTATTATTTGTTTGGCGCGAAATTTGAACACTAAAATAGGCGGGTAATTTGAACCACTCTTCCATGTTTCTAGATTATTCTTTATGAATTTGAATAATTCGTATCAATTTAAATTTTACCATTCAAAGCTCATTATTTTGAATGGTAAAATTCAATTGATAACTTTCATTAAGACCATTGATTGAAAAAAAATGAATACAAACACAAATTCTTATTATGCTTTATTGCAAATTTGAACATAAATAAACAAAATAATTTACATATTCTTTTACAAATTAATAGTGTATTACTTAAAAATTTGAATAACAATGCTCTAACAAATTATAAATTTAAATAGATTTTCCCTAATGTATAATAGGTACTTTATAAACGAAAACCAGATATCAAGAAATACACAAATTATAAATGTTCATCGCTATCAAGTTTCGAAATGAATAATACATGTAACCTATTCAAAAATGATTACAGACACAAACTGTATGTTTTATTATGAAATAAAAGATAAATAAGCAACCAAGAATTCATTGGTTATTGTATAATGTGGTAAGAAATAATTTTATTCTTTGATAATTGAATTTGAATGTGAATTGATTGAGAGTTCTTCAGAAAGTTTTTGAACATTCAAGGAGCTACATCATGGTTCCAAGAATGATTTATTGCAAACTGAAGTAAAAAATGTATGAGGTGATGCATGCTTAACGAGTTTACTTGTTCTGCTATTAACAAAATCAGTATCATTGAAATGATCCTCACATAAATAATGAAATTTGAGCAAATGATGGAATCTTTAATCTAACAAATGTTCCTCCTTTTAGAAAGCTAAATTTCTTCCTGCAGCAATTTGAAAAACTGTTTTCCTCATCCTACAAAATATCCATTCTAGCAATCTGGATACTTACAAGAACAAACCTGTCTCGGAGTCGACATATTAATTTCAATAATTAAAGGTGATTATGAAAAAAGCTTAGCTGTTCAACTAGAATGCTGCTACCCCAACGTCTATGTTATTTGTTGCTTCGATTCCTCTCTTCCCTGGCAACAATTTCTGTAAAGATGTATGATGTTTAAAATGAATGTGCGGACAATTTCAGTGCAAATTTATACTTACATGAATACTTTTCTTCAAAAATCAGTAAATGCACCGAGCACCTGAAGTGTCGCCTCCATTTCTCGGCTTCCCTGGCCTGGACACGATTTCTAAACAGCTGTGAAGATGTATGATGGTTTGTAGCTTATAATAATGAATGTATGAATCGGCATTTTTAGTGCAAATTTATACTTACATCAATAAATAATTCGGAAATCCATAAATATAGCTGGCGGTCGAATTGACTAATGAAAATTGTCAATTATCCAGTATCGTGTCAAACGAAACCACAAGAGCAAATATTTCACACTATTTATCACCTTATTGTGCCTCTAATAAGGATTATATTTGCATCTACTTGCTGTCACAGTCGCGCCTCTGGTGTTCGGGTGCAGAACTACTAGATTGCTTCCAGATTTTGGTCATAGTTATCACTTCTTCTAGGGTATATTCTGTGGTCTGAGCTCTGCGGGCCTCGTTCTTGATTAAATATCGAGTGGATGGTGGCATATGATTTCACGCTTCAAATATTCACTGGTGGGGAGAGGCTGATTTCCGTGTTTCGTCTCATAGGTGGCGTGGGCGATTATAATGATCGACCAAGCCGGCTCTGAGAGGCTTAACCCGGGTCAGTTTAGTTGAATTTGTTGGGAAAGCTACAGGGTACTGATGAAGGCCAAGAAGCCAGAAACGCGTCTGCTCTTGCTTTCTCGGCAGATCAATGAACCCCCTGGGGTCTATTTGAATTGTGAAATATATGCATAAGTATATTTATTATACGAAGCCATTCATGAAGGACCCGATTAGCAGGAACGCTCTTTACTTGTTGATTTTTTAACAACGATATCGCCATTTTTCATTATCATTATTAATTATAAAATTACCTTTCGGCATTTTTGTGCTGCATAATCCTAAATATACTCATCACATAGTAATTCCTATAAATTACAATTTATTATTATTATTACAAATATCACAGGCCTAGGCCGATAATAATTCAGTCGTTAGTTCGACGTTGTTGTCCTATATTTGTTCTCTACGTAAGATAAAAATAGCGCTCTGCTTCACAGCAACGTTAAAGAAATCTTTGATGTCGTATAACAATTTGGGAAACAATTCCCATCAACAAGTTTCTTTTCTTAAACTAGCATAACAATTTCACAGCAAGAAGGTGTAAGACTCTGGCTCAGACTGTAGTAAGTAAGATTTCAACTGATTACACTCATTCACTAAAAATATTCGTCTACGTCATCTGGATAACAATCAATAATTTTACGTACACTTTCCAGATCTATGCTTTCCATATTCTTGTCTTGCAAATCCATTGAATTTTTTTGCTAGATGTCTCATAGACTAGACTTCTTTTATTTGAATCCATAATCAGCTTCTAACGCAACGTTTAGCGTGTCTCTTAATTTTTTGAGGGCCACATACCTACTGAGATTTTATCTGCGGACTTATCTGGAAATTTTTAAGTTTTGCGTCTTTTGTTCATTTCACTCTACCTAGTCTGTTCCCACAACAGTCCTGTTTTGTAGCTTTTTCTTCGTATTCCTTCAGCTTCTGATCGGATTGGTGTCGTATGTTGTTCACGAACTCTTTTAATGACACAATTAATTTAGTGCCTTCACAAATATCTAAATGAGGGCGTTGTATTTTTGCGTGTATGTTCTGGGGAACATCGCGTTATCATTTTGCCCAAATGTCTGTAATTTTTGGATTTTTTGCCGATAATGGTCTCAAACTACTAGGTTCAACTAACTGATGAAGAATTCGAGATCAAATTTGATTCTGTCCGGCTGGCCGTTGCCACGAATACTTGAGAACAGAAAGACATAGCGACTTTAAATTGTCAAGATAGGTGGTGCTTCCCAATACGACGGACAAGTTCGTTAATGGACATAATCGGCCCAAGGGTTTCCGAGTAATGATTTTGTTTTGAACGATTACTAATCTGATCGCATTGAAACTTGGTGAGTGATTGAAGAATACAAACCTAAGGATGTTTGTGAAATTTTGCGAGAATAGTATCGCTAGAAATTTAAAAAAAAATATATTAAAAAATATTATTTAAGTCACGATAACCTGAGAACGGAAAGAGATAGCGACTTGAAATTCTCAGGTTAGGTTGCGCATCTGAATGCGACATTTTATTTTTTTCTAGGCATAATCGATCAAACGGTTTTGGAGTTATACCCATCTGATATTTGGTTGTTATTGCCTCAATAACTCGAGAAATTCAAAACCGAATCAATTTAAATATATGGTTATTAGTTGTAGAATGCCAAGGCGAAAATTCTTGCGGAATTTCGTGAGGTTCGAATAACTAGAATTTTTTTGAAAAATCTTTGAAATAAATTCTATATATCAGAAACTATTCGTCCGACATAGCTGAGCCTTCAGAACCTAACTCTACTACCAAGTTCCAAGTTTGTACACGATCGGATCTATATTGCTGGAGATCCGGGCAGCCTTGTGTGAGTTCAGTAGCTGGATGGGTGACCGTTGCCTCGATAACTCTCGAACGAAAGGAGATAGGGACTTTTCAGGGTAGGTTGCGCATCTGAATGTGAGAGTTAAGTTGGCTGTAATCGGACCAATGGTTTCGAAGTTATACCCACCTGGAATATTATTTCTTCGATAACTCAAAAAATATATACTCGATCGAATTGAAGCTAGCTGACTAGTTGTAGAATATCGATTTGTCCGTAGTCCTGAGAACGGACAATAGAACCCACCATGGTGAATTCGATTAAGACTGTTCAATATAGGAGAATGGACAATAGAACATACGCTCAAAATCTCCTGACTTCACGCCAGGGCTTGTTTGATTTTTATTAACTAAATTCAATCTCTGCAAAATTTCTTCCCGAAAAATAATTAGAATTGCACTTTCTCATTTTCGCGGAAAATTTTCATATCATCATAATTATTTTTTATAGATTTGACGGCATCATAGTGACAATACTATCTGGTCTGACTTAAGCTCTTTACGATTCTTACAAAATTACACATACATCTTTTAAGTTTGTAATCCACAATTACACACAAAGTATCAATTCGATCGGATCTGTATAGGTTGAAAACTAGATCATTACTCGGAAAGCATTGGGCCGGTTATGCCCATTAACGAACTTGTCCGTCGTACATATTGGGGCGCGCCACCTACCCTGAAAATGTTCAAGTCGCTATCACTTTCCGTTCTCAAGTTATCGTGCCAACAGTCGACCGGCCGGACAGAATCAAATTTGATGTCGAATTCTTCATCAGGGAGTTGAACCCCTGAACATTTGAGATAATTTTCTGATAAAAACGAAAATTACAGACATTTGGGTAAAATGATATCAGTGAGCTGTCAGCGTGTTACTTTGGCGATGAGAAGTCTCCTTAGGTAGTAATAGACCATATAGACAAGAAAACAAGCGACGGGGAATTCCCTGTTCTATTTGATAGACGCGCACACGGTTTGATTTATTTCAGATTTGCCAACCTTGTGATTGGAATTTATTTTTAATTTTAGATATTTATATTAGATATGTTCTTTACAATTTCTATTATTTTCAATGTGGCCGGTGGGCCCCTTGTATCCACGGGGCCCTGGGCCGGAGCCCATAATGCCCATACGTAGATCCGCCCCTGCCTCTGAATAGCACATATCTGCCCTCAGATATGTACCGGTTTCATGTTTGTTACCAATCATGCGTAACTTAGCCACTGAATGACAAACGAGGGAGGTCTAGGAAACTCAAGCGAAGTAGTTGAAATAAAATCTTACAAGCGCTACGTCGGAAGATCCTAACGAACTCCAATTCTCTGTGATAAGGTAACCTTGAGCGATGTTTAAAGGCAATCATTCTTTTGTCGCGTTAAACATCGCTCAAGGATTCTGTTTCACAGAGAGTTGGGGTTAGTAAAGATCTTCCTAGGTTTGTCATTCAGTGGCTAAGTTCGCTGGTGATTGGTAACAACCATGAAACCGGTACGTATCTGCCTTGAATGTCACTTCGTCATTGGGGGACACTGAGTGATGACGAGGCTAGCCCGGATCTCGAGGGAATACTTGTTGATGGTTAAAATTTTACACAGCTGCGCACTTTTGAAAACTCAAATTGAACGATCTTTAGTTTGCAAATGCTCAGAGCTGGCCGGCCTAAGAAATTTACTTATGGGTGGGCCAGTTCTAAATCCTCACGACGGGATAGCCCAGGCTTTTAGGATGTCATCAGGTATGTTAACTCCTTTGACAATGTTTAGTTTTGATTGATAAAGTAGGGTAATTGTATATCGTATAGCTTATTGCAGGTCTGAAGGGCTGAACCAAGCCTTACGTTACGACCCCGTTCTAATAATAATAATCGTATTGGAATAGTTAATCTGTATCTATAGCTCATAATGTCAATCCACTCCAAGTACTTTGAGAGTCTGACCAATCTTTACTTTCGATTATAGGACATATTTTCCAAATTCTCTATTATTCTTTCCGAAGTCACCCCTTCACGCTATTTATTCATCCCTTATTCCCACCCTGTGATTTTCATGGGAACTTTTTTACCACTTTCCACCTGCACCCGGGAACGTATAGAGCTCAGCAAGCGAGCGACTCTAATGATGATTACACAGGCACCCGATGAATTTTTCATCAGTGACTTCTAACGTCAAATACTATTGGTCTGTTGCTGGCTTCTGGTAGTCTCTAATTATCAATAAATATCGAAATGTCGTTTCCGCTTAAATATTCATAAGTGACCTGACAAAACGTCAGCCAGAGTCCGATATTATCGCTGGTTTCGCGGTGTCGAATAGAAACAAGTTTCACGATTCATCGATGTTCTCATTATGACACATGGAACAATACATATTTAATCATCGTCACGAGTATTTATGGGATAAAATATATCAAAAAATAATTAAAATAAAAATAATCTCTTGCGGGATGCCCTGTTGTACTCAATCCCCTCTTCATTACCATTGAATTAGTACATATGTGTACTATTAGGTAGGCGTCGATATTCAAATATATTTTTGGCGCTCTTGTTCCTCGGAACAGAGTGCTTATCAATTTGCCCAAATGTCTGTAATTTTTGAATTTTTGGCTGAAAATGGTCTCAAACGATTAGGTTCGACCCACTGATCAAGAATCCGTGTTCAAAATCGATTCTGTCCGGCCGGCCGGCCGGCCGTCCGTCCGTTAGCACGATAATTCTCGAACGAAAGGAGTTAGAGGATTGAAATTTGCAGGGTAGGTTTGGAGCGTAAGGCTTGTTTCACATGCATACGGTTCCATTCGGTTCGGTTCGTTTTCGGTTTCAACCGAAAACGAATGAAGGCCTTTCACACTTATACGGTTCATATTAGGTTTGATGTTATCTTCCGACACGGGCTCACAATTCCAATTTTTCCGCGACGTCAGATTCATCAAAGCCATTCAAAATTGAACACATACATCTTTGAATGCATCCTACGTCTTTAATTCATCTTTATATTTTTCGGTATTTTGTCCCGCAGCACTGGTTTAGATTTACAGCAGAAATCAGTCGATCCACATTTGGAAAACCATCATTTTCTCATGAATACTGAGATAGCAACAATATCCTGAAAATATGTATGTTTATATTTCTATATTTGAACAATTCGGGAAAGATATCTGCTCGATTTGAGGTTAAAACCACAGAACGAGACAGAAAACATATGTAAATATTTATTACTTTATGCTTAAAACCGAAACTAAACCGTATTTGTGTGAACGCCCCGGTTGATCTGTATTCCCTACACACGAATCCAAACCTGATAGAAACCTATTCGTGTCGAGGGAGTATTCGGTGCTGTACGGTTTCTATTCGGTACCGAATCTAAACCGGAGCACCGTTTCACACTTGTCGCCAGCGACCGAATTGAAACCGAAAACGAAACGAACCGAATGGAACCGTATGCATGTGAAACAAGCCTAAATATCTCGGACGAGTTCGTTAACGGGCGAAATCCATCAAGCGGTTTCGGAGTTATGGCCGTTTTTAGTAAAAACATTTATTATGAATATTTCCGAAACCGACCACTGGATCTATCTGAAATTTAGCATCAAATTGTAAAATCATGACCTTTATACGCATGTGAAGTTGTATTGATCGGGTTACCGTAGTGTGTAAAAAAAAATTTTGAAAATTTTGAAATTTTGTTTCTACAATAACTCTCGAACGGAATGAGCTAGGTCGTTGAAATTTTCAGAGTAGGTTAGAGAGATAAAAATCTCAGTTAATTTCATTATTGGGCAGAATAGGCCAGATGGTTTCTTAACACACAAATTTCAAATTCCATTTTTTTTTTAAATGTAGTTTCACCATAAAAATCCATTGATATCATTTTCAACTCCAACAGGCTAATACTTTCGGAGATATGATTTTTCGAAATAACAATAATGAATCGTAATTCTAGGTTTTCACAGAATGCTATAATTATTCTATCCATGATTTATTATATGATCTGTGTTCATACTCGTACATGTCATCCTGTTCTATAAGAGAGAATCAAATTAATTTCAGCTATTTTAATTTGATTTCTTCCATGGTGCAGTTCTCATTCTCAGATAGCTCATTTAATGTTGATAAATAATCTATTATTTGAATTGAATTTCCTCTATGATGCAGTTCTATCATAAGAATACATTGATATAATTCCCAACTCTGAGAAACCAATACTTTCGGAGATATAATTTGTCTGTTTGAACAAGAGCGCCAGAAAGCTCCTGTACACAGGGCTTGTTAAAAATTAATACCTATAAACTATGCACAAAAACTAAGGGATATAAAATAAAATTCCAAATTTTTGGGTGATTTGAACAGGTCCTATTAGGAAAATTAATCACACAGCCAGAAAAGATGAGCCAATTGTAGCCCGAAGTGTCTAGTTTTCATATCTGGCAGTAAGATTATTATAGTCAGTACGATTCCAGAAAATTCTCAAGAAAACAATTGAAAATTTTTGATAGCCTTAAGATCTATGGGCTTCAAACATTTATGTTTCATGATTTTACCACGAATCGTTTTCGGAAATCATCAATTTGATTCAACTAAAAAGCCCGTACGGTGATTTTTCACTGAGTTATCGTAAATCAAAGCAAAAAATTCCTTTTTGATCATACATTTTCCTTTTTCCTTTTCATTTCGAGAGCACTTTTTTGGGCTTTGGCCTGTGTGTTGCTCCTGTATGTCAATAAATAAATAAATAAATAAAATAATGATTGTATAGGAAGTCGAAGGAGGGTTTTGAAATCTGCAAAACATTCTCCCTAAGATACTGTTAACAGCTTTTGATGAAAAATTTTTTTTCGAAGCGATAATTTTTGCAAAAAAACATAAAAATTCGCATTTTTAAGAATCTTTGGGTAACTTGATATAACTTTAGATATAAGGAATGAACGAAGGATATAGTCGGTAATATTTCAACCTTAAAGTGTGCCTGAAAACTTCAAAGTTCTGTAACGCATTACACCACTTTGAAGTTTTTGTCTTAGTGCTCCGAAGCTTTGAATTTATCGTATTCGCCAAAAATCATCGTAATAAGTAATTTTTCGGTTCTCATTCATTTTTCCAATAAAACGATTTTTTTTTGCGATAGTCCTCATTTCTCCGATAAAAAAGATTAATTGTTGAAAAAATCTGAAATTTTTTTTTATTTCAATTTGGCAGATAATTGTTGACGGGGGAAGTTGGTCAGCTCCGAGAAAAACTGTTTTGAATAGTAAAGAAAGCTTAAGTCAAGGATTCAGTCTTGGAATAATACAAGAAAATTTTCGTTTGAACAAAAGCAGGAATCTGTTGGTGGGGTAGGTGTATCGTTTTTGCAATTAAATTTTGATTGATATTTAAAACTAATGCATTAGTTACGGTCGAAATGATAATAATGAACCATTTTGAAGACGCTGAGAAAAACATTTGAAAGAAAAAATAATATTTTTTTCAGGATTTGTATCAAAATCTGAATAACGACGTATAAGGAATGTTTCCACGTTTTCAAAACTCTACTTTGATTTCCTGTACGATCAATATTTCCTCATTTATTGATGATCAAAGTCAATAAAGAATTTTTGCTTTGATTGACGATAATCCCACGCCAAATCATTGTACAAATTGAAGGCCATGAGATTTTCTAAAAAAATCCTGATGGCAGAATTAAAAAAAAAAATATTTTGAAGGCCATAGACCTTTTTAAGAGCAAACAAAATTTTGGAAAAATATTTTTTCGGTGGAACGGTGTATGATAAAAATTTTATGACCAGATCTGAAAACTTGGAACTACAGTTTGTTTCTAGGCGCGCATTTTCTGGGGAACAGATTGCTATGATTTTGCCAAGATGTCTGTTACTTTCGAATTTTTCGTTCGATTCACAGATGAAGAATTCGAGGTCAAATTTGATTCGGTAACGGCCAGCCGTTGCCACGATAACTTGCGAACGGAAAGAGATACCGACATCAACTTTTTACATTTTTAGGGTAGGCGCGGCATTATCGTCCCAACAACGGTTTCAGAGTGCAAATTTTGTTTTCAACCAATACATATCCGATAAAATTGAAACTTGGTAATTAGTTGTAGGATACCCACATAAAGACGTGTGTGATATTTTGTGAGGATCATATCTCCAGAAAATAAAAAAAAAATTATTAAAAAATATTACTTCTATCACGATAATTTGAGAACGGAAAGAGATAACGACTTGAAATTTGTAGGGTAGAACGCGCTTCAAGCCAAACAGTTTTGGAGTTATAACCATCTGAACTTTTGATGTTCTTTACTCAATAACTCAAAAAATACGAAACCGATCCAATTCAAACATAGTAGTTAATTGTAGAATGCTGACACGCAAATTTTTGCAAAATTTCGCTAGGATCGTATGCCTATGACATTTTCAAAAAATCATTGAAAAAAGTTCCATATATCAGAAGCTATTCGTCCGATATCATTGAAATGCGAGAGACTTCAAAACCTAACTTTACAGACAAGTTCCAAATTTGAACACGATCGGATGTTTATTGTTGGAGATCTGAGCAGTCTTGGGTGAGTTCAGTAGCTGGATGGGTGACCGTTGCAACGATAACGTCCGAACGAAATGAGATAGCGACTTGCAAATTTCAGGGTAGGTTGCGAATCCGAGTGGGACAGTTGAGTTTGTTCTTGGACATAATCGGTACAATCGTTTGAGAGTTATACCCACTGGAACATTATTTTCTCGATAACTCAAAAAAACCAGATCAGGTCGAATTGAAACTCGGTAACTAGTTGAGGAATACTGACATAAAGACGTATGCGATATTTCTTTAACACGATAACTCTCGAACGGAATGATCTAGATAGTTGAAATTTTCAGATTAGGTTTGGGAGATAAATATCTCTGTTAAGTTGGTTATTGGGTGGTGTCGAAGTAAGTAAAAAACATTTTTTTTCACATTACAAATTTCAAATTCAATTTTTTCTGTTGAGATGCAGTTTTATCAGAAGAATCCATTGATATCATTCTCAATTCTAACAAACTAATACTTTCGGAAATATGATTTTCAAAAAATCAATAATTAATCGTAATTTTATGATTTCATAGAATGCTCTGATTATAATTTGCTGATGTTTTTTAAATCCCACATATTATAGTCATATAGACCTACGTTTTGAATTTAATTTTTATTATGCAGTTCAAATAAGAATCCATTGATATCATTCCCAACTCTGAGAAACCAATACTTTTGGAGATATTATTTGTTAATGTTCGAATAATTACTCGCCAGTAGTTTGGTAAGAGCGCCAAAGCCCTTGTCCACAGATATTTCCCACATTTTAATATTTGAATAAAGATTATATAATATTGATATAATATAAGTTTTCAGATAGTATGTAAGTTTTCAGATAGTATGTAAGAACATAGAAATATGATATATATACAGGCTGAGTCTTTGACCACTGCATTAATTTCAACCAAATATTCCTCTCATCAAATGAAACACTTTTTTCATTTACCATTTTTCCAGATTCGGCTCAGGTAAAAAGTTACAAGCGTTTAAAGATTTCACAATGTGCTAATACACTCCCGCATATAAATTATCTATGACATTATTGGCGGACGAGAATAAGGAATGGTAACGTGGTTTACGGCTTGATTCGGGATTCCAACGCTCAGGGACGGATCCATAAAAGTAGTGAAATTTCTGGAGTTTTTCATTTTAAAACATTCAATGAAGAATATCTCGAAAACGGTGCGTTTAAGGAGAAATGATGAAGAATAATTTAATGTTCTAAAACGATGGAATATTCTTGAAATGACTCAAGAAAAACTTTATATGCTTTCTTTATGCTGATTTCGTTTAGTTTTATGAATCCACGAGTCCATAACTAGAAAACCAGTAGAAGTAGAAAATAACTAATATTTGGAAAATATGTATCATAGTTATAGGGAACTTTACGACAACATTCATTTTATTCGAAAAAAGGATGTCAAAGCTACAAAATAAAAAGTGATTTTTTTTCAAAATTTCAACAGCCTGTATCTTTTTACCTGAGCTGAATTTGGAAAAATGTTAAATGAAAAAAGTGTTTCATTTGATGAGAGGAATCTTTGGTTAAAATTAATGCAGTGGTCAAATACTCACCCTGTATAGGCTGTTGCTCAACAAAGTGAAATGAAAATAAAAATATACAAATATGGACTTACTTTTTCTGAACTAGTTGTAGCTCAGAATTAATACAATGTACCTAAACGCATACCAAATTTTATTGCAATCGTCATCCACTACGAAAATTTCGCCATAGATAATTTAGGCCAAAAAATCGAAGATGCAAACCTTTAAATCTTTATTAGGGGCAGTTTCGAACTTTTCCATACGTGACCAATTACCCTTTGAAATATGTAGGTATAATCATATCTCCCTTGGGTAACCTTATCGTCCAAAACTGCAATGGGTTATTTTTTATTTCTTTCGAAATGATATGAGTTCTGTAACTACGAAAACACTCTGTAAAAGTAGAAGTTTTGTTTTGTACCTACGGAGTCAACTATATTCAATGTGGAAAATAAGAAATTCGAAACCTTCTTCTGGTTTACAACACTACCAACAAAATAATTTAATAGTGTATGATTTTTTGCCAACAATATAGTCACTATATGGGAGCACCTCAATTTTCCTTGTGTGCCTGAAGGCTCGTCAATATGCATACTCATTCGTGAAAGGGGGCGAAAGTGTCAAATGTCAACCGCATTAGTATTTGATATGTCGAAGTGTTTTCGATGGAACAACAAAATAAACAAGAGAGGGATGATATTTACTTCACATGTTCCGGTTCGCAGATCAATCGCTCATATAAAATTTGATATTGAGGGAGGCGAATCCATGCAAGGTCGAAAATGCCAAGATGAACTGAGTAACTTTTGATATGAGTCTTTGTATTAATTACAAATAGCAATATTATACTGTCTGGAAAATCCAAATAGAATAAATTCATTATTTCGGTTACTGTATATATTTATAGAACATCCCGAAGAACGTCAAATTTAAATTATAAATGTACATTCTTTAACCTGCTCCCTAACCCCAACCCCTAATTTTTAAAATGATAAGTATTTGCTCGTGATATATCGTTTAGGTCTCTTCATTCTCTATTAAAAAATGTTATTATTTTTAAGTTTATGCCAAAAATTAACAAACAAAATTTCTTAAAAAGTACTGACGTGAAGTCAGGAGCTTTTGCGCGCATGTTCTTTAGTCTCTTCAAGCTTCACACCGGGACCATTTTCGGCTATAATTTCGCAGAATATATACAGACATTAAGACAAAATATAAGCACTCTGGTACACAGAGAAAACACTGTACTATTTGCAATGATAGCCTTATAATTGAAAACACTCACATTTCATTAATCGGAATAAATGTTCAACCAACAAAAAATAATTGCGGTGATCAATGTTGTATATTTCATTCAAATTTAGGCTTATCATCAAATTTGAAACAGTGCAATAGTTATGTGAAATGCAGCCTATCATTACCACAATGAATGAGGGAGTATTGAAAACCATCAAAGTAGTAATATTCTTCTAAATATATATGAATTTACCTAGAAATTAAGCTATATTTGAAAGAAATATCTCTTATCATATTGATTCAAATATACATTTTTAAAAATGTTACTTGATTACAAGATATTTTATTTTCAGTGGAATATTCATATCTTTGAATGTACAATAGTATAATGATGGTTTCAATAGTGTCACAATTCCCGCCAAAAAGTAACTACCATTGTTGAAAATTGTACGGTATTTAACTCAATCAGTACTATTGTTGATCCTTTCTTTACATTTACCCGAAATGTGCCTACTACGCAGATTCGAAACCATATGATGGCTGTACATACAAGTAAGTAATAAGTATACGACAAACGACAACTGTAGGCGCCATTGACACACGGTGAATGACGTTAATTTTTTGTGTTCTGTTCTGTGTAATACTAATTCGATTGGCGAGGAAGAACTTTTATGATCGTGGAATCTGAAATCCTTAGTACCTATTTTTACTGGTAAGTACAACTTTGCTCAAATTATTGGAATCATAGGAATATGGGATAATGACAATTTAAAATGGTTGGTTCCTTTATGCATATGGAAAAAATAATAATGTCCGCAGTCACTTTTATAGGCAGAATGTGATTCTCATATTTTTTCATACTCTCTTAACCCTTCAATAACAAGAATCCTGTCTATAATGTCCAAATGACTTCAAATTATCAGATGTCAGTTGGAGCTATTGTTTCTCTTTATAAGTGAGATTATGAATTATGTATCAAAATAAGAAATTAGTTCACATCTACCTTTTATTATCAGAAACTAATTTCGTGTTGTCATCTCCAAAATTTATTTCGTGACTAAAAAAATAGTGTTTATTATTTATTAGTACTTTTCCTGTCAATCCATTGGTACCGATAACTTGATAGGCATTTGACTATAATCAGGACCATTTACAACTTTTTTTTATTTATTTTCAGACTCAGAATAAGCACTATATAAAATGCTTATCTGCGAAGGAGGATTTCTCCAAAACTCTAGAATACTTCATCAGTGATTTGGAAGCATAGTGGATGTGGTATCATAAAACATATTCTTGTAGATCATTAAAACTCAAATTTTAGTTATTTGATTTGTGAACATCAGGATGTAGACATGTAAATAAATTACAAAAGAATATAGATCTCATATAGTGCAGTATATTTGTTTAAAATTATTAGAAAAAATTATTTGTCATCTCATAGTTATTGCACCTTAAACATATGATTTTAGTCGCCTTTCCAAAATTACATTGAACCTCATTGATAATTCTAGTTTTGTCTAAATAATAAATTTCCAGAAAATATTTTGAAAAATAAAAATTTATCAGAAAGTGACACGTAAGTTTATCGACATTGTGCCCAACCAGAATAAGGAACCCACATGTTGATATGTTTCTCCAATAAATTTTCCATTCTTTACATGCGTACACAAGGATGTATTTATCTCTTTATTAATAAGTGCAATTTTATGACAGAATTTTATTTTTATTTTATTGTACTCTATTGACTCTGTATAATATAGAATCCAAAAGACCAAATTGATTATTGATAAAGGTTAGTTCTTTAGATTATAATAAAATATGTTCTGGAACAATCTGTTTTTTTTATTCAATCCCAACAGACACCATATTCAAGTCATCATATAATGTGATTATTTTCGAACCTTTGCTTCATAAAATTGAAGCAAGAGAAAATAAACCATCCTCACTGGGAGGATCTACCACATGTTCACTGAGATTTTAAAAATTATTCCACCAACGATGAATTATTCATCATTGACTAAATAATTAACTCATATTCAAGTGATATGGCTTTTATTTGTGGAATGATTTTTATAGTCTCAGTGAACATGTGTTAGATCCTTTCACTAAAGATGGTTTATTTTCTGTTGCTTCAATTTTATAAAGCATAGGTTCGAAAATAATCACATTATATGATGACTTGAATATAGTGTTAATATAGTATAATACTCATATCCAAACAATGAATTTGAATGAAACTGAGTAAAAGATAGCATCAATGATAAATTCGTTATGGAAATGAATATAGTATATTATTGATATCCAAACAATTAATTTGAATGAAACTGAGTGAGAGATAGAATCAATGATAAATTCATTACGGAAACTACTATAGTACCTATATCATTGAAATCCAAACAGTTACTATAAATATTGAAAAATCCATTGAAATCCAATGAGTTCTTATATTCAAACCAACGATAGTATGTCATTGGCAACCAAATATAATCCTACCATTGAATGAAGTTTTACTCTACTCGTGGAATACGGAATAGAGTATATATAGATGCATAGAATACATGGTGAAGACACTCTCTGACATATTTTCGGCCGAATTGCGGTCTAAATACTGTCAAAATACAAGGATTTTGTTCTACTTCAGTTTTCGCCGATAGATGCCGGCAGTAGAAATTTTATGGATAAAATTATCGACATGTCAAATTAAATTTGACTCTTTGTTTATTCTAGCTTCCTGTGGAAAGTCGTACCTGGTCCTACACTTGCTTAAATTTTGTATTTTGAGTATTTTGTTCAACGTCCTTGTTTTCCGCGCCGAAAGTAAGACAACTATTTGCTGCGTGAACTCTGAACGAGTATCAGAACCATTTTAATCAAATACTATTTTCATTTCGAAAATACTTTTACGTTTTTATGCAAATATAGTTTTTTTAACAATTGTTTATTCTTAACGGATCAGGGGCAGATTTCTAGTATCATGATAGGTATTAATTATAATATTAATAATATTGAAAGATCGCTGATACCGTTAATTATTAATAAATCAACATAGGAGAACGCTAAGACTTGTTGATTTACTATAATCTTGCCAGTTGATGAACATGAACTGTTTTAACAGTTGAAACATAAAGGTATAACTCTATTAATTAATAATTATATTCATTATACAATTCAGTTATATATTGCGAAGGAATGAAATGACATGTTATGAAAACTAACAATATTATTTGTCAACGATGAAAGGACTAGCAGAGAAGAAAGTTCAGAGCAACCCCACACTGTGATTACAAGTTGAAAAGCTTTCCTAAAGCGTCATTCTTTTTGGCGCTCTTATAATATTATTTGTTTCAAGGATATTGTTACACGACAAGAATGGCAACTGGCTTGTGGTGGTATTGAAAAAAATTCTGTATTGTACAATGTATATCAAAATACATAAATTAAATGCTTATATTCTATAATGACATTGGATTTGGATGTGATCTTTTGTAATGGAAAAATAATGATTTCACAGATTTCTTCATTTACAGTTCAATTCAAAATGTTCCAAAGAAACTCCTTTACTGATAAATCCCTTATTTGAACTCATTATGTCTTGGCAAGATAGATGTAGAACTAATGTAGAGGAGCTTTCTCAAATAATCTCTTCTCTTGGGAACTCCTCTTCAACTGGCCCAAGTAAAATATCAAATATTATACTGAAAAAATTTTCGAATCATTTTCTAGACCCTTTAACTTTTATTTTTAATAATATTATTGAAAATGGTGTTTATCCGAATGCTTTCAAGAGAGCCTATGTTGTACCCATCTATAAAGGAGGTCCAAATACTGACATAAATAATTATCGTCCCATATCCTTAACTTCTAGCCTTTCTAAAGTTTGCGAAAAAATTGTTAAAAGGCGTATTACTAAATATTTCGTTGATAATAATTTGTTAAGCCCAAATCAGTTCGGTTTTATCGAGGGCAAATCCACTAGTGATGCAATAATGAAGGTAGTGGGTCAGTTGTATAAAGCAGTTGACGATTGCACTCCAACTATTGCTACCCTGTTAGATTTAACGAAAGCGTTCGATTTGGTGCCACATTTGCGTTTATTAGAGAAGCTAGATAAACAGTTCGGTATTAGGGGTAATGCTTTAAAATTGTTAAAAAGTTATTTAACAGATAGGGAACAGGCAGTCAAAATCAAGGATATTATTAGCGAAGAACGGACTGTTAAAAGAGGAGTGCCCCAAGGTACAGTACTTGGGCCGCTTCTTTTTTTGTGCTACATTAATGACTTTCTTAGCCTTAAAAATATTGGTAAAATTACGGCCTACGCTGATGACACTGTTTTAGTTTTTGAAGATAAAAATTGGGATATACTCAGGAATAAGGTGTCATTTGGTCTTTTCTTAGCTAAGAAATGGATGAACATTAATGGTCTACTTCTTAATGAAGCAAAAACGGTAATAATCCCTTTCGCCAAACGTAAAAAAAGTTTACCTTCATATAATACAATTACTACACATTTCAGTTGTGACTTCTATGTTTCTTCTACGAATGTTTCTACATGCACGTGTAACTCTGGTATTTTACTTTTACAAAATCAGGCTAAATATCTTGGGATAATAATGGATTCCTTTTTAAGTTGGTCTTACCAAATTGATAACTTGTGCAAGAAACTAAGATATTTGGTGTATGTCTTCAGAAATTTATCAAATATTACAGATATAGATTCCTTGAAAATTATCTATTATGGACTTGTAAATTCTATCCTACAGTATGGTTGTCTCGGTTGGGGTGGAGTTTTTGATACTAATCTGAAGCCGCTTGATATTCTACATAGGAAAATAATTAAAATCATATATAAAAAACCATCCGATTTTCCTACGGGAGAGTTGTTTCGGATTAGTTCCTTTTTGAGTATTAGACAGATATATGTTAAGACACTTTTAATAAATTGGTATACGAAAAAAATTTACACATATGCGTTACCTCATAGTTATTTCACAAGAAATTATATCAACAATAGTGCCTATTCTTTTAGAACAAATTCTAGATTGGGGGAGAGATACTTTTTGAATTACATTCATATATTTGTGAATTTAATCGATATCAGTATTAGAAACCTGGAACGTGTTAGTGTTTTTAAAAAACATACTGTTGAATGGATTAAACTTAACTATGATCAAATTAATAATTTATTTTCTCATTAATCAGGAGGAAATTATCATTGTAATTCTCGCTCTGTATTGCTTTTCTGGACCGTTGCCGTTTGGGGGGATTAAAGAATCTTGAGAGAGATTAATAGACTTGCTTTGTTTCGGTGTGTTACATCCTTGGTTTGTGAGTCATTGAATTTGTTATTTTTTGAGCCACACACAAGAATTTCTTCTGTGGCAAGATAAAATATATTAATTGTATGTGTATTTTGGTACCTAATAAAAAATTTTCAATTCAATTTCAATTTCAAGATGAAATTTCTGTTCCAAACAAATGGGGTTTACATATAATGTTCGAACAGATGTCTGATTAATCAAAAAGTGAATTTATTTTTCCATAAACTGCTTCATTATATTCTTTCAATTTGGATTTACGAACTAGCAACGGTGGAAATGGAACTTTGTCGCTTGTCAGTTCTCATTTATTCGCTTGTCAGAATCTTCTGAATCGACTCTAGCGATACCATCGTAAATGAAGTGAAGTAGTACATAAAGTACGTGATTTGACAGTTCTTGGTCCCTTTTTCGGCCGAAAATTTTAACAGGAATTAGCAGGGAGTGTCGGCACCTTGTTATTCTATGCATCTTGGAGTATATCATTGAATTAAAGGGTATCTCTTTGATCACATGTTAGTGTTTTCTCTGTGTACGAGTGCATAAAAAATACGGTACCAGTCAGTGTTTTATCCAGTGGTATTGAACATATTTAAAAATATTAATAATAATTGGACAATCACTCACCATCACGTTTCATATTGACATGAAGGCATTTCTTGAAGCGGCACGCTTGGCATTGATTCCTCCTTGTGACATCAACCACACAGCAACCATTTTCTTTACATATGTATTCCAAATTTCTAGCGAATAATTATTGATTAAATATCGCAGGATATTTACATTCGTACAATCACAACAGTGAATATTAATTCACAAAATAATCCAAAATTTGTTGTGCCATAACACTGCGACTCACCTTCGGATACTGCGTTTGAAGAAGCCCCGACATCCGTCGCAGCTTGCTACCCCGTAGTGTTTTCCTGATGCCTTATCCCCACAAACTTTACATAAACTTTCTGTGTTCGAACACGGGGTGGATTCTTCCATCTGGAAATAGTACAATAGAAAATTTCATCAATTTATTTAATATGATACATCAATATTATGCACATGTAAGTTATAACGAGATTGTGAGATAGGTACTTCTGGAAATCGCCTTGGGATATAGATTTTTTCCACGCTGTTCAGATGAACAGCGTCTCAAACGATTAGTTTCGACTCACTGATGAAGAATCTGAGGTTAAATTGATTCTGTCCGGCCGGCCCGCAGTCAGTCAGCACGATTACGCTTGAACGAAATGAGTTAGATAGTTGACATTTTCAGAGATGGTTTGGAGTCCAAATGTGCCGGCTTAATTCGTTGGCAAAATGGGCAAAAACCACCAAATGATTCCAGAGTTATAGCCATCTGAAATTTTGTTTTACCAGTAACTCGAAAAATACTGATCTAGTCGAATTAAAGCGCGGTAGTTGACAAATTCCGACACGAAGACCAAGAAAGAGATAGCGAGTTCAAATTTTCAGGGTAGGTGGTGCATCTAAATACGACGGACGAATTTACCATGGTAAATTCGATTAAGTGTGTCCAATACAGGAGAACGGACAATATAATTCACCATCCTATTCACGAAATGTTGATAGAGATCTATCCTACGAGATTTATCACGTGATTCACGTGTCAGTGACTCTGGGCAAACTCCGTATGTGAATTGTCGGTTGAAATGTGTTTCTCTACTACTAAATAGTGAGGGAGAAGTGAGATGAGATTTCTTGTAGGAGTTCTCGCATGAGAATACTCATCTCTACGAACGTCGAGTATACGGGGCCTGGGTGGTCAATTCGATTAAGAGTGTCCAATACAGGAGAATGGACAATAGAACATACGCGCAAAAGCTCCTGACTTCACGTCAGTGCTTGAACCAATTTTTTTCGTAATTTTTTTGAAATTTTCTGGGGATAAGCTTCTACCAAGCTTCAATTTGATCGAATGTAGATGTTTTGAGTTATCGAGGAAATAATATTCCAGGTGGGTATAATTCCGAAAACATTGGACCGATTATGCCCGTAAACGAACCTAACTCTCCCATTCGGATACGCAACATACCCTGAAAATTGCAAGTCCCTATCTCTTTTCGTTCGAAAGTTATCGAGGCAACGGTCACCCATCCATCTACTGAATTCACACAAGGCTGCTCGAATCTCCAACAATATATATCCGATCGTGTTCATACTTGGAAATTTGCAGTAGAGTTAGGTTTTAAAGGCTCCCGCAAAATTTGAGCGATGTCGGACGAACAGTTACTGATATATAGAAGTTTCAATGATTTTTTGAAAATTCTCTAGTGATACGATTCTGTCGAAATTTCGCAAAAATGTTTGCGTTGGCATTCTACAACTAATAACCATTGTTTGAATTTCATCGGTTTTGTACTTTTCGAGTTATTGAGGAAATAACAACCAAATTTCAGATGGGTATAACTCCAAAACCGTTTGGCCGATTATACCTATAAACAAACTCAAATGTCACTTTTAGTTGCACAATCTAACCTGAAAATTCCAAGTCGCTATCTCTTTCTGTTCTCAGATTATCGTGACATATAAAATATTTTTCAATAATTTTTTTTTAATTTTCTAGTGATACGATTCTCACAAAATTTCACAAACTACTTACAATGTTTGAATTCGATCGGATTTATATTGGTTGAAAACAATATCATTACTCGGAAACCATTGGGCCCATTATGTCCATTAACGAACTTGTCCGTTATATCGGGATGCGCCACCTACCCTGAAAATTTCAAGTCGCTAGCTCTTTCCGTTCTTAAGTTATCGTGGCAACAGCCGGCCGGACAGATTCAAATTTAACCTTGAATTCTTCATCGGGGAGTCGAATCCAATCGTTTGAGACCATTTTCGGCAAAACATTCGAAAATTACAGACATTTGGGCAAAATGATCACGCGATGTTCCCCAGAACATACGCGCAAAAAATGTTTTATTTGATGAGAGGAATCTATGGTTAAAATTGTACTCATCCTTTATTTTATGATTTGACGGTTATGATTTTATGAGTTATAAGAATACATGAGATAAAAAAAATCATAATAATATTAATATAAATAGACAAAGTAGTGGATAATAGATTAGTAACCTAATATCTCTTGATGAAGGAAACACTGTTTCTAGAACGTCGGACACCAAAAGAGAGTCAGAGTTTAGTCACCGTTTAGTTAAGTCCATAAGTTTCCTACAATATGTGCTATTTACACTAGGCCTATAGTCGAGCCAATCCACTAAGCTAAGACGTCACCGGAAGATTTAAATGGGACAATCCAATGCAGTGGATTGTCTTTACAACACGAGGCCAATATTGGATTGGTTTAGTGGATTGTCTATTGGCTATTGGCTTCCTGTAAATTACTCATAATATCCAATGTGCAACGTATTCTCATGTCACACATGCCAACTTAAATTACCCGCATGATAGGCACTGACACCTGAGTATCATTTTACAAACATTTCAGAAAGACAAATTGGTTCAAGCCCTGTGGACAGGAGCTTTTTGGCGCTCTTGTTCAAACAGACAAATTATATCTCCGAAAGTATTGGTTTCTCTGAGTTGGGAATTATATCAATGGATTCCTATGATAGAACTGCATCATGAAAGAAATTAAATTTTAAAAAAGTTTCGTTCAAAAATTGTCATTAAATTTATTTATCAAGATTAAATGAGCAAAAATATGCAATGATTCAACCTAGTGGAATGGGTTCTTGCAACTTACACTCGGTGCATAGTTTTCACAACTCAAAATACCTAAGGAAAATATCATCGAAATGTCTAGAGCAAGGCTGGAGACAATCATAGCAGATTGTCCATTTATTCCTGATATTTGAGTAGGTAGTGGATTAGGAACAAATTATTTTAATAGTTCAAAATATATTAATAAAATACTATCCTCTTTTCATAATTTAAAATTTAATACGTCATACCACTAACACATTCTTTTCTGTATTATGAACCTTAACTCAAGAAAAAAATGTTTGATACACAAATGTAGATCCATATTTCAGTATTTTTTTGCTACCAACATTATGAAAATACTCTATATAGGAACATGTCTCACTACTGAAGGAAGTAAAAGGTAACATTAACCTCAGTGGTCAACGAACAGTAATTTCTTTTGATGATTACATTAAGTTCTTCTTTCCTATTGCCTGCATAAACTACATCAAAACAGTCTTGTATATATTCACAAATTCAAGAATCGAATACTTACTTTCCAAGAGAACTACGAATTGACAATCTGTAATAGCTAGAAAAGATGACATTTCTGAATAGTGAACACGGACAGATTCTGTGTTCACATTCTGTGAATACATAGAACTGAAAATTATTATTGAAACTTTGAAACATCATATCTCCGGAAGTATTAGCTTGTTAGAGTTGAAAATGATAACAATGGATTCTTATGACAAAAAAATTCGAATTCAAAAGTTGTAATATAAAAAATTATATTTTTTTTTCGTTACTCCGAAACTATTAGACCGATTTTGCCCAATAAAGAACTCAACCGAGATATTTATCCCTCATACCTACTCTGAAAATTTCAATTGTCTAGCTTATTCCGTTCAAGAGTTATCGTGTTAACGGACGGCCGGACAGAATCGATTTCGACCACGGATTCTTGATCAGTGAGTCAAACTAAATCGTTCAAGACCAAAAATTCGAAAAGAACAGACATTTGGGCAAATTGATAAGCACTCTGTTAAGAGGAACAATAAGAGCGCCAAAAAATACGGGTTTGAATTACTCTAAAGAGACTGCATTCAGTAGGTTATGTGAAAATAGCGGGATTTAATGGTTTAAGTATTCCAGTATAAAAAAAATGTTATAGGTAGTAATATTGAAAAAACTCCTCTACTTCCACAAATATATCAATCTGCAATCATTCAATTCAAAAAAAGGGAAAGCCCTGTGGACAGGAGCTTTGGCGCTCTTGTTGAAACTTTGACAAATCATATCTCCGAAAGTATTGGTGTCTCAGAGTTGGGAATGATCAATGGATTCTTATAATAAAACAAAATGTGTCTATTCAAAAATAACTTCGAAATTATTGGTTTCTTATATATGAATGATATTAATGATATTAATGGATTCTCATTCAATTTATTTTATGATACACTTCTATCATAATAATCCATTGATATCATTCCCAACTCTGATAAACCAATACTTTCGGAGATATGATTCGTCAAAGTTTGAACAAGAGCGCCAAAGATCCTGCCACACGGCTTTCCCATTTTTAATACCATATTTTCTGACCCCGGTTGTCGCTTTTTCCGATTTTCGTGGCATTCTCCACCAGAAGTAGTTCAAGTAGTTCCAAGTAGTTCAGAAATTAAGAATTTAACAAATATTTTATGTTGAGCGAATGAATATTTAAAAATGAAACTGGAGAGTACACATAAAAGGCATTGAAAATCAATAACTCACCTGCTCAAAACCGCCTTTGTATATTTAATTTTGAATTATTAGGAAGCAACCAACACCCGCTGAAAAATGCACTCAGAAATGGCGCGTAAAACAGAATATTTAACAGATGAGTAGTTATCTTTGATGTGACAAAGTTCATATTGGTATGTTCCATTTTATACAGTATCTTGGACTTGCGTCCAACTCATACATAAAAGTTAGACTTAAGTCCAAGATTACATTTGTGAACACAGATCATACGATAATTCATAAATAAAATATGTAATTAGAGCATTCTGTGAAAACATAGAAGTACGATTAATTATTGAAATTTTGAAAAATCATATTTCCGAAAGTATTAGCTTGTTAGAGTTGAAAATGATATCGAAGGATTCTTATGATAAAACAAAATTTATTTGAAATTTGTAACGTAAAACAATTTTTTTTTTCGTTACTCCGAAACCATTAGACCGATTCTGCCCAATAACGAACTTAACCGAGATATTTATCTCCTAAACCTACTCTGAAAATTTCAACTGCCTAGCTCATTCCGTTCGAAAGATATCGTGTTAACGGAGGGCCGGCCGGACCAGCCGGACAGAATCGATGTTGACCTCGGATTCTTGATTAGTGATTCGAACCAAATCGTTCAAGACCATTTTCATCAAAAAATTCGAAAATTACAGACATTTGGGCGAGTTGATAAGACTCTGTTCCGAGGAACAAGAACGCCAAAAAGTATTGAGGAAATAATATCAGTTAACCCATAGAAGAATGAACTAATCGATTCAAAATAAAAATTATACTTAACGTTTATTCAGGAATTCATAAGGTCTTTCTGAATAGAGTATTGTTAAGGTTATCAAATTGTAATCAGTAGTAACTGGAAATTTATTCGATATCCCATTCACTTGAGGGATAAACATATGGCACATATGAAGAGGGAAACTTGACCAAACCTCCTGTTCCCCTTTGTTCGGAAGTAGATTCTACCGAAATATTCTATATAATATTTACGAAATTTGAAAACTTTCTCAAAGAATAGTTCAGGTGGCCGCTAGGTTTATTAAATAATAAACCAGATGTCGAACATGTTGAAATCAACCCGCTCTAAAATTTTCAGTTTGTGTTCGAAGTATGTAGATTCCCGTATGCCGTACTGGCATTGACATTGATCCTTCAAATTTTTCAGCCCTAGCCAGTCATTTTATATTTGAAATTTAAACAAGCACTGACGTGAAGTCAGGAGCTTTTGCGCGTATGTTCTATTGTCCATTCTCCTGTATTGGACACTCTTCATCGAATTTACCATGGTGAATTCTATTGTCCGTTTGTTATTTATTCACCATGGTAAATTCGATTAAGAGTGTCCAATACAGGAGAATGGACAATAGAACATACGCGCCAAAGCTCCTGACTTCACGTCAGTGCTTGGAGCAATATTTTTCTAAATTAGTCGGTATTTTAGTATCGTAATATACACATATTAAAAATAAGATTTTGTTGATACCGAATCAGTAACAAAAATATCTAAAATGCTTCCCCTGTGAAGTTCCCGTAATGTGACATAAAATGGTTTGACAATAAAATTATTGCTCGGAAACCATCGTGCCGATTATGCCCATTAACGAACTTGTCCGTCGTATCCGTCTATCTCATTCCGTTCTCAAGACATACGTCTTTATGTCGGTATTCTGCAACTAGTTACCAAGTCAATTTGATCGGATCTGTATTGATTATTGATTAAAAACAAAATTTGTACTCGGGAACTGTTGGGCCGATTATGCCCATGAACGAACTTGTCCATCGTATTTAGATGCACCACCTACCCTGAAAATTTCAACTCGCTATATCTTTCTTGACCTTGAATTTTTCATCGGTGAGTTGAACCTAATTGTTTGAGAACATTTTCGGCAAAACATTCGAAAGTGACAGACATTTGGGCAAGTCCATTCTCAAAATCTAAGATAATTATCCGTTTATTCGCTATTACGGGCCGCTGTGGAGTGACATTGTCGTCGATAATAACGAAGCGTTCTCCAAGTATTCCAGCCAATTGTATAATTATTGACTCTACAACAATGTCGCGATATCTTGCATCCGTCATTGTTCCTAATCCTGATTGATCCAACCATGTATGGTCGCCATGACCTACTGAGGCCAGAGCGACCATTGCAACATCAACCTCCTCAGACACAAACTGATCCTTCACCAAAAAGTGTTATAGGCGCCATTAACACATTCAAACCTCACACGTATAAACTAACTCTTCGTTCATCCGGAAAGGCAGTGGTTCCAATTATAATTTTGATTCTACTGAGTGTGTTCTATCGACCACGATATTCAAATGTACGCTACCTCACCATTAAGTAGGGGTGGGTTGCAACACGTCTTCTTTCAAATAAGTCTGGTAACTGTTGCTTTAACAGGCTACCCGTTCAATAAGATTAGAAGATCTAACTCGCTGTTCCTTATGTAGATGGTGCAGGAATACAGATTAAAATGCCGAACATGTTCGGTTCAACTGCAGCAACCTTACCGAACCCAACAACCGCTATTCATATTGAGAGAGGAACCCCTTCCTGGCAATCCGCGGCATTTATGTCAGCGTGTCATCAAATCTGAGGCTCTTTAACTCCACATGGAGGAACAATGAGCCTGAAGGCCTCCGTACAGCCCAAGATAGGCGCCGCAGAAGAAGAAGAAGAGAAGAGCAATACACGTCTTCATACCGTTTGAAAAGAAATCCCCCATTCAATAGCTTTTCTGAAGAAGCTGTTGATTCTTGAAGCTGTGAACGTTCCGGTTTCTTGTTGCAGTCAAGACTAAAGGCAGGTTTATACAGCAAATAAGATAAATAAGAAACAAATTAAAATAAAATAAGAATCAAGGACTAAAAGGATCGGTTTATACAGATGATCTAAAACAAAATAAGAAATAAGAATGAACCAATGAAATCGCAGCTTTTTGACAATTGTATGCAAGTTCTATGAATCTCACTCTTTGAGCATGCGCATTGTCATTTTCCAAACAAAATTACATAAAATATGAAATAAAGATGACAGTTGGTCAACTTTAGTTCTTATTCTTATTTATTATTTTATCTTATTTCGTGTATAAACGCTCTCATAGAAATGTATATGTTCAACTTTCTTATTTTATTTTAATTTGCTTCTTATTTTATTTTATTCGCTGTATAAACCCGCCTTAACAAACGATTTGTTTCACGTGCAAACCTTATAGCGACTTCTTATTCGAATAAGCCGTCTTGGTTCCAACGCACCAGTTGCTCAAGTTGAACTGGTTGCAATAGTATTAAATGCATTATTTGATCACAATTGAATGGCTTCTTGATAATCTAGCAAGAAATGAAGCCGGTAAAAAAATTGTTCAACTAGAACCTTATGACCGTGGAAATACATTTTCTTCTGTTCGCTTTCGAAAGATCGAAAATCAAATAAATTAAGCAATAACGAAAAGTAGTCCCCACAATCAGGTGGGGTTCGATCGTTTTACAATAGTTTTGAATTCCAATTTGATGAGAATAAGAATTAATCCCCTCTACTGTTGGGTGCAGTATTTGTTGGTTTCAATGAAATATTTGAATGGATGATGGATAATATCTGTAATTATCGAATTTTTTGCCGAAAATGGACCCGAATGATTAGGTTCGACTCACTGATGAATTCGAGGTCAAATTTGATTATGTCTGGCCGATCGGCCGACCGTTCCAAGATAACTTGAGAACGGAAAGAGATAGCGACTTGAAATTTTCAGGGTAGGTGGCTTATCTAAATGTGACGAAAGAGTTCGTAAATTGACATAATCGACCCAATGGTTTCCGAGTACTAATTTTGTTTTCAAACAATACACATCCGATCATATTGAAACTTGGTAACTAGTTGTATAATACCAATGCAAAGACGTATGTGAAATTTTGTGAGGATCGTATCACTATAAAATTTCAAAAAAAATCTATTAAAAAATATTATTTATTTCAGGATAACCTTAGAACGGAAAGAGGAAGCCACTCGCAATTTTCAGGGTGGGATGCGCATCCGAATGAGACAATTATGTTCGTTAATGGTCATAATCGGCTGAACGGTTTCGGAGATACCAATCTTAAATTTTGTTGTTATTCATTGAATAACTCAAAATATACAAATCCGATCCAATTAAAACTTGGTTTTTACTTGTAGAATGCCGACCGCTAATTTGTGCGAAATATCGTATCACTAGAAAAAAAAATTGTATTTCAGAAATTATTCCTTATAATCGACAGAAATTCCGCACATACTTTCGAGCCATCATTTTACAATCGAGTACTGAATTCCAGGTCGATCGACTTCGTATGAGGCGCGAATAGACAATGGAACATGCGCGTAAAAGCTCCTGACTCGACGTCAATGTTTTTTAAGAATTTTCATACATACAGTACCTAATGAACTTATCTGTAATAACTCAGAAATACCTCAAAAAATGTGGGAAAACCCTGTGGACAGGAGGTTTGGCGCTCTTGTTCAAACTTTGACCGGTGTTGGGAATGATATTAATGGATTATTTGGATAGAACTGCTTCATAAAAGAAAATAAGTTCAAAAAATCATAAAATTACGATTAATTATTGAAATTTTCATAAATCATATCTCCCAAAGTATCTGTTTGTTAGAGGTGAGAATGATATCAATGGATTTTTACGATTTTGCCCAATAACAGACTTAACCAGGATATTTACCTCCCAAACATACTCTGAAAATTTCAACTGTCTAGCTCATTCCGTTCGAGAGTTATCGTGGCTACAGCCGGACGGACGGCCGGACAGAATGGATTTTGACCACGGATTCTAGATCAGTGGGTCGAACCGAAACGTTTAAGACCATTTTCAGCCAAAAAATCGATTATTAGAGACATTTGGGCAAATTGATAAGCACTCTGTTCCGAGGCACAAGAGCGCCAGAAATGCTGCTACCTTCATCACTCAATCCCTCAGTGGACCAATAGTCTTTAATATCAAAAAATATCAAATGATGAAATATCGATGGAATATGAGAAAAACTTTCCTCTGAAAAATTTTAATATACTTATATTAAAATAGCTATTTAGAGGCAGCGGTGTTTATAGTCGAGTGATTTTATGAGATAACCACATGCATAAACACTTGTGCTTGAAAAAGTGCACGTGATTCCAATTCACACCCCATAATTAAATCATAGCGTGCCATGGATGTCCATAAGGGCCCATACGTTGTTTCTACTCACGGGGCATTGTACAAGTACAACCGCAGCACGAGCCAAATATATTCAGGGCCGTATACAAAATATTTAGGTAGTGGAGGTAACTGATTCGGCACCAGTCAGTTGTTGCTCTGAACGATTTATTTTAGGAATATATTGTTTGTTGGATATAATGGATTAATTGAGTGGTCAATTGGAAAATATAATAAGATTAAACAAAGAAGCACATTAATAATGATAATAATGAATTTGTTATATTACAATTAATCATTAGAAAATAAATTCATATCACATCACAAGGCGTATTGCAAATGGGTTATTCGCCCCCTGTTCTACCATTCAAACCCTATATAAAAATGTGGGGATGCCCTGTGGACAGGAGCTTTGGCGCTCTTGTTCAAACTTTGACAAATCATATCTCCAAAAGTATTGGTTTCTCAGAGTTGGGAATGATATCAATGAATTCTTATAATATAACTGCATCATAAAAGAAACTAAATTAACATTAAATAATGAACTTATCCAAGATATTCATTCCTCAAATCTACTCCGAAAATTATAATATATCAATTGAAATTCAGCCAATATTCCAGATATTTCCATCATCATATGGATTATCCAAGGGCATATAGGGTAGGTGTAATTATAATATCCTATAATTGGTCATTTTGCATTGAATCCTACTTTGTTTGTTAGAACAGAAATACATTTGACATGTCCGTTATAGGTAGATAAGATTACATGTATCAACAGTGAACACAGATAGAACACAGACAGATAGAATTCGCATTTTGAAAACATAGAAGTACGGTGTATTATTGAAATTTTGAAAAATCATATCTCCGAAAGTATCAGCTTATAGAGTTGAAAATGATATCGATGGATTCTTATGATGAAACTGCAGCTTGAAAAAAATTGATTTCGAAATTTGTAATTTAAATTTTTTTTTTAATTCGTTACTCTAAAAACCATGCGGCTGATTTTGTTCAATAACGAACTCAACCGAGATATTTATCTCCCAAACCTACTCTGAAAATTTCAACTGTCTAGCTCATTCCGTTCGGGAGTTATCGTGTTAACGGCGGCCGGACAGAATGGATTTCGACCACGGATTCTTGATCGGTAAGTCAAACCAAATCGTTTAAGACCATTTTCAGCCAAAAATTAAAAAAATTGGGTAAATTGATAAGCACTCTGTTCCGAGGAACAAGAGCGCTAAAAATGAAAAATCAATTGAGAAATGTCTCATCCGCACAAATATGGAGTCATACAATTTTCTTCAAAATTAAAGTCAACAGCAAAAAAAACTCAACCGAAAATGGACTAATCAGAATTTCACAGAATAAATAGGGTTGGGAGAATGGGTTAGACCAGGGCTTCCCAAATTTATTCTTACTGTGACGCTCTTGGGACTTTGCCATTTTTGTACGACGCCCCTAAACTCAGCCCCGAAAAATATTTACCAATTTTAGTACTAGCCTAGTACCTTATACGTTATCAGCTCACTAGACTCGGTCGCATCGACATGTGATGCCCCTGGGCTAACGTCGCGACGCCCCCAGGAGAGCAATAATTTTATCTTTGCGAAATCTAAAGAATTCATTAATTATAATTTAAATGAAGGAATAAACATTGAATTTCGATATCTTGTCGATTTCTAATATAACATTTATAATAATTATACTTATTTCGTTAACTGAGGATCTCGGTTAGGACTAGCGGAGATTGAATGCTTTGTGAATATGGCGGTATACATTCTAACTGACAGCATATTTTCTAAATAATAATGAACTTGAGAATTCAAACCTTCGATATTATTATTGAAAGTTTATTGCAAAAGTACTGGTAATGTGTTAGCAAAACAATCGTCATATTTAATATAAATTGGAATAATATAATCATCTTTCAATTGCATCAAGCAAAGACTGATTCAAGTGAACAAATCGAAGAATTCGTAATTGTTGTTGCTGTTGTTTCCCTTATTTCATTCTGTCGAAGATAAGTTATTGCTGGGTTTGTAGCAAGGATTAATGATTACGGTTCTGCATTCAACCCCTTTTCCGACCCTTGGGACCATTTCGAGGGTGACTGACTTCGTTTAGTGACAGTCCAATGATACCAAAATCGTAACATATTGCGTAATTTGTACCTGCGTTTACCTGTAATTACGACAGAACGATAGGGGACTCCTCTAGTGAACTTTGGCAGGTGTTGGCTTCCTGCTTTTTCTTTTGGCTTTCAGAGAACTTGATTACCAAACAAATAACCACTGTCATGTTAACATGATTCGATATTTTATATATTTGAAATCAGCTCTTCAGTCGATAGTAATATGAACATATCAAATATACAACGATTTCAAGAAGTAATTGTATAGAAATTCTTCAGTGTCCGAACAACAATTCTTGCCGCAGATCTAATAAAATAGAACATGAGTATTAATGCTAGATTTCTTGAAGAAACGTACTCTTGTATAAGATTTATTCTGGATGATGGACATTATCTAAATTTCAACACAATTTGTGAACTATAGTTAACAGTTAAAGGCTGCAGTTCCCAGCGAGAAATGATCCGATCCTGATGATCAGTTCAGCAGGTGGCTCTTGTTTATCGACGTTTTTATGTTTAAGACGAACACAGTCCTGACTTCTGATCGGATTATGGACGATAGAAATTCAAACATAATATAATGCGTGGTTGTGTTCATAAAAATTGTCTTGAATATTTGAGAAAAGCATGTTGAATATTTCCACTTGGAATTTAACCCCAAATACACAACCTTCAGAATTGAGCAGCGAAAAAATAAAAGCAGCCATATTTTATCATTAACCAGGATTGACTTATTATTAATTTTGACTAACGCTATATTAGAATTAGGCCGATGACCATTTTTGGCCTTAAAATACAGACATTTGGGAAAGACGTAGCACGCCATTCCTAATGGAGCAAGTGCGCAAAAATGTTCAACTATTTGGCTGAGTATTTTGTTTGATATTTCGAAACAGCATATCGGATCGAGTCTAATTTTTGCACTTAGATGACATATTGGTGACCTCTTCAAGCGTGCAAAATTTCATGAAAAACAGACCCCTAGGAACCTTAAAAAACGTGTTTTATGAGGTGGAGTGTCCGCTAGTGCCAAATTATAAATAATAGTATGCAATGCCAACCATATTCGACTTCGAAACACCCTTTGCAACGGACTGAGTGCGGTGGATCTGGTTAATCGATTAGACAAAAAGTCATGCATTTGGTATACGGATGGATACAAATCAGGTAAGTGCGCAGGTATGGAGGTACATGGGCTGAAACTATATTTGCACTCTTGCAGTCTATATTATAATAGACAGCCAGGCCACACTGAGAAACCTGGATTCACCCATCCAGAGTTCTCTACTGTCCTAGGACTGCCGGAATACCATAAAGCAACTGACTAGAGTGGCTCTTCTATGGGTGCCAGGGCACTGTGTTATTAAAGGAAATGAGAGGGGCGATGAACTTACGAAAGGGGCCTTCAGGGTAACACCCGCTGGAACAGAACCCTTCTGTTGGCTTGGGAAAGACCACCACAGTACAGCGGTCTAACAATGGGAGCTAAATAACAGAAGAGTTCTTTGGAGAAATACTCCAGGACCGGCAAAAGGATTCGTGGATTTCTCACCACCATATACGCGAACGCTCTTACAGCTGCCACAATTTGAGCTTCGGGTAATGGTGGAACTGCTGAGAGCGCACTGCCACTTCAAATGTCCCTTGCACCACATGGGCAAGTCAGCAGAAAACATCAAGGCTATTTGGATTGGAAAAGAAAACAACTGAACATATAGTTTGCAAATGCCCAGATCTGGCAAGCCTAAGAGTTTTACATATGAGTGAGCCAGTTCTAAATCACACGACGTGATAGTTTTGAGTGGTCGCAGCGTGGAGCTTGGTTTCTTGAAAGCCAGGTGTAACATTGTCTACTTAGTACTAGGAAGTGATTGCTGGATTCTAAAAAGACTCGTAGTGTTTATTCATCATCGTTTAATTATCTTTCAATGATGAGTGCTAATTAGGACGAAATCGGTCATTATTTTCTCTGTTTGAATAATAATTATTGGAATATTGTTGTGTTTCGTCCCAGAGGCATACATGCCACATATCTAAGAGACCCACAGTATATTGCAGCTCCGGAACCTCTGGCTGTTGACATCATTGAAGTTCATTTCGGAAAATGAGACTTGTATCTATATCTGCAGCAGTAGTGCTGCCGCAGCTCTACTGGTCACCAATCCCTGCATATTTTCTATACGTATAGGTATATGACATTACATTCCAAGCTTCGCAGCAGCAATGCAATGCTATCGTATTATGAGGCAGCGGTGTTCGGAATCATACCTTTACTTCACTAATTTTACTCGCTCGCTATCCGTAAAGAGAAAGAATGTAAAGGCTCAGTTATACGATGCCAGAAACTCGTACGACCTTCTAAAATCTATCACTGGAAATTCCTTGTAGACAGACATTCTATAGTGCTGGGTAGTGCTAGCTCGTTCCAGGAGAGCGAATAGAAAACCATGCTTCAATGAAACGAGTTGGTACTCGATTTTAGTAGCTTGACTGAGCCATAAAGCTCAATTACATGGCGCGCCAGTAACTCGTACGTGATACTAGAATAGAATAGTGGCTCAAAATAATTTTCTAGACAGAATTTACGCGACATTTTAGTATTCCATTCGAGTTACTAAAGCTGAGTAATTGAAACAACGATGATATGTCTATTATAGTTGAATTATTCTGGAGATATACACCCAATATATTATTATGGACTGTGGCGGAAAACCTACGGCATTAGCAAAATAATTTAAAAAAATATTCAACCATTATATAAGAACAAAAGAAAATAGGATAACGCGGATAAGTATATTTGAATGGAAAATTGGAACGGGCAATTCCGCAAAAGGAGCAGAGAAAATCATTCTGCTGGTTCCTGCCGACACGTGTTTCTGCTAGTTGGCTTCTTCAGGACAGGGCAACCAAGAAAACAAGGGAAAGGTGGAAATAGGTGACAACCACAACAGGAGGAAGCAACCAATTTTGACTTCAGCTCTTGCTTCCAATTCGGAAGCAAACTATGGCATCGGTATGGAGGAAACATAAGCAGCCTGTGCGATGCGACCTCAACCCGACGATATGTACTAAAGAAAATAGGCTAACGCGGATAAGTATATTTAAATGGAAAAGTATAACGGGCAATTCCGCAAAAGTAGCAGAGAAAATCATTCTGCTGGTACCTGCCCTGTCTTGAAGTAGCCAACTAGCAGAAATACGTGTCGGTAGGTACCAGCAGAATGATTTTCTCTGCTCCTTTTGCAGAATTGCCCGTTATAATTTTCCATATAAATATACTTATTCGCGTTATCCTATTTTCTTTAGAACATATCCTCGGGTAGGGTCGCATCGCACAGGTATGCTTCCTTCATGTCAATGCCGTAGTTTACCTCCGAATTGGAGGTTCTAGAGCTGAAGGCACAAATTGGTTGTTAGCTACTGTTGTGGTGCCACCTGTTTGCAGTTATCTTTGCACCTTTTTCATCTATGAGGATCATCACTGGAACTATTAGATCTACACCTATTCATTGGTTGCCAGTTCTTTCAAACATTGTCCCGCCCCACATTCGCAGGCAGACTGATGTTTCAAATTCTTGGAATAAATTTCATTCTTTTCCGAATTCATTTCCGATTCTCTCCTACATTCCAGACAATAAGATTCCCAGATTGAAGTCACGAAACCCTTTATGGTCCAACTGTTTTCTTAATTCGAATAAAAGTGATAAGGAAGTTTGGCGGTCTGAATGGATTTCTTACGATTTATTCAACAAAGATTTAATTTCTGATCCTTCAAATAGAGTTCCGGGGTTTCATCTTCCAAGGAAAATATGGTCTATTCTGAATCGTCTAAGAACCGGTCATGGTCGATGCAACAGCATGCTTTTCAGGTGGAATTCAGTTGAGAGCCCTAGTTGTGAATGCGGGGAAGCAGAGGAAACCATAGATCATTTTGTTAATAATTGTCGCATATATAGATTCAAGGATGGTTTTAGGGCTATTCATAATGTTTCTAAATCTTTTTTAGAATGGGTAGCGAGTTTCAAATGTATTTGAATAAATATAGAATATTCCATTTTTAATTTGTTCCTTTTTTCCTTTTGTCTCTTCCTTTTCCAGATTGAGTTTCGGGTACCTTGGAGAAACTTCTCGGCTTGTTGAAGGAAGAAGCGATAGTGAAGAAAAAGATGCCCTTCAACATTTAATATTTCAGTATATTTTGTTGACAATTTCCTTTTTCATAAATCACAACACTAACGGGGAGATAGGGTTTTTTGCTGAGGTTTTTCCCTAATCTCTAGTATCATATGTCAAATTATATGGTACCCCGTTACACTAACCTCTGCTAACACTTTTTTCATACACATGCTTTATTGTTAGATAAAAAACAAATGTAGGGGAAGTATGTCTGAGACGGCATAGTTGATGAGATGGCATACAACGTGTTCCTCAGTTGACGTTCAAAATTTGGCGTCATTTCTTTACGCCGATTATAGAATAGGACGCAATGAGGCATTTGCCTAAGTTCTAGTCGATTATACAATACGATCTAGTCAGTGCATGCGGGGACAGTTTGCCGAGGTGGCTGAAAATTTATAGTAGCGAAAGTTTTCAGTGAATAGTTAAAAATAATGGATCGACCGGTAAGTGTGCATATATCTTTGTTTTTTGCATATCCTTCAGTATCAAAACAATGTGTTATTTTTCATCTTTGCGTTAACCATTGTTATAGAGAAAGAAAAAAGTGCATGTGTATCCTATAGAGTGAGTTGGCATACATGGTATGTTGATGAGATGACATAGGTATACTAGTACCTATTTTCAACAAGGAGATAATTGGAAAATATTTTTCACTACTTTCTGCTGTATTGAGAAAGTATAATTTCGAAGCTAATGACATATGGGATGTTGACGAATCAGAATTCTCAACAGCGCCTCCAAAAATATTAAAATTTTCGCCATATGTGGTCGAAAATAGGTGGTAATTCTAACTAGTGCTGAAAGAGGAAAGCATTTCACTGTTGTCTGCAGTATGAATGCAGTTGTTACATTCCACCAGCTATCATTTTTGCAAGGAAGTATATGACAAAAGAATCAATGGACCGACAGCAGGGGTAGGTTTTCCACAAGAAAAAAGTTTGGATTGGCCAAATGATGTCTTAAAATCTATTGATTCACTTTTTACAGATTCTGAAAGAAAACTTCGACGAAAATCATCACGAAAAGTCAAGAGGCGTGTTGTTATTGAACCTGATGGGACAACGGAAAATCATTTTAGTGTTAGCGGTGATGAAAGTGGGGACGTAGCCTGTATATACTGCAACGACGTTTTCGTCATAATTTATCATATATGCCTTGTCACCCTTAGTATTGCTGGGTGAGACGGCATACGCAGGGCCTTTTTCATTTTCATGTTATTCTTTCAGGTTATTAAAATATTCAAAAATTAATAAATCCTAGCATACTCCACACATTGCACTAGCTTATCTTCTCGTTCTAACCGTTTTAAAACACTTATGTGAATAGATATAATCCTTTTTCAAAAAGTATGCCATCTCAGGCACACTTCCCCTAATGCTCGAAGTCCAAAAGAATATCCATATATATATATATTGGTTTCTTGGTTGCCCTGTCCTGAAGAAGCCAACTAGCAGAAACACGTGTCGGCAGGTACCAGCAGAATGACTTTCTCTGCTCCTTTTGCGGAATTGCCCGTTATACTTTTCCATTATGTGAGGAGTTGACAGATGTATCTTCTCTTTGGTTAATTTTTTTTGTATCTGCATGCTATTCCTGCACCCATTCTATACCTTTTCAAGTTTCATTTTGGCAAAAGTAAAAGAAATTTCGTAAATAGTGAAACCAATTTCGGAAAAAGTGAATCCAATTTCGGAAAAAGTAAAACCAACTTCGGAAAAAGTGAATTCAATTGCGAACAAAATATCCAGAATTACTTGATACAATAATTTTGTGTCCATAAGACTCATTTTCGATATTGCCTTTACGAATATCTTCTTTCTCATGATTTAAACTCGTACGTTAAGTGATTTAAGAATGACCAAACAGCAGGAACAATATTTATTGACGAATTATTGCAACCTATCTTCTACGTGGGGTCTGTTGGTTCGTCTTACATTTTAAAGTTAGTGTTTCGGAAATTTCGGTGTATTCTTCAACGAAATGACAGGAATGGTGCAGATATATTTCATAATGTTATGGAGTAAATATTTCAATATACAGGTTGTTTATTAAAAGTTGCTACCTTGAATTCTCAACTTGCTCTTCAAAATGATTTGAATTCATTTCTCAGACTGAAGGTACCTACATTACCATCGGATGATATGATTACGTTTATACAGTTATTCCTAGGAGACCTCTGTTAAGCTCTTATATGAGAGCTTATGCGAGTCACGAGAATCAGTTGTGTTCTGCGTGAGGATTGAAACAGCCTTCCTATTCGTTTAAAAAGTCATTCCGCTAAAAAATACACCAACATTTCCAAAATACTGACTCATTAACTCAATAATGTCAACCGAACCACCAGACCTAAATGCCCACACTCCACCGAGTAGGTAGGTTGCAATTAGTTGATAACTATTTTTTTCTGTTGTTTAGTCATTCTTAAATTGCTCAACGTGTACGAGTTAAAATCATAAGAAAGCTGATATTCATCACGATAATAACGAAATTTCACTAAGTGAATCTGTATATTTAGTCCGAAATTGGTTTTACTTTTTCCGACATTGGTTTTACTTCTTTCGAAATTGAACTTAAAGAGGTATAGATTGATTTGCCTTCTTAATTTTTGCTACTTCTTGCATGTAGGTGGATCGTAAGATTTTGGCGCTCTTGTTCGTCGGAACAGAGTGCTTATCAATTTGACAAATGTCTGTAATTTTCGAATTTTTGGCTGAAAATGGTCTTGAACGATTTGGTTTGACTCACTGATCAAGAATCCGTGGTCGAAATCGATTCTGTCCGGCCGGCCGTCCGTCCGGCCGTTAACACGATAACTCTCGAACGGAATGAGCTAGACAGTTCAACGTAGGTTTCAGGGAAAAATATCTCGGTTAAGTTCGTTATTGGCCAAAATAGGTCTAATAGTTTCGGAGTAACGAAAAAAAATAGTTTTTTTTACATTAGAACTTTAGAATTCATTTTTTTTAAGATTCAGTTTCATCATAAGAATCAATTGTTATCATCTCCAACTCTAACAAGCTAATACTTTCGCAGATATGATGTTTCAAAGTTTCAATAATACATCGTAAGTTCTATGTATTCACAGAATGTGAACACGGAATCTGTCTGTGATCACTATTCATAAATGTCATCTTTTGTAGCTATTAGAGATTGTCAATTCGGAGTTGTTATTTTCTCTTGGAAAGCAAGTATGTATTCGATTCTTTAATTTGTGAATATATACAACTGTTTTGATGTAGTTTATGGAGGCAATAGGAAAGAAGAACCTAATGGAATCATCAAAAGAAATTACTGTTCGTTGACCACTAAGGTTAATATTACCTTTTACTTCCTTAAGAGTGAGACATGTTCCTATATAAAGTATTTTCATAATGTTGCTAGCAAAAAAATACTGAAATATGGATCTACATTTGTGTATCAAACATTTTTTCTTCATTTTTTGGTTCATAATACAGAAAAGAATGTATTAGTGGTATGAACTATTTTATTTTAAATTATGAAAAGAGGATAATATTTTATTAATATATTTTGAACTATTAAAATAATTCATTCGTAATCCACTACCTACTCAACTATCAGGAATAAATGGACAATCTGCTATGATTGTCTCCAGCCTTGCTCTAGACATTTCGATGATATTTTCCTTAGGTATTTCGAGTTGTGAAAACTATGCACCGAGTTTGAATTGCAACAACCCATTCCACGAGGTTGAATCATTGCAGATTGCTCATTTAATCTTGATGAATAAATTTAATGACAATTTTTTGAAGCATTAAAGCGTTGAAGCATTGTAGATTGCTCTTTTTTTTTAAATAATTTTTGAAGCATTTTTTTAACGATACTTTTTTAATATTTAATGTCTTTCATGATGTAGTTCTATCATAGGAATCCATTGATATTATTATTATTATTATTATTATTATTATTATTAATTCCCTACTCTGAAAAACCAATAGTTTCCGAGATATAATTTATCTGTTTGAACATGAGCGCCAAAAAGCTCCTGTCCACAGGGCTTGAACCAATTTTTTTATTCAATTTTGTGTCTATGCACATTTATAAGACACCACGTTAATAGCAACAACAAGAGCAACCAGAAGTCACAAACCATGTGTTGCTTTTAAATAGCAAGTGTTTAATACTTCTATAGAGAGAAAAAGACAAAAAAGACGGGGTAACTCGTTCCAGTGCATATGATGGCTTTCTATTCACTCCCCTTCATACTCCCTTCTCTGCATGTTTAAAGAATTACAAAAAACGTATACAGAGTGTTACATGAGTGGTTTTCTAGGCCTTTCAGGAAAATTGCTTCGTTTGAATCCAAAGGTAGTTTCGGAGATAAAGGGTGATTCATGAATATTAGTCCGAATTTCCGATATCTATAACTTTTGGGAATCGGTAGTCCGATTTTGCTTAAATTTGGTAGGGTTATTCAATTTCAACAATTCTTTAAATTGAGTCATGTAATTTGATTATTTTCGCGGCAGTACTCAGAAAATCGAGTTTTTTCTTTCAAACTTCGAAATCTATATTATTTACACCAGTTTGAAAAATGTCGTTACATGTCGTTACATGAAGAAATACACACCTGAGTATAATAAAATCATTTTTGTTTTAAATGCCACTCAAGAGAGTAACAATAATCAAACAAATTCTTATTTTATGTAATTTTTTTGCAAAACGGTCCTGTTTTTATTTTTTTGTGGTCATATTCAATGCCATTTGCTGAGATGTGGATTTTAAAGCTCTTCAACGAAATGACGTCAACTATTTTGAAAATATTGTCTATTAAAGGAAAACAATTAAACCTATTTATTTCATTTCATACCACATCATTGAACAAGAAGTATCAAAAGAGATGTTCGAAATGAAGTCCTTTCATTTCTACACATTTCCTAGCTCTCAACAAGAGATTATTTATTGCCCTTCTTATCATACATGTCAGAACTGTGATTTACTTCCTGCATTTACCACTAGCCTATGGCCAACTACTCATGTAACATCCTGTATATTAAAGCTAATTATAAAACACCAAAATTTAGAGAAAAAAATATAAACACATACTTCTTCTAAAGATGTCCATCTCCAGTTTTAAAACCAAGAATTTCACAGAGAAAAGAGCAACATTCTCTCAATTCAATTGGGAGAAGGGCCCCAAAATGAGGCATTAAAAAGTGGGAAATCCCTGTGGACAGGAGCTTTGGCGCTCTTGTTCAAGCTTTAACTATCATATCTCCGAAAGTATTGGTTTCTCAGAGTTGGGAATTATATCAATGGATTATTATGATAGAACTCAATTATGAAAGAAATTAAATTCCCTTTGCATCTTATCTTTATATGACGGTCCAATTTTGGCTACAAGTGTTTCAAAACTATCAGGAGTAATTCTGAAAAATTGAGTAAATGAAATAGCCAGTTTTATTCATGAAACCAATATAATGTAATCAGTCCAGAGAGAACTCAAACCAGAATACTTATACAGGAAATCTTAAATAGTGTTACTTAGGAATAACTACATGTACATTAGTTGGATAACCCGTTCTAAATCTTCCATAATTAAAGAATAACTCAAGAATTATGCTCGACTTTCTTGTACTATTCATTTTCGACTCACTTACCAAATATTTTATTTAAGTACGAATTATATAAACAAACTAGAACAGAAATAAATATGACGTCTCTTATATGTAGCTAAGATGACATGAATGAACTGTGAAAACAGATAGATATAATTCGCATTCTGTGAAAACATAGAAGTACGATGTATTATTGAAATTTTGAAAAATCATATCTCCGAAAGTATTAGCTTGTTAGAGTTTAAAATAACATCAATGGATTCTTATGATGGAACTGCATTTTAGAAAAAATTGAATTTGAAATTTGTAATGTAACACAATTAGTTTTTTCGTTACTCCGAAACCACCACGCCGATTTAACCCAATAACGAATTCAATCGAGATATGTATCTCCGAAACCTACTCTGAAAATTTCAACTGTCTAGCTCATTGCGAGTTATTGTACCTACGGCCGGCCGGACAGAATCGATTTCGACAACGGATTCTTGATCAGTGAGTCGTTTAAGACCATTTTCACCCAAAAAGTCGAAAATGACAGTCATTTGGGCAAACTGATAAGTACTCTGTTCCGAGGAACAAGAGCGCCAAAAATCAAATAAGGGAGATAAATTAAACAAAGAAATTCATTCTGTTGTGTTTGTGAAAAATTTGGATATAAGTATGACATTTGGTGGCGGTCTCGTTCTTGCACTAGTTGGACTGATACCACAGATCAATAAGTAAACTTATTGATCTGAGGCCCATACTTCAGTGTACCTATGTTCAAGGTGAACTGCTGTTAAAATGTTGAAATTGAATTAATTTCAAAATATTAGTGCATGCTCGATTTTGCACCTCACTATGCTCGATATTTTCCAACCGTAGAAATTACACAATTCATTTTTCTATTTCTAAAAATGTACTCCATGAAAAAAATATATGTTTTCTGCAAAATCAATAGAAAAACTCCTCAAAGATAAAGCCACCGAACAATTTTCTTCATTTTTTTTGGCGCTCTAATTCCTCGGAACTGAGTGCTTATCAATTTGCCCAAATGTCTGTAATTTTCGAATTTTTCGATGAAAATGGTCTTAAACGATTTGGTTCGACTCACTGATCAATAATCCGTGGTCGAAATTCATTCTGTCCGGCCGGTCCGGCCGGCCGGCCGTAGGCACGATAACTCTCGAACGGAATGAGCTAGACAGTTGAAATTTTCAGAGTAGGTTTGAGAGATAAATATCTCGGCTGAGTTCGTTATTGGGCAAAATCGGACAGATGGTTTCGGAGTAACAAAAAAAAAATTTTTTTTACAAAGCAAATTCCAAATTAATTTTTTTTCAGTAAGCAGTTTTACCATAAGAATCCAATGATATCATTTTCAACTCTAACAAGCTAATACTTTCGGAGATATGATTTTTCAAAATTTCAATTATAAATCGTATTTCGTCGTTGTCACATAATGATATTCTATGTGTGAATTGTCATAATGTCAACTTATTTTCCTGAGACATGACATTATCTAATCAATCGAAGAATTGTGAGAGAAGTGAGAAAAATCTCAGTTGTTTGCTCCGAAATTAGTTTTTCTCAGAAAAGTCTTACATTTCGGAACGGAACATGAAGTAAGAGATCTGAGAGTAGTGGGACTGCTTTTCATCCATAGACATAGATATAACTCTCGAACGGAATGAGGTAGGTAGTTGAAATTTTCAGAGTAGGTTAGGGAGATGAATATCTCGGTTAAGTTCGTTATTGGGCAAAATTGGCCAGATATAATTTGATTTCTTCCATGGTGCAGTTCTCATTCTCATGATTGTTCATTTAATCTTGATAAATAAACTATTATTTGAATTGAATTTCCTTTTTGATGCAGTTCTATCATATGAATACATTGATATAATTCCCAACTCTGAGAAACCAATACTTTCGGAGATATAATTTTTATTACAAAGATTGCTAGTTGATATTTTTAATAGATCTTAAGTAATCCCCCGCTCTCCCCTAAGATTACATACAAATATTTGATCTATGAACAGATTCGCTTTATATTCAGCACAATATTCATTCATATAAATCTGATGTGTTGAAAAGGCATATCACAATAAAAAAAATTTTAAAATACATAAGTAGATCTCAATAGAAAAATGGTTACCTACACATTCGTTCAATAAATAATACGTTATCCCGATATGCAAAACCAAACTTATTCAACCCATAAAGTTGTAAGTCATTCTCCGATAATTACATCGAAAAGTTGTCACCGCAAAGTGTTGCCACGTTTGATGGATTCCATTCATAAAAAAATGACGGAGGCTAGATAATTTGAATTTATAATGTTTTCCCGGCTGATCGAGGGTTCGAAAAAAATGCCTGTCACTTTAGCGAACTTTTGCAGCATCTGTTGGAGTCAATAGAATTGTAATCATCGAAATTTGAGTGTAGAGCATGCAGTTCATTAGAATTAATTGTCTGCGTAACAACCTGAATAATATCTGAGGTAGAATTTTCTTACTAGTATTCAAAACGGAATGGCCTACTTATGTATCTCAATATAATATAAATATGGTGCCGTACTTGATGCAAATATGTTACACCTCAGTAAATTAACATCAAAGTAACAATTTGAGTTAGAATTCAACTGTTTTTGTTATTGCTTACATTGATTTGCCCAGAAATGAGTAGCGCCATTATAACAATGAATAAAGCGGAAAAACTCTTCATCCAAACATTGACAAAATGCTCAAAAAATGATTTCTTAAAAATCCTGAGGATATAATCGTTGATTCAGTTGTTCTTTTCTGTTGAGAGCACGACACAATCAAAATCATGGATGTTTTAGTTTACCAATCTGTTTGAGGTTACAATCCACTGTTGTCGATCCTGACTGTATTTTATTCACGATGCGAATTTTCAAAAAGTTTAATTTTTTTTAAGTGGAAAGTTATACGAGTGATTCCGCAAGAGGTGCAGAGAAAAATCATTCTGCTGGTATGCCGACACGTGTTTCTGCTATAGTTGGTATGAAATATAGAACTTCTATATTTCATATCTTCGGGTTGGGGTCGCATTGCACAGGCTGCTTAGTGCTTTTGTTTCCTCCGTGCCGATGCCATAGTTTGCCTCCGAATTGGAGGTCCTAGAGATGTAGTCACAATTGATTGATCGCTCCTGTTGTGGTGTCACCTATTTTAAGTTTTATTTCCATGTTTTCCTATGTTTCTTGGTTGCCCTGTCCTGAAGAAGCCAACTAGCAGAATAGTCCAGTCATTTTAGGCATTTTAAACCCCAATCCGCGGAAAAATTCCTATAGTGAGCTGAAGTTTTGTATACACTTTTATTACGGCGTAGTAATGAAGATTTGAAAAATCGACATTTATCTCCCCCCAATGTTGAACGGACTTGGCAAATTTTCAACATTGAAGGATGGGGGTCAGGAACGGGCCTAAGGGTCCTAATGTTGACCGGAGTTGGTAAATTTTCAAAGCAGTTGGAACAATTTCAAATCAGTAGAAAATATTTCAAAGCTGTTGGACAAATTTCGAAGCAGAAGGAAAAATTTCGAAGCAGTTGGAAACAGTTCGAAGAAGTTGGAAACATTTCGAAGGAGTTGCAACAATTTTAAAGCATTCGGAAAAATTTCGAAGGACTTGGAAAAATGTCAAAGCAGATGATGAGCAATAAGATATTTTCGGAAAACTGATTTTTGTGACCGTTTGACCTTTATAACTATTTTAGCCGGCACGATATCAATGTCAATTTTTCACATCTCCGTTACAACGCCGTAATAAAGGTGTATACAAGAAAAATCAGCCCACTAGCAATTTTTCCGCAGATAAAACCTAAAATGACTGGACAACAAACACGTGTCGACCGGCACCAAAAGAATGATTTTTCTCTGGTTCTTCTTGCGGAATTGCCCGTTAAACCTTCCCACTTAAATATACTTCTTCGCATTATCCATATTTCTATATTTCATTTAATCGGGTTGGAGTCGCATCGACGATGCCATAGTATGCCTCCGAGTCACAAGTCACAATTGGCTGCTCACTCCTTTGTGGTGTCACCTATTTTCACTTTTATTTCCATGTTTTCCTTGGTTTCTTGGTTTTCCTGTCCTGAAGAAGCCAACTAACAGAAATACGCGTCAGAGGGTACCAGCAGAATGATTTTCTCTGCTCCTTTTGCACGTTTAACTTTCCCACTTAAAAATACTTCTCCGCATTATGCATATTTCTAGGTATATTAATTTTTTTTCTCTACTAACTTTTTGTACCTCAACCCAAGCAATGTTTTGCTTCACTGCCAAAAAAAATATTATATAATAAATTAACTCTTTCAATTCTCATAGGATCAACAATCCATAATAAACTCAATTATGAATCCAGAAATATTGAGTGAAACTAGAAAAAAATCAGATTTGAAGCGAGGCTCTAACTCGTATACCCTAACGTTTCTTCGCCCTTCTTCAGTAAAAGGTGAGTTAATTGATTACGTTGCTTCAAGTTACAATATTCCAGAGCTTCACACAAATTATTCACCGAACTGCACTTATGAAAGCAGTTTCATTTAGTGCCTGCTTTGGCAGCAATGTTCCCAAATGATGACGAAGAAAATGTACCTACCCCATCAGTATATTATTTGCAAAGATGGGGCTTCTTCTCACTTTGGAATGAACGTCCGTCAATATCTTGACGCCACCTTTCCTGGAAGGTGATGGATAGGACATCAAGGACCTATTGAGTTGCCACCGCGTTCCCCAGACATGACCCCCATACAATTTTTTTTTTGGGTTATTCAAAATCAAAGGGGTATTTTAATAGGCCAAATAATTTGGAAGAGTTACGGCAAATATTTCGCTCTCTGAATTGGAGAAGATTACTCCTGAAGTCCTTGAGGGAAGTGTACAAAGCGTTAACACTCGTATTCAGCCAGTGCCAAATTAACGAAGCACAATTTGAACATTTGCTCTAAATTTCGTTTGTTTTTTGGGTTGAATAAGGATTATCTTTTTTGAAAGTTTCATTTTTATGTATTACAGTAAATGTGATATTCTCAAAAAAATTGTTAGGTATCAACGGTAAAAAATTTTTACAAGTTCATTAAGGTAAGTTGCAGCAGGAAAAAAAAATGGGGTATTCAATTAAAGAAAAATATTAATTTTGTTCTTTACTTTATCCGCCCACTGTATATTGGTGAGATAATAATAATAATAATAAATAAATGAATAAATATGTATCTCTTATAACCATAAATTTCAGTAATGTACTGTGTTACAGATCAGTGGTTTTGAATTTTTTTTATTCTATACATACCTGTATGTCAGCGAAGTGCGAATGTTAATTGCTACAAAATGAACACATACCTTTTGTCCTTCTTCCTTGACCCTGATCATCCACGAACTCACCAGCAACACCACGAATACACAAATAGGGATATTTTCCATTCTTCTAAAGCGGTATTCCAGTGCAGGGCGCTACTTGTGAACATCCCGCCCACATAAGGGTTGAATGGGGTGAAAGGCCGGCGATCTGCTGCGGTCGATCACGACAACAGGCACGGATTGGACGAGGGTAAATGAGCGACCGCGCGTCATTGGTTGATCAAGGGGTGTTTGGCGGCTAGGATGTTATTCTTAATAAGCGCCGGAAGAACGGAATTAGGTTTCTGAGGCAATTAGAGTTTCGATAAGCGATGCGGTGTTGGGAAGTTCTGGGACTTATATCATCACAGCAATTCAGATGATTCATACTTAAAATAATAAATATTTAAGTGAAGGAATAATGTAATAATATCCTTTAAACTTTAAATATAAGTACCTATATATTGTTTCAAGAAAATGCATTTGAATGAATGACAATTAAAAGTTATATAAATTAGTATACAATCAGTAAAACTAATAAATTAGAGGAACAGATAAGATAACATAATATGTTATAACAAGAGAACAAAATTTCAATAAATCAAATAAATACGCGAATCCATTCAACGTTCAGAGAACTCTACTTTCCGATGCATCTACCTTTAGTATTATATCAGCGAATATCGATATCTTTCCGTGATTCAAAATCAGTCGGTATATCTACTAGGGAATTTTGAAACAATTAAAATACTTTCTTTGCTTATGAAATAACATTATAATTAAATTGGACATCCTCTGAAAAAATGCTTAATCTCTATTGAGGTAGAGAAAATTGTCTTCTCATTTGGAAAAAAGAATTTTTCGTTCCTCAATTTTTCAATACATCATATAGTTGAATCCTTAATCAAGTGACACTTGATGTGACACATAGAATGTAAAAATATTTTTCTTAGACCCCAGTTTAGTTGTGAGTTACTCTCAATTAATTTACCTACACACACACAATAAATAACGATTTATTGATCTGTATGAATTTCATTTTGATCAACATTTCATCTACTATAACCTCCATTTATAATAATTACGACACATGTTACTAATTGTGCAACCAGGAGGTATGATTGGGGAATCTATATAATCCTTTAAGGTGCCAAGGAATTTCTTACAAAGTTCATTTTGAAACATAATTATTTCTTGTTATAAGAACTCTTCGATGCTGTATGCTGTGCTATGAAATCATTAGAGATTCGGAAGGATAAGAATACGTCTTCTATACCTTTTCAAGTTTAATTTCGGAAAAAGTAAAACCCATTTCGGAAAAAGTAAAAGCAATTTCGGAAATAGTAAAAACTATTTCGGAAAAGGTTAAACCATTTTGGACAAAATATTCAGAATTACTTAATACAATTTTGAATCCTAAAGACCCATTTCCGTTATTGTAGTAATATTTTTCCTGCAGATCGGTCGTTCTTGAATCACTTAACTTATATACTAGTTAAAATCGTGATGAAAAAGATATCCATTACGACAATAACGAAAATGGGTCTTAATATGCAAAATTGTATTGAGAAATTCTGAATATTTTGGTCGAAATTGGTTCTACTTTTTGTGGAATTGGTTCAACTATTTCCGAAATTGCTTTTGCATTTTCAAAATTGGTTTTACTTTTCCGAAATTGCTTCACCCTTTTCCGAAATTGGTTTCACTTTTTCTTAAATTGGTTACACTTCTTCCGAAACTGGTTTCACTTTTGCCGAAATTGAACTTGAAAAGTTTTAGTATTATAATACCCCATGACCAGGACTAATATCGTAAGATTCTTGGTCTAGGCGAGTTTCAGCTCAGCCAGGATATAGACCCCTTCGCCTCCACCACTACAACTATAAAACGGTTTATACCAATTTTTAAAAAATGCTCCCGATGAGTATCACAGAATTAGTGAAATAATTATTTACTTAAATGAAAAATTATAATGGGAACGTGTTTCTGCTCATTGGCTTCTTCAAGGCAAGGCAACCCTGAATACCAAGGAGAAGATGGAAATAAACTGAACCATTATGGAAAATCTTTGTGTACCAATGCGTTATAAGTTGAGTTTTGTAACGTGCAGAAATTTGGCAAGAAAAAAACTCCTCCAGTGATACTGCTAATGTAAATATCACAATCTATACTTAGGTACTAGTCAAGCACTCAAGCGGGACTATCTATGGCATTTTCGCTTAATTGGAATGATGATAACACGGTATAACAATGGAAAAAGAAGAATCTCTTATTCAAAAATTTTACTGTACAGCAATTGTCCATGGTTTTTTATTCAACTGTTTGCATTATCTGTTAAAATCAGAGGCAATAAATACATTATGTCTATCCTCCAGTGGAAAATTACTGCAGGACTTGGAACTAAAAAAAACTATTTCATTGATTCACAAAATATTATCCATTATAGAACTTATATTATGTATTTGTTGAATTGGAACGATGATAAACTAGTATAACAATGGGAGAAGAAAAAAAACACTTCCCTGGTTCGTCGTAAATACTGTAGGTATGTCTATCCTCCAGAGAAAAATTACTGCAGGAGTTTGAAGTGAAGAAAACTATTTCATTGATTTTGATAATATTATCCATTATAGAAAACGTTTATTATGTGAGAATCTATTTTGCTGGAGTGTCATATCCCGATTAGAAATAAAATTGAAATCTTAATATGAAATTTGTGAAGAAAAAAGCAGCATCGGGTGAAATTGCTCCTGAACATACACTCTCTACTCACTAGTCAATGAAGAGGGAGGCATTTTCGCTGAATTTGAATGATGATATACTTGTATAACAATCGGAGAAGAAAAATAATTGTATTTGTAAAACATATACTGTACACCAATTGTCCAGGGATTTTTATTCAACTGACTGCATTCTCTGTTAACATCAGAGGCATCAGTAAATACAGTATTTACTCCTGAACATTACACTATCTACTTAATAGTCAATCAATTTGAATGATGACAAACTAGTATTACAATCGGAGTAGAAAAATAATTGTGTTTATACAACACACTGTATACCGATTGTCCAGGGTTTTTCAGAGGCAGTATGTCTATCCTCCAGAGGAAAATTACTGCAGGACTTGGAACTGAAGAAAACTATTTCATTGATTCACACAATATTATTCATTATAGAACTTATATTATATATTTGTTGAATTGGAACGATGATAAACTAGCATAACAATGGGAGAAGAAAAAGATCGTATTTAAAACATTTACTGTACAGCGATTGTCCATTTGTCCATGGTTTCTAATTCAACTGATCGCTTTTTCTGTTAACATCAGAGCCAGTAAACACAGTAAGTCTATCCTCCACAGGAAAATTACTGTAGGATTTTCAACTGCAGAAAACGATATTCTCACTTTTAACAATATTATCCATTATAGAACTTATAACATGTTAGAATCTACTTTACTGGAGTATCATATCCTGATTCGAAATAATATTGAAATCTAAATAATATGCTGCTGTATTAGCTATTTAACACTTTTAATCTGACGACATATAAATATCATTTATGTAAATCTATCGAAGCAAGTTGAAATGTACAACAATAATTAAAAGAGTAGGATACTTTGTTACACTCTAGAATTTTATTTATGTTTAATTTCTTTCTGTGTTACGTACCTACCTCTCATTCGTAATAAAGAAATTTGTATACAGATATAGCCTTTTAATATTGAGTTAGAAATATATTACGGGAACGATGGCAGGATGCTCGAAATGAAGGAAAAATGTATAGGTGTATTAATATATTTTTACTTAAATTCAGTTCTTTTCAACAAAATTCTGAAATATAGGTATAAATTAATTTAAAAGTTCTCAATGTCTGATCAGTGTTTCCTTTTTGGCAAAGAGAGAATTCCTTGAAAATAGCCCTTCAACTTAACTCGATGCTGACAGATTTCATATTTTGATTTCCATTATATTTCGAATCAAGATATTATGATACTCGAGTAGAAGAAATTCTTACATGATATGAGTTTAATCAATGAAATAGTTTTCTTCAGTTCCAAGTCCTGCAGTAATTTTCCTCTGGAGTATAGACATACTATGTTTACGGCGAATCAGGCGTAAGTGGGCGTCATTTACGATGGACTGAACCTTCGAAGCAGTGAACTTTCCATGCAATGATTCTTCGATGGACTGAGCCCTACTATTTGAAATTAGTTAATTCTATACCAAGAAAACTTCAACAAATTGAAAATATTAAAGAAGTCAAGAAGAAAATTTCAATTTTTCTTATGGAAACTGAGGCTTAAAGTGTCCAAGAAATTCTGGATCAATATAAAATCAGATTAGATAATACCTGTATTAAATAATACTATTTTTTCTATTATTTTGTTCTGATTTTACATGTTCTTCTTCGTGTATTTGTTTTAGGTACATTGATTTGAGAATAAAGTTGTTTATATAATTATTATTACATACATTACGTATTGGAATAGTATATTCTAAAACAAGTTACAGAATGGGCTGATGTTTAAACACGAATGCGAAATTCGAAAACGAGCGACGAAGGAGCGAGTTTTCGTACGCATGAGTGTTGGAATTGCCTTCTGCAAACGAGTATTAGACGATATTTTCTCTATTTCAGGCAAGTTTCGTAAAATACTCTTGAAATTCAATGAAAAATTAGGATTATATACATCCTAGTGACTTTTGTATTGTATCTTGGCAGTTGGTGTGACTGTTACGAAAGTTGACAGATCATGGAATTTGAATTGTACGTAGAGCATGGAGATCAGATTGAACAGTTTCCTAATATCATGAATGATTCAAGATTAGCAAGAAGGAAATCTCTAGGACCTTATTTTTTTATGAGAATAAAACCTTTCTTCTCAACAATTATTTTACCTTATCCAGATTATCTTATATTGACAATAATTGAGTGTGTTGAAATTTGATAGGATCGAATGTCAGTGCTGACTACCACAAAACGAAAAATATAACTAGAAACAATGCGGGAATAGTTCATTCCAGCACTGTTTTTAGTGCTGGAATGAACTCATTACGATACTGAAATAGAGAAAGTGTTACATTACAATGTATGAAGTGCGAAAGTGTTACATTACAATGTATGAAGTGTATGAATTTGTCAGTCTTCAATAACTCGAAGTGAAGACTCTCTACCTCTGGCGCTATTATCGTATCCCTCATTCCTTCTAATGCTATCATAACCAGATGATAAAAAATCAGTTCAAATAGTTTGCTTTGATATCGACCAACCCTCCTCAATCACTTCGAAACTGTCGTAACCACATCACTCTCGTCCCCAGGCCATGGATTCCGGATAGAGTTAGTATTTGGAGAGTTCGCATGAAGATGCTCTCTCAGCCCTACCCCAGCTGACACGTGTCGGTTCTCACACCATGAGACGATGTAGACACTTTACCGCTATTATGTTAAACGCGGAAACCTTTTATACTTTTATTGGAAATCAATTAAAAGCAATTTGTGGCGGGATGCTCTGATCACAATGGAGCGATGAAGGAACGGGAAAAATGAACATTCTCTATCTCCTCAAGATGTTTGAAAGCTTTAGGTTTGATGGTAGGAATCAATATTTCAAGAGCGTCGCATTTTAACCTACTTTTATTGTTGTATTATTCAGATAATGGTAGATCAGTCAATGAACTAGTTCTGTGGATTTATTCCATTTGGAGCATCTATACCTACAGAAGTATTAACAAATTTCAGAAGAGTACTTGAGTGCACTTGTTCTTCAAATATGTTAAAATTTCCGTGACTTAACTCAAATGAAAAATTCGTTTCGTCGATACAACGACTTCATCAGACAGCACCATACTGAATTATTTGCAAATAATGATCTCCCTATACCTCGCAATCGATGACCTCTGTATATATTCATATTATACTCTTTCTGTTCTTTTTCTTACGACTAATTTAAAACTAGTTACAAAATCTTACAATGCTTGTTCTTTGTAAATATATAAATTAATTCATTCTTTCCGCATTTATGAATGTATTCTGTACTTAAACAGATTGAGTAACGAAAGAAACATTGAGATCTAATTGGTCACCAAAAAAGGTTTTCTCTGTGTATTTCCACCATCTCAATGATTTAGTTGCGCACCTTTATTGAAATTGTGTAGAATTTTGAAATCCGGGTTAAACGTATGCCCTTCTGCTAATAAATGATTCGAGTCATTATTAATTTTGTTGTTTGAGTAGCTGTCTTCCTCAATTCTTGTTCCAAAGTTTTCCTATACTTATATAAACTATCGCAATTTAACTGATAACACCGGATTTATTTTCATTATTGCTCTTCTTATTATTCTTAATATGTTTTGCCAGGGTATTGTTTGTCCGGTAGGAGATATTTACATCTTGGTTATAAAGAAACCTTTCAATTTGGTGACTTTGTTTGTCAAAATATATTAAGCTATTAAATATTGAATATTTTATGTTATCCCTAATTTCTGGAAATACTAGACTAATTATTGTTTTTCTGAATTATTTTTTTTCAACGTTTCTATCGGACTTCCTCAATAGAAGTAATGGTTTGAGTTCAACACGCTTCCTTGTCTATCGCGTTTTATTCATCATAGAGCATGACGTCAGTGAACATAAATTAACTCTGAATCATATCCATTGTGTACCGCTATTTGTTCGATAATTTCTGATTCTTTACAATTATTTCCTTCGGGTAAAGATATATATATTTATGAATTTGGGGTAAAAAACACTGTTTTTAAAAATTGAAACAGATTTTATTTACAGCGGAAGAAATTGATGGATGATATGATACAATTACGTTCTTACTGACTCGTACTCTGATTCTCTAATTCTCTAATTCTCCTCGACTAATTGAGTGGGAGGCTATTTATAGTTTTATAAACAATGACGCACGTGGCGTTATCAGTAAAAGCTATATCAGCAATTCTTAACACAGTCATATTTATATTCTTATGCGTTCTAATTATAAAGGTATTTAATTAATAGGGGGTATTATTACATGATTCCTCCCCTTCTTGGAGAAAGGCATCACCTGAAGGTGTGACTTTAGTAAAATTTAAGTATTTTCTAAAATATTTCAAAATACAAGCAATGATTATAATGATTATAATGGTTATCAATAGAAATAATAAAAAGCTGAATTTCGAAGGGTGATGATTCCACTGATCCAGTTCTTCTATGTCGATGTCTGGAATTTCATCTTCTTTCTTGAAATCTTCATCGTTAGAATGGTTCTTTATAGATGTGGTCATCTTGGGTAGAATAATGTATTTTTCTTCGTTGACAGTAGTTACGGGAAAAATGTCTTTTTGAGTATTACTAATTACACATTTGGATCGAAGAATTGCAGCTGGGGGTATAAAATAATGTTTTATTTGCTGAGGACATTTCTCTTGGATTTTCTCGTTCTCTAATGATAGAATGCTTCCATCTTCTAATAACTTTAAATCTGATGCAGGAATAGATTTGGTTCTTGGGCAATTTTCTGTATGATTCCTAAGGATATTTTCCAAACATTGTGGAGGTTTGTTGAGGGAATCTTGATCACATAAAAAGTCTTCTTCTATTGGATGACATTGGTTTGTCGACCATTTTAGAATTTCTTCTTGGGAGAGCATATAAGGATAGGTTTGAGGAAGGGTTAAATTACTTTGGGATAGGTAATAAAACTTGTACAGATCATAACTCCGTTCATAAATAGTGGGAATCGATATTAAGAATAATAAAGTTTTATTTCGAAAGACTACTTTTGTATGACATAATTGATAATAATCTTTCAGATGGTATACTGGTATTATAGTAACATTTTTGAACAATTCTGCAAATTTGGTATATGGTAAAATAGATTCATGTAGCAGGTGCAATCTTGCAAAGCTTACTGCAGTTTGAATTTCATCCAATATAATTTTTGATATCTTTGAGTTCAAAGGTCATAAGATGCATTTGTTCTACAGCTCTTAACTCTGGAACAATTTTTAATAATTCAAGATTTTCATTCATCTTTTGGAATTTATCAATATATTTATTTTTCAAATCATTTACTATAGTAGCAATTTGTTTTTGATTCCTCTTAAGTGTATTCTCATTCTTCTCTATGCTATTAAAATAACTTCTATATAATTCCTCATCGTCAGAATCTAAGGTTCCGACTAATATCTTTGAAATTTTGCCACCTAAATTTATCAGTCCTCTTTTAATTCTAATTTTCTCGTTAAGAAGTTCTTCGAGTGTGTTAATATTAATTTTATTCGAATGCTGCAAATATCTATGGTTTGCCGTTTGTGCAAAACCTAATTGTTGATCTTTCAAATTCTCAATTTCTCTTTGATATCTGAAAATTAATTCTTCCATTTTATTTAGATCTATATGATAAATCAATTGTAAGTTTCTATTGGTCACATAAGCTTTTCCCAATAAAATAGGCAATTCATTATTTTGTAAAGGTATAATTTCTATAGCTACAGTTGTAGTGATTATTTTCAATAATATGATTATAACTAGGGTTTCCATAGTGGATCTGCAATATAATAAAATATTACTTAAATACTTTCTTTCTTTGTTTCATTATTTTCTTATGATAAATGTGTTTATTTTTGTCATCTTGTATCCTATGAGTATCAATTTCTCTAGCCTCTATTCTTTTGTAGGCTGGATCTAATTTTCGTATAACACGTCCTTTAATATAAACGGGATTTTCTACATTACTATGAATAGTTGAATCACTTGCGTTCTGTTCTAATAAATCACCTTTTAAAACTTCTAAATCACTATTTTCACGTTGATCCTTAACATTCAAGAGATCTAAACATTCATCTAACTCTTCATCGGTTATTTGATTCATCATAGAAATTACATCATCTTCTATTCCGTTAAATTCAATATTTTTGTTTTCTAAGCATTCTTGACGACGGTTGGTCATGGAATGTATGACAACTTTTATATTAGAATTCAGGAAAATATATTTTATCATTTTAAATACAATAGACCATTCCAATTGGTCTAAACCACAAGCAATGCGTGGTAACGCTAAATATTTTTCATTATTAAAAATACATAATACTTTCAAATTTAACAGTGACTGGAAAACATCTTTATATTCCGGTTTGTCATAATAATATTCTTTCGTAATTAAATAATAAATATTTCTTTCATTTATACGTAATGTCGCTACTTCGCCTATTAATTTCTTTTGTGCGATTAATTCGTCTACTCGACCGAATTTTTGTTTAAAATTTAAGGCTATACCTTTATTCATATGGAAATCTCTGGAAACACAATGCGCTAAAGCATATTTTTTTGGAACTTTAAATAAATTTTCTACTTTCTCAGTTATATTAGGGGCATTTCTGATATCATTGTTTTCATTTACTTCAATGAAATTTTCATAAGTTAATTCATTGGTTGATTCTAAAATAATTCTACTAAGAGCATCTGCATTATTAGTCAATTGTAAATGCGAAAGTTCAATTGGATTTTTTTTCTGTTTTTGACAAACTTGTTGATAGCTAAAAGGTATTTGACAATATTCATTTCTCAAAATTTGATTTTTAAAATCTAGGCTTAGGCCATATTTATTCATGAAGTCGGCTCCTATGAGTCCATCATAATTTTTATGAAATTTATACACAACAAACGGATGCAAATCATTTAAGTGAAATTCTGAAAATAATGGTATTAGAACTTTTTCATTAGTAGTTTGTTTTTTATGACATGAAGTTAATGTCGTTTGTTCCTTGATAATATTTTGAGGGAAATTATTGTAAGCAAATTTTGGGTCTATCAGACACACAGAACATCCACTATCTATTAAAAGTTTACATTTGGGATTTTGGAATTCAATATAAGGAAGTTGATTAAAATTATCTAATGTCGAATTTATGTCAACGCTTCTGTTGAGGCGTTTCCTCGAAAATTTATATTCGTAGAATTGTTAAAATTACTGACTTCTTGTTTTGAAGTAGAAGGAGATTCTAAATGAGTTAGCTCTTCAAATGTATAATGAGGGCTTTGATTATTCATATTAAAATTTCTTTGGGGATTCTGGTTATTAGTATAAAATTTCTTTTGGGGGTTTATTTGAAATTGGGTGGAATAATTGCCACGTTTTTGGGGGTAGTTTCTTGTCTGTATCGACATTCTTTCTGGAGGGGTTTGTATTCTTTGATTAGGATTAGGTTTGAAAACATTTGTATTTTGTTTAGGGGTATTTATATAATTTGTATTAGGGGTACCGAATACTTGTCGATTAGTTGGATAATTTGTATTAACATTTCTTTGTTGGAAATGTATGGGTTGTGACGGAAAGCTTCGATTATTATAATTATTAAAAGGATTTTGATTAAAATTATTAAAATTATTTCTTGGATTCTGATAATTGTTTCTGTTATTAGGAAAAAAATTATTTTGAGGAAAATTTCTCACATTCTGATGAGATTGAGTATATTTATTTCGACGGCTCCTGTCGAGTAAATCGTATTGTGCCATATTTGAAATATAATCTTTTACTGCATTTATAGTTTGGTCAAATGTGAAATTATTATTGGTAATTAGGTATGTTCGTAATTCAATAGGTGAATTCGAAATAAGTACCGTTTTACATATTCTCAATACATTTGTCTTGAATAATTGCTTTTCAGGATCAGGCATCATATCGGCATCTATTCTATAATTTATCCTGATTTTCATTGTAATGATAGTATCTATAAAATTCAATAAATCCTCATTTGGTTTTTTACTTAGAAACTGTAATTGATGTATCAAAACATCTAAATTAATTTGATCTCCAAACTTTACATAGAGAAATTGTTTTAAAAGTTCCCAATTATTTGGAACATCCGAAGTTGAAACTTCTGCTAAAGCTCTATCTATTAATTTCGATTTTACGACAGCAAAACAATAATCTTTAACTATCTGCGGTTCATTTAAAAACATCATTAAATATTGTTCCGAGCTTTTAATGAATGAATGTAATTCATTTTCAATACCCGAAAATTTCGGTAGGAGAGTGCCAAATTTCTCCGCTATTGACAAATCTATTCTTTCCATAGCCATTTTGCGATTTGATTTTTTGGTTTTTTGACCAGGAAAATGCTTGATTGACGTAATATTGATTATTTTCAATTATTATTAATTAAAGTTTAGAAATTCACGGTTTTTTATTACAAGAAACACAGGGAAAACTTTTTTAATTCGGTTTTTATAAAATAGAAAAACCTGGGAAAAACTATCTAAGTCGGTTTTTTGAAAGAAACCTAGGAAAAACTATTTGTACAAGTTTTACACACAAAACTTGGATAAAAGGTTGACTAATTTTGGACCAGATTAGGAAACTGGGGAAAAATTAAAGAGGAGTAAGGGAATTGCTCTCACTCACCAATGTTCTACGCTGTTGAAGGGTTGAAGTCGTCACGGTCGCTACTCCAGTGATCAGGGCTTCTTGTTTTCTACCACAATATCCTCGTATTAGTTCACTTTACACCTTAACAATTGAAATTGACAGTTTTTCGGAAAGTTTGTTTTTTTACGATTTTTCACAATCTATTCACGAAAACCGGCGTTTAATCACATCGCTCATCGCCATTTATGAATTTGGGGTAAAAAACACTGTTTTTAAAAATTGAAACAGATTTTATTTACAGCGGAAGAAATTGATGGATGATATGATACAATTACGTTCTTACTGACTCGTACTCTGATTCTCTAATTCTCTAATTCTCCTCGACTAATTGAGTGGGAGGCTATTTATAGTTTTATAAACAATGACGCACGTGGCGTTATCAGTAAAAGCTATATCAGCAATTCTTAACACAGTCATATTTATATTCTTATGCGTTCTAATTATAAAGGTATTTAATTAATAGGGGGTATTATTACATGATTATATACATATAATACAGTGCGTTTCAAAAAATACGCCCCCAAAGGAATTTTCCTCTCCTGTATAGTTTTTTTGAATTTTGGTTTTCGCGAAAGTTGATGCTCAAAAAACGATGATTTTTGACATATATGACATTGATCGTGTTATGCTGCAAACCTTTCAAAATCGCCATTTTTTAGAAAAATCACCAAAAACCTAGAAATCAGAACATTATCATATTGCCAAATTTCATAGTGAAATGTCGAAATTTTTTGATGACAGCACATTAGCTGTTAGTCCACGGTCGAACCATTAATAAATTCGAATTAAGTGTCCAATACAGGAGAATGGACAACATAATTAACCATGTTAAATTTGATTAAGGGTGTCCAATACAGAAGAATGGACAATAGAACATACGCGCAAAAGCTTCTGACTTCACGTCAGTGCTTGAACCAATTTTTTTTTCGTGATTTTTTTAAAATTTTCTAGGGGTGCGGTTCTTAAAAATTTTTTTTTCGTCATTTTTTTCAAATTTTCTAGTGGTACGGTTCTTACAAAATTTTAAACACGTCTTTATGTTGATTTTCTACTACTAGTTACCAAGCTTCAATTCAATCGAATATTTATTTTTTTAGTTATCAAGGAAATAATATTCCAGGTGGATATAACTCGGAAACCGTTAGACCGATTATGCCCAAAAACGAACTCAACTCTCCCTTTCGGATACGCAACCTACCCTGAAAATTGCAAGTCCCTATCTCCTTTCGTTCGAAAGTTATCGAGGCAACGGTCACCCATCTACTGAACTCACACAAGAATGCTCGAATCTCCAACAATATTCAACCGATCGTGTTAAAACTTGAAACTTGGCAAAAGAGTTAGGTTATGAACGCTCTTGCAAAATTTCAGCAATTTCAAACAAATAGTTACTGATATATAGAATTTTTTTTTTTTATTTTCAATGATTTATTCAAAATTTTCTATAAATGCTATCCTCACCAAATTTTGCAAACATTTTTGCGTTGGTATTCTACAACTAATAACCATGTTTAAATTCAATCGGTTCAGTATTTTTCGAGTTAATGAGGAACAAAAAACCACCAAATTTCAGAAAATTTCAGATCGCTATAACTCTAAAACCGTTTGGCCGATTATGCTCATAAGCAAACTCAAATGTCGCATTCAGATGCACAACCTAACCTGAAATTTTCAAGCCGGTATCTCTTTCCGTTCTCAGGTTATCGTGACAACAAAAATATTTTTTTTTCACAAACGTGCTAAGGTTCATATTCTACATCTACTCACCAAGTTTCAGTTCGATCGGATTTATATTGGTTGCAAACAAAATTATTACTCGGAAACCACTGGCCGATTATGCCCATTAACGAACTTGTCCGTCGTATTGCGATGCGCAACCCACCCTGAAAATTTCAAGTCGCTAGCTCTTTTCGTTCTCAAATTATCGTGGCAACGGACGGCCGGACGGCCGGACGGCCGGACGGACAGAATCAAATTTGACCTCGAATTCTTCATTGGGGAGTCGAACTGAATCGTTTGAGACCAATTTCGTCAAAAAATTCGAAAGTTACAGACATTTGGGCAAAACTATAACGCGATGTTCCCCAGAACATACGCGCAAAAATGGTAAAAAGTGAAAAAATATTATATTAGAATGAAACCCATTGGAAAAGGAAGAGAATATAACAAAAATGATGAGTACGGGGAGGGGAAGGGGTGAGTTTTTAAGGGTAAAAAACGGTTTATCTCGATTTCCGGCAAAACTACAAGTCCTATGGAAAAAAGTTAAATGGAAAAGTTGTAGGTAATAAAAAGATCTAAAACTTTTGTATTCACACTTTTTCCACATAACCTCAAAATGTATGTGAAAAATTCGAATAACCACGTTTTTGGTTTTTAATTTTTAGCTTTTACAAAAAAAATTATTTTTACCAAATTTGGTAAAAACTTACATTTTTATGTTAATAATTTGGATTTAAAATATTTATATTTTCAATCAAAAATTCTCACGTCAAAATATCTGCTTTTTTAAAAAAGTAGGTAGGCTTTTTGTTCGTTGAAATCTCTACTTTCTGTGGTCTAAAAAAAATATACATTACCATGTTAAATTTTCACAGAAAATGCTGAGGAAGTTAATATTTAATAAGTCATCTACAATATTTTGAGAAAGTTTAGAATCAATCATACTCGGAATCTTCTCTAAATTATATGCGTAGATGCCTATTTGTTGCTATATTTTATGATAACTTATATACATGAGTGACCTACGAAAATTTGCAGCCCATCAAAAGGTATTTCATAGAGAAGTGGGGACTAGGAGGGTCTGGGCCTTATTACCCGTTATTTCGTAGAATTTTCTGAGAAAATTTACCATAGTAATGTATATTTTTTTTAGACCATCAGAAAGTAGATATTTCAACGAACTAAAAGCCCACCTTTCTTTTCAAAAAAGCAGATATTTTGACGTGAGAATTTTCGATTGAAAATTAGGGTGCTAGCTTTTTCGATATTGAGTCAAATTAAAGTGAAAACAAAATAATTCAAATCCAAAAAATTACAGTGTATTTGGGATATAAAAACGTAGGTTTTTACCAGATTTTGTGATAAAAAATGTGTTTGTTAAAGATAAAAATTAAAAACCAAGAACGTGGTTATTTGAATTTTTCACATAAATTTTGAGGTTATGTGAAAAAAGTGTGAATACAAAAGTTGTAGATCTTTTTGGCGCTCTAGTTCCTCGGAACTGAGTGCTTATCAATTTGCCCAAATGTCTGTAATTTTCGAATTTTTCGATGAAAATGGTCTTAAACGATTTGGTTCGACTCACTGATGAAGAATCCATGGTGGAAATTCATTCTGTCCGGCCGGCCGGTCCGGCCGTAGGCACGATAACTCTCGAACGGAATGAGCTAGAGTGTTGAAATTTTCAGAGTAGGTTTGGGGGATAAATATCTCGGCTAAGTTCGTTACTGGGCAAAATCGGACAGAAGGTTTCGGAGTAATAAAAAAAAAATTTTTTTTCACATTAACAAATTCCAAATTAAATAATTTTTAATAAGCAGTTTTATCATAAGAATCCATTCATATCATTTTTAACTCTAACAAGCTAATACTTTCGGAGATATGATTTTTCAAAATTTCAATGTAAATCGTATTTCACAGATTGATATAATTATTCCTTGTATCCTTGAATTTTCATAATGTCAACTTGACAGAAGGGAAAATTGTAACTTCAAAAATATTGGGGTTGAAATACTCGTGAAGTTTATATCGACCAGATTACCGCAAAGTGTAAAAAAAAAAATTGAAAATTTAAAATATGTTTTTCCACAATAACTCTCGAACGGATTGAGCTAGATAGTTGAAATTTTCAGAGTAGGTTAGAGAGATGAATATCTCGGTTAAGTTCGTTATTGGGCAAAATTGGCCAGATTTAATTCGATTTCTTCCATGGTGCAGTTCTCATTCTCATGATTGCTCATTTAATCTTGATAAATAAACTGTTATTTGAATTGAATTTCCTTCATGATGCAGCTCTATCATATGTATACATTGATATAATTCCCAACTCAGAGAAACCAATATTTTCGGAGATATAATTTGTCTGTTTGAACTAGAGCGCCAGAAGCTCCTGTCCACAGGGCTTGAACCCATTTTTATTACCTACAACTTTCCCATTTAACTTTTTTTCATAGGACTTAAAAACTCACCCCCTTCCCTTCCCGACCTCAGATCGCCCGTAAATTATTTTTCCTTTATTTTTGTCATATTCTCTTCTTTTTACAACTGGTTTCATTCTACTATATTTTTTTTCGGTTTCAAAAATTTACGACCCTGGTCTATGTGGGCTATGCGTAAATTTGAAAAATAATTTGGAATGTAATTCCAATGAAAGAGACATTATCACGATTCAAATAAAGTTTATATTAATTTAATGTTCCTCATAAATTATGTTTTCTATAGTGAAAGCCTCACAATCTTGGTGCAAATCGACTTATTTTTGAGATATTAATTGCGCAAAGAGCCTAGCTAATTATTCTTGGAACATCATAAGAAATTAAATTCTTCGATTTCACATCTGCAGAATAATTCTCCAATCCTCTGAATTCGCTTTTGAATTTATTGACTCAAATAGCACTAAAAACGCAATACAGACCTCATCTAAAACAAAGTTACCCGTGAAAATGAAATCGAGGTGACAAGTACATAGAATAATACACTTTCACTCAGTTGGTATTAACTTGATGCTGAATTCAAAATGTTGAATCAGCCAGCAAAAAATTGAGATTGTTCTGATGTTTGGAGGAAAGAGAACAAATAGACAAATTATTATTATTATTCCAAGATTAAAAGTTGAAGTACAAAACGAAACATAATATAATTGGTAGTTGCGCATGAAAAACTGTTGAGAAATCTTAGAAAAAGAAAAAAAGAAAGGCAAACACAAGCATGTGAGAAAAGAAAAACAAATCACAATCACAGTATCCGACACTGATGGCGATTTCCATTGACACGCTCGGAGCACTCGAAATCGATCTCATTTGTCATGCATCTGTCCAATTGAACCGAAAATATCTGTCAAATATGACATTGTGACAGCTCCAAGTGATCCGAGCGTATCAATGGTCGCGTTCAGCAGAACCAACAGTTGCGGAACAGTTGTCACATTTCGATGATTTTTCTGCTGAACGGTACGCTCACTTTGGAACATGTTGAGTAGCGGTTGTCATTTTAAGGAGCGTAGATTTTTTCCGCTCAGTATCGGTAACATGTTGTAAGTTTGACAGTTCTGACATTTATTTTAAAAATAAGGAGCGAAAAAATGGATGCTGGACATATATTTTCGACGGAAAGAAATACCTGCATTTCGGGACATTCTAAAATGGTCTTCGAATAAATCACACATGTATTGAGGAATTGTCTCTTTATAAAAATACTGATTCCTGGAACAATTTCTCTGTTTTCATCTTCCAATGAAGGCAGAGGTTGAGCCAATAATTCAACAAGTTCACTTCTTATGTTGGCCGTAATATTATCATCTTCGAAGAGTAATGAAATGATATTTGGATTCATGATTGAATATTTATTTTTGTGACAGGCAATCAAAGAAAATTCGAATCACCTAACCTGAACTTCAAACATCTGTGATACCTCCTAGCTCAGCTGACCTCCATCCGTTGTATCTGTTTTTGAATGCGTTGACAGAAAGAGCTTGCACTACGGAGTTGGAAAGACCATTCCAGTCACTGAAAACTCTGACGCTGAGTTGTTCTGAAGTTTTCTCGCCTCAGTTTGTAAGCCCCTGAGATTGTTGCTGTTTAGGGTGAAAATGTCTCTGCCTTTGTCCCCCGGAATTCCGTGTATAGCTCGGTATGAAAATATCAAGTCCCCGCGAGTCCTCCTCTCCCGGAATGAAGTCAGTCCCGTGGATTCCAGTCGCTGTTGGTATGTAGGTCGAATGGGTCCGCAGCCAAGATGCCTATCTCTGTGTGGTTTCGAGTAGGTCAGCATCGCCTCTTGTTGTACACCACCAAGCTCGACCACCGTATTCGAGAATGGGGCGAATGTACCTATGTCTTGAATATAGTGCCAAATGTTCTGTAAATGCATCCCCTGAATGACTTGTAGAACATGTATGTGAGGTGTTTAGTCTTGGAGGAGATATGCTCAATGTGGGTACTCCAGCTGAGGTCTTCCGAGACTATAATGCCAAGGTTGGGACACGGAAACCAGAGCCTGACCACCGATGTTGTTTGGTCGACGAAGGTTGTTCGAGCACTTATGTTGAGGGGTGGCATCCAGATATTGCACCAGTTGTTCAAGCTGTCCAGGTTATCTTGGAGTATGGTATGATTAGTTATTGGTGAATTGTAAATTTTCAGATCATCGGCGAAAAGGGCGAGAGAAGATCTTAATTGAATTGGCAAGTCGGAAGTATACAAAAGAAACAGCAAGGGACCCAAGACGGGTTACACCGAAAGTACCTGTCAAGACCTTGAGGAGAGCTCGCATCCGACCTGAACACTATACGAGCGATTTGAAAGATAAGCCTTTATCCAGTTCAGTAGTTCGCCTCTGATACCCAGGTGCAAGATGCATAGAATAACAAGGTGTCGACACTCCCTACTAAATCCTGTTAAAATTTTCGGCCGAAAAACGGACCTAGAATTGTCAAATCACGTACTTTATGTACTACTTCACTTTGTTAACGATGGTGCCGCTAGTGTCGATTTCGAAGATTCTGGCAAGCGAATAAATGAAAACTGACAAGCGACAAAGTTCACTTTCCAGTCTTTCCACCGTTGCTAGTTCGTAAATCCAAATTGAAAGAATATAATGAAGCAGTTTATTGAAAAATCAATTCACTTTTTGATTAATCAGACATCTGTTCGGACATTATATGTAAACCCCATTTGTTTGGAACAGAAAATTCATTTTGCCAAGACACAAAATGAGGTTAAATAAGGGATTTATCAGTAAAAGAGTTTCATTGGAACATTTTGAATGGAACTGTAAATGAAGAAATATGTGAAATCATTATTTGCCCATTACAAAAGATCACATCCAATGTCTTTAGAATATATCTAAGCATTTAATTTGTGTATCTTGAAATACATTGAATATTACAGAATTTTCTGTAAGACCTCTACTTATGTAGAGGTAGGAAGATATTATTATCTTTCGATATCATATTATTACTCAAATGTATGAATTAACTTTATCATGTACAGCTCATTTAAATTGAACATTTTACTTATTATTTTCGATGTATAATTTGAAACTTCATCAAAACATTATCATTTATATAACATTTTTTCACCCAATACCCCTTGACAACTTTTTATGTTCTCAGCAATTGGATGATTAGATTGCAAAATTCGATAGCTATTATTCAGAACTAAGTATACTGATGAAATATAGAAAAATTCATTAAATTGAAAAACTAACCAAATATAGAGGGTAGTGTACTACGTTTGAATATTTTATTCAATATATATTCGGTAGAAAAATGTTTTGAACAAACAAATGTTTTAATTTTCAATACCCTACCTCTACTTGTTGCCATTCTTGTCGTGTAACAATATCCATGAAACAAATAATATAGAATAAGAGCGCCAAAAAGAATGACGCTTTAGGAAAGCCATTCAACTTTGATGAAATCACACTGTGTGGTTGCTCTGAACTTTGTTCTCTGCTAGTCCTTTCATCGTTGACAAATGATATTGTTAGTTTTCATAACATACCATTTCATTCCTTCTCAATATATAAGTGAATTGTATAATTAATATAATTTTATTAAAAGAGTTATTCCTTTAAAGTTCATCAACCGGCAAGATTATAATAAATCAACAAGTCTAAGCGTTCTCCTATGTTGATTTATTAACAACGGTATCAGCGATCTTTCAATAGCTTTGTTCCTACAGCGGCCAAAACCGTACAGTGAACGGTCCACGGACTGCGCGGTGGTGTAAAAGCCTTCCTATTACACCACCGCGCAGTCCGTGGACCGTACATTGTACGGTTTCGGCCGTTGTAGGAACAAACCTTATAACTACGTTTACATGCATCCTCTCGAACCGTTTTAAGCCAATGCGTATTCCGTAATGCGCATTGAAAACGCATGTAAACGTTTTTTCAATTCGAATTGACTACTCAAATGCGAATTAGTAAATGCGATTTGAAAAGGTGGATTGAGTTTTCCCAAACCGATTTAATGTGCATGTATACACCAAATACGCATTGAGAGTAGTTTTAAGAGAAACAAATTTCAGAATTACCAACACCAAATTTATTAGTTTGACAAATCTGATAATCTAACGAACCTGCTTTGGGGTTACGTTAATCGTAATTCACAGCTGGAAGATCGAAATAAATCTCTTGAGATAAAAATGATATAATATATTGTTCGAGGTAACTTTTTCTATTATCTTTAATCATTTTCTGCCAATTTTCTGGATTCATTTTCACGATTTGCTCTTTCAATCACTTGTAACCTCCCAGAAAAGGTTAATTCCTTGCGAAATTATGGTGTTCTTCATCATTTTTTAAGATATTTAGAATGATTTTCTTTTCTTAATTTCCATTTTTAATTTTTTTCAATCTTCCCATGTTGGCTACGCGAGCTTAGAATAAAGCCGAATTACAGAAAACTAGTTTCAGATAAGGCATGTAAACTCTCAAACCATATTTCAGCTAATTCGCATCAAAACATGCGCATTGGTTCAAAACGGATCGAGAAGGTGCATGTAAACGTAGTAATATACTACGTTTACATGATATTATGATATATATTATGATTTATCTTGATATTAGAAATCTGCCCCTGATTCGGTATTCGAATTTGATATGACATGTCGATAATTTTGTCCATAAAATTTCCACTGCCTGCATCTATCGGCGAAAACTGAAGTAGAACAAAATCCTTGTATTTTGACAGTATTTGGACCGCAAATCGGCCGAAAATATGTCAAAGAGTGTCTTCACCATGTATTCTATGCATCTATCCCAGGTGTTCGAGATTTGTTAGAAGTTTGCAGTGTAGAACCCTGACGAACGCTTTCAAAAAATCTAGATGGATTACGTCCACAGGCAGACCGGAATCCCACGCTCTGGTCTAGTCAGACAAAGAGGAGACAAGGTTTGTGATAGTTGAACGCCCCGGAACAGACCCGTGTTGTTGGTCAGGTATTTCCTTGTGTTTGAGGTAAAACTCCAGGATGTGCTCACGAATTATCCGTTCCAAAACCTTGGAAGTGGTCGACAGGATACTAATAGGACGATGGTTATGAGTACAGTGACTATATATATAAGAATATAGTCACTGTAGTTATGAGGTGACAGCTTGTCTCTTTTTTTGGAGATACAGGCGAATAGCCAGTCGGAACGAAGTGACAAATAGGATAAAGATCCACGGAATATAATACTGGGAGGGGCTGCAAGTGCGTTGACACAACGACTCAAAAGAAGAGTTGATATTCTATCATAACCCGGGGCCAAAGAAGTGTTCTTTCCGGAAAGACGTCTCCTTACAATTTCTTCGGTTATTTCGACATTGGATATATCGAAACAAGAACGAGGGGATATTGGTGTTGCCTTTGGACCAGACAACTTGGGCGAAAAAACGTGAGAGAAAACTTCAGCTAGGACGTCCGCTGATTCCCTCGGACTGCAACTGATCACTCCAGAAAGGTTACTGACCAGCGGAACTCCAACTTTAGTAAGATCAGACATACTTAAAGAGTTTCTTTCTATTTTTGGGAGATGCCAAACCATTCTCAAAATGAACTTTAAATCCATGCAACGAGAAGGAAACGTGATTGGAGAAGTTACGGTGGATATAGTAGTCGTCTATCGATCTTGATCTCAAGTACTTTTGCCAGAGTGCCTTCTTCCTCTTTATAAGACGAAGGCACTGATCGTTGATCCAGGGCTTAATAGGGTTGTACTTGATGGTCTACATTCGAATGTTGCAATCCACAATCCCACTGACGACAAACCTCCCCCACACCACCTCGATGTCATCCAGAGGAATGAGGAATGAATCCCAGTCAATCATCTCCAGTTCATTGGAGATACCTTCGTAATCCAGACTGCGAATAGTCTTGAACTTATTGGTCTTGGATATTGAGGAATGGAACTGTATTTCAGTGGATAAGGTGACATGATCCTATTCGCCAAATGAGGGAAGATACCACAGATTTGAAGTAAGCTGTAGCTCGGAAACAAATACCAGATCGAGTGAAGATGGAGTTTGGCCTGCTCTGTACCTGGTGGGCCTATCAACGATGTGTTGGAGGCCGGAACTTAATGCCAGCTCAGCATATGGATAAGATGGGGAAGATAGAGGGAGTAATTGGAGGAGTGGCCACTTTAGGTCAGCACAATTAAAGTGTCCCATAATTAATGAACTCTTATTGTTAGAGGCCAGTGAGATCAGGTAATTTGCGCAACTTAGGTCGGCACCACACATCACCACATGGACGCGGTCTGTATATACATCCGGTCATTGGACATTTTTAAGAAGAGGTTATCGATATTACCCCAATCGTGATGTGTGGATTCGATTTTGTAGAAATCAGTGATCATTTAATGCAAATATATGCATACATCTCGATATCCAGGTGCTTCTCTGCTATCCTCTCTGTAGTTTGTGTAGCCAGGGATATGAATCACCGAGTTCGGGATTCGAGAAGAGAGCCATGATTCGCTGATAAAAATTATGGAAGGATTATGGGGCTGTACGAAATAAATGAGTTCGGTAAATTTAGACGGCAAAAATATTGAATATTTGTGTAAATGACGCGCCAGGAATGTAGTTCGCTCAGTTTTTTACTGTTGTCGTTGTGAAGTGGTGACGATAGTGGGGTCTTGTTTTATGTTCCTATTTAATTGTTAAGTTAGTAACGCTTCGTCTCTGAAGATGGAAACTTTGTTTCCGAAACATATGTCAGACGACAAAAACTGTAGTGGACAAGAGTGTAGTTACTTTTGTAGTGTTGAGTTTCTTTCACCAGCGTTCTGCCTTCCCCTCAGTTCAGCTCTCAGCGTGAAGAAACGCGTTTGTTTCCAAGAAAAATAATGTGGACGGATGAAGCTCATTTACCACTGCATTGATTGCCAGGTTTTCTCCTTAAATAAATAATTTGCAAGTGTACCTATTATCCTATGCGCCTGTCAACTCGATTTCTTTTTCACAGGTCTTTGTTTTAGATGAAGTCTGTATTGCGTTTTTAGTGGTATTTGAGTAAATATAATCAAAAGCAATTTCAGAGGATTGGAGAATTATTCGAAGAATTAAATTTCTTATGATGTTCCAAGCATTATTAGCAAGATATTAACTCTTTGCGCATTTAATTTCTCAAGTATAATTCGGTTTGCATCAAGATAGTGAGGCTTTCACTATAGAACTAATAATTTATGAGAAATATTGAATTAATATAAACTTCATTCGAATTGTGATAACGTCTTTTTCATTGGAAATACATTCCGGACAAGTTTTCAAATTTCCGCAAAGCCCACAGTTCCCTCTATTGTGCTGTCATCAAAATATTAATTTAAAAAAAAATTCAGAATTTCATTTTGGCAGTTTGGTATAAAATGAAATTCTGAGTAACATTTTTGTCAGGAAATTTTTGATATTGTTCTGATATCTTCGTCTTTTGGTTATTTTTCCAAAAAATTGTCAATTTTGACAGGTTTGCAGAGTAACAAGATCAATGACATATATATCAAAAATCATCGTTTCTTGGGCACCAACTTTCTTTTGGGAGATAAATATCTCGGTTAAGTTCGTTGGTGCAATTGGTCGATTAGGCAAAATTGTATGTATGTTTAAGAAGCTTGTGCAACTAAGAAGAGTCAGTTGTGTTCTATGTCGACTTTGTAACTGTATCCTTACGCTAGCTTAGACACACCACTCTTAATTTTTGACCCAACAGTGATTGGTGTTGGTGGTCACTACTGTCTGCCTAGGTCTCCGGCTCACTCTATCCACTGAGCTTGAGACACTCCCCATTCAATTCAAACTAGCCAAAGGGAACAAGCACGCCAAAGAGAAATGACTTCAACGTCAGTGTTTGAAAATACAATTAAATCAATGTGCAAAAATTCAGGTCGGAAAACCATGAAAAGAATTTATTTTTTTTGGCTCAACTCTTAAATTATTAATTCTTTATTTTATAGATATTTTTCAGAGTTTGGGAGAAAAAACCCAGAAAGAAACCATTTAATCTTAAATTATTAATTAAATAAAAATTGAATAATAACCTAATGGAGTTTTTTTTGTGACAAGGGAATATTAGTGTCAGCATGGATATGATTGTATCAAGAAAAGTTTTTATGAACTTGGTTTTTCGACATTTGTTCGAATTTTCACAAATCTGTGATCATTGAAAATAATTAACTTAATTAACTGGTGTTGAAATTGAACTAGCGATGGATATTAATGACAAAATTGTATTTAAAAAAAAAAAAAATTTGCTATGAATTGCCATTTTGCAGCGAGATATTATGCATTCTTGGGATTTTGAAATGTGAATGGATTGTGAAATTGAAAGGTTTTTATGGCGAAAATTCGAATAGAAGCCACTTTGCACCAGAATGAAACGATCTTTAAGAGGAAACTCGAACAAATGTAGAAAAATCAATTTCAAACAAAATTGAACTGCCCTATTTATATCAATATTTTGAAGATGTTTTGTGGTTAAAAACACCTAAACAATGGTCTACGTTGGCAAACGAACTATGAAAAAATTTAAATTAAATCAGTTTGTGAGATTTTGCCATAAAGTGAATTGAATATAAAAAGCTCGACCTATCTCGTCTTTAAAAATCGTAGTTCATGGATAAATTTGAGCCACCCGAAATAAGTTATTGGCACAATTTTTCTTACTCTTCAAGAATAAATGTTAAACATATTTTTTTTACATACAGTGTGTTATATTCGCACATACCACAGTGCATTAATTTTACAGTCTGATACAAATAATCAACCCATAAGCTACATCCATTCGAAAGTTATAGCGCTTCAAAATTCTCGAACTTTACGGAGAACACCCTATATCTCCATAAAGAAATGTCAACAGAACGTTTGAAGGCCTGTTTTGAATCAGTATAGAGGTCATCTAACTACAACTAACGTTTGGACTATGGGTCACCAGTCAACCTGTATATCAGCTCAGGAAATAAATTATTCTCCTAAGGAATAGTAATAGTTATTTTGTAATTCACTCTTTCATAACCAAATTCAACAATTTGGATCGAAGGAACCATTTGGAAAAATGAAGAGATATTTCAAAAAATTGATTTATTAAAATAATTGCAGTATAAAAATCATTTCGGTATAAAATTCAGCAAACAGTAACTATCTACAATAAACTATCTCAAATTAAATATAAAAAATAATATCAAATAAAACTTTTGTTCCAAAAAATAAACAGAGATTCTTAGAGTATTATATGTACAAGGTGTTTTTCGAGGCGAGTCTTGCAACTAAAATACACCATTTCACGAAAAATCGCTCCTATGAAAATAACACCAATAAATGGCTCTCAATGCCTCCCTGGTAAAATAATAAGTGTCTTAATTTTTGCCAAACTTAGATGATATGGAAGTAAATTACTTAATTTCTTGTAAATGTGGCTTAGTTATTAGTATTATAAAAAATATGTGTTTTAAAGTATGCCTTGTTCTGGAGACGGTTGGAGAATACAGCAACAGAATCCTATTTTGTGACAGATGATCTCTCGGATATAATACTTGTATCCTGTGGTAATCGTATGCATTTCATGATAACTAACTTCATTTTAGGTATATACTTCATCATATCGTTTCCCCTGGTAGATGGCACAATCGTCTACAGGTCGGCTGCTGCATTCCAAAACACAGTATGTGAAAATAATGGAATTGTGTGGGAAACGAGATTTAGTGTTTTTGTTTGGCACTGAGACGTTTTTAATGCAATTTTTTTTATTTTACGGTTACGTGTTACAGTTCGTCGTATAATTTTTTCTACATAATCAAATTGTACATATCTTTAGTTGTTACTATAGATTTGGCACATGCTTGGTTTTGGTATTGAATATGAAACAATTTTGCTGGTTTCAAATCCGAGTATCTGCATCAATATTTGAATAAATAACAGTTTATTATATTTCACCGAATTCAAGATAACAAACAGTTTAATTATGTCTAACGTTTATTAGTTTAGAAACACTACAATAGTTTAGAAATACCACAACCAAAGAATCTACTACATACTATCCTCTAAATTGCTGTTGTCATACTCCTCGACTAAATCTGGAGCAGAATCGCAGAATCTGATCATGTCTTTCAAATTGCCAAAACAGATTATCTGGTATATACTGTGTTTTGCTCTGGGAAAAGCAGATGCTGTGTTTTGAAATGTGAAGATGAGTAAATTTGTGCAGATACTGGGTTGTGGTTATGTCATATCTCTAAATCTATTGAAATTATCAGCAAAGGGGCTAGGTTGAAAGATGCGTCCAAACACAGTATATCCAAATATTAAGAAATATCATTTTCTGAAAAAATGTTAGTTACTGTGTTTTGGAATGGAGCAGCCGAGGTCTCTCGATACCATCTGCGGCATCGGACATAGCCAACGTCGTATCTCTCCCAACGCCGCTTCCAATGGATCAACAGATCGAACGGAGCCATGCGTCACACACACGTCTACATCATGCTCTTACCAGCTATATTGAAAGGTTCAAAGGTAGGAACTGCAACTAGAAGTGGAGTGCCATTCGCAATAAAAATCAATAGGTAATGTGATACCTCCATACTCCAAGTCGAAAACCCACATTGGTGACCTCGATGTTATTCAACACGAAGGCGTTTCACGCTGTCTCTCTTACCGAGTCAAATTCACGTGGCCCACCAGCATTGTTTAGGTTTACATCATAGCCATATCCTATCTTCATGACGACGATCTAGTTCAGTATCGTGTCGCTAGCAGCGGAGTGTCGTAGGGATCTACTTCATCCCTACCCACATGGTTCCCCAAGGTAGATGGCGCAATCGTCTACACGCCTCCCGACAACATCGGCCGCCATAACAGGCGTCGTATCTCTCCGTACGCCGCACACAGTAAATCTACGAATCGAACGAAGCCTGGCGTCACGCACACTTCTACAGCAGGCTACTACACTAGCTGTATTTAAAAGTCCACGAGTCGAAGACCCACATTATATTGCTTTGTGTGGAGCGATGACTCCTGACAAGTACGGTTTGGACACACTCATCCCAGATCCGGAAGAAAAATTACTTCGGGAGGCACTATCTCTCTAATCTTGGAACTTTGATAGAGGCGATTTTTGGTGAAATGATTTATTTAGATGAGTTCTATCTACTGTTAAAAAACACTAACAATTGAACATACCCTTTTTGTACAGGATGTCTATAAATGAAAGTAACATGGTTGGGACTGGTGAAATATATTATTGATCTGCCACCCTCCACTCTATAATCTAACCCAACTTCATTTTTGAAAATATTCGATGCTTTCGAAATCTCGACGAAAATATTTTAAACCTGCCCAAAGTGCCGTCTTACCTCTTTCGGACTGTTTTTCCTTTCGAAAACGTGAATAAATATATGATACAATGATTTATAAACACTCTCTGTATTTTCAGTTCAAACTTCAATATCTGAGAAGACGATATCCCATTTATTAAATGAGCCAGTATCACATATTTTCATCAAGATTGGGGCTTCATTTTCTGCTCTATCCACTCCCAAACAAGTTCCAGCTGCCAAATTGAAAATTGGAATTCCATCCTAGAAAATTATCAGAATCGGTGACGTTTCGTGTATACATTTCAAGTTAAATTTCAAGGAATATATGCAATTACTACCATTATTTTTACTAGTAACACAGTCTATTTAGATGTTCCACTACGTGTATTATTGAATGAAATCCCAGTTTTTGTGACTTTTAAGGGACCACGTGACCTCTAGGCCAATTTAAATCAGGGTCGTTCATAGGAAATTCGCGGAAGTTCATGGAAAAGCGTCATGATGTTTGAGAAGGGCAGAAGAACGTTGTGGTTTGTATTTTATAGCTGCGAATCAACCTTCTATCAGTATATCCTATGTATTATTATTACTTTCATATGTGAGTTGTGTCGGTCAGACGAAACCCGCCCCGCCACTACGACCAATCAGTATTTTGTGGCACACCAAAATCTATACTTCACCCACAAACTCAAGCCTCTTGATAAGGGGTCTGGTGGGTGAGAACTTGTCCAGTTCCCTCAGTCTCATTTTGTGGACTCCTAGTTCCTCAAATCTTCTCCTGTCCCCAGTGGGGCAGTCACGTATGGTGTGCTCGATAGTCTGGCCATCCTCCTGGCATAATCTGCACTCAGAGTCCTCAAGGAACACTAACATACTTAGGTCTTTTCTGACGCCACAGTGACCCGTTTACACAGCTGTTAAAATTATCAGGTCTAACTTGGAGAATTTGAGCCATTGTCTGGCTCTTTCATCTGATGGGCCAATAAGTGTTGAGCGAGCATGCCTGTCAACTGGTATACTGCTCCAGATTTCCTGGACCTTTTGGTCTAACCATCTGCTGTTTTCCCACCTGCTGCCTTGAGAGAGATTCCACAGGCCGGTTTAGGTCTAATGAGCCCCGTGGAAGCACCTCGTGCCGCCAATGAGTCCGCCACCTCATTACCCTCAAGCAGTGGGGTCCCAGAGATGGTCCAATCGTCTCTGCAGAGGAAGACGCCTCTGATAGGCTATCGACCAGGATTGAGTCGTCCCGGCACGTGGCCACAATGACTATGTTGTCAGCGTACGCTTGGACATACATATATGTATCCAGCGTGCCTATTATGGCCAGTAGATCATCCACCTGAAGAGACCACAGCATAGGGGAAAGCATTACTCCTTGTGGGCAGCCTCTCCTTGCCACGAATTTCTCTACATCACCGCACAGGGACGTGGAGATGAGTATGTTATTCAACGTGGATCTCATCCATTGCACAATGAGGTCTGGTACTCCCCTGACTCGAGCCACTCCATAGGGCGAGTTCGTGAGCAGTGCATTGAAATCACTACTTTAGCTTTTCCACCAGGTCAGTTGATTTACCACTCTGAAAGGCGTATTAGTGCACCCGTAGAGGATTCAGTGATAGGAGACTGCCCTCGGCGTAGTGATACAGTATCTTCTCGAGGGTTTTCAGAACGGAAGACGTGAGACTTACCGGTCTGTATGAGTTACGTTGTGAGCAGACTTTGTCCACTTTAGAGAAGTACACAACCCTTACCTTACGCCAGCATGTCACGACAAAATTCCAGGCAACACTGCCCCTGAAAAGCCTAATCAGGTAAGAGAGGTCATCTTCTCCCTGATGAAGCAGAGCAGGAAAGATGCCATCCTCCTCGGGAGCCTTGAAAGTTTTGTGAGAGTGAATGCCCATCTTAAGATTCCAGGGTTGATGATCAGTTTAGCAGTTCTCCAGTCTTTCCCGCACGGCCTACAGCACCGCTCCTGGGAAAAATAGGGCGAACCGCCATACGACTCATCAAATAGGCGACAATCTGGGAAGTGTGTCCTCGCAAGGATCTCTAATGTTCCTTTTCCAGAGTCCGTAAGAAGGCCATCTGATCTAGAAATAAGATCCCAGCCCTCTCGACGGTTCTTTAGAGAGGATTCTTTGAAGTCTGGCACAGTTCGGGGTAGACTTAACTTCCCCACCGAACCTACTCCAGGAATCTTTCTTTGCCCTTCTCATTTCTTTGTTGTAGTTTGTTAGAGTATTTCTATAATTATCCAGTTGCCGGATACCTTAGTTCGGTTGAATAGTCTTCGAACTTCGCAACAACTCAAATTCGGTTCAACCCAGACTTTTCAAATTACAAATATTTCCAACACAGAGGCTCAACCGAATGTTATATACATATAAAGATCGCTGGTACATTTGGATTCTGCGGCGAGTGCTCTATTAATTAACATTATTTTAACCGCTGCAGCGTTGCGTTTTATATTGAAAATTAACAACAACGTTGATATTTTGAATTAGACACCCTCTATATTTGGCATTATTCCCTTCGCTGTGACTTCCCGATTTTATTTATTTAATCCTTCCTTCTTCAGCCGATTTAAAGAATTTAATGGATTTCCATATTTTGTGCTTCTATTTCATTGCTGCAGTATTTGTAGAAAGCTTAATGATTTTGGATATAGATAACCACTGCCTTTTGTATTAGTTTTGTCAAAGTGAATTATTTCTCCATTATAGAGGGTACATCAATATTTGAGAATTTACCTATAGATATAAAATCGTTCAAATGTGCTCATTTTGAATGGAACACTGTTTATTATCAGGGTAAACTTGATTGGTAGAATCATAAATTTTGAACGATTCTGTATAATGGAAAATTAATTGTTTTACACATAACTAGGAATAAACAGGGCGTTGCTAAACAACAACAAATTTTAACTTTCTACAAATCAAAAGACGGCTTAAATATGTATTTGACTGATACTATGTTTTTCACAAAAAATAAAAAAATATTAGGCAAATTTAATCGAAAAGCGATAGCGAAGGAAATTGGAATAATATACACGTGTATCTTTTGAGATATCAAAGTTGTTGCTACTTTTCAAAATAAACGGCAACACTGGAAGTTTATATCGATAGAGCAAAACTACAATCCAAGAAAACAAATGTCCACTTCTCCATGAACGAGGGATAAATGTTTATACTATCGACTTTAATCTGGACAAGCTTCCCGGAAATTCTCTTGATGTCTATGAGTAAAATATCTAAAATCTTATGTTCAAGTTGATGAAGCAAAGGACATATTTTTTGCCAATAATAACAATATAATCAACTTACTTCTCCTCTATGTTTCCATTCCTGATCACCACCAGTTTCATGACATTTATACAACAAAGGACTTCCTTTCGCAGACTGCAAACATAACAATTTCAACAGAACCAATTCATGTTTGTCAGTTTCGAACCAAATCTGGAATATAATTACAATATTATAGATATTTGGAAGGAAAGATAGCGCTATGAAACAAACGCGCAAAAAAAGATTTACCTGATTCTTCTTTTGTGAACAAGCATTCAATATCAATTTTGCTCCTTTTTTTGGTGAATCTTTCTCACTCTGTATACAGAATTGGGAGCCAGATAAGCGGATCTGAAATTGTGCCACATAATTCCTTTTTCTAGAATACCAAGGTTGATATTTTTCCTGTTCTACAGCTGCCCATTTCTTCTTCAACCTTTCATTGTCATCGGTCGGTAAAGTCAGTTCGGGATAAATATTCTTCAGATACCAATCAAAATTACTACAATTTAGTTCTTTTCTTAATGTCAATCTTGACGATATATCTCCATACTTCATTGATTCTGCTCCCTTACGAGATTGTATGAACAATTTCTGGAAAGGAAATGAAACCGATGCAAATTTTACGAAAAAGTTTATCCATAATTTCCTATACAATCTACCGATTTTCTCTATTTTTGTCTATATCAACCGATATTTTTTTAATTTTCACCTACTTTTCCTTCATTATTCGCGAACTACTACACGTAGAAGTTTACAATAAGATTTTTTAGATTGGGCGTTACAACAGTAATACATAATCCGATATCATACAGATCCGCCGATAATTTTCAACCCTTAGGCTTAATTCGAACGAGAGCTTTTTTAACATCCGTTAAAAAAGCGTTCAAATAGAAAAAATGCATTTCCAAGAATATGTTCATAAGTCAGCGCTATTAAAACTCGACGTTTTTGGCGCTCTTGTCCCTCGGAACAGAGTGCTTATCAATTTGCCCAAATGTCTGTAATTTTCGAATTTTTTGCTGAAAATGGTCTTAAACGATTTGGTTCGACTCACTGATCAAGAATCCGTGGTCAAAATCGATTCTGTCCGGCTGGCCCGCCGTTAACACGATAACTCTCGAACGGAATGAGCTAGACAGTTGAAATTTTAAGAGTAGGTTTGGTAGATAAATATCTCGGTTAAGTTCGTTATTGGACAAAATCGGCCGGATAATTTCGGAGTAACGAAAAAAAATATTTTTTTGCGTTACAAATTTCGAATTTAATTTTTTTTGAAATGCAGCTTCATCATAAGAATTCATTGACATCATTTTCAACTCTAAGAAGCTAAAACTTTCGGGGATATGATTTTTCAAAATTTCAATAATACTTCGTACTTTTCACAGAATGTGAATTCTATCTGTCTGTGTTCTATCTGTGTTCAGTGTTTATCAAATTGGGTTCAGAATATCTTCAGTGAAAACAGAGCTGGAATATTGGTTAAGGTTCAATTGATATAATATAATTTTCAGAGTAGATTTGAGGAATGAATATCTCTGATAAGTTCGTATTTTTTGGCGCTCTAGTTCCTCGGAACTGAGTGCTTATCAATTTGCCCAAATGTCTGTAATTTTCGAATATTTCGATGAAAATGGTCTTAAACGATTTGGTTCGACTCACTGATCAAGAATCCGTGGTCGAAATTCATTCTGTCCGGCCGGTCCGGCCGGCCGGCCGGCCGTAGGCACGATAACTCTCGAACGGAATGAGCTAGAGAGTTGAAATTTTCAGAGTAGGTTTGGAGGATAAATATCTCGGCTAAGTTCGTTATTGGGCAAAATCGGACAAATGGTTTCGGAGTAACAAAAAAAAAATTTTTTTTTTACGAAACAAATTCCAAATTAAATTTTTTTTAATAAAAAGTTTTATCATGAGAATCCAATCATATCATTTTTAACTCTAACAAGCTAATACTTTCGGAGATATGATTTTTCAAAATTTCAATAATAAATCGTATTTCAACGTTGTCACAGAATAATATTATTCTATGTATGAATATGAATTGTCATAATGTCAAATGATGTTCCTGAGACTAATCAATCATAGTATATCTTGTCTATGCTAATCAATCGAAGAATTGTGAGCGAAGTGAGAAAAATCTCAGATATGATTTTTCAAAATTTCAATAATAAATCGTATTTCAACGTTGTCACAGAATGATATTATTCTATGTATTAATATGAATTGTCATAATGTCAAATGATGTTCCTGAGCAGTGTGGCCAATACTCCTGCTTTAGCAGGAGATCTCCTGCTTTCACTCCGAATCTCCTGCTCTCCTGCTTTCACTCAAAATTCTCCTGCTTTTAACAACAGTTCCAAGATCAGATATTTTAATACCTTTTTTATATTCCATGAATATGATATATACATTTTATATCTTGTAGGTAACGTTTTTCATAAGTAAGAAGGGATTGTTTTGTCATTCTGAATAGATTTCTGTCAAAAGTCTGTTTCTCACGTTTTTATCTGTCAAAAAACGAGTTCATACACCTTTGTTTAGACAACTGCTCAATTCGAACCATAGAATAAAGAAACGTTTTATTCTATGATTCGGACTTAAATTTCTGGTTTTTGCTGTTATTAATGTTCATGTAGCTTTTATTGAATAGGTATTTAATGTGTTTTGTTAACATATTCACACTTTTTTTTGTGCGAAAAGAATTTTTATGGTCATATTTTCGAATCTCCTGCTTTTTCTACCAAATCTCCTGCTTTTTGAAATTCTTTCTCCTGCCAAATAATTTTGAGGCCTGGCAACACTGTTCCTGAGACTAATCAATCGAAGAATTGTGAGCGAAGTGAGTTAAATCTCAGTTGTTTGCTCCGATATTAGTTTTTCTCAGAAAATTCTTACATTTCGGAACTGAACATGAAGTAAGAGATCTGAGAGTAGTGAGACTGCTTTTCATCCATAGACATAGATATAACTCTCGAACGGAATGAGGTAGGTAGTTGAAATTTTCAGAGTAGTTTAGGGAGATGAATATCTCGGTTAAGTTCGTTATTGGGCAAAATTGGCCAGATTTAATTTGATTTCTTCCATGGTGCTTTTCTCATTCTCATGATTGCTCATTTAATCTTGATAAATAAACTATTATTTGAATTGAATTTCCTTTAGGATGCAGTTCTATTATATGAAAACATTGATATAATTCCCAACTCTGAGAAACCAATACTTTCGGAGATATAATTTGTCTGTTTGAACTAGAGCGCCAGAAAGCTCCTGTCCACAGGGCTTGAACCCATTTTTTTTTTAATTTTAATTTAGTTTCTTTTATGATGCAGTTCTATTATAAAAATCCATTGATATCATTCCCAACTCTGAGAAACCAATACTTTCGTATGATACGTCAAAGTTTGAACAAGAGCGCCAAAGCTCCTGTCCACAGGACGTTCCCACTTTTTGGCGCTCTTATTCCCCGAAACAGAGTGCTTATCAATTTGCCCAAATGTCTGTAATTTTCAAATTTTCGGCTGAAAATGGTCTTAAACGATTTGGTTCGACTCACTGATCAAGAATCTGTGGTTGAAATCGATTATGTACGGCCGTCCGTTAACACGATAACTCTCGAACGAAAGGATTGAAATTTGCAGAGTAGATTTGGAGCGTAAATACCTCGGACGAGTTCGTTAACGGACGAAATGGACCAAGTGGTTTGGGAGTTATAGCCGTTCTTAGTAAAAACATTTTTTATGAATATTTCCGTAACAGATCACTCGATCTATCTGAAATTTAGCATCAAACTGTAGAATCATGACCTTTATATGCATGCAGTTTTGTATTGATCGGATTGTGTAAAGTGAACTCTCGAACAGAATCAGCTAGGCAGTTGAAATTTTTGGAGTAGGTTTGGGAGATAAATATCTCGGTTAAGTTCGTTATTGGGCAAAATCGGCCTAATGGTTTCGGAGTATTTTTTTACATTACAAATTTCAAATTCAATTTTTTTCAAGATACAGTTTCACCATAAAAATCCATTTGTAGCATTTCAACTCTAACAAGCTAATACTTTCGGAGATATGATTTCAAAATTTCAATAATAAATCTAACTTCTATGTTTTCACAGAATGGTATAATTATTCTATCTATGAATTATTATATGATCTGTGTCCATACTCGTACATGACATCTTGTTTTCCTATAAAAGAGAGTCAAATTCATTTCAGCTATCGTAGAATTATAATATGATATTATACTTTTTTGGTGATATTTCAGTGACCGTGGATAATCCATATGATCATGGAAATATATACTTTGGTAGGTTTACAAGAATGAGTTCAGAATAGCTCCAGTAAAAACAAAACTCAAATATTGGCTCAGTTTCAATCGAGGTTTCAATTGATATAATATAATTTTCAGAGTGGATTTGAGGAATAAATATCTCGGGTAAGTTCGTGGTTTTTGGCGCTCATGTTTGAATTTAGTTTCTTTCATGATCATATTTGTTTATGATGCAGTTCTATTATGAGAATCGATTGATATCATTCCCAACTCTGAGAAGCCAATAATTTCGGAGATGATTTGTCAAAGTTTGAACAAGATCGCCAAAGCTCCTGTCCACAGGGCTTTCCCACTTTTTTATCGATCAGTGTTACATTTTGAGCACTGGGCGTTAAAGGGAATAGATCATATGACACTTCGTATTATTGTTCACAGGAGCGGTAAAATAGCGCTGGAACTTCACTCAGTGCTAGTCGTTGTGCAGGTGGTATCGCCAAACGCATGTTGGTTTCTTGAAGTGTTATTCGAGGCCCCACTGTTGTCAACAGTTCGTCAAATGTTGTTAAAGACATTCGAAAATAACTAAAAAATCTGCCCTTTTAAGTAGGTCAGTTCATTCAGAGGATGAACAAAGAATGCCTTTTGATTTCTTGTTCGCCTTCTAGCAACACAAATCGCTATAGCTAGTAATTTAGCAGAAACCATTTCAACGTCTTACTGAAGCTATAAATGAAACAATAGCGATTTTAAAGCAATCACATAGAGAACGTATATAAAAGCGCCAACGCCGAGTTTTAACGCAACGTTTTTTTAAAGTCTCGTGGGAATGAGACCTTAGGTGAATACATTTCTCATCTCTAGTCGATTAGGAGAATGAGCAAGGACGGATTTTTTCATATGATTTTTACGTAATAAGAAGTACCTACATCATCTACCTCAAATTTTGACAATTGGTTTGGGGTCAAAATACGCCGAATGAGTTTTTTGATAACGGTCAAAATCGACTGAACGGTTTCGGAGTTATGTAATTTTATTAAAAGGAGCTGGAGGCGCCTGGCATCGCTCCCGGTACTTCTCGCATACGAAACGTGCACTCTGACATCTCAGCTACACACCTGTTTAATTATATGATGAAACAGGTGAGCTTCTTTTTGAAAAGAAAAAATGAAAATTGATCCATATCATAGGTTTTTGTGAATGTCTACTTTTCTGACCAATTCTTAAATGAAATATATTTCAAGGCATATTTTTGAAACCATTTATTTGAAAGATTGTGTAGTTATATTTTAGGTTTCCTTGATGTAAAGCTCATTATTCATTAAAAATTGTTGAAATAATTTTGCTTTATTTTGGCACCTATTCTGAGGCGTTTGCCTCCATCTTCGGGTATACAAGTTAGGTGGTCTACATTTCTATTGAGAAAAGTTTCATTAATTAAAATTACTCTTATTAGTAAAAAATTGAAAAAGGACTGACAAAAGGTAAGTCTGCTTTTGAGCACTTGTTTATAACATCATTCAATGCATATTGATTAACATGAACAAGCGCGTAAACGCACACTGACCTCACATCAGTGCTATCAATTTGCCCAAATGTCTATAATTTTCGATTTTTTGGCCCACAATGATCTCAAACGATTAGTTTCGGCTCACCGATGAAGAATTCGATTTCAAACTCAATGCGCATGACCATTTTGTAGACTGTTTCAGGCTTGAAAATAAATGGAACTGGTTCTATTTGTTCCCCCCTGAATCGTGGGGATTTCAAGCCTTTTTGTCGAAATGTCATGTTCTACCAACACAATATTTATCTGTCTGACTTGACGTCTTAACATAAACTAGTTTATTCTTTTTTTTTTCCTTTTCTGTGCCAGGCATCTCAGGCCATCTACACATTTTCTACTCTGTTCAATGTATATTTTTCCTATTTACACGCAGACTCGCTTTGTTTATCCGAAGACTCTTTCAAATTTTTAAGACACCACCACCCAACACCACATCCATGCACAGAGCGGGATTCGAACCCACGACCTCCGGCATCACAGCAGGTTTTTCTCCCACTGCACCACCGGGGCCGGCTAGTTTATTCTATCCTTTGAATCGCAGCCTTCGTAAATTCAATAATAAATTTATGTTTATTACTCTGAGGGCGTAAACTAACTAAACTTACGAAGGCCAGATAATCTGTGATGGCTATCCCCGAGTGATATGAAGTTTTCACCAGTAGTCTAGTATCGCAAAGTAATTATTAATATCGTACTTATAGAAATGCCTTCTGGAATTGCAGTGTCTTTTTTCTGTATGTGAATTCGCACTCTATGTAGTTGCATATTAAACGTTTCTTCTGACCTTCTTAAAACACTATGGTATTGTTTTAAAAATATACGAACAAAACAAGAACTTAAGGTAAATATTATGTCAGTTTATTCAATGTTTGCAGCTCTGAAATTACTGCCTGAAACAAGCGCGAAAAAAGCGCGGTGTAATAGTGCCACCTTAGTGATGTGAAATACTCGAGTTTTTAAGTTAAGGACAAATATCCTGGAAAAATGTCCGAAACTTTCCCCCAAGGTCGAGCATTTTGAGTATTTAAGTATTTACGGACATTGTGGAAAAATCGGGAAAAATATGACAATTGTCACATGTTAAGTTAAAATATCAGGACAATTTGAGGCATTTTAAGAAATTTTTCATGGTCAATTGGAAATAACAAATAACTTATCATTGAATGAGTTATTATCGTGTTATTTTATTGAGTATCAGTGATAAAGGACCGGAGCCAGGTTCTGAATTAAGAATTAGTACTTATAAGAAAAATCGATTTAATTAGACTGTTAAATAATAAAGATAAACTTGTTTAAAAAAAACTTTGTATAATTTTCCAATTGGTTCACAGATCGTTAAGAACCTTCGATCCAAGTAGAAAAGAATAAACTGCTTAAGAAAAAACTCTGTATAATGGCAACACAAATCGTTAAGCATCGTCGATCCAAGTAGAAAAAAATAAACTTCTTTAAAAATTTTTGTAAAATTGGCATCTCAGATCGTTGAGCATCTTCGATCCAAGTAGAAAAGCAGAATAAATATCGGACAAAAGGAAAATTTTCAAAAAATGTTTAAGTAGAAAAGAAATTTATGATATTTATCCAGACATTTTCGATAATTTCCATAAATACTAAAAAACTCTAAATGTCGACTGTTTTTAGAAGTAATGATAATTTTCGGACATTTTTCAGTATTTATCAGAGGTGTATTTAAGACATTTTCCACACTCACAACACTAACTGCCACCCATTTGGGGGGAAATTCAACCAACAAAGAGCCATGGAAATAGGCGCAAATATACACATGAAAAAAATTGGTTCAATTTTTTTTTCGTGATTTTTTTGAAATTTTCTAGGTGTGCGGTTCTTAAAATTTCTTTTTTCGTCATTTTTTTAAAATTTTCTAGGGGTACGGTTCTCACAAAATTTTGAACACGTCTTTATGATGATTTTCTACTACTAGTTACCAAGCTTCAATTCGATCGAATATTTATTTTTTGAGTTATCAAGGAAATAATATTCCAGGTGGGTATAACTCGGAAACTTTTAAACCGATTATGCCCAAAAACGAACTCAACTCTCCCTTTCGAATACGCAACCTACCCTGGAAATTGCAAGTCCTATCTCCTTCCGTTCGAAAGTTATCGAGGTAACGGTCACCCATCTACTGAACTCACACAAGAATGCTAGTTACATATTGGTATCCTCCAATACCTATATTAAATATACATATCGTAGTATAATAGATCATATTACAATTCTAGGAACTTCTCGCATGAGTAGGGGAAGACGAACCAACCTATATTGTTAACATACCTAATAAGATCATTATTGTACGTACTGTCGTGACTTTCACATTGTCCGCATCGTCTTTAATCAAATATACTTTAAAAAAAAAAGCACTGACGTGAAGTCAGTACTCTTTGGCGCGCGTGTTCACGGTGGCTAATTTGAATTGAATGATGAGTACTTCAAGCTCAGTGGATAGAGCGAGCCGAAGATCTACCCAAAGGATAGTGGACACCATTCACTGTCGGTTCAAAAATTAACAGTGCTGTATCTAAGCTGCCATCAGGATAGAGTAGCAAAGTTGGAAAAGAACACAAGTGCCTCTCCTTAGTCGCACAAGCTCCTAGAAGATTTGGGAGGGTCAGTATAATCCTAATCATGTTTATAGCACGCGCGCCAAAGCAGATTGACTTTTTACACTTTTTCTTTCATTGTTAAGTCAGTCTGCTTTTGCGAGCGTGCTATAAACATGATTAGGATTATACTGACCCTCCCAAATCTTCTAGGAGCTTGTGCGACTAAGGAGAGGCACTTGTGTTCTTTTCCAACTTTGTTACTCTATCCTGATGGCAGCTTAGATACAGCACTGTTAATTTTTGAACCGACAGTGAATGGTGTCCACTATCCTTTATGTAGATCTTCGGCTCGCTCTATCCACTGAGCTTGAAGTACTCATCATTCAATTCAAATTAGCCACCGTGAACACGCGCGCCAAAGAGTACTGACTTCACGTCAGTGCTTTTTTTTTTTTCAAGTTCCTTTAACAAATATAGCTATCAATACAGTTTGGCTGTTAGCTTTACCGTAGATCGGAAAAAAATGCGGTTGTGGGTCCTCCGTTAGGGACGCAATTGCATCTTCTCCAAATCCGAACGTATTTTAATATAGATCTACCGAATAGAGTTATTTATAAATTCGCCTCAGTGCCACCATACAGACATTTCAAATCGGAAACAACGCTATTTCCCCCAAACTGACTTGTGTCCGTGCACTGAATTGACATGAATATTCTTTTAAAACATCACAATATCGGCTCCATTACTCCCAACATAACCCAAACAACCCAAAACCATTCACTTCTCGTCTGCGCAAGCGCAGTATACTCGTGGCTGCAAGTCCTCCCAAAATTACACACCTCACAAAAAACTCCGATTCTCCAACACTAGTGGTTCAGGAGATATCGCTTCTTGAATCCACGCATGCGCAGACCCTCACCAGGGGATTCTATGGAGGAATAGCATCCGCCACCCCAAAACCCTAATCCTCTCTGACGAAAACACCACCAGTTAAATCACTGATGGTCTGCTCATGCGCATAACGAAAAATGCCCGTAAGGGGTTAACTACATCAATTTAGAAATTAGCCCCAGGGCCACGGAACGGACACTTTAACTCGGAAACAACGCTACATCCCCCAAACTGACTTGTCCTTGCACTGAATTGCTATGAATATTCTTTTAAAACCTCATAATATCGACTCAGCACTCCCAACATAACCCATCCAACCCAAAAACAGTCACTTCTCTTCTGCGCATGCGCAATCTACTCGCGGCTAAAAGTCCTCTCAAAATAACACACCTTACAAAAAACTCCGATTCTCCAACACTAGTGGTTCAGGGGATATCACATCTTTAATCCACGCATGCGCAGACCTTCAACAGGGGATTCTATAGAGGAATAGCATCCGCCACCCCAAAACCCTATTCCTCTCTGACGAAAACGCCAACAGTTAAATCACTGATGGTCTGCTCATGCGCATAACGAAAAATGCCTGTAAGGGGTAAAATCAATTTCAAAATTAGCCCCAGGGCCACGGTACGGACACTTTAACTCGGAAACAACGCTACATCCCCCAAACTGACTTGTCCTTGCACTGAATTGCTATGAATATTCTTTTAAAACCTCATAATATCGACTCAGCACTCCCAACATAACCCATCCAACCCAAAAACAGTCACTTCTCTTCTGCGCATGCGCAATCTACTGGCGGCTAAAAGTCCTCTCAAAATAACACACCTTACAAAAAACTCCGATTCTCCAACACTAGTGGTTCGGAAGATATCGCATCTTTAATCTACGCATGCGCAGACCCTCATCAGGGATCTGAATTCTATGGAGGCATAGCATCCACCACCCCAAAACCCCAATCCTCTCTGACGAAAACTACAGCAGTTAAAGGACTTCTCATCTGCGCATGCGCAATACGGAAAATGCCCGGAAAGGGCAGCATGAACCTCAAAAACATATGTATCGGCATTAAAAGCAAAGTATTCCGCAAAATAGTAGTAATTTTTTTATTTTTTTCATGTCACGTGATCTTCACGAAACTTTGCAAAAGTGTTTGCTTTGGTCTTTTGCATCTAACTACTGAGTTTCAATTTAATCAGATCAGTATTTTTCGAGTTATCGTGAAAACAAAATTTTCAAATTTTCAAATTTTTTTTTGCCACTTTAGGGCCGTCCGTTCAACACAAAACTCCGCAGGCATATAAAGGTCATGATTCTACAATCTGATGCCAAATTTCAAAAAGATCGAGTGATCGGTTCCGGAAATATTCATAAAAAACGTTTTTACTAAAAACGGCCTTAACACCGAAACCGCTCGGTCGATTTCGCCCGTTAACGAACTTGTCCGAGATATTTACGCTACGAAACTACCCTGCAAATTTCAACGCTCTAAGTCGTTCCGTTCGAGAGTTATCGTGCTAAGGGCCGGACCGGCCGGACCGAACGGACAGAATTGAATTTGACCTCGAATTCTTCATCAGGGAGTCGAACCCAATCGTTTGAGACCATTTTCGAAAAAAAATTCGAAAAATACAGACATTGTGACGAAATGATAGTTCCTTGCGGAACACGCGCGCAAAAATCAAAGTGGTTATTCAATAAACATAAGTTGCTCGAATCTCCAACAATATTCAACTGACCGTGTTAAAACCTCAATTTCAAACGAATAGTTACTGATATATAGAATTTTTTTTTTTTCAATTTTCAATGATTTTTAAAAATTTTTTTACAAATACTATCCTCACGAAATTTTGCAAGAATTTTCGCGTTGGCATTCTACAACTAATTACCATGTTTGAATTCAATCGGTTTAGTATTTTTCGAGTTAATGAGGAACAAAAAACAACCAAATTTCAGATGGCTATAACTCTAAAACCGTTTGGCCGATTATGCTCATAAACGATCTGAAATGTCGCGTTCTGGTGCACATCCTAACCTGAAAACTACAAACCGCAATCTCTTTCCGTTCTCAAGTTATCGTGACAACAAAAATATTTTTTAATAATTTTTTTTTAATTTTCTAGCCATACGTATCGCACAAAATTTCACAACCGTGCTTAAGTTCATATTCTACTCACCAAGTTTCAATTCGATCGGATTTATATTGGTTGAAAACAAAATTATTACTCGGAAACCACTGGGCCGATTATGCCCATTAACGAACTTGTCCGTCGTATTGGGATGCTCCACCCACCCTGAAAATTTCAAGTCGCTAGCTCCTTTCGTTCTCAAGTTATCGTGGCAACGGCCGGACGGCCGGCCGGACAGAATCAAATTTGACCTCGAATTCTTCATTGGGGAGTCGAACTAAATCGTTTGAGACCATTTTGGTCAAAAAATTCGAAAGTTACAGACATTTGGGCAAAACTATAACGCGATGTTCCCCAGAACATACGCGCAAAAAGGCATAGTGTAAAAAGGGTATTAGCAACGAACCAATTTTTGGCGCTCTAGTTCCGCGGAACATAGTGCTTATCAATTTGCCCAAATGTCTGTAATTTTCGAATTTTTTGATGAAAATGGTCTTGAATGATTTGGTTCGACTCACTGATCAAGAATCCGTGGTTAAAATCGATGCGGTCCGACCGGCCCTCCGTTAACAAGATAACTCTCGAACGAAAGGAGTTAGAGGATTTAAATTTGCAGGGAGGTTTGGAGCGTAAATATCTCGGACGAGTTCGTTAACGGGCGAAATCAACCAAGCGGGTTCAGAGTTATGGCCGTTTTTAGTAAAAACGGTTTTTTATAGATATTTCCGAAACCGATCCCTCGATCTATCTGAAATTTTGCATTAAATTGTAGAATAGTGACCTTTATATGCATGCGAAGTCTTGTATTGATCAGGTTGCCGTAAAGTATAAAAAAAAATCAAAAATTTTTAAATTTTGTTTCTACAATAACTCTCAAACAGAATGAGCTAGGTCGTTGAAATTTTCAGAGTAGGTTTGGGTGATAAATATCTCGGTTAAGTTCGTTATTGGGTAGAATTGGCATGAAGGTTTCGGAGTAACAAAAAAAAAATTTTTTTACATTACAAATTTCAAATTCATTTCAATTTTTTTTTAGGATGCAGTTTCATCATAAGAATCCATTGTTATCATTTTCAACTCTAACAAGCTAATACTCATATATCATATCTCCATATGATTTTTCAATATTTCAATAATACATCGTATTTCTATGTATTCACAGAATGTGAACACAGAATCTGTCGGTGTTCACTGATGCAGTTCTATCATAAGAATCCATTGATATAATTCCCAACTATGAGGAACCAATAATTTCAGAGATATAATTTGTCTGTTTGAAAAAGAGCGCCAAAAAGCTCCTGTCCACAGGGCTTGAACCTATTTTTTAAATATCAATGCTGCGTGAAAATATCCGGGTATTTGCACGTGCGCTTTAGGTGAATATTTTAGTGACGTTTCAAACAATAGATAACATTCGGGATGATTGTCGAAAAAAAATTATATATTTAAATTACATAATTGAATAATAATAATTGAATTAATTGTTTTTCGGGAAATAGTCAGTAGTTATATCCCGAGTATTTGCCAAATACTCGAATATCCCGACTGCACGGAGTGCAAGGGGGAAAAATAAATATTTGATAATTTGGCAAGCACGAGGGGTGTATGAAGGACTATTTCCCAACGAAAAATTTTACTTAATTTTAATTGTAGGGCAGAAATAATACTAAATGTTATATCAATAAATAAAATCTTTTTGACAATAATCCCGAATGTTTTCGATGGTTTAAAACATCATAAAAATATTCACCTGAAGTACACGTGCAAATACCCGGATATTTTCACGCAGCATTGATATTCAAAAATATTGGTTCGATGCTAAGTGATTTGTATAATATGCATTAATATATTGGTTGAAATTTTTGAGGGGATTAGTCAAAAATACTGGTTCGCGCTGAGTGATTTGTATCATATGCGTTAATATGATTGGTTGAAATTTTTTGAGGGGGATAGTCCTTCATAGAACCTTGGTGCTTGCCAAATTATCGATTGTTTTCGATAAATAAGTCCAGTGTAACCGTTTTCAGACAAATTCGGGCTCAAAATTCCCGAAAAATAGAGCTTCGGACGAAAGGAGATTTAATTTAAAAAATTTACCTTATAATCATCCATCCATACATGAGCAACCCTTAAAGAATTGTAGAGCATAGTATCTTGTCCGTTAGGGTCCCCATATGGTCTTCTCTTACGGAAAACATGACCTATTCTACTGCATGGAAGTATATCCATATGCCCTCCACACATCCATATCTACAATTTCGACATTATTTTACTGAATTCATGAAGTAACGATTTCTCACAGAATTACTCACCCTAAAAGATATTTCCATATTTTCACCTCCCCATGTATTCATATACGCATCATACTCGCCCAATTCTCTGAAATATTCTTTATCCATTGCGAAAAGACCTCCAGCCATAGTTGGGCTCTTTATTGGTTTTACGAAATTTTCTTTTTTTTCAAGGGTACCTTGAAGAAATTCTTAGTGATATATTTTTGAAATATTTATTAAAATGCCTCAGAGAATTTGACCATGTCATCAGAACAGATCAACAAATCACTGGAATAAGGAACACAAAGTTATACAGATATTAATTCTAACGGAAATCATAAACATGATAGACCTTTGAGCCCACTTTGATTTATAGTGCTAAATTCGATTAAGACTAAGAGTCTCCAATAGAGCTGAGTAGACATGAGTACAAGAGCGCAAAAGATCCTGACTTCACGTCAGTGCTTGAAATATTATTATTATTATTATTATTATTATTAAACCAAGTTACAGAGTTGAGGTACCTATCACCTATAAACTCTAACTTAAAAATGATCCATAAACAACTGCAAAAAATGTAACTGTAAAGCAATTGTATACATCATCGTGGAGCAAATCAAAATGAAACAAACAATAAATTCACCAAGAATAGATAAATAAACAGTACGATATGTACAAGGAAGCGAACTGAATAAAATTCACTCAGGCCTATTAGTTCTCCAGTAGTCTAGTCTATTCTTGAAAATGTTGACTGATTCGGCATCTACAACTTCAGAAGGCAGGCAATTCCATTGGCCGAAACACACGATTTCACAACTATACTCTTAGTAATAAATCTCAAGGTCGAATAATCCCGCCAAAGGCGAAGTGAACCATCTGGTAAAACTGTGATAAATCCAAGTAGACATCAACTTCTTTGTATATTCAATAATTTTTAGCTTTTTATACACTTTCAGATTGCATTGGTTGAGCAATCCCTATACCATATACCTATAACAAAGTTGATGAATACTTCCGGGATATCTAGAAGAAACACATTCATAAAAATATTTTGAATGATGTCCACATCCACAAATAGATTCTGATTTTAAATTTCAGCTCAGTTGGTGTGAGAGATTCCTAGCAACTGTAAGGTCCCGAATTCAATCCCAGACTCTGATAGAAATTTCCTATTCAGACTGTAGCAGCCATCATTCACTGTTTAGGTAAAAAATATACAGTGATGCGCTGATGGTGGCGTAAAGACGCAGTAACAAAGCCTACACAGAAACAAATCTGATTCTCCTAACTGGGACAAGCTCTTAAGCATATGAGAGGTTTCATCCAAAAACCTAGAAGTTTCAGTATAATCCATCCGAAATCAATTTAATTCGATTCAAGTCAAGCTTTCTCTGAATAACCTTCTATGGAAAATAATGATCTTGGGAAAGTGAAAATAGCAAAATAAAATATTCTATAAAATCTTCCTTAAAACCAACTAACCTTTAGGCAGACTATCCCATTTGAAATGTAATCCCCAAGTAAATCCTCCCCTAACGAGGGGACTTGATGTATAAGCAAAAGTATCTGCATTAATTATATCAATGACTGGTAGGGCAACATTCTTCTTATTTTCTTTTATTCTTCCAAGGAGGGGTTCTATCCATTTTTTGTTAACTTCAATATGACTATCCAGAAATATCAATACCTAAAATATAGACTCATTACATTTCAAGTACTTTTGTGATCTTGATTACAACTACAAGTTAAGAATATTTCCATGACAAGAATTTAGCTAGTCGTGGTAATCTGACAAATTATGTACTGAAGTCAACTCATTATACTGAAACATTAAATAAATTTATATAATACAGTAAAATTAGGCAATTCTCAATAAATGGATATTTATAAGGAATTCGTTTCGTCATTCTAGTCTCTGTATGACATGCAACAATATTTTTGGCGCGCTGTTTAGGTGAACAGAGTGCCTATCAATTCGTCCAAATGTCTGTAATTTTGGAATATTTGGCCGAGAATGGTCTCAAACGATTAGTTTAGATTCGCTGATGAAGAATAATGGGCAAAATCAGAGTTTTGGCCATCTGAAATTTTGTTTGCCCAATAACTCGAAAAATACTGATCTGATCGAATTAATGCGTGGTGGTTAGTTGAAAAATACCTACACGAAGTCATATGCAAAATTTTGTAAGGATCGGCAAGACTGGAAAATAAAAAAAAAGGAATTTTATTTCTATCCGTCAGATACTGTTCAAATTCTGCTAGAGCCTTTAAAACCTTATTTTACAGTAAAGTTCTAGATTTTAACCCGATCGTATCTATATTGGTGAAATTATTGCCGAAATATTCCAATATCTGTAGGAATCTTAGGAATAGGTGCCAAATAAAATCCAGCATTATATTCTGGAATTTCAATCTACATCAATGCGACGTTTCGGACAAGGATTCTGGCCATTCTCAAGCCTACAATAAATTTACAATACATCATTTTAAAATCAAACACTGTGTTTTATTTGATTTTAAAATGATGTATTGTAAATTTATTGTAGGCTTGAAAATGGCCAGAATCCTTGGCCGAAACGTCGCATTGATGTAGATAGAAATTCAAGAATATAATGCTGGATTTTATTTGTCACCTATTCCTAAGATTCCTACAGATATAATCGATTAGGGGTGAAGAATTTATATGGTGAAATATTCCAATGATCAAGATGTACTAGTCCACTAGTTTTACACTCGACCAAAGAAGTTGTCAACAGTATTTAATTTTTGACGATATGGAGAGAATTCAATGCATTAGATCGGCCGAAGTCAAATTGGACAAGTCGATGTCAGTCATAACATTCGTTCAATCCCTAGAGAGAATTGGTATACCAGTTTTTTTTGGACGCTTGTTTTTACAGTCGGATCTAAATTCTTGGAAATAGTGGTAATATAATTTTTTTCCTGGAGCTAAGCAGGTAAAAGGTTGTATAAAATGTAGCGTATGGACCGGCCTTTATATCACACTTGTTACATAGAAACATAACTATTCAAAAATTGAAATAAAATACAATTTCAACAAGGTAAGAATGTATATGGGAATAATTTGCAGTAACACAGTACTCAATTATGATAATGATCCTTAATCCATCTTTATGAACTAATTTTCATACAAAAGAACAAGGTGAAAAAGTTTAGTTAGTAATAAATCAGTTAGTAGTGAAGAAATATTTTCATTGGGTTATGTTTATACCTCCCCTTCAGCTCTTCTTGATCCATATATTCTAGCTCTTATCAAACCTTCCCTTCTTTCAGTTCTATATAATTTCACTTCAGACGCCAAATGGAGAGCAATATATTCTTTCAGAACTTCTTGTAAATCATTTAGGTCACTGAAATCATCTACTAAAATGATTTCCTTCAAATATTTGGAAGGTGTTCTTTCCAATATTGAGTATATTGTTCTTAGAAGGGTATTGTAATGCTCATTATAGAAACAAATTATTATGGAAGCTATTGGTAACTCTGCAGGATGAGTTATATTGTCACACCTGAAAATGGTTTATGAATAAACAAATGCATTAATAGCGCACATATTTGTCTTTTTCATAAATTTGTTTCTCAATCATTTTCACATGAATGCAATTGGTCCAATAAAATATGGGGTAACGAAAACCAACTTGAATTGATCTTTCAAAGAAGTTTCATGTTGTCATGGCATAATATGAAGGTCTATTGTATTTCTCAGTGCCCCTAAAAAGTTTGAGCCTGGAAATTAGTTCCTTTACAATTCATGATTATCCAATTTACCAGTCAACTTTCATAGTTTAATAATTATCAATAATGACTTTTATTTGGTTGACCAAAAGCAGATTATACTCACAATTGATTTCTCGTATCTGGTACTTCCCTATGATAACCAAGCCGATTACTTATGAGAGTATTAAATGCATGAACCTTGTATCCCTCATCTCTTATATTTTTATCTTCCTTGGATTTTATAATACCTAACTCATTAAAATCTATAAAGAAATCATTTCAGTCTAGTATTCTACTAGCTTTCAACGACATACCTATTGGATCTGAATACTTCACCAATGCTTCGCTTGAAGTATCAAATGGAAAACTAGTTACGGTACTGTTGTTTCTTAAAGATTTGTTCAGTTCTACGTATAAATATAAGGATATCACCCATGTAAAGGAAGCGAAACATATTCCATAAATAAAGGATTTATTGATACTGAGCATAATTAATATTGATTTTAATTGATTGAACAATATTAAATTTAAATTTGTTTTATTTACATAATAACTGTAAAATTAATAAAAAATAATTCATGAATCTTCTGCATATTTGAAATATTCTAAGGGCATTTTTTGGTTAAAATAATGTCATGACTCATGTCATTTTGACAAGATAGCATGGGGTTCCAAATCTTTGAATAAAGAACAATTATTTGTTATTTGTTAATTGTTGGTTTTCAAGATTGAAATTTGTGATGGTTTTCGGGGAGTATACGTGTATCTTACGAGAAACTATTGGTCCATAACATTATTATTATTCAAATGAGGGGAAGAGATACGAAATTGATTTTGTAGCATATTCAGGGTTGCGTTCGGAATCAACGTCGGACGCCTCTATTTCTCTGGTCGGACGTTGTCCGGTGCGTACCCAACCCGGAATCGACGTCGGCTGAACCAACACAATGACTAACCACACAAAACAACCGATCGCGCTCTACGTCGGACGCATCCGACGTTGATTCTGAACGCAACCACAACCTACTATATCTACATCTACATCTACCTACTATATCTCTATAGTGGGCTGTGACGCAACCCCGATCCTCTTAATTTCGGAACTCTATCGGATTGTTATTTTTCCTTTGACATTT